>CP050233.2:1947500-3435000 GCA_012066045.3 Morus alba
ACTCCTCTAGCATATTGACGTGCCCGTCTTTCATCTACTACGTGTTTTCCCTAAGATATTTCGCCCCTAATTCTAGTGATGAATAATAGAAAGATTGATTCATACTTTTTTTATAAACCAAGTAATTACTCTGATCCTTGGCAGAGTATATAAATTTCGGGGGTCGTCTCACAAATGGTTCCGAATTCTACCATCAATACTTTGAATGAGCAAATGATTTTTTTCTAAATCTATTAGTTTTTGGTTAATTAAATAAAAAGGTATTAATGTCATTTTATATTTCAAAAATCAACTTTAGAGTATCAAAAATATATTTTTAAAAACGTCGAGATACCGTTTTAATATTACCGTTTTAATATTATTAAAAAGATAGGATACTAAGAGCATATTTCATTATAACACAAAAAACTAAAATAATTTTATCCCTTATTATTATTGTCTCATACTATCACTAATTATAATTTTAGAAAGAAAGTTAATATTCAAGATTTCCACTGAAATTTTGCATGTCAATAAAATACAAACATTGTGATTATAAGACGATAAAAAAAAAATGTTCATATCAATGTTATTGCTCTTGACGAACAATTGTTATCGCCTGTTATTAAATGGAAGCAATGTAATTTAGCAAAAAAAAAAAAAAATCTAGCAATGTCTTAAAGACAAGAAACTGCATACAAAATAAACAGAGGAGAATACACAACACTATATATATTTTTCTTAAAAAAAAATTAATCTAAAATTTAATCCTTAAAAAATAGGAGTTATCTTGTTATAGCTTTTATAATTCAGGGTGTCTAAAACTGGTCTCGAACTTATTAGAAAAGATTAATTTCTTAAAAGGAAAATGAAACACATACCTTTTAAAAGTGCATATATCAAGATTTATATCTTTTATTATTAATTAATAATATTTTTAATCAAATAATTATACTAGAAAAAAAATATTAATAAAAAATGAGAGGTAATAATTTAAAATCATAGACTCTTAAAAATAAATTATGTAATTTTCTCACTTTTTCTTTTTTAAGTTGTAAACAGGTGCGGTCACACCAATACGCTTACTTAAAGGAGAGTTTGTGTATTTTTTTTTTATATAATTCAACTCCAATTTTCCAATTCATCATTAAAAAAAAAAAATCAAAATTTTCCAATTATTGGGCTAAGTACTTCAATTTCAGCCCCAAGTCCTTTAGCCATGGGCCCAATAGGCCCAAAATCATGTGTATGATACCAAGCCCTAGCCCATTCTTGCCTGCTTTCCAGTTTCTCCCTCCCTCTTCGCCGTCTTCAATGTTCCTTTATTCAGCTTCCCCGGCCTCTCCGTCGGACAAGCCAACGATTTCAAAGATCACTCACAACCCTCGCTCGTTTGACTTTCGAGTTCTCTCTCTCCGATAGAATCTCCCTAATTTTTCAGTACGTATTATCGAGCTCTTTTTCTTTTTTTTTTTTTTTTAGCTTAACTTGATCGTAATTGAATTTTCCTTCTTATGCTTTCATTCATCAACTTCTGGAATCAACCCCGTGCTAATACATAGCATGTTAGACCATGATTTGCTTGCAAGTTTATAAAAATTCAAATATTTTGGATTTTCTTCTAATGGGGTTTTCAATTTACATTCAAACATCCAAATATTTTGGTTAATAATTTCGACCGTTGTTATTATTATTATTTTTGTTTTTTCCAGATTTTAAAGGATGCTTGCTATCGACCCAGAAAAAAAGTTATCTTTTACCCGTCGCATTAGTGATGGAGATTTGGTCATTATCTATGAGAGGCATGACAACATGAAAGCTGTCAGAGTATGCGACGGTTCAGTACTCCAAAACCGATTTGGTGTGTTTAAACATGCAGATTGGATTGGGAAGCCTTTTGGGACTAAGGTTTTTAGTAACAAGGGTGGATTCATTTACTTGCTTGCTCCAACTCCCGAGTTGTGGACTTTGGTTCTTAGCCACAGAACCCAGATCCTTTATATTGCTGATATTAGTTTTGTGATCATGTATTTGGAAATTGTTCCGGGTTGTGTGGTTCTTGAATCGGGAACCGGAAGCGGGTCTTTAACTACTTCACTTGCAAGGGCAGTTGCTCCCAAAGGGCATGTTTATACGTTCGATTTTCATGAACAAAGAGCGGCTTCGGCTAGGTAAGAGTTTGGAATCTTCACTCGATGAATAGCTTAACTTTTTTACTTTCCAAAGCATAGGTGTGCGTATGGTTCATAGGTTTGAACAGAAATTTGAATTTTTTGAGAAAAAACTTTGTAGTAGAAAGGTTTCAAAGTTCAAACCTATGAAGTAACTTGAAGTCCAATCTTTGAGTTGTGATTCAAGTAAATTAATACTTCTTGGCATGTAGGTTTAAAGATATTATTGGGTGTCTAAAGAGCTTACGTCATAGCTTGACATTATAAATATCCGCAGGGGGGATTTTGAGAAGACGGGATTAAGCAGCTTGGTCACTGTCGGAGTCAGAGACATTCAGGGTGAAGGGTTTCCTGATGAATTGGCCGGGATGGTGGATTCAGTCTTCCTGGACCTACCTCAACCCTGGCTGGCTATTCCTTCAGCAGGTAAAATGTTGAAAGACGATGGGATTTTGTGTTCCTTCTCTCCATGTATCGAGCAAGTTCAACGAGCATGCGAAACTCTTAGATCAAATTTTACAGGTAAACTATCATCATCCAATGTTGTTTGTGTTTTTTGGACTTTCATGCTCAATATGATTTTATTTTACTTTTAATTTCCGTCATTTTTCAATCTTCTGCTTGTATATAGATATAAGGACATTTGAGATACTCCTCCGCGCGTATGAAGTTCGAGAAGGAACAATGGAAGGCTGTAAGGGCGATGATGGTGTTTCTATTGGGGCTCTTCCACGCAAGAGGCGACAGCGATCAAGTGAAGGAAGCAACGTGCAGGAATTTCAAAGGTCTTCTATAGCAATGGCCAGGCCATGTGCTGAGGCTAAAGGTCACACTGGCTATTTGACGTTTGCCAGACTCAAATGCTCATAGATTATTTAGCTCCTCTTCCATTTAAGTAGGAGGTTATAAGATTCATTTTCTTGTAAAATAACTTTTGACCACTCCAAGATTTTGATCTTCTTGGTAGCAATTTTGTTTAGTAATTATCGGGCACTTTGAATTTCACAAATTATTTATTGAAAAGAAAGAGAATGTAACACACAGAGGATTTGATGGTCACCATATTTGTTGTCTGCGAGTATAATCAGTGAATGAAGTTGGGCTAAGCCTGAGAAAAATATGGCTTGTGGCTTTTGAGCTTTTTTTTTTCAGTATTAAATTAAGGACATTTCTCAAAAATCAAATGTGGTCAGAGTGTTTTTGTGAAGTACTTTTATTTTGAGATAGTAGTTCATTCACATAATCATATATCTTCTCAAGAGCTTGACTCTTCAACTTCACAAACACAAGACTCAAGTAACTCTGTAACGAAAAGGTTTGAATTGTGGATCAAATCGTTTTGTCAAACAGAGGCTTAACTGTAAAAGCAATTGTGAGTTCCTCTTAAAGATTGTCCCAGGTAAGTAGCACTCCAAATTATACCATAGAGAAATATCTGGCTTTGAAAAGCACTGAAAGCCACATCTCTGGCTCAGCAAATTCAGTACACATATCTTTCAGCCATATATATAAATATATAAAAAACAAATTCAGTATTTATCAATAATGTGCCCTAACCACCACCCAATACCAATAGGAAGCATATATATGAAGTCCTAATCTCACTCGTTGACCTTACGGCTTCTCTGATATTTTATAAAAATTTAATGCATTTTATGCATTTTGGATTACAATCGGACAAGAGAACCAATACCGATAAGATATTTTTCCCTATGCACGATTACAAACATTGACTAAAGTTCTCTTGGTAAAATAATCCACATTCCCTCTCCACTCAATTCCGTGGCAAGTGTGACATGTAATTTTATTTCGAGTCAATTTCATCACTATCTTCATCGTTTATCACGATGCTTTAGAAGATACTGACGAGTCAACACCATATGGGAAGTATGCAACGAATTCTCACCGTGGATTTCCGTGGCCACACACCAAGTGTACGCACGAGAACCACAAGTAAGATCAACAATTGACTACATCGTTTTATAAACCCATTATTATTATTATTATTATTATTATTATTATTATTCATGCAACGTTAAGACCACAAGCTTCTCTGCTTTCCAAAACCCAAACCAAACAAAAATGCAGAACCCTGCACTTTCTGTGTCTTCTTTCATTCCATTTCTCAAACCTCCTAATAGAAACCCTAACACTAAAGTCACCGTGCTTTCACACTCGTCGCCTTCGATACAATTAGACCGCCATTCTCGTTGCGGAATCTCATGGCAAAGAAATTTGGACACATTGCATTCCAAGGCTCAAATCTCAGCTTCCTTCCTAGTACCGAGTGGAAGATACCAAAATTTGATAGCGAGGGCGGCGTCGGTGCCCGAGAGTGCTAATGAGGGTGCGAAACGAGCTGAATTGGCTCAGACATTGCAGCTTGGATCCATGTTTGGAATTTGGTACCTTCTAAACATTTACTTCAATATCTTTAATAAACAGGTGATTATCACTCTTAACTGCACAGTCCTTTTTATTGCTCACATTTGAAGCTTCAATTAACGAGAGGAAGGGTTTCTATTGTTTTGAGAACTAGAACTTTCATTTCAAAAGGAAACTTTAAATATCTGGTTTCCACAACTTGCAAAAGTTATTTAAGTTTAGATTTTGAATTTTGATACAAAAAAAAAATTCATAAAAATAATCACATTTATTTTTTTATTATAATAAAAAATTCTCATATAAAATCACATCTCAACTCGAATTGAAAACTCGAATCAACAAATTAAACAGGGAAAAATAAAAATTCTCTCTTCCAAATAGTTTTGGTAACACAAAGTACAACAACAACAATAAAGCCTTAATCCTAACTAATTAAAATCAGCTATATAAATTTTACTTTTTTATACAACTCTAATTAAAATTAATTTTTTTAAAAAATCTAAATTTAAAATGTCTGATTTCGATCCACATTATTATCTACACCAAATACGTAGTACAAAATTTCGGCCGCTTCTTTTTGACTTTTCTAAACTAGTACCAACTATAGCTACAAAAGAATATGAAAGTACAACACCAATTCTAGTTCTAGTTTTTCATTCCGACTCTGAATTGTCATTCTTTTAAAAATTATTACAAATAAAAAAACAACTCAAAATTGGTACATAAAATTAGAATTAAAGTTGGTGTTCCTGCTTCCTAGCACTACTTAAACAGTAAAGAGTTAAACCAATGCAAAGTGAAATTGAATAGAAAATTGCATATTTGCTAGGATTAATTTAGCAGTGATATCATTGACAATGTGGCTATAAGATTTAAAATATACAGCTTCTTCATAGGTTCTGAAAGTCTATCCATTTCCAACGACGGTTACAGCGTTTTACTCCGGCTGTGGGGCCGTGATGATTCTCCTAATGTTGGGTTTCAATCTCTACCCCAGACCAAAGATTACTCGCTCTCAGGTAATTCCTATTGTTTTTTTTTTATTTTTATTTTTTTTGTCAACAAAAATTGAGCAGTCCAGGACATATTTCCTTATGTAAAGTACTTGTCATTAAAATGACTTTCCCAGCTTGCAGCAATACTACCACTGGCTCTGGCTCACACATTGGGAAACTTGTTGACCAACGTCAGTCTTGGAAAAGTTGCTGTTTCTTTCACTCACACCATCAAAGCTATGGAGCCGTTTTTCACGGTTGTACTCTCCGCCCTCCTTCTTGCAGAGGTAATAAGAGAATTATTTCCCATTCATATACTCTTTTTTGTTAATCTAAAGGCTTTTGCAGAGTGTTTTATTTATTTATTTTTTTCTCTCTCCAACAAGCACCTTTTGGTTTGTTCAGTAAATATATATGGAAAATTCAATGGTAATTAGGAAAAAGACCCTACCGATAGGATATATTTTTTAATTTTCATATCTTGGTCAAGTTCCATGAAATTGTCCTTTAAAACAAATTGATATGATTCTGACAGTTCAATACTGTAGACAACTAGTAAGATACTTTTACATTCCCCACCAAAGAGTTCTCCAATGTAGTTGTAGTCCTAATATTTTTAAAAAGCACTGTACAGAGTAGCGGTATCATTCTTAAACTAGATCTCAATTTAGGACTCTTGAGCTTATGAAAAAAAAAAAAAAAAAGTTACTTCTACTTATAGCAAGAAGCAATGCAAAGTGCCTCAATGCACCTTTAGAAACATTGGAACTAATAGCATTGTTTTTAATGCAAACTGCTTGTATGTGCTCCAAAATCAATCTCAAATTAGCTCAAGTTATTTTATCAAGATGGCTGGTTATCAAAATTGCATATCTTTGTCAGATAAACCAACCTTATTAAGTCATTTGACTATTGAATTTTTATATCTCCAATGTCCACATTCAGAGACCAACACTCTGGGTAGTTTCTTCCCTAGTACCAATTGTAGGTGGAGTGGCATTGGCATCCTTCACTGAGGCATCTTTCAATTGGTAAGAGACGTTTTAGTACACTATCTCGCTTAACAACTACAAAAACAAGACACATCTGGTTGTTGGCATAGCCTGACAGTAAATCCGCAGTTAATTCTGCGGAGCGGCTTCTACTAAAGCTAGATTGCAGTTACTTGGTACTGATTCTTACAAGATTTGCCCCTTTTTTGAAACAGGATTGGCTTCTGCAGTGCAATGGCTTCCAATCTTACCAACCAATCACGAAATGTATTTTGCAAGAAGGTCATGGTTAACCACGAGGTAAAATTATATATCAGATGAATCTCTTCCTTTTATAGTTCACATTCTCAACTTTCTTGGTAATAAACCAGTTCCCCCACTTTGTTTCTGACTAGGAAACTTTGGACAACATCAATCTCTTCTCCGTAATAACAATCATTTCCTTCATCCTGTTGGTTCCCTCGGCTATTTTATTGGAAGGAGTTAGGTTTAGTCCTTCTTATCTACAATCTGCTGTAAGTCCAATATTAACAACTGAAGACTCTTTAAAAAAAAAAAAAAAAAAAAAAAAAGGACTAATTCTTACTCATTTTTAATAACATAATAATCTATCAGCAACCAATTTCCCTTCCGTTAATTACAGGCAAACCAAGGATTGAACATCAGAGAGCTATTTGTGAAATCACTTCTAGCAGGATTCTGCTTCCATGCTTACCAGCAGGTGAGTACAATGGCAGAAGCCTTAAAACTTTTTTCGTTGGAGACACAATGAAAAGTTTACAACACATAACTTTTCTAGTCAATTAGGGTACTTTTAGAATTTGTAATGATTAAGTTGAGGCATAATTATAATTTGTCTTTATTTTAATAGAGAGAAATAATATTTTACAACAAATTTTTTTTTTACTGAGATTTATATACAGCTTTGTCTTCAATTGAGTACTTATATCCACCAAAAGAATGGTGCAGCGATAAGAATGTCTTCTATTTTTCTCCTCCTAAGAAGCAAACAAATTCGATGTTAGGTAGCCCCAATAAGAGGTCTTGTCCAGCCAATTATAGGTTGTACAGCATCAAAACTATAGCAGTTTGAATGAAACTAATGATCTAACCTTATATCAGGTCATTTGACCTTGTAGTTTTTTCTATAGACGATGGAGATGTGGTGGGATAGCAAGAACGATCCATTTTTTTAGTTCAACGAGAAAAAAAAAAAAAGATAACTAATTAAGAAAAAACTTATTTGTCTCCAACGTATTTCAAAAACCAGATTTAGAACACGATCACGCATACAACACACACACACATTTGGATTTGTATTTTTTTTTTCAATTTCACGCTTTTTCTGTTTTGGCTAATTTGTTGAATGTGGCAGGTATCATATATGATACTACAGATGGTATCACCTGTGACCCACGCAGTAGGAAATTGTGTAAAGCGCGTGGTGGTCATAGTATCCTCAGTCATCTTCTTCCAAACACCTGTTTCACCCATAAATTCCCTTGGTAACTTCCCATGACAATTTTTACACCTTAATTTCAGCACTTATATTATTATTATCTAATTGATTGTTTCAATTAAAAATCTAAATGGATGTGTGAGCGATTAATATTGTTAATTGCTTCTTAATTTGATTATTTAATGCAGGTACTGTACTGGCTCTAGCTGGAGTCTTCTTGTACTCAAGAGCCAAACGTTTTAAGCCAAAGCCCAGGATTGCATAAGCTTGTAAATTTCAAAAGTTGACCGGGGGGGGCGTCTTTTGGGTTTTTTTTTTTTTTTTTTTTTTTGTGGATTTAGGGCTTTAATATAAATAGAGCATTCGCAAGTAATTAAGTTTATGTTAAGTTTTGTCAAGTTATTAGAAATAGTTAAAAGTTTTGAAGAGATTGACTTATTTCTCGAATTGTTGATTAGGATTTATCTTTTAATTTACTTGATTAATAATAATAAGTCTTAATTGCGCCCTAATCTCAATTGATTTTTCTCTGAGTCCTATTAGAAACAAAACTTCAACTTGGTAATTGTAAAGCATTTTAGTTAGTTTTTTTTTTTTATTTTTTTCTCTTGTTTGCAAAAAGAATGTTTTTTTTTTTTTTTTGACAATTCAAAAAGAATGTTAGTCTTAAGTAGTCAAAGCAATAATTTTACGAGGATCAGACCAGGAATTATAACCGACGAATTTCAGGTACACATTTATGTCACATAAATGTTCCGATTAACTAATTACTAAATATAAATGGCTCAAATTAATCCGCCAAAAAATGACAGAAAGGCCAAAAAAAAAAAAATGATCCGAATTGTGAAATTCAAATTGCAGATTAAACTAATAACTTGCTCGTCCAAACGACCCAGACAGAAAGAAATTACGACCAACAGACTTTGAGAGACAAATTTAAAATAAAATAAAACGAAAAGTACAACAAACACCTAGAGTTTCCTCACGTACAATTAGATTAATATAAATTATTTTTCATTTTTGTAAATCCTAGGTATGTTGTCCTTCTGTGGAGTAACGACTAACGACCATACGCCCACAATTCTTTTCAGTGGGGGCCACGTTAACGACAATAAAACGAAAACAAAAAAAAAAGTTCAAAATGAAAAAACGACAAGAACTAACCGAATACGACATAACAGAACTCCGAACTCACCGTCGTTTTTAGTCTTTTGCTCAAAGCTTTCCCTGGCAAATCATCTCCATCAAATCCATCTCCTTCTTGACTTCTCCAGGTCCCTTCATGAGGCTCTCAATCTCAGTCCTCATCTGGAAATCCACATTGCTCTCGTTCTCCATCGCCGTTCCGTACGCCATCTCGTCCAAAAACGACCTGAACCCGTAGCTCTCGGAGTACAAACTCTTGTTGTTTTCCACATCCACAAATTTGAAATTATTAACATTGTTATTAATATTATTAGCTTGATAATTAGCACCATTATTAGTACTGTAAACCAGATTAGTCGCCAGATTAACGACCCAGCTATCGACGCAAGTCACGTCCGAGTTCTCCGCCAGAAGCTGCTGCATTTGGGGCTCATGATCATCAACCGACGTCGTATTATTGTTAACGTCGTCGTCGTCGTTTTTGGCGGCGTCGTTGTTGAGGTTAATGGCAATATTGTTGTCGTTTTGGTTTGGGGTTGTAATGCTCCTGATGTAGTTCTGCAAGAGAGAGCCTTTGAAGTTGGGGTCTTTGTTCCTCTTTTTGGAGTTTTGCCGTCGCTTGGTGGCGTTCCAGTGGTTCTTGATGGTGTTCTCCGACCGTCCGGGTAATCTCCGAGCGATCTCGGCCCATTTGTTGCCGACCTCTTTGTGGGCCCTGATCAGGATCTTGTCTTCTTCTTCGCTCCAAGTATCTTTCTGCCATTGTTTTACATTCATTTTAACGTATAATTATTAATGCAACACTAACATAATCAGAACAATTCATAAACAAAAAGTATATATACATATAAATATATATGATAAGTTGATAGCAAACACAAACGATATAAAACGAAGGAAATCCTATTTATTATGCATGCCCTTGTTTTTCGATATAATACTAGTGCTTGTGTATAACATGATCAGATTTTGTTTTGCTTTTATGAGACTATTGTGACATTAGGATTTGATTAGTTCGACTAGTTTTTAACGACTAATCAAAGAAATGGGAGATATATATCTGAGGGTACAGTATATACATGAAATTTAATACACGATGGTAAAGAGTTCTAGCATATTTATCCTATATCTGCTTAACAAATGTATTACACCTTTAATATTTTTAGGTGATTAATCTAGCTATTAGGGTTTTTTCTTTGAAAAAGTAAAAAAATAAAATAAAATAAAATAAAATAAAAACACTTGCTTGTGATATTGTATAACTCGTATAACAATAATGAAGCAAGTGTGATCATAGAAGGAAAAAGGTTTTAACACGGTCTAATATATATATAATTGTGTTTAACTGGATCGATGAATAACTCTCATGGCGTGGTACTGAGCCCACAGATTGCCATGCGATAATATATGTGATTGCCAGTTAAACTAGTGAGTTTTTCGCTATTTAATTGGACTGATATGTCATTACAAGATGCGCTAATATAATAATAACAATGACAATAAAAAAGTAACATAATAACTTCTTGCGTTTAAAGACACGCGTCGAAAAAGCATATAATTCCCAAAAAAACAATAAATGGATAACCAAAAGTGTACAAAACCACATCTTAAATTCAGATCTAGAAATGCCTTTGAGAAAATCTACATACAGTTGTTTACATATGTAAGTATTTAATTAAGAGCCACAGGAATATGTTTATTAGATTAACATGAATATGAAAATGTGCATATTATTATTATTTTTTTTTTAAATGAATATTTGTATATTGATATGCATTTTGAACAAATGGATTTTCATAACATTTTGAATATATGGAAGGTAATAACAAGATCAAAGGAAGAGGTAAAAGAATTGTACCCTAATATCAGGCCGCAGATGGTTGTGCCATCTCTCCCTACACTGCTTTCCTACTCTACCACTCAGCGTCTTTGCAATTTTTGACCATTTTCTGATGCCATAACGCCCCACCAATTGTATCAACACTCTGAAAAAAGTAGAGATTTTGATCACACATATAACATCAACAAAGAAATCCCATTTGAAACACCAAAATACACACACACAGAGGGAGATCATCGGTAGAGAAAACAAAAAACAAAAAACAACACAAACAAAGAAAAACATTAATTAATATTGCACCAAAGAAAGAAAAAAAATAGAGTAAAATATACCAAATAATTAATATTTAACTCTAATTAGAGGAAATGATCTCTTTACCTATCCTCCTGAGGAGTCCATTGGCCTTTGACAACGTTGGATTTCTTTTGAGCGCCCTTGCTTGCCTTTCTCATAATATGCATCCTCTTCCTCTTCTTCTGGCCAGCAACTCTTTTTTGCTGCTGCCCTTTCTGATCAGGTGTGGTTATGCATGACACGTGAATATCATCATCAGGATCAGGCAAATTAGTATTAGCTTTGGTTGATCCCAAATCTCTGAAGTTCAAAGAGGACGAATACGTCGGCATAGGCGGCTGGCCGGGCGCTTGATGAATCGAGCTTTGATTACTGTCCCAAAAGGGCTTAGTACTTGGCAAACCATGCAAGATCCCATTATGGCTTGGAGGTGCAAGAGGCAATGAGTTAAAAACATTAGCAATATTCAAATCCTTTGATGAGACCACCCCAACATTATTTGTGTAAGACTCGTGAAAGGATTCAATATTGCTTGTGTTTGAAAGGCCAAGCAAAGGGCTAGGTGATGATCCTTGAGTGGTGAAATGACCAAAATTTGACACATTAAGGAGAAGGTTTTGATCAAAATTAAGGAAGGGATTTTGGAACAAATTATTACCCTTTGGTGAGGGAGAAGGACCTAAGGGAAATATTAGGCCATTGTTAACACCCCCAATTACCTCTGGCTTCAAAGAACTCCCATGGAAAAGATTGTGAAAGAAAGGAAAATCAGTGTCTTTCATATTGCAGCTAATTCTTCTAAACTCAAAAGTTATTGCATGCAAAAGTATAATAGCTAGAGAGGAGAAAGAAAAAAAAAAAAAAAACAAACAATATGCTCAAGAAAGGAAGGGTGGTTTAATGCGAGAGGTAAATGGAGTCCTTTTATGGGCTATATAATGGAGAAGGCAAGGTTAGATAGGAGCAAAAGCATATCTACAGCCATTGTCTGTATCTTAATCCAACGGTTAATATTGCTTGTTGGTTGTGACTGTTGAGCTTCTAAGGAGTAAAGAATTTTTGAAAAAAAAAAAAAAAAAAAAATTTACGGTGTGAAATAATGATTAGGTCGTTATGTGGCTTTGTATATTTGGAAAATTCTCAAGTATGGTAAGTGACACGTGGCAGACATGTGCTCCTCCTTCTTTGTGCTTTTAAGCTAGGATTTGGCTGGAGGGGTTTGTGTTCTGATTAAGTGATTAACTTTTAAATCATAGCCGTCCATGGCTTTATGTCAGCACTAAGATCACATGCTTTAGGTGAAATCAGACGGTTGGTAGAGTATAACATACATTGCAGGTTGATTTTGTTAGAAAATACAAAAGGAGTTGGGATATTTTTGCAAGGCTTATCATTCTTGCCTGTTTTTTTGCATCAAAATTAATTTAAAATTCTTTTTTTGCGGAGTTGCACTTAAGAACGACAACATTTCTGCCTATAATGTATATTCTTTCAAATTTAGCTTTAAATAATACAATTTAATCACAATGAGAGTGCATTACGAAGAAGTCAACTTTGGCGCATTGTAGAAACTAATATATATATATATATATATATATATATATATATTGATCATTGTGGGATATTTGTTAACAACCAATTAAAATTTATTATTTTACTACAACCTTTAAAAGTAAAAAGTCTCACCTTTTGTAAGTGTTATGAACTTTCGTTTTTCAGCAAAGTCTCTTTCTTTAATTTTTGACTGGTTTTTTTCTAAAGTTTTATAAAAGGTACAAAACCTTTTTTTTTTTTTTAAATATTATTTTTTTGGATAAGTTCAGGTTTTCCCGATTGACCATATTCCTTACATGCTGTGCTAGCTAGCTTGCAAGACTATCCATTAAAACCAATTTTTTTTATAAAAAAAAAAAAAAAAAATGAATTCTATCTTTCAATATGAGAGATAATGACTAATGAGTAAAAGTAGTAGTAGTGAATTCTGGAATTAATTTTCTACCTTAAAAAGAGAGAGCATCAGGGCAACAAAGTAACTTTCACGACAGAATGATTTTTCTCTGATTTTGTTTTACTGAATTTCCTAAAAAGAGGTTTGTAACAATATCTTTTGTCCTTATGGTAATGTAGTTAAAACCTTGAATGGCTTTTGTCTGAGCAATGACCCATGACCATGAGCAATAAAAGCCCTGCACTTATTGTGTAACTGCCATTTCAATACCTCCTAAATAGGCATTTTCTATTAATGACTATTAATTTTCACTTTAACTTATTCCCAAATTCTCTTTGTTTTACAGTATATACAGTCATATCATTTTGAATATATATATATATATATATACACACACACAAACATATATATACAGTTATACTGTACACCATTATCGCAAATAATATAGTACAAATGTATTTCTTATAAGTATAATAACATAAAATAATAACCCTAGGCATAAAACTGTAACTACACCCGCTTCCACTTGGAGACTTCAGCACCCCACTTAAACAAATGGCACATTATTTGGACTACAATATTGACAAATATTAAAAGGATATGAGAAATGGTGGTGCTATGGTTTTATTTTGTTTTCGCATTAATTTCTGTTGGTTTTTTTTTTTTTTAAATAATTTCTGTTGGGGTTTAAGAGCAATTATTTCTAGTGAGCTTTTACCTCGGCAAGAAAGGCTTCATAAATACAAAGAGTCGAATATTATTATCTCTGTGTTTCTTGTATATATGTTGCGCTACAGCACTGGTATATATAAAGTATAAACAACCTCAAAATTCGGGATCTCCGGCAGTTGTTTTAGTTGTAACACCCAGAAATAGTTGAGAACAAAGTACAATCTTTTAATTTCTACTAGGAATTTAATAAACGGTTCAATTACCGGCTTCTTGAGTTTAAATAAGATAAGATGCCCGTTTACTTTTGTCTAAGACATGCTTACAAATACTCATGAATAGATGTAGAACTTTACTGTCTAAAATAATTAGTAGAGAAGTTTAGTATCCAATAAAAAGAGGTATATGTAACGTGCATATTGTGTATACAGTATACATACTTATAATATACACACATTTATTCTTGCAATTACTTAGAGAAGTTTTATCAGTGTGTATATATATATATATATATATATATATATATATATATATATGATTCATAAATACGAACGCAAGTCCCTTTCAGTTTATTGAGGAGAAAAGAGAAATGAAAAATTTAAGAGATAAATTAAAAAAAAAAAAAAAAAAATTGAACCTACATATATATAGGCACATATACATATACGTATTGAGTACAGGTTTATTAATTACTCTAATCTTTATTTATTAATCGGTATCATTGTTTTAGTTGTGTGATGTGAATCACACGATTATCATAAATTAAATAATTAAAAAAAATTAAAACCATTAATAATTAATAAGTATAGTTATAATTACAAACTCGTTAATATATATATATATATATGCGCGCGCGCATATATTTATAGATGAGGACGAATGGAGTGAATATTCTTGATCAGAAGATATATGTGTTGGAATTGGATGTTAATGAGGTATTGAGGTTAGTGCATGAAATACATGCGTGGTGCCAAAAAGCAAGATGCTAATGAGAAGCAATATTGTGTTGCGAGCACTTCACAAGGTAAACGGAGTTCCGTGAAAGCAGATTTTCCATTTTTCACGCAGTCATACCTACCTTTACAGATAACAAACTTCGTTGCAATAAATCCCATTTTGAAAAGGAAAAGCAAAGATATCGAGAACTATAACACAGGCGAATTCTTTGATTAAGAATCTAAGATAGATAAAGTAACCAGAGAGTAACTATAGGACCCGTGACAAAAATAATAGACGCGTTTATAACTCGTTTTAAAATAATTATATTTTTTATATAAAAATAAAAATGAAAATGTCTTTAATCTCATACATAAATTTATTTTAAAAATGTGTTTAATAATTTTATCAATAAATTATTTTCAGTATAAAAAAAATATTAATGTCTATCTTTCTTTTTCTGTTTAAAAGATAAAAAAATAAAAAATAAAAAATAATTAAAAATTATTTTTCTCTTATTTTATACTAAATTTAAAAATTATTTTTATTTTTATTTTTTATTTTTATTATGTCAAACTCATTTTAAAAACGTTTTTTTTTTTTTAAAATATAAAAATAAAAATGAGATAAATTGTAAATACTGGCAATGTAATAATCTTCTTTCCTTTTCTTGTCTTTTCCATCTAGGAATTACAAGTGCACAAATAGAGGAAAACTTTTATACCAGGTGATGTTTTTTCACGGCAGCATGCTGGGTGAGCAGGAGGCGACACGTAGCACATTAAATAAAGAAATATAATGGCAACCAGTTGGGAAGGTTTGGGCTCCATGGTCAAGGTTGTAAAAAGAATGAAAAAAAATGAAAGTTACGGGTGCGTTTAAAATTAATTTTAAAATAATTTTATTTTTTATATGAAAATAAAAATATTTTTATTTTATTTTTATTTTAGAATTATTTTTAAAAATATATTTAGTAGTTTTATTTTAAAATTATTTTTAATTTTAAAAAAATTAAAATTGTATTTGATGGTTTAATTTCTGAAAACATATAATAATATTTAAAATAATAATATATTAAATAAATATTATTATTATTAAATATATTAAATAAATAATAATATTAAATAAGTATATTAATATAACATTATATATGTTAGTCGAAGAAAAACGATAGTCGAAGAAGAATGGTAGGGGTCGGGCAGTCGCAGACGGCGGGGTGTAGTCACAGAAGACTAGCGGGAGGGCGTGCAATCGGAGATGGGGGCGGAGGGCGCACAGTCGCCGGTCGCAAAGTGAAGTTGCTGAAGAGAGAAAATGAAAACGGAAGAATGAAAAGGATTATAAATCGTTTTCAAATTTTCATATAATGACAAGAATGTTTTTTTTTTTTAATTTTTCAAAAATTTAACGCCAAACGCGTTTTTTTTTTTTACTCGTTTTCATTTTTCATTCTCAAAAATCATGAAAAATGAAAACGAGAAGGAAAACAAACAAGGCCTATAAGACGATTGTCGATCTTTTGTATATTTGTAGTATATTTCCAAAATAATTCTTATGCGGTTCTCGGAAATGATTGGGTGCACAAATATCAGGAGATTGCATGGGTAATTGTTAAATTTGTTAAATTTAATAAGACAGTTGCATGCCTGAAAAGTAAAATAATTGGTTAGGTTTAGAATTGATATAATTTTTGTTTTTTACGTTATTTAAGAAAGAAAAAAATGAAAAAGTTCATTTTTATTTTTCACGTTTTTTAAGAAAAAAATAAAAATATTTTTAAAATGACGTTTGACGTAATAAAGATAAAAAAATAAAAATAAAAATAATTTTTTTATTTAGTATAAAATAAGAAAGAAATGAAAAATGACTTTTAATCATTTTTTATTTTTTATGTTTATTTTATCTTCTCTCGAGTAGAGAAATAAAAAGAGATATTAATTAATTTTTTATACTAAAAATAATCTATTAATAAAATTACTAAACACATTTTTAAAAATAATTTTTATTTAAAATTAAAAAAGTTATTATTATTATTTTTATATAAAAAAATAAAATTATTTTAAAATAAATTTAAAGCGCGCCTTTTTTTATGATCAAATTAAAGTAATAAGATTATTAAAGTTTTGAATTAACGCATTTAGAAAAACAACAAAAAACAAAAAAGAAACCCTTAAAAATGTAAGCTTTTGAATTTTTATTTCCTAATTCTACAAAAATGTAACTCTTCACAGGATTTTTTAACGGCGTTTTTCAATTTTTCATCAAGTTAAAGAACGAAAATCCGTTTATTTTATTAATTTAAATTTAAAATTTAAATTTTATTATAATAAAAAATTTTAAAAAATAATTATACTTAATTTTTTTATTATGATATAAAATTTTTATATAAAATTATATCTTAATTTAAATTATAAACTCGGAGCGGCCCAAAAAAATAGTTGATTATTTGACGATCGTGGATATAGTCTGACTCTTACGATTGTCCTTTCCCTCTCTAAAACGTAAGAAGAACAAGAACTTCTTCCTTTTCCCAATCTTAAATTTTTCTTAAAAATCCGCTCACCTTACACGATATCCACAAAAATCTATGGCAAATCCAGTCAATTTCACACTCAATTTTCTCAAATCTGACCCTTCGCCAACACTTCCTACAATTTTCTCAATCCACCTCTCTCCAGAGGAGGATTTGCCGTAGTTGCGCAGGTTGAAGCAGTAGACGAGGAAGACGGACATGGACTCATTGTGGATTGCGTTGAGGCACTCGTTGTCGTAGACCCGGAGGTGGTTGCGGACCAAGAGGATGGAGGCCCGGTGGACCGCGGCGGCGCTGGAGGAGTTCGCCGGCCGGCGGTGGCACAAGGAGAGGGGGTTGGCGGAGATTGTGGACATGAACGAGAGCTTTGGCGGCGGAGGAAAGGAAGTGAAGGAGAGAAAAAGGTGGGGGGCGAGAGAATAATAGGCTTGAGTTGGGACGACGAGTTTGACCTTGTCGTTGGGATTGGGTTTCTGGGTTCTCCATTTTCATTTTGGGATTAGAATCAGACTCCATTTTTGTTCTGTTTTCAGACGAGAAGGAAGATAAAGCAGTGTTTTGTTTGTTGGGTTTGAGCCGGCTTGGGCCTTTTTTTAAGCATTGTTTCGCTCCAATACTTGACCATCGCCAGAAATACTTCACAATAGCAAGAAATACTTGATAATCGCAAAGAATACCTGACAACCGTAAATAATACTTGATTAGCCAAAAAAAAAAAAAAAACCGTAAATAATACTTAGAAGCCCAATAAGGATGAAACTTTCAGCTCCTTCTTCAGCAACTAAGGGCTGTTCTTTTTTCTTTTTGAGTTAAGTGATTTAAGTGTAAATTTTAAATTAAATTTGAGTTATAATTTTAATTAAAATTATAATTTAAATTTATATTTAGTTGTGTATATTTAAATTATAATTTGAGATAAAAATCTTTTTAAGTTTGTGTTTAAGTGAGTCAAAATTTAAATTTTTATTTAGATAGTATTTTAATAAAAATTTAATAGTGATGAAAAATTTTAATAGGATATATAAATGGAGTTTTATTCATTTTTTTGTTGTCAATGTATTAAAATAATCATCTCAATTAGAATTAAAATGAAAAAATTATAGTATTTTTAAGAATAAAAAAAAATACTATTTATTAATTTGAGTTTGAGTTTTTAAACTCAAATTGAAAGAAAAACTTAAACTCAAATTTTAATTCTAAATTCAAATTTAAACTTAAAAAAACATAAATTTAAATAAAATTACAACTCAAATTATTTTTTAAAATTTTTAACCAAAAAAAAGACCGTTGAAGAGCCTCTAAATAAGCTTTGTTGTTTCTTTTTTCTCTTTTTTTTTCTTTGTTTTTTGTGGATAAGAAATAAGCTTTTGTTGTTTCATTAGTCTTGGTCCAAAACTTCACGTCATCACTAATATGATGGGATCACTTGCCACGTGGGAGAACAGTGCCGAACATTGTACTTTTCTAGTGGCTGTTTGAGAACAAAGCGGAGCATGCAAAGCTACGTGACAAGGATTATTGTCGGTGCACAGATCCCGTTTATTTTATTAATTTAAATTTTATTATAATAAAAAATTATTAAAAATAATTATATTTAATTTTTTTATTATAATAAAAAATTATTATATAAAATTATATTTTAATTTAAATTAAAAATTCGAATTCAAATGACGAACTAAACTGACTCATGACGAACAAGACCACAAACTCACTCACAGAGAGGCCCAAAAGAAGAACCTGAGTCTTCAGTTTAAAGCCTTCGCTCTTCACAACAACAGAAATGGGTTCTCGACCGCCTCTTCCGTTGTCGCCACCGACTCTTGTTCTGAGACTTCGGTCTTGGAATTGAAAACCGACGAGAATTCTTAGAAGGAAGGAGAGCGGTACTTCCGACCAACGACTCCTCCGAGAAGCTCCTCAGAATTCCCCACAAGGTAATTTGATTCAGACCCAATTGAGATTTTAATGCTAAAAACATCATGAAATGGATGGAGGATTTTTTTTTTTTTTTTCAATTTTAGGATTAATAATAAGGGGAAAAAAAAAAAACCGATAGCGCCATTTCCTTTTTTTATTTTATTTCATTTTTTAATTACGACAGCAGACTTTTTTTTATTCTATTTCATTTTTTTAATGTCAGATTTAATTAGATATAGACAGTAGACGATAAGTATGTTATTTTTATGAAACATGAGCCGATGAACGTACAAGTGTATTTATCATAAAGGGTTATAATTTAACGATGAGTGAGTAAACTTATTAAAATACTGATTTTGCCACGTCAAATCTTCAATTAAAAAAAAAAAAAATGAAAATAAGAAAGTGGCAATCCTTTGGTGAAGGAAACGATTATGATGCTATAGTTAACGAATGAAGTTAAGGTTTATTGTATTTGGGATACAATAGACGTAGCTTTTGAACACGATATATTGGGCAAAATTTATGACAAAATTGCTAAAGCTTTTGATCATATGATACATTTAATATTTTTATGGTTTTAAAAGCAATCAATCATTTGTTGAAAAAGACGATGAAATTAGTGGAAGCTGAATGATCATTGCTTAAAGTTTACTATCAAATGTTAAAAAGTTTTTATTCACTCTTGAGTTGAAGCGTAATTTTATGATTACCAAAAATAACACACGATGGTAATTAAAATTTGTGAACAAAATTTTGCGATCGCTAAAAAAACTCAAAATCGAATCACAAGAACCCACCCTTTCCTTAGTGAAGTATATCTCAGAAATTAGCCTTAATAATTTCTAAATTTATTAAAATAGATAAGAGTAAAATTCTTCTTCTTCTTCTTTTCCTTGCTAAAAGCCCCAAAATGCAAACAAAAGCTCTACATTTACAAAAATCGTAAACCTAACTATTCGTATTTTCAATTTGACAAGAGTGAAGTTCAAAGCGAAAGCATAATTTTTTTTATGAGCAACACAAAAGTTAAGCGATTGGAATTGAGATCATAAATTGTTTTTTTATTTTTTTCGATTAAAAAATATAACCTGATCATCTGACTCATTCAACCGATTATAAGTTACACTTTTCCTTTCACAGTGGAAACATTTTAGCCACTCTTTCAATTTAGCGGCTTCAATTAACTTAGGGCACGCTGCAAAGTAGCCCGGCAGCATAAAACGTCCCCAAAGAGAGAGTGACCAGTTGCGGCTCATGAAATATTTACAATAATCCACCTTTGAAGAGGAAGGGGTAGTATCCCGGTATCCCCTCATTTCGATTGATAGCTAAATTAACTTTGAATCGAATTCGCTTTGCAATTATAAAAATAAAAAAAAAAAAAAAAAAATCCCACTTATATCAATCGGTCTTCTTCCTCGTCTTTAAAAAACTCGCGAGGACCTTTACTTTTGGTGTTAAAATAATATGTTCCAATTTGAATTACCACGATACTCCAAGGGGCTAGGAGTTTAAGATGGTGTTTAGTGTTTAAACACCTTTTTAAAAAACAAAACAAAAAAAAAAAAAAATGAAGGTATGTATGGGGATTCTAACTGCATAAATAATGTAACTGCCGGGCTATACTTGCAAATACATTTTTAAAATCCTTGTTATACAAAATAAATACTTTGTTATACTGGCATTTCCAAATGTTATACGCATGGCTCTCGTGTGAATACTTCGCGGAGGCCAGACGGCATCTTGAAATAATAATAATAAAAAAATATCTGAACTTTTATGAAGAGAGAAAAGAAAGAGGGGGATTACTAAGGTTTCGTAAGATTTAAAAGAGTAATTTTAATCATGATTTTGAAATCAGAATTATTATTCATAATTTTAAGTTCAAAACATGATTATGAAATTATAATCTAGAATGGAGAGTTTGAATCACCTTAAATCAAAAAACGATTAGTTTTAGAATCATGATTTGAAATAGTTTAAAATATCATATCAATTATAAATCATGATTCAAAATCATCACGTTGATTCTAAATCATAATTCAGAATTACTTTAAACAAACACTGATTCTGAACTGAAATTCAAAATTATAATTCTAAATCCATCTACCAAACACACCCTAAAATAAAAGTGTTTAGTAATGTTTTATATTAATTTGTTAACACGCGTTTAGTTAGTATATTCATATCATAGTTAGTATATTCATATCATAATTTAAATCATGATTCTAAATTCATAAACTAGACGCATACTATAAACTAAACGTCCATGCTTTGGTGTGCGTGTGTGAATGTAAAACCTTACTACAAATAATTTTATTGTACACTTTCATTTATGATGGTCACTACAATCACTTGAAAAAAAAAAAAAAAAAAAAATTTCAAATCAATCTGAGACAATTACCGCCGACCATTACAAAACCGCTGGTTTCACACTTATGAATGGTTCGCAAACTGACAGAAGAACTGGTTTTCACCGTTCACGCTTATGAACATCTCTATCCAACAACTCGCAGACAAAAACAACGTTGGGGACAGCAAGGCATTTGAGAAAATGAGGGAAGGGGTTCAGAATTCAGATAGCAAGGTCTCACTCTTTCACCATCAAGACCCCTTGCGAAACGAGGAAACGGAGATCATTTGATAGATGAAGGTATTTTGAATGATGATTTTCATTGTTTACATTAACCACTCCTATATTAGATCTATAAATCACAAACCAGTTCGTTTTTTTATAATACTTTCCTGAAAAATGCCACTAAACAAATTAATCCTCAAAGGTTTCACAAGGTACAGAGTCTACGGACACGGTTACACTTCCACTGAGCCAGTCTTCCATTCAACGAAATAAAGTCTCTAAAATATCATTTTCAAGTACCAGAAACAGTAAGCTAGACAAATAAATATATTCTTTTAGCTAGTCAAAGTTTGCAAGTCACAGAACTACACAAGAAATACATGATATCATTGGCTAACTATGTTTGCTTCACCGTTGCCGTATTCCTTTCTACGAAATTAAAAAGGACCAACAAAAGAAAAGGGGGTTGAGAAAGTGGGGTCCAAGGAAAACTTTAATCCCCCAGTCTAAAAACAAAATACATCTTCCGCCAAGTTCAAAATCCACACCAGGTTACCCTTGTACAGCAGGCACCACCACAATTTCCAGTTACAGCACCATCAAAACAAATAAAAAAAAGGTATTAGAAAAGTTACCCGATTGACACTTTACTCGTCTTGGGGTATCATGCCTTCCTCGGCTTCTTCCCCATAACCACCATCACCAAAACCTTTGTGCGGTGATGGTGGCCAACTCTTTTCCATAATTGCTTGATGGAAACTTGGCGCATGCTGTTTCCGATTTGGTGAAGGCAGCCGACCCTTTTCTGTCATTGCTTGATGAAAACCTGGCGCATGCTGTTTTTGATGTGGCGAGGACGGCCGACCCTTTTCCATCATTGCTTGATGGAAACTTCGCCCAGCGCGTGGAGCCTTGTCAAGGCTACGACTGCGACTACGACTCCGGCTACGTTCACGATTTGAACCTCTATTGCGATCACTCCAACCAGAACCCTTTTCAGGGCTTGGACTGCGACTGCGGCCCCTACCATACTCGTTTTGGTAACCGCGATCAAACCTGGAGATATAAACCAGTCACTCTTGTGAATACAGCAGCTGACACGGCAAGCGAAAACATCAAAAAATTCATGAACATATGATGCAACAAAACTATAATGAACGGTGCCCACATTCGTGTGTACCTGTCACGTGAACCAGAGGAAAATCCCCAGCCGCTTCTTCCACCATCCCTTCCACCACCCCTTCCACCATCCCTTCCACCATAACTCGAATCACTGTATCCTCCACGACCCCCATCACGGCCACCAGAACCAGTACCCCAGCGTCTGAACTTGGACATCCCACCTCCACGTGAGGCCATATCACGAATTTCTGATGGGACTCGCTGGTTGGCACCTTCCAATACTTTGATAAGATCTGAAGCATACTTTGCGTCCTGGTCGCCAAAGAATGTGTAAGCCACTCCGCTAGCACCTGCTCTTCCAGTCCTTCCAATCCTATGAACATAATCCTCTACTCCTGTAGGGAAGTCATAATTGATAACCACCCTGCGAGAAAAATTAATGACTATAAGAAAGGGTGTGATGAACAATATCACTGTGGGAGTGACGCAACAAAAGAGTGATGCTAAAATACAGAACCACAAAAAATTGGGCAGTCAAAAACCTGATATCCTTAATGTCTAACCCTCTCGCTGCAACATCAGTGGCTACAAGCACCGGAGTCCTACCAGCTCGAAACTGATTTAACACAAAATCCCTTTCACTCTGGGATTTGTCTCCATGAATAGCAGAAGCTCCAAACTGGCGAGCAAGGTTACGAGCAAGTTGATCACACATTTTTTTAGTTGAACAAAAAACAATCATCTTTGATCCTGGCTCTTGCGATCGCAATATCTGCTCCAATCGCCTGTGCTTTTCCAGGGGTGGCAGTACTTCAACATGCTGCAACACCAAATGTCAACGGGGTTAGCAAACATGAAACAACATAGAATAAACAGATTTCATTAAAAAAAAAAAAAAAAAAACCAAACAATGTTCGGAGTTAAGACCTGCGTGATAGACTTGTTAGCAACAAGTTCATCAACATTGCCAATGTTCACTTGGACAGGATTAACAAGTAGATCTGCTGCAATCTTCCGAACCTCTTTCGGCCACGTTGCTGTGAACATTAAAGTCTGGCGACGAGCAGGAACCTCCTTCACAATCTTCCTTATTTGAGGTTCAAAACCCATATCGAGCATGCGATCAGCCTCATCCAGCACAAGGTAAGAAACTTGATTGAGGCTGATCCTCCTCATCTCGAGAATATCGTTCAAGCGACCAGGAGTGGCAACAACAATATCTGCTCCACGGTCTATATCTCTTAACTGTGGGCCTTTTGGTGCTCCTCCATATAAACACTTGAGAACCAAAGCAAAAGCATGTGAGAACGCCAATGATAATACCCAAATCATATGCATGCCACACAAGATCTATTATTGGAAGGACTCCAGAGTGAAAATAAGATAAAACAAATAAGAGGAGAGGTTCAATGTACAAAGTCTACGGACAATTACAAATATTACTTCTTTCCTACACAAGTATCCCCACTAACTTTTCCAAATTTGATCTCAGCCAAGAGTGCTATCACATGATCAAACTCCACAAATTTACCACAAATCCTTCACCTATCCAAGCAACAAAACAAAATTCCATGGGAACACAAATGGGACAAAGAAATAGATGAATTTGTTTAAAGAACTTGCAGCAAAAAGGGGAAAAAAATCAATTTACTCAATAAAAGAACAGAAAATATACTAAAGATTACAGGCCTACGAATCTAAAAAAAAAGGCAGCATCATTCATATATTAATGATTTCATGCAACATTACATACCGCACAAGATATTCTCGATGACTTTCCAAACTTCACCGCTTCATCTTGTATCTGTGTAGCTAGCTCCCTAGTTGGTGATAATACCAACACAGTTGGACCTAATCGAGAGTCATTGTGACTGCGCTTGAGATGCATAAATCCTGGAAACAAGTAACCCAAGGTTTTCCCAGATCCTGTCTTAGCAATGGCAACTATATCTCTACTTTGAAGAGCAATTGGCCAGGATTGTGCCTGAATTGGAGTTGGAGCAGAGAATCCTGCATTGTGTACCTGGATAAAGAAAAATACCACCAGCCCCGATAAATGATCTCGCTGCAATATATGCACACGTATATATGTATATATATATTTTTCCCCTTTTGGGACTTGTACAGTAGTGAACTCATAGAAGAGTGAAAAATGCCAGAAGAAGCATCATCCTCCATTGGCAAGTCACCAGTGCTTGCGAATGCAAGCTGGAGTAGGAGGAGGCCTCTTCTTTCATTTGGACTGAGTGGCAGACTAAATCATCACCAACGGCAGTCCCCGCCACAGACTTGGGTGATTCGGAAAGCCCTTCAAAAGAATTCGTCCATCGAATAAGGGCGCTCCAAATAAAATGCAAGGCCCCCGGAAGAGAGGGCAGCACAGCGTACGACATTAGCTCCTCCAGGGAGCAAACATCGCACCTGCGACAAAAAAGTACAGATGGCAAATGAATTAAGATGAGTCTTAAACTCTACATTGGACCTCCAGCAAGGACAGAACTTTGCACAAGAAGAATTTTTGTTACATAGTTCTAGCAAACTCACTGGAGTTCCTAGCCATCATTGTAGCATAAAGATGAAAAAATTTAATAACTGTGATGTGCAAGTCTGATACCTCTCTAAGCATCTCTGATGGAAATCCAGTAGCTTCGAATGATGTGAAAGGTGGTAGCAGATTGTCACCCTAACAAAAATGATAAAAACATAAAAATATTGTCAACCGTGTAAGTTAAATTACACACAGAGAGACACAGAGAGAGACAGAGAGAGAATTGAAACATATAGTAGATTAAACAGTTCGTTAAACTCACAGTAACAGAAATTTCATGCCGACGACGATAAGACTCGGCAGACAAACCACTCCCTCCATCCAATGGTCCCTGTCCTCTTGCAGAACCACCATGTCCAGCACTAAAAACCCCAATTGCAGCACTGCTAGAGGAAACCGCTCCAGCACGAGCAGCACTTTGGGATAGTGCAGGTGCACCTCTTGTCTAATGCAAGTAAAAAGAATAATTAAGTCCACAAAAAAAAAAAAAAAAAAAAAATACAAAGCCCAGTGTAATACAAGCCCTAAGTGTCTTTTACATTATCTCAAGTTTCATTTGGTATAAGCTAACACATTATTCATAAAGCCATCACATTTGGCATGTTAATGTTCTCGTCATAAGACTGTTGCGATAAGGCAATTGAGAAAGAATCCAACGTTAATAAGTTAAGAGAAGGCATTTTACTTGGTGAACAAACCCAAAACGTTTAATAAAATTCATCTAAAAGAAACAATATCCTGCAAACAGCAACATGCTTCTAAATGCAAATTCACCATGCACGAGTCTGAAGAATCCTGCTATGGCTCGCAAAAAGAGAACCACCAATGGACATAGCACAAACCAGTTTAACAAGGATGACATGACCAAGAAAAGGAAAATATGTGCAACTTGATTACATCACTTAAATAGGTAAGTAGTAACAATAGTAATGGATTCCACACTTGTGCCACACGACTTTTCAAGAGATAAACAAGAAATTATACCTGCTGGCTCCTTGATGCAGCATCAAGTTTTGATCCATCATTGCTACCTCTTTCATAGCTATCCTTGTCCTCGTTAGGATTACTAGAACGTTGTCCTTGAGAAGACTGTTGAATGTGAACTGAAGAACTTATAAGCACTGAAGATGACTTCTGAGGAGGACCCGAACCGATTGGCCTCTCATATTGGGTCACATTGGTCTCGGGATTCCAAAAATAGAGATATCCAGTTTTTCCATCAACCAGTCCCCTCCAAGGTCTGGGGAGAGTTGGATCCTCTGGAGCATATCGCGGTCCTGAAATAGCAGCAACGGTAGCCATGGCAAGAGACCCACACTAAGACAATCAAGATACAAGGGAAAAGAACCAAAATCAAATCCAAATCATTATACTCAAGGAAAGAAAAATAATGATCAGGACAAAAAAAAAACGGCCCAGACAATCCAAACACTAGTCCAATCTCAGAAACAAATCATATTGGCCAGGAAGTCGGGGCAGAGCCTACTTTAACGTGACTAATTAGGCTCAACAAAATAACCATGGCGAAGAAAGACATGAATCGTGTTTCTAGGAAAATGGTCAGGTTTGAACTTGCGAACTTAAGGATTGAAATATCATCTCTCTATGAAAAAAAAAATGAAACCAAGATCGCAACAACCAGAATAAAAGGAACAAAAGACCCAAAATAAAGAATCACAAGATCTTCTTCAGCTAAACATATACGTGTGTGTATATATACATAACTTCAACCAAACCAAGCAACCGAAGCAAAGAAAACCAAAAATCAACAAGCAGACTCGAACTTCCTCCTAGGACACCAAATAGCGTACAAATTTAAAACTTGCAGGAAACCCTAGAATCCCCCATATCCGATCAAGCTCAGGACCAAAAAATTCACGAAAATCAAGTTTAAGAGATCGGAGAAGAGCAAAAGCTGGGAAAATATGAAGGTTACCTCGTCAACTCGCCGAAAAAATTGATGGAAACGGAAAGCGAGAAATGGAGATGAGAAATGGGATCTGAGAAACGAACCCTTCTGCAGAGAAAACTACGCTTCCGAAGGGCGAGAAAGCGTAGAGATAGAAAAGAAAGACAAGCGAGGGGACTTGTGGTAGTATTTATAGGCGATGGAAATGGGAGGTGAGGTGGCCTACGTTGGGTTTGCTGCCGTGGTTAGGTTAGCTTGACCATGGTTAAGTCATCAAAGAGAAATGGCCAGATCGGGGTGGTTGTCGGCCAGTTGGCTTTGTGATTGGGCTTCAGTTAGGCCCACTCTTGGTGTCTTGACTACTGATTTTTTCTCTAATAATTTTTTTATTTTTTTTTTGGAGAATAATTTTCTCTAATAATTAAGAAATAAAGTTTTGAGAAAATTAGAAATGCTCTTTATTTTTACACTTTTTTAGCTTTTGAGTTCGTATTATTTTTAGAATTATGTTGTGGATGTGTAACGATTCATTAGTTAAAATTATAATTTAAGTTTTTATTATATAGTTTTTTCTTATAAAAATTTAAATTTAATTTTATTATATTATTTTTTTATATAAATTTATTTTTTAACTCAAATTTAAAATTCAAACTAATAAAATGAACGAGACCATAACTTAACAGTAATTTTATATTTGTGTACAACATTAGAGTTTCAATACTCTCACCATTGAGCTTAAAAAAGGAAATAAAAGAAAAGAAAAGGATTATGTTTAAAAACTTACCAAAAAATAGTGATTCAAGTAACTCACTTAAATTTAGGACGTTTGCTTCAACCGAATCTTAAGTCGGGTTAATTGTGCAACCCACCAAAATTTCATTGAAGAGGATGGGTTCAAATTTTCACAACTGCAGAAAAAACTCCCCACTGAATTATAATTTTTTAAAAAAAATTTTAAATATATGATAAAATGGAAATCTGCAAAACCATATGTCAGTTTTACTTGGAGATTGTTAATTGTTTAACATGTTTGTTTACATTTCTTACATTCAAACGAAAGGATCTCTATTTCATTTATTTTTTATTATGTTTATTTATTTTCAATTTGACTTTTTATTATTGATATTTTATTTTTTTTTTTTTTTTTTTTTTTTTTTTTTTGTAGTTCTTAAGAGGATGAAACTAGATTGGAATGTGTAATAGTGAATATAATGTTAGGGATTTTGGTCCTGTTCATTTTACTGATTCGAGTTTTGTTATAAAAAAATCTTTAAGGAACAATCACAGTAAATTTTTTTATTACAATAAAAAACTCTTACATAAAGTCACATCTCAACTCGAATCAGTAAACTAAACGGGTCATTTATATTTCTTATACTTTTTATTTAAAGTTGGTGCGTGATTAAGTGCATTGTTACTAGTTAGTTTCAATTTTTTTATTATGAAGTCTAGCCTTTTATATGGATAGTTTTATATGGATAGGTTGATATCTCATGTTTGGGTTGTTTAGGTAGGTTAAACTGTAAATCAATCTTTAAAGGGGCATTTAGTATGAAGTAATTAATAGGAATTATATTCTTAGAAAATTGATAGGAGGTAATATAATTTCCATGAATAATACATTATTGTGTTTGATTCAAATAGAAATTTTGTCTCAAATTCTGAAGAATAATGCATTACTGTGTTTGGTTGTGTGTGAGAATGTTGTGTATTAAAAAAAATTAAAATTAAAATTAATACTCATATATGTCAATAACATAATATTATATTTTTTTAAATATTTAACCCATAACATTAGCACTAATATTTTAAAAAGTATTAAATATACTCAAGGCTACAAATAAAATTCACTTCTTCTTCATCGCAAAAGCACTATTTTTTCTCCATAGGAAGCTCTTTTACAAAAAGGGGAAGAAATGTCTTGTCTCTCAAGCTTAGGGAATCTTTGACTGACACCTTCAATCTAGCTTCAAACATCAAAAATCAAATCCTTCTTATGAATAACAACACATTGGGAAGTAAAAAATTTCATCAATTACCCTTCTTAATCGAGGTTTGCCAAATTGATCACCGGCATTACAATCTTTCATGTTAGGAGATTTTCTTCGAGCATGTAATAAAGTAAAGCAAAAAAGAGTAAGAATTGGCTACACGCCAGAGTTTCAGTGAGGAAGAACTGGAATGAAATCACACGTGTGCGGTGGCATGGCCAACGGTAGAGCGGTGTCTATTGTCGGAAGAAAGAGGGACGGCTAGGTCTGGGAAGAGATGGGTGAGAGAGAGATTAGGGTTGCATATCATGATTTTTAACTTCCCTTGATATTAAACTTTTCTAAAAAAGTAAATAACATCCTCTCATATGGGTTAATGATTACCTTAAAATATGGTAATATAAAACTCATGGGCTTCACTTTCTTGGGTTTAAAAGAAGTCCAATAATTGTACCAAACACGAAAATCTTTCAAATTCTCATTCTCACTCTTAAGATTATCCCATACCAAACGCCCTCTAAATGAGTTAAAAAATCCCTAAGAGCTCACCCCATTTACCCCATGTTCAACCTTAATTCTACACCACTTAAGTCACCATAAAAATGATGAAAGAAAAAAAAAATATTATATTGTTTAAGAAATAACTTATATCTTTATGCTTAAATTTGAAGGGTTACATTAACATTCTTCACTTCTCATACCATCAGCGCACAAAAAAAAAAAAAAAAAAAAAAAAAAAAAAAAAAAAAGGAGTGAAAGTTTAAATTATTTGACCTGGAAATGCTCCTCTTTTTTTCCATAAAGACGTTAGTTTGTTTAATTGTGAAGGAACCAAAGTGAATCATTCAAAGAATTATAAAAGTAGTGCAATACCAAAGTAGTGTAATGGATCCGGCATCTCATTTTACCAGCTTTCCAAAAGTAGAGAAAAGGTATCGCATATTTATTCGAATAGCATATTTATTTGATTAGCATAGTAACCTTGTTAAATACGTGAACCATTATTATAGACTCAAGGGTGGGAAACAGATTCTACTCAAATTGTTTTACTGCAAAAAAAGATTTTATAATTAATTTATTCAATAAATGATCAATGATTCAAGAAAGAAATAGAGATGGCAATTCTATCCAAATTCTGTATTGGTATGTTGACAAGGTAATCATTTGTTTAACGAGGATAATAATAAGCTGGCATCTCAAATCACTAGTGAAAAAATAAACAAAAAAAATGAAGAACAGCTTATCAGTGAAATTTTCCAAAAAAAAAAAAAAAAAAAAAGGGTTATCCGTGAAATTTTTGAGATAAATGAAGAAACTTATTTCTCAATTGTAATCTGATCTATTCTGTTGCAATTGACCAAGAAAAGATATACCAGATGATTTAATCTAAATTTAGAGATTCCAATCCCAAGTTCATTTTCCCTTCAGAAACTTGTCAAAATGGAGTGTTCTTAGCTTTCAATGTATCGGTTAAAGGGAAGAAGAACGGGGGACAAATAAAGAGGAGAATTACATTGGAGCTATTGATCTCTAGACATTATACACTTGACCAAATCTAGAATTCTAAAAAAATCATAAAAAAGTGAGGACTCCTTACCCTCGAGCCCATCCCGGTGATGCCTGTTACTGCCGGCGAGATTATTGCATGGGCTTCCACCAACCACGAGATCAAAACCACCAAATTTGCTCATGAACTCCTCCAAGCGATCACTATTCAGCTGCTGCACATCGGCGAGGTCGATCAAATTTCCTTTCTGATTTGTTTGCTCCCACCAACTTCTTAATATATTTCTGTTCACCTCTGAAATCTCAACAGAAACCACATTATTAAGAGGGATTCCAAGGCGATGAAGGGCTACTTCTGCACCACCAATCCCGGAGAAGAGAGAGAGGAGGTTGATGCCATTTGGATACATTTCTTTCAAGACTGATAGATGGTATGCTACGGTATCAACCTGCAATCAAAGACAATTACAATTGCTTGCCTTTTCAGAGCCAAAAAGAAAAATTCTTGCATTAGTAAGAATTAATAAAGCAAGTAATTTACCTGGAAAGAATTACCAAGAGACTTGTATCTATCCGTCCTACTTATTCCACCTCCCCTTGTGTGGTTCCTTGGAAATCCCAAAAGCCTTTCCACTTCATCAGGTTCAAGCGGTGCAAGCTTGTTCCTTCCAACCCAGACCAAATTCCACCTACGGCATTCCTCAAGAACATACTTTTGGACTCTCAAAGGTGGTTCCCCATCATAATCCTCTAGAGCTTTCCTGATTCTTTCTGTCAGTTTTGCACTTCCAACACAAGTTTGCAAGCAGTTGAGCTTTCTTCTCGTGTCCCATTCAGGCCACCATCTTTTGGTCAATGGTAGTGCTTCATTTATGGTGTATGGAGGAAGGGGAAGAAGAGGATATCTGTCAGCAATTGGAAGATTATGGACATAACCCCGTTTCCTTGCAGCAGCACAGAAATACTTTGAATCAACAAATTCTGGCTCCACATCATACAAGAATCGGGAAATAGTGCTCCAAACCCCTTTGGGAGCGAGTGCCACGTTCTCATAGTAAAAGTAGGGTGGACCAATTGCAGCCTCCGGAAGAGTTCTATGAACTGGTTGGAATGGTTCAGTTGGAACGCCAAATCCAATCATTGGATTTGGAGGACGAATTAGCTCATCATCTTCAGTCATAGCCCTCCTCTCTGCTCCCCTCTTACATTTCTTTTTCAACATCTCATCAAATTTCCTCTTTTTCTCACCAATTGGCCTAGGCTGGGAAATTGAGAAAGAATCAGTCATTATCCTCCTGAACTTGGTGATACTAGATAAAAAGAGAGTACGTTGGAAAATTGAGAAAACTTGATATTGAAATCATAAAATAGTAAAAAGAATACAAAATAATACATGCACTTCAAGGGGATAATCCCCGTATGCTTCCTTTGCCATCTGAGCAGCATATATAAAATCTGTCAACTCAGCGAGCGTGGAGGCAAGACCTGTGATGTTTGAGAGGGGCAAAATAAGAGATTAAGAAAAGAAATGACAAATAAATGAATAGACTCACAAGTAATTATCAAAGTAGATGTGTACGAGAAAATTTAATATTAATAACGTAACATAATTAGTATACACACCGCATCTTTCTATTGCAGTTGAAGCCTCTGCTTTTGTATACCCCATACCCATCAAGGCCACTACTTTTTTCTCCTGATCAGAAACAGGATTTGTGATAACCTGCAGGAGAAGTCAAATTATTTGAGAGTGCATACACATTGCAAGAACGAATTTACATACACAAACATGAACATACAAGTGCACGTGCACCTAGAACCTAAGAAAAATAAAGTTATAAAACAAAGTTAACAGTCAGAATCTATAGATGACAAGTCATAAGTAGCTTCTTAAGAAAACCACACATCAACAACTAAAGAAAGTTTGATCACCTCATCATCAGAAAAACTATCAATATCCGAAAAATCATTTAAAGAGCTCCCCTCAAAATCTGAAGAAAAGTTATCACAGTCAATTTGTTGTTCTTCAGGAGATGTATCACGTTCGGTATGTTGTTCTTCAGGAGATGTTTCCAGAGCCTGCAAAATAAATTGCAGAAAATTATACCTAAAACAAAACATGATATAAAATGTGGATTTATTTGCTCATGAAAGGAGATGTTATGCATACTAATGCTTTATAGTAATAGTCAAATGATAACCCTTTGGTGAGTAATATAGATTTTATCAACAGATGAACGAGTACAAAAATGAATCCATTGTTTGACTGCTAACAAATCGAGCCATGTGAGACCTCAAGGGGAAAGATTTAATGGCAAACATTTTAACTTGGATTTTGAAGGTATCATATGAGAACTAGGGATATTACTATTAGTTAAATCACTGGTAGGAAGCAAAAAAAAAAAAAAAAAAAAAAAAAAAAAAAAAAAAAAAAAAAAAAAAAAAAAAAGATTAAAACTAAGCGTTTCAACAGCAAACATTTTAACTTAAGAGTTCAAAGATATCATATGGGAACTAGGGATGATAAGTAACTTACTGCATATGTGAGGAGCGTCTCCAAAATAGTGTCTGTATTCTCCTCTCCTGGATGATTCAACAGAACAAGTCACTAAATGAAGCTTCACAATAGAAACTGTTTCCAAATGAAATGAGATAGAGCCTATACCATGTTCCTCAATTACTTTAGCCACCAGCTTTTCAGAAAATCCCATCCCTACAAAATGGTCTATGATCTTGGAGCCAGAAGAACTTGCAGATGAACTCGCCTTTAAGAACAAAGGATGACTAGACATTAGCCTAGTTATAAAATCACCAACTTTACCATCCAAATAATATTCCATTATTTATACCAACAAAAAAGAGATTTTAGGTAACTCACTGTATATGTGAGAAGCGTCTGTAAAATTGTGTCCGTATTTTCCTCCCCTAGATGATACAAAATAACAGGTCACCAATGAAGCTTCACAGAAAAAAAATTAGTTCAAAATGAAATGAGATAGAGCCTTTACCATGCTTCTGAATTACTTCAGCCACTATCTTCTCAGAAAAGCCCATCCCTACAAAATTGTCCAGAATCTTGGACCCAGAAGAGCTTGCCGATGGACCCGCCTTTAAGAATGTAGATTTGCCAATTCACATCATTATATAAAGTCACAAGAAAAACAAAGCGGGAAGTGTATGGAAAATCCAAATAGTAAAATACCCTCAAATTATATGAGAGTGCACATTGGTCTTCAAAACAAAAAATTGAAAGGAAATCAAAGTACACATTTCTTCCATAAAACTAGTTCAACAATCAACAAAACTTAGGTATCTACAAAAGTTGAGCAGTAAATTAAATACCTTGAAATATATACATACACGTGTGTGTGTGTGTGTGTGTGTGTGTGTGTAGTCAAACAAAAAGAGAAAAAACCCATTAAACGTAGAAACTTCCCCAAACAAAACAAGAAATTTGTGACTAGCTCAGCAAAATCACATACCTCACCAGACCCAATTGCAGCAATTCCACTAGGAACTGTCAAACTTGAACAGGATAATGGAATGTTTGCAATTTCCAATTCATCTTCAGTGTCCCAGTCAATATTCTCACTATCTACATCAGAAGTATTACCGTCCTGCACATATTTTATAAATAAACACCCATATGAACGAGAAAATTAAGCAAAAATTATTTCTTTTTTCCCACCTTTTCCTAAACCCATTTCTTTGCCAGGTAAAACAATTATGTTTGGGAAAAAAAAAAAAAGAGAACAATTACAGATGCAGAACAAAAACAAGGAAAGGTAGAAAATCAAATGAACAAACGTACCATTTTAGTACTATTGCTACCCCAGCGGACAAATCCAAGCTGTTCAAAGAAATCAACAGAAAAAATTAGTCCTTCAAAACCAATAAACTAACCAACAAATTAATCGCACAGTTTGACATAGAAAAACCAACAAATTAACCAGGTTTGTTTACAGGCGAGATGAACAAAAAGAAGGAGAACAACTGATCGAAAGAATCTCACCGAAAATGCGAAAGACGTTTTTCTGGCGTCAAATTAGGGCAAGTTGGTGAAAAATTGCAGAGCTAAGCCGTTGAAAGGATTAGCAATGCAATCAAAGGAGAGAGAGGACTACATGCAGAGAACCAAGAACCAGAAGATTCTAGAGAGAGAATGTGGATGTGAGAGAGAGAGAATTGGGAAATGGGAGAAATTGGGGAATTTAGGAACGAAGACCAAACGGCAAAATTTGGTCCGTTTCCGATAGGCAGAATTTGGTTTTGGGGGAAACGGGGGAAAGGGAATAACGCCCACGCTTATGAACTTAACCAATTTCGGTACTCGCTGATACCTCAGTATTGGTGCTAACAAAGAAGATGGTACGTAAATTGTATTTTATATTTTCTAACCTCATAATTTGTAATTTTCTTTTCAGCGGATTTGTATAATATATATATATATATATATATATATATATATATTAGCGATTAGCGATTTGAGATAATTCGCGGTTTAACATATTATTATAAATTTCAACCATTTTTTCAATTATCTTCCCTAAAATCAGCCACTTACCTGAAACTCCTTTATTATGATGATCTGTTAATTATTTTTCGGCTGATTCCAAAAAATATATATATATTTTTCGGCTGGCAATTTTATTTGATTATTTTAAAAGGTATTTTATTATTTAGTTATTAATTTTTTTACCATTTCTTGTTTAGAAAATTTCTTCCATTTTTATATGTGGGTGCTTTTCCAGTGGTAGGATATGGGATTCATACCTCACAATGAATCTGGTTTGTAACGGTGTTTTTTCTATCGGTTTAATTTCTAATTTTATTAAAATCATTGAACATCAGATAATTGTACACACCTTATTTGATTTTAGTTTTAGATTGGGTTAGAATAATCCCAAACATTTTTCAATTCTTCAATTCATGAATTTAAATTTTTAATTTAAATTAATATGTGATTTTATATAAAAAAATTAAATATAATTTTTTATAAAAACTTCTAACTATAATAAAATTAAAATTAAAAATTTAAATTGTTATTTACTCAATTTATTTTGGCTATTAATATTAATAATGTAAAAATTAAACGGTCACTCAATAATAAAAATGATAAGAGCGAGTATCTTATTTTTATACTCTCTTGAGAGTATACATTCACAAAATTCTCTTTCTCTTTCCTCCTTTTTAACATGACATGACACAATATAATATATAAAGTAACAATATTATTGTCAGATTTATAAACTTTTTTAATTATTTTTCACACTTTTCATAGGCACATAAGTGGATTCAACCAAGTCATCGATCAATGTGAATTGACTAGACATTATTTTACTTTAATCCTTTTTAAAATAGGACTCACTTTTTATTAGTAACGCTTCGGCAATTAAAAACAGGCCTCACTCTTTTGAAACTCTGCATTAGCGTAATGGGGTCGCATTTTCCAACCAAAACGCTAGTTCTGCTTTTAGGTGGTGGAGGCATCCAATTCCAGAGGGTCCTTCCAAGTTCCTCCAATGAGTCAATGACCGACTCGTTTAAATGAATTTTATCTTATTGCGTCTGTTTTTCCTTCTTTTTTTTTTTCATTTTTATTCTGTTATATTTTTTTTAATGAAATGAAATAAACCTTTGCCAATAAATGAGTTCCTTATTTGTATTATTGTATAAGGGTGTTACTATACGCATTTGACAACTAGAATTTCCATTAAAATCTAGATATTTGAGTAATGATTTTATTTTTTTATAAAAATAAAAATAAAAATATTTTTAATTTCAGATAAAAATCATTTTTAAAAATACGTTTAATAAATTTATTAAAAGATTATTTTTAATATAAAAAATTCATTAATATCTCTCTATCTTTCTCTATACTCAAAAGAAAATAAAACGGAAATAAAAAAATGAAAAACGATTAAAAAATTACTTTTCATTTCTCTCATTTTATACTAAATTATAAAATTATTTTTATTTTTATTTTTTATCTTTAATTGTGTCAAACGTCATTCTCTCCTGTTTTTTTTTTTTCCCTCAAAAAACATAAAAAATAAAAATAAAACCAACTCTAAACAGGACCTTTATTTAATCTGATATGATTATGATACGATTCGATAGGGTTAATAATCATATCTAAATTTAATTTGACAGTAAAACTACATCCTACCAATAAGGTATTACTTCATAGCCCATCATAAAATTCTCTGAACTTTATATAAAACGGTTATCAAGCTTGTGAGATCATCAAATCTGATGAGTATTCATCACCGATCCTCAATAGCACACTGCCGCATAATAGACTTAAATTCAGACAGATAAATATGTGAATCTATTTATGAAGGGGAGAGAGAGAGAGAGAGAGATGTACATTGAGCAACTAGTGAGATATAAAGTTATACATACAAGATCAACCTAATTACTACTCACAAATTTTAACAGCGTATCCACAGCCAAATGCTTTTTTATCTGTGACATGTATTTTCAAAAGCAAACAATCCTCCTATAAATAGAGAAGAAGCTCTTCCTAATTTCCTCAAACGACAATGGCGGATAGAATTTTACAGCAAGTACAATCACCACCTGTTCCAGTCAGACTCGTCGAAACAATCTAGAAACCGAGGAAGGGGCATTGCTTACGAGCATGCTCCGGTATCAGCTTCACTAGGAGCTCCAGAGTTGCTCCCTTCAGTTCTGCCGCAAATGTCACATGTTATTAGCCAATGTACTTACTAGCATAGAGAGTCATTGAATTTGAGGAAAAGAACAAACCTTGCGGTTTAAAGTTGAAAAGAGGCGGCAAGGGCCGCCCGTTGGGGAGACGGGCATTGGGATCACGGAGTTCGTCAAAAAACGGGTGGATACAAGCCTCCAACTGCCAAGAGAAAACAAAAACTCTCAGGAGAAAATTCAATGCATTTTTCAAAAAACAAGGTGGCAATGTACATACAGCAGTGCATCTTAGATTTGGAGAATACTGAAGAAGTCTTGACACAAGATCTACTGCTTCTGGAGGCAAGCGCTTATGGAATATCTGTACATAAAAGCAAAATAACATGTTAAGGAATCACTGAAGAGGAATAATGGGCAGCGCACAAACTAAATTAAGGTGCTCACTTTGTGCCAAGGATGAGCCTTGATTTGTGGGAATTTGAATTCGGTGTAATTCGGGTTCATGCATTTGATTTCTTCGCGAGTTGGAGTGCCAAGTACCTAACCACAAACAAGAGAAGAGATGCACTTGTTCAGTTTAACCTGTGATCAGATCACACGTTTTACGTTAAAGATCACAAGGCCGACAAAAGTTTACCTTAATAATCTCAACAAGCTGATCTACACCACTTTCACCTGGAAAGAGTGGCTGCAAATTGGATTGTCAAAATAAGAGGCAGATATTCCATATAAACATTTCGACTTGACTAAGTAAACACAAGTGAAGAGAAATTTCTATTCGTAGAAAACCTGTCCAAGAAGCAGTTCAGCAAGGACACATCCCACAGACCAAATGTCAATTGCAGTAGTGTATTCAGTTGCCCCAAATATGAGCTCCGGTGCTCGGTAATAGCGCGAACAAATATATGATATATTTGGCTCTCCTTTGACCTGTCACAAATGCAATATGAGAAAAGAAAAAAGAGTCAATGACACTGTGCTAGAACTGCTAAAAAATCTGGAAAATAAAATAATAATAATAATATTAATATTAATATTATTATTATTAAAGCACCTTAAGGGCAATGGGTAGGACAAGCATTATAGAGCAAGTCTAACTGTTTAAGCAAAAAAGTTAGGTAGACGTGACGAAAGGTGTTCTTATAAGTGATCAATAATTCAGAAGAAAATTAATAAATACCAGAACTTTTGCACTTCCAAAGTCACACAGCTTGACCTGATGAGTATGGGGATTAACCTGAAACAACAGAGCATATTGGTCCACAGCACTCAACCATGTAATGAGGGAAAAGAACTCAAATGTCAAATACAAACCAGAAGATTCTGTGGCTTGATGTCCCTGTGGCATACTCCAATTCCTCCGTGAATATATGCTAAAGCTCTACAAATCTACAAAACGAAACATAACTTTAAAGTTACAAATTATTGAGTATCGAAGGAAAAACCAACTATCAGATGATTTTTATGCTTAAAATCATAATGTGCCGACCAAGTCATGACTCTTAAATGCAAACTAAGCCAAATTTATTCTATAATGTTAACCATAACAAAGTTATGAAAAGAAATTCGTAGGCAACCTGATATGTATATAGTTTCACATATATCAGAGGCATCAGCTGATTTGCCTTGCTATAGTGCTTTGCCACACGATAAATGGTCTCAGGTACAAATTCAAGTACCAAATTTAGATAGAGCTCGTCCTTTTCCGTGGTTGAGAAGAAGCAGTGTTTTAGCGACACGACATTAGGATGATCAAGAAGGCGCATTGTTTGCAACTCACGGTTCTTATACCTCTTGTCCTGTAAAACCTTCTTGATTGCAACAGTTTCTCCAGTTTCTAGGCACTTAGCCTGCAAAAACCAACACGATAGAGGGCTTCAATTTTATAGGAACTCCTATTCCAAAACTGCATACTTTTCTGTTACTAAAGCTAATAACAACAACTGGTTAAAACATAAGCTTTTGTATTGAAACATCACCTGAAACACTATACCAAACGAGCCCTGTCCAACAACACGCTCCGCCATGTAACTTATAGTCTGCAGAACAATACCAAACATAAGTTAGTGCTCGGAGCTCTAGCTGTTAGCTAAAATATCAAAGCAACCGAATCTTCTTATTCTAATCAGAAGTAACCTCGTACAGTTAGAGATCTTCTCTAAACCCACCTGTTTAGGCTGACCATTTCGACCGCCAATGGTAGTTACTATAATGTGGCCGGTTTCGGTTCCATTTCCATCGACTACTGCTGCTTCCACTTCCTGCCACAAAGTAAAAACTGTAAAACAATGAATGAGAAATACGAAAAACGCATGTAAATCTGCGAGTCCAAGAGAAACCAACCTTTTCAGCCTTTTCATCCTTGATTTTCATTTCATTGATTTCATCTGGAAGCTTATCAGCAAAACCTGTATTGCCACCCGGTTTTCCAACAGTGGAAGCAGGAGCAGCACCAGCAGAAGCCATATATGTAGTATGTATATGTAACAGAGGCAACACGTTGGTTTGCACACCCTTAGAAACACAGACTGAGTGAACACGATTGATCTTTAGAACCTGAAATCAAGAAAAAGAAAGTGTCCAGCCATGGATCCTAATCATTGCATTGACGTATACACGGATCGACCTTCGCGGTAAGGTCGTCATGCGGTTGGAAGATGTGCAGAAAGCCCCACTCCCTAGGGTAAGAGGACGGGGTAAAATTTCGGTTGTCCTGGTTTTCATTATATTTCGGGGTAAACTTTTATTCATTGCTGAGAAATTAAACAAAATAAAAAAAATAAAAGATAAACAAAACAACTAATCTAAGACTTTTCCTATCCTTGTAAGCTACAAGAAACTCTTACATATACTAAAAGCTCAGGTCAGCCGCATTTCACTTTCCTTTTCTTTTTGCCCAGAAACAAAAGCTTTCTCGGCAGCCAAACAAAACCAAAACAAAAACTTTTTATTTTCTTTTGCTTTCTCGGCAGCCAAACTGAATGTTACACATTGAAAAGAAGAAGAAAAAAAAAAGTGTATACCTGAGAAGCTGCAAGTCCCTCACATTTTGCAAGCTCGCCGATCCAAAACAGCTTTTTTTAGTTACAGAAATAGAAACCCAAAAACAATTTTCTGCCCAAAAAAATTAAAATGCTTGATTTTTAAAGGAGAAAAAGGAAAAAAAAAAAAGTTAGGGGAAAAAAAAAAAAAAAAATGCCTTGGTTTTTTTTTTTGATAATTAAAAAAAAAAAAAAATGCCTTGGTTGTTTCAAAGACGTTTCTTTTGAGTTTGACTAAGTGAGACCCTTTATAGGATGCTCTCTGTTTGCCTGATTCTACTGGTTCAGAGCGGACCCCAACCTGCTCCTTATCAAATTTAGTTGATAGTCAGTTTTGACGTCCACTTATTACATCTGATTGACACGTGGGATGATTCCATTGGATACTAACGTAGGCTGACGTCATGCTGTTGACTGCTCAGCGATCAGGAGTTATTAACAAGATAAATCGACAATGATTAACTTGATATTTTTTATTAGCATTTATACATATTAAAAAACTGTTTTTTAATATAAATATATTAAAAATATTATTGTCGACATCATTATGGAGAGTGATTTATCGTTTCTAAAAAAATTTAAAACAACTTTTTTTTTTAAAAAAAAAAAAACTTACAGGCAATAGAAAAGGATTTAGATTGTGAAAATAGTTATTTTTTTCTTAAATATAATAATTTGTGGATTTTTTTAAGTCCGTTTATTTTATATATTTATAATTAATTTTAAATTATAATTTATAATTTTTATAATATTTTTTTTATAAAAAATACGCGTAAAATAAAAATGATTCTGAATGATTATTCACTTTATTTTTTATTAGTACGTTTTATGGATTAGATTTGTAAAAACTTTTTCTTTTTTAATTATTTTTTTTGCGTCGAAAAGTTTTTTTTAAAAAAAAAACATAAATGCAACATATGTACGTCTAATTATGTAATATGGCGACAACATTTTCAGTTAAAAAATTAATGGCGACAGCATTCTATCACAATAAAAACTAATGAATAATAATTATAATGATGACGACGGATGAGACAATAAATGAAAATAGTAAACGACATAAAATAGTTCAAACGACGACAATAATGCGACAAAAACAAAAATGCAGAGTAAACAAACGATAAGTAACAAAGCAAAGACAGCACGTATAAAAACGACAACTAATGTTAAACAGCAGTAACAAGTGATGCACTTAGGTAGGCGAGAGAAACGACATTCAAAGGCCGAAAACGACAACAAAAGTGAGCAATAAAGAAAACGACAACCAAAAAACATCCTCACGTAGAGACGGCAAAACAGTAGACAGAACAATAAGAAACGACACGTGAAGAAAACCGCAACAAGGAAAAACGACAACACTAGCCAAATGAAAACAACCAAATAAAAAAAAAAAAACTAAAGGGATAAAACGACAGTATAAAATCAAACGATAGAAAACTAAAAACAACAATAAATGAGACTACGATAACTTTTTTTTTAATAGGAAAAAAATAAAAAGAAAGAAAGTGAAAAACGACAAAAGTAAATGGAGAAAATAACAGTAGAATTAGAGGGTGAAACGATAGAAAGCTTAAAATGACAAATGTAGAGGACCGTAAATGGGGAACAACATCGGAATAAAAGGACAAAAAGATGAAACTACCAATACCAAATGAGACCGTTTATAGTATTCAAAATAAAACGACAATAAAAAGTAATGGAAAAATAACAGCAGAATTAGAGGGTGAAACGATAGAAAGCTTAAAATGACAAATGTAGAGGACCGTAAATGGGGAACAACATCGGAATAAAACGACAAAAAGATGAAACCACCAAAATGTAAAAAGAAAACGACAAAGATATAAAACGACAGAAAAAACAGACAACAACAATCAAATAAACCGACAGTAAATAGAGAAGCGATCCCCGAGGAAAATGACAACAAAGGAAAACGATAGTTAATCATTAAAACGAAAAAAAAAAAAAAAAAAAAAAAAAAAAAAAACGACAACAAGAAGTAAATGCACTAAAACGACAAAAGAATAGACGAGAAATGAAGGAAAGAAAAATCGGAAGATATTAACAATAATGAGAAGATGATAATAAAACGAAAGGACAGGAAGTAACGCTCGACAATTAAGCTAAAGAAATTTAAACGTTGAGATGAGAAAGGACAAACGACAAGCAAATGAAAACGGCATCAAACGACAGCAATTTAAAAAGGAAACGACATCAAGAAATAAGAAACGACAAAATGAACAATAAGAGTGAAGACGCGTAAGACTTTGTCTCTAAATTTTAAAAGTAACATCTTCTTGAATTTTGTCTCATTAATAAGTTTTATCCTTCTTTAATAATGAGTAACATAAATCACCACGTGTCAAGTACATAATCTTAAAGATAATATTACCGTAAATTAACATCCAACAACCTTATATTATTAAAAAATGATTAAAAAAACTCAAATGTAACACAGCTATTCGAATTCCCCAACCGGAGACCAATCTCCCATAGATCAAAACCAATATCAGAACCTCCCATTTCCAAATCTTCAATTTCAGCAGATTTTTGTGCCTCAAATAATGAATCGAAAGAGTACAAGCTAAAAGCCCCTTAAGATTAACCTCGCCCATTAAAGAAGCGTTAGAGCGCTTAAATTCGCCTTTCTTGAACTCAACAGGTTAATCTTCATCAGAAAATGTATCATCCTCTTCTTCGCCTTTTCCCAGTAATCCAGACTCCATCGGCCCTGGCGGACTTCATAGGCAACAAGTAGAACCCAATGGGTTGCACGCCGGACGGTCCTTGTCTTCGCCCTCGGGGAGAAAAGCTCTCCAGTACCAGTATGAGTCGGGGAGGGTAAAAAAATATTTCTCATCTAACCGTCTTCAGATTCAGTCCTCTCTTGCCCACTAAACATTGGATTGAGCAGGATGTTCCCTAATACTTCAATTCCAGATTCCACTGCTCTTAAAGCAACATTGTGCACAATGTTTCCACCATAACTGTCACCGGGCAAATATATATGAACTTTTGAGTTCCTTTTGCTTTGAAGCCTTGAACTTGAGTTCACCCACTTGAGAGCAACCCATATATCATCATAGGCGAGGAGGTGAGGAAAAGAAAGAGCAAAATGGGAAAATAGGAACGAAGGTAAATTTTGTAGATGAAGTTTGATTCATAAATTGTGATTTTAAATTATTTTTAATTTATGTATATCTTTTTATAAGAAAAAATACTGTAATAAATTATGAATTATGATTTAAATTAAGAGATAAATTCTCTAATTAAATAAGAGAATTATCTAATTAAATGGATATAAGTATAATTATCTTTTTAATTTTTATTAGATAAGCGAGACGTGATAATTTTATCACTTATAATAACATAAAGATAAAATTTATTAATAAAATAAATTGAGAAAGATCAGATATTATTTTTTAAAATTTTAAAAATAAAGTGTTATAGTGATTATAATTCCGGAGAAATTTTTAAAATTTATTTAAAAGAAAATGAAAGCCCGAAAAAACGACGATACCCAAGGTAAATATCAGCGATCGAGGAAGACACTCGGATGAAAACGATGAATATGAGAAGACATCACGAGAACGTGTACATATGTCATAGCAAATAGAATCTTCCATTCGCATGGAGACGAATTTGAATCAACACTTAGTCGCAAAAATAGACAAAACAAATTATACGTTTTATAAGTTTGAAAATCTGAAAGCTATATTTTTAAAGAAGAAAACTATAAAGTGTTTCTTTAATACAGTCAAATAAAAGGTAAAATTTCTCTAAAAAAAAATAACAGTAAAAAATTCCTATATAAAAAGTAGAAATAACACAAGCCAATGGACAACAACTTTGAGATTAAAAAAATAAATAAATAATAGGTAAAATTTCCCATATAAAAAACTAGAAATAATATAAGCCAATGGACAACAACTTTGTATCTCACTCTTACAAAAATTCCCATCTAAGTTGCTTAGGAAAAATGAATAGCATAGCGATTATAAAGAAGGGAAATTTGAGTGGCGTTCTTCATTAGAATTTCATTATTTGTTTGAATCAATATGGCTGACATTTAGGAGACGTTTAGTTTATAGATTAAAATTATTTTTAATTTATGTATATTTTTTATGAGAAAATACTGTAATGAATCATGAACTATAATTTGAATCAGAGTATGAATCCCTTGGGTCCGTTTGGTTGGGGGATTCGTCCCTCAATTCGAATCATGATTCCTGATTCGTTACAGTAATTTTTCTCACAATAAAATACACGTAAATCGAAAATGATTCAAATCACATGATTCGAATTCCCGAACCAAACGGACCCTTAATTTCCATATTCACGTGCAAATTTTGAATATAAATAGTACACAAAAAACTTTGAAAAATAAGATCACGTCCATTGGATAATTGTCTCAATCAATCACAAGTGGAAGGAGTGTATTAAAATTCAACTTCACATGCCCAGCAGGGATACATAAATTCAGAATTAAAAAAAAAAAGAAAAAAAAATTAAGAAACATTAAACTTTGCGACAAATCTATGATCCTGGCATGCCCTGATTTTCATCCTAATCTCAAACTTGTCTTCTAAGATAATGGCTCATTAACTTCTAAAAATCACAATCTAGCCAATAAGAAAACAAAGAATAATACTAAAAGTCACTTGGCCGCCAATAACATGGCGTAACCAAGTCTCTCTCTTCTTTTTTTTTTTTTTGCATTTTTTTTATTTATTTTTTATTTTTTATAACAATGCATTGCTACATTTTCAAACATTGCGTCTGCTTTGAGAAGCACCCATCATGATTTGTCTTTATCATTTTTTATATTGTTTATAAGCGTGCGTTTAAAAAAGAGATTCATGTCATAATTTAAATTATGGTTCGTGATTTATTATAATATTTTTTTTATAAAAAAATACACATAAAATGAGAATAATTTTGAATCATAATTTTAAATTTATGAACTAAACGTTCTCAAATTAATCAAGAAAAAGTATACTAACATGTTACTTTGAAAAAAAGAAAGTAAGAAATAAAGTAGGTCATCATAGAATTTGCTTAAGATTTTAAATCTCTGACTCTAGAGATCTCCTATAGGTTAGAATAGGGAAGAAAAAAAATTGTTAAAACGTTACATTGGACCCGAACAATGGGGAATTGGAAATAATAACGGTTTCACATTATCTATCTTTAATTAGTTCAGCTTAGCTCATTTATGACTCATGATCACCACTTCAACAAATTACGAAGTAAAAAATTGTTAAAGCTACTTTTTAACTTGACTGAAGAGGAGCCAATCCCTAAAGCAGTGGCATGATATCTGGGATTAACTGATTTAACGGTTTTGTTGATTGATTATGAGGAGACTCACATGCATTGTAATAACTGTCGTTTTCACTCGTAAGATTTAGAGAATTTTTCAGCTGTCCAATCACCGTATTCTGTGTTTCACGTCATTTGATTTGAACTGAGCATTTGAATATTCTTATGGGGTTTAGATGATATATTTCGCTCGTTTATTTTGCTAATTTGAGTTTAAAATTTGAGTTTTGTTATAGTAATCACAAACAATTACATCTAATTTTTTTACTACAGTAAAAAGTTCTCACATAAAATTACATCTCAATTCGAATTAAAAACTCGAATCAGTAAACTAAACGAACCATTTCATCTTCTAACATAAATAGTTAGAGCATAATGCGAAATTTTTAAAAATACTTTTTAAAATATATATTTTTTTATTTATATATCTTAATATTAATTAATGTATTTTTACCTTTAAGATTAAAACTAATTGAGGGGTATAATTTTTTTTAAAAGAATACTTTAATAAGTCAAGTACTTACGGATGTATAATTTATAATTTTATCATATTTCTTCTTATGTGGGGACCCTAGTGAGTTATAATCACTTTCTTAATTAACGTTTAGTAAGGAGATTCATACCGTGATTTGAATCGTAGTTCATGATTCGCTATAGTATTTGCTCTCATAAAAAATACACGTAAATTAAAAATGATTCTAATCTATGAACCAAACGTCTCCAAGTCATGATGATTAATTACTTTACGCGGAGAGTTTTCTTTAAAAATTTGATTAAAGGTAGCTTGGAGATTTTTCACTTACAAAATTTAATTATCCTAATTTTCACATTAGGGAAATAGTAGAAAATAGGCCAATATGAAAAGCTTAAGAAAGGAAATAGGCTAATTTTTAGCTATAGAAATTAATAGGCCATAACTTGAGATTTTTCATAAACAGATAAGTTTGGACAAAATTTAATTATCCTAATTTTCATTATAAAAAGCCTATTTTCCTCTTTCTCCCTTTTCATTATAAAGTAAGGTCGCTATTTTCTAAGGTTAATTAAAGAGGTAGAGAAAACTATAGAGAGTGAGGTATATAGGGCGTGTTTGGAACTCGTTTCAAAATAATTTTATTTTTTGTATGAAAATGAAAATGAAAACGTTTTCAATTTCAGACAGAAATTATTTTTGAAAATGCTTTTGTTAGTTTTATCAAGAGATTATTTTCAGTGTAAAAAAAATCCATTAATGTCTCTCTTTCTCTCTTTGCTCAAGATAGGAGAAAACAAAAACAAAAAATAAAAGACAACTAAAAGTTATTTTTCACTTCTCTCTTATTTTACACTAAATTTAAAAAATTATTTTTATTTTTATTTTTTATTTTTATCACGTCAAACGTCATTTTAAAAACGTTTACATTTAAAAAAAACATAAAAAATAAAAATAAAATTAGTTCTAAATACGACCATATATATATATTTTTTTCTGTAACTCCTTCATCATAGTTGAAGTGGTGCAGCAGTTAAAAGAAACAATAGTTTTATATTGAGGTGAATTTTTATAAATTTTACGCGTCGATTTTTTTTTTTTTTTTTTTTTTTTTTGTGATTTTATTTTCTCGGTTACGTCGAATTTGGACATTTAACTTTTCGTATATTTTGCCGTATCCTCTGCCGCTCTTGGTGGCTTTTCCAGACTTTGACGTCTTCACAATATTTTTCCGCAACTTACAGAAAACACGCCTCGACATTTCTTATAGAGACTTCGAATGTGACAAATGACAAAGTTAAATAAGTAGTGTGATATCACGTCTTATTATTATTGGGCACCATGACTACACAATTTGTGAGCTTGGTATAAACAATATATAACCTCATAACACCCTGCATATGACTTGTCCACATATAAGCCTAACACATCTTGATTCTTGGCTCAAAATGGTCTTCACATATACATGTAATAATGAATACCGATTTGGGTATGACTCATGAGCTGTAGTGTATATATTATATACGTTATCTATGTCTAATTTTTTTAGCCTAGTTGAGGAAGCCAACTTGTTAGAAATAGATGTACAATTGAGTCAGTTTGGTATTGTTGTATTTTTTTTTAAAAAAAATAATAATAATTGAACGCGTTTAAAACTGTTCTAAAATGATTTTATTTTTTATATGAAAATAAAAATAAAAACGTTTTCAATCTCAGACATAAATTATTTTTAAAAATGCGGTTAGTAATTTTATCAAGCGATTATTTTCAATATAAAAACACAATAATTTCTCTCCCTCTCTCTGCTCGAGAGAGGAGAAAACGAAAACAAAAAATGAAAATGACTAAAAGTCGTTTTTCATTTCTCTTTCATTTTACACTAAACTAAAAAATCGTTTTCATTTCTGTTTTTTGTCTTTATTGCACCAAACAGCGTTTTAAAAATATTTTCATTTTTACTTTCTCGAAAAACATAAAAATAAAAATGAGATCAATTCCAAACACAACATTTATTTTACTTTTGCCAACATAAGTTAAAAGCTGTTAAAAGTTTTTTAAAAAAAAAAAAAAAAATAGCTTCTCAAAATTGCTACAATAAGTGGTTAAATTCATATCCTACAATGTAAGATTTTAAAAGTAATTGCATACTTTTTTTTGTTTTAATGTGCAATATTGATTGGATACCCTGCTATAAAAAGCTAATATTTAAGAATTGCAATTGTAAAACCGAACTGACCTCCATGAAGAATCACGTGCCTAATTCTATGGTTTAGAAGATGGTTATTAACTTCCTAAACCGTTGTTACTTTATTACTCCTTTAATACTGGCAAATATTCTGGCCATGTTGCAGATATATAAAAGAACCAGGATCATTGCTTGCTATTAGTACTCTATCCAAGATATAACAAGCGCCAGGATTATCAATGATTGTTCTGATTATTTTGAACATTCGTTTACATTAGAGTCTAAGTTGAGAAAATCCAGTTGGATTGTTGAATACTTGAGAGTAAATTAGCAAGAGAAAATCGGTGTTTGATGCGAAATCTCAAATCATCATCAGCATAATAAAATCGCAACAATTTTCCTAGCTAGATGGCGGGTCATCTACGTTTTCCTCAATTGAGGTTTTTTTTTTTTTTTTTTTTTTTTTTTTAAAATTTTCCCCCAAAGCAAACTTTGCAAGGAATGTCATGTGAGTAATCTAATTTATCTAATATATAAAAAAAAGAAAATGCAAATAATAATCATAAACCGGAAAAAGAGTCAAAACAAAGGAAATATATACATACCTTGTCTTTACTAAACTGTATAGCTCATGTATGCACAGTGCAAGACCTCTCTATATAAACATAATGTATGCTCATCAATATTAGCCACAACACAACAAACACACTCATTTCTTAATTATTCTCCATAACTCTCTCTCTCTCTCTCTTCATAAAGATGGGTACGTTAAAACTACAAAGCCTTTCATTCAGCATATTTCTCATTGCGCTGTTAGTTTGTCCTTTTTCCATAAGAACTTGCCATGCTAGACAAGGGAAACAGTACTGGCCGATGCCAAACAAGTACTTCCCTGCGTCGATGAACAACTACAACTTTGCACCGGAAAAGATCAGCGGCCATAACTCTGCCATTTTCAATGTGTTGGACTATGGCGCCAAGGGCGATGGACGAGCAGACGACACGAAGGTCAGCAAATAAAAAACGCTTGTTTTAATCCCTTTCCTATTGAGCTTACATTTCAGTACAGTACGAAAGTATACTTCTCTTGTTTATATTATCGTTTTATTGCAAAACCAAAGTACGTGTTTAATCACATGTACATGTTTTAAAAATTGAAAGTTAATCTCGTACGTTTCTGTTTTTTCTGTTTTCTGGTGTACTCGTTAGCCAAATTCATCTTTCAGTTCCGGTTTTACACCAACTTTTTAGGCATACCAGTCTCTCAATCCACTATTATGCTTTTGGCTTCTATCCCCATCGTGAGCAGCACTTCAGAAGTTGACTGGGCCCGGCTTAGAAAAAATGGCTTATGCAGCCAAATTACTAAATGCCCACTTGAAGTTTATAGTCAACGGAGAAAATAAAATGCTTAAAAAATTGAATAAGTAGCATCATACATCAACAGAAGGTGGCCCCGCCATGTAACGTGAGGTCGATAAATAAAACTCACTTTTCTATTAGTTGTGATGCTTAATATCAATAGTGCTCAAAACATTTTTATTATAAATTGTACGTGCACTTAACTAATTAATTCTACGTGTCCTTCCGTTGAAGAATTCGATTACAAGAGTTTTGTCTTTTGTGGGTGTTGTTATTGTCGTTTACTACTCTACAGTGGCTGATCAATATGATCAATGCAAATGATAGGCCTTTGAAGCAGCATGGGAAGCGGCTTGCAAAGTGAAGGCATCAACATTAACTGTTCCATCCGGGTCTGTGTTCCTTGTCAAACCAATCTCTTTCTCTGGTTCTGGTTGTCAACCTGACATTGTATTTCAGGTGAGTCACAAATCCTTAAAGACACAACTAAACTGCTATTTTCTAATGACCAACAATACTAAACCATCAATGATATTTTGCAGTTGGATGGCAAAATTATAGCTCCAACAGACTCAGGGTCATGGGGTTCAGGTCTTCTACAATGGATTGAGTTCGCAAAGCATGACGGAATTACAATCAAAGGCAAAGGGATTATTGATGGACAAGGTTCAATATGGTGGAATGACTCGCCTACATACTATCCTACAGATGACTTTACATATAACAGTTCCGAGGATTTGGTAATTGTCCACATTATGCCATTGTTTTTTCTCTTCTTTTTTATTTTTATTTTTTATTTTCTTTCTTTTTTCAACGTTTTAAATAGTCATTACTTGGAGATAGTCCTCTAGCAGAACTAACCAAACATTATCTTTCCCTAAAAATATTGTTTAGCAGCAGACAGAGAGTAACAGCCGGAAATTGCCAAACACCAAACCGACGGTAACGATCTCCTCACCAGAAAGCTTATCATTAAAATAATAATAATAATAATAATAAAAACTGAAAGTAGAAATATAAATAGGTGAGTGGGGATGTATCTTTTTATGCACAGGCCCTCAGGTTCTATGGAAGTAATGGTGTGACGGTCACTGGGATAACGATTCAGAACAGTCCTCAGACCCACCTCAAATTCGACGATTGCACAAATGTTCAGGTTTTCAGCTTTGGTGTATCATCACCTGAAAGCAGCCCCAACACAGACGGAATCCACCTACAGAACTCCCAAGACGTGGTCATCTATAACAGCAATCTTGCTTGTGGTAATTTTTAAATTCTTTGTAGCAGAAATTTGGTTTTTAGTGAAAAGCACTAAACTAAGGCTTGAATTCACAAAAATGATGGAATCAAGGTGACTTTGAATTTCATCAAAATCTTCTACTCCTAACTGCCTTCTGCAGGAGATGACTGTGTATCTATACAAACTGGGTGCTCAAACGTATACATACACAATGTCAACTGTGGACCTGGACATGGAATCAGCATTGGAAGTCTGGGGAAGGATAACACTAGAGCATGCGTTTCGAATATCACCGTCCGAGATGTCAAAATACAAAATACCTTAACTGGAGTCAGAATTAAAACGTGGCAGGTACAAATGTCCTGTTCTCAACCTATTATTTCCCCATCTCACTTGAGTGTTTGATTGTTGTGTTTTAATGTTTTCCACTGCAGGGAGGGTCAGGCTCAGTGCAAAATGTTATGTTCTCAAACATCCAAGTTTCTGAAGTAAAAACTCCAATCATGATAGACCAATTCTACTGTGACAAGAGCAAGTGCGCAAACGAAAGCTCAGCTGTGGCAGTGTCGGGCATAAATTACATAAATGTTAAAGGAACTTACACAGAGAAACCTGTTCATTTTGCCTGCAGCGATAGCTTGCCTTGCACTGGCGTGTCTTTAAACACCATACAGCTACATTCCGTCCAAGAAAACGAACACCTGTCTGGTCCTTTCTGTTGGGAGGCATATGGAGAGCTGGAGACTGCAACTGTCCCTCCAATTGACTGCTTGAAGACAGGCAAACCTTCGCGTGCCACAGTTCATTCTAAGAGTGATTATTGCTGAGCTGAGCTTAGCTAAATTAGACTGGATATCTCACGCAAAAGGAACCAATACGAGTAATGATAATAGCAGTAGACTTCTTGTATTCTACTCAGATACTTTTTCTTTCAGGTGGAAATACAATGCATCTTGCTGCTAAATTAAATATGGTTATGTGTATTGAAAGGAGTTAGAATACATAATACAATATTAACAAAATAGTAAATGCAGCAATCTTCGCAGTTTAGGCACGCAAAGCAACAGTCAATTTGAATCTAAACCATCTATTATTGATCTACTCAATAATAAATTGGAGATTGGAAGTATACATTTTAGGAATTCACCATGCGTATGCACGAGTAGTAACTTCTAAAATCCGTACAGCTAAGCTGTAGAAAGGAAAGGGACATTGTGTAGTAATGCCGTGTCAAGAAATTGTACAGCTTTCTTCGGCTGAAGAAGATTTTCCTACTCTTCCAATAACTATGCAGGGTCCAGGGACGTGAAGCAGCCATGATCTCCAGCATTACAGGAAAAAATATGGTTTGCTAAAGGTATGGAGCATCATCTGCGGCCAACTCTTCCAAGACCAAGGAAATTATTAAAACCTACGGAGAATGATTTAAAACCAATCTAAACCCCATCGAAAACAAACAACTGAAGCTAATCTTTGGCCTGGTGCCTAATATCCTGGATTCAGCATGGACAAAAGATTAATATAATGAACAATATTAGTAATTAGAAAATTTTGAAATTTAGAAGTAAACCTGATATTTCCATGGAAACATTATCATGATGATTTTCCAAAACCAACAGCAACCTTTTTCTTTTTGCGGGTGTCATCGATCCTTTCAGGACTTAGAAATCCTGTCTTATCCTCGTACTTCTTTTCTAAGGACTGTTATCATTAGAGAATAAAGCAAATTAATACTTTCCTATTGTAATTAGTGTGAGAGTATTTTCCATCCCATCCACAGACGTAGCTTCCAACAAAAACAGAAGATAAGTTTAATATATCATTGTGGAAGACACTACTGGATGGAGAAGGAAAAATTATCTTGTGGATCTAGAAAACATGCAGCAACAAAAATGCCTACGCACCTGTAACTGCGCACGTATACCATCAAGAACTCCTTCAGTCATTCTATCAAAGAAGAGTACACCCTGCAAACATGGTTGCCATAGGAAAATAGAACTATGGGTGAACGACTGCGAGAAACTGGACCTTACAAGATTTAACTAATTTACTTAAACATAACAAATTTCAACAAAACATGTGACGCTTCTATCTTCGGAGGGAAGGAGAAGATTTGAAGAAACGTATTGGAACATGAGATGTTGCTACTTGCCTTAAATCTGTAACTTACCTACTGATGAAATACAAAGGGTAATTCTTCATTAAGAAAGCGATAATATACTGAATAAGAAAATGCTGGATAGAAACCTGCAAGTGGTCAAACTCATGTTGGAAAACCCGTGCAGGAAGACCAGATAAGTTGACTGTAAACCTTGCACCATTAACATCCCGTGCATCAATCTTCACAGATTCTGGTCTCTGCAAACAGAAAAAAACCATGTCATGATAAAACAAACAGCCAAAAGAGGCATCACAGCCAAGAATTTTCCAGACCAAAAAATATTATCAGGTATTATGTTTCTAAAAAGCAAATCAAAAGCGAAGTGAAATATCTTCAATTTAGACGTAACCGAATCAAGTTTAAACATTGGATTAGACTACCAACTTGAAAGGAGACAGTATGAATATAATCATAGAACTAGTATTATAAGTACCTGAACGTCAGCATAAATGCCCGGGAAGGACAAGCAACCTTCATTAAAAAGCACCATTTTCTTCGAATATCTGCTGACTCTTGGGTTTACAAGAACAATTTCCTCTCCAACGCCACGTTCACCAGCAGGGTTAAACACCATAAGTTGAACATTCATTCCTACTTGGGGAGCCGAAAGCCCAATGCCATCAGTTCTGCAGAAAACAAGTATTGTTCACACTCCTGTGGATATTAAACTTTCTTCATAAGCAAAATTAAAAAAAAAAAAAAAAAAAATTTGGAAAATTCGAATGGGTCATAGTGAAATCAATTTTTTTTGAAGAAAAGAAACAGAACCCAATAAAGCATTAAACTTCGGTAGACTAAAACTCACTTGTACATTACGTCGAACATTTCATGGACTAATTTCTTCAGATTATCGTCGAAGGAATCAATCCGCTTGTTCTTCGCTCTCAGTATAGGGTCCGGGTATACCACGATTTTGAGTGGCGGCTCAAATTGAAGATCAGCAGCTGAAAATGGAAATATCCACGGAAACAAAAAGAACGAAACTTGAATGCAAGTGAAGAATTTATAAGCAGAAATTGATGAGAAACTTGGAAACACGAATGGCTGTTTGAGCTTACGAGAAGCGACTTCGTCTTCTTTGAGGGAAGAGCCCCGCCTGGCCTGCGCAACGACCGGGACCAGTGGAGCACCGGGCATGGAGGCGAACCGGCCGGTCGAGGGTGAACCGGTGAAGCTACGTGAAATGGCGGGAAAGCTCGACCGGCGAAAGGAAGAGGAGGAGGAGGAGAAGGCGAACGGTGAGAAAAGTGGGTGGAGCCGAGCCAAGCAATCCATGCCCACACAAAAATGGCGGTTTTGTGTACTGTTTCTGTGTGTCAAAGTCAATTACTGTAAATATCGGAAAAATGTACAAGATTATTTTTGTATTATTTTATTTTTTATTTTTAGAAAGAGCGAACTGCATTAACATCCTCAATTATGTCGATATTAATGGGAACACCTCGTTGCTTAAAGAATATTACAGTCAACACCCTCCGATGATCTCACCATAATTTCTACAATTATGTATGGAATAGAAAGACCAAAAAGCCCGTATAATCAAAGTCATTAGTTTGATATAGAGGTGTAAATTTGGTCTACCTGGCCTAAGCCCATTGACCTAAATGAAATTTTTAGGCCGAGTTGGACCAGCCTTAAAAGAGACGGTACAATCTAATTCTAAGCTCAAAAAATTTAGGGCTACGGCCTAGCCGAACTTGAAATTTTATAAAGTATTTTAATTTTTTTTAAAATATGATGTTTGAATTAAACCGACCTGATCCTAAAAGAGAAAAGGTTGACTTAACCTAAAATTAAAAAAATTTAGGACTAGACTGAGCCAAGCTCGGTCAATAGTGATGGGCCTCTGCAACAATTCATCCCTACACTTGCCGCACTAGGGTCCAACTTACGTGTGTCTGTATGAAGAAAATTTTAGTTTCATCTCCTAATTTTGCAATAGAAAATATAATAGTTTAATGTTTCATCTTCAATTATTCTAATGGAGCTTAACACGAGTACTGCTTCTTCACAATTGGAACATGAATAACATCCACGAATTGGTTGAACGCTGTAGTTAAGCAAGCTCTTACTAGTGTAAAAGTCCTATTAGTCAATAATAATAATAATAATAATAATGTTACACCACGGTCCGTGGGTCGACCGTTTCCTTTTTATATGAGTCGACCACTCCCTCGGATGACACGGCCGAGGACTCCCCTTTTTGAACCTGTCTCCGGCGTCGAGAGGAAGGCCGTGTAATGGTGTCCTTGACGCCGAGAGTCATCATGCGACAGTTAACGTCGAAGAAACTGTCTCGACCTCTTACAACCAAGATATCGAGGAAGGTTGCAAGTGGGCCTGCCAGCAGTCATGTCAACTCAAGGAGGGAAGTGTTGATCCGACAGCGGCCGCAGAAGTCAGGAAATCAGACGGCAGACAGAGGATCAGCCGCCTGATTTTTGAAACTTTCATCATGAGAACTCACCTACCCTCCCGCGGATCGAGGACAGAAGTTGGCTTCCGTCTTGGGAACCGGGAGTGTGTGAGTACGTGAGAGGGCCTATAAATAGAGCGAACAAAGACCCAGAAAGGGGTTAGAGATTTTTGTATGAAAAAGGCAACGTTTGTATTCACCTCAACGAACATAGTGCATGCACAAGTGGATTAGGCACAAGATTATTGCCGAACCACTATAAAATTGTTGTTTCTTCTGTATTATTTTTCGGTTCATTCCATTATCCCGGGTTTATCATAATCGCGAGTGATTAAGAGAGGTCAGAACGAGTTGTCGGAAAAACACCGTCAACAAATAATAATAATAATAAAGTCATAAATTATCATTTGGTGTCTTTACTTTGCAAACTCAGATCTTTAAATATTGTCTATGAAGGAAAGTCTAATGTTTCTCCTATATTTACCATGATCAAGGACGTGGTTGAGAACTTTTTTTCAACAACTTTCAGGTCCCATTCACTTCATCGATTTGAGTTTAGAATTTAAATTTTACTATAATAAAAAAATTCTTAGAAACAGTCACATCTAATTTTTTTGTTACGGTAAAAAATTCTCACATAAAATCACATATTAATTCAAATTACAAACTTAAATCAGCGAGGTGAACTGACCAATGTTCTTTAATTTACAATAACAAAAGAGGGGTACAAAAAGACTTTCGAATCTTTTTAACTTAATATGATGTTGAACGCCTAATTATTATATACAGCCGACCCTGTTGTTTGAGCTAATTAATCCCCCGCCTTTCATTACTGCATGCAATCTCATTAACAGGCTTCCAATGCCAATTCTTCATCACAAGCCCCCCTTTAAGAAATTACCTCAAGAATCACTTTTCCTTTGTTTCAAATACAGTTATCTGAAAGTGCAACGCCTAAAGCTAAAAGGCTAGAAAAATAAAAAGACCGAAGTATAAGGGCATAAAAGCAAGATCGATAAATCGAAATAAAGGACACTCATTTCCACGAAAATTCACGGTCCAGATTCCACGGCCGTCCTTTTATACACCACTTAAGCGACGACGTTTGCATCCATTTTTTACCGCGATTTTTTCTGACGAGAAGAGAGAAAAAAATAGGGACTTAAAAAATCGTTTCCTTCGTCTCATTTCTCTTCTTCTTTGATCCTTCTTTCTCTGGTGAGACCCTTTTTTTCCTTTCCATTTTCTTCTCTCTAAAATCCCTAATTATTTTCATTTTCTGAATCCAATTTCTCGTCAGATCTCTTCGGATATTTTCCTGTAGATTATCTAACTATCCTTTGTTTTGAATTATATGTTTTTATTTTTGTTTTCTCTCAATTACTTGTGTTTTTCTGGATAATCTCCTCGTATTTGTTTGATTTCGATTTGCAATTTGCAATTTTCATTCTTAATGTTTGGAATGATTTAAATATGATCTGATTAAGGTTTCTATCGCTCGTTTCATCGTATGATTCAAATTTATATCGCTTATGATGATCTATCTGCCCGATCGTTAAACGATTAGGGTTTCGTTTTTCAACTTTGTTAATGAAGATTTGCCATTTTTTTTATGTTTAGACTCTGGTTTTTCGGATTGGATTTCGTTACTTTGATGCTTTCTTTTTCTGTTTGTAATTTGATCTTTTTGTATTATTGGTTGTTTGTAACCTTGCTAACGTTTCAGAGTTAGTCTGATTCGTAGATAGCAAGAGCGGAGAGCGAAGGAAGGGAAAACAAAAGATTCAGAAATGGGGTTGACGTTCACGAAGCTCTTCAGCAGGCTTTTCGCCAAGAAAGAAATGAGGATTTTGATGGTGGGTCTTGATGCGGCCGGTAAGACCACCATCTTGTACAAGTTAAAGCTCGGAGAAATTGTCACCACCATCCCCACCATCGGTGAGCCTCAATTCTTAGATTCTCGCTTTCTCTTGAGTTTTTGAATATCATTCCCATTTTCCGATCGATTAAAGATTTGTAGTACATACTTGTTCAGTTGTTTGTAATAGAAAATGATGTGTTGGGGATTAAACGTACTAATAATTTAGTACCAAGAGCAACAAAATCGAAGAAACAAACACGCATGATTTGTAGTAGTTCACCTTTAATGTGATAGTTTCATCTACTTTCAACAACTGTAGAATTTCACTATAATGAAGAAGATTAGAAGATAAATCACACCTAATGTCTCTCAGAGTCTTTATTTTCTCTTATATCTCTGATAACTCTGAAATTGGCACCCTCAATATAAGTGAAATTCGGGCAACCAAAATTACAAGTGTGACTTCTTGAAGTCATATCCTTGGTAAAAATTTGGTCTGTGAGCTCCCCGTTAAGACGGGGGATTTCCGTCCTCTTTCTAACCCCCCGAGGACCTTACTATGAAGGCTGATCCGTGTGCTAACTCTCCGTCCCCTTTCCAACCCCACGAGGACCTTACTGTGAAGGCTGATCTGTGTGCTAACTCTTCGTCAAGGCAATAACCAGGCTCGACACCCTCAACAATAAGATTATAGCTTAGATGGCGATTTATGTTAGTGCTTTGAGATATCATGCTGAACGGAGCTTTTCTTGCAGGATTTAACGTGGAGACTGTGGAATATAAGAATATCAGCTTCACTGTTTGGGATGTTGGGGGTCAGGACAAGGTACGTCTCTCTCTCTCTCTCTCTCTCTCTCTCTCTCTCTCTCTCTCTCTCTCTCTCTCTTGCGTATGTGGATGTGAAAGGTAATTGCAGTTTGCGGTCTCATTTTGTGTCTTCAAGTCTCTGTCTTTGATCGAACTTTGGTTTTAGTGCTTAGATATGTTGGTTGTGTTCCTTTCATTTCATTGGAAAACCCAGTAAATATGTTCAAAACAATTTTATTGTTTTGGGTCTGGTATATATTCCACATGTGTGAGAGCAGCCAGTACATGAAATCTAGAAGTGTCAGTAGCATAGCATATTGATTTCTCCGTCAGAAACAATTGAAATATATGATCTGTTGTAACATATATCTTCACCTCCTGAAGTCATTATTCCTTTCTAAATATAGAACTTTCATATAATAGCAGTGATGCTGATTTCTGTTTCTCCCATGGTTTTAAAAAGTTCCCGAGGTGTACGCCTTGGGGCGGGCCTCGTGTCGAGGCGAGGAGAAACAGCCTTAAAGCTTACACTTTGAGGGGTAGGAGGTGAGGCGCACGCCTTTGAGCTGCGCCTCAAGCGGTGGTCGAGGCGTGCGCTTCTTTTGTTCGTCAGTTGTTGATGCTGAGGAAGGAGATAGTGAAGATTTTTGTGATTTAGTTTTGTTCAGGTGGGGGGAGAGAGGGAGTGAGAGAGAGAGCGCTGCTGATAAGGTTTTTTGGGTGGTTATGGCGGCTCTGTGGATAAAGAAAAGTTTAGGGTTGCTCTAAGAGAGAGAGAGAGAGACTTGGGCTAAGTTAGGGTTGCTCTGAGAGAGAGAGAATTGGGCTAAGTTAGGGTTGCTCTGAGAGAGAGAGACTTGGGCCAAATATCAGTTGGGCCCAAAATATTAACACCCTTTCAAGTCATAAAAAAAAAAAAAAAAAAAAAAACCCTTATAGCAGCATCTTTTTCACGGCCTTTCCCTCTCATCTCTCCTTCGCATTAACAACAAGACCAGCTGCAAAAGAAAAAAAAGATTATTGAGTTTTTTTTTACGCATCTGGCAGTGAAATAAACTTGTCTTTTTATGGATTGAGTGGTCTTGTTTCTAATGATTATTGAGTATGAATTTAGTTTTTCATTACTATTATTTTTTTATATTATTTTATTGACATTTTTCAGGCGTTTATGCCTCAAGGCCCGATTCCGCCTTTTAAAACCTTGGTTTCTCCATAAGAAACAATTTAATTACTTGTCATCTGTTGTAATGTACATCTTCATCTTGTGAAGATATTTTTCTTTCTGAACTTTATTTTAAGTTCTGTATGTAAGAAGCCAGCAACTGATGCATTTCTTTCTGATATAGATCCGCCCACTTTGGAGGCACTACTTCCAGAACACTCAGGGCCTTATTTTTGTGGTTGATAGCAATGATAGGGATCGTATTGTTGAGGCAAGAGATGAATTGCACAGGATGTTGAACGAGGTAGTTAATGCTTATTTATCCTTATTGTCACTGTGAATATGTGCAACTCTTATAAGTGGATATTGGATATCATTAAAGCGGAGATGTTATGCTTGGGCACCTATCTTTTACTTGTTTCTTTTACTTGAATATGTGCAACTCTTATTAAGTTTTATTTCTTTGGATTCATCACTGAGTTGCATGCTATCGTTTCCATTCTTTTTAGTAATAATGTTTTAATTTGAATGTTAATTGATCCTCAGGATGAACTTAGAGACGCTGTTTTGCTCGTCTTTGCCAACAAACAAGATCTTCCAAATGCAATGAATGCTGCAGAAATAACTGACAAGCTTGGTCTTCATTCTCTCCGTCAACGCCACTGGTAAATTGTTTCTCTGGCATTTGCTATGCAATTATCTTTTCGTTTGAGGAGATGTGGTGAATTTAGCATGAGGTATATTATTCCACACCTGCGTGTTAGCTCAGTGGCTGACCAAGAGAGTACACACACAGAGATACACACACAGAGATTCAGAAAACAAATTGGCATTTCACCCATAACTATTCCACATCTGCGTGTTGCAATGTTCAGTGCTTTCTCGGATACTTTTGAGTATAGATGTTTTGTGACCCCAAATAGTAACTTGAAATTATTGGCAATTGGATATGTGTACAAACATATAGAACAAGATTTCACTATTGCACCTCTTTTACACAAAAATCTATAGCTCGTATTTTCACTGATATCTGGTTTCCGTTTTTTCAGGTACATCCAGAGCACATGTGCAACCTCTGGAGAAGGTCTGTACGAGGGGTTGGAGTGGCTTTCGAATAACATTGCTACCAAGGCAAGTTCGCTAACATGATTTTTTATTTCAGTTTTGCTTGTTGGGTTACAGAATGGTTCCTATATTATTTTCCAAAACAAATGCAAAATCAATTGACAATTAGGTCTATTGTTTTAGACCTAATTGAACCTCAAATCAATCCGCTTCCTGATAAGCATCTCTCCGTCTTTACAGGCATGAGGGTGTTCGAGGATTTTCGTGTTTTGTGGGTGACAACTTCGTGAAGGATAGTTTTCTTAATTGAGTGAAATATTGTAATAGCAGACTGTTTGGCTAGAACTTTTGACTTTGATATGTAATTCGGGTTTGCAAAGTCGCCACCTTAGTTATACCTTTTACTTTTTAATTGTAATCAGAGCTGCTATGTTTTTATAATCGAATTTAGTATGGCCCGTGTTCAAGTTTTATCTTCTTTGCTGCGACGCTGTAGATTTCGTCTTATAGACGTTTTGTGGCTGTTTCTCCTGTCATCAACTCATTCCCATGCCCAATCGAAATTTTGTTTAAAGAATTTTTAATATCATATTCTAGTGTATGTGGATCTTCCAAACATTTATCACCTCAAGTTTGTAATGTTCATTTTGATAAGCCGTTCATCCAAGCCACCAGGACTTTGGGACTTGAAGAATGTCCCTGGCCTTCCTTAAGTACTATTAAATACATAGCTTTTTCCTCTTTTCAAAATAAAATTCAGAAGGGCATTTTAGGTTGGGTCGGTTTTATTTTTGATCTCATTGGTTGATTGAACCGAAGTACCGAACAAAACTGAAAGTTTAACCAAATCGATTGGGATTGAAAATTTAGGGGGAAAAGAGATTAATACCTTTTAGAGTGTATAAGTTTAGATTTTTATTCTTGATTTTGGATTTTTTTTAGTCAAACAACTATAATAATTGAAATGGTATTATTTAAGAGTAAAAGATAAAAATTAAGATTTATGCCTCTTTAGTGAAAGTTTAGTAATTTTCTCAAATTTTTTTTTTTTTTTTTGATATTTCCATTGATAACCCCATAGGCAATAGTTGGTTTGGTTGGGATCGGTTGGTTTAGGCCTCTAGTTTTAGGCCCATGATAGTAGGTCTGCGAAGTCTTTTTTAGGTGTTACTTCTTTCTCATTTAAAGTACTTAACGTATTAAAAGGTATTCTTTTTTAAAAAAATTTCCCTTGATTAGGATTAGTTTAAAAATAAAAATATATGAGTTAATATAAAGGGATTGAAATAAAAAGGAGCTCTATTTGTATTTTAAAAATTGTCCCTTGTCTTTTGCTTTTGGTTTTGAGAAAAATTACATCATCTAGTGTCTCGGTTTTTCTTTTTTATTAGTTTTGATATTCTATCAAAATACTCTACGAAAATTGGAGTTAAATAGACCCGGTCATCTTTATAGAAAATAAAACATAATTTGGTAGGATATTTAATATTCTATTGAAATTATTTCTGATAAATTAAGTGGCATAAATGTTAAATTTATACTATTAGTTGCGATAAATGTAAAAATGACATTTTTTGAGTGACATTTTTATATTTTTGTTTTTTTATGAGGTCATTTTTTTTTTTTTTTTTTTTGGTGTGTTTAAGCATGTATTTAGGGGGAAAAAGATATTTGCCTATGTCTTGCTTTTGATTTTTTATACAGGTAATTTTAACATAAAAAAGGTTTAAGTTTTCATTACTTCTAATCGGTGAAATACAAACATAGATTTATTGGCATGCTAAATAATTGATCAAATGTCCACACTAACCGTGCATTATATTTGGTAGGAGAGAGGGATGGGGGAGGGAGAGGTCGAAACTCTTATTTGGTTAGAGGGAGATGAGAAGTAGAGAAATGTGTTCTTCCTTATGGCCCACCAACCAAATTGGATCATTCCATTAATGGAAGGATTCAAGCAATCTATTTACTTTTATGTTTAAAAGACTATTTTACTCTCTGATTAAATTATTAACAAAAAGTTTAAATGGATAATATAATAATTTAATATAAAGAATTGTCATTTATCTTTTCAACTATTTCTCCATCCTACTAAACAATAGGAATGATTGTTACAATCCTCTCCATCTATTTAACTCTCTTCATTCTTCCTATTCTTAATCCCTCCAACCAAACGGAGCCTTAATCTTTTCTACTAACATTTGGGTGAGTTGTAAGAAGTGAATAAGATATCATCTATCTAAGAACAAAACGTTCAAAAAAAAAAAAAAACAAAAAAAGGCCAAAGAAAATCAAGGATATTTGGTTTTCCCGCAACATAAGAATTGGGTACCTAAATTAAAGCAATTCTACAAAGCGTGATCAAATTATCAGCCACACTGTATATTCCTGATTTGCTTATTATTGTTATTACCACACAAAACTCAATAAAACATGATGTTCTTGTTTGTGTTCCAGCTTCATAAGGATTGCTATTCAATTAATTTTTTTAATCATGAAATGAATCGAACAGAGACGCACCGTCACTCACGTGGGATCAGATTCAAATGGCCGGCCAGTCCACCGTGGGAGTTGAGCAATTTGCTTCCCACGCCATGTATGCCAGTTGTAATAGTTTTCTTTTGTATTGCTAAGTACAAGCATTTATCTTCAATTCCATAGCACTATTGCGGGGGTTTGGTTTTGTAGCTTTTCTTCTTTGTTGAAGCCAGCTTAGATTAATCTTCCTTTATATCAATTATCGACCGCCTAATAATTATTGGTACTGTATATGTGTCTGGGACGTTTAACTTTAAACCCAATTTTTTCCCTAATTTTTTTTTAATTTTTTGAATTAATTAACACAATTACATATAAATTCCACATGGAAATGTTCCTAGTTGGAAATTTGTGTTTATAAAATATGAATGGGAAGTATATTAATAGTAACGGCACACAAAGAACTTGTAATAGCAGAAAAACAAAAAAAAAAAAAAAAATAATAATAATAAATAAAATTTGTGTCGGATAATTAAATGCAGCGTATAGGTAAAGTCTATCAAAGGATCAATTGAGCTAACATTTACATATCTAGCTATAGATATAAAGTATCTAATTTTAGCATTGCTTTTGTTTAGCCATACCATACGCAAGAGTGTCAAATGAGAAATTTGTTATTGGATATGGGAAACAAAGGAATAAGAAGGCCTTCCTAATATAGTAATAACACGTACGAATGGTTAATTAAGACCATTGATTCCTAATCTAGCCAATCTTATGTATAATAATAATCTCATGTAAATTTTAATTTATGTGGAACAAGTTAAACACTCGAATCTAGTTACAATGCTATAATTTTTTAAAGGAGATAATTATAAAAGATTTATATATATAAATCAAAATGATATACAACATATCATAGATTAGCGAGTGGTGTTTCTTTGTGCAGTGCATTTGCTACGCCTTAGAACATGACATTTTCCATATTAGTGGAAGCATTACTGTTACATAAGTACAGCATTATTGTACTCATCTTGGCAATTAGGTTAAACATGACTTGTTGCATATATAATAATATATACATATGGAATTAATTGAGCGGGAGTTCATTCTGATGATACGTAAACTGATTAAGTCAATTACCGACTAACTAAAACGTTTATTTATTCACAAATGAAAAGAAGTTGGAAGTGATCATCAAGACCAATTCAAAAACAAAATAAGAAAAGAACATTAACATCATTCTCTACTTTCAATTTTCGGAGTAGTCAAGACAATCAGTACTATAGATGGAAATTGAAAAAAAAAAAATGGAGAGAGAGAGAGAGAGAGAGAGAGAGAGAGAGAGAGAGAGAGAGAGAGAGAGAGAGAGAGAGAGAGAGAGAGAAGTAAAAGAAAAGAACGTTAAGCATCCATTTTAGGGATTTTTTGAGGGATTTTTTTTGGTAATTTGGATATTTTCTTAAGTAGTATATTAATTAATTGGCAGTAGAAACTGGTATATTAATAATCTACACATTCGGTATACTGTTTTATGTAATATAACGATATTTTTTTCAAGCATACATATGCAAAGTTGTACTCGTGTGTAACGTTATTAATTAACGCAAGTACACCTTTGCATATGCTTAATTGTCAGTTACCATACGAATTGTCAGATCCTAGCTAATTTCTAATTGATTGATTTATTATTAATATCTCTCTCTCAGCAAAAAAGCAAAAAAAAAAAAAAAAAAAAAAAGAGAAGACATATCTTGAAGTTTTTTGAACAATCTATGTCCACTTTTGATCCAAAACTCTCGTTCACTTTACCGATTCGAGTTTTGTTACAATAAAAAAACTCTCAAAAATAGTCACATCTAATTTTTTTTAGCTACAGTAAAAAGCTCTCACATAAAATTAAATTTCAACTCGAATTAAAAACTCAAATTAACGAACTAAACGGACCCATTATCAAGCGACAAGTCGTAGCTCTAAGAGTACATACTATAATTGTATCATGACAACAGCCTTGGTTGGTAATATACAGTTGAAAAACATAATTGGTAAATGTACAAATCAATAAAATTTTCAACTTTTGTACTAATTAGAAGAAGAGAGTTTGATCAGATACACTTTGCTCAGAATTAGATTTGGTTTATACATATATAAGCTAAGATTAGCGCATATAAACAAACCAAGCAGTACGATCCCGATCAAATTATTCGAAATATTGTTCCATATATAAGAATTTTTCCAATTAAAAGGCAAATTCTTTTTCGCGCGCCCTCTGGAAAAGAAAACAAAAATTATATGAACTTACTATTATTGCATGTTGTTTTTTGTTTTTAGTTTAAAAGTTAAAAGATTTGGCCATGTGATATGATTATTTATCTCCCTTCTCTTATGCAATCAAGAAATGAAAGTACATGTTAAGAAAGGCATGCACCTTTGAAATTGATCACATCATGTTGGTCATAGTCTATTGAGCCTGTTATTATGGATAAGGATACCAAAAATACTAATAAATCCTCTTATTTTTCTCTTGAAAAACATTAATACTGTTAATTATTATTTATTAGTGTATTAATGCCCATAGCTGCCTAATATAGAATTGAACACATATGTCCCTTTACATGTCACCCAATAAGATCAAGCGATCATAACTTGAAATATTTTTACAGCTCTCATAACTTTTTAATTGATGTAATATGAGAATTTAATTAAGCTGACATGATATTATTAGATAAAAGATCGGTTTCCCTAATATCTTCTCACTCTCACTTTTTCTTTTTTGTTTTCGTTTTTTCCCTAAGACCTTCTACTTTTAATTTCAAAATTAACTGTCATGAGTTCTCCCTTTAATAATGTTTTCTTATCGTTCCTTAATTAGTTAAAAAAAAAAAAAAAAAACCCTCATTTAACATTTTTTTTTTTGTGCTAACAAAATGGGGACCATTCTATTGCAACCTTATACAATATTTCAACCATGCACATGCATGATTTCGTTATAATCCATTTTTTAATATTCCCTTTTTTTCCCTTATAGATATTTTCTTGAGACATATCTCTATGCAATTTGCATGCTAACAAAGTAATGCAAATGCGTGTATAAAACCCCAAGCTACCTCTCCATTTTCTCATCCCATTTCTGATTTCTCTCTCTCTCTCTCTCTCTCTCTCTCTCTCTCTCTCTCTCTCTCTCTCTCTCTCTCTCTCTCTCTCTCTCTCTCTCTGTTGGAATTAGGCCACAGAGGGAGAAAAAAGAAGAAGATGGATAACAAAAAAGCAAGTAATATTAACTCCTCTCAAGACGTAGAAGTGAGAAAAGGGCCGTGGACAATGGAGGAAGACTTGATTCTGATCAACTACATTGCGAATCACGGCGAAGGCGTATGGAACAGTCTAGCCAAAGCAGCGGGTAAGTACATATACAGTAGCTTGTATAATATAACATATTATAATTATCTAGTTGATCCTTGTGGCATATAATTAACGTTTTTGTAGTTAGAGTTTTACGTACTAATTATCATCAACTTGATGAAAATTAGGTCTGAAGCGTACCGGAAAGAGTTGCCGGCTCCGCTGGCTGAACTATCTCCGACCGGACGTTCGGAGGGGGAATATTACACCTGAGGAACAACTTATTATCATGGAACTTCATGCTAAATGGGGAAATAGGTATGCCATTTCTACGTACGTGGTGATTAGCTAATATATGATCATGATTTTATGTTCTATGATTGGTACTTATTTGGATGTGAAAGAAGGTTTTTCTTTCTGATTTCATATGATCCTCTCGTTACTATAGCAATTATTTGCATTCTTAATTGTTCGTGTAGAGATAGACAAGGGGACATTTTCGCTATAAGATGTGGGAACTCATAACGGCCATAAATTTTTTTTTTTTTTTTAAATGCTTAATTTTAAGTTGTTTTTGTGATTTTTCAAGGCCACATCAAGATGGAAAGTATATAAATATATTTGTGTATATATATAATTTGGCCAAAAAAGTTGCATTATTCTTTTTCTCCTTTTCTTCAATTTTGAGATAATGAGCCACCAAAAAAACACGTACGGGAATAAAACTCATCATGGCTTGATGCACTATATATGGGTTATGAGGTGCACAAAGGATGATGGAGATGCACCAAAAAAGATTAATAGGCGTATACATACATATATATATATATATATATATAGATATAGATAATATATATTTTCCGATGTTGGTAATATAGTACTAGCTTTGAAAAATGTTGTCAATATGCAAAAACAACTTATATTACAGCTGTGGATATGGGCGGGGCAAGAAGTTGATGAAAGCGAAACAGCAAATTGGGGCAATAATAAATTAAAGCTTCCCTTCTTAGCTGAACCTCTTATCAATGGGTCCCATGTTAACTCTACCCTTTCTCAAGAAAGAAAAAACCCCTTTTTCCTTTGGTTGAAATAGACATCAACCATATAAGTCCTTCGCCTCTTCTACACCAAGGGCATGGTCCCCAGCTCATTTTTTTTTAATATATATTATTATAATATGGAAAATTAGTATGGGTGAAGCTATGAAAACTTTCTCTAACAAAAAAAAAAAAAAAACAATTAGACAATTTATAAAGAGTAAATACATGATCTTGTTCCTTTATATTAATGTTTAGAACTAATTAAAAGCCAGCAGGATACATTAGATTTGTAAAACATGCAAAATTAATTCCGACATCCTTTTTCATTTTCTTGGCTAAGATTGATGATGCACATTTAAATTTGTTATTAACTAACCATATATTGACCGTATCATATATCTCTATATCCATTGTCTATAAACTTTTCTAAGTACTGCATGGAGAGAGAAGATCAGGAGGAGAAAGAGAGAGAGTCTCAAGATCCATCGATGATTTCTTCTTCTTTTTGGCCAATAAGATCTCACAATTTATAATATGAATCTTTTTTTTTTTTTTTTTTTTTTAGGGAAAATATATGCCATTTTAAAAGGACTTATGATATATAGTACTAGTTATAGACAAATGAGAGCTAGCAAAAACTAAAAAAAAAAAAAAACACATTATGCATATAGATATATACAAAGTACCTATCATATGCAAGCTAGCTGTGCTTTACAACCTTAAGCAGTAGTATGATGGACTCCCAAGTAAGCTCGGTGAATATGTAATGAAAGAACATGGAATTATAATATTATTGTTTGGAATTGAATTGAAATTGGTGATTGCGATGCCTAAAGGCAAAGCAAGACGTTTTTTTTTTTTTTTTTTTTTTCCCATCGGAAGTAGCTTTCAAGCAACTAGTTAGTTTCCCTTAAATAAAAGAGTCCAACATGTAAGACTTTCATTTTCACCATGGAACATGCCCCTTTAAATTATTACTAATATAAAATATATTTATAAAATATTTCCATATTGATCCGCATGCTTCTCAATCTCATCACATCTAATCCATAAAAATTAGATCGTAGCTGTATGTCACGAAAAAACTTACTATATGTGGCATTTTTTTATTATATTCGAGCTCTTTTTTTTTTTTGGCAATTATATGCCATTATCATGATTGAGATTGATGTTTGCACAAGTTGCCATACATATTGATATTCTGAGTCAACATAGATTGAACATGTATGTAGTACTTGGCAACGTGCATAAATTAAAGTGAAAATTAACAAACGACACTGATCACACACACACACAACGTGAAACAAATGTTAGTTTCAATGTTGATTTTGCAGTTTATACGTGTAGTGTATGGATTGCTTAATTTGTACTATATATATATGTTCATCCACTATCTTATTTCTTTAACTTCCATTTTTTGACGATCCATTATATTAATTTTTAATAATTAATATTTTCACACTTAATATATATTTTTGAATGAGCTAGTTGAAATTTATGCTGCTATTTTTTTTTTTTTTTTTTTTTTTACTTGGAGTGGTGACATCTAACTCTATATAAATGGCGGAGTTAGATATGAAATTATCGTTAGAATATATTTGAAACCATGAAATCTACGCTACTTAATAGTACTAAATGAGAAACTATATTAGTGAGCACAGATATGGTAGTAAATTTTGATAATGAATTAAGGAAAGAAAACTGGGAACTATAATCTAGATTCAAATTAATCAAATTGCATATATACACACCAATATCCTTGCTAATTAATCACGTAGGTGGTCGAAAATTGCGAAGCATTTGCCGGGAAGGACGGACAATGAAATAAAGAATTACTGGAGAACAAGAATCCAGAAGCATATTAGGCAAGCTGATCAACATCAGAGCAACAATATGATTCACAGACAAAACTCCGAGATGATGATCATCAATGATCAAGGAAGCGCAAGCCACGCATCGGCCTGCAACACTGTAGATGCAATGGAGATCAGCAATACTTATTCTCCACCATTTATATCACACCAAGGAAATTACAATATTATAGATCATCAGACTAATTATCCTCTTGCTTTACCTCCGACAACTACTAGTACAACTTCATCATCAAATATTGATCATCAGAACTATAATTGGAGCGCCATGGAGGATCTCTGGTCTGTGCAACTATTCAATTCAGATTAGTTGACGTCTTTAAACAATATTATATATATTCATGGTCAAAATTTTATATATTATTTACAGATACATATATTCTTCCTAGCCATCGGGAGTACTATGGGGTATAACTATTCTAGGTTTCTTTATAATTGTACGAATATTCTTCACATATATATATATGTATATGACATTTTTATATTGTATACGTACTTTCATATATATTTTAAGCATGGCTTGTAATATGTAGGATTACAAATAATATAAATTATATCTCTTAAAGTTGTATCCATAGAAATTAATTAAAGACCAGTCTTTTCTATCTTATTTTAAGTGTTATTTGTTATGGATATATATCTCAATATTTGGGATATAAATTGAGCAGGACCAAATAGATATACATACATTAAATTAAGCCACAAGTGGCTGAAATATATCTTTCATGGTAGAAAAATACCAATTGTGATGTCTCTTTCTGTTTCCTTGGAATGACTATATATTATTTACGAGAAATTATAGATAGTTGTACCTCCATATATAGCTTATTTAGTGATAATTTTTGTCTGATAAGGACTAACTCTCCATTTACTGCTTTAAGCATAACTTTTCCTTTCTAGCTTGATTGCTTATACTAATTAGAAGTAAAGTCAGTTTGTATTTAGTTCAACAGAGACCTAATATTTTGTTGAGATTGACACATGCCCTTTTTTATAAAAAAAAAAAAAAAAAAATCTTGGCGATGATAATTATTTTCTATTTAAAAGGTTTAGTGGGGTCCGAGTATATAATCGATATACATATATATAGGTTTTTATCGAGGGGGAATATTCTATATATAACTGCATAGATATATATAAGAACATGAGCAACATGCGTACACATGAAGACATATGAATATTCATTACAAAAACAAAAGTACTGATCGAACCTAATCGAAATTAAACCTTCACATGCTAAAGGCAACATTTTCTATTCTTGTCAAATTGCATCTCTTCTTTTCCGAAGATGTGCATGGCCATGCAAAGCAAACTAATTAGATCCGACGTCAACCTAACTCTTTGCAAATACCTCTAAGGAAGTCTTCACATGCCCCCACACCCTTCTAATTATTCATAATTATGATCTACTTGTCAAAGGTCTACACACACACACACACACACACACACACACACACACACACACAAAATGTTGCTAATTAAAAAATGTGACTCGTGGTTGCCATCACATCCTCTATCCGAAGACTTACCTCAAAGGAAGTCTTCACATGCCCCCACACCCTTTTTTTAAGTCATAATGATCTACTTGTCAATTGTCTAGCCACAAAAATTTTGGGTGCGTTTGAAACTCATTCTAAAATGATTTTATTTTCTGTATGAACATGGAAATAAAAACGTTTTCAATCTCAAATATAAATCATTTTTAAAAATGCATTTGATAATTTTATTATGAAATTGTTTTCCATATAAGAAAAAAATAAAAATACCGTTTGGTAATTATACTAATCCTAAAACTTTTCCTATTAAACCTTTCTTTGTTCCCCATGGGAATCTTCTGGTGATATATTCCTAATTTTACTTCTTTCCCTCTCCACAAAACGTTCTTTCACCAAAAAAAAAATTTCCCTACAAACTCTTCTCCTCCAATGGATTTCTTCAAGTCCGTCTTTTCTCCTTCAATGGATTTCTTCAAGTCTGTCTTCACCGACGATTGGAGCCCTCTGACTCTGACAACCCCAAAAGGACGACACTCCTACCTACCACAAGGATCTCAAGGAGCTTGGCTCTAGCCTGAGGATGGAGACAGCGGTGTTTTGCGACCACCTCAGGCACCATCAAGGATCTCCTGGCGTTGCTCGAATCAATCGGCCAACCAATCGACGACATCAGAAGCTCTTTTTGGAAATCGACGGCCGAGATCATTTCTCAAGGCAGGGATTTGCTTTTGGCCGGCCGACACAACTTATTCCGAACAATGTTGATCACGAGAACTTATGATTCAGATTTGGTGAGGTTCAAGGAAATAGTGAGGAGAAAATGAAAACAAGAAAAGAAAAACTACCTAAATTCATTTTCAAAAGTTGGGTGATTTTTATGAGAAATGCCAAAAACGTTTTCAATTTTGTTTTTGGTTGAAGATTGCTCCAAATGCAATCCTCATATCATTTTCAGATTTTTGCTTCTCAAAAAATATGAAACATTTTCAGAATGGGTTCCATACAGACACTTTATTTTTTATTTATTTATTTATTTATCTATTTATTTATTATTATTATTCTTATTATTATTATTATTATTTTGCTTCCTGAAAAAAGGACTCACGGATGCCATGACACCCTTATCATGTCGTACATATTTACCCTTTATCATGTCGTACATATAAGAAATATCGTCGTCAGCTAATGAAATAGATGACCCAATTCTAGATCATTATATTATTGTCACTGATGTTTCTAAATTTTAAGTTCTTCTTTAATTTGTTTTTAAACTTTAAAAATTTTCATTTTATTTTTTAAGTTTTAAATTATTTTCACTTAATTTATTTTGTTACAATTTTTATTAAAAACATATAAAAAAAAAGAACATTATAATCACGTCATTTTTCTGTTAAAAAAATAGATAAAAATTATATTACCATACTTAACTTTTCTTTTTTTGTCTGATTTTAACATAAATTATAATAAAAATAATTAAATAAGAATAATTTAAAATTTAAAAAATAAAATAAAAATTTTTAAATTTAAAAAAAAAATTGAGAATTATTCTAAAATTCAAACACACTGATGAGAATAATTCTAAATCTTTAATAAGAATCAACTCAGTTTCAAACATAGAATACGAGCTGGCAGATGATTAATATATTTTTGAAAAATGATATTAAAACTATATTAGTGGTATATCTACGTATAACAACTCGTTTAGTTTTAGTGGATGACATCGGATTAGTTAGGCTAGCACTTGAAATGAAACCAAAACCCTCGACTTTAGCATCCAACACATATTCACAGAGAGGGTATTTTCGGGCTCTGCATAATCTCTCTCTCTCTCTCTCTCTCTCTCTATATATATATATATATATATATATATCTATATCTATATATACACGCCTATAAATGGGAAAAGAAAAAAGAGGGCGTAGGTTTGTGTGCTTTCACTGTTGAGCTTAGGTAATTCGAAAAGGAACTTCCACTTCTTAAATTGAGCCGCTCATTTATTTTTTTGGTCACATTTTTTATGTGCGAGTAGTCTGTCATGTGGGAAGATAAGGAAAATTCACATGATGGGTCGGAAATGAGTGCAAAAAGAGGTCATAAAATAATGAAAACCAGTGCTTTTGGGCCCATTATCTAAACCAGTGGAAGAATTTATAGCATTACTTCCTCTTTAAGGCAAGAACTACCGTATTTATATGACAATTAATCATAACCAGAGTTCGTTTAAAGCGTATAATTATTGTATAGATTTGTGGATATTATTCCTTAATTAAATCATGTTATGGAAAGGTGGTCAAGATCAATATTGATCATAAATGAAATATCTATACTTATAACTAAACAATTAACAATTATATATATGATGACCGTACATAAGTCAGCAACTGATAAATTAAGGATTATTATGCGATTGGCATGTAGGGGTGATGAAAGTAAAATATTAAGTCTTATTTATTTTACAAATTTAAATTTTTAATTTAAAATATTTATAATAAAAAATTCTTAAAAAATATCACATTTTATATTAAATACTGAAAGTTTTTATTCTTTAATAAAAATATAATAAAGCTTCTTCATAACTGAAAGGTGTGGAACCGTGGGTGCAAGTGTTCGTTAGTCATTTTTCATTTTTTTTTTTCCTTCTTCTGACGATCGAAGGTTATACTTCACGTGTTAATTGCTTGTATTATTGTATATCCACGCATTTTTTGTATGGATACATATGCATGTTGCAATAGTAGAATGTTAATACGGCGTCGTATTAAGTATATTTTTTCCCCTCTTTTCCGTTCATTCGTCTACTTCTTTTTTATTAGGCAAGGAAGGAAAGTGATATATATAAATTGATGATATATGCGAAAAATAAAAAGGGAAAGTTTAATTCATCATGATAAGGGAGTAGTCATTGAATATGTATATGCAGCATCAACAACCTTATTAAAATTTCACGTTGACTCGAGATACTAGCATGATCCACTTAATAAAGTGAAGACAATCCTTTCATAACAAGTCTAATTTTGTAATGTTAGGTCCTCAAAATCGACTTATTCATAGCGATTTGGCATTGTCCACGATGTGCGTGAGGGGGTATATTAGAATCCCACATTAACTGGAGATATTAACATAATCCACTTAATAAGGTGATGACAATTCTTTCAGAATAAGCTAATTTTATTAGGTTGAGTTAGACTCAATATCTTTTGATTTCTGTAAAATATCAAAATAGGAAAATATTGACAAGTGCATTGACATTATCAAAGTAGGAATGAGTAATTTCAAAGTGTGTACGCTACTTAAGTAACAAGTTGGCTTTTTTTTTTTTTTGTAGATCTGTTATTCTATTTTTCTGTTTTAATGGTTATCCTTTTAATTAAATTTTGATACTTTGTGAATTGTCATAGTATTTTTAATATTTTATTTTTATTCATGTGATCAAATTCTTAAATTTAAATAATATGATAAATAAATAATAAAGAGACAATAACCGAAATAGAAATATTGAGACAACAGATATAGAATAATCATAATTAAATAATCAAAGATGTAAGTTTGGGAATGATGATTAAAAAAAATAACAATATGGGATCCGCAGTCTCATGTGGATATACACACGGGCTACTGGCAAGTAGAGAATGTTTTTCAAGTAGTGGTTTTAAAAAATTGCCCCTTACAATTTTTTCCCCCAAATAACAAGTCGTCAAGTCGTTTTACAATAGCTAAAATTTAACAAAAATAAAACGACAAGTTGCATTTAACATCTTGATATTGACCGGTCTATATATACACACAAAAAAGGAAAAAGGAAGTCTTCCTCTCATTATCTCTATAATTCATCTAATCAATTGGGATATATATATATATATATATATATATATATATATCTCGATGAGCTAAGTCTCCACTCTGCCCGTCGCCCATCAATTAGGAGGTCTTGTATGAGTATGACTATGCCAGTTTGTTTCATCAAATTAGAATCTCTCAAGTCTTAACTTCAACGGAGAGAGACGTGAATGGCATGGCAATTTCCACTTCTTTAGTTGCCTAATTCAGTTTGGAAACACAATCAGCAATATTGTACGAAACTGAAACATTATCTCTTAAGTTGGAAATATGATCAAGTTATTTCTGGCACGTTATACACACCGAATTACAACGTCATGATAATAGTACAAGTTACAACTTTGGCTACCATAAATTAATTGATAAGAACATGTTTTTTTTTTTTTTTTTTTTCAGCAATAAGAAACACACGAAATCTAGTATGGATTGTACTTGAAAAAGGCGTAAAAGGGGATAAAAAAGAAAGAGATGGATAAGAGTAGTTAAAAGGCATTTTGCATTGAGTTTCTCGTAGTAAGGACTTTTAATCTTAATTTTACTCACACATTTAAAAAGAGCGGCGTAGATCTCGCTGGCAAAGGCTCCTCATCCGCGACGGTGGTGAGCGAGGTGGGAGGCCAGCCGGTGGCGTGGTCTGTTCGTTATTTGGTGTGTTTTTTGATCAAATGTTGAAATAAGCAAGTGTGTGAGGTTCCATTTTAGTTTTAGTATTCCTCCATTTGAATCTACTTGCACTAATCTGCAGAAGGGTGGGTTGAAACTGTGGATTTGCATTTTAGTGACATGGCACTAATTGTGGTTGGTGGGGCAGTTTGACTGGTTTTTGTGCTCTCCTAATAGCTAATGTAAGCCCAAAATAAAAAGAAGAAAAGGATATTTTCGTTAGAAAATCAGAGAATACCACTCCCTCCACCTCACCTTTTTTAATTTTATACCCTTCTATTAGAATTCTATCTTTCCTAATTTAATATAAAACTGAAAAAGAATAAGAGAAAACAACATAAATACCACTCAAGATAGTAAAAAATATTATTTATGTCACTTTATTTAAAAATAAATAATTATCATTTAATTAATAAAGATAAAATGAAATGTCACAATGACACCTAATTATTTATAATGAGAGAAATGAGATAAAAATCTGGATTTTTACCTTTTGATTAATATTATTTTTAGTCAAATAATTAATTAACTGAAAATGTATTAATCAAGAATAAAGAGTAAAAATTTAAGCCCATCAATCTAAGAGTAAGTTCAACAATTTTCTTTTTAGAATGACATAAATAAAACATGCACAAAACCATGATAAATTATGTATTTTTTTCTAAATTTTTACGAAAATAGTAGGAAATAGGCCAATATGAAAAGCTTAAGAAAGTATAGACCAATTTTTAATTATAGAAATTAATAGGCCATAACTTGTCAAGTTATAGTTCATAACCAGATAAGTTATAGACAAACTTGTCGAGTTATGAATAAAAACTGTGAATTATAAAAATAACTTATCAAGTTATGATTCATAACCAGACAAACTATAAATAAAAATAATAATTTAACTTATTTATTAATATATATAAATTATTAATTTATTAATTTTAATTCATATAAAGTCTTAATCTATTTATCTCCTTCTCTCAAATTTTTATAGCTAAATAACTAGACTTCATATTGGGCCTAAAGCCCTATAAAGCTTTGACGGGATCATCCCTATTAGGAGCAATCCAAGGTAGGTCTTACATTGGAAAAATAAAAAATTTATGAGAGTATATGAATATAAATTTTTATTCATTATTTTTTATAAATATTTTTTTATTATTGTAATTATTTAATTAAAAAAATTATGAATCATGAGTAAATAATAAAAATATTTATCCATACTTTTAAAAATAGTAAATTCTCTATTTTTTGATGTACGGCGTACCTTGAATTGCTCCACGTCAGCATGTATGAATCCATTGACCTATTCAAGTTTACCTTCGTATGGGCCTAGCAAGGGAAGTACAGAAATGCCACTTTCTTCTTCTCTTTTCAAGTGCATTTGGAAGTTAGTTGGATTTTTCATGGTCACTGGTCGCTTGATTCATAAGAGGTTCGTGTCTGATCTAAATCACCTTATCTTCTACGTTTGGTTCGGCAAAACAAGGCCGTTCATTTCTACAGTCACAACTTATTTTCTTCATTTTAAAATACTCATACTATGTTTGTTTTCTATATTCATCTTTACTTCTGAATTATAATTTATGATTCTCTACAGTATTTTATCTCATAAAAAATACACATAAAATAAAAATAATTTTAAATTATAATTCTAAATACATAAACTAAACATCCTCTCATATATTATCAACTCAAATACTCTACACCATTATTTGAATGATACTTTATAAATTATCATAAGAGAGAGAAGAAAACTAGCATGCTTGAAGAGTGTCATGACATAAGTTTTATGAAAAAGAAAAAATAAAGTTACGTGATACTTTTTTTTCTTTCAAGGAATTATCTGATTGATTTTGATTAGAACTCATTATATTTGAATGTGAACTTTTTTTATTTAAAAAAATTGATCGTGAACTGATCCAACATTCACAAATATGCAATATTTATATATATATATATATATATATATATATATTCTATCAAATGTGTGGTGGTAGAGGCAGAAAACCTCATCCGAAATTCAGTTACACGAGGTAGTGCTATTGCTATTTACATTAAGAATGTCAAGTTCTGACAAAAACCAAATCAATAGAAACAATCAGCTCCATTCCTCCAAGTTGATATCCTATCCATCAATCATCATCCATTCCAATCTTTCCCATTTCCCCGTAACAGTGGGCCCATCACACCATATCTCATAAAAAATAGAAAATTTATGTTGGAGAATATATTAAATTTCGTTATTTTACCGTTTTAAATTTTTAATTTTAAATTTTTATAGTAAAATTTTTTTAAAAATATCACATTTAATTTTTTTTATTACAGTAAATTTTTTTTATAAAATATTACATTTTAATTTAAATTAAAAATTTAAATTAATAAAGTGAATGAGACTTTATGTACTTTATTTTTTATTATTGTAAATATTTTTTTATTAGTATAATTTTTTAATTAAAAAGATTATAAATTAAGAATAAAGGGTAATTTTAACCCATACATTCTATACTTGTGAAAATTACCCCATATTACACTACTTTCTCGGCCCACTAAACTCGGGCCCAATATCGTATTCGTATAAGTGGAGGTCCAATTAGGCTCTTCAAATGATCTCACCAAATAACTTCTGCGACCCTGATTGTCTTCCACCACACTTTATCATAGACCTAGAAGCAGTGGATCTGATTCTCGGTCAGCCCCACCACACGTCACCATTGGAGGATTGAGACTGGAAAGAAGATTGAAGTTTGGTTCGCGATTTGTTCAATTCATATATGGGAGGGGCTCGCTCTTTCTCTCTCTAAAATTAACGTCTTCGAAATCCCAGAAAAAGAAAGAAATCTAGAGAGAGTAAGAGAGAGAGAGAGAGAGAGAGATGGGAAGGGCGTTTGTGTATGTGATTCTCGGAGGAGGCGTGGCTGCTGGTTACGCGGCTCTTGAATTCACCAAGAGAGGCGTCTCCCATGGCGAGCTCTGCATCATCTCCGAAGAACCCGTTAGTACAATTCTCTGTCTTTCTTGCTCTCCAAGTCTCATCTTTTTTTCTTTCTTAACAATCTGAATAAAGTTGCTATTTTTATTATTATTTTATATGGTTTAAAGTTTTTCAGAATTGGGTTATCATCAGCTCTGAGTTTTATAAACTGGGGTTGTCTTGGATGTAAAGATTGGAAAATGAAATTGAGTTTTGAGTCTGTTTAGTTTTAGCAGGAAATTGCTTCATTGTATTGACAGATTGAATTTATAATGTTTCTGAATTGAATTTAAAATGTTTCTGAAGAGATGAACACGTGCTAAGATAACCAGCTTGTTTGCTTGTGGCTTGGTAAAATTTGTGAAGTTTCGAATTTTATTTACTTTATTAGCCAATTTTGGAATTCAGCGATGTCAGTTTTCCATAGGAGAACACGTTTTAACGGCATGCATACGTATGCTTTTATAGTTCTTTGTTATTAAAAATTGCTGCTTTGCATGATGATCCAAGCAAGTGTGGTAAGAGGTTCCTTAAACTGAAGATTTTAGAAGTTGTATTAGCTCATACGCACATCAAAGCTCCAAGAGCTCCCAAAAAACCAATTTAAAATGACTATTATCCGCGGTGCAACATGAGAGTATGATTTAAGCTAAAGTATGTAGACATTTAATTTATGTTTATAGGATGATATATATATATATATATATATATATTTAGAAAAATCAGATGGGGATAGGGAATGAGATAGAACTTCTAGTCCTCGCACACACTATGACATTGACGCTAAAAGTATTTTCTTTTAGAAAATGAATAATATAACAGTCTGTATTCAGTGTAGAATCCTTTATTGATCTTTGCTTGAATTAGTTCTTTCGTGATTTTTTTTTTTCAAATTTTGAATGTATTAGTTTAACGGGATTCTACTGAATCATACTCAGGTGGCGCCCTATGAGAGACCTGCACTGAGCAAAGGGTTTCTACTTCCAGAAGGTACAAGTGCTTATCTTGAATTTTTCTTTTTCCTTATATTTTTCTATGCCTCAGTTTGCGTCTGGATTTTTTTTATTTATTTATTTTTTTTTTGTATATCAATAAAACCTGTTGAGTTGGGGATAAGGACTTTGCGCTGGAGTTTTGGTTTGGTGCGGATCAGTTTTTGTAATGATTTAGTCTGCTGATGTTCTCTTTTGAACAAACTCATAATTGCTTATTACTTATTTGTTTGGGATTCTTGGTTTTTCACATTTAATTTTCCTTAAAAATGTAGTTTTATTTATCTAAATGATTATGAATGAATGCAGCTCCTTCACGCCTTCCCTCCTTTCATACTTGTGTTGGTGCTAATGAGGAAAGGTTAACTCCAAAATGGTACAAAGAGCACGGTGATTATCAAATGACATCTTTCTTCTCAACTCTAAACCCTCACTATTATCTCTTTTACTATGTTTCTATAGCTGGTCTTCTAAAGACAAATTGGTCTTTTCTTATATTATTATTACATTCAGCATATGCAACCTAATTGGGATTTTTTTTTTCTTTTCTGGACTCTTTCCTAATAGGTATTGAGTTAGTTCTTGGAACTCGAGTTAAGTCGGCTGATATCAGGCGTAAGACATTATTAACAGTAGCTGGAGAGACTATAAGTTACATGATTCTCATCATTGCAACAGGTGCTCGGGTACTGATACTGATCTTATAATGTTATTTTTCCTTTTTTTGCTTTATGTTGTCAGTCTATATCATCAGTGTGACCAAATGATTGCAACCAAATTTAAAAGAGTGGATTCTTTCTCAGCAGATTTGAAAAGACTACAAAAGTTTGTATTTTCCTCTTCATGTAATGGCAAACAAAGTGTATATGTGTGGTTAGTGCATAAGATTGCTTGTTCTTGGAAGTAATTTGTTATGAGAAATCGTTGCGCGAATGCTTTCCCTGACTTATTGACTTTTGTATGTTTTGAGAGTAGGCACTGAAGCTGGAAGAATTTGGAGTGAAAGGATCAAATGCTGAAAATGTTTGTTATTTACGAAATTTGGGTGATGCAAATATGCTTGTTGACCTTATGAAGTCTCGCCCTGGTGGAAATGCAGTTGTAATTGGAGGTGGCTATATAGGAATGGAGTGTGCTGCATCTTTGGTCATCAATAAAATAAACGTGACAATGGTTTTCCCAGAAGAACATTGCAGTAATTCCTTTTTTTTTTTTTTTTTTTCGGCTCTTTGACGTGTACTGGTGTATAGTCTTTTGGTCTAAGCATCCGAAACACAATCAACTGATACTGATAAAATATGTGATGGAAGACTACTTCAAAGCGAAATTGATTAATCTTTTTTTTTTTTTTTTTTTTTTTTTTTTTTTTTTTTTTTTTTCCAGTGGCTCGTTTATTTACACCCAAGATAGCAAGTTACTACGAAAATTTTTATCAGTCCAAAGGAGTAAAGTTCATCAAAGGAACTGTGTTGTCATCATTTGAAATCGACTCCAACGGGAAGGTAAATATTGTGGTGATTTTGAGGAAGCTCATTTCAATATGTGAGATTGAGATTATTTTTAAACATGCACTCATGGTTTTGCTGATTGCAAGTGCAAATCTTTTGTGTGCTGAGGAAGCATTGAAATGGGAGAAAAAAATGTTTGAGGTTTATTTGAGAGTGGACTACGTTATCCGTCCAAATAAAGGTTAAAAAGGGTTAATTTTTCTTTTTCTTTTTCTGTTTTTGGTCAAATACAAAGGATATATACTATTGCCATTTGTGAGAAGTCTAGGTTCTAGTAAACAAGGCATAAGACCATATGTGCTTCCCAGCCACTTGCCTTTTCTCTTCACAAGGGTTAGAATATCATTTTTAAAATACAAAGATGGCTTTCTATTTTTAATCTATAGGCTGATTGATTGATTCACTAATTTCGTTTTGTCATTTACAGGTCACAGCTGTTATTCTTAGAGATGGAAGTCGACTACCCGCCGACATGGTTGTGGTTGGAATAGGAATCCGGCCAAACACAAGCCTCTTTGAAGGTCAACTAACATTGGAGAAAGGTGGAATCAAGGTGAATGGGAAAATGCAGTCAAGCAACAGCTCAGTATATGCAGTTGGAGACGTTGCCGCATTTCCAGTCAAACTATTTGGTGAAATCCGTAGGCTTGAACACGTCGACTCAGCCAGAAAGTCTGCAAGATATGCTGTGGCTGCGATAATGGAACCAAACAAAACGGATGAATTCGACTATCTACCGTTCTTCTACTCCAGAGTGTTCACCTTGTCCTGGCAGTTTTATGGGGACAATGCAGGAGAAGTAATCCATTTTGGTGATTTCTCTGGAAGCACATTCGGGGCTTATTGGGTTAGCAAGGGCCATCTTGTGGGGTCTTTTCTTGAAGGTGGAACCAAAGATGAGTACGAAGCTATAGCCAAGGCCACCAGGCTGAAGCCAGCCATTGAAGACATTGGTGAATTGGAAAGGCAAGGTATGGGATTTGCATTGGCAATTAGTCAAAAACCGCCGCAGCCAACAGTTAGCAATAACGGCGGAGGATCTGATCTTGTTCTGGAGAAACCAATCTATGCTTGGCATGCAACGGCCTGTGTTGCCCTGGCCGCATCGATAGCTGCGGTTGCATATTGGTATGGAAAGAGGCGCAGAAGGTGGTGAACTGCTTTAATGGCCTTTCTGATGTAGTTTGGCCATGCCCACGTTGTAGCATGAATAGGACTTTGAGAGTTTGAGATACTCAAAACATTATTATTTTGATCATTTATATTCGGAACAGAGGGCTAAAAGGATATAAGTGAATATACCAATCAATATATCTGCATACCATGTGTAGAGAGCTATAATTTTGTACTATCTATAAAATATATTGAGACAAATTTAATGAAATGAAGTATTTAAAGTAAGTGTAGTGTATGAAACATAGCATTTCTTACACAATTTTACTTATTCATTTCACTGCCTGATCCCAAGTATTATGAATCCTAGTGAATCAACAATGTCCATTGATTTAACTATCTTTTATCAGGGAAAAAAAATCATGTGCCTAAACAGCAAACCGTAATAGTCAACGATATATTGACTTAAACACGTTGCTTATCAAATTCTCAAGGCTGCTACTTAAAGTGATTATTATTAAAGCTTGATTTTAATTGTCTGAATCAACTGTTCAGTTAGTATAAACACCTTAGATCCTTGCCTAGATTAGCAGATGTTATACGGTCTAATCCTACATTGACAACTTTCACGTTATTAAGGATCTGTTTATTTTATATAAGTTTCGTTCAGTTCACAAATTTAAATTTTTAATTTGAATTAAGATGTAATTTTATGTGTAAATTTTTTACTGTAACAGAAAAAATTAGATGTGACATTTTATAAAAGCTTTTAATTGTAGCAAAACTAAAATTAAAAACTAAAATTAATAAATCAACGGGGCTAATATCAAATTATTTTATACCATATTTTTTTACTAAAAATTTTAAACTTATATATTTTTAAGGATTAAAATATATTGTCATTTATTATAACTTAAAAACATAATTTTACATGTAAATATACACAATTTACATATAAATATATATGATAATATAGAATTATATATTATTATTTTAAAATTAGGTATTTTTAAATAAAATATAAAGACTTTATTTAAAAATCATAATTTTGTACTATGTGTTTACTAATTATTATTATAAAATATATATTTTTGAGAATTAATATATATTGTCATTTATTATAACTTAACATACACAATTTTTCCATAAATGCGGTTATAATTTACATATAAATATATATGATTTATACAAAATTATATACTATTATTTTAATTAGGTATTTTTTAAATGTCTGACTAAAGACTTTATTTAAAAATTATAATTTGAATGTACTTGTTAAACGGAGTTAAAAATTATTTAACCATTAAAGTCACACCTGTCAATTTGCTTAATTTAAAAAGTACTGGGCGTTTGTTCTAGTGGTATAATTCTCGCTTTAGGTGCGAGAGATCCCGAGTTCGATCTCGAAAATAAAATGCACCCCTATTAATTTTAATTCATCTCTTTTTATTTTTAATTTTCCTTTTTTTTTGTGCCGAAATCACTTCTGTCTGGACTAAGCCATGACAGAACCCACAAACTGCAGGCCCATTTAAACACCAGGCTCATTGGCCCAAATACGAAATTTGCACAAATCTACACAAAATACCTTTCTTACCCTCACACAGCAACATTTGTTATCAAAAATCTGCAAGGGCACTTCCGTCAAAATAAACTAAAAAAACACACCATATCCTGATTACCATTTCCCACTTCCCACTTCCCACTTCTCACTCCCAGTCCATCCCATTTCCTCTCTCCCTTATCCTCTCCAATCTTCTTCTTCTTCCTCTCTCTCATCATCAGAAGAGCAAAGCAGCACAAAAATGGCGTCAACTCTCTCCGCTCTCACACTCCGCTCTCCCTCTTATCCTACGCCCACTGCGCTCTCTTCTCCTACGCTCGCCTCCCCCAAGCCCGCCTTCCTCCAATTCCCCTTCAACCCCCAAAACCCTAGCCTCTCCGCCTCCCACCGCGCCAGCCACGTCCGTCCCCTCGCCGCCGTCGCCGTGCCGGAGAAGATCGAGAAGATCGGAGATGAAATCGCCGGCCTCACCCTCGAGGAGGCCAAGGGTCTCGTCGACTTCCTCCAGGACAAGCTCGGCGTCTCGGCCGCCGCGCTCGCGCCAGTAGCAGCCGTAGCTGCTGCGCCGGGAGCCGGAGGAGACGCCGGAGCCGCGGCTCCGGAGGAGAAGACAGAGTTCGACGTGGTCATCGAGGACGTCCCGAGCAACGTGAGGATAGCGGTGATTAAGGCGGTTAGGGCGCTGACGAGCTTGGCGCTGAAGGAGGCGAAGGAGCTGATTGAAGGATTGCCGAAGAAGTTTAAGGAGGGAGTTTCCAAGGACGAAGCCGAAGACGCCAAGAAGCAGCTCGAGGAGGCTGGGGCTAAGGTCGCCATTGTTTAGGCTTTGCTCTGATTTGTTCTTCTTCACTATGGAAATGGTAAATGGATGGGCTTAGCTTTCGACTATATTTTTGTGATGAATTCTAGCCGTAGTTTCTTTTTGTTTTTTTAATCTTTTTTTTTTAGTACAGTGATATGTTTTTTTTCCTCTGTTTCAGTTGCAATGTAATTGGAAATTCATAATCTGAATAGAATTTGCCTTAAAAATTCTGGCTTGTTGTTATGTTTCAAAATGGCAAAAACTGTGTCAATTGTTTGAATTATTGCTTGACCTGAAAATGTAATTGCTTTATGTCAAACAAATTGGTTACGAGCTTGTTAGAGGAGTAAACTTTGGCCTTTCAGCTTAAGTTCAAATTTGATCCTTTTTGCTAAATGTTCAAGTTTGTGTTCCTGGCTCTAAAATAAACACATGGATAGTTCATGCTTGTATGTAAATATTTATCTGGCGGCTTCTAAGTAAAATTTGATTATTTGATACCTGGAATTATGTTTTTCACTTGGCTACAAAAAAAGAAAGCTTTCATTTTCACCAGACCATATGGAGCATATGAGAATGATTGTCCTGGTTTCATACTCTTTTGCTCACGCCCTTTTGGGTTTTGGGTTTTTTCTTTTTGATTAAATCTAATTTAGACCAACCACATTATTATCGGCCAAATCTCATCTTAGTCCCGACTCTTAAGAAGTCTCCGAAGTGAGTCCCCAGTTTACCTAGTTGCATCAAATTAAGTCCTTTCATCTATCAAATCTCGATGGAGAAATAGCTAGCTTACTAAGACATGTCCTTACATGTAAAATTACTATTAAAAAAAAAAAAGAGTAATCCCTACTGAACCTTACATGATTTTTGCATGTCTTTTCTCTATCAGGATTACAATAGTAGACTGGCGAAAGATTAATTTAATGTAACTTTATATATTAAGGGCTTGTTTGAGGTGTTTCTAAAGTCAGAAACTAATATGGGATTTGGTGTGGCCATTTCATTCGCAGGTTTGAATTGTGGCAATTTGATTTTTTTTTTTTTAACTGTAAACCTAAAAGTATAGTTTAAATTATAATTTGAATTGGCATTGGGTATTTTATACATTTGCTCTTTAAATTTGTATAATTTAAACAACTTGCCCCTTAAATTTTAATTTTGACAAGTTACCCTTTCAATTTGTAAAATTATTACAATATGTATTATTTTGATGATGATTGTGTTAAATTAGTATCGAGAAGGTACGTTTAATGAAAAATTTAAAAATTTCAATTCAAATGTAATATAAAATTTTCAATTTCTCAACTTTTATTTCCTTAAATCTAATAAAAATTTGAACAATTTTTGTAAAATAGGCCCCATTACAATAATTTAATAAGTTACGGAACAATTTATTAAATCACAACAAATTTAGGAAATAATTATGTTAAAAATGCTAAATTATAATTTGAAATTAAAGTATAAAATATGAGCAACGAATAAAATTTAAATTTATGTTTGCATACGTGTTGAAAATATAAATTTAGAAGAAAAAATTCGTATGTGGTAACTAATTGGTCCAGATTATATGAATTTATTGGGGTTGTTTGTGAAAGGGTTTTTTTTCATTTGCAGATTTATACTTAATTCTAATCTCTTTTTTTCGGTTGACAATATATTTAATTGAAAAAGAATAACTTTAAGTTCCTATATTATCCTTACTACTTAACAAATAAGGTTTTTTTTTTTTTGAAAAAAAAAATATTAATGAAAAGGTGTTTGTATTACAATTGTGAATTAGCCAACTATTAATCCATTACGTGTTAATTGCATTTATGTACTTATACGTGATATGAAATCATGAAATCATTCAAAATCATTTATTCGTTTTCTTGATAGTAAATTTGATTTTCATGGTTTTTATATCATTGATTCAATTAATATTAGGTTATACTTTTTTGCTTAGTTTTGTAAGGAAGTATAGGAGATTCTTTTTTATCGTAAAACCTAAAAAATAAGAATGAAGTATCAAAATTTAAGTTTTATTTTACAGTCGATAGATCTATTTTAAAAAATAAAAATAAAAATGTATGTTCAACTTATTCTCACATATGGGATTCACCTCTCTGTGAGAGGGTGGAGTTATAGCCTTACAGGGACAACAAGCATTACTCTTAACTTATTATGCAATTTTGTTCCTTAAGTAAAAGGAAAGGTAAGTCCGTTCACTTCATTGATTTGAATTTATAATTTGAGTTAAGATATAATTTTATGTAAGAGCTTTTTACTGTAGTAAAAAGGTTAGATATAACTATTTATGAGACCTTTTTACTATAATAAAACTCAAATTTTAAATTCGAATTGATGAAGTGAACGAGACTAAATATGTCAACAATTCAAAATTTACGGGGCTTGTAGACCACTTTAAAAAATTTAAGTGGTGAACTCAACAAGTGACTAAAGTTTTAGAGTCAAATGTTCAATTTTACTAAATTGCACGATGAACTTTCTAATTAGTAGCAATTTAAGTTCATTAATTAACGAATTGATATCAAAATAATGACGAATCTTGTTTTTCATATATGAATCACGTGTTTCTCATTAGACAACGTTTATTAGCTATTAAACTTCAATTGCTATTAATTTCAAAATTCAAGTCCAAATTATTAAAATTAAATGCAGTGTGTATTATGCCAAAAAAAAGTGCTTGAGATGCAATTTTCTTTTTATGAAATTTTATCCAAAAACAAATAAATTTTGGGTTTTCTTTGCGGTGAAATTTCTAAAAAAATTACTGATAAAATATTCTATTTTGATTGTTAAATTTTTTTTAACAGTTAAATTTGTAAAAAAAATAATTTAGTGCAGTGTGCTGTAATTTTTTAACATAAATTTAGATAAATCTGACAGATAAAAAATTTAATCTAACGATTAAAATAGAGTATTTTATTTATGTGATGTTTAGTAAAAAAATTCATTTCTTAATTTAAATTATAATTCGTAGTTCGTTATAATATTTTTTTTATAAAAAATATATTTAAATTAAAAATAATTTTAATCACATTATTTTAATTTATGAACTAAACAGACTTAAATTTTATTAAGGGGTTTCACCTAAGATGCTCATGTTAATCCAACTCCCATTACTTATGTCTTAACGGAGAACTCGTCGCGGCCTCGATATATCGGCCGTTTTAAGTTTAAGGTCTATAACTGATAACTCCACCGCTTACTATCAATAATAAAACGCAAGAGCAGTCTTTTAGCCGCTTTACCCTAACACCTTTACAGGGGGGACCTCACTTTGTCAGCAAAATTGACACGTATGCGTTATCCGTGACTCGTAGTCGCTTTTTTACAACTCTTCCTTACACAATCTATAACCGTCGAAATTACACTCCGAATACTCGCCACTATCAACCGTCCACTACCACAAGCTGGCGACGCGGCAGCTACAAAGCGAGTATCGGTTAATTTATTTTCGCGAGTTTACGATGATGTCCCATGTGTTTGGAGCCAATAGTACAAAAAACGTGGAAATGACCGCGTTGATAAGGACAACGGAGCCAAAATAGCGGACCTATCCACCGCCTTCCGATCAATTTATCGCCTTTTTTTTTGTCTCCCCACGCGATATTTTCAGTTCTAAAACCTTCCACTCCGAGAAATTTAATTCTCTCTCTCACTCTCTCCATTTCAAATTTTGATTCTCTCTCTCTCTCTCCTTTACAATTCGATTCCACACTTTCTCTCTCTAAATTCAGATTACTGTGGGAATTTTATTTGTATTGACTATTGAGGAATCCCATTCTTCGGACGCACAAATATGAACTTGGAAACCCTAGCCTCCGTTTGTTCAGGTAGATATACATATATTTATATATATTTCTTTATTATGATATATATATACATGATATCTGTGTATATACATATTTTGTCTTTCTTTGATCGTAAACTGTCGTGCTTTAGCTTTTTGGTTAGTTTCTTTGATCGAATATTTTTTTTTTCTTTTCTAATATTCTTTTATTCTTTGTTTATGAGTGGGAACTAGATGCTACTATTATATTAAATTCCATTTTTCGAGCTCGTATGAACACGAAAAACCGTAATATGAACTTATATTTCACTCTTTTGTTTTTCTTGTTTGTTTTTTCTTGTTTTGTGTTCTGATCTTATCCATTTCAGCTGTGAAATAGGCGTGGAAGTTGAGTCTTATTCTGGGGAGAGTGATCTTTCTGTGGAAATGGGAACGGTTGAGACAGGATCATCAAGAACTCTAGCTCCGTCGTCGGAGAAAACCCTAATGGGAGCTCTTGATTCAGAGTCCGGAAAACAAGAAAATGGGGATAAAGATTTGGGCGAGCCTGAGATTTCGGGAAAAGAGGGTTCTTTAAATGTTGAAAAAGATGGTCTTGTTGAGGCTAAACATGGGGTTGAAGTAGGGAAGGTTGGTGAAAAGGACGGGCTTGAAGAAAATGGCGTTTCTTTGAATGAAAATGGGAATGGTCTTTCTGGGAAAGCTGAGGCCTCTGTTGGGGGTGTGAATGAAAGTGAAGATGTGCAAGTAGAGGACTTGGATGGTAAAGGAGATAAGTTTTGTGTGGGCGATTTCATTTGGGGTAAAATTAAGAGCCATCCATGGTGGCCTGGGCAGATTTATGATCCTTCATACGCATCGGATTATGCGTTGAAAATTAAATCCAAAGGACGAAATCTTGTGGCTTACTTTGGTGACGGAACCTTCGCTTGGTGCCAACCATCTCAGCTAAAGCCTTTCGAGGAAAACTACGAGGAGATGTTGAAGCAAAGTAGCATGAAGACTTTTGTCAGTGCTGTGCAGCAGGCTGTGGATGAGATTGGTAGAGTTTTGGAGTTGAAGATGGTTTGCTCTTGTGTACCGAAAGAGAACCGAACAGGACTTGATCAATTGGTGGCAGAGAATGCAGGGATTAAGCAGGGGACTCTTGTGCCTGAGGGTGAAATTAGGAAGTTTACAGATGTTCTGATTGAGCCATCAGAGCTTCTTTCTGAGCTAAAACGTGTTACTCAGGCTGTTTATGTCACCAATGCGCTTGAGCTCAGGGTGTTAAAGAGTTGGCTGTCTGCTTTTTATCGCGCAAAAGGGGGTTATGGATTGCCTCAGTACCATGATCCCAACCCAATTCATGGCCTAGACGATGGTGAGAAATCAATCGAAGCTCCAACCCAAGGGCCATTTGAAGACTGGCTTCCTATGGCAATAGATGTTAGTGCTGTCCAGACTGATGAATCTTGGTTGCGAAGTAACCCTGTGATTTCGGAAAGTAGGAAAACTCCAAAAAAAAAAGAGAGATCTATTGCTGATCTTATTGGTACAAAAGAAACGAACTTGGAGAAATTAGCACCGTCTTCGGGAGCAAAGAAGAGGAAATCCAGAGGGGAATTGGATCATCACGATGAGATCAGTTTGACCTCTCCAAAAGGGAAGAGGAAACGTGCTGGTATCAGCAATGACAGCAGTGCTAAGAAAGACGAGAGTCGGACAAAGGAGAAAACTAAAGAGGGCTCTGCTTCAAAGGGAAGGCCTAAGCAAAATGCTGCAATGGACTTCGAAAATGATGATGGTGAGAGCAAAAATGAAAACTGTAGCTTGAAGAGTGATGACGGTGTGGACAAAGAACAATTTGAAAAGAGCTCGTCTGTTAGGGAAAGAAAGAAGAGCAAGTACTTGTCCCCTCCCTTCACAAATGTGAGTAGTAAAAGGAGAAGAGACGCAGAGAATGAAGTCAAGGTTTCCTTTGAAGACAGAGCAGGGGAAGAAGTTAACATATCTCGGGACCAAAATATCGTTTCTCCCCAACTTTTGAAGTGTAGCTCGTCTGAGATGCTTACGAAAAAAGTCTCTACAGAACCTGGTCTGGTTGACGAGACATCTCACGGCTCAAGTCCAGTTCTGAAGGCCCCAACCCAAAATCAGGACAACATTGTCGACCCTTCCAAAACTAGTGTCCCAGCAAATGAATTTCTCTCTAAAGTCCGGTCTGCAGCTGCCAACCCATTGACCCCAAGGGGAAAGAAACCTCTGGATATGGTCTCTGACTTTATGTCTGTATTCAGAAACTCAGTCTACCTTAATGGGTCCAACTACAAACTATACAACAAACCTCAATCTCGTAGGAAGAGAAAAACATTAGATTCTGTTTCTGGGTCCCAGGTAGAAGATCCAAAGCAGCCTGCTGAGAAATCTCCCACAAACAAACCAAACTCAGGCGTGTCTAAGGGGAAAGAAAAGCGAGCAGTCGAAACTCTTGATGGAAAGTCGTCTGGTAGGCGAAAATCAAAGCAAGAAACTGCAACTCCAGAGATTAAGAAGAAGAAGAAGAAGGAGAAGACACTAGACAAAAAGACTGTTGAGGAAACAAATTCACCTGCTTACCTTTTTGCAACATTCGGACTAGGATCTGCGCTACCCACTAAGGCTGATCTTATCCGAATTTATAGTAAATACGGGAAACTGGACGAAAAAGAAACAGATATGTTCTACGACAATTTCTTTGCTCGAATTTGTTTTGTTAAGAGCTCTGATGCGGATGTAGCTTACAATGATTCTAAGGAGGACTGCCCTTTCGTCTCTGCCGATGTTAGTTTTCGTCAACAGTACCACTCGGGCGAGTACAAGTCTCCAGAACTGAGTAACATATCCAGCCAAAGTAATGTCAAGACCCGAAAGAAGCCGTCAAAGTTGCAGGCAAATGGCAGTGGACAATCCGACCTTGGCTTCGTGAAGCAAAAACTGGAGATAATTTCCTCAATGCTGGAAGATACGGAAGGCGAAGTGACGCCCACAATGAAGTCGAAATTACAGAAGGAGATAAAAGGCCTGTCGAAGAAGGTGAGCGCAATGGTTGGATCGTCGTCTTAAGGAGTGAGCAAGGTTTAGATACTGCTGTTACACAATGCCCCAGTTAGTTGTATTAGCCAGTGATTTGGTATAGCTATGTTTTTTGTATGGAGTTGTAGGAATTTTCGTTGATAGTTGATACAGATGAACGTCCGGTTGTAGGCTTATGTGACTAGATGCTCAAGGTTTTTACCATATAGAGATCAATATTGAGCCGACAATCTTATGTTTCGTCTCTGTTCTGATTTTTGAGAACCGAATATGCAAATTTGAATATGGTATCCCAAGTAACAAACAAACAAAATTATGGAGAACAGTTCTATTTCGACTTATAATCTACGTTCGAAGTTTGAGGAAGGCTTGCCCTCTCTCGACTTTGGAGGAACAAACAACTTTAAACGGATTTCAGATGATTCACCTCTTATGCTAACGAGTTCATAGTGAAATCTTGGTGCAGTCAATTATTGATGTGCTTTTTATATGGCGTAGTTGCTAAGCCCTTGACCGTGAATCATAACCAGCTATTGATTGATTGGACAGGTTTAGACAATTTTCTCGTTCACCAAGTCGGTCCTGATTTCTAGCAAAACAGTCGTTCCTGATTATTTAATAATTAAAAAAAAAAACAAGTATATACCATATGGCCTTAATATATGACCAAAATTAACGAATGTAACAAAGCAATCTCCCCAAAATGAGTACATCACAATGACAATTTACAACATCCACATCCACTGCCAAGAAATTCGCATGTAATGTTTCATCAACTGCACCGAATGAAAAGTTTACACAGGCAATTTCTCTAATAGCTCTGCTAGAGCTTACTAACAGTGTCTGGTCTTAGAAGACTATTAACAGATTGGGGGATGGGAAAGCCAATGCAAATTTGATGACACAAATCAGTCATCAACTGGATCTTGAGGTGCTTCATCAGCCTTGCGCTTGATGGTGATAACAGGGCACTCAGCATGCTTTGCACAAAATTCACTCACAGTTCCGACAAAAACCCTGCAATACAGATTGAAAAAGGAATTCACTTGAGGGGAGTGTATATTTAGATGGGATTATTTTTTAGGAAACCTTGAAAGGACCATACAGTGATACAAAGGGCATTCACATACCTTTGGAAAGGACCAAGACCCCGGCAGCCAACGACCAGAAGATCTGGCTGTACGCGTTTCACCTCGTGACAGATCACCTCTTTGGGATCACCTTTTTTGATCCATGCTTCACATAAAACCTTCAAGCATGCCAAAATAAACAATATGAGCGACAACATCACTCTAATACGAAAATATTAGTTATTGCTGTCTTACAATATATCCCCGAAGTATAACGGCATTGAAATTTTCCTCACATGCTGTTCAAAATTGTTTACAGACACACATGTGTATGTGTGTGCGCGCACGCGCACGTGTGTGTGTGTGAAAGAAAGAGAGAGCGAGAGAGACTATCAGCACCCCAATTTCATGGCATTTGTTAACAAAATACTCCAGCAGATGAAGCCCTCTGGCCTTGTCTCTACGCTTCATGTTCTTAAAATCTTCAGATGAAGCATAGATACTATCTATATCATCAAAGCCTGTAGAAGAAAGACGTCGTTTGAAACCAAGAGTATAGTTCTTATTAGATACAACCAAACCAGAGGATATGCAATGCAATAACAAGAAGTTGATGCTGTTATGCCCTAACAGAAAGGTAACTTAAAGACAACTAATAAGAACGTAAATTAAATAACACAAAGTTTGACTAGATTTTTGGCCACTATAACAGGCCATATTTGAGAAAGACCACCCCTACAAAAGCCATGATTGTAATTCTAAAGTAGTCTGACCTAACACAAACTAAACACATAGCAAAAAAATATGTTGGTGATTACAAACTACTGCTTTATAGATCATATGAATCATAAATCATTTATCCTTTTTCGCTGTAAAATATTTTTTTCTTAAAAAAAGTTAATAACAACAACGCAGCTTGAATAAGTATCTATCTGATTCAAGTAGACAAAAGATTATCAAAAAACTCTTCATTCTACGACAAAGGAAGTAGGAGCGCAATGTCGGTGAATCGCTAGAAGCAGACTAAAATCCAACATATGATTGCTTGGTTTCGGCCACCATTCACTAAGTATCACCATCTATCAATTCCAATTAAAAACTACATGAACATGTAATTAAGGTTCAAAGCCCTAAATTAGGTTTCCCTAGAGATCGGTGCAATTAATCCACACTTAAGTAGCTTCATTCCAAAATTAGTGGCATCAACCTCCATTTCCAGATTCCAGAAACCTGAATGAAAATAAAAGTAATTTTGAATTTCAAGTAATCACCAACCCTAACCCTAGCCTAAATTTAGTTCAATTTTTCCGGCTTCCATATTCCGATCATCCTTCTCCTCCCTATTTTTCCTTTTCTTCCTTTTCTCGGCAACCAAACAGAGGCAAAACGAAAGAATCGAAGAAATCAAGAAAAGGAAAATAGAGAGAAAGTAATAGAGAAAAGAAGAACCGTCTTCGTCGGAGACTTGGACATGGAGAAAGAGGAGCTTGAAGCCGGAGGTGTTGGAGCGGACGATCTTCTGGAGAGTCCACTCGAAAGCTCCTCTGCTGCTTATGCTGGCGTGAGGATAACCCTTGATCGTCGACTCGTTCACCGCCACCATTATCCGAGTTGGCTCGCTCTCCATCTTCTCTCTCTCTCTCTCTCTCTCTCTCTCGTTTCTCTCCCTTCGAACTCTCTCGCTTCCAGGTCTTAACGGGCTGTCGGTTTTGCTGCGTGTGGCGTGTGCGCACAGAAGCGCATGACGCATTCAGGCGCACGATACGGGATGATTCCACTTGAGATTACTAAAGTGCGCTGTTTAGTTATTAGAGCCGCGGCGAAATTTGGCGGGCCGTATTGTCTCCCATCTGTCCAACTTGAAATTACCCAAAACTCTCGCGTCCGGACAAAGGAATCAGAAGTCTTTCCTCCTCCCGCAGTTCCTTTAAAAAAAAAAAAAAAATTATTTATTACTATTATTAGTTTTTAAAAAATAATAAAAAATATGTCAATATAAAAAGAAATCAGAAATCTTTCCTCCTCCCGCAGTTCCTTTTTTAAAAAAAAAAAAAAAAAAATTATTTATTACTATTATTAATTTTTTTTTTGGAGAAAGAAGAAAATAAACTAAAATTTAAGATGAATTAAAATTAATAGGCTAATAATTTACATAAGTTAATAAATAAGCTAAATTATTATTTTCGTCCATAACTTGTCTGGTTATGAACCATAATTTGACAAGTTATTATTCATAACTGTCCATAACTTGTCCGATTATGAACCATAACTTGACAAGTTTGTCCATAACTTATCTGGTTATGAACCATTACTTGAGAAGTTATGACCTATTAATTTCTATAACTAAAAATTAACCTATATACTTTTTTAAACTTTTCATATTGGCCTATTTTCTACTATTTTTTTTTTTTTTTTTTTTTTGTGTAAAAAAAAAAAAAAAAAAAAATGTGCATTTTGAACCGCGTTATGGGACCTATGGTAAGGTCCGACTCTTTGTTTGTTTTTTTTTTTTTTTTTTTTTTAACCGCGTTATGGGACCTATGGTAAGGTCCGACTCTTTGTTTTTGTTTTTTTTTTTTTTTTTTTTTAACCGCGTTATGGGACCTATGGTAAGGTCCGACTCTTAGTTTTTTTTTTTTTTAGGGGGGTCTAATTTTTTTTTTTTTTAAGTTGGGTCTAACGTGTCTCACAATGATATAAAAAAATAGGTTAAATGTCATGTCATCATTTTATAAAATTAAATTTAATGTCGTGTCATTATTTTATCAATTTTGAATTAGGACAAAATAATCTTTTTTTATAAATTTAAGTGTATTTTAGAATATAATACAAAATTTAGAGGAGATTTATGAAATTAATCCTAATATTTTTTTAAGGTTTAAATAAGGTCAATTATGTAAATATACCTCATACCACAGTTTTATTTTTTTTTTTCAAAATTTTCTTATTATTTTTAGAAACTATAAAATATCTTTTAATTTAAAAAAAAAAACATTATATCTATAACGCTTATTGGATAAAAAAAAAAAACGTAAAAGGCAAAACTATACGTAAATAGTTTCTCAAAAATAATTTAAGAAGAACTATATTTTCATTCGAAACAATATCAGTGGGAGAAATGCTGTAGATAATCTCATTTCCTAAAGAAAAAGTTTGATGTTTTTTAAATGTTTCAAATCAAGTGCAAAATTTTCAAACTGAGCCACATATAAACACAGGAAGATAAATCTTATAAATGCCCGTAAAATTTTTATTCCTTTGCATTTTATCTCTGGAACTTTTAAAAGTCGTATACACACTGGACAGACTTTAAAAAGCCAGCATATTTATAGTCTTTTTGTCCATTAAAATCTGACATGCCAATAAATTAAGTTTAAATAAGTTAATAATTATGCCACTAGATTATTATAATATAAAACTAAAGTTGGCTTAATTTTTATTAGCTTATATTTTTAAGATAAATGGTAAACATTGGAATATAAATGTAAGAATTGTCTTAAGTTTACAATCGGACTAATTAGATACGTGAAACTTTTTTTGTATGTCTATGTAATAGTGTTTATTTATACGTACAACTTTTTTTTATATGTATGTGTAACATTCAATATTACACGTGTTGAGCTATATTTAATGAATGTTACATTAAAACAAAACTGAGTATTACACACACTATAAAACAATGTTAAACGGGCATACAGAAAAAGTTTGCTTAATTGACTTGAGTATTGAATTTAAGACAATTCATATAAACCTAATGTTTAGGAGTCTGACGTTAGTATACCCTCTGTAGTCATTATTAAAAGGGTTTCTCAAATACCAACAGAAATATTCGTTAACGATGGGCGCATCACCCAATCAAATCAAATGTGCTAGCAAAAATTATGCATGGGTGTGATTCTAGATACTCTAATAGAGTACTAAGATGACACAACCAAATCTTCACATGAGTCTGTTCTTTTAGAGTGTAACTTAAGTATAGTTTTTAAATTAAATTTGAGTTATAATTTGAATAGAAGTTGTAACTTAAATAAAGTTGAATAAAATTAAATAAAATTAAAACTTAAAAGAAAATAAACTTAAATAAAATTAAAACTTGAATTTTTTTTTTTTAAGTTTTTTTAGACAAAAGAACATACCCAAAATTTTTCATAAAAAAACTACTCAATGCTCAAAAGTCAAAACTTGTAACCACAAATCCATCACACCATTATCCGTAGACCGCCCCACTTAAGGATAACATAACTAATGCTGATCTTTTTTTTTTTTTTTTTCTTTTTAATCAAAAAATGTTAGTTTACCTCTTAACAAGTTAAGTTTTTAATATAAATGATAAATTATCATGATATTAGAGCACTAATTGCACTCTCTAAATCAAATTATACTTTGAGTCTTCAATGTAACCAGATAGATGATTCTACCATTACTTATTATTAGTCCACACTATGACTAAACTAATATTAGTCCACATCCTTGTTACTCATGGACGAAAACTAAAACCAGACAAGGATAATGAAAATAAAAGTTGACATATTCATACCAAATAGAGAGACGGACCGTGTTTGTACTTGGTGATCAGTCGGTTAATTCAACGATTTCTTCACAAGAACAGCAAAAAATAAATAAATAAAATCTAAATTTTAATTTATTTTATCAATTTAAATTTAAAATTTAAATTTCATTACAATAAAAAATTTTTAAAAATAATTATATTTAATTTTTTTATTATAATAAAAAAATTTATATAAAACTATATCTTAATTTAAATTAATAAACTAAACAGACTTTAAAAATTATTCGATTAGTAGAAACCCAAGTTGAACTTTGAATTGCAGGTACTTTTTTCCCATCCCTAGTTAAAAGGGCAAAAAAGAATTGCAGATTCAAATATTCCCCCAAAAAAAAAAAAAAAAAAAAAAAAAAGAAAAAGACTCTACACAATTTTTGACCTCCACTTCCCTAATTGCCCTTGAGCTGAGGCTGAATTCCGGTGAAGGAAAGCCTCCCAAACCCCAAATGACCAATCTGGTACAACTCCAACCAAACCCTCTCGGCTTCAAATCTCGCACTCACACACTCCATTCCTTCTTCCGAGCGTGAAATCTCCAGAACACCCTCCTCCCTCCACCACCTCTCTCTCGAGTCCTCCTCCCCAACGACATCACCGTCGGTGTCGTATCCCCCTCTCTCCGCCGCCGTTTTCTTCTTGCGCTTCCTTTTCCCGGCCCCCAAACACCTCCTTCCCACCGCCCACGGCACCTTGACGAAGGCGAACGCCAGGAAGTTGACGACGGCACAGGGGCAGCAGCAGAGCGCCACGCAGTCCGCGATCATCGCCGCCGCGCACGACCTGCAGGAGCACTCGTAACCGTCTCCGGCGGCGCCGTCGTCGTTCTGGTTGTGGTGGGCCCCATTTCGATGACGTGGAGCTCGGTGATCCCCCATAGCCAGTGAATGCCTGCAGAGCATTGAGAGGAAAGAGAAGGAAAAGTGGTATGAATATTTGTTTAGTAGTAGTAAGCATGTAATTCATTCATTCTTTTCTTCTCGATTTTTGAGTTTGAAGTACTCTCTTAACAGGTCAGGTTTGGGAGTCTCTTTTAATCTCCTCAGGCCTTTTTTGATGTTCAAACGTAAGAATTATGATTTGAAAGCTTGGGTGCACTTTTATCAGAGGTACAAAAGAATAAAAATAAAAATCTGCAAGGGCAAAATAGTCCGTGTAGATTATTTTGGCAGAGGGAGGGAGAGGAGATTCACGGGTTAAAATAAAAACTGGTGAACAGAGCCCAACAAGTATGGAATCATTTTTAGTTTAATGGAAGATTGGTGTTTGGTACTCGTGTCGCTGAAAAACTCAATTGAAGTGGGACGGCTAAAACTTTGTGCATGTGGGACAGAGTCGTTGACCATTGACCCGCCTAGTGTGTATTCTGTACTTATTTAATGAGAGAACGTTATCAAGCACTGGTAATAAATTCGGAGCCCAAAAAAAAAAAAGCACTAGCAGTAAAGAAACGGTTAAATTATACAAAAACAAAAAAAGGGTTAAAACCAACATATCAAAACATTAGAGATCAATACGACAAATGGTCTCTAAAGTTTATATTTAATTTTACTTTAGACTATAATTTTTATAACGTTTCACAGTTAGCCTTTAAGATTTTATTTTGTTTTAATTTATGTCATTCTATTAGTTAAGTATTAAATATTTAACAGAATTTATGAAAATGAAGGCTCAAAATTAAAAACATCTAAAGTTTAGGATTAAAATAATAAAAAAAAAAATGAAACTTTATCTCAAAAGATAGTCTCTAAATTTAACTGTTTCTAATTTTAGTCATCAATTTACATCAATTTTATCAATCATTTAACACTAAGTTAATAGAATTCAAAGCGACTGACTAGTTAACAAACTAACTAGTAAAATTACATGAACTAACTGTGAGACATTTTTAGAGTTAGAAATTAAAATGAGATTGAGTGTAAATCTGAAAGATTATTTATGAGATTAACCATAACATTAGCTCGTATTTAGGACCTATTTGCCTCCTAAATATAAAATAAAACAAAAAATATTATAGCAAAAATAAATAAATTGTGATTTAAACTGTGAACCAAACGAAGCTTAACATTATATACAGCCAAATATGTCATTTTCATGAAAGAGTATTTGTTCCATAAGAATTTTTCAATAGGGTAAAAAAAAAAAAAAAAAAAAAGTATTATGCCGATAGTGACATTTCTAAGGGTAGATTTTCTATAGGATCGTTTAAAATTTAATCTAGTTACGTGTATGATATAAAATGACGTTAAGGATTTGCAATACTAGTAAAAATGTTCCATATATAATACTAGTCCACGTTATAATAAAACAGAATAAAAAAATGTCCATTTCACATTTAGATATATATATACTATACTATGCATACGGCGGAACAACTTTGTTTTGTCCCATCCAGCAGAGCATATGATCCGGTTCACCAAGTGGTCCATGTTCTTGTCTAGATACTGAACTAGAAAGATGCACTGGACTAAGAGTTGCCACTAGCAATGGCGTTTTCTACCCCAGGAAATGACAGATTTGCCCCACTCCAGCAAAATATAATCAAAGCACATAGATTATACACATTAACTCTAATCTTGTGGCCAAATTAAAGATTTTCATAGTATGGGTAAGGGATAGAATTAAGAGTTGGTGTGAGGGCATATTGGTAAAACTACATTGCTGCTGCTAAAGTTAAGGACTAGCTAGGGAACATGGTTACAGATGTGGGTGCGGTGGTGTAGTTTTCCTTGAATAAAAAAAGTCGAGCTTCAAAATGGGTGCTTGACTTAGACACGACATACTAGAAAGATACTAAGTTGGTGAAAAAAACTTCCACTCAACGTATTTTTGTAAAAAACAATGCTCACTTTAATGTTCGCAAAATATGCCTGATTCAGATTCCCTAGAAACCAATTTGTGCCCTATTGAGATGAGTTGTCCTAGAAGGAAAGTTTGATCACCCTTTTCATTGGCAAAATTATTAGGTTCATCTGATATCACCCTAGTATGTATGTATGTATATATATATATATATATATGATGTTTATATATATATATATATACACGTTTTGCACTCTAGATCTGGATCTCTTAATCTCTTAGAAGGCGTTTAGTTTATGTATTCAGAATTATTCTCATTTTACGTGTATTTTTTGTGAAAAAATACTATAAAAAATCATAAATCATAATTCAGAATCAAAATATATATAGAAAACAAACGTTCCCTATTTATGGAACATACTTAAAAACTACGTACTAAATGAATCGTAAATTCAATGTTTTCTTGTTAAACTTGTTGGTTTCTTTCCTCATAAGCATTTGATTGAATTCTTCTGTACATGTTTTTTTTTTTGTACGTGTTGTTTTCTGTCATAAAAAGACAAGTAGGAAAACCTGAAAGTTTCGTCGGTGAGCGATCGAAAGTTACTTGTGAAGGGATAGATATAAAGCATGAGAAAGGAAAAGGAAAAGAGTCCAATCAGTTTCCTAATTGTTGAAAGGTTATGGGGGAGTGTCATAGGGTGTTTCCTTGAGTACACTGTCAAAATCAAACTCGTGAGGTCCAGAATATTGTAGAAAATATATATATATATATAACTACAATTCCGTGGATGAAACTTATAGGTTAAAAACTCTAACCAGATTTACCCTATAAAAATGTGTGGTGTGGTGAGGTTTGGATATGCTAGCTAGCAGCTCACTAAAGTTTATTCGAACTCCAAAATCATTTGTTCAAAAAAAAAAAAAAATCCCAAATCATGACAAGGGGTAAAGTTGAAAAATTTGGGTTCACATGGGTTGTTGTTATAGGTCAAAGTCTATAAGGCACCCAACCACATGGCCACGAGGTATAATGTTTAAAAAAAAAAAAAAAAAAAAAAAAAAAAGACCCTATAAAACAACAGCTACAGGTTGATATGTATATGTTGAACAACTAGCTAGCAATAATATGTACACAAGTTAAAATGTGAATGTGTAACTGAGTCTGTTTGGTTCATGGATTAAAACTATGTAATTAGAATTATTTTTTATTTACGTATATTTTTTATGAGAGAAAAAACTGTAGCGAATCACAAATCATGATTCGAATCAAGAAACGAATCTCTCTACCAAACATCACCATAATGTTTCACATGTACCTTCGGTACTATTTATGTACAGTGCCATATTTGTCTAAGAGTAGTAGTGAAATTACTTAGACATCATTCATTTCACCGATTCGAGTTTTCAGTTCTAAGTTTTTACAGTAAAAAGCTCTCAAAAAACATCACATCTAATTTTTTCTGTTATAAGTAAAAACTTTAAAAAAATGTCATACTTCAGCTCAAATTAAAAACTTAAATATGTGAAATGATTGTAATCTCTAAAGGGTATTGATTAATTAAAACCATATATAACAAACCAAGATAGATATTGTCATACATAAAACCAGAAAAAGGAGTACTACTGAAAGAAAAAGGAGCAGGAAAAGCTAGCTATAGCACTGTATATATATATATATATATATATATATTAAGGCCATTTACCTTGTTAACACATTAATGACGACTGGCAAGGAAAGTACCGATCGGAAAAATTGAATGTGGTTTTCTGATAAAGTGAAGCCTCAAATATAGGCTTAAAAAAAATATAAATAAAGAAAAGTTGGTGCATTGGTTGGACTTAACTCACATATATTGAGAATTGAGATATAGGCTTATAGCCAACGTTTCGTGAGATCCAGTGCTTATGACGTACTAAACCAAATACACAAGCAAAATTTTTAACGCTTGCATGTTGAAAAAAGAGGACAAGAAAGCCCACGAAAACCATTATACATAATATAATCAGAAAACTCATGTGGATAAAATGTATGAAGAAAAAGAGCTCACCTGGTTTAAGCAAAATGTAGGTATATTCTTCACTCCTGAAAGTTAAAAATGCGGAATAATACTCCAGCGAGATAGTTATGTTGCGAAAGATTTCAAAGATGGAGAAATAAGATCTCTCTGTTTAAGAAATAAGGAACCACTAGTCTAGTAGCAGTACTATTACGATCTGATCTGAAACTTTGAGCTGATAAGTGATATTGATGATGCAATCTCTTGTTTATCTCGCATTTTCTGCAGCGGATTTACTCCACTACTCTCTCTCTCTTTCTATATATATGTGTGTCTGTATACATATAATATATATATATATATATATATAATAGTTCTCTGACTGCTTTTTATTATTCTAATAATATTGTTTTAGTAAGTTGTAACCCTATTAATTAATTATCGATAAATTAATAGAATATATCGTTTTTTGTTTATGGGGTGTAGAAATCTGAGGCAGAAGCTACAAATATAATAAGATATATATCAGGGAAAGAATCTCCGGAGAGCTCATAAGAGAAGAGTGATCTCTGGTTTTGATGATTACCGATGACAGCGAATATAGGGAACTGTTTCCTCATCTACCAAGCTCTTTTTCCACTTCCCCACCTCTTGTAAATATATATATATATATATATATTAAGCTTATGGTATACTCGTACTGCTACATTTCTGAACGTTATTTCTTGTTAATTAAAACAAAATCCTGTCGGTAGAATATAATTACCGTAAAAATTAATCTCATCCCTTTATCTTTAAGAAATATTGTCCTGTTTTTAACTTTTTTTTTTTTTAATGTCCCTAACTTGCATGAGTCATGCACGCACGTGGGGACGCTGGCGAGCACGTGCATGGCCACATTCAAATTCATTAAAACTATTATTTCAGTCGTGGCTCTCCACAAAGCCTGGCACAAACTCTCAGTCAGAAGCTCATATATATATATATATATATATATATAAAATGATGATCTATATATAATATTCATTTTGTTGTAAATATATAGGTGAGTAGCTTTATATGATTAATCTCACTCTCCATTTCATAATGGTACATTGTGGTAACTGTAAAGAACCGTATCTGGGTGATCTCGTTAAACTAATGAAAAGCTGACAGGTCACCGGCCAAGGATTATACAATAAAAAGAGGAAGGAAAGCCTTGATTGGTTTCGAGAAGAATTGTAAAATTAGAGCTGCATTGGAGACCACTTTATAATCAATCCAATGTGAATTGTTTAAAGACAAGGAAAGTTCTATGATATTTGCATATTGCGTAAATGACTGCAATAGTTTGACCAATTTCAAAGTTTTTTTTTTTTTTTTTTTTTTTTTTTACAAAATCATTGTCTAGTCATTACAAGCATTTCTCTTAAAATTGCAATTGATAAGAGAGACAATCAAATCTTTTAAACATCACTCATTATCAGATTGGGGAAATCCACTCCAAACGCAACTCGTTTGAGCTCTTATTTCGAGAGGTCTTTTATAAATTTGTAGGCGCAACTAATGAACAGACTCAGACACTTTTCGACACTCAAGTCACGTATCGCCTTGAAGTTCAAGTATGCTCCTCTATCAGTTACTAATGCTTGTATTGCATGTAACTCCTGCATATTATCTGTATGTAACTCCTGCATATTATCTTTATGTAACTCCTGGATAAAATTAATCCAATCACCCACGTGTAGGGTTACAAACATATATTTCAGAGATTGTATAATAAAAAAGTTGATGTATGATAGAATACGTTCTATATGCTTGACTCCATACTATATGAGGAGTCATTTTAGTACTTCCCATTTTAAACGACTAATCACTTCACTTTCGATATCTTTAGAAATTTAAATCATTACCAACAATGATAATTCCTAGTATGAGTAAATTAGTTATTGCAACCATCATGGTATATATTAGTTATTGCGTATTATTTTTAATTCATTTTTCATGGTATATATTTTTAAAATCTGCATTTACTTCAATTATTTACCATAAAAACACAACTTACTTATTTCTCAAAAAAAAAAAAAAAAAAAAGAAAAGAAAAGGAAACAAATAGACTGATAGTCTCTCTATAGTATTGGCGTTTTGTATGGACTTCTTGTTCGGCCTCATAAGACACTTAATGATAGTTTCGGCCTTCTTCTAAATGTACTAGGTTGGTTGGGTTAGATTATTGGGCTCACATCCTAACCCTGAAATCGTCTTACACGGCCCAGAAGGGCCCAATAGCTATCTTTAAATTCTCGAATTTGACTGAGATCAACTCATTCTCTATAGTATAGTTGCTTTGTATGGACTTCTTGTTCGGCCTCATAAAACACTTATGGCATGTTTCCTTACCAGGTGGGGAATGGAAATCAGGAATCCAAATTAACCTCGTGTTTATTTATTTATTTTTATCTTAAAATGAGAGTGAAAATGTATGAGTCTCACAATAATTTGAGATTGATGAACATGATTAGCACTCCTCCACCCCCCACTGGATTGATACTCTCAATCCTAATAGTAAATATTAATTACAATTTTACTCTTAATTCTACTAATAAATTTGTGAATAGAAAAGTAAAAAGTAAAAAATTGAAAAATGTCCTAATTTACTTTCACGCCTCTTGTATCTCTATGCTCACTTCCTTTGATATTTTTTTTCTTTTCTTTTTTTTTTTTTTACTAGTGCCATGGACAAATTTATATCAATGCAAATAATTAAATAAAATTAAGATAGCTTTTTTTTTTTCATGCTTATAATTTGATTCTTGTGTCATGCCTATTACTTTTTATTTTTCAATCTATACCCTAAGATGATTTTTGTTTTCTATAATATGCATTGTAATGCTAAATCTAATTTTATATGTTGATAATGTAGAGTAACCATGTCTCAACTTTTAGCATGAAAGAAGAGAGTAATTAATAAAATCTAATTACTAATTATTTGTCCTAATTTAGATGATTAATTTGAGGTGATTAAAAAAATCTAGTTACTAATTAGTTATCCTAATATTAAGATAGTTAGCCTAATATACAATTTCTTTTTTTGAGTTCAACACACAAAAATCTACTAAAAGGGTATGTAAGTAAATTTATAATAGTTTATTCAGATTTTGGACGTAAGTAAACGCATGAATGAGATTGAGACTGATTCTGACTCTAATTCCTGGAACCTAACGCTTCATTCACTTCGCAAATTCAAATTTTCAATTCGAGTTGAGATGTGACATTTTATGAGAGCTTTTTACTGTAGCAGAAATATTTAAATGTGGTATTTTCTAAGAGATTTTTACTGTAAAAATTTAAAACTAAAAACTTAAATTAGTAAAATAAATTAAGCCTAAATAAAAAGCTTATCTTGACTCTAACTTTTGAATTTAATTTTTGTACACTTTGAATCTTGTCCATTCTAATTCATATCCACGTAAACATGCCATTAATGATAGTTTCGGCCTTCTAAATGGCCTAGGTTGGTTAAGTTGGATTATTGGGCTCACATCATAACCCTGAACTCGTCTTACACGGCCCAGAAGGGCCCAATAGCTGTCTTTAAATTCTCGAATTTGACTGAGATCAACCTCATTGTCACACAGTCGGAACCCTAACAATGGAATTAGCCGCCATGGCTGCTTCTAATTCTCTTCCTTCCTCATCTTCTTCTTTGTATTCATTTTTTTTTTTTTTCTTTTTTTTTTTTTTTTGAGTGAGCGTTTTGGCGATTAGTAGGGCAAAGATGACGAGAGCTTTATATTCTGACACCTCTTGTATGAGAAGAGTCTTCAAAAAACTCTTCTTTGAGCACAGATAGCAACTCTCTGAGCCCCTTAAGTTCTCATTTTTCTTCTTTTTAATCTTTTCCAATTCCATTTTCATTTATTATTATTTTCATTATTTTTGTTTTTATTTCCGAGGTTCTAAAAATCGCTTGCTCTAATTTTTGAAATTTGACTTGAATCTCATAGAATAAATGTGTATTCTTTTGCTCTCGCACGTGGAAAATTGTCATCCTGGGTTATTCCTAGATTAAGTTGCCCAATACTTTTAATCAATTGCCCCCTAAACTTTTGTTGGATGCCAAGTTGTAGTTGAACTTTTTAAATTTTGGCGTGTCGAACCCTGATTGTCGTTCTTAAGTTGACGACCTGTTATTTGATTAGATTGCATTGCTAAGAGTTGTAAGATTCTGGGTGTAAAATTTTTAAAATTAAAAGTTTAGGTGCAATATGTAAATGATTATAAATTCGTGATGCATTAATACAATTACAATTTTCTAAGTTCTAAGTTCTAAGTTCTAAGTTCTAAGCAATGTGATCCCTTTTTTTTTTTTTTGATTAACCTTATAATTTTAGAAGTTTTAGACAGAGACACCACGATAACAAGAGTGTTAATTCATTTTAATGGAAATTGAAAGTTTAGGGTTTTATTTGCTTAAATTGAAAGTTTGGGATTCAAGATGACAAAAGTTTAAGCTTTACCAATGACAACAAGATTTAACATTCTAGTCTAATTAAAAAAAAAAAAAAAAAGATTAACCTTCTAGAATGAGCGGCTAAGCTTAGGAACTAATGTCTCTAAATGTCGTTTTACTTTCTAAACTTGATTTGCACTTGGCAACGTGCGACAATTAACCTTTTAAATTTAAGTCTCGTCTATTTCACGGTCTATTTCACTATTTGTGTTTTAAATTTCAGTTACATTTAATTTTGTTTGTTGCAGTTAAAAATTCTCAAAAAATGTTACATTTCAGTTTGAATTTAAAATTTAAATTTATAAAGTGATTAAAACAGCAAATTCAAACACCCCAACGACAATGATGTTATTATTATTATTATTTTAAAGGAAATTGGTAAGTGATGTGCACTAAGTATTAATTAATAGATTAAATAAATTAGGCTTCTAACGACCAAGCTTAGGAAATAATACCTGGTATATATGTTTCTGGTTATCATTTTGTTTTGTCAACTTCAATTTTATCTATACATTAACATATTAAATCGTTAAATAGACATGGTCTCTACTTCTCACGTTTTAGCGAATAATTCCTCGTATGCGTTTTTCATTAAAGTGTAACACAACATTGATTCTCTTGATTTTTATCTTATGGGTTCCTTATACTTGGTTTCCACAAAGATAAATCACCGATACTAAGCTATGCTCAATACAAATAAATCAAATTTTACACAAAAAACAATATGCGACAATCACCACTATGATACACAATCCGATTGGCCTAGTAAGTATAAGTCTGGCAGCTCTGGTTGTAACAGGGCCGTAGAGCGGTTGACATGAGGCTCGAAAGCTTCTTATCGGACAATTGAAAGACATTGTCAGTGGAAGAAGAGCCTGTTCCACAAATCCTGGTTTTGGGCATGCTCATTTCACTTGCCAACTTCTCTGCATCTTCCTCCTCTTGAATGACCCTATCAAAGCAGACGTACCTTCCACCTGTTGTCTTGTTCAAAGCCTCAAACACACAAACGTGTGCCTCCGCCAATCTGTCTACATCCATTGTTGCTAGCACCCCGCTTTCGTACATCTCTTCGGCTCCTGTGTTTTCCACCAATGTACACAGTCAGAGACTATCATTCGTTCAACTCTTTTTGTGGGCAATTTTGAAAATTAAACGGGCTTGCGAAATAAGGTCAAGTCAAAACACGTGTTTTTTACTTTTAGATTAGCTTGAAAACCAATGTGAGTGGTCTAAGTTGACAGAACATAGTGTTTACCAACAAGAAGTGAAACTATTAGAACTCGATTTTTCAGTGGACGCACGTACACACTCATGCACCTAATCACTTAGAGCTACACGGGGTTTACCTTTAAGATAAGCCAATGTTGCTGTTGAATTTCTTGAGCAAAACTCCGGACCTGTAATTAGACCGGGGCATAATGTGGCCATATTTAAACCACTTTCTTCAGCTACCTTCCAAGCAGACTTCTCAGCCCGTATCTTGCCCAATGCATACCATAGCTGATTGACCAAAGTAAAAAATATGAGGCACCGACCATTGAAGTGAAATGGTTTCCCAAAACAAAGAAAATATAATACTAGGGACCAACTAGATCTTATTGACTAACTAGTAGTAATCATTTTCTGGTTGCATAAATCGTGCAGTGAAATTAAAAGAACACAATGAAGGGGGAAAAAAAAGTCACCTTCTTGTCTATGCATACGGATTCATCGCTCCAACAATCATGGTTTATTACGTAAGAGTTATTTTCATTCTGAGCTCTATCTTGCCATAGGCAGGCCAAAAGTGATGAGGTGAAGACACATTTTTTAACTGACGGTGTTCTTGCACATGCCTTGATCACATTCTCACTGGCCCTTGCTTCTACATCAACCATGTATTTCTGCTCGCATGATTCAATAGAAATTTGAAACGGAAAAGTTAAGAGTAGTGAAGCTTGAAATAGATATACAAAACAATCGCGAAACAAATTGATCAAATAGTATTTATATTTTGTCCATATCAAAATTTACTCGGGTTAAATTTTAACACGCTGAAATTGACATCTTAAATTCTACTTGTAACTTTATTGACTTCTTACAAGTTATTGTTTTAATATCAATTATGTTTTTGTTTTTTTACGTTTTCCAAGAAAAATAAATGAGATTGAAGAGAAAAATAGGTTTAGAGAAAAAAAAGGTAAAAAACAAAAACAAAAACAATTTTCAGTTTAGCATAAAATTATTTAAAAACTGAAAATGTCTTTAAATCGTTTTTTTATTTTTTGTTAAGGTGGATGTCTTTTTTTTGAGCAAGTGGTTTTGGTCTTAAACGCACCAGTTTAGAGCCTAAGCGGCCATTGGGTATTTGTTGTGAACAGCAGAATATTTCAAACGAAGTGACATTATTGACAGAACCATTGACCCGTTAAAGGAAAAAAAAATATTTTTTAAAAAAATCACCATCTACCTAATGAACCTTTTTCACATGGAAATTGCTACAGCCGGCAAGGCAAACAAACACGTGGGGGGTAGGCGGGTAGCTCTACTTCTCACGTGATCTGGCTCTTATATGCAATCGGATGCTCCGGCTACCCTTCTCGTATAGACTAAGGGTATTATTTTATTGAATAAATACTCAGCCCACAACGATTTCAAATTACTATGAGTAATAAATACACAATTCTAAACGAGGAAATTAATATTTAACCCTTATGTCATTATCTCAATAAATAATCACGCTAGACAAACAACAGAAAAATGCTTAAACGCAGGATTGGCCTGCTAACCTATAGATAAGGAGCCTCACCAACCTTTTCTAGATCAATAAATTGGGTGTGACCCGAACGGAAATTAGCCACCGAAAATACGTGTTTATTAATTGATAGCTCCCTTGAAATGTATTTAAGACTTTTTTTAAATGATAAGCATTAATACTGTTTCGCATATGACAATTTAATATTATTTATCTCTTCTAAATAAAATATTAAAAAAAAAAAAATTGATGGAACATTTGACAGTAGAAAGAGCAGTAATTACCGTGTAGCCAGAGACACCGGTGGGGTCAATAAACGAAGAGGTGTGAAAAACACCACGACAGTCCTTGAATGCTTCTGGTAAACTTTCTACGTCTGTTAACCTCGCCATTGTCGCTGAAATATTGCTGTTTGTTGTCTCCATTTCTTGTATTATTTCCAAATCCTCTGCGCGCACAATTTTTTTTTTTTTCGTCATAAATATAAACAGAGACATAAATGAAAATTTCTACGCTTCCCAGTATTGTCCGATCATTTTGTTACACATGAGTTTTAGGCCACATAAAAAACAAAAAAAAAATGATTGGATAAAATATGGTTCATAAATAATTGAAACCAAACATACATGCCAACTGCAATGTCTAGCCGTAGATATATTTATGACCGAATAAATTATAGAACTTTGGGATGATCGCTCATAAAATAAAATTACGCCACGACATGTTCGAGAAAATGTACAACTCCATTTAGCAAAAAGTGATTCTTACCAAACAAAACAAAAAAATCAGAAAAAAAAAAAAGAAGAAGAAGAAAAGAAAATTTTGCAGTTCTTTCTGTTAAAAAGTAAAATTCAAATAAATCATCAAATTCTATTTGCTTCTTAGTCGTTTCGAACTTTGATTCAAAGGATTCTACGAAGGAAAAAAAAAAAAAAGAAAAACGCTTCGTATCGAAAATCAGTGATCAAGTTACCTGGATTCTCAACGACAATTCGGACGGAGTAGCCGCGGGCGAGGAGGTTGTTGACGAGGGCGATGCCGAGGAAGGAGAGGCCGCTGGTGACGCAGACGGGGCGGTCGCGATCGCAGAGATCGTCGTCGTCGACGGAGGACGGAATTAATCGAGAACCGTCGAAGCCCTGGTGGTCCTTCCGGCGGTGTGCGGCGGCGCCCGAGGCCACCACCATGCGCCGGAACTCCTCGATTTCCATCCTCTCCCGCTCTTCGCAGTTCACAATTCCCATTCTTCTGGCTTGGCGATTGCAGAAACAGAGAGAAAGAGAGTGTTCTGTTCACGCTTTTGTTACTTTGCTCTTTCGCGCGGTCTCTAGTCTCAGCTCTTGAGTCTGTTAAATGGTGTGTGATTTTTGTGAAGGACGAGACTAGGATATATATATATATATATATATATTTATTTATATATTTGTGTATTTTTATATTGTATTTGGCGCCGCAGAATAGAGGGTAGCGGGTCATCTCTATAAATTTGGGCCGTCATATAGGACGCATTGTTCCCGTCCCCCCACTTTCAGCTCTTGGTTTTGACTCTTGACTTGGCTTAAGCTTTAAGCTGAATAGCTAAATTTTGGCTTACAAATATAATATATTAATTCTTTCAAAGAAAAAAAGAAGAAGAAAAGAGTGGTCCTTATAAAAAATAAAATGGAATTTATAATTTTATTTAGCAACCATCTCCGTATTTTTTTTCCAACCAGCTACGACATTTCAATTATAAAAATCACAAATTATGATACAGGTCACGGACAATCTTGTATTTCAATATCTAACTAATTAAAATCAGTAGTGATCACTTTTGAAGATAGCTATAATATTTGAGATATATTATAATGTGCAATTATTATTTTTTTTATTTCAATGCTAAGACTTCCACTCAAACCCTCTCAGGAAAAGAAAAAAAAAAATCAGGAAAATATATAAATTCATATTCTTTACAATCAAATAGATAAAAATAACACAACTATATTGTGTGTCCTACAAGTAATGTACAAGTTAAATTATTCAAATGAAAATTAATTGTTTATAAGCGTTTATTTTTTAAAATGATTTTTTATTGTATATTTGTCCTTAATACGCAAATGAATATTGTGAAACCGAGAGCAATAGTTTTGATTTTTTAAAATGATTTGTTTAGAGAGTCTAAGTAAGAAGAAGCATGAGTCATACTGAGATTATAAAATCCAAACTTTAGAAATAATATTATTATAGAAAAGTTATCTCAGATCTTTTTGCAAAAAAGTTAGTAATAATATTATTTTTTTGTCATTTTTTAAAGGGAAAAAAGAAAAGATATTTGATATACATGTGTGAGAGAGTCTTGTTGAAGCGGCTTGTGCATAGACAACGGCTGAATCGGGAGTAGATAAGAAAGGGAGGGCTCACGTGGTGAATGACCTGAGCACGGGAGAGAGCTACTTTAGACGATCCGGGGTTAGGTTAGTTTTTAAATATTATGTTAAAGCTGACGGGTCTGTGAGTCAACATCCTGACGGCCCAATAATCTCTTTTCACTGTAGTGGCGTGGCGCCTCCACGGTCGTTATCCAATTTGTCTGTTTGTTCTTTACTCAAAAAAAAAAAAAAAAAAAAAAAAAAAACACACACATACATTAGTCGATAAGAGTATTGATGGCTGTCGTGGACTTGGAAATTTATGAACTTCCTCGTGTTTTCGTTTAATTTAATTATTTAAAAACTTCCTCTTGTTTTCGGTTATTTGAGTATATACTATATATTATATTCAAATGTTATTGCAGTCTCATATGACTTTATTTTTTTTTCCCCTGCAGCCTCAGATGACCTTTTTTTTTTTTTTTTTGACTAATTGAACGCAGTCGCAAATGACGTGGTTTGACAATCAAATAGTTAGACTTTTTAAGACTATCTCAAATGAATTTTTTTTTTTTTTTTTTTTTTTTCTTTCAATAATAAATGTCTTAGATGACTTGTTAACTATATAGTTTTGTGACGTGCTGACATTAAATTAAAGCAAATGGAGAGTTTGTTTGTTCGCTTGAATTTTCTCCTCGGACAACATGGAATTAGTTGCATTATTTGAACCTCACATCTCCACGTAAAAGCTTTTTCACCTATAGAACGTTAAAGTAAGCAACTTTTGGGTCCACAACATCTTGACACGTGTTGCTTCTTCCATATGGATACTTTACACGTGTTGGTTTCCAATAGATAAGCATTAAATTTGATATTTTCATACTCCAAGAGTCGTTACCTCAACCTCTCCGAGCACCTTCAAAGGTTCGTTGCTTACTTTAAACAAGAAATTTGGTTCACTCTTTGAAATCTTTAAGTGGCAACCGTCAAAAGTCTGACATGAAGTTCAACAACTGATTAAACTATGGTTTACTAATAGTAATAGTACCATAAGTCGAAGTGATTGCGGGAACATAGAAATAATTGTGTTATATAGAAATTGGCCCTCTTTTCTCTCCATCTGGACCTTTATGCATCCAAATCATTATCGGATTAGTTGCATTAGTTGAGCAAATATTTGAAAAAAGTGGGATTTCAAAGGTTTTTCACTTCAACCCAGCTCCTACTCTCGATGGAAGGCTTTACCAATCCACATTGAGACAACACAAGCATACACTTTTTGTATGTGTTTTAAAGAGAGATTATAATTACAATATCTAGTTTTAAAAAAAATTACATCTTACAGAAATGTGAGAGACGCGGGGAATTGGATTTCAAAATTTTGGCTGTCTGCATAAACACACATTTTTTTCTTCACACATATGGTACACTAGAAAAATACAGTACAATGAATGCTCGTATACCTCTCAAGCAGCTTTGCCACTCAGACCAAGCTTTTGCCATTTGAAAAATTCTATCGCTTGGACTTTGATTCACATGCCATCCTCGCTTCATTGGCCCCCAGTCACATGGATTGTCGAGTTTCGTTGTAGAGACAACAGTGCAATTGCAAAACAAACTCGTCCCTTACTCGTCATCTTTGTGGGCCACCGCACTCAATTGCCTCTCTAACTGAAAACGAAAGAGACGACAGTGACAATTTGTCTCAGAGAGTTTATTTTTCAATATCAGTAGGGAAAACATGTTAATTTTTCCAAATAGCTCATCTGCAATCTGTTGAGAAAAATAATAATAAAGGCCAAGCAAAGCCAGAATGCTGACCCAAGGCCAAGCAACAAGCAAAACTCAGAACACACTTCCCACCCACTATCACCCACTAAAAGTACTCATAAGACGCAAACAATTAACGCTAATAAGATGAACAACCTTACATTTATAGCCAGGGTAAAGACAGAAACCTGGGAATTTTTCATTTTCTGTCGCTGCAATTCTTCGACAACACTCCCAATTCTGACATAGAGATGGACGTGAGTTGAATGCAAAGTAAAGGTAAAACATAATGTCACCAGGAACTACTGGGTTGCATCAAGTACCTCTGTTGCAAATTATTCACCTGACATTGCAGGTCTCTCTCGCGGGAGGAAGCAGGAGATGTCTGCATATTTAACATTGAAGAATCAACCAAGAGTTTCTCTTTTTATTTTTTTGATTTTAAAAACAATTATCCAAGTTTTTCCTGCAAATAGGATTTCTCTAGAGACATTTTAATCCTCAATAAATTAGTTTGACACGAAAGTGCAAAGGGGTTGCAAGCACTATGCTAGTTATATGTGAATTGTCCAAAACTAGCTATGCTACTATGGAAACCATTTAATATCCAAAGAATGTTCAAGCAGTATCCAAGGCTGCCAATGCTCCTGAAAGAGAGGCTTGTCAAAAACAAAATAGTCCGACCAAGTTGGAATATATCAAAGGCTTTTCAACCCTCTCACGCAAAAACAAATTATTAATATTAGTACATAAACATTTACAACAATAGACGTGAAATATTAGAAAGCATTACACTCAGTGGTGGAGCCACTTGGAGATGAGTGGGGGCAGCCACCCCCACTGAGTTTTTTTTTTTTCTTAAATAGCTTTTAAAAGTTTGTGATTTTGTCGTTTTGTCCCGTTGAAATACAGTTTTTTTTCATATACAGGCCAACTGAATTTCATATTTTTTTATTACTTCAAGATAAAAATTTAGTATATGCCCCCACTGAAATAGAAGTCCGGCTATGTCACTGATTACACTAGCAAAAAAATATCATTAAATGCTCAAAAATGGATCCAGGGAATACAAACGTTACCTGCAAAAGGTCACATGTGCCTGCCTCGGCTAACTCCACTTGCTTGCCTGTGTCATGCTAAATATGTCAAATCCAATAAAAAAAAAAAAAAACACATACCTTTAACAAGAAATTCTAATCAATACGAAGGCAAGAAGTATTACCAGATGTTTGTTCCACATACTTTATCAATTTAATTATTTCTTCCTGTTTGGAAAAACAAAAACAAAAACAAAAAACAAAACAAAAAAATAATCTGAGGCATAATATCTAGGCTTCATAACAAGGTAAATGTGCAGATAGAGATATACCCTTTGCATCGCATTCTGTTGCAAAATGCATTGCAGTGATGGAAGAACCGTTGAAGCTGTAACCTTCAGGGTGGTTGGACTCATTGAACCTCCACATATTGGGTTGAAGTAGCAGTTTGCAGGACCCTGAAGCAGAGACAAGAATGGCAATGGTTATAAAGCCATTGCCTAAAAGATATATTGCTAAGTTCCGTTCTTATTGTTCCTAAGTTAAGCATCAACTAAGCACAGTTTATAGCTAGGCAATTTCCAATACAAGAAGAATTAAAGAGCAAAAAAAAAGAGCAAAATTTTGAATAGAACTCACGAGTTAAGCATAAAAACTACATGCTTACAAAGCAAGAATGGATATATATAGATGTATATACTAAAAATATCCAAAAACCACCGAAAGCCTTGTACAAAAATCACTGCTTTAAAAATTGTGTTGAAAAAAGAAGGCAGTATTACAGCAGCAATGATAACCATGATAAATAGATTGTTCTCTCATAGTCATTAGTTATCTGCTATGCACGCATTGTTGAACAGAAGGTTTTGTCAAGCTGTAACATTAACGATCAATGACATGGATTTTGAGTCTGACCTTGTGTTAATGAAAGGCTAAATTGAGAATAATATAGATAAGAAACTATTGAAGCATTTGTACCTTCGGGCTCAGCTCGGCTGATGTGACTTTAAAGCGGCCCTTACGCTGGACAACCGTTCCGTCAGATGTATCTTCAGCTGCAGAACGAGATGTGAGAATACCTGAATATTATTTTCCTATAAAATTCTAACAAGTGACTCTCCAATAGAAAAGGGGAAAAGAAATATGAGAGAAGACACACCAGATGTAGCATTATTGGTATCTCTCATCTGGCGATACACTAATGAACCACTGTAGTTCCGCTCTGGCTGAAGTTTTGATTGTTGATAATCCCTTCAGAACATTTTCAAAATTACTAAAATCATTATAGTTTCCCTCGACCAGTTTTCTACTCAACAAATTGGTAGTAAGCGGCCAAATCAATTTTATAATATATTAAAAAAAGGACAAAAGAAGAAGGCCATAAAAAAAAAAAAAAAAAAGAGTCATGACGCCATGCTAAATTTTAACGTGCATGCCAACTACTCACAATAGCACAAAGGTCCAGGCAATAAAACAATAATTCTATTACAGGATTGTTTCGACAGAACAACATGGATAAAAAAAGCCAACCCCGACCACATATTGTGAGACAAATATAGCTCCTAGTGACACTCTATGAAGAAAGTTGAGGATCATGCACTCCTGTTTAACACTAGAAGTCCCTATATAAAGGTTAACAACAACAAATATGGCCTAAGAATGCTATATTTTGCTTCTTTGCATTTAGCCAGATTCAAGACTAAACTTCACAACGTTTGATGACACATCTGTCAGAGTTCCTATCTTTAGCGAAGCTTCATAATCATCAAATTTCCTAAACTACAAAATGCATTAAATAAATGGAGGGCAAATAATCTTCCTGCAGGCTCAATTAAGATAAAGAAGCACAATGAAATTTAAGGACAAGAAAGGTTACCTGTCCCCGTCACCAACAACCCTTTTAGGAGAAAGAGCATTATCTGGTAGTAGTGTGCCGCTCAAAAATTTTTTATGCTCAGCTATGACATGACGTGGCAAAGAACTACTTTGCCCAGAACAATCACCATCACTTCTTCCATTTTCTCGGTACATCATTCTTGGACTAGTGGCACTCACATCATCCTCACAAATATCAAAACAACCTCTGTATCAGAAAAGAACACCGCTTAAGAATTGTGGTACCATGGAGATAGAATCAATGCCTAACAAAGCTTTAGAGTAATTCAAAAATATACAAGAAACAACAAAAAGGTAAAATAAAATGCATATGATCACTCTAACAACTAATGAGCAGTTATGTCTACAAGGAAAAAAATTCTAAGGAAAAGAAGAGAAAAAAGAGCCGAAGTACTTATTTTTCTTTTGACAATGCAAAACATCCAACAAACAATCAAAGAGCAAAAAAATGATGATAGTAATACACCAGCAAAGCGAGATGAATTTTGGGGGAAAATATGCAATAAATATAAACTGACATAAAGCTGTTTAAAAATTGAAAGCCTCAATCTCTAGCAATATAAGCATAAAGATGAAAATTTTCTTCGATAGATAACACAAGGTATAAAAGGAAACCAATCATACTTAAGTGCTTCAAGAGGTTTAATAGGAAATGAAGCAAGTGAACTCTCCAAATCATGAAGATCACTGAATTCATCCTGAAACAATGAAACAACAGATATATTGACTTAACACAAAGATTAAATATGAGAACACGGGGCAATATGTAAAACATAAAGAAAAAGAAGAGAGAAAAAAGAAAAACCAAGATATTTTTTGCAGAGGTCTCTATACCTCCTGATTTGGAGCAGGATTAGACTGGCTGGCCATTTCAAGGGACAACCTCTCCGCTGGAATGTCTGCATCTTTATATCCATCCATTTGCTTCTTTGGCTCTTCAACATTTGGCATTTCATCATCCTGAATCTGTGGGCAAAAAGCTGCTGTTATTATATGTATATAAAAATAAGACATGCAACAATATCAAAAGCAATGCAGATTAAATTACTATTTAAGTCCTTTCCTAAAAATCATGGTATAAGGTAACCAGATAATACTTACCAGAGCAGCCTGATTTTTCAAGTCCTCGAGGTTAAAATTCCAGGCACTGATTCCTCGAATGTACTCTTGCTGCAGCAATATATGAATGTACAAAAATGAGTAATTAGAAATACATAAATCCCAACACCATTTTAACCAGTTACTACCTGTGACAGCTGCTCTTTATCCCCATAGAGAGCCTTGTTCTGCACAAGAAGATCAGCCTCCTTTGCCTAAGACAGAAAATGTAGTCAGAAGAATTGTATATTAGCTTGGGAAATATCTCGCAACATGGAGCCAACAAAGAAGAAAGATAAAATTCAGGATAAGCAAGTGACCTTCAGCATCCTAAAACGATCGCCTAATGGAGCAAGACCCTCTAGAATGGTGCGAGCTAAATACTCAGGGGGACGCACATGCTTAAAAAAGTGGTGCTTCAAAAGCTTTTCTGAGGTTGGACGTTTCTTTGGGTCCTTGACTAGGCAAGCAGCTACCAATTCTTTGAAGGACTGGAAAAACATAGTGCTCTTTAAGAACAATATTTAAAAACGGAGGACAAATTACAAAACTGAAACTTCAGATACCTTTGAAAATCTCTTATCCCTTTCATAGTCCAGACCAGGAGGAGCATTTTGTAAAGTCATCAACAGAACCTGCAAGAACAAAGGAAACAAGGGGGTTAGTACTTTTGAGTTCACAAATCAATCAGCGGCAAAATAAATATAAGAAAAGTTTAGAAATTTACTTTCATTGGTGGATACTTGGAAAATGGAGCATGGCCATGAGCGAGCTCAAGTGCTGTTATACCAAATGACCAGATGTCTGCTCTGTGTGGAACCAAAAAAGGGGGAAAAACCTTAAAACCGTTTTAAATAATCATAACACTAAAACATAACTTGACATAAATCCAATATACAACCAACTCACTTAAAGTCATATCCATGCAATTGCTGCATAACTTCTGGAGCCATCCTGAGTAGAAAAACAGGAATAAAAATCGAGTCTCCGTATAGATAGATCTCCATATTTTAGAACCAACATTGCCACAGGATCCAGATTTCATAAAACACAAATGAAGACATACATTGGTAAGAAAGAAAGCAAAAAGAAATACCAGCAAGGGGTTCCTACAAAAGTGTTTCTGGAACGTTGCCTATCTCCAGTATCAAACATACACGCTGACACACCAAAGTCAGCTAACTTGACAGTGCCATTAGAATCGATCAAAATATTACCAGCCTGCAGAGGAAAGGCAAAAGAAAAAAGCAAAAAGAGAGAGATTATGAACTTAATAAGACAAGCATTGTCATACCCGAGGAACCTAACATGATCAGCAAACTGCTTAGATACTATTACAGACGAAAAGCACATATGAAACTCCACTATCAGATGTAATTCACGTAAATACTAGAGATTCAGCACAATAAGATAAAAGTAATATGCAATACGAGAAGAAAACAAACAAGTTTCTCACGGCTTTGATATTGTATTTGTACTCATGTAATTCCCCGCAGGATTGTGGATACCAATTTAACATTTTTCTTTAAAGATACTAAATAAAAGAGCACCAATGTCCTATTATTTTTATAAAGAGACAGATCACTGAAATATTCCTAACCTGCATAAAAAAAAAAAAAAAGCCATGGAGAATTAATAGATGAGCATCTCGGGAAGAGTACCTTCACATCTCTATGAATGTGCCCATGGGCATGAAGATAAACAAGAGCTTTGAGAACCTCACGCAGTAAAGTAGCAATAACAGTCTCTTCAAAACCCTCTGGATAAGCGGACTTCATTATATGAAGGCAGGACCCACCAGCCATATACGGCATTACAACCCAAAGGTTATGGCCAGTTGTGAAAGAGCAATGAGCCCGTAGAACATTTGGGTGATCAATCAAGCTCATTGTCTGTACCTCTCTCCAAATACCACCCTACAGTATAATATGAGAATAAAATGCATGTTTGAAATAACAGTTGCCAATTAAAAGTTTGAGACAAAGATCAATCAAGCATAATTTAAGTCCACAGACCTAAACAATAAAATTGAAGTTCAACAAGAGTGATATTTAACTATTCTCCTAGAATTATCAGATTACGCAGGACCCGGGCCCTGAAGATGCGTGCAATATTAGGAGAAGAAATGCTATAGATTTGACACATCACTTTGAGTACAAAATATCATCAAATAACTCCGGAATGGCCTTTTTTTTTTTTTTTTTTTTTTTCTCTAATAAAGCTTCAATTCCAGCTAGCTCAGAAAAGAAATCTCAAATTACCTAACATAAAGAAACAAGCAGTAGATATGCACAAAGTGTAACCAAATACATAAATGCTAAGTCAAAGACCCAATGCTATTTTGAAAGTTTAAAGGGAAAATCAAAGTGAGCATCTATTCAGCAACAATAAAATACATTAAGAGAGAGAAACTTGGACAATGTGAGCTACTAAGTGGAATTGGCATACATACCAGGTCATTATTACATTTTTCCAAATCAAGAACCTTGATTGCAACAATCAAGTTAAGCGGAACGCAGAGAGCCCTGTACACAGTGGCGCTGACACCTTCACCAACTTCTTCATATAACTTATAATCTTTTGCATCAACTGGGAACCTCTTCTCTAATATATGCTCCATGCTTTCTTCTTATAAAACACTCTTAAAACTGTCTTTGCTCCTATATTTTACAAAGAAAGGAAGTAAAGTGCATGCCAAGGAGGTAAGCAAAATAATGCGAAGTTTCGTGACTTTCGTCCAATTTGGTAGCATATTCCCTTTGTTCAACAGAAAACAGCAGACAAATCAAGTGACTTTATCAAAGGGTTTCTTCATTAATTTTTCCCTTTTAAAGCCAAATAAATCTAAAAAATGTTAGATACAATGTAAATCAGATCTTTAATTGCAAATGCCAAACAATATATTTAGATTTATTACCAATAATTCTTGACTGCGGTAATCGAAACAGCACTACACACCATTGGATAAGGTATGAGATCAGAAAGAAAAATATGACCCAGAGCACTTCTGGAGGGAACCAGCATCAACAGGTAGAGTTAAATTTACTCGACTCTAGCATATTCAGGAAAAATGCACGCTACCACCATCCAACTCTGATGCAAGAATTCTGCTCCCAAGACCAACTAAAATGCCTATAGTATGAGATGCATTCCAAAGACAAGTGCAATATCTTCAGAAAGCAAGGCAGAAAGACCTACAACATTTTGAAGGCAGTGTTTAGGGCAGTACTGGAACCAAAGGGAAGAAACCATAATTAATGACAATTGCTACAAAATAACAAATTCGAAGTAAAAATAGGGTATGATACGAAAGAAGGAACATCAATGCAATGAAACAAAAACTAACTAGATATAACTTCGTAAACGGATTTCTAAAGAAAATTGACGTAAGAGAAAGTGCCCCCTCGATATAGAATCATAATTAGCATTGCCAAGCATCTCACGGAAGGGTTAATATCCTCTGCATCTCAAAAGTTAGTATCATGCCCTTGTTGTTCCATTGTAAACGTAAAATTCAACACCCCTTAATTTGCTTGCTGAACCAATCTTTTTGGCATTTCGTCAGCACCCCACACAGCCAATAGCGTTCAGGAAGTTTCCATACACTTCATTATTACCTTTCTAGAACTGAAAACTAATGCCCCGGATTCATCTTTCAAAATGCACCCCACCAAAAAAAAAAAAAAAAAAAAAAAAAATCTCCTAGAAACCCACAGTCCAGAAACTTTTCCATGGCATAACAAACTAACAATCACCCTTTACAACCCAATTTCAGAATACACTTATTCTGACTCCGAGTTGATAATCCAACTACACCACCATTGACCCCTCATCAGACTCCAAGATGCATTATGATTTACGTCCTCAGTAGCTCAAGTACAAGTTATAGGAGAAAAAAGAGTAGCAAAGAAGAACACGGTTTTTCGTTTCCAAAAGCCAATCTAAATATATGTAAACTGGGCCAAGAAAAACCCACGATGGAGAAGCTCAAGCAATCCCAAATTGGAACTTCCAAACAACAGAATCACAAGCCACCTTTTTCTTTTTAATCTTCATAGAGAAGAAAGAATCGTAATGTACTAAAAAAAATCAAAGCTTTACGTGCCTGTACCTTAGAATTTCTAATCTTTTTTATTTTGCTGAAATATATTCTCTACTCCTTAGCCGAAAATCATTATCCTTAAAAACTTTTACATCGAAAAAATGCTTGCATTCAAGCATTCCTATTATCTATCCTAATTTGTTCGTCAAGGTTACAAAAGCAGAAATTCAAACAAAAAGACCAACAAGAGCTTCAAAAGAAAACATGTCAAACCAAATTTCAACTCTCCATTTCCCAACTTCATCAACCAAAAAAAGAAGACATCGGACGAATCAAAAAGAAGAACGATGATAATAATCTCTATCGTTTCGCGAAATACACGAAACAAATATCAACGAAATGCGGCGAATTCAATCGCACAAGGCACGACACGTGAGGAATTGCGGACCTAGGGTTTCCCAGACCTCGGACTAGTCGAAGAAGAGAACTGAATCTGACTACCTCGTTTTCCGACAAAAACGACGGCGGCGATTCAGCTGGTGCTCAATTGCCTCATCATCGACTGTTCCGACATGAACTATGCCCGTAAGCTCTCGATGTCGTTCTCTCCTCTCTCTTTCTCTCTCTTCTCTCTCTCTCTGTATCCAACTGTCGCCGAGTTAAGGTACCGGATCGAATCTCTCACTGTTTTTATTAACCCCAAAATAAAGAAATAAAAATAAATAAAAGGTAAGCTCCTTTTTTTTTTTTTTTTGCTTTGATTATGGAAGAGAATATTTTATTTACGGTAAATGAAAATTGAGTAAATTTTCCAGGAGAGACTCCGGGGAAGGGGAAACTGCGCAAAATAGAAGTGGGACCCGCCAAAAAAGATTTTTGAGTCTGAGTAATGAAGATGAGTAGGTGAAAATATCGGGCGAATCGCCCGAATATATCGGGAGATTTTATCGCCGATTTTGAGATCGAGTAGAGGAGAGACAATTGGATGACCTGTCGGAGACTGAGAGCTGTTTGTTAGCGTTTTTGTTTTTATTTCTCACAATTTTTCAAAGTAAAAAATTAAAAATAGAAATAAAAAATGTGTTTGGTGGAATTTGTGTTAAAAAATAAAAATAAAAATATTTTTGTCTTCTTGTGAAAAACTAAAAACGAAAAAATTTTGTTTTTATTTTCACGTTTTCGTTTTTTAAAAACGGATTTCAGTTTTTTTTTCTTTTCTTCACTCTCTTCTCCCGCCAAAGAAGACGCGGGACATCCGATGAACACCCACCGTCGCTCCTCTCCGACTGGCCCGCCACCATCTTCTCCGACTGCCCGCCACCGTTTTCTCTGACTGCCCGCCATCGTCTTATGACTGCCCACCCCCCACCCCCCAGGCGCCTACAACTACGACCCCTCCGGTGCTGCGATTGCCCCCGTCTTCCAAGTGACGTCCCCACCCCCCGGCGTGTAAGCGCGCCCACCCCCTCCCCGGCGTGCGCAAGCTGCGCTCCCACCCCCGGCCGTCACTCTTCTCCATTGCCCCCCCTCCTCCCCCGCCGCTCTTCTTCCTCTGCACGTAAATTCACGATTCATTTAATATATTATTATTTAATATATTTAATATTATTATTTATTCAATATATTATTAATTTAAATATTATTTCATGTTTTCAAAAATTAAACCACCAAACACAGTTTCAGTTTTTTTTAAAACTGAAATCAATCTCTGAATAAAACTACCAAACGCATTTCAGAAATAATTCCAAAATGAAAATGAAAACATTTTCATTTCCTATTTTCATACAGAAAATAAAATCATTTTAGAAACAATTCCAAACACACCCTGAGGGTTTGTTATTTTGTTCAAAATTTTTTTTTTTTTAAAAAAAAGATAATTTAAGTTCTAATTTTATTTAAGTTCGTGTTCTTTTAAATTTCAACTTTATTTAACTTTACTCAACTTTATTTAAGTTACAACTTTAACTCAAGTTATAACTCAAATTTAACTTAAAAACTATACTCAAATTACACTCTAAAAGAACAAGCTAATTTTGTCAACCGCGGCGTGTGATTGGCCGGGATTTATAATGAGCGCTATCATCTTGCTGATTTTCGTCTTAACCCGACCATTATGCCCTGGTTTTAGCATTTCATTTCTTCTTTTTAACACTTTTAGCCCTAAGTTTTTTAAGCTTTTGACATTTTCACTCCTTGCACTTTTTGTAATTTTATCTTTGAATTTTGTTTAAGCGTTGGAATGTGCCACATTTTCGTAACAATTAACATATGTAAACGCCTAAAGAGAATTATCATTTTTTTTTTTTTCTTTTTGTCATTATGCCTCTTCATCTTCGATTTTCTAATCAAACCTTAATCTCAAAATAATGCTTAAAATGGTTTTTTATGTTTGAATCAACAATATAACTTGGAGAAATTTTGTTCTTAATAATATTATGATAAGTGTTTATAAAACATGTTTCACCTATCTTATGACACTAATGCTCATTTAATTCATAAGTTTAAACAGAAAAATTTAAACAAAAATTTAAATTTTATGAGAGAAAATATTATAGCATGAACATTAGAACACTAATTTAAACCTATAAAACAAACGTGAGTTAAATACATTCATGCTTGCTCTGAAGTTTTCTATGAAGAAATAATAAATGCAATTGTTGTTTAAACTTCTACTAGTACATTGACAATTGCATGGAGCAATGGACTTATCTGTTTTAATCGTTACAAAAGTCGATACTTCAACATCAAACTCGTTGTTAGAGAAGAAAATCAATATATTGCTTATTTTTACTTCTGTCTCATATAACGTGTTCGAGTTTAAACTTTATACATTGAGAGAAATGTTATAAAGCTCCACAATTATAATTGACCATTTAATTGGGTATGAAGTGTTCATATAAAAAAAATACAATTTAAATTATTATAACATAGTCCGTAAATAAATTTGAGTATTTGATTTTGATGAGAGTGTAAAGTTGCCTATATTTATTATAAACGAGATGATTCTATCTCAAACTATTATAATTGGTGACAGAAACACTTAATTTAACAAACCACATTGAACGTATTTCATGTAATTTCCATGGAGATGGTTGTATTTTCTATAAGAATGGTCACATGAGATGAGCTTAATCCTGATTATGAACTCATCATCATAGATTGTATTATTTAAACTATTACAGTAAAAAACTCTCATAAAATATCACATTTCAAATCGAATTGAAAACTCGAATTCACAAAGCGAACGAGACCAAAACTCATGAATTATAACGAGACCAAAACTCATGAATTCATACATAATGAGAGAATTTGAGGACAGAAATTAGTATTCAGAAAAAAAAAAAATATTTTTTTTTTATGCCAATGGGCTTTTTAGCGAGTTGTCCCCAACTATTGTTGACAATAGCTTCGTTGTCATGCAATATTCTTTCCCAACATGAGAGAGAGAGTGAGCCTTTTTACTTCCTATATTTTCTATTGTGGAATCACCAAAATATGAAAGTAACAACTTGTAATTATAAACTAATTTGACCTTTTAAGTGGCAGAACGCATGTTCTGCATTGAGTTGGTCAACTAATATTGACAAAGAAAAAGATTAGGCTTAATTAGGATGTAAATGGACATATAAGACGTCAATAAATTAGACTTTTATTGAATAATAGATAATAGATAGAATAATTGTCCGTCAGATCTCTCTGATTAAGATGTTATTCAGGCACTAGACCAAGCACTTTCTCTTTTCGCTGGAAACCACATTGTAATCTCCAACGGATTGCTGGGAGTGCTTAGGATAATAAGATTAGAAAGGGATATTGGCCTTTTTCAATAGCACCAAAGAAAAAAAAAATTACTATAAAAGGTTCCAATTAACTGTAAATTAAATTTGTGGTTTGTCTTGTGCACCGTTGTATCTGTCAATTTTTTTTTTTTTTTTTTTTATCTTTATTATATATATATATATATATTTTAGTTTATCTTTTAGGGCCTCTTATTAGGAGTCGATTTATTTTACTGTTGATCTGATCAAAATCATATTAAATTAAAAAAATACACAGAACAAACAGATTATGTCATATATTTAACAATTAAAATTAGAGAACTGACAGTGATTTCCTTTTTTAGGACCTATCAAAATAAATCCTTTTTTGTAAATTTTTTTTGCAGTTTAAATTTTTACATGTTTTTTAAAATATATTTTTTCGCACATTACTCCTATTATCTTTAGAAGAATGCATTTTTAGAGAGAGACATGCAAAACGTTTCGCACATTTCTTCCCCTATAGTAATTAAAAAAAAAAAAAAAACTTTTTTTTTCCTTTTGTTTTCTTTTCCCCTTTGTTCTTTCTTTTCCTCACTTCTTTCTTTCTTTTTTTCCTCTACAATACATTCTTTTTTTTCTTTCTCAAATATGACCCCAATAAATATTTTTTACTCTAATTGTCTCATTAAAATATTTTTTTCTCACATATGTCCTAATCAAAATCTTTTTTTTTTTAATGAAATGACCATCTCAAATATTTATTTTTGCTATGCATGCCAATATATATATATATATATATATATATATATATATATATATTTGCTTTCTTTTCCCTTTTTTTTTCTTCTTCCCCTTATTTCTTTCTCCCCTCCCTTTGTTTTTTTCCCTCCACAAGACTTTCTTTTTTTCTTCTTTCTCAAATGTGACCCTCATATATATATTTTTTCCTCTAATTGTCCCATTGAATAATTTCTTCTCATACATATTCTAATCAAAACTTTTTTTTTTTTTTTTAATGAAACGACCCTCTCAAATACTTTTTTAACTATACATGCCAATTAATAATCTTTAATATCTTGTTCTTCCAAATAAATTTCTTCTATATGTACTACTAAATATTTTTTTGACTAATGCACCTCGTTAAGAACTTTGTTCCCTTTTAATGTTGCTCTATTTAATATTTTTTCTACTGGATTTAATTGTTAAGAAAATAATGATAAAAAAACTATAAAAATATTTTTTTAAAAAAGATCTCCCTTTTAAAAAAAAAAAAAATTGTTGAATACGCGCGAGGGATTACGACTAGATTTAAATAATTCTTGACAGCCTGCAAGATACAAATATCATCATGTTTGTCGTCCTCTTTTTATTACACAGCGACTGATAATTGAATTTACAAATTTCACACTAGGGAAATAGTAAGAAGTAGACCAATATAAAAAGTTTAAGAAAATATATAGGTTAATTTTTAATTATAAAAATTAATAAGTCATAACTTGTTAAGTTATAGTTTATAACAAGATAAATTATAAATAAATTTATCAAGTTATGATTATAGCCAAATAAATTATGAACAAAAACCGTAAATTATGGACAATAACTTATCAAGTAATAGTTCATAACTAAACAAGTTATAAATAAAAATAGTAATTTAACATATTTATTAACTTATATAAATTATTAATCTATTAATTTTAATTCATCTCAAATCTTAACCTATTTTTTCTCTTCTCCCATTTCAATATCCACTAGGCTGGTGTTTCCCTGCTTTGATTGCTGTCTCGTTAAGGACTATTGGGCTTAACTATAATTATCAGGCCATTAGGCTCTCGGCTATCCTGGCCGAAGTTAATATTGGGCTTAACTTAATTAAGCCCAGCTGAAGTTTCTGAATTGGGGCACTTAAAAAGGAAATGCGAGAGACTTTCAAAAAAAATAATGGAAAATAGTAGAAAATAGGTCAATATAAAAAGTTTAAGAAAGAAAATAGGCTAATTTTTAGTTATAGAAATTAATAGGCCATAACTTGTTAAGTTATAGTTCATAACTAGATAAATTATGGATAAATTTGTCAAGTTATGGTTCATAACCGGATAAGTTATGGACAATTATGAATAATAACTTGTCAAGTTATGGTTCATAACCAGACAAGTTATGGACGAAAATAATAATTTGGCCTATTTATTAACTTATGTAAACTATTGGCCTATTAATTTTAATTCATCTCAAATTTTGGCCTATTTTCCTCTTTCTCCCAAAAATAAAAATAAAAAAAGGAAATGCAAGTAACTACTCCATGCCTTGAATTGATTCGTGATGTACATTATACTAAAAAAACGTTATTCTGCAAAATAACACGCCAACGTATTGAAATACTAATAACCTTAGTAGTAGTATTAAGACCCCGTTTATTTAATTAATTTAAATTTAAAATTTGAGTTTTGCTACAATAAAAAGCTCTAAAGAATAGTCACACTTAACTTTTTTATTACAGTTTAAAGTCCTCACATAAAATCACAATTCAACTCGAATTAGAAACTAAAATCATGAAACTAAGGCCTCGTTCACTTCACCGATTCGAGTTTAGAATTTGAGTTTTGCTATAGTAAAAAGTTCTAAAAAACAGTCACATCTAACTTTTTTGTTACAGTAAAAACTCTCACATAAAATCACATCTCAACTCAAATTATAAACTCAAATCAATAAATTGAACGGGTCCTAAATGGGCCCTAAGATTACCACAATAGTTATTGATGACCACCGGTGTTCCATCGTGATATTTAGAGGTATCCTATCGTGATAGTAAAATACCTCACAATCAACGATAACCGGTCTATTAGCATTGATGTTGGGCCCATTTGAATTGGCTTAAAAAAACTGTTTAAAAAACAAACTATTTTTGGTTTCAATTGGTTTGAATGGATAATCTTAAAGTGATTTTGATTTTTTTAAACATTTTTAGAATAAGTTATCTCTGTTTATAAAAAAAATTATTTCTATTTTTAACTATTTATTTGTAAACAATAAATTAAATATCCCATCAATATTTTTTTATTATATTACTTTTTATAAAAATAAGTGTTTTTAACTTTTTTTACTGTTTAAAAACTCTTCTTAAATATAAAAATATTTTTTAAACACTATTTAAATACTAATAAAAAAATCTCAACTTATACTTATTTTCTTTCTGCTACTTAAAAACAAAAGTACAAACTATCATAAATGAGCTGTAGCATTAATACTTTCGGTCACCAAGTTTAAAGACCAACAATGAGGTCAACTTTTTTTTTTTCCCCCCTTCTCTTTTCACAAAATCCAATGTAAAGAGAGACACTTTGATAGTCAACAATTCAAGAAATGAACGTGATGATCGGATACAATAATGTTGTGGAGGAAGAGTTTGAATTTTAGACGTGTGAATTGCCGACCTATAATCATGTTTGGAAGAACATGATACATTTGATAATGACCATTCAAACTAGCATGACAAACATCACAATGGAGGAATCACATCTCGCAGACACACTACAGAACATGGGAGACAAATTTATGGCCATTATATAAGTTCGTGAATTTAGTTAGGCATAATTCACTTTACGAATTTAAATTTTTAATTTAAATTAAAAAGTGATATTTTTTTAGAGCTTAATTTCTGTAACTCCTGAATAGTTCTCTTACAAGTACTAAATTAATTATTTCTTTAATTTGAGAGCACTAAACTAGTTATCTGAACTAATGAATTGTATAATAACCAAAGAGGTTCATCAATTATAAACCATATTGTTCATTAAAAGAAAAAGTAACTACAAACCATGTTAAACTATTCATATTTAAAAAAAATAAAAAAATTTAAAATACCCTATGAAATGAAACTTTTTTTTACTCCTTAATATTAATCCGTATATTTATACCTTTTAGACTAAAACTATTCAAGGAGTAGAGTTTTTAAAAAAAATATTTTTAGTGAGTCAGATAATTAAAAAAGTAAAATATTAATTTTCTATAAAATAAAAGTAAATGGACGTTATTTTTGTTGTGCGTGGAAAAATTGTCCAACAATAATTTTAAGATGAATATCGTACGCATTAGATGGTTAGAGAAAAAAAAAAAAACATGTCTTTGTGTATCGGTATCATAGGGTGAGATTAAATGTTGATAGACTATCATTTTTTTAAAAAAAAAAAAAAAAAAGCAAGTAGACTAACTAATATTTTACTTAATTAACACTTTTAGAAGAGAAACAACTAGGAAGAGACCTGATAAATACGAAAAATTAAATTACATAAGATCTCGCGGGTTTACTGATATGGTCCATACATCTTTAAGTCAAATTGTTCACATTATTACAACTTTATGAAAATGTAATATAATTATGTAGTTTGCATGTGTATAAAAATAATGATTCAAACTAATTGAAAGAGCAATTACAACTATTCAGATTACAAACACTTCAAATACGTTATCCGGATATTTTGTGATACAAATTGAAATTATAAAAGTACAAATTTAATATTTACAACTACAAAAGGCTTTCATGCGAAAAAGTACAATGTACCATGTACCAATATAATCATTTTCTTTAATATGATCAATGTACGTTCTTTTTATCTTTCAAGAAATAAAAAGTGAACAACTTGTAATAAATATAATAGTCAAAGTAATATAATTAAAGAAAAAAAAAACTGATTTCTCTCATCGAAAATATGTCTCTTTTGAGCCATTTAAAGAGAAAAATACGATGAATATTCTTAAATAACGGAAGTATAAAAAAAAAAAAAAAAGCTAAACGTAATTATAAAATAATTAATTTATAAATTTAAAATTATAATTTAAAATTATTTTTAATTTATGTATATTTTTTATATAAAAAAAATATTATAATAAATTTAGAATTATAATTCGAATAACACGAATACACTAATTAAATATACATGTGCCGTAAAGCACCTAAGCGACGACGTTTTACAAGCGACGACTGACTTGATCATTGACTGTCGTATAAGTCTACGCAACGTGGCCGACAACAATCAAATCGAATGGCACGCAAGGCACGTGTCATGCTCCCAATGGAATCATATATTTCTTAAATTCCATGGTCCCACAGTGTAATTTCCTGCCCATTGTTGAACCAACGATCGCTTCTTCCTTCTTCGTCAATGGGCCGCAGCCCATCATTATTATTATTATTTTTTTCTACTTACCAATTTTTGCTTCAAAATCAAGAGTTACACCAACCATTGACTAATTTTCCTTCCATTTTATTTTTTTCCTTTTTTTATGAAATTATTTATTTCCTATTTTTTTTACTAATATATTTATTTCCTAATTAATCCATCATAATTTTTTTTTCCTAATCTAAATAATCCATCATGATTGATCCCCACTTTTTTTTTCCCACCTGTTTCCATTACCTTTTAAAGATGGGGTTGCAGTAGATTATAAAACAAGTACACAAGTTACTCATTGCGACAAAAGCTAAAAAAAAAATAATAATAATAACAATTCTATTAAAGAACTATTCACATTAATTAAAAATGAATTCATGAATATAATTAATACATTGAAGTTGTAACCGTGTTTCATCCGCAATTGACATTTGAACTAAAACTTATGACACAAGAAACAACAAAAGGCCAATAATATCACAGCCCAAAAAAAAAAAAAAAAAAAAACAAAAAACGAAAGGCCAATAGCCACAATGTCACATTAAACAAGTTGCCTAATTGGGACAATTTAATAGAAGAATAATGTTGTAGATAATGTTTTGAATTGTCCAAAGTTTTCATTTCATAATATAATTAAACTATTATTAATAGCAATGGAGAGTCTTTTTTTAAGCTTGAAAATGACTAATTAATTAGCCCATGTTAGATGATGTACATTTAATTTATGAATTAAAATTATGAGATTATAATTATTTTTAATTTATGTGTATTTTTTAAAAAAAAAAAACTATAACAAATCATAAATCACGATTTAAATTATAATTTAAATTCTCTAACCAAACATACTCTTAATTAAAAGAATCTTAATGTAACTTGTCACATCAAATTAACACATGCATACAGTGCAAGATAATGATGCAAGAGATTAGTAAGTGCCGCATATATAAAAAAAGAAAATTTTAAAAACTGAAAAAAGTTAAAAAAAAAAAAGGTAATAAAAAATGCACAACACAACCGAACATACTACGTACAGCATTTTTTTCAAAAAAAAAAATTTGAACCGAAAACGACGTAGAATTGAGCAGCCCCAGCGTTACGACAAGGGACGACTCGGAAGGTGAAAGTCGTGTGATTGATACAGGCTGCCACGTGTAAGAAACCGATAGATACGACACGATCCTTCTTGCAATCTGATGTCAGCTCTCCCCGGTCTTCCCGACTCTTTTCGTGAATCATGGGAAACGCCATGAAAGAAAGGGACCGTACAGTGTACAGTTAGGCAATTATCACCTGCTTCGCCTCCATTTTCACACTCACCTGCTCCTCTCTTCTCTTCTCTTCTCTTCTTTTTATTTATTGTATTGTGTTTTTGTTATTTATTTTATTATTATTATTTTGCTTATAAAAGCGGCAAAGGCAGTAAGGCACAGCAAAAGCTAACTACTTACTTACTCATACGAAGCTCACCCTCTCTCTCTCTCTCTCTCCATCCTGTACTGTACTCCCTCTCTCTCTCCATCCTCTCTTTCTCTCTCTAGATTTCGGCCGAAACCGCAAGGAAGAGATCTCTGCAACTTGGAACGGAAGTAAGGAATTCGCGAATTTCTTTAGCTTCTTCTTCTTGAGCTGCGAAATCTGAGTTAATTTGCTTCGAGAAGAAGTTTCCTTGATGCGCTACTTCGCTCACTGACTCTGCGCGTTCGGTTATGGTAGCTCAGAAGCAAGGCATTTTGAGCATATGTGGTTGCCAAGTTATGCTTGCTTTAGCTCGCCTGATACGGTTTTGGATATCTTCGAAAGATTTATCGGTTGCGCGTTAGTGAAATGGAAGGGTTGAGGAATTTCTGTTTGTTTTTCTGGTGATTGTGAAGCTAATACAGTCTCCGGACACGTAGATTGCAGAGAAAATTTAGAGAATTTTTGTTGCGAGTGAGTTGTTTGGTGAATTTTCTTTGTTTTCTTCGAAAGTAGGAGGGAAATGTGGGTGGGAATTTGAGGGGATTTGGTGACCAAATCAAGAAAGAGAAACAAGAAAGAAGCAAGAAACCTAATTCATTCTTTCTGTGCAAAAATGGCGGAAAGGAGGAAGCGAAAGATACACTTTAGCAGGCTTTATTCGTTTTCGTGTCTTCGGTCGTCGTTTAAAGAGAGTCATGACCAGATAGGGCAGAGGGGATACTCAAGGGTCGTGCATTGCAATGATCCCGACGGTGCAGAGGCGATCCAGTTGAGATATAGAGGAAACTATGTTTCGACAACCAAGTACACAGTCATTAATTTCATTCCGAAGTCTCTGTTCGAGCAGTTTAGGAGAGTGGCAAATATGTACTTTCTTGTTGTAGCTTGCGTTTCGTTTAGCCCCTTGGCGCCTTATACAGCTGTCAGTGTTCTCGCACCATTGCTGGTAGTGATTGGAGCTACCATGGCGAAGGAAGCTGTGGAAGATTGGCGGCGAAGAAAACAGGTAATGTTTTTTGAAATCATTTTTCTTTATTTAATTTGATCTTGTTTTTTTGTTATCATGTTTTGGTAATGTATTTTGATTAATTTATGCTGATTTAATTGAAAAGTGCAGTCTTCAAGTTGATTTAGTTGTCAAACTATCAGGTAGTTAGACTTAAGTTCAATTCTGTATGGATTATCCTTTACGGTCAGAGTCTATACTGGTTCTCAATTACACAAACATTGGTGGAGTTGAGGTTGCTCTATATTAAGCAATAGGTTTAGTAACTTGGAATTATTGTAGCAGCACGTTCTTTTCCAGTGATGTTTGTTGCAACTCACATAACATCGATAGTGTTAAAGTGAAGAAGAAAATCCATGGTACTTAATTTCAAAAGTTTTTATTTAATCACCAATAATTTCATCTAATTTTTCATTAGTTGCTTTTTCAGCGTTTGATTTCAAGCTTTGATCTTTTATGTAGCCATTTATTTATCATAATTTGCGATTAAGTCATTTCTTGGCTGAATCTTAAAATGGTTTCAGGATATAGAGGCAAATAATCGAAAGGTTAGAGTGTATAAGAATTTTGCATTCCATGAGACCAGATGGAAGAATCTACGAGTTGGTGACATTGTGAAGGTGTACAAAGACGAGTACTTTCCTGCTGATCTGCTTTTGCTTGCATCAAGCCATGAGGATGGTATTTGTTATGTTGAAACCATGAACCTTGATGGAGAGACTAATTTGAAGTTAAAGCATTCTTTGGAGGTGACTTCCCATCTCCGTGACGAAAAAGCTCTCAAAGAATTTACTGCAGTAATCAGGTGTGAGGATCCCAATGAAAACCTTTACTCATTTATTGGAACTCTACACTATGATGGTAAACAATATCCACTATCCTTACAACAAATTCTCCTAAGAGATTCGAAGCTTAAAAACACTGATTACATTTATGGTGCTGTTATTTTTACCGGGCATGATACGAAAGTGATGCAGAATGCGACAGACCCTCCTTCCAAGAGAAGTAAAATTGAGAGGAGAATGGATAAAATCATTTACATTCTCTTCAGTGCTCTAATTTTGATATCTTTCATTGGATCAGTCTTTTTTGGAATTGAAACTAAAAAAGATCTTGCTGATGCAAAGCTTAAAAGGTGGTATCTTCGTCCAGATGACACCCCTGTATTCTATGACCCCAGAAGACCGATTCTTGCTGCTTTTCTTCATTTCTTGACGGCCCTTATGCTGTATGGATATTTGATACCAATATCGTTGTATGTATCCATTGAGATTGTGAAAGTATTGCAGAGTATCTTCATTAACCATGATCAGGATATGTATGATGAGGAAACAGATAGACCAGCTCATGCACGCACCTCTAATTTGAATGAGGAACTTGGTCAGGTTCATACGATACTTTCTGATAAAACTGGTACTTTGACTTGTAATTCAATGGACTTTGTCAAATGTTCAATAGCTGGCACACCATATGGTCGCGGTATGACAGACGTGGAAATATCTCTGGCAAGCAGGAAAAGGGGTGGGCAGCTTAAAACTGATGATACGTCATCTGATAATGCAGAACGTAATGTTGATGCATCAGGCACTGGGAAGTCAATTAAGGGTTTCAACTTCAGAGATGAACGCATCATGAATGGGCAGTGGGTTAATGAACCTCATTCTGATATCATACGGAATTTTTTTCGGGTTCTAGCAATTTGCCATACAGCCATTCCTGACGGAGACAAAGAATTGGGGGAAATTTCATATGAGGCTGAGTCACCAGACGAAGCAGCATTTGTCATTGCTGCCAGGGAACTTGGCTTTGAATTTTTTGAGAGGACACAGACAAGCATACATGTCTATGAGTGGGATTATAATAGAGGGAAAAAGGTTGAGAGGTTAGTCCTTTTGCAACTTTGCTATTTCATATTTGTAGTTTCTCAACTAGATCAGTTTGATTATTTCATCTTGCATATGTGAAGAAGAGTGTATAATTTACTAGGGATTCTTTAAACTCCCTCGAAAGAAGAGTTGGCCCGAACTTAACGCTTTAAATCTTCAATGTGTTAAACCCCCCACCAAAAAAAAGAAAGCCTCAGATCAGTTTCTTAAAGATACAGTCGCCATGATCACTATAAGTTGCAATCTCTCGCTCCCTTTTCATAGACAAGCATCATCTGTAAATACAGTTTGCTACCCATATGTGATGAGGAATAGATTATAGAGCTCTTTAACTTCATATCTTCTCTCTCTCTCTCTCTCTCTCTCTCTCTCTCTCTCTCTCTCTCTCTCGTTTCTTTTGAACCATTAAGTCTTCACATGATTTGGTCTCTCTATGTCCCAGAGTGTACGAGCTTCTTCATGTCTTAGAGTTCACTAGTTCCCGCAAAAGAATGTCAGTTATTGTAAGAAACATGGAAAATCAGTTGTTGCTGCTTTGCAAGGGCGCTGACAGGTTAGACTTCTGATGCTTCTATATTTTTCATTTAAGTGTAAGAAAATACCATTTGTACAGTATTAATTTATGAGCATATATCCAGTGTTATGTTTGAAAGGCTTGCGAAAGATGGGCAACAGTTTGAGGCTCAAACCAAGGATCACATAAACAAATATGCTGAAGCAGGTCTGAGAACCTTGGTAGTTGCATATCGTGAACTTGATGAAGAAGTATATAAAAAATGGGAAGAGGAGTTTGTGAAGGCGAAAGCTTCTGTCTCTGAAGATCGAGATGCATTGGTGGATGCAGCAGCTGATAAGATTGAAAGAGATTTGATCCTTCTTGGTGCCACAGCTGTGGAGGACAAGCTGCAAAAGGGGGTACATTTTGAATTTTAAAAATTCTCATCCATGAAATGATGCTAATACTTCTTGGTATCATGGATTTTACGATGTCTAAGACCCCCCCAATCTTTTCAATATTTATAAAGGCTTGTCTGTCTGTTTTAGTGGTTGAATTCATCCTTTGTTGTGTGAGTGCAGGTTCCTGAATGCATTAACAAGCTCTTCCAGGCTGGAATTAAGATATGGGTATTAACTGGTGATAAAATGGAAACTGCAATCAACATAGGGTACGGAAATATTCTAGAGATGTCTTGTGGCTTTCAAGAAGTCACGTATTACAATGAATGTAAATTTTGCAGGTATGCTTGTAGTTTACTAAGACAAGATATGAAGCAGATTGTCATCACCCTAGATTCACCAGATATTATTGCAACGGAGAAACAAGGGGATAAAGAGGCCGCTGCAAAGGTAGAGAATTCCAAATTATATGACAGTAACTTTTTGTGGTAAAATTCTGAATCGTAAACTGTTTTAGGCTTCTCTGGAAAGCATAAGGGAACAACTTATAGAAGGAATTTCACAAATTGAGTCAGCTAGAGGAATTTCCAACTCAGCTAGGAGTTCTGTTGAATTTGGCTTAATAATTGATGGAAAATCGTTGGAATTTTCACTCCAGAAGAATGTTGAGGACTCGTTCTTCAGGCTCGCTACTAGTTGTGCGTCTGTTATCTGCTGCCGCTCTACACCCAAGCAGAAGGCTCTTGTAATTCTCTTTACTTTCTCATGGCAGTTTGTATATCATGTTAACCATCTACGTTTTGTTTATATCAATACTTTCTGTTGTTGACAAAAGAATTATCTGATAGAAATACATAAGATGCGCAGGTTACGAAATTGGTAAAGCTGGGAACAGGTAAAACAACCTTATCAATTGGTGATGGGGCTAATGATGTTGGCATGCTTCAAGAGGCTGATATTGGAGTTGGCATCAGTGGTGTTGAAGGGAGGCAGGTTATCATATTTCTGTTTTATATCATATATTTGTTGATTTCGATGATGTCCATCTCAACTTGCTTTCGCTACCACATTCTTTATGCATTTCACAGATTTTGTTAGAAACCTTGTTTTCATTTATCACTAAGGTCTCTGTATTATTTTTATTAGTTCATATGTTTTCAGCTCCTGCAACAAATTTGTCACCCCTACATCTACTGAAACATTAAAAAGTAGACTATCATGCTTTTCCTGAGTGCTTAGAAAGCCATATTCAGTCTGCTGGTGAAATTCCCTTTCCCCCCCTCGTTAGGATATAACTTTTAATCAAATTAACTTTATAGAGCCAACTGATAATCAACATACCTAGAAAAGTATTAAACAGAAGAAACTTATCCTACTTGTCAGCTTTTCGCCCGTCGAGCTTCCAATGTCTCCTCTTCCCTTTGTCCCAAAGCCGCCACATCTGCCTATTTAGTTTGGCATAGTGAGTGAATATGATCTTTTTCTGGAAAATGGTTATATCTCTTGCAAGCTAATATATTGATGACAATATTATTTTCAGAATTAAATATGATAGAATAAAGATCCAGGATGATTCTCAAGTGCATTCTTTCATTGCAGGCAGTGATGGCAAGTGATTTTGCTATAGCTCAGTTCCGGTTTTTGGAACGTCTCTTGTTGGTACATGGTCATTGGTGCTACAGGCGCATATCAATGATGGTACACCCATGCTCCAATGTTCTTTACCATTGCATATACAAAGATACAATTTTTTGTGTTCAACATGTCCTTTAAAAGTTTGTTTTTTTTTGTTTTTTTTTTTTTTCCTATGTTGTATACAAAGGAGAGAAACAAAAAATCATGTAGCAGTGATGGATTTCACATGGTGATTGTTTTTGCTTTGCCCTTTTGAAGGTCCCGTTTCATTTGGGGATGAGGGTTTTAAACTGCACGCTATGGAGTTTGCTCCCTTAAAAATGACAAATTTTTGTGTACAATTAATAGTTCGTTTGTGGATGTGGATAGTTAGGGAGCAAGTGAACAAAGACATTTATCCCTTGTTGACGTGCATCATTCTTTTTTCGTGGATACAGATATGCTATTTCTTCTACAAGAACATCACATTTGGGTTTACTCTGTTTTGGTTTGAGGCCTATGCTTCATTCTCTGGACAAGCGGCTTATAATGATTGGTACATGTCATTTTACAATGTCTTCTTCACCTCGCTTCCTGTAATAGCTCTCGGTGTATTTGATCAGGATGTTTCCTCACGGCTCTGCCTCAAGGTACATAGTTTGATATAGTTCTTAAGATTATGTGTGAATTATAAGTCCAAAGAGAAAGCTAGGCTGAAATATGTATGTTTGTGACAAACTGTACCTTTGAGATGCCATCTTGATCGCAGCGTGATGGCATGAGTCCACTTCGACTTCCCAGAAAGACACTGGGTTTAAGTATCAGTTGTTGTAACCTGTTCTTTAAACGGTTTAATTAATCAGTCTTTCTGTTTTAAGCAAGAAGGGTGTCTTAATTAGAAAGAAGGCCGTCTTTTCATCAAGCTAGACGCATAGATGGAAAAGCTGAAATTCCATTATTCTATTTGCAGCACCCGTTTTTATATCTAGAGGGAGTACAGAACGTTCTCTTCAGCTGGCTTCGCATACTTGGATGGATGATTAATGGAGTTATCAGCTCCATAATTATCTTCTTCTTCACCACCAACTCCACTGTTTACCAGGCTTTTCGGAGAGATGGTCAGGTTGTTGACTTTGAAGTTCTTGGAGTCACGATGTATACTACCGTGGTGTGGGCGGTGAATTGCCAAATGGCACTAGCTATTAATTACTTCACTTGGATTCAGCACTTCTTCATCTGGGGAAGCATTGCCTTCTGGTATGTGTTCTTAGTAATATATGGCTCCCTCCTTCCAACCGTGTCGACTACAGCATATAAGGTTCTTGTGGAAGCCTGTGCTCCTAGTCCTCTCTATTGGTTCGTTACAATTTTTGTAGTTATTTCGACGCTTCTACCATATTTTTCCTACCGGGCTTTTCAGACACGGTTTCAACCAATGTACCATGATATGATACAACAAATGACAGTCGAAAGACGAAACCAGACTCAGAATTCTGATGAATTGTCTCTGCCAGTGACGGGCAAACTACAGCATCTGAGGGAAAGATTGAAACCTAGGGAAACATGAAACATATAAAGTTCCAATTCTTACAATTTTCTGCTATTTTGGGGTTTTTTTTTTTTTTTTTTTTTTTTTTTTTTTTTTTTGTATATGTTGCCAGTCATTTGAAGTGTTAGTTTGAGAAATGATTTGTATACAGGTCAACTTTCCAAATAGATAGTCATGTGAAGGTCATGCAAATATAGGTCAAAACTTTATCAAAGAAAGCTGTGTTTTCCCATGCCTTTTGTTGTATAATATCGTCACGGGTTATCTTCAGTTTATATTTCAGGAAAATACTAAATTGCTTGCTAAAAGTGATTTGGTACATTCTATGATACCCAAAAAATAAAAAATAAAAACCTGTTTCCTGCCAAAGCATAGGATTAGCTTCACCTGGCCTTTCGTGGAGACCAAACATTCGGCATTTTTAGGTGAGTTAACACTCGACTGCTTCGGGTCTCAGCAACAACATAAAACAAAATTATTTGATAATACTTCGAATTTTATTGTATGAAATTATCGAATATGGTAATATGTCCCAGTTATCAGATTGAATTACATTCCATAATCGTAATTAGAAACCAACCAAAATGAATAATCATAATTTCTTCATGTTGGGCTAAGTTTTTTTTTTTCAATTATTAGGTCACACATTGTGGAAAATTTGTGAAAGTATGCAGCCATGGAGAAGAACAGTGACAATCCAACTACGGTTCCTTGTCAACTATTTCTACTTTCACGGATCACCTTCTAAGATTTTCCATCCTTGACCCTTTTTTCTCCCTTTATAGAAGATTTTCGTTCATGAACTAGAAAATCACATGAATTGTGCCACCACATAACCCAATTTGTGTTCGCCGGCGGCTGCGGCCTCGGTAGCTTTTGCAAGATTAATAATTCCAATCATTTTTAACTACCCAATTTTGTAGAGATAAACACGATCGGAACTTTTTAATTGGTTGATGATGTTCCACAAACTGGAATATTGATTTAAATAGAATACCGTTTATTTCACCGATTCGAGTTTAAAATTTGAGTTTTGCTACAGTAAAAAAATTTCAAAAACAGTTACATCTAATTTTTTTTTTTGTTATAATAAAAGGCTCTCACATAAAATCATATCTTAACTCGAATTACAAATTCGAATCAACAAAGTGAACGAGACACGTATATAGCCAATCTTCTTTAGAAGTAATAAATGCAAGCACGTGTTTGTGGTGGATAATCACCATTCACCATTCCATGCCGATGCAAATTGCAAATTGCAACTTGCAAGTGATAGTTCCCTTCGAAAAAAAAAAAAAGAAATTGTAACGGTATGATTCATTTTGGTCATCGTTATCACAAAGTTTACTTTTTTTTTTTTTTTTATTTAATGCTGCCTAAACTAAACAACTTGTGTTAATTAAGAAACCTGGCTAGGGCCAGTCTGGATACGTACATAGCATCAAACCAAATGAATTTAATATTAGATACAAATTTATATACGTACGTGCCAACAGAAAATTGCCGCGCAAAGAAAAATAATAAGTACCTACAGAATAGTCAAACAGTGAAATTAGTAATAAATAAGTTGGGATAGATAGTAATTAATAATTATGTTCAAATGTAAGGCACTAGTTTAGACTTTTAGTATCAAGATAGGTTGGGACTTGGTCACATTTTTTTTTTTTTTTTTTTTTTAAAGAAAGAATTAACTATAGTATAAGAACGATGAAAACCATTGACATTCGCTCAACTTTCTTTTTTTTTTTTTTTCCAATTATTCTAAGCCAAAATAATTTTTTTGCGGAAATCCTTTGAAATTTTTTTTTCTCTTTTCTTTTTATTTATTTATTTTGAAAGGTTTTGAGTCATTTTTACAAATTAAGTTAATTTTGTACTTTTTTTTTTTTACCAAGTAATAACTAAACTTGATTCTCGTTAGAGAAACATCCCACATTCCCACTCTAATTAGAATCTTTCAAAGTCTCAACTCTCAAGTGAAAGTAACCGCCGAACTAATCATATTTTATACTGAGTATTGATTAATAGGACTTCCTAACTGCCTTATCCTGTTCATTTCACCAATTTAAATTTTGTTACAATAAAAAGTTCTCAGAAATAATTACATTTAACTTTTTTATTACAGTAAAAAACTCTCACATAAAGTCACATCTCAACTCGAATTAAAAACTCGAATCAACGACCTAAACGGGATATTCACTTTATGTTTGCCTAAGAATTTTAGGGATGAATAATATAACATACATAATACGTTCGTATATAATATAGGCACACAGACATATATGTATGTATTTTTACATGTATATTTCTTTTTTCATATTTCTGAAAACATCCATTGCCTACAAGAAGAGCTGTAGAATATATAATAGACACATATATAGCGTCCTTTTCTTTTTAATTCATTTGTTGAGATGATACTCGCTAATAAATTAGTATGAGTTTGCCTTATAATATGCCTTTCACATTATCGTTCTACAGCCAAATGACCACGAAGGTTCTTATATATTATTATTATTTTTTTCTATTCATTTTACAACTCAAATTTTATTATTACATTATTTTATCTCACAAAAAATTAAATTAAATTTTTTTTATTATAATATTTTTCTCTTAAATACACCACTCAAATTATAACTTGAGTTGTGAAATAAACGTATCATAATAATTAGAATCGCATAATAGCGGTCGATACGCAAACATGATACATGCGTGTGTGTATAGCATCAAAGGTACGCAATTTTATTTCAGAAAAAAAAAGGCTAGAGTGAGCAATTACGTATGTAGTTAAGTGATGATAATGATATATCGTCGTATGGAACTGAAAATCCGTTAATAGTCGGTACTTCTCTCATTTATCAAGTAATTAAAGTAATTATTTAGTTAATTTCCCATGACTTTTTAATCTTTTATATTTTCAAATAGACTCCCATGTAGAGAAGTTTCAAAAAATAAAAAATTATAGAAATATGTACAATTTATTATACCAATGTCAACTTTGCATGCGCTCTTTTTTTTTTTTTTTTTTTTTTTCTCAAAGAGTTAATTTGTCTTTTAATTAAAGGGCCAGTTTACTAGCGAAAGGGTTTTTTTATATTATTATTTCACTAAATAAGGTAACAATTTAAATTTCGTTCATTTTACCGATTCGAGTTTAAAATCTAAATTTTGGTACAGTAAAAAATTTTAAAAAATAATTACATCTAATTTTTTTACTACAATAAAAAATTTTCATATAAAATCACATATTAATTTAAATTAAAAACTCAAATTAATAAATTAAACGGACCAAGCGGTGTTGCTTCTAAATTTTATTTTCTAGTGTCAGATCTTCCTTCTAGAAAGTCCACGGTTGGGACAACTAACTAGGTTCTAGGTCCCAAAATAAAGAAATAAACAAACCTGATCCCCACATGTAATCTCTCAAACCTGTTTTGGCTATTTTCCTTTGTGAAATCTATCCTTTGTTTCTTTATTTGCAATCATAACAAATATTAGAAAATAAATTAGCTACGTAATTTCACTTGACAATTTTTTTTTTTTTTTAACGGAAAAATTTCATGTCACTTGACAACTTTATAGATTCTAGAACGACATATGTTCACTTTCCAATTTTTACAATGATGGGCGGCATGTGGAATTTAATTTGCAAGTGGTGTTGCACAGATCATATGCTGTTTTTAATCTCGGAAGGATAAATCTTGGAATGTGAAAAGTGGAAAGTAACTGAAAATTGTGAATTTTTTTTTTTTTTTTTTTTTTTTTTTTTTTTACATAGAAGCTTGCTTGACCCATTAGATGTGACCATTCTTTCTAATGGGTAGGTCAAAATGCGCATCAAATGTGGAAAGGTACATAATCACATATGCTCTCAAGTTGATGTGTCTTAATTATAATCATGATAGCAGGACCGCACAACTAATAACTCTAGGATAATATTTTTTTTTGATTGGTAATATTAAAAAAAAAAAAAAAAAAAAAAACTAGGCAAAAATTGTGTGTATCGCCTTTCTCTGCGTCGTTGTTTTGTACATGCAAAAAATAGGAACCACTATAATCAATTGTTAATATATAGTATTACAGGATAGGACTGGTAATATGGGTCACGAAACGACGACACGACTCGAAAATGACACAAATTTTACGGGTTAGGGTTGCAAAAAAAAATGTTCAGGTCAGAATTAGGTCAACCTGAAATTGACACGAAAAAAACACTGGTTAATTTCGGGTTAGACCCGTCTAATCTAAACACGACACGAAACTCGTAAAAATTTAAAAAATACATATATTTTTCCTTTCATATTTTAAATTTTATTATAAACTTGTGATATCATGATAGTTATACTCAAAATCTTATACTATTATTTACTTAATTTTAATGGATGTTATGGAAATTTAGTGTGTTATGAATTTTATGTTATTTATAATATGTAAAAAACTAAATAAAAGTATAAAATTTTTGTATCAATTTTGGATTCACAGGTCAATTTCGTGTCACATGTCATTTTCGAGTCGTGTCGTGTTAACTCGTAAAGTGGTCGTGTCGTGTTCGTGTTGCGGTTTTTAAAAAATTTCATGTCACGAATTGTATTCGGGTTGACTGTAAATTTTAAAAAAAGAACGATTAAAACACGACATGAACACGACACGTGACACGAATTGCTACTCCTATTATAAGGACTGCTTTTTTTAAAAAAAAAAAAATCAGAGATTACGTGTACATGATGAGAAATGAAGTATAGCCCATTATTTTCTTGGTCTTAAAACGTATAAAACGTTTCTCACTTATCAGAAAATAATAAAAGTAACAACAACTGAAAAGATGTGTAAATTAATTAAAACCTTGAAACACAAAGACATATGACAACTACTCTTGATCGCTTCACACCCGCAATGTTCCACCATCCATATCCCATGGTACTAGAATTAAGTATATAAAAAATAATAATAAATGTGATCACAGACACATAATTAATGTCTTTTTATTAACAATGTAATTATTTTGTTTATAAAACTATATACATATATGAAAAATCATATAGCAGTGGTGTTACCTAGTACTTATTATGTGGTACTGGTTTTATGTTTTAGTAAACGATTAGGTCTGGTCAATATGTGTTGTTTCCGGAATGTACAAAGTTGAATTAAATCATTAATGAATATACACAAAAACAAAATGGCAATATTGCTAACATAAAATAAAATGTGGATTAATTTTGAGCTATATACAGAATAAATTAGCAACCTCTCATTGTCAATAACAAATCATTAGTTTTTCCCAGTACATTTAAATTCATTTTTTTTTTGTCTCTTTTCGATAAAGTTTTAAAGTAAATTTTGTGAGAAGTTAGTCATAGCCAATCAATCAATCACTATTTCAACCACTACTATCTTGTTTACCAAAGAGTTTGAACTCCCGTTTAAAGTTATGTCTTTTATAAAAATTTAAATTTAAAAAGTTATGTTATAATATTTTTTTTTTTTAAAAATTTTAAAAATTTATATTATGATTTAAATCATGTCATGAACTAAACAAGTCTTATGTCTCATTGAAATATAAATAAAGTTTCATGACTAGGAACTAGAGAATATCATGTCAGAGTTCTAAACTATGACATTTTTATTGAGACAAACGTTTAGTTCATGGATTTAAAATTATTCTTGTTTTACATGTATTTTTTATGAGAGAAAATATTATAGCAAGTCACGAACTATGATTCGAACCATGACGTGAATTCTTCTTCTAAACGTGAAATTTGTAGAACAACTTTTTCCTGAGCCTAACAACCCAACAAAGATAATCAAGATGTGGATACACATGGTATTCATCCTGAATTTCAAAATTGACCACATATCCGGGTTTGCTCGGCTCACTCTAGTTAAATTTGAGCAAAACTTGCTCGAATAATATTCCTATAAATACGATAAATACGATACTGAACATTCTTATCATAGCACTTTGTTCTCTCTTTTATCTTTTTTTATCTAACATTCATCACTTAGGCCTGAAAGCGTTCTCAGCAAACGCTTTATTAAATGGTCTAAAAACGTTTGGTTCATAAATTAGAATCATGATATTATAACCATTTTTGATTTACGTGTATTTTTTGTGAGAGAAAACACTATAACAAATCATAAATTATAATTTAAATTATGATATGAATCTCCTTACTAAACGTCTTTGGAGTTTTTATCCAACCTCCGTGTGCCACAGCACATCGTGTTGATGTAGATCTCCCCACCAACAACAAGAAAATACCAACTAATAAAATATAATTATGAACCGTCACATTTTTATTAGCAAACATTAGATGTCGTTTTTTTCCTATTGTATTGTGTTTTGCAATATCTCATTTTTTTTTTTTTTTCCTTTTCTTTTGCTCAATCTCGAACAGTTCCACAGTTAATTTTAGTCAGACTTAATCATATTTCTTTGAAGCTAAATCTTCTTTTATTACGCGGAATTCGGAAAGGGGAATTAGCAAACATTAGTAATTGAAGGAATCTCCACTTTAATAACCCGACGCACACTTGTAGTTGTCCTTTTTGCCAATGGCACGCGTGTGAATTTTTGCCGCACGAAAACGTGTAAATCAAGGGAAGGAAATATCCGAGAAGGGACTTGGAAAAAGTGTTAACGAATTACTTACTATAATAAAACATCATTTAATAAAAGCTCATTATTGTTTGTATAACTTTATCGGACAATTTTCTAGGACATTAAAGAAATGGCTCTTTTGTATAAATACTGTTTGAATTTTTTAAATTTGGCAATTTAGTATCAATTTTTTGAACTTTTTATTTTTAGCATTTTTAATATTTGTTGTTTAAATTTATTAAAATTTTGATTTTTTTTATTAAATTTACTTTTTTTTATTAAATTTACAAGTGACAACTTAAAAAGCACATTAATGATATTTTTATTTGGTATTAATAAAATTTCATGTTAAAATTTAGATTAAAGTTTAAGTTATATTTAAATTAAGTTCAAATTTTTAAATGTATTTATATTAAAACTAAACAAATATGAACGTGAATGTCTTTATAAGGCTATCAATTGCAAGTTAGGTGCAAAAAATGGTCAAAATTTTAATAAATTTAAGCAATAAAGGTTGAAAGTGTCAAAAATTATAAATTCAGAGTATTGATTGCTAAGAAAAAAGTTTAGAAACTAAATTGTTAAATTTAAAAAGTTTAGGAAGTATTCGTATAAAATAGCCTGGAGAAAATTTTATTGATGCACCTTTTTTTTTTTTTAATAAACTATTGATTCGATGAAAATTTTTATGATATGTACTATTTTTTATTAGTGTGCATATAACTCAGATAAATTTGAGCTTTATAAAATAAATCTTCGACTCTTTCACCTCCACCTCCAAAAAAGTATAACTAAATAGATATATGTGAACTAAATTAAACCTATCACCACTATGAATTGAAATCTTAGTGTGTGTGTGTATATATATAACATGAAAACAAAATGAACGAAAATGAGAGGGACCTTCAAGTTAAAAAATGGTCTGAGTTATATATATATTTTTTAAAAAGAAAAACCCTATCGTTGACAAAATTTCAAACTGTAATATTTCCATCAAAATTCACTACACATTTTAACTTTTTTGATATGATATGATTCTAAATTATCTAGCAGTTTAAAATTTTTGTTACTCGTTACATTTATATGTTTTTCTCCCTTTTGTATGGTACCACAAAATTCTTTAATTTTATAATAGAATATAAATTATTTAAAAATCCTATCATAAGACACGATTGTAAACATGAATTATATATTAGTATTGTAAACTAGAAAATCAAATCAAAATCATCCTAAATTAAACAAAATATGACAATCCTTCCATTTACAGGATATCAAAACTATTCTATTGGTAAAAAAAAAAAAAAAAAAAAAAAAAATCAATTTTGACACTTTATCCCTTTAAATAAAATAAAATACGCTATTTACTAATATACCTATCTTCGGCATGCACTTTGTGCGTCTCCCTAATTTAGTTACCTCTTTTTTTATTTTTATTTTTTTGTTACTACAAAAAAAAAAAAAATAATAATAATAAAGAGAGACCCTTTATCCCCAAGATCCCACCCTAACCAACTCATACATATCCTCTATAGTTTAGCATCTCTCTCTCTCTCTCTCTCTCTCTCTGTATATATATATATATATATATATATATATATATATATATATATGGGCGCGCACACACGCACACACACATATACACCTTTGTCCATATATACACATATGTGTAGTTCAAACGGAAAATCAGCCACAATGCAAGACCAAAGCTCTGAGGTCTCTGTCTCTCCCAGCTTCAATTGCTACTCTTCCGATTCACTAGCCGATATCGCCACTAAAGTTTCCCGAGAATTCTGCAAATTAAACTTGGAGACCTCCGGCGATGACGAAGACAACGATTTCGAGTTCGTTTCGCTTTCTACGGCAGGCGACGAGGTCTTCCTAAACGGCGCTCAGATCGGCCCCGTTTTTCCGGTGTTCAACCGCGACCTTCTGTTAGGCACTTGCGAGGAGGACCGGCGAGGAGACCGATTTGCTCTTGGCCACGAGGAGGAGATTCCAGATCCGCCGTCGTCCCCGTCGTCGTCGTGTTCGGAGGCCGACGAATTGGACGGGATTCCGCCTGGGACGTACTGCGTTTGGACTCCGAAGGGCGTTCCCCCGTCGCCGGCGCGGTGCGAGAAGAGCAAGTCGACCGGATCGTCCTCGAGGCGGTGGCGTTTCCGCGACCTCCTCCGGCGAAGCCTCAGCGACGGCAAGGAATCGTTCGTCTTCCTTACGCCGTCGTTTGGCTCGAGGAAGTCTCCGACGGAGGATAACAAAACTAACAAAGCAGAAGAGAAGCCGATCCGTAAAAGCGGCTCTGCCGTCTACGCCGCCGGAAAGGGAAAAAATATGGCGGCGGCTCACCAAGTTTTTTACGTGAAGAACAGACCGTTGAATCAGAAGACGGAGAAAAGACGATCAACCTTTCTTCCGTACAGGCAAGATTTAGTTGGCTTCTTTACTAATGTGAACACCATGGGAAGAACCTTCTCTCCTTTCTGAAGTTTCTGAAATGGAAAGAATCTTTTCTTTTCTTCAGCCCGATTAAAGTTTTGTCTTTTATTATGAGTGCATAATAGGGTTTTTTTTTTTTTTTTTTTTTTTTTTTTTTCCAGAAAGTAACTTTAATTTCCCATTAAAAGAAAATGGAAAGTAAAAGTTATTTATAACTTTTGTTTTGGAGTATTGACGGCTTTTTGAGAAAACAATAAACAAAAGGCTGTATCGTTTTTCTATTTTTATTTATTATTTTTATGGAGAGTTGTAAATAGTTATATGATTTTGTACTTAAAATTATTATGGAGTGCCTCAAATGCAGTGACCATCGTGTAATTATATGATCAAGCAATGAATTATGTGTGATTAATATTTATATATATTTCAAAGTTCAAAGTTATTTGGTCTAGCTCTATTATTTTTAAATTTAAATTTTTAATTTAAATTAAGATGTGATATTTTTTTAAAAGATTTTATTATAATAAAAAAAATATTAAATGAGATATTTTTTAAAAATTTTTTACTATAAAAATTTAAAATTAAAATCAAAATGAATAATACTGTAATATTTATCTCGGTATGTATGCATTTTGTTTTTCTTTCCAAAGGGGCACAATTTTGTTCTGCAAATTGCCATTCCTTAACACGTTTCCCACGCTAATTAAGTGCGCATGTATAATGATCAAATATGTATTTTTTTAGGGAAATGTATAATGATACTATATATGTATATATATATATATTTAAAAATACATATATTTCTGAAATAGTCTTCAAGAATGTGTGAATTTCGCTTTTTTAAATACAGCGTAAATGGTAGGTAAAATACCCTAAAAAATTACAGGCAAAATCATAAAATATACATTTTTTTAGTATATTTTGAATTACAAAATTCTGGTTCATTGTTTTAATCCAAAAGAAAAATGTAGTTCTTTTTCATTTATTTATCCCGAATAGGTCATAACTTGATATGGGTGGAATTATTCTGATTTATTAAACTCTGTCTAATTCGCGTTTACATTTAAACCAATTGTCAATAAATAATCTCCCCAAAATTGGACAATGCGCCTAAACTGCACTTCTGATTGGTTAGATTACATAATCAAGGCTCAATGAAATCTTGTTAATAAGGTTAAGCAATTGACTTAAGCCTTAATATTTGCTAAAATTTTAAACTTCAACATCATATAACAATTTTCATTAGTTTATTCACGTCAAAGGAATGAAAAAAAAAAAAAAAAAAATCTCACTATGGCACAGAAGACTACCAAACCTATACTGCTTTAGCAGATCTCCTACTTTCCTACATAATGCCTATCAAATATTTTTTTATTATTTTTTTTTTTAAAAATTCTTCAATTTTTAATGCTATCTTTAATTAAGAGGGATATAAAATAGAAAGGAAAAAGAAGCAGAAAACGAGACCGTGAGAAAAAATACAAAGAAAGAGGAGGAAGCTTTCGGTAGAAGATAAAGAAAAAAGAGGAAAAAAATATATAATTGATTTAATAACCATACTACGAAAGAAAAAAGGGAAAAGAAAATGTCTAATTTATTTAACAACCATATTATTATACAAATAAGAAGATACAAAGCTTGTTGGGTTGTATTTTTTAGTTATAGTGATTTGAGTGTAGATTTTGAGTTATAATTTCAATTGAAGTTATAACTTAAGTTTGTATTTGGACGTGCATATTTAAATTATGATTTGAATTAAGAATCTATTTGAATTTGTATTTGAATGAGTCAAAACATGAATTTGTATTTATATAGTTTTTTTAATAAAAACTTAATGATGATGAAAAATTTTAATAGGGTATATGAGTAGAGTTTTATTCATCTTTTCGTTGTGAACACAGAAAAAAATTATCTCAATCGGAATTAAAACGTAAAAGTTATGACTTTTTTAAGAATAAAAAAAACATTATTCATTAACTTGAGTTTGCGTTTAAAAACTTTAGCTGAAGGAAAAACTTGAAGTCAGATTTTAGCCTTAAACTCGAGTTAAAACTTAAGTTCAAACTCAAATTTTACAAACGAACATGAACTTAAATAAAGTTATAACTTGAGTTTAAACTTTTTTTTTTTTAGTTTTACTCTAAAAGAATAAGCTCACAATGTGATGAGAATTTTATTTTTGTCAAATATTTTCTCTTCTCTTTACTTTCTAAAAAGTTAAAAAGGTTAAAGAATAATAAACCCCATAAATATTACATTTTTTTTACGATTTCTTTTTTACCAAACAACTAAATATTATATATATTTTTAATCTAAAATCCTTAATTTATTTTCTTTCTAATCCCTTTTCCATTCGGCCAAATATAGGCTAAACTCTACCATTATGGTTGCCATTATTATAGCGAAGTGGTATATGCACCCGTATGTGGAAGACCTTATAATTTTTTTTTTTTTTTGAAATGTGAAGACCTTATAATTTTGCTTGCTCCAAAAAATTAAACTCTTTAATCATATTCGGAAGTTTGTGGTGCGTGACCAATCACAGGATTTACGTGAAAAACGTAAACTTTTTGTCATTACTCATATTTGGTGGCCACGACGGTGACATGATGATGCTGTTATGGCAATATGGTTAGATGGCAAGGCTTTAAAATGTGCCAAAATTGGGTTAAAAAGCTTGTACAACCAAAAGTATTTTACCATTAGGAGTACCAAATATAATTCCACATCGTCTGATTATGTCAAAATTAGAATTATACTAGTTTAATACAAGTTCACCAATTAAATAGGATAGAATTTAATGTTGAGAATATTTATGATGAACTTCACTGGTAAGAATTACTGTTATTTTTAACTATTGGATTAAATTTTTTTAATGGTCATATATGTAAATGTTCACAATAAAAATTTTCGGCACGCAACACAAATTGTCTTCTACTCTAAATCAAACTGTTACAAAATTAATCAAACAATTAAAATATAGTTTCGTTTCTGATGGAGTAAAATAACTTTATCCACTGTAAATACATTTTTTTTTTTTTTAATAAAAACACAATAATTTATGACTGTTTTGTTTCTGGCCTTTTTTCACTTACACTATGAAAGAATTCTCCTTTGTAAAATTAAGCTAAGAAAAAAAATTATGATAAAATAAAAATAAATATTATATTTCAAAAAAAAAAACTCTCTATTAACACTTATACTGAATTTTTTTACTAGGTTTTTATATTAGTAGAGTTAATTTTTAATTATTAAATCTAATTAAAATAACATCTTATTAAAAAAATATGCATAATAAACAGTTTCTCATACAAATACGGACGATAAAAATAAAAAATTACTTATAATTTATTTTTCCCGATCTTATAAAAAAAATTCACTACAAAAGATCTCATAATTTAAAATTAAATTATTTTCAAAAACTAATTTAAAATTATATTCTATTTGGATAAAAAAAGGGTAATACCTTGTAATTTTTTGTTTATTTATAATAATACCTTATAAAATTTTTAAAAAGTACGGTCCGTTTATTTTGTTAATTTAAGTTTGTAATTTAAATTAAAATGTAATTTATGTAAAAAAATTTTATTATAATAAAAAAATTAAATATAATTATTTTTAAAATTTTTTTATTATAATAAAATTTTAAATTTAAATTTAAATACATCTACACGTACATGCACTGTCACTGCATGATCTTTGATAAAGACCATAAGCAAAAAAAAGGCCGCCAGCCAACTAGCTAAGGAATCTCCCAATTTCCACTCTCTTATTACACGTCTCTCTAGAAGGCCATACACTGACAAAAAAAGACAGTATTCGTACAGATATAATCCTCAATGGAAAATTCCAGAAAAAAAAAAAAAAAAAAAAAATCCTCTCAGGAAGGTGATTGATATGGATCGCAAATTCGCGTAGTTTAATTAAGACGAGCTTATTCATTGTTATGGAGTTAATACTCGTTTTGGCGAATGCTTTGTAATCACACGTGTCTCTGTCTTTTGTTTGTTGAGCGAGGAAAGAAAGACAGCATCAGGGGACCCCCTGGAATTAATGGATAATCCCATCAATCAATACAAAGACAAAAATCGCATTAATCAATTTCAACAATTTTCCACATGTATGATGTATCTATCTACTGGCTGCATTGGACCTTCTGGATAGACTTGCTTTGAGTACTTGTTATTGGCGTAAAACACATTTTTTATTCACTTTGTGAATTTAAATTTTTAATTTAAATTAAAATATAATATTTTTTAAATTTTTTAAATTTTTTATTATATTAAAAAATTTTAATATAATATATTTTTTTAAAATTTTTTTATTAAAAAAAAAATTTAAAATTAAAAATAAAATGAATAATACCGTCCTACGAAAAAAGACACAATACAAAAATAAACTTTTATAAAGCTCGACCAAAACACAAAAAGAAGATAAAAAATTTACATGCTTCAACTAGGTCAGAGGGAGAGGGAGAGAGAGAGAGAGAGAGAGAGAGAGAGAGAGAGAGAGAGAGAGAGAGAGAGAGAGAGAGAGAGAGAGAGAGAGAGAGAGAGAGGATCCGTCCGGAAAATTAGTTTGTAATGTGGTGGTGTGAACTTTTTTTTTAAATGAAAAGTTTTAAAAAAATGTGATTTGAACTCGTTATTTGAAATGACATTTTGATTATAGGTTTAAAAAGTGAATAAATTTTGAAATTATATTTGGTCGGTATAATCAAGAGATGGAGTTTTGTGTGAGAAATGATTCAATTGAGGTAGGAAGGGTTTGAATTATTGAACATTAAACAATTTAGGTTCAAAAATCTGACAATAGGGGGATAATTTCGAAATTGGGGTCTCTTTTTGGTTCAAAATATTTTATCAATGTTCCAAAATCTAGAAAAAAAAAAAAAAAATTATCAAACACGTCCTCAGCTAGCATTTTGGGTCTAAAACATGTGATCTAAGTTACCAAACAGACATCATTAATTAAAAACTTTAAAATTACACATTCAACAAACTTTATCAATATTTTTTGCCCACAACGCACACACTGCTCATCTCTCTTATACCTAATTTTTCTTCTTGTAGTTTTACCTAATTTAGAACTTGAATTTTGAGTAAAAAGTGAAAAAAACTTCGTGAACTTGAATAAAATTGAAACTTGAGTTGTCTTTTTTTGAGTTTTATGTGTAAAAGAACATGCAAATATCTCTTCCTTTTTTCCTTCTCTTAAAACCATATAAAATATATATATTTAGGCCCTGTTCATTTCACTGATTTGAGTTTAGAATTTAAATTTTACTACAGTAATATCTCTTCCTTTTTTCCTTCTCTTAAAACCATATAAAATATATATATTTAGGCCCTGTTCATTTTACTGATTTGAGTTTAGAATTTAAATTTTACTACAGTAAAAAGTTTTTAGAAACAGTCACATCTAACTTTTTTATTACAATAAAAAACTCTCACATAAAGTCACATTTTAACTTAAATTAAAAACTCGAATCAACGAACTAAAGGGCCCTTAAACACTTTCACCTCTTGGTTATTATGGCAGACATTGAAAATTAGAAGAACCACCACCTTATACTTCCGTGAATGGTCTCCTAAATAAATATTTTTAGTACCAATCTTTTACGGTTCTATTCACATATATATATATATATATATATATATATATTTTTTTTTTCTTTGTTTCTCGTCGTTCAATTTAAATATTCTACGTCTCTGCTCCCCACTAATTTTCTTTTATTTTATTAGATAGAGTGTCGTTCTCAGTTTATTGTGGCAATTGACATTTTATTTTCAAGATAATGAATGCTAGCTAGCTAGCTCTATTTGAAAAGCGTAAATAGATTAATGGGAAAATATGGACTATGGAATTCGATTTATTATTGAAAGTTGCTTGAAGCTGTAAAGACAAGAGACTACACAGCACATGAGAATTAGGTTGTGATCCGCTAGAGGAGGATCCTGTTTCCAGACCTGGTATTGAAACTAGTGCTCAATATGTTTTATAAAATTATTATTTTCCTCTTTAAAATCATCCACTTCTTTCTTTTTCCCTTTTATTTTTAATTTATTCATAAATTTAAAACTAATATTAATCCATAATCAAGCAAACTAAATGGCCGTGTTTATCTTTAAGACTCCGTTCATTTCATTGATTTGCGTTTAAAATTTAAGTTTTATTACAATAAAAAATTATCAAAAACAGTCAAATCTAATTTTTTTACTATAATAAAAATTTTTTACATAAAATCATATTTAAATCCAAATTAAAAATTTAAATTAGTGAATTAAACGGACTTTAAATTCTTTCTGTTCCAGTTTTTCTTTCTAAAACACACATATATATATATATATATGCCGGTATAATATTTTTGAATAAATAATAAATAATAATCGAGAAAGTAGATAAAATAATATTTACGAGAGAGAATAGAACATAACGTAGTACTCATGACCATGCTCTTTGGTCAAGTGGGCGGCTTTGTTATTGTCGGGTCTGTTTGGTTAGAAGATTCGTCTCCGATTTAAATCATGATTCGTAATTTGTTATAGTAGTTTTTCTCACAAAAAATACACGTAAATAAAAAATAGTTTAAATCACATAATTTGAATCCTGAACCAAACGGATTACGTTTGCTTCATGTATTAGAATTATGTAATTAAAATTATTTTTAATTTATGTGTATTTTTTATAAAAAAAATAATATAACAAACTACGAATTATGATTTAAATTAAAAAATAAATCTAAATACCAAACAGAGTCTAGTCTTAATAGAAATGTAAAGAATATTTCTGTGGAAGTAAATTTATCTTCCTATTTTTCGAGTTCGTATATTCTTTAATGTATCCAAACGACATGGGTAATTCTTTCTGTGTGAAAAGTGAACAAATTAAAAAACCGCACACGGGGGTTGCTATATAAAAGTATATATATTTATATATATATATATATATATATTTTTTTTTTTTTCTAGAAACAGAAAAGAGTTTCAAACTTGGGGTTCTTTACAATCTACAGGGCTGCGGACTTGACTATCGAAAAGCCATCAGATGCTCCACCATATTATCTCGAACACACCATGTGAAAATAACATATACAAGTCCATGTATATAAAGCCATCAGGGCTGCGGGCTACGTTGATCGTAGAATGTTCCTATATATATCCAATCATGAACACCCAGTATTTGATAAGTTCATGAAAGCCAAGTTTAGCTGTTAAGGATCCAGCCAGACTAGTTTAGGGATTCTAAAAGTGTCAACAACTTGAAATTATTGGTAGCTTAAGTATCGAAAACGAGACACCCTTTATGATTATATTGTCTTCTTTTACACAAAAGAAAACTAAATATATGTTTCAGGGAGGTTTTAGGGCAGGCGTTCTATGTCTATATATATATATATATATATATATATATATATATATATATATGCGCGTGTGGTTTTAATATTGAAAATTATATATTGACTTAGAACAAAAACTTGCACATTTGTATGAAGTGTAAAATTTTGGTAAGAAATACTTCTAGTAGTCGAATTTTTTAATATTTTAATGTTAATGTTATAAACGTCATTTTCTCTTATCATGTTACTTTATATAATTTTTTCCTTAAAAAAACTCTATTTATATTATTATTTTTTATCTTTTGTATTCCATGAATAATAAATTCTATGAGTGGATACAATTAAAAAAAAAAAGCACTATTATTCATCTACTTATAATGATAGTGCGATAAATCACCAAAATGTGTTATTATTTTCTTAAAAGCAAGTTGTTACGTGGCAATTTTTTTTGTTTAAAAAAAACAAAGTACAATTATTTTGTGAGCCAGTTTAATGTGTTGCTGCATTTATTAATTGTGATGAATCGTCTTAAAATATGGTTATTTACTGTTTTATGCGCTCCATTAAAGCTTATAAAACGTTACAAACATTTTGAACTTCCCAACATTGTGTCTTTGAATTTTATTTTCATATCAAATCTGTATTGTGTTAACTACTAGTATCCTTTCCACATAAATAGCACTTTACTCTATAGATATTATCATTAACTTGTTTCTTAATTTCTTCACTCTGAAGTTTGGTGGAAGAGTTTCTGCTATGTAAATTTCTTTTTTTTTTTTTTTTTTTTTTTTTTTTTTTAAACGGTGAACGAGGAGCTTCTGTAACTATTATGCTCAAAACTTATAAATTTGACAATCAACTCTTTAAATTTGTAAATTTGTTGCAATTTGTTATATTTTACTAAATTTGCTCAAAACTTTTTTTTATTAGATTTAAAGGATTAAAAGTTGAGAAATTGAAATATTTGTATTATATTTGAATTGAGATGTTAAAATTTTTCATTGAATGTACTTTTCTGACACTAATTTAACACAATTATTGTTAAAATAAGACGTATTATAACAATTTTATAAGTTGAAAAAGAAACTTGTTAAAATTAAAAATTTATGAGATAATTTACTAAATTATGACAAATTTAGAATGCAAATGTACTAAAAACCCGATAGAATATATATACACAACTATTAACCATTCGCTTAACTTTGAGTATATATATTAAAAGTAATGCACCATAATATATGAAAGTACTCAGGCTCATAAATTACACTATTAAAATTTAATCAAATCATTAAAAAAATTTCTTTACCGAAACAACAAGCTCTACATATAATTTTTCTCTTTTTAATTTAGGAATGAAGTAAAATAGTAAAAATAACTAAAATTTACATGAAGGTCACTGATTTGACTTCAGAGAAAAAAAAAAAACTGATTTTGAGACCGTTCAATTTAGGACACATGTCGACTTTTTTAATTTATGTTGGGAATTTCGGATTGGATAAATTTTTGGTGATGGCATTATTTGTCACGCCCTCTAAACGGGATGGGTGACGTGAAGCTCGGTTAGGGATTAATAAAGCAGATTCCCAACCGGGTCCCACACTTAGCTACATTAAAATATAAATAAATTACATAATCCAGGAGCCTCTGACACACAGGACTCCACCCCACAGGACATACAGTATCATACATACATGCTCATGTAAATAATCATTACAACATACATCAACCACATTCTAATAAATCCAAATATTTAAATAAGTTTACATAACTTTTCTCAATTCCTTACATTTTATAACAGAGGATGAACGCGATCCTCTCTTGCTCGATCCATAGCATGACTCAGCTACAATGCACCGCTCCTCGAATCTCCTGGGAGGAGTTTAAACATTTGAAACATGAGCGAAAGGCCCAGTAGGATATAATTTAAAATACTTAAAATAAATGAATGCGTAAATGAATAAATAAATAAAATAAGACATTCAGCACTGACAGAGCAACCAGAACCTCACATCCTTTTTCTCAAAGGAAATATAACAGAAAATAATCCATATTACAGGCTTCAGAGAGTAATTAGTACAAATTACTCACCTCACCAAGTGCCTCGCCTACCCGGACCGGTTTTGGGTTCTGCCTCCGAGGATGCACTCTCCGCATCCTATCTAGGCTTACAGCAATAGACTCTATTACCAGTTCACATGATCTCTTTGTTGGGAATAGTGTCCTGAAAGCATGAGATGTAAAAAAGATATTTATTATTTATTTAATAAAATAGTTTATTCATCATTTTATGTACATATATTTATGAATATTTTATGAATATCAAATAAAATTCCTTGATTATTTATGTAACCTTAAACATGGTATATAAGTGTTATATACAAGAGGATAATGTTTAAGGATAATAATCAAAAGTAACTGTTCATAATGAATTTAATTAAAGTTCGGAATCTTTAATTAAAACATTATTAATATATGTCATTCTCATTTAGAATGGAGCGGTGTTATTCGTGACTTTGTTAATATGGCGAGATATTGAATGAGTGTATTTAGCATAATGAGATTATGTGGAACATGGACTTGAGACACAATATGAATTTCTAATAATTTTCGTTAAGTATAGAAATTCTAATTGAGTCTACCGATGGTCATATATAGAATGATCTTAATCTTGAGTTCTTAACAAACTCCTATTTATGGATTTATGTCTTTTGATTTACTCGGTACGGATTCTGAGACCCTGAATCCTATTCCTTGTATTTTGGATACATAATGAAATAAGTAGCTGGGAATGTTATTATACGAGATGGAATCCATTCCTTCTTGAGAAAGAAGCAGATAAATAATTCTCTTGAGTGTTGATTCGGTACTTGGATTAGTAAGAGCGCTCTGGTTCATGAATGTGTTTTATGAATCACTATCCATTAGAGAATCAATAGTACTCAAGGATAAAGATGTAATTAGAGAGGTTAACGGATTCTACCTGACTATAATTATGAATTATTTATGGAGGATCGATCTATATGCAATGACTATATCAAATGGACACTTCACAGTTTAGAAGTAATTAATGTTTATAATTCTGAGAGTGCAATTCCGAGTTTATAGTGGAGTAACTATTGGAATTAATAGAATTAATTAATTAATTAAAGTGTTTAATTAATTATTAATTTTATTGGAGCTCAGAATTATAAGTCCATTAGTCCCCACGTCGTCCTTGTAATTCTACCAGACACAAAAGGCAAAATGGGAATTTTAGAATTACGAAATTCTAAAATTAAATATTCGAAGAATAATTAATTGAGAATTAATTATTATTTAAATAATGAGATTATTTAAATTTGAATTTGAACATATCTAGATTTATCCATTTAGACTTATTTGATAAGTTGTTCAATTTATAATTCAAATTAATTTAAGTTTGACTTAAATTCGAATTTGAATATGAATTAAAATTGGACTACTGGATAAAGGATAAAATATCTTCTCCTTCCCTATCCTGTTTAGGCGTCACACACAGGGATAAAACCCTAGTGTGAGGCCGGCCACCTAAGAGATAAGGGGAAGGGATTTTTTGTTCCAAATTCAAAATTAGAGATAAGGATTTGATCCTATTTTGAAGTTTGACTTCTTCTCTTTAAATATGAGATAAATGAAAAATTGTGAGACAATTTTTGAAACACTTTTTCAGCCCTAGCTTTCTAGTGTGGCCGAATTTTCTCATAGCAAAAAGAGAGTGAAATTTTTTCTCCAAAAAAAAAAAAAAAAATTCCACATCGTGCATGCGTTGGTGTTTGTGGAAATTCGAGTGTTTTAGAAACCGTTTTGTCTCACGTGTGCCCACACACTGTCTACGTGGAATCAAGGAATTGACGTGGAAGACTTTGGTGTTCTAAACACAAGAGCTTGGATCTAGGACTGTTCGTGGTCAAAGAAAATCAAGATATCATCCGAGTCGGCTACAAGGTATTTTTTCGGTTGATCCTTGAATCTTATAAATTAATGAGATTAATTTATTGGTGCATAAATTAATATAATCTATAGAGTATCTCAAAAGTTTTATGAAAATTTTGTTATACACGATCCGCTATTCCGCTGCGTTTCTGCCGCCGAATTCGATTCGGCAACCAACACTCTTATCTTAAGAAATCATCCATTTAACATTATGAAATCGTTCATATGACCCCACAAACTACTCAAGCCGCGGGCCCCATGACTGGGCAAGCCATGAGGTTCCATGACTAGACAAGCTATGGGTTCCAAGGACAGGACAAGCCAAGGAATTTCATAAACTAACAAGCCATGGTTTTTAAAACATTTTTTTCTTTCGCAAACCAATCCCTTTCTTTAAAACATTTTCAAGGCCAAAATCCTTTTGAAAACAGGCTCACAAAGAAGAGGGATAGAATCCTACCTCGCACAATCAAACTTGGGACTAGCGTTGCCTTTTCTGGCTTCCGCTTCCTCAAGCCCCTTCAGTCTGAATCCTCAGCGATCACTGATACAATATAACACTTTAGGATCAATTCTTATTCCTAAAGTAATCAAATCCCAATCATATACCAAGATTTTTCCAATTAGTGTGCCCTAATCAATTTTCATGTTTCAAATTCCATTCCAAGGGTTTCAAATATCAAATCAGGGATTAAAGATGCTAATCCTTTCATCCCAAGTCCCCAACAGGGGTCAAAACAACAATTTCAGGCCAAACATGGTCAAACCCCGTGTACACCGGTCGACCGGTGACAGAGAAGTGCATCACCACTAGTCGGCCGGTGGTGTGCATCCGGTTGACCGGACCGGTTTGCCGGTGGCCATAGCAAGATCTGGTCGGCCGATGCGGTCGACCGGTGGAGAACTCCAGTTCGTGAAAACTCGCGAAAATTAGTTCAAAAACTTGCAAATCCAGTCCCAAATCACAAAATCTCAAGGGATAACCACTAGATCCGGGTTCTAGGTACTAAAACAAGTTCAAAGAACCCAAGATCTCCAATTTCTACCCTAGTTTCACTCAAAATCCATCAAAATCCATTTTGAACCAAAAGTAAGTTTTGAATCCGAAAAACTTGAAATCCAAGAGAGGTTCTTTCAGTAATCTTACCTTAAATCCTTCTCTTAATGTTGAAAACTCTTTGAAATTACTCATGGTTCGAATCCGGTTTTGATTTGAGACACAAATGGGAGAAAGAGAGGGAGAGAGAGCACGGAAGTGAGAAAGAGAGAGAGAGAGAGAGAGAGAGAGAGAGAGAGAGAGAGAGAGAGAGAGAGAAGGGAGAGGAAAAAGGAAGGAAGAAAAGGAAGGAAGAAAAGGAAGGAAAAAGAAAAAGAAAAGAAAAAGAAAAAGAAAAAGAAAAATAAAAGAAAATGACATGTGTAAAATATAACAGTCTAGAAATGCGCCCATACACACTTCTGAATTAAAATAAATTACCGTGAATAATTTAAATACCTTAGAATTATTAAACTCTTATTTAATTAAATCAGATTAGGCACACTAATAGTCTCAGTTACCTTAATTAATCTCAATTAATTCTTTAGGGTGTTACATTATTTTAGGCATGTGTTGGTGATTAATCTGATTCAAGTTTGAATTGCAGCTATTGAGATATGTTTTGGGAAAGTTCAGTTTAATTGAAAAACTGTTTAGAATAAATTAAATTGATTTGATTTGAAGAAAGTCAACTTTTATATGACGTTTATTTTCTATATTCGTCTATGATTTTAAATCATGATTTATAGTTCTTTATAATATTTTATCTCATAAAAAATATACGTAGAACGAATTTTAAATCATGATTTATAGTTCTTTATAATATTTTATCTCATAAAAAATATACGTAGAACGAGAATGATTCTGAATCATGATTCTAAATATATAAACTAAACGTTTTTTATGTTTTAAAAAGTTAAAAATTGACAAGATCTTTGATTTGCTACTGAATATTTGTTTTATAAGTTGATTCGCTGCAGAATATACATTTTGGAAAGTTTCTACTTTGAAGAACAACTTTTATCCTTTTGATAAGTTAAAAATTGATGGAATAATTAATTTGTGATTGAGATTTTATTGGGCTGATCGAATTACTCATGTTTCATAAGAATACTTCCAGATTCATATAATTTTATATCAGAAGATTTTAAGAATCATCATTATTGGTCTTTAAATCAACTTTTGACAGTTATGTTGTAAGAAATTGTTACAATAAAATTTGTAACAGGTTGTTGACAGCGGACTGCATTGAAGTTCTTTGATAATTGAATTTTTGACTATTTAATTGAAGTCCCTCAGTGGTCTATGCACATCTTTTTAGTTCAAAAATTCTAATGAATCATATCATTTTGTGAGCATTTATTTTTCATGTTATTCAGAATAAGAATTTGTAGTATTTGAGAGAAGATGATTTAAAGTGTCGAAGAGAGTTCAACTAATATTTTTTAAGAAAAGAATTTGAAGTGTTTTAGAGAGAGCGCACTCTCAGTCAAAGAGAGTTTGTTGTGCAATTTTAAAGTTGATGAGAGTTTATTGAGCAAATTAATTAAATAATTATAAATTTATAGGCGCGAGAAAAAACCTTAAAGTGATTAAGTCTATTTAAATTATAATATTATTTACTTAATGAATTATTTATCATCTTAATGTGATCTCACAGAATAGGTGAATGCCGAACAGTAATACCATTTATCGTGTGTCTTTCATTATTTCACGTTTTTAATTTCATTTGTTTCAGTAAATCTTATATCAAAACGTGATAAAAGACAAAACCGATACTGAAAATAGCTACGCCCACATTCTCCTAGACTAACACGTGGCATTGCACGAAAAGATATTTTCACAACAATGCAAAATTACAGAAACATCCTCACAGACATCGAGTTTTGCTGACTTGGCGATATATTATTAGGTAATACTCTTCCAAATGATGAGTTTCGCCGAAATTTCAACGTGGCGTTTTCTAAATAAAAGTGTTCAAAGCTGCAGATCCTCGTGAGATGGGCCCAATTAACAACCACACGTGTCACCCACATTCTTGGCCCGTACTCTCTGGCTTCTCTCTCTAGAGAGTATAAACAAAGGAGAGAGAGATAGAGAGAGAGAGAGAGGACATTGCTCTACTCCCACTCCCACTGAAAACCAAGCCGCAGTCAAACGGATATTCGGAACTAAAGACCACCCTCAATTATCGTCTCTCTCAACCAGAAACCCTGGCAGAATGTCCGCTCTGCAAATCCCCTGTTGCAGAGCTCTCGCTCTCGACCGATATCCGCCGCCGCGTCCGACGTCGTTTTGGGGCGGCCGAGTTATTCGCACTCCCGTCGGAAGAGACAACCTCAGACGCCGTTTCGATGCCCGTGGTTTCAGGGTTTCGGCGATGTCGAACGGCTCGCCGTTCAAGATGAATCTGAACCAGTACATGGTCACTCTCGAGAAGCCGCTCGGTATTCGGTTCGCCCTCTCCGTCGACGGCAAAATCTTCGTTCACGCTCTCAAGAAAGGGGTATTTAATTTTTCAATTTTCTTTTCTATGTTAGAATAATTTACGTTTCTATTTGATTTAAAGATCTCATTTTTTTTTTTTTGGTTGTTGAAGGGTAATGCGGAGAAGTCCAGGATAGTTATGGTGGGCGATACTTTGAAGAAGGCAAGTGATCCGTCTGATGGCAGGTTTATTGAGATCAAGGACTTTGGCGATACTCAGTATGATGTTTATCCTTTTTGTTTCATCTGATTAGAACTTTCTTTCTTTTTTGAAGTGCTTAATTTCATTTGTACCTTAATGAACTAATGAACAATGGCATTTTTCTTTAGTTTAAGTTGTAAAAATGGATGTAAATCAGAATCAGGTGATTACGATGGATAATTACACTGCCAAAATAAATAGAGTCTAAGTTTGAACTTTTCAAAATTGAGATATTTTTAAATGATTTTAGTATTGATGGTGTTCATTAAGTTTTTCATTTTTATTTTTTTCAGTCTTTGGTTTCTTCAGGAAGATGCTGAAAGAGAAAACTGGGTCTTTTAGCCTTGTCCTTGAGAGGCCTTTCTCTCCTTTTCCAATTCATGAACTGCCTCTGTTGAATGATCTAGATAACTCATTTAACAAAGGCAAAGTTCCTATTGCCACTTGGAACAAGAGTATATTGGCATCGAATTTGCAAGCGTCTTCTGAGAGCGGTGGGAATTCTGGTTTTGTAACTTTCTCTTCGAAGTTTCTAAATCCACAAGGATGGCAATTTCTGGATGATCAAAATGGACATGTTCAATCACAAATGCAGAAGAATGCGCTCACCCCACCCGTGACCTTGAGCCCACTTGTTTGTATTTTCTCTGAAGAAGAGCCTGGAGATAGTGATTGGGCTCATGGGAATTTCCCGCTAGAGGAATACATAAAGGCAATCGATCGCACTAAAGGCGAGCTTTACTATAATCACTCGCTTGGTATGCGCTATAGTAAGGTGTGCTATTCAGCTTTTGTTTTCTGTTCTTAAAAAAATGTGTGCTATTCAACTATGCACTTTTGTTGGTTGTTATGGACAATATGCCATCACACTTTGATTAAGAAATATTTGGCATATTTTTTGTTACATCACTGATCCATTTGGTTGGTCATTTTATTGTTTTAGATCACAGAGCAGATATATGTCGGATCATGTATACAGACAGAAGCTGATGTAGAGACCTTGTCAAAGATGGTGGTGAGTACTATTACACGCTTATTTTGAACAAATTGCTAATCTTTTCTCTCAGTTGTTGGAAACCTATCACATTGACTCAGGTATAGAGGGTGTGCATCTATATATATCTGCATACTCACAAGTGGCAGAAGAAGATCTAGTAATTGCCCGTTCAGTAGTTTGTATTTACAATTTGCACTCAAGAACTTATGTTTGGTGGTTATCCATTATATCGTGTCTACTTGTTTATCTTTTAATTTTTGCTCTTTAACTGCATTTGGTTACAGGGAGTCACTGCTGTGCTTAGTTTCCAAAGTGGAGTTGAGGCAGAAAATTGGGGACTTGATTCCAAGTTGATTACTGAATCATGCCAAAAATCTGGTATCCTTGTGATCAACTGTCCTATAAGGTAAAATAACAGGTTCTATGCAATACCGTTTATTGATGAAAGAAAATTTTCAAATTTATGATACATCGATTCTTGGATGCATACTTAAGGAGGGTGCTTGGGGAAGTCCTATATTTGATATGGGATGGAGTATTTTTTAGTTAGAGCTCCGCAGCTGGTTACAACTTGGTAAAATTTGGCATATTCTTTTGCAGGGATGGGGATTCTTTTGATATGAGGAAGAAACTACCATTTTGCGTGGGGCTGCTATTACGCTTGTTAAAAAAGAATCATCGCGTTTATGTTACTTGTACTACAGGATTTGATCGATCTCCTGCTTGCGTGATAGCATACCTGCATTGGATGACCGATACTTCCCTTCATGCGGCATATAATTTTGTCACAGGGTTGCATTCGTGCAAGCCAGACAGGTTCTTCTCTCAATCCTTTCCTTTAATTAATTAATTAATTTATTATTATTTTTTTTTTATAATAGCATTTTGTCTTAGTTGTCGTCTTTAGCTGTCTTTCATTGATGCCTCTATGACTTGAGAATTCATTCCCTTCATGTTAGCGGCAGGCCGGCAATTGTTTGGGCAACATGGGATCTCATAGCTATGGTGGAAAATGGCAGACATGACGGACCCGCAACGCATGCTGTAATATTCGTGTGGAACGGGCAAGAGGTGATTACTAATTTCTGATTTCAGTTCTATTCTGCTTCAAGCCAGGAATTAATATGTAAAGAGTTTTATGAAGGAAACCCATAGACATTGTTCCTGCTGCTATAACTGATTAGCAATAAGATTTTATGTTCTACTGCTGCTTCTTCTCAATCCATTTTATGTTGTCTGCCAGGGGGAGGATGTAAATCTTGTTGGAGATTTCACTGGAAATTGGAAAGAAACAATTCGAGCTAATCATAAAGGTGGATCAAGATATGAAGTAGAAGTTAGACTTTCGCAAGGAAAGTAAGTGCATAGTCTTTAGTCACTTGTTTTGTGTCATAATATGCACTATAACACATCTTGACAGGTCTCTGATTCTTTTTTTTTTTTTTTTTTTTTTTTTTAAATCTCATGAGTATTTTTGTTTTTGATAAAAAGAATGCTGAGATAATATTTAGGGTTTGTTTGGTTCAACAACTCAAACTATGGAGATTTAAACCTTTTTTGTTAGAACTGTAGAATCTGAATTGTGGTGATTCAAACTGTGATCCGAACTGTTGTTTGGATGAAGTGTTGAAAATTGTCATTAGAGTTTTATAACAAATCTTAAAAACCTCGTTATAAATGACATTAAAAATATGCAATATGGGTGGGGTTTGTTCCTCTATTCATTATGAACACATTAAAAAAAATATTTCAATCGGAATTAAAACGGAGAAGTTATGACATTTTTAATATTGACATTGAAGAGAGAAAAAGTAGAATATGAAACTATTAGACCGTTGACAATAATTCGGATTGTTAGGATTTAAGAGGGGTGGTGAATTCCAAAATCAACAATTTGAGTTGTCCTTGAACCATTGTTAATAGTTTGAATTGTCATTGAATTTTTCTCTCCCAAACACCAACTTGAATCCTGAACTAAGATTTGAATAAACAACGGTTTGAATTGTTGAAACAAATAGGGGTTTAGTTCATCTTGACACACTTTCTTGTGTGCACGTCACAGATCATGTTATAACAATTAAAGTGTCTTTTACATTTTGGGGGGACTTGAGCTATATACTCGTGCTGTTCAGGTATTACTACAAGTACATTGTTAACGGGCAATGGCGGCATTCGACGACGTCACCGGTAGAAAAGGATGAAGGAGGGAATTCGAACAACGTAATTGTGATCGGTGATACTGCGAGTGTGTGGCCTTCAGTTCAACAGCAAAAGAAAGTTAGTACATTTATTTCTTGTCAGCCATTTTCTTTGAACATTCAAATTGTCTCTCTCTCTCTCAGCCTCGCTTGTGAATTGTGTATGTGTTCTGATGTTTGTTTACCATTCTTTTAGGATGCAAACATTGTGAAGGTGATTGAGAGGCCATTAACAGAAAATGAGCGCTTCATGCTTGCGAAAGCAGCTCGCTGTGTGGCATTCTCCGTTTGTCCAATCAGACTAACTCCAAAGTAGTTGGTCACATGATTCGAACCTGTTTAGGCTTTTAAGTTGGAGGCTACGGAAATCCATGACAACAAGAATAAGTGAATAGCAAATGCTTCTCGAGGCACCAATAATCATACTTCAGCGCAGGCACAAATATCATATCCTATTTCTGAATGTTATTAGTAAATTTTACGTATTTATTTATTTGGTATGAGCCTTTTATGTTACACTGTTAATTCCTTTCTTTTCTTCGTTTCCTTTTTTTATTTTTATTTTTCCCCTTGCGGTTTCAATTCCCTCATGCAAGTAGGAGTTACACGAAACAAGAATTTTGTTCTATTCATTACAATAATAATGTACAAGAAAAGAAAAAGTTGTCCTTTACCCAACATTTGTTTGGACTAACATCTCATTTAGCCTTGTTTTTTTTTTTTCTCCTCTTGTCTATACAAGTATATATACGCTTGAAGAATACTTTGAACTCAAATGTTTACGTTAATTTATATTCTTTGTGCAATTTCGGCATCATTTCACGCTAATGTGAAAACAATATGACATGTAATCACGATTTTCCGACGTTTCACTTTCCGGCAATAACATACAATTTAAATCATGATCCGTACGAATTGAGCATTTTGTTGAGCATAAAAATGCTGCAGCTTCAACGCTTCACAATGCTTTTCACTTGAGTATGTGAAAGTTCTCCAATGTAAAATCGACTGAAAAACACACACAACATCGTTCTGTACCTGTATTCAACTAGAAGCATGCGAAAGTTCTCCAATATCAAATCCACAATCTCTGAAATCAAACAACTCAGGACCACTGTTGAAAACCAGCTCAATATAAAAGCGGGCGCAACTCAGTAAAGTCAATGCAAGAACCAACCTCACAAAAGCTTGAAAAAAGAGCGTTTTCTGCTTCTCTTTAGTGACAATAACAATAAAAATAAAATTGTGTTCAAAGAACAGTCATCTTTCAAGAAACAACCTGTGCTCCACACAAGGATACACTACGCGCAATCCTCCAGCAAACGTATTCACAAACTTCTCTAAAAGTGATGGTTGTAATTTGTTTTCTCCCATAAACTTCTGTAAGGTTTTAGTTTCGTATATTAACTCTCCTGCAAGACTTTCAAATCTCAAACACACCAAACCTTTTATAATCAAAGACCTAATGGTTTAATGGAGTCTCTCATGTTTTCAAGAAGAAGCAAAAACAAAAAATCTAAGGAGTGCATGGATGCGCTACTTCCAAACAAAATAACCATGAGAGAAATCCTGACGCGAGGCACATTAAAAGTTTTTACATTATCTAAAATGAATGCCAAGATGGCGAAAATTACATAATCCAAAATATATGCTAAAATCTGAAAGATAAAATGGATTACTTTTGTCTTTGTGTGCATTCCGAGCGTCCAAGCCACAGATCTAAGCAGAAAACCAAGCTATTGAAGCAGGAAAACTGCCTCCCAACCCTTCATCCTCATGCCATTATCTTGGCAGATCTGACATAAAGGCTATCTACAACCTTGCCAATGTTAGATATGGTTTCCAACGTTGCAGGGTATATAGCATCGGTCTTGGGATCATCAAAAATGATGAGGCATCCAGCACCCTGGTCCAAAGTCCCAGCAAACTTCTTATCCAGAATCATCTGAGACAACTTCTTCTCCACATGATCAACCGGCAGCTCTATCAGTTCAGCGATATGAGCAATCTCCACTCTTGAGAAAGGCTCGATCAACCTGCAAAGATTCTGCTCCAACAGTGTGTCGTAGAGGGACGAAAGATGCCTGTGGACAATGGGATCCTCCTCTAGCTGAGCCTTGAAATCACTCAGAGCAGTCTCAAAGAGCTTCAAAGAGCGCTTCGAGTGCGCATCAGCAACAGCTTTCATGGCATCCAACTCCGGCCCCACATACTGCAAACCTGCTTTGGACGATATTACTCCTGCAACATCATCAGCCTGGTTCACCATAATCTTGCACAGCAACATATACTTGAGGCTAAACACGGCCCTAGGATCCTCAAGAGCATTGAAGGCTTCAAATGCCTCAAAGAAATAACTATAAGCAGTCTTGTAATCCTTTTCTTCAGCATGAAGGATTCCACTTTGCAAATCAATCGTGCCCTGTTGAGCCGGGGGCACATATATAGCATTGGCTGCTGTCCTTGCAGCTGTGAGAGCAGCTTTCGCTTTCGGAAGATTCCTCAAAGAGAAATGGAGCTTACTCTCCAACAAGTCTATGTCCACAAGCAGAAGCTTGTCATCAAGTCTTCTCACTTCCTTGACCAACCCAGAAAGCAAATTCAGTGCCTCTGAGTACTCCTTGTTCTCCATCAAAAGAGCAGCAAGCCTTGCCTCGACTCGCTGGCGGAGAAAAGTCCGCTTCTCGGCCCGGGTCCACTCAACCATTTCCTTGCAAAGAGAGATCTGAAGATCAGCAGAAGTCCCTGGTATCTTAGCCACGGCATCTATAATCCCGCGAACAATCTTCGCGGTTTTTGCCTTGGGGATCAAGTTAAAGAAAGGCCTCAATTGGGTTAAGGAGATTTCTGAGATCCTCAGCCCGATTCTCTTGCCTAAGAAGATCGGAAAGATTCGATATTGCCTGTTCCTTTATCCGTAGGGCTTCGGAAGAAGAGGACGGGTTTTCGAGAACACGATAAAGTATAGAAATCGATTCGGAAGGGGTTTTGGCTTCTAAAGCCTCTGCAATTGAATCGGTAGTGGCCGGTAGATAAGATGACGAAGAAGCCATTGTTGCCGATTGCTTTCAAAATACCTAACCCTAATCCTAGCTCTGCAAAAATTATGAAAACATAAGAAAATAACTGTACTAATAATCAAACCAATCCAAATACTTAATGCAAATACTACTACCGGGTTTCTCAATCAGCTAAAATCTATGATTTTTTCCAGGTGAACAGATTTGATTTCTGGACCATTAACAATTGAAATTCACTTAGTTCAAAGCTATTGTTTTACTGAATTTCTGGAGAAGAAGCAGAAGAAGAAGAAGAAGAAGAAGAAGAAGAAGAAGTACCTGAATAATGCAGGGTTGTTTCGAATCGGAGAGAGATCTGATTATGAACGAGGGGGAAAGAGGAGCTTCTGCGTTTTAGTACCTTTCTTGCTCCCTAGGGTTTGTAAATTGTATTTTAATATCTAACATCAGTTTTATTTTATTTTATTTATTTTACTTTTTGACGTTAACATATCCAGCCCATTAGAAGCCCAATTAAAAAGGGCCCAGATTTTACTTAAGAAAAGCCCAAATTCCCTTTAATAAGAGGCTGGAAACAGTACGCACTTGTAAGGCTCTCTTTCCACACGAAGTCAGACTCATGTTATAGATATGGGCCGAATCTCATTAAATTGAGCTCTTCACATGAATAATGGATTGAGTTTACAAAGGAACAAAAACATTTTGATAAATACTCATTGAAAATGTATGGATAGATTTTTATTATTTACTCTTATTTTATAATCTTTTTAGTTAAATAGTTATATTAATAAAAGAATATTTATCAAGAATAAAAAATAAATGTTCAAATTCATACACTTAAGAGTAAATTCTTCATTTTTTATTAAAAAAATTGTTACAACCACGTCATCACATTATATTTAAGTACCAATATACTATGACATGTTTACTTACTAGGAGTGGAGAATGAGAATTAGGAATTAAAATCAATTCTATGTTTACTTACCCATTTTTATCTTAGAATATGAGAGGGAATGTATGAGTCTCACACCAATTTGGGGTTGAGAAATGAGATTAGCACTCCCCCACCGGATTGGCATTTCCAATCCTAATAGTAAATGTGAATTAAGATTTTACCATTAATTCTACTAAAAAATTAGATGATCTTATTGATGTGCTTTTCACGACTGATAAGGATCTAGCTGGATTACAAGTGAACTTGTATCAAGAAATGATGAAAATTGATGGCTTTGATGATGATCAAGTATACGACGCCACTAATATTTTGGCAAAGAAGCATAATTTGCTACGTGTATTTCCACAACATTCTGGATCAACTCAAGAAGGGATACATCCTTCAAATTCTTAGTCGTGGGGTTTAAATGTTCTTATTGTATTTCATCATTAATTTTTTTCTTTAGATTATTTTAAAATTTATTGAGAAAAAATAACTTAAATGATTAATTAGATGTGATTAAACAAATATGATTACTAATTAGTTATCATAACATTAAGATAGTTAGCATAGCATACAATTTTTTTTTTTTTTTTTTTAAGTTCAACACACAAAAATCTACTAAAAGGGTAAGTAAGTAAATTTATAACAGTTTATTCCGATTATAGGTGTAAGTAAACGCATAATTGAGATTGGGACTAATGCTGACTCCGATTTCTAAAATATAAGTAAACAGCTTATTCTAACTTTGATTCCTATCAACTCTGAATCATGTCCACTCTGATTACGAATAAGTACACATGCCATTAAGGTATCAATCGATATCCACTGTGATACCGGCCACGATACCAATATCCTACCGAGAATAACACGTAAAAATTTGATGCAGCGGAGTTGCAAGGAGATTGAAGGCCGCTGACGGCTGGTTTGTTGTTGCAAGGATCTCCTTGTGCCTGGATTTCCTCCGCGAGAGATTTTTCAGCGCTGTGGATACCAATATTTGATTATGATATTGGTTAGTATCCACCACAACACTGGTCCATAACTACAATACCGACGACACTACAATCGTCCCCATCGTTCAAACAATTAAAAATCACTAACATATTCACAGAAGTTCCGTAACCAAAGATCAAAAATTATAAAACCCAAAATGAAAGCCTTTTGCCATGGAAAAGCAATCGAACATAGCTGGAATAAATGACAAAACCAGCAAGGCAAATTTCTTCCACGACAGTGAAATGAGGCAACGATCTCGACTAGTGTACAAATCTACTTGAGTCTCGGTGACCGATCTCTTGCAGAAGATCTCCAAGAAGGAGATTAGATCTCTTCCATGATCACGAGCGGAAGACCCGTGTAGAGGCGCATCATATCTCCTCTATGTTGTAGGCCCTCATGGGGAGTGATCTTCTTACGTGCGTAGGCACAGGAGCTTCATGCATCGAGCTTTGTGCTTAACAGAGGAGGAATTGCGCGAGAGATCTTCCCATCGCATGGGTGAGAAACTTCAAGCCAATGTCTTAATGTCTCAAGCATGTCGCTGGTGAACGTGACGACAACGACGCAAGTAGAGAGGTAGAGGTTGGGACAACAAGAACTGAGAGAGTGAGTGAGAGGAAGAGAGGAGAAACATGGAACAGTGAGAGGATCAAAGAATGAGAAAAAAAAAACCCTAAGTTAGTTTAGAATTTTATTTTAGTCATTTTTTGTTTTTGATTTTTGTTAGTTTGCTTTCAATTGAGTAACATGGCATAAAACCTATGGGCTCTTTTTTTAATTTGTTTCTCATAGATTTTTCTTATGCTTTTCAACAAAAAATTTTTTTTGATTCTATCTTTTACGCTTTTTATTTGCTAATCTTTTCTTGTTTAATTTCTCACTTGTGGATAAAAAATTGAATTTCAAATGTTTCAAAATCAAGAATCACGTGAAGTTTAAACACATGAACCAAATGGGTCCTAAAGAGTTTATTCGCCCACGTCAAAAGCTTCATCGATCCACACAGGAGGAGGTAGAGATTCCCATCGCATGGGTGAGAAACTTGAAGCCAATGTCTTAATGTCTCCATGGCCCGTCCCATTCTCAAGTTAGAGGTTGGGACAACAAGAACTGAGAGAGTGAGTGAGAGGAAGAGAGGAGACACATGGAACAGTGAGAGGATCAAAGAATGAGAAAAAAAAAACCCTAAGTTAGTTTAGGGTATTTTAGTCTTTTTGTTTTGATTTTTGTTCTGCCACATGGCATCAAACCTATGGGCTCATTTGTTTGCTGCGTTTAAATTGTTTTGATTCTCGGCCGGTGTTTAACTCTCCCAACCCAAGTGCCAAGTTTTGCGGGTCCTAAAGAGGGATCCACACCGGTGGCCCGTCCCATTCTCTAGGCCGGTCGGGCGGGCCTTTAGGCCAAATTTGGCTATAAGAATGACCCAGTGACCCAACCCTGGGCCTTAATTGGGCCTTGATTGGGCCGACCCACTCAAGGCCCATCTTGGCCCATCATGAGTCTAGATAGACCAGCCCATCTAAATATGTAATTTTAAATTTTTTTTTATTTTTATTTTTGAATTTTTTAAACAAGTTAATAAATATATAAGTTTTAAAAAATGATATTTTATTTACGATTACCTCATTAAATAAAAATATTTGTAAGGAAAACTAGTGGAAGAAAATCTTGATAAGGAGAAAATAGTACAATAAGGATAATTATACATAAGATGTTTACAAAATTACTAAAAAAAAAAAAAAAATAAAAAAAAAGAAAAATAAAAATATTATGGGGCGGGCCGTTTGGGCGGTCCATTAGGGTTGGGCCTAGGCATGGACTTGGGCCATTTTGGGCCTAGATGGGGCCCAACCAAATCCACCATTATGGGTTGGGCCGTGCCTTGAACGGGCGGGTCCGGGCGGCGAAAATAGTACAATAAGGATAATTATACATAAGATGTTTACAAAATTACTAAAAAAAAAAAAAAAAAAAAAATATTATGGGCTTAGATAGGTTGGGCTGGGACGGGCCATTATGGGCCCTAGACAGGCCGGGCTGGGCGGGGTCCATCATGGGCCCAGACGGCGGGGGCCGACTTGGCCCATGATTTTTCATTGGCCGCCCCACGGCCCGCAGGCCGATATATGTTGGCCCAGCCTAACCAAATCCACTAGTATTTATGGGTTGGGCCGTGCCTTGAACAGTAACGTGTCGTGCCGTCCCGGCCCATCACCATGTTAGGATGGGCCTAGGCCGGGGCCCATTGTTGCATCTCTACGGTTTCCATGGTGGGCAACGTAATTATCCCTACTAAATTAGTAGTTCCGTGATTTAATTGTCAAAATAAAAAAAATTAAGGCACTAAATTATTACTTATTTCAAAGCTTAGTGACTATTTGCACTAGTAACCGTTTGTTTAATAAGGACGGGAGGGAAAGCACAAAATTTGAGAAAAAAAATGTTAAGGGTGGGTAACTTTATTAGGAAGTTTTAAATTGATTGTTATTTGTTAAATGTGAATTAGTAAAGTTATGGAAGAGAATTAATTAAGGGACGTAAATTTAGATTCGATTTGTATGTCCATTTGTTTATGTACCCTTTTATTTTTTCTAATCATATAATGTCATATCAATTAAAATGTTATGTCAATTAAAATATTATGATATATTAAGATTATGCTAATAAAAATATTTTAATTGACGTAACATGACAGACGCAAAAAGTAATATATGAGCCGAATTTTATGAATTATAAATAACAATTTAACAAAAAATAATAAAAAAATGGCGCCTTAATGAAATTTGGATGTCAATATATAATTCTCCTCTATCGAAACTGTACATATCAACACAAAATGAGCTTTGCAAGTAGTAGAAAGAAAGAAAAGAAAAAAACAAGAAGCAAATAATAAGTGTCAAGAAAATGAGCAGAGGATGTCGACATTGGCCTAATGTTGTTTTGCTCAAAATGTCGACACTTTGAAGATAGTTGCCAGCTATGCCTAGGCTTATAATAAATGTTTCACACAATTGAACTCTTCCAAGTTTCAATGACTTCCTCTTCCTCTTTCTGCTACAAATTTAGGGAAGCAGTTAACGGTTTCTTAATCCTCCTGTTGACGAAGATCATGACCAAGAAGAATCTGTGCCATGGAAGATGGTTACCTGATTTTAGTACCGCCTTTGTAGAGATTGTGCAGGTTTGAATCATTCTTATATCTATTTCTCATGACTTTGGCATAATTCATACACCAAATTAATGTCAACAATAATGTATTCAAGAGATCCAAGAATAAAGAATTCAAAGAATGAGAAACAGAGCTTTCTTTTTTTTTTTTTTTTTTTTGGGTCCATATATTTAACAATGGAGTGGGGTTTATCATGTCGAATCAGGTGTGTTGAACTATCAAACTCTTTCCAAAATAAAAATGAAGAAAATTGTTCAATATGTTGTACTCATGTTACCATTATATCCCCATATAAAATAAGAAAAATAAATATTTGGTTTCTTATTTGCAATTCTTTTATTTTTTATTTTTTCTCTCCAACTTTTCAAAGATGGGTCAGTCGATTCTCTCTGTTTTTGGACAACGAGAGAGCTCCCTTGGGATTGACACGTAACCTGCCTTCGAGAGAGCCCATCTACCATTGAAAGGATTTTAGAACAATGGGATCTATATATTATGTATTTAAAAATTTTCACAAATTTTCTCCTAATTTAAAATTTGTTTGTTTTTATATTTCAAAATAATTTTAAATTATAATTTATAATTTTTTATTATATTTTTTTCACAAAAAATACACATAAAATAAAAATAATTCTAAATCATAATTTTAAATACATAAATCAAAACATCCTCTTAAAATATTCTCTTCAAAGTTCCTCCATTAACTTATTTTCTTTCTTTCCCTAAAGTTTTAGTTATTAGCTAGTAGGAGAAGGACACGTAGATTTGTATATGGTATACATTGTTTCCTTAAGACGTAAAATTACAAAATGCAGACAAAGCAAAGTTTAAATTTAGTTTTTTTATAGTATTTTCAGAAACATTTACATCTTTTGAAATTATATTCAACTCAAATTGCCGGAAGGACATGGCTTATGTTTTGAAATAGTATTCAAGTGCCGGGAGGGACATGGCCCATGGGTTAGCAAATGTTATGGCAAAGCAAACAATTTAGTTCAAACCATCTTAGTTTTGATTCCAACAGTATTTTTTTTTAAAAAAAAAAAAGTTTTTTAAAAATTCTGTCTTAATATTTTCTTTCGTAAATTTTAAATTATAGTTCAAACCACGTTATTTAAACTGTCAAACTAAACAAGTACGAAGAACAACTTAAGTACGACCTTTTATAGAATATGTTTTTTTTTAAAAAAAAATATGAAAGTATGAGTTGAAACAAACTGTAAACTGAAACAACTATTCCACCACCACAAACAGTTAAACATATTTCGAAATCAAACCTTTTATTACATTGTAAAACGACAACATTCGAGTCATATTCTTTTTCAGTCATCGAAACAATATATTGCATTGACAATTTAATAGAAATGGAACTTTATATATAAAATAGTATGAGCAATATTGTTGAATTGAACTGAATACTCAAACAACTATTCCACCTCCATAAACTGATAAACATATCGAAATCGAAATCAAAGTCAACAATAAATGTAGTGTGTTTCTATGTGTAATTAGCAAAACGACATCATCTCCAGTTCATAAAATTTATTATTTGTATTTTCGAAACAATACTATTGCAATTGTCAAGTTTCTCTCTCTCTAATTTTTTTTCATTGAGGGTTTTCTTCTTGTCTCTTCTTTTCGTCTCTGTCCCCCTTTTTTTTTTTTTTTTGAAAAAAAAAAATCCATTAATTATACCTCGAATATATGTCACTTGACAAGAAAATTTAGAGCAAAATAACCTTAACAAACATTATCGAGCTTCAAACATCAGCCATATAAAGAAAAATACATATTGTTATTAAACAATATACATACATACATATATATCTATATCGAGGGCAATAAATTGGCGGGGGCGTATATATATATGTGGTGGTGTGTTTATATTTTCCCACACAACAAAATGTATATATTGCAAAACGACATCATCTATATATTTATATTCTTTTTCGAAATATATCTGCATTGAAAGTTGCTACTTCCTTTTCTTTTCTTCTTGTCTCTTCTTTTCGTCTCTGTCCCCTTTTTTTTGAGTCTACCTCCAATTTGTTTGCTAGATGTACATAATTATATAATGGACTATGTCTATATTTAAACATAGTGGAAATTAAACTAATATACATACATCATATATATCTATATTGCAAAATTCGTATATACTTGTGTCAATAGTATCGACTTGGGATTTTGATGACGAACATTTAAACATATGGAAAACTAAAATATACTTTTTTTTTTTTTTTTTTTTTTTGGGTGCTCAATATAGCGACAAATGCACTTGGTAATACTACTTTGTTATCAGAAAACCAGCAGTAAAACGCGATGTGTGACTCAATCCCCTTGGGATGCCCATGCATTCCACAAGAACCGTGTTTTTAGGATAGGCTTATCTCTTCAATCCTTCACACATTGTGTCAGTCACATCTGCACCATTGAATATTTATTTCACTAAGGATATAAAGAACCCTCTAGAAGATATATTGTCCTATTGTGAAAGCAATTTCTTTTCTCCATTTTACTGTCTTTTTTTTTTATACCAAAAATCATAATTGGCATCGACATCAATTACTTACATGTACATATATACATATAAGTATACACTAATAATGTAATGTCGTCATAGGCAAATAATTTGGACTCAGAAAATTAAATAAAAAATTTCTTTTATTAATTTTATATAGTTATTCTATATATCTTAACGAAAAAAGGACAAGTTAATTTAGAGAAGAAGTGTAGCTAGCATGTATATATATTGTCGAAGCTAGACAAGAACATGAGAAATACCTATTAAGTACGAAAGTAAATGATTGTATACATTGTTAGGTGGGTTTCAATTATATTTTTTCGCTCATTGACAAGTATACATAACAATATTGATCATGACATACGGCATGCATTTTTGTCATAAGAGCAACATTATACAAAGATGAACCTACTCATTATATTGGCAATATTACTATAGTTCTATATATATATATATATATATACATATATTTATGGTCATGCATGTAATTAATTAAAATGATCATCTATTTTATGATACATGGACGTATGATTATGATGGATCGCGCTCAGCCTTGGGACAACATATGCAGACCAGGATTAAATGGACACACCGGGACGTTCTCTCCACCCACGTGGCAAACAGTCACTGCATGGCAATACACTAAAAATCAAGAAATGTGGATCTTAATTAGTTTGGACACACATACATTGAAAGAGCCACACATAACGGTTAAAATGATATTGGAATTACAAGGGATATGAATGAATGAAAAGTATAATTCTATAGAGACACTGAAACAGATTCATTCTCCAACGCTCAAACCTCATCTTGAAAGGAAGAAGCTCTCGTCGGCTGGGATTTCGCTTTCGTTATCTGTTGTGATGTGGTGATTGTGGGGTATAAACTATAAAGCAAACAAGTTCTGGAGGCGCTTGCACAATGTCTTCGGCTTCGATCAACAGCGCGTGCCTTTCCTCTGTGTCTCCTGCCCAATCCTCCTCTCTTAGGAGACCCGCATTACGCGTTTTCGCGAGGCTCGGCTCTTCTTCTTCTTCTCCTCCCAGCCTCATCCAGAACAAGCCTGTTTTTGCTGCCCCTGCCCCTATCATCACCCCAACTTTGGTAACTCTCTCTTTCTATCTCTCTTAGTCCAACTAATGTATAAACGTTATAATCTCGATAGTTCAAACAGATGTATACAAGTGTTATCGTAAATTGAGCACAATGTGACATTCATATATACTAATTATTAGAATGTTTGAATTTTGTAACGTTTGTTTGATAGTGTGTATGTGTATCTTAAAACATGTCATGGAGCTTAAACTACTTCAAATTGGACAATGTAGATCCTATAATGCCGCAAGGTTTTTTTTTTTTTTTATTTTTTTAAATTTTGAATAACAATATTTGATGTCGTGGTTTTGGGCTTTCGAAGATGTTATGCTTGCATGTGAATGGCGGTGTTGATTAATGTGAGCTTAATATTTACATAAATTGGCTGAGGTGTACGTGCTTTTTGTAGTTAATATTGCATGAAAGCCTCCGCGTTTCACAATTATAAACCGCTGTTTTTGGCTTTTAACTTTGTGTTGTTGTCAAACAACTAACCGTCTTGATATTAATACGTGGTGATCACTCATTGGTTTACTACTCACGTGGCTTGTTTGACGCGGTGACACTTAATTGGTTCTCAAAAGCCTACTTGTCATTTAATAAGACGTGTATGGTTATGCTTTTCTTATGCGAGGCACAAACAGATCCTTTCATTTTATTTTATTTTTTTAATTTCAATTTCAATTTGTACCGAAAAACAAAAATCCACTATAAAACATGAAAGAAGCTAGCCGTTAGCTACCGAATTCTCAGGAGGATACACAAAACAGTATCACTTTCGGCTTTCGCACAAAGAAAACGTCCATTTTGCGTTGAGGTCTAAATCTAGTTACTCCTATAATTAGTTAATTAATCTTGAATTTATATACATTTTAAAGGGTCTGATTAAGCCTGGGTACTTTGTAATGACCTTTAATTTAAAGGTTAATCCCATTATCCGTTCCTAATTACATTTTGCATCTAATTATCTGCAGAGAGAAGACATGGGGAAGGAATCATATGAGGAGGCCATTGCAGCTCTTCAAAAGCTTCTCAGGTATCTACTATATATATATATATATATATATATATATATATATATATATGCCTATATCACAAGCATACATATTAAATTTTCTATAACATAATACAATTAGCCTTTAAGCTTTGCATGCTAATAATTAACAATACACATTAATAAATTGAGCCATACTATATATACGTATACAGTGAGAAGGGAGATTTGAAACCTGTGGCAGCTTCCAAGGTGGAGCAGATAACTGCCGAATTACAGAGTCCTGCAGATGGAAAACCCGACTTTGACCCGGTTGAGAGAATCAAGTCTGGCTATATTAAATTCAAGAAGGAGAAATATGAGTCAGTCTCAAACCCCTCCTCTCATCACATTCAATTTTATAATATATAGTTATATATATATATATATATATATATGAGTGTTTTTATGTCATATATATAAGTGTGTGTGTGTGTGTGTGTATATATATATTGTGATGATGTTGAACAATAGTTCTCTTTTGTCCACTCATTCACAGCGCCAATCCTGCCCTCTACTCTGAGCTTGCCAAAGGACAAAGCCCCAAGGTATGATATACATGTATATAATAACAATATATATGTGTATATATATTTGTCTAATTAATCTCAATTTGGTCTTGTAGTCAAAAGGACCAAAAAGAAGAATAAGAAGAAGAAATTTTTAATTGAGTATTGAAGACGAATGTTTATGGTTGTTGGCAGTTTATGGTATTTGCTTGCTCAGACTCTCGGGTTTGCCCATCACATGTTCTGGATTTCCAGCCAGGAGAGGCTTTTGTGGTCCGTAATGTTGCTAACATTGTCCCTCCCTATGACCAGGTTTTCCCACAAACCCATCATCTTCATTTGCCTCTTTTTTCTTTTTTAACTCTCCTTTTTTTTTTTTTTTTTTATATATATATATATATATATATATATATATATATACATCTGTTTGGATTACAATTAAAATTTTTTATTATAGTATTTTCTACTATAAAAATTTAAATTTTTGTTTAGATCTATAAATCAAAAGGAAAATGCACTAAATAGCATATTTTTAGATATGATTTTAAAGTAAATAACATATTTTTCAAAACTGGGTAAATTATAGCATGTTTAAACATTTATCCATAAAAATAAATTTTTTTTTTTCCAAATATACCCTCCTGCTAGGGTTTTATTTTGCCTCCCTTTTCATCAGATTCTCTTTCCTCCCAAATAGTATCTCTCTCTTCCTCCACAATGTGTCCTCCCCTGCACGATCTCTCTCCCCCACCGCATTCTCTCTCTTCAAGGACAACTTGCTGCTGTGGTTTGGCGGAGATCGGAGATGCGACAATGGCGGCTTATTCTCCCGACTCTCACTTCCCTCATCGCCGTCATGACCACTACAGCGACGATTTTTTTTTTTCTGAGAAATGATGTAATTTGGATTTTTTTTGGCAGCGTGATTTACGTGGGCTCGCCGTAGCTCGGTTGGGATATGAGTTTGTGATTGTGATCTGAGAATAATTTAGTTTTGAATTTGCCTTGTTTGTGTTTAGAATCTGGTAAATGCTAAATTAGAAGATTGAATATAGTAAATATTGTATATACTTAGTTATATTATAAGTTTAATTATAGTTATAAATATTGTATTTATCAGTAAATATTTAAATAATTTTAATTTTAAATATAGTAAATATTGTATTTATTATTAAAGATTTTAGTAGTTATAAGTTTGTACATGGTAAATATTGTAATATATTTAAATACTTTAGTAACCATAATTATAAATATTTTAGTAGTTATAATTTGAAATATGCTATATTTATTAGTAAAAATGGTATTTACTTGTAAGTACAGTGTTTAATAGCCGCCAGAGTTTTAAAAATATGATATATATTAGTAAATACGGTATTTACCTGTAAATACAGTGTTAAACGGACGTCAGAGTCCGTTGTCAATTTTTAGATAATATTTACTCATAAATACGGTATTAAATAATAAATATGATATTTATTAGTAAATACAGTATTAAACGGTAATTGGAAAATAATCACCGAAAGACGGTCACTGCTTGTTAGAAAATAGTATCTAGTCGCTGCTATTGGCTGCCGGTCCTGATCATGATGGACTTGACTGTAATCTACTTATTTTTTATTTCCCTTCTTATCCCTAAATCAAAATATATGCACAGTAGTTTTTTACTTTTTACTTCAATACCAAAGCTACTATATTTATTTTTGAGTTTTGAAATAAGAAAAAAAAATGCATTGTGGAAAAAGAAAAGGTTTAATGATACATTCATGAAACTAATTAATTAAAGTCAAACTTATCGTGAAAAATAAAGTAGGAACAAATGAGTATTTTACTTTCGAAAAATTTGGACATGTTTCATGATGCGTATTGAGTACAAATCTTAACAATGGCTATTAAATTTTTTAACGCCAGTTTTCTTGGTAACAGGGTAAATACTCGGGAACTGGAGCTGCAATTGAGTACGCTGTTTTGCATCTCAAGGTAATTAATTAGCATCCTTAAGTCTAAACACAAGGATTAAATTAAACGTGCATTAAGCACAAATTTGTAGTGGTAACGTACATATAGCTTAATTATGGACAAACTTTCTAAATAATCGATTTTACGGTAATCTAATTTGGTACTGATTTTTTTTTTTTTGCATGGGCCACAGGTATCATACATTGTTGTGATTGGTCACAGCGCTTGTGGTGGGATTAAGGGGCTCTTGTCCTTCCCATTTGATGGAACCACCTCCACGTGAGTTCATCCCTCTATATATATATCAGGCACTTGGACTAGTCTAACACTTAAATTTCGTTAATTTTATCGATTTAAGTTTAAAATTTAAGTTTTATTATAGTAAAAAGCTCACAAAAATAGTCACACTTAAGCCCCGTTCATTTCACATATTTGAGTTTAGAATTCGAGTTTTGTTACAATAAAAAGTTTTCTGAAACAATCACATCTATTTTTTTTTTACTACAGTAAAATGCTCTTATATAAAGTCACATCTCAACGCGAATTAAAAACTCGAATTAACAAACTAAACGAACTCTTATAGAATGTGCATTTTTCATTCATCAAAATACGTTCGTGTAACACTCAATAAATGTAGTTCAACATTTATAACCCTCAGTGTTAGTTTTAAACAAATTGAGTATTTAACGTACCGGATTGGTCTAGATGCCTACATATACGTCATGACTTTTTTCTTTTTAATATATTAGACATGTTCATTAAAATATATAGCTCAACATTCATGCATATGCAGTGACTTCATTGAAGACTGGGTCAAAATTGCTTTACCTGCCAAGAACAAGACCAAATCTGCATTGCCTAACGCTGATCTCCCGCAACTATGCGCCTACTGTGAAAAGGTATGAATTCTTTCAATGTTTTATTGCTAGAAAAAGATCGTGAGTACAATACTTAGCCCTATATTTATAATATTATATGGTAATGTCCTTTAAAAAAAAAAAAAATTGTACTGAAGCGATTGATCTAGTGACACTGGAGGGTTTGAGTGGGATGCGATTTGAGAAGGTTAAGAATTCGATCTCGTATTGTATATAAAAAACATTGTACCGTAGTTACTCTTACCAATCATGTGTTGTATGTCTATAATGCAGGAGGCAGTGAACAACTCCCTAGGAAACTTGCTAACCTATCCTTTCGTAAGAGAAGGCTTGGTGAACAAAACTCTTGGATTGAAGGGCGGTTACTACGACTTTGTTAAGGGATCATTTGAGCTCTGGGGACTTGATTTTGGCCTTTCTTCCTCATTCTCCGTATGAACATGAACCAATATCAATCGGTCATCGCAACTTTGTTTCATTACTGCTTTTGTTCCTCAAATAAAAAAAAAAAAAAAAAGTGTACTTATTAACTAGTTATTGCTTCATATGAGTGAGTTTTTAATATTTGCAATAAATATTATAAGGAAATTGGAGACTCCCTCAGATGGGCTTATTTCCCTTGTGAAGTTTAATTTTCTTAAATGATTAAGTAGCGAAATTAAGATCTCTATGGGAACCACGAGTTTTCATTAGTGCATTTTTTTTTTCTTTTTTTGTGTGTCTTTTGTTAGGTTAAAGATGTGGCCACCATACTTCATTGGAAGCTCTAGGGACCATTGCTTATAGGTCGGTCGTCCCAGCAAAGACGAGGCTGTCTTAATTATATGATTATGTAGAAAATAAGCATCTGTTTTTGAGAGTTGGGTGTAAATTGTTTAATCCCAAGTAATTGCTAATTTACATGTTTCAAGCTTAATTTTGTTTTTCTCCAGAAATCATATATTTCCAATAGAACACTTAATAGTTTAATTTTAATCAAATAAAACCTTATTACAAGAGTTGTTTCAAAACTTTTAAAAATTAAGCCACGATATCTCTAGTCTCTGAGGACGCTTTTCCTATCAAAGACTACCTAAGAGAAGCAATTTCTACGAGTTAGCTAAAACTGGCGGAAGAACAAGTCTTCATCAATCTCTTTGTTTTGACATTTTCAGTATTTAAAGGAAAACGGACCGTTAAATTTAAATAACATGATAAATAAGTAATAGAGGGACATCCAACGAGACAAAAAAATGGAGACAATAAATTAGACTCTTGGGATAGGTAGGGTGGGGATAATTAGGATCGAGCTTGAGTTTGGGAGGCACAGGCTCTTGAAAATGAAAAATTCAATATTCCTATTTTGCCCTCTTGTCGTTTTTCTTATATAATCCCATTTTCCTTATGAGTGGTTGTCGTTCTCGAGTTGTTATTTAAGTGTGCTGTCGTTTTTCAGAAATGATGTCGTTTTCACAAATGATGCTGTTTTCGTACTTTCTCGTTTCTTATGTTTTGTTTCAAACAGGTTGCCGTTTTGTTGACATTTTCTTTTATAAGCATCTTGTCGCTTCCGTATTGTGATGTCATTGTTATGAACATTGAAATTCACGGCCAATCGTTTTCATAGACACTATCGATTTTGAGGACGTTGTCGTTTTAATTTGGAAATAGGGTTCTAACATTAATTTTAGTGGAGAGTTAATTAATACTAATATAATATAATACTTAATTAGTCTAAGACTTTTTGGTCTAATGGCACTAGAGGTTTTGGGTGTAGTGGGGTTTGAATGGGGGAGGGTTCAAGCCCGTGTAATATAAAAAATAATAATATTTAATACTTAATTATATATATATAATATTTAAGATTTAAAAAAAAATAAAGCCCCCACTGGGGTAGCTTTGGCTCCGTCCATTTATTGTTGTATACCAATATTGTTTTCATTTTCTGGAAGTTGTAATACTCATGAGCTCTTGTCCTATTCTTCTTCCATAGTTCTCCAAAGATATTGTTGTTTCTAGAACGATGTCGTAACTTCACATTATTATCGTTTTCTTGAAGTTATCATTCATATAAGATGTTGAACTTTCTAATTTCTTGTTCGTTTATCTGATATCACGTCGTTTCTTTGGAATATTCTCTTTTTATAAAATTTCATCAGTCTTCTAAATATTGTCGGTTTTAAGACGTTGTCGTTTGTATATTATTGTCGTTTGTTTGGAAGTTGTTCTTATAAGAGTTTGTGCACGATATTGTTTCTTGGACGACACGGTTGTTTGTGCGTTGTAGTTCATCGTATGTCATCGTTTTCAGAAGGTTTTGTTGTTCTCTTACGCTGGTGTCGTTTTCTAGAAGTCCATTAATAAGTTGTCGTTTGAACATTGTCGTCATTTTTTTTTTTTTGGGCGTTGTCGAACTCACTAGAGTCTGTCGTTTTTCACCACAGTGATTTGATTTGATTTTTTTTTTTTTCCCTTTTTAAAGGCCATCGGAGGTCTTCCTTTTGTTTTATTATTAATTGACAGCTGTTGGAGAGTTGGAAATGATTACAGGGACTAAAAAAAATGTTTCCATTGACATGTCAACTCCTCACGAGTGTTTGAAGAATAACACTTCTGCAATACTGCTTATTCTGTACCATGTGGGAACTGTGTCAAAACTGTTAATCCCAATTCCCACCTGGTATTTTAGCACTCACTGACATAGCTTTTCAAACTAAAATTTCAATAATTGTGCTTGCGGAGTTTAGGACCAAAACAAAAGGTCTTCATTACCCGTCACAAAGCAAAAGAGAGCACGTCTCTCGCCTCAAAAAAAAAAAAAAAAAAAAAAAACAGAGGAAAACACAGCACCACAAGTTCTCAACTCTGCCAAAGATTTGTTGGACAGCATTTCACTAATGGAGGCACGCATTGATTCTTGAACTTGATTGTTATTCATATACACAAAAATAGATGCGCCTTCAAAGTTAGGCTTAAATATGTACAAGATTCCTTATAAATACAATTAATACATGCCTACTTTTGGTACTGTATCTCAATATACATGCCGGCTCCATTTGGTATGTTATGACTCGTCAGGCTTCGGTTCAAGTACTACTGGGATTTTCTCCTTGTGATCGCCACGCAATACCTCCACAGTTACCTTAAAAACAAAACAACTCATTTATGACTAAAAGTAAAAAGAGCAGTGTAAATAAGCTCAATTAAGCAAAAGTCACATAGCCCTCCATTGGACCAGAAGGGATAATATAAATATGTTAAAAGTCTGTTTTATCCATATATTTCCATGTTTTGACAATTTCTAACAAAAATTTCAGCTACGTAGCTTAAATGCAGATATGTATGCATATAAACATCTACATCCATTCTCATCCTTCCACAAAAGTACCCACTTCTTTGAATTTTTAGCAAAGGGTCTGAAAAGAAAGACTGGTACTGGAGGTGTAGATTTGGAAACAGGAAATTCATCAGAGGAATCAGCGTCCCAACATGACATAACAAAAGATAGCAGAAAAGCGAGTACCAGAACATACAAGACCAAGAGGAGAAGAAAGGTGTTGGGGAATGAAGCATATGGTACCATGCATTTATAAAGTCGTGTTACGCCAAAAAATAAACTAGTCAGCTTCACAGCATGATTAACGTGGGAGATATGCAACTACATTAGCCGTACTACCCTATCTTTGGTAATGAAGTAACAAGAAACTGACACATCCACACCAACGAAGACCCCAAATTAAAAGCAACGTTTTAAAACTAGACCAGGTGGGTGGATCAGATGGTCAACTGGATCACTCTAATTCAGCTCAACAAATTCCAATCACAACCTAGACTAGGTCCGGTTCTCATTTTACTTTGTATCCGTTAGTTTCTTTTTTTTTTTTTTTTTTTTTTTTTTTAAGTGAATTATGCAACAAATCTGAATGAGAGGAGAGACTGAGAGAGTGAGTCGAGCCTCGAGATAGAATAAGATTAGATAGAAGGAAAAAAACGACATCGTCGGACTTCTAAAAAAAAAAAAAAAAATCGGTTCAGTTCGGTTTAAAATTGAACCTCAAGGAGCTGAACCGAAACTGAACCTCAAGGAGTTGAACCGAAACCGAACCGTCATTAAGGCAGTTCGATCAGTTAACCAAACCGATTTTTTTTTGTTTCACATGGCGCCGTTTTTTTCAATTTTTGAGCGGTCGGTTTTGGTTTTACCGTTTTTTTCTACAGTCCTAGCAACAATGGCATGGGCATCAAATCATGAATTCTAAGCAATTAACGGCATACAAACTACAAAGCCTTCATATTTATCCAAGCGACCATGGACACAAGAAATAAAATGTTTCTTCAAATTTAACCAACGCAGAATGAATGCTTAGAACATTCAATTGATATACCAATAACCGCAACATCCAATATTTGATTTAGCTAAACTTATGAAACTAGTCTAACAGCAATCAGATTGTAAATAACAGTCAAGTCATTTCTACACTCAAAGCAATTGCCGTGATCAAAATTTTATTGTCGTGTATCTATATAGTAACTCAATTATATGTACGTTCAACTCATTTCAAACTTTATTCAACCATAACTTCGTATATTAAGGCATATCCTCATCATGCCAATATTTGATCAAAAAAGAAGAAGATCATGAGGTAACTGGTAAGTAATAGTAATTGAAATCGAACTACAAAATACCTTTTCACCCACTTTGCATTGGTCCAGAATTCTATACAAGTCGCTGCCACTAGTTACCTTTGTCCCATTAACAGATGTAATAATGTCCCCCAATATAAGTCTGCCGTAGGCATCACGTTTAGTCGGTTTAAGTCCCTGCAGAGTATGCTTCTTCAGCTTTACTGAAACTGAGGAATAATGATCATATTTCCATGCAAATTGGAATAACTCAAGCCCAATACTTTTAGCTAACAAATAAAAAGTCATGCAACTCAGATTGGTAAAAGAGGAAGTCGAAAAAGCACCGCTTTTCCAGCGGGACCAGAGGCAGGAGCATCTAAGACAAGCACTCCACTAAGCCCCAACTGCTCAACAGATTGATCAGGTGCAAACTTAATACCCAAAATAGGTCTTGTGACTTTGCCAAATTTCACCAGCTGTTCAACTATGCCACTTACCTGAATACATATGCAGAAATAAGAACCACGAATCATGCATTTTGAATTCATATGTATAGCCTACTTACAGTGTCAACTGGAATTGAGAACCCAACACCAGAAGATGCACCAGATGGAGAATATATAGCGGTATTTATCCCAATGAGGTTTCCTGAGCTGTCTAGAAGTGGCCCTCCACTATTACCGGGGTTAATGGCAGCATCTGTCTGGATAACATCCTGGATCGGACGGCCCGTAGCAGCAGAACTAATTTCTCTACGTAGCCCGCTACAAAAATCACAAGGAATGAATCAACACCATTCTTCTTTACAGGAAGGAAGCAGCAGCTAATAAATGTAAAAGAAACTATAGTTTATTTGCCATACTAAGTAGTTGCTTCAATTGCATAAGAATGCATTATACTCAAATATAATTCTAGATAACGTTCAATGCTAGTATGAAAGCTCAATCACTCTTGCCTGGAACTAGAGTAACTAAACGGCGTTGTAAACTACGAGCCAAATGAGGGCAGATTTCGTGGATCTTTACCTGATAACACCAGTTGTAAGAGTATGGTCGAGTCCAAACTACAAAAAACACAAATCAGGAAACTCAAACGTCAGTTAACTCGAACCATATATCATATTATTCTTTTTCCCCAAAATCACAAATTTAGAAGCTAAAAAGATCGTATACATACAGGATTGCCAATAGCATAAACTTTCTGACCAACAAGCAAATCCGCAGAGACGCCAACGGGAATAGGCCTCAGCTTGTCTTTCGGCGCATCGACGTAAATCACAGCGACATCCTTGTCTTGGTCGAATCCAACAACTTGCGCATCGTAAGTTGTCTGGTCAGCTAGAGTCACTCTACAACAAGTAATCAATCACAAAAGCTTAAGCAGATTCTACGGCAACAAAACCAAAAACAATAAAGCATAAGCATTACGATTCAAACCAACCTCAGATCAGAAGCACCTCGGATCACGTGGTAATTGGTGACAATGTGACCCTGTTTATCCCAAACGAAGCCCGAACCAGAACCTTGTGGAACCTCCAAGACATCCAAAGTAAAAGCGTCTTGCCTGAATGAAAATAAGTTCGAGCACGGGATGACGATCAGAGAGAAGAAATTAAGGTTATACATGAGAAAGATTAAAGCTTCAATCGGATACGGAGAGATTAGAGGAACCTGGCGGCGAGATTTGTAATGTAAACGACGGAAGGAGTGTTCTCCTGAAAAAGACGGACCGTAGCGAGCTCATCGGACTGCAACCTCCTGGCGCTGGTGACGACGAATGCGGCGGCGGAGTCGACGTCGGCGACGAAGAGGGAAAGGGAGAGAGCTACGGAGGTGCAGAGGACGAGGAAGGAGTTGAGAGCAGAGGAAGAGGAAGAGGAAGACGATGGCGTCTCGGAGGAGGAAGAGGAAGAGGAAGACGATGGCGTCTCGGAGGAGGAGGAGGAATCGGAGTTGTGGCGGAGGAGTGAGAGGATGGGGAGTGGAGTGCGGCGGAGGAGGAGAGCTGGGGAAGGGGATTTGGAGAGAGAGAGAGTAGAGGGCTTTCTGTTTGGGAAGCTAGAAAGTGGAGAGAAAGTTGGAGAGGAATGGAACACCGTGGAAATGAGTGAATATGCAGCCATCTGTTTGTTTGTGTGTTTAGGACAGCTGCTGCGAAGAGATTGTATTATGAGATTCTTTTCTTATATATTTATTAATTGATAAGTATTATGGAGGGTGCAGAACTTGTGGTCCCCGCCGTCGGTCATATAATACATTACACCCTCGAATCTCTCTCTCCTCTCTCTGTTTTTTTTTTTTTTTTTTTTTTTTTTTTTTTTTTTTTTTTTTGGTCTTGGAAGAAAAAACATGTCTTTCATGTTTCCTTTCGCAATAAAATTAATATATATATATATATATTTTTGCAAAAATTATTATTGTGTTTAGAATTATTTTTATTTTTATTTTTTTATATTTTTTAAGAAAGAAAAGATAAAAATAAACGTTTAACATAATTAAAGATAAAAAATAAAAATATTTTTTTTTAATTTAATGTAAAATAAGATAAAAATAAAAAATAATTTTTAATCATTTTTTTTATTTTTTATTTTCATTTTCTATTCTTTTGAGCAGAGCGAGAAAGAGACATTAATAAATTTTTTTATATTAAAAATAATCTCTTAATAAAACTACTAAACGTATTTTTAAAAATGATTTATGCTTAAAATTGAAAACGCTTTCTATCTGAGATTGAAAACGTTTTTTTGTCTAAAATTAAAAACGTTTTTATTTCTATTTTCATAAAAAATAAAATTAATTTAAAATGAATTTCAAAGTCACCCCATACTTTTTTTAACATAACTGTTAAGCTTAATTGTTTCATACATTTATTCATAGGCTACAAATAATATATACCTTCGGTTTGCAAATCAAAATCAGCTACTCAACTTAAAGTTATAAATTTGACTTACTTCAAAATTCAAAAATATAATTTTGGGAACATAAAATAAAATAACTTACAGAGTACATTCTTATAAAACTCAAAATACAAGTATAAGATATAAAATAGTAAATAACTGAATATATAAACAGATCCAAATTATACATCATTTTATAACAGATTTCTTATTGAGCTTTTTTTTATTATTTCTTTTCTTTTCTTTTTTTGCTACTGTAATGTAACGTGTGATTATTTACGACTTCCTCAAATAAAGAAGCAAAAAAAAGATGATGTGACAAAACAAAAAATAGATCACCAATGCATGTTCTAGACCGTCCCAGACACCCCCAGAAAAAGGTCATCCCGTTTGAGAGTTCAACTGTTCAAGTACTAAAAACAATTTTAAAAAAAAAAAAAAAAAATTTACAAAATTCTTTCCAGGGGTCTCAGTTCCATCGGAATGCCATCGAAATTTCCGGCATTTATGTCTGATTGCAGCATTGGTCTTTGCCCAATCTTCCAAACTATGCCTTCCGCCAGGTGCTCTTTGTTCGGTGTCAGCATCACAAAATTTGGATCAGCTCTTTGATACCTGCAATTCAATTACAATGGTATATTATAAGCCATATGCAAGTATGAATGTATACCGGTGTTTAAATAAGCACAAGTTCATGTGCTTAAAACTCTAGCGTCACCTAAAAAATTTTGTTTTTGTTATTTTTGGATGAGGAAATGTATGAATGCATTAAAATCAACTAATGAAAATGACAACCAAATGATTAAACCTGGCTTCTCTAAGGTTCTCAACACGGACGCCAAACCCGTATGCTGTGCTTCCGGAAGTGTGATCTCTAGTGGCTGCAAAAACAAGGCTCCGATCAGATCCACAACTTACTGTTATTGTTCTCAAGTAGAACATCAAACGGTATCCTCAAAGTCAATGTCGTACTGAAAATTTGTCCCGTATCTTCACACGTAGCATAACATTTACCAGATTTCACAAATGAGACCTGAATTTTGGTTTCTCTGAAACCAATTAGGAAACTAGATTGGCTATATTTCCTTTATATGTCTAGACTAGATATCCATACGTAGTACCAAATTTCTCCTCCAATCAGTATATGATACTGCCTCGTCATCCACAGCTTCCACCATCTAACTATAATCTCTTATTTCCATTTGAGAGAAACGTTTCTAAGTTTTGCATATAGCAGATGATGGCTATAAATAACTATCAACTCATATTATCTTGTTTCCAAGAGGTTCAAAAAGTTGACATTTTCAAGCAGTGGAATCCAAAATTAAATTTACCAACAAGAGCCCCGAAGTACCTGAAATGCTAAATGTGAAAGAAGGCTTCCACCATGACTTGAATGCCAATGCTACTGCCGAGCTGAGAGGGCCCAACTTTCCCTGGCATATATGGATTCTTGTTAGAGTCTGCTTAACATGACACCATAATAGTTACAAGCATTAGATTGATAAAGCATGCTACCTTCAACAAGAAGTTTTTATTGGCTTGCCAAGATGCAGCAACTTGGAAAGTAGACTCTGGTATCTGGTTTGATGCTTCAGCTACATCGACCCTTCAGATAAAGATTAAGTCAATGAGATGTGTCTAAACTAGTTAAATAAAAGTGAGATCTAACGGAATACCTCGTCTGCAATTCAAAGCCGAAATCAATATAATTTGTAATTCCAACTACTTCATTTTCTTCAAGAGGGTTCTTCACCTGTTTAGATGAAGCAGTTCAAAGTTGGTAAGTGCCAAATATTTTACTTTTCAATAAATAAAGAAAATTTGAGAAACCCCAGCAATAACACATGAGAGACTTATGGTCAGCCTCATATCATACCACTGAAAGTAAAATAGCAAGGAAGTACAATAATGACACGAAACTCTGAAGTGACTTGCAAGAACGACACACACAGAGGAACTACAGCTATAAATATGTACCCGTCTTTGGACTACCACATGTTGATAGAATGAGGCGTTGAACTGCAAATTCAAATTAAGATATCAGATCCCTTGGCAGATAACTGGGACAAACGCAAACGTATGAATAATCAAAACGTATTATATAAAACCTGATAATCTTTAACAAGTTCAAGGCAAAAATTGAATGATGGACTCAAAGGACTGCCTGATCCCACACAATAGCCAATTGCACCACTCCAATTATTTAAATTTATATACTTTGTACCGTCTTTCCTTCCATCTAAAAAGAAGAATGGCACATATCAAGACTAAATAAACAAATAAATTAAATAAGCTCCCATGAGGGCAAAATAGAGTGCTAAGATTACCACACCCAACATGTAATAGCATCACACTTGGGATGGTTATAAAACCACAATGAAAATTCATGCAGTATAGCAAGAAAAAGTGAATAGGCAAGAAAACAGCTTAGTTCCTAGGATAACTTGACAAATTAGTCTGCGTAAAGTTTGAACTAAAATGGAAACTTTTGTATAAGGAATCTGAGTAAAACTTACATTCTGGCTCATACTGCAATCCAACAGTTAGCCTCCCCGCCCTGCTCACGAACCACATACTTTCTACACATTCATTTTTAACTGCCAAGAATGACAAGTGTGCAGAAAAAAGTTTATATAACAAATGGTGTGTTCACATAATACACAGAATGGAAATGGAACTTTAAAGTTACAATTCTGTAAGTCTACTGAAGCAATTAAGCAAAAGAAATAGCGGCAGAGTGATTAATATCTAAGTCCTCAAATCCCTTCAACCTTGTAAACTAAAAGAGATGTTGCTAGATACAAATTTAGCTTAAAAATCTTCTTAGGGGAAACGTAGAACTACAGAGCGGAAAACATGACCTGAGAGTTAGACATACATGAAAAAATATAAAAAATAAAAAATAAAAATCCATAAATTGATTTCAGGTCACATACAGGAAAAAGGCTTGATTTTGGCTCCAATGGATAAACTATCTGAACCATATCTTATTCCACAAACACAGTTGTCCAGTAAAGATACCCTATAGCAGTAGTGAGCTTAATCAACAAATTTGTGATATGAACACACAGCACACCAACTAGAACAAAATACAACTCTCATATTTGGTATAAAATCTTTCTGATATAATTGCACCTGTTCCTCAGTAGCAAGGGTAAAATGCCAAATGCTCCAATTCCTAGTTCGGGGTTGAAGGAACAATACCGCATTTGTAGAATCCTGAGTAAGAGAGAATATTGCACTATGTACAAAGTTGAAGTTTCTGAAAATGAAAACTGGGGTGTTGGGAAGTGAAATCCAACAAATCATTTTACTCCAAAAGATGTCGCTTACGGATTAGAGCTCGACACGAAAAGGTCAACAAATGTATGAGGATCATAAACGTCACTGTTTCCAAAAAAAGGAAAGAAAGAAAACAAGAAACCATCAAGAACATGGTCATTGCAATTTAAAAAATTATTGTTAATCAATTTACATTTTACAAAAAGATATCTACTTCTACAACACCTTTGCCAACGGAAAAGTGCATTTTTTACTGTATCCTCCTCTGAGTCATCCGGTTTGTGATCAAACGGACCCGAAACCTAATCACAATTAAGGGGAAAAAAATCTCCATGTTTCCAAGCCAAACCAAAAAAAAAAAAAAAATACTGGACTGACAATTAATCTTGCAATAAAGAGATAAACAGTAACAAAGATTAAAATATGAACACAAGACATGAAGGATACGGTTGCGATTAAATCGACATTTGGATCATCGATTGGCTTAAGCATGATCATTGTCCTGAAATGATTTGCTTCTTCAAAATAATCCTCAAAGAGGCACTTCAAAGCAAGCTTTCCGAACAACATATTATAAGATGACTCCAACATCCTGCACACCCGCATTTTTTTTTTTCAAAAGCAGAAAACTTTATTAAAAAAAAAAAAAAAAAAAAAATCTTCCAAACTAAACCCTAAAAAACCTAAGCAAAATAAAAAGAAACCCAAGAAAATGCAAACAAACAAACAAAAAAATCAAATCGAACAAAAATTTTCGTCATATTAAACTTTCTTTACCGGATTCTTGTTCAATTTTTACGCACATTTAATTTCTCTCTAAAATCGATTAACTACGAAGCGTTTTTTAGAGAGTAAGAGGAAAAAGGAGAGGAGTTAGGGCAGACCTAGTACGGGCGGCAAGAGGAGGGAATTCGAAGAGAGGAGGAACAAGCACCATTGGCGGTGGTGGTTGCTTGTTCAACAAGTTTCCCATCTTTCTCTGGTGTGGTGTGGCTAGGGTTTCAATCCCACCGTTGAGCAGAAGAAGAGGAAAAAGAAGACTCTAGTATGGGAATGGAGACAAAAGAGAAGTGAATTGTGGAAGGAAGCTCAAGGTGGGAAGCTGAGGTCTATGACGGTTTTCCCTCTCCAGAAATCCGCGGGAGCGATTTGTTTCACAGATAATTAGGATTAATTCTCTAAACTATACTCTACTCTAGTCCATTGTATTCAAAATTTGAGAGTTCGTTTATTTAAATTTTTAATTTTAATTAAAATATAATTTTATATGAATATTTTTTATTGTAATAAAAAAATTAAATGTGATTATTTTTAAAAATTTTTATTATAATAAAATTTAAATTTTAAATTTAAATTATTAAAATAAACAGGATTTTATTTCATTTGTTAAGTATGTTTATTTTCATGATTTTTCATGATTCGAAGTTTTTAATTTTGATTTTATATTTTTATAAAAGTTAGATGTGATTTTTTTTTTTATAAAAATTTAAATTCAGTATTTTTTTTTAAAAATTTAAATTTAATTTTTTTTATTATAATATTTTTTTCTCACATAAACAATTAAAATCATAACTTAAATTATGAAAAAAACAAACTTTTAAAATTTTTAAAAAAAACTTTAATAGAAGTCTTCTATTGTCTTTTTTTTTTTTTTTCATTTTATGTTCTTCAAATAATATTCTATCACGCCAATAAAAAGAAAACTTCTTTGGTGCATCTCTATTTCTGAACCACTAGTAGGACACATTTATAGTTACAGTTAGATTAAAATTGTGGTGTGCAATTGAGAACAAAATTAGAATTAATAATTTTAAGATCTCATTTATTTTACTAATTTATGTTTTTAATTTTAATATTTTATAATTAAAATTTTTAAAAAATATTACATTTAATTTTTTCTATTATAATTATTAATTTTAAAAAATATCACATCTTAACTCAAATTGGGTTCTCTTTCTTTGGTCTCTTGCTCACTTCATGTTTCTTCTCGATCGACTCTCGGTAGTGATGGGGTTTTCTTTATGGGTGTGAATGGGTTTTCTTTTTTATGAGTGTTAATGAGTTTTCACTGAACTTTATAGGAATTGTTCTTTTAAAGTGTAATTTAAATATAATTTTTAAATTAAATTTGAGTTATAACTTGAGTTGAAGTTAAAATTTAAATAAAATTAAGTAAAATTAAATAAAGTTAAAATTTAAAAAAACATAAATTTAAATAAAATTAAAATTATTGTTTTTGTTTTTTTTTTTTTTTTTTTGGATAAAGAAACATGCCCATAGATTTCTAATTAATATTCAGAAAAGAGGCACCAAAAAAAAAAAAAAAAGAGAAAGACCATTGGCCCATGCATAAATCCCTCTGTGGACCCAAGATCCATGCTCAAAAAAGAGAAAATCATCTTTGAAAAAAAGTAAAATCGACGTAATTAAACCACTAGTTTTTTTTTTTTTTTTAAAGAACTTCTCTGTGTTTTTTTTTTTTTTTTAAGCCGACCGGGAATTTATTTAACGCCGGAGAAGAAAATAGAAGAATGGAGGAGAGAAAAAAAAAAAAAGAAAAAGAGAATGAGGGATTATAGACTTGTTTAGTTTATTAATTTAAATTTAAATATAATTTTATATGAAAATTTTTTATTATAATAAAAAAAAATTAAATATAATTATTTTTAAAAATTTGTTACTCTAATAAAATTTTAAATTTTAAATTTAAATTAATAAAACGGTTTAAAATAGAATTTTTTTATAAATAAAAAACAAAAAAAAAAGAGAGAATCAAGTGGGCTGTTTCTTATAGTGGGCCCCACGTAATTGATCAGCCTTCAAATAATAATGGGTCCCACAAAAGTCAAAAAAAAGAATCTGTTATGGAGCTTTATGCTCTGTCAAAATCAATTTTCACCTGTCCTACGGTAGTATCAAATGGGAAAGTGTAGAGAGAAGTTATAAATGTCACATTTTAATTTAAATTAAAATTTTAAATTTATAAAATAAATAAGGTTTAAATATATAATGTAAATTTTTATTAATTAAAAATTATAAATATTTATAAATATTTAATTAAACGTGTGTTGAGTTGAAATTGAATTTGAATTATTTTTTTTTTATGTGTTTTTTCAAATGAGTCCCCGATTCAGGTTTAATTTGAATCACTTTGCACAATGCACAATGAGAAGGGTCCGTTTGGTTGAATATAGAAACCAAACGGATCATGATTTGTTTTTGGGTCTTGATTCAAAAAATACACGTGATTCGAAAATGGTTCAATTTGAATGATTTGAACAATGAACAAACGGACCCTAACTTGAGTAACGACTCTCACCTTCCTCACGCTTAGCCATGACTATTCTGCCAGAGAATCTCTAGCTTTCCTCAGCCTTTCGTTATTCTCGTGCTCCTTTAGAAAATCTGCTCAGCCTTTCTCTATTTTTCCCTTCTCGTCAATTTTTTCACGCTTTTGTTCCCTCACATGCTCGCATATTAACTGGGTAAAGAACCCACATCTCAGTGGAACCTTTTCTTTGGGTTGATGCCTAGTCCTTCGAGTAGGTTGTCCGTGAACAATCGATGGAAGCTTTACATTCGGTACAAATTTAGCTAGTACTATGCAATTTCTCTCTCTTACTAAAGAGAAAACATAAGCGAATGGAAAATTTTCAAAACACCTTCATCTGTGTTTGGTTTTCTACCAGCGGTGTCATTCATCTCCTCATCTTGCTCGAACTCTGTAACGGTATGTGATCCTCACCTTATTCACATTTCTGTTTAAAGATCTGTTGATGCTTAGGATATTGTTTTGCATGGTTGGTCTTTTAAATGGGTTTATCTCGGCGGATGTACCCCAGATGTACTCAAATAATAGGGATTCAAACAAACCCTTTTTGTGTTATTGGTTGCAGTTGTATTTTAATTTTTTTGCTCTGACTCTTTACAGTTGACACAAAAATTTCTCTAAACTTGTAATTTTGAGAATTGGAAATTAAATTTGTAACAATACCAGAAGTTGAATCAAATTTATGTTCTTTCCTTTGTCCAGTTATGAAAATATGTACAAGAAACACAGATTAGATCCAATAGAATCAAGCCAAATTAGATAGCATCATACACAGAGATCAGCATGAAGTAATGTGTAAGTCGGGGTAAAGGGTGGGACAGGGAATGCGGATGATGGGGCTGTAAGTTGATTTAAAAGACATAGCTATATGCTATTATGTTCCTCCTTGTTAGACTTCGTTCACAAAAAAGGTCCATCTTCTTTCCCTTTCTATGACAAAGAATCCAAATAACTACAACCACAAGAGGCAAAAACTGATTATATAGTTTTCCTGTCTGCATTTCTAGTTGCTTGCTTTCCCTTTCCTCTTTATCTTTTCCTCCTTTCATGAATCCATTTTCCCTTATAGTGGAGCCAAATTCTGTGAATGGAACAAATAAAAAGATTCAACTTAAAAAATGACATCTTAGAAATGACATTAGGCCATGAAATGTAGAACATATTTGAGAATATTTACCCATAAACAAGTGTAGTACTAGACCAAAGGTGTAAAATTTTGCATGAATTATGGCATCCGTTATTTTTAACCGTTATATCAGTAAAAATACTAGGGATATTTTCTCCTCCAAATTTAACTGCTTGAGTTTTTCAAAAGTTACTTTTAGTACTAGCCTCTGATGGTTTTGAAACTCTGCAAGTTTAGGGTACACATGCAAATTTAGAAAAATCTGTACTGGAGATATACCAGCCAAGATTTCACCTCCATGTCCGGTGGTTCTTTTATATTGACATCTTAATCTGATGCATATATATATTCATTACACATACACACACACACACAGCGGCAAGTATAGCAACACGGGCTCGTTTAGTTCGCTGATTCAAATTTGTAATTTGAGTTGAGATGTGATTTTATGTGAGAACTTTTTACTGTAGTAAAAAAATTTGATGTGACTGTTTCTGAGAGCTTTTTACTGTAACAAAACTCGAATTCTAAACTCGAATTGGTGAAGTGAACGGAGCCTTATCTTTTTATCTAGTCAGCATCTGTTCTATTGTTTTCCCACTGAAAAAAGGGACTTGATAATGCAACATACAATAGGACTCCGGCTAGATATGTACACCAAAACCGCATATAATCATATTCTTATTTGTTGATCGCAAGAGCTTAGTCTAGAATATCCCTTTCCTAAAGTTGAAGATGACTCCAATATGTCATTAGACTGTAAGGATTATGATCTCTCTTTTATTTTCTTTTCAATGCCCCTTTTCTTTTGGATGATTATATTTTTAGTTTGACACAATATCATCCATGGTCATATTTGAAATTTGAGTGTTGGAAAATTACTGATTACTTCTATTTAGTTAAAGATATCAAGCAAAGAGCAATTCTAAGAAGAAACCCACAAAATTCAAAAGTTCCTGCCCGCTTTATTATATATACATATATGCATATATATATATATATATATATATATATAAAAATTCGAAAGTACTTTTTAAGTTTCATTTTCTTATTTTTGTGGGTGCTTTTCTTCTTAATCTATTGTCCATGCCTTATTCAACAAGCACGGGATCTAGATGGTTCCTCATTTATTTATTTATTTACTTCATTTTCAGAAAAAAATTTGCTTGGCTTGCGATATGCTTTTGTTATTGTCTTTTCAGGTTTAAAAGACTGTCCTCTTTCAAAGCCTTTCCTTACTAAAATACCTATCAGGGAGTGGTGCTTTTATTTATTGATTGATATGGGTTTTCTCTCTTTGGTCTCTTGCTCACTTAATGCTTCTTCTCGATCGCCTCTCGGTAGTGATGAGGTTTTCTTTTTGGGTGTTAACGAATTTTTTCTTTATGGGTGTTAATGAGTTTTCACTGAACTTCATAGATTCTAGTTAATATTCAGAAAAGAGGCACAAAAAAAAAAAAAAAACAAAAAAACAAAAACAAAAACAAAAAGAGGAAGACCACTAGCCCATGCATAAATCCATCTATGGACCTCAAGATCCATTCTCCAAAAAGAGAAAATCATCTTTGAATAAAAGTAAAATTGACATAATCAAACCTCTAGTTGTTTCCGTGATCAGATTGCGGAAAATCATCCTTACCTAATTAAATTCATGCACTTTAAAAAGTATTTGTCTTCTTTTTCTAATAAAATTTAAATTTTATAAGGACTTGTCTTTCATCTTAAAAGACTAATCTGTTAAGTAAGATGATCAAATATCCTTATAAATTGGTGTTTACTTTTGTTAGAGAAACTTATCTTTATAGTGCATTACTCTTACTATTGACTAATGTCATTTTAACTAATCTTGAAAAGGATATTATTCAATAGTAATGAGTAAAAATAAATATTTATGCACTCTAAGAGATATTTATCTTATTTTTCTTTTTTTATTAAAGCAATTGACCTTCCATCTTAAAATGTAAACTTATTAAGTGAGGTGACCCAATGTCTTTATAAAGTAGTATTTAAATAATGTGAGACTCGAATTTATTTTTACCCTTTACATTATACACATATATCATATAGATTTAAATAGGTGTGATTTATTATTCCATAAAACACATCAATTATAGATTTTGACGTCATCACATCATTAATAATTGACATAAACACAACTTATTAAAACAAATTGCTACCTAGTTAATTACCCTGGAAAGCTTCTTAATCGACATATAAGATAAGAATATAGCTAATGGTCCATGCACGATCGTAAATGCAAACAAGAGGGGCGTGGGTCAGACCCTATTACGTCATCCATACACCAGATAGGACCAATAGACTGCGGTGATTTGGTATTATAATTTCTTGATCACTTTCGTTTATAGATTCATAATCATTTACACACCGTTTAGTTCAGGGATTTGAATTATGTGATTTAAATCATTTTCGATTTACGTGTATTTTTTATGAGAGAAACCACTGTAGCGAATCACGAATCATGATTCGAATCGGAAAACGAATCCCCCAACCAAACGGACCCTTAATTTATGTGTATTTTTTATGAGAGAAAATATTATAACGAGCCAAGAATTATGATTCAAACCATAATATGAATCCACATATCAAACACTACAACAACAGATCCTAATTTTGGGCCGCAAATTAAATGTTTGGATCTTCATATAATGATTGTTGAATCACTATGACTAAACATGGGGTGAAATTGAAAGGAGAACACTTCAAAATTCTAAAACACTTCAAAATTCTAAAATCATTTTAAAATGATTTTATTTTTTTGTATGAAAATAGAAATAAAAACGTTTTTAATCTCATTTTTAAAAATACGTTTAGTAGTTTTATTAAGAGATTGTTTTCAGTATAAAAAACTCATTAATGTCTCTCTCTCTTTGCTCGAGAGAGAAGAAAACGAAAACAAAAAAATAAAAATAAAAAATAATTAAAAGTCATTTTTATTTTTCTCCTATTTTACACTAAACTAAAAAATCGTTTTCATTTCTGTTTTTTGTCTTTAATTAAGAGATTATTTTTTTGTTCTCGAGAAACGTAAAAAATAAAAACGAGAACAATTCCAAACACAGTAAAAAAGTTTGTCCTAATTAGAAACACAAGTGTAAGAGCTCTGAACACATCTTTTTTCATTTGGGCCAGTTCATTTCACCGATTCGAGTTTAGAATTTGAGTTTTGCTACAGTAAAAAGCTCTCAGAAATAATCACATTTAACTTTTTTACTATAGTAAAAAACTCTCACATAAAGTTATATCTCAACTCAAATCAGCAAATTAAATGGGCCATTGATTTTCTTGGCTTCATCCACAGTCTTGAGATAATCTCATCCTATATGGTTTCAAATTATGAGGAAGACAACGGTATATTCACGTTACGTGCATGTTTTATTTTATTTTTTATTAAATTAGACGTTTATCCTTGAGATTTTTTGGGGTTGTTCTTTTACATTTTTTGAGTTAGGGTGACTTGAGTGAGGATATTGAGTTAAGTTTGAGTTATAACTTAAGTTTAAGTTGTAACTTGAGTTTGTGTTTGAATGTGCATGTTTGAGTTATGATTTTAATTGAGAATCTTTTTGAGTTTGTGTTTGGGTGGGTCAAAATTTAAATTTATATTTAGCTGGTATTTTAATAAAAACTCAATGGTAATGAAAAATTTAATAGGATATATGGGTAGGGTTTTATTCGTCTTTTTATTGTAAATGTATAGAAAAAATCATCTTAATTAGAATTAATACGAAAAAATTATGACATTTTTAAGAATAGAAAAAATACCGTTAATTAACTTGAGTTTGAGTTGAAGGGGAAACTTAAACTCGAGTTTAGCCCTAAACTCAAGTTCAAACTCGAGTTCAAACTCAAATTTTATAAAAGAAATAAACTTAAATAAAGTTGTAACTCAAATTCAATTTTTTTTTGAGTTTTGTTGCAAAACAACAACCCCTTGTTACTTTATTATATTATAACTAATAGTAACATAATAGTTTTTCCATAGTTGGGATCTTTTGTTCGTCATCTAATTTAATATTATCCCGTTTATTTCACTGATTTAAGTTTAAAATTTGAGTTTTACTACAGTAAAAAGCTCTAAAAATAGTCACATTTAACTTTTTTACTGCAGTAAAAAGCTCTCACATAAAGTCACATTTCAATTCAAATTAAAAACTCGAATTAGTGAACTAAATGAGCCCATAATTTAAGTTGTGGTTCAAACTAGTGTTTGTCAAAAATTATTGAGCTTTTCACTGTTTAATTTTTTAAGAAACTTTTAGTTCCGTTTAGTTCGCTGATTCGAGTTGAGATGTGATTTTATGTAAAAAAAATTTATTATATTAAAAAAATTAAATGTGATTATTTTTTAAAAAAATTAATTATAAAAAACCCAAATTTTAAATTTAAATTAATAAAATGAAGTACTTTGTGTGGCTCGGAGCATATTTGCAAGATTACGCTCAAGTGGTTCTAGGCAGCCATGAATATAGCTTTATTTTTGTCTTAACTTTTGACCTTTTTCTTCTGACTCCTCAGCTTTTGAACGGACAATACCGAGTTGCCGTATTGGATTCTTCACATATGGTCATTTTGATTGCCAATAAATACTGTTATTGGACCAACTAATATCTCTGGTTGACTTGTTATTCCAATTGGTCAATGCTTAGTTGCTAATTTATTAGAAAACCTTTTTCCCACTCATTTATTTTAACCAAGTTCTTATTTATTGAGACAAATTTCCTATAAATAATGTCAGGACACTAATTCTATGTCAATTTTTTATATTAATTAATATGACATATGAGTTATTATTTTTATATCAGTAAGTATTTAAAAAATTACTACATCAACTGATGATAATATATTACATTTACTAATTAAAAAATGACAATTAAATGTCATTTAAATTAAAACGCAAAAATTAAGATTTGAGTGAGAATCTCTAAAATTACTCATTTACGCAATCAAAGTCACCTTCTTTGAGCAAAATAGAACATAATAGGATTTGGTAAAAGTTCAATGTGTCAAAATGTTGCAACTTATTCCATAAGAGTAACAACATCTCACAATTAGAGCACACACCCAAATTGTATATTTCCTTTCGGCTTCAATATTAAAACGTATTTCCTATTGTTTTTTTGGTGTTAATAAAATTACTACATAGATTAATGAGTAAACACAAATTATCTAAAATCTAAAATATAGCAAAAAAGAGAAATTAAATTTAGATAATTTTTTGAGACATGACCCTTTTAATTAATTTTAAATTAATAATTTTATATATAAAAACCTTTTCGAATTATAATATTTTCCTCTTCGGATTTTACGTTTTTTAATAGTTTTGGATCTTTGATACAATTTCTAAGAAATTAATCATGAACCATCAATTAGAAAGGCAAGAGTATTTTTTTTTTTATTCCAAAACACAATTTCAAGCTATTTAGATAGTCATGTTTTTTTTTTTTTTTTTTTTTTTTTTTTTTTTTAAATTGCATGATACTATATTAATATTAGCAAAACATAACTTCATGAGAATGGTTTAAATTTGAAGAGTTTCTTTAGTAGAAAAAAAATCTAATAATTTTATACTTTCAATTGTTAAATTTATATTAAAAATTATTTATTATGTATTTTTTTAATTTAATATTATTTTACTGATAAGACGGTCGTGTTAAAGAAAAATACTTAAATTTTATTCATTTTATCGATTTGAGTTTTCAATATTAAATTTTTACAGTAAAAAGTTTTTAAAAAATATTACATTTAAAATTTTCTATTACAATAAAAAAAAATTTAAAAATATTATATTTTAAACATAAATTTACGAAGTAAACAACATCTTAAATTTAAATAAAAGATAATTAGTTAGTTGAATGAAGACGGTTAGTTATGAAGACAAGAAAGACAAAATAGACAAGAAAGAAAAAAGAAAAAAGAATATGGGAAACGATGGGCTGCTCATAAAGGAAAGCATGGCGCGATGTTCGATAGAAATTCTGGAGCAAAACGAAGGCGTGTGAGTTTCGTCCTCTCCCTCTTTCGCCTCCGTTTTTCTCCCAATCCCATCAAATCCAAAACGAATATTCGTCCCATAAATTATTATTTTTATTTTTTTGGTTCCCTTCTTCCATCGAAGCCCAGAAGAAAGTTCGCGTATTTTTACTTGGTTTCTGCTATTACACCAACAAAATTCTGTGTACTTACTGGAATTTCTCTTCAACTCAGTCAGTCGATTCCAATTTTCCGTGTTTCGTTGCGTTTGTTGAATCTGAGATTTTTTTTTTCTTTTATACCAATTATACATCCAAGTTTTTTTTTTTTTTTTTTTTTTTTAATTTTCTTTTTGCTTCTTAATCTTTCATGGAAAGATATGAGCTTTTTGTCTGCATGGTTTGTATGATGTATCCTCTTGCTGGCTGTTGAATAATGAAAATTTCTGCCTAATACACCTCTATATTTGTTGCCCTCTTGTTCTCGCGTGTTTCTTTTGTCTCATTTTGTCCTTCTAACTGGTTTTTTTTTTTTTTTTTTTTTTTTTCTAATACTTTAGTTCTCAATGTTGGTCCAAATAAAATTACAGTGCATAAGCTTGTGCAGTAAATATATGATATTCACATATGTCAAGAACCAGTGTCAAATCCACTTTCGGTCACTTTCGACCGTTACAGCAATCCATTATGATGGAAAAAAAAAAAAAAAATTTACAAAAAACCGCACACCTTTCAGACACTGTATTTTTCTCTAAATACGAGATTATACAACGTTGGTACTTGTGATTTATTGCTTGGAATAGCTCTATACGGATCACAATGTTGGAACTTCCAAGATGTGTTGTGAACTACCGTTCTGGTTAATATTGGAAACATGGTTCTTGTCTTTCCGTAGCCTAGAGTGATTATTTAATTTCCCTTACCTTGATTTTGCTGTCACACAGAGGCATTGCAAATGACAACTTGCATACACGCCGGAGGTGGCAAGCTTCGTTACCGATTGATTGACTGCAAGGGACAGGGACAAGGTTGTCGAAAAGTTTCCGCGCTCTCCAGCGTGACATCTTACAGATGCTCGCAGAAGGAGCTTTCATGGTACTTGATAACAATCTTGATCCTGGGAATCACATTTACTCCCATAATTGCTAAGGATTCTCCTTCATCGTACTGTATGTCAACGCGATATTTTCTCTCGCTCTTTCTTTTATAATTATCCAGGTCATGTGGGGTTTCCAAGTTCTTGAACATCCAGAGATGTAGTTTTTCCCGATCTCCAATTGGTGAGAATTGGAGGATCATCAGAACTGTTACATCGTCGTGCTTGAGAGATGGCTCCACAAAGTACTTTGATTTTGCTGTCATTGGCAGTGGGGTTGCCGGTCTTCGCTATGCCCTTGAAGTTGCAAAGCATGGATCTGTTGCTGTGATCACTAAGGCCGAGCCTCATGAGAGCAACACAAACTATGCTCAAGGCGGTGTTAGTGCCGTGCTGTGTCCTTCAGATTCTGTGGAGAGTCACATGCATGACACCATTGTAGCAGGGGCTCATCTATGTGACGAGGACACTGTTAGAGTATGTTAGAAACCTAGTAATTTATTTTTAAAAGGCATTTAGTGTAAATATGATCCCTGCTAAAAAGTATCACTGTAGGAAATGTCACGGTCATGGGCTTTGCGTGATGGTTCTTTCCAAGATTCTTACCTCCTGCAACTGTTTTATAAAGGGATTGTTGCTGTAAACTATCCTTGCAATCGTTCATGTGACTGAAAGTGACAAAATGTTTCTGTTGATAAGTGTGCTATGTAGATAGAATTGCATGTAATTGTGACTTAGTCTATCATTTTGCTGTTTCTCACGTTTTAGTTGTGCTCTCCAGGTTGTCTGTACAGAAGGGCCTGATAGAATTAAGGAGTTGATTGCTATGGGCGCATCATTTGATCACGGAGAGGATGGAAACTTGAATCTAGCGAGGGAAGGAGGACACTCTCATAGAAGAATTGTTCATGCCGCTGATATGACTGGAAGGGAGATCGAGAGGGCTCTGCTGGCAGCAGTTCACAAGGATCCTAATATCTTTGTATTTGAACATCATTTCGCCATTGATTTGCTAACCTGTCAGGTTTTTTTTTCTGCAGGTTCTATTTATGAAAAAAACGATGCGTGTTTAATATTCTCCTTTATGGGTGACTTTTTTTGCCAGATTTTGTTTGTTTGTTTGCTATATGCGTTTTTTCACCTGACTGTAAGACATTTTCAACGTATAATAAAGAAATGAGAACTTTCGGATGTTTCTTGTGTGATTTTGACATTGTAAAGACTGATTGTCCAAGAAATGTGAATGCTTTACAGCTATATGCTAACATATAAAAGTATCTCACTGGCATTGTAGGATGGCTCTGATACAGTTTGTCTCGGTGTTGACACTTTGAATACTGAAACGCTGGAGGTAAAAGAACTGTCCTAGCTATACTGCGCAAATGCAGAAGAAATTCCTGGTCTTCAATGTTGAAACTATTCCTCTTTCCTACTTTCAGGTGACAAGATTTATTTCAAAGGTGACTTTACTTGCATCAGGTGGTGCTGGACATATATATCCTTCAACTACAAATCCTCTGGTACTAGAAACTCCCCCACCTCCCAAATTGCTACTTTTTTCATCCTGGAAATCATGACGGTTAATCTAACTGCTCTTAGATTGTTCTTGATATATTTTGACAGGTAGCCACCGGAGATGGAATGGCCATGGCCCATCGAGCTCAAGCTGTGATTTCAAACATGGAGTAAGTAAATACTAACCAGAGATTTTCAGAAACATTGTCAGCTTGGAAATTACTTTGTAATAGTTGTTTTATCAAGTAAATGAATATTAGTGCGATATTGTTGAAATTCATGACTGTCTAAGACAACCCAGGGGAGCTCAAGAAATGTGGGATATAAATAGTGCTTGTTATTGCTGCATTAATGTGGTGCCATAAGTCCTTTTGATTGAACTTACACTACAGGACATCTTGTGTACTCGAACTATTTCTCAATCCCTGGAGGTTTGAGTTGGAACATAATTCTAGCTTGCTTGTGGCAGATTTGTGCAGTTTCATCCAACAGCCTTAGCTGATGAAGGTCTTCCAGTCAAACTAAGCAAGACACGAGAAAATGCGTTTCTCATCACTGAAGCTGTCAGGGGAGATGGAGGCATCCTTTACAATCTTGCCATGGAAAGATTTATGCCCCTGTATGATGAGAGAGCAGAGCTTGCTCCTAGGGATGTGGTGGCAAGAAGCATAGATGACCAGCTTAAAAAGCGTAATGAGAAGTATGTGCTACTTGATATAAGTCACAGGCCCAGGGAAAAAGTTATCTCACACTTCCCCACCATAGCAGCAGAGTGTCTCCGACATGGATTGGACATAACCCGCCAGCCAATACCAGTTGTTCCTGCAGCTCATTACATGTGTGGGGGAGTTCGTGCTGGGCTGCAAGGAGAGACGAATGTACGCGGTTTATATGTGGCAGGTGAAGTTGCATGTACAGGTTTGCATGGTGCAAACCGACTTGCTAGTAACTCATTGCTTGAAGCGCTGGTTTTTGCAAGAAGGGCTGTTCAGCCCTCAATCGAACATATGAAGAGCTCTGCTCTTGATTTCAGTGCTTCAAATTGGTGGCCAAGACCAGTTGTGCCTAGGTCACTTGGGAGCAATACCGTGGACAAAATTTTGATGTTGACAAGGGAAGTGAGGAAAGAAATGCAAGCGGTAATGCGGAAGTATGTTGGCATCGTTCGGTCCACCATTAGGCTCAAAACTGCAGAGAGGAAGATTGGTGAGTTGGAGGCTAAGTGGGAGGAGTACTTGTTTCAACACGGATGGGAGCCAACGATGGTGGGGCTCGAGGCTTGTGAGATGAGGAACCTGTTTTGTTGCGCAAAGCTTGTTGTAAGCAGTGCACTTGCTAGGCAAGAAAGCCGCGGGCTTCACTACACAAGTGATTTTCCTCATTTGGAGGAAAGTAAGAGGCTGCCAACAATAATCTTCCCGTCTTCGCCTGTACAGAGTACATGGAGTTCAAGACAGCTACACAAGCAGTCCATATGTTAGGGAGTGCAACCTCTTCAAGATTCTGTTTTCATTGAATCCTCATAATGCTTGAAACTTATAGGATACTCATGATTATATTTGAGATTTACCATTGAAAGTTTTTACTTAAAGAAAGGAAATTTCTTCTTCAGAATAATATGGGAATATGGTGTCCCAATTCATTTGGATATTTGCGAAGGTAACAACCATTTCAACTGTAAATTACATACATTAACTACAAGCAGCATCAGCATTTTCTCTTACTATTTGTTTTTTTTTTTTTTTTTTGTTTGTTTTTTTTGTTTTTTGTCCTTGATTGACGTGAATGGGGGGTTATGATTTATAGGCTGAAATCAAAATTCAGGTTCAGTCTCTATGCTGAGAAATTAGTCAGAATATCTGCTGCTCTTGTTGTCCTCATCATTTATTTATTTTTTTTCAGTTAAACACTCCACAATGTTGAAAGTAGTGGTCTCAAATCCATCAAGGTGCCTCTAATTACCCTTTGGTTGTTAGCAAACGATTGGTAAAAATTGGGGTTAATAAAATGTAATTTTAATTAGCGGACCCTATCCTTAGAATAATTATAAAAAAAAAGTAACTTAGTGTCAACTTTTATCTATGAAACTCAGGATGTCGGTAGAGAAATCTTCTGGTGTAGTCCTATTTGTATGCAAAAAAACAAAGTAGACCCCTTCCCTATCATTAATAGAAGAGCAAGAATAACTTAAAGATTGGAGGTTTTCTAACTCGTCAGCTTATGGTAAAAGTTCCAACTTAACCGGCAATTATTAGTTTCCAAATTGGTATTTTAACTCATTGTAAATGGACACGTGTTTAAAATTGATCTTATTTTTATTTTTTTTTTTTTTGAGAAAGAAAAAATAAAAACGTTTTCAAAACGGCGGCTGTGTTTGAAATTAATCTCGTTTTTATTTTTCACATTTTTCGAGAAGAAAAAAATGAAAACGCTTCTAAAACGGCGTTTGGCACAATAAAGATAAAAAACAGAAATGAAAACGATTTTTTTGTTTAGTGTAAAATGAGAGAGAAATGAAAAAAGACTTTTAGTCGTTTTTTATTTTTGTTTTCTCCTCTCTCAATTAGAGAGAGAGGAAGAGAGATATTAATGGGTTTTTTTACATTGGAAACAATCTCTTGATAAAACTACCAAACGTATTTTCAAAAATGATTTATGTCTGAGATTAAAAACGTTTTCATTTTCATATTCATACAAAAAACAAAATCATTTTGGAACGAGTTCCAAACGCGCCCGGCGTTTGGCGCAATAAAGATAAAAAACAGAAATGAAAACGATTTTTTGGTTTAGTATAAAATGAGAGAGAAATAAAAAATGACTTTTAGTCGTTTTTCATTTTTTGTTTTCGTTTTCTCCTCTCTCGAGTAGAGAAAGAGAGAGAGATATTAATGAGTTTTTTTTATACTGAAAATAATCTCTTGATAACACTACCAAACGCGTTTTTAATCTGAGATTGAAAATGTTTTCATTTTCATTTTCATACAAAAAAAAATCATTTTAAAACGAGTTCCAAACGTGTCCTATATGTTTTTTTTTTCTTTTTTACTCTGATTCTTTTTTTTTTTTAGAGTTAAATTCATCAGAGGTTCTTATAATGTTTTCTCTTTTTATAATTAGTCCTTGTATTATAAAATGTTCTGTTTTAAACCCTGAACTCTTTAAGTGTCTTAAATTTTCTTTTGGAGTGTAACTTGAGTATAGTTTTTGAGTTGAATTTGAGTTATAACTTGAGTTGAAGTTAGAACTTGAATAAAGCTGAGTAAAATTGAGTGAAGTTAAAACTTAAAAGAACATAAACTTGAATAAAGTTGAAACTTGAGTTGTCTTTTTTTGAGTTTTATGTGTAAAAGAACATGTAGTCTCTCATTTACATTCTGTTAAATTTTGAATGGAAAAAGTTGGGTGATTTATAATTTCATCTTAATAAATGGGTATTTTAGTAAAATTAGAACAAATGAACCAAAACATAAAAAGTAAAACCAGAGTAAATAGTTTCTATTACTCTTAATTTCATCTTTTTATTTATTTATTTATGTTTTAGATTCGTATCATTTTTTTTTAATCTATTGTCCTGTTTTTTAGTTAGAAGTTCTATTTTTTTTTTTTTAGAGTATCTTATACTTATCTATCTAATCTATCTAATTTGTTAAGTTTGGAGCGATTACTGCTTTTCATTTCAAAGTTCCAAGAACTATACTATACTTTTGCATTAGTTTAAGCATCCAAAATTAATAATGCTATTTCAATTACAAGATGCCAAGAAGAGCAAAGAAGGAAAAACTGTGGGTTAATAGATCCAATCTATCTAATTTGTTAAGTTTGGAGTGCTTTTCATTTCAAAGTTCAAGAACTATACTATACTTTTGCATTAGTTTAAGCATCCAAAATTAATAGTGCTATTTCAATTACAAGATGCCAAGAAGAGCAAAGAAGGAAAAACTGTGGGTTAATAGGGAGCAAGATGCCAGGTTCTGAATTCAAACCCGTGGGTTTTTGAGAGCACTAAATGCATAACATCAGGCATTTGAGCTTATGTGTGTTAGAAACCTGGGTTCTATACGTCCACAGATCAAGAGAAAAGCCAGGGAAATAGAGGAAATTGTTGGAGAATGGAGGGCAATATTTATTGAGGTGTAATTATAAGATTACTTAAACCTTTTCCATTCAAAATTTAACGGAATGTAACTAAATTTAAGACATAGAGTTCAGAGTTTAAGATAGAACACTTTTTAGTTTAAGGACTAATTATAGAAAGAAAAAAAAAGTTTAGGGACCTAAGATGAATTTAACTCTTTTTTTTTTATATTATTTTTGTCATCATGTAATGATGATCATAAAATGTACTAATCTCTAATTCTACTATTTAACTTCACTTCATGTTCTTTTTAATTTGAAGATATATATATATATATATATATATATATATATGTTCCATTAATGAGCAATAATAATGGTAATTTTGTCTTGATCAAAGGAGAAAATAAAGTAATCACATAATAGTAGAGTAGATAATAAGCTAGCTAAGATTCTGATTGGAAAGATTCACATTTCGTAGTAAGATACTTTGTTTTAATTAATTTATGTCTAGTTCATTTTACTAATTTAAGTTTTTAATTCAAATTTTATTACAGTTAAAATCTCTCATAAAAAATTACATTTAATTTTTTTATTATAGTAAAAATTTTCACATAAAATTATTTCTCAATTCGAATTAAAAATTTGAATTCACAAACTGAACGAGGCTTAGTTTGACTATAGTTTAAACATAACCATACTTCCCTTCTAATAATTACAAAGCAAATATCCCTTTAAAAAAAAAAAAAAAAAAAAAGAAGAAGAAAGAAGAACGCAAACATACGCATACATACATATACGTTCATACACACATAGGTCTTTCCCAGATAAGCGCCATTAGTGACACAGACACAGACAACAATATCTCTATCAACATTATTTTTTGTACGCTTTATTATCATCCATATCTAAAAGCCACGGAATTCCATTAAAAAACAAGATGGTCCTCTGACTCCGACAGACAATTAATGTCCCACTGTCAAGCTTGAAAGGCAATCACTGTGTACTAGTAGTATTAACTGAGAAAACAAAAACATTAACGGGACGTTTGGAGGAAAGGAAATTCTTCGAATCATAATTCATAAAAATATATATAAATAAAAAATAATTTTAATTTTATAATTTTAATTCATGAACTAACTGATTTAAAAAAAAGTTAATAAAATTCCCTAACAAAACAACAAATTATACATAAGTTCCCTGTTCTGGCTTCAACTACAAGCCGTGTGTGAACTGTGAAGCAACATGGATCCTGTAAAGCTACTTGCTCTAGTTGGGCTTCTAGTTTTGGGCTTGTTGGGCCATCCGACGGCAGTTCACGGCGGCCGGAGTTGCAAGTTCCCGGCGGTGTACAACTTCGGCGACTCGAACTCCGACACCGGCGCAATATCCGCAGCACTGTCGGAGGTTCTTCCACCCAATGGTGAGAGCTTCTTTGGGAGTCCCTCTGGAAGATTTTCTGATGGTCGCCTTGTGGTAGATTTCATTGGTAAGTTCGTAATATATTTTTGTCACTGATATTGAAGGCTTAGGATAGATTATTGTAGTTAAAGAAAGGAATTAATTACATTTTTTTTTTTTTTTTTAAATCTGGTGCAGCTGAGGAATTGAAGTTGCCATACCTGAGTCCTTACTTGGATTCACTTGGCACAGATTTTAGACATGGTGCTAATTTTGCAACAGGAGGGTCATCAATTAGGCTAGGAGGTTATAGCCCATTTCATTTGGGCATTCAGATTAACCAATTCTCAAGGTTCAAGTCTCACACCACTGCTCTATACAATCAACTTACTCCCATTAATGGTCAGTCTCTCCTTTTCCCACTTCAAACATCTTTCCATCACGTTATAATTAGGATGATATGGGCCAGTTTGGCGTTGCTGTGTTATTGAAATATTTAAAATCAGTTTAGGTTGCGTTTTGGCATTTTATTTTTTTAATCCCAAAAGCGGTCCTCAAGTTTTACACCAATTTCTACATTGGTCCTGGAGCTCGATCTAACTTGTTGTGGAAAAGTTAACGTGTGTTTGGTTGGTAGATTCGTATTATGATTTGAATCATATTTTGTGATTTATTACAATATTTTTTCTCATAAAAAACACACGTAATCCGAGAATGATTCATGAATTTGTGAATCAAACGTCTTAGTTTTTGGGTTACATATGTGTTAAAATTTGGATGGAATAGATCACGTGATAAAATGGATATTTCAATGGCTTTCGTGGCGGGATTAACAAATTCAATAAGGTTTGATAATGGTATTTATATTTTGTTGTTGGTGTAGTCCGTCTGGTTTTTCCCTCTAAATGAGTAAATGTATGTTATAGGATCTGATAGGGCTGTAAGAGCCTCTATAACCCACTTCAATGATCTATTTGTTCACCACACACAACTCGAGTATTGTTTTCTATCTTTTTTCTTTTTTAACTCTTAGCTTATTCGGAAGGACTAATTTTTCACACCAAGATAGATCGAGGTCAGTTTTAAAATTTTTTAAACGTCATAGATCAGTGTGGATTTGGTGTAAAGTTTAGGACCATTTTGAGATTTAACTTTCAAAGTTGTTGTGAACACCAAAGTAGAGTTTAGGTATTTGGTAAATTATGGATTGAATTGTAGTGGAGATATATATTGACTAAAATATACATTCTTTATTCTCATGTTATAAAAAGAATTTAGTCCACAATTTTAGTTTTTATTTCTAATATTGTGCTTTTATGCATTAAGTTAATTACTTGAGATTTCCATAATTTGACAAGCCTTTCTTTAAGATGGGTTTTTAAAAACTGGCAAATTTGGATAACCAGGAAAACGAGCAACCTCCAAAGGCAAGCTTTCTAGGCCAGAGGACTTCTCAAAGGCTTTATACACATTTGATATTGGACAGAATGATCTGGCCTTTGGTTTTCAACACACGACAGAAGAACAAGTTATAGCCTCCATTCCTGATATCCTTGCCCACCTTTCTCAAGCAATACATGTATGTGAGAAGCTACAACTAGTTAATTAGCATGAGAAAAATCGTATAGTAAGCCTTAATGGTTCTTATTTGTTTTGCAAAATTACAGCAAGTATACGAGGAAGGAGGTAGATTTTTTTGGATACATAACACTGGACCAATAGGTTGCTTGCCGTACAATGTTATATATTATCAATCAAAACCAGGAAATTTAGACAAAAATGGATGCGTGAGACCTCAGAATGCGGTGGCTCAGGAGTTCAATAGGCAGCTCAAGGACACGGTTTTAAAGCTAAGAAGAGATCACCCTCTTGCAGTATTTACATATGTTAATGTTTACTCGGCGAAATATGCGCTAATTAGTAGCGCAAAAGATCTAGGTAATCTTATCTCTAGCCGCATTTGTGTTTTGACAATGCGATATCGGTCCATTATATTTAGTCTTTTATGGTTTGCTGATGACAGGATTTGTTGATCCATTGGAGTTTTGCTGTGGGAGTTACTATGGCTACCATATTGATTGTGGGAAGAAAGCGATTGTCAATGGAACGGTTTATGGTAACCCTTGTAAGGCCCCTTCAAGGCACATTAGTTGGGATGGCATACACTATTCACAGGCAGCCAATATATGGATTGCTAAACACATTCTCAATGGTTCTCTCTCTGATCCACCAGTTTCAATTGGGGAAGCTTGTCATTATCCAAAAAACGTGTGAGTCAATAACCATGGCTATTCTGCTTGGAAATTGTAAACTAGAATACTTCTTGCAGGGACTGCATTAATATTTATTCCTGAAGAGAGAATTTATGCTTTGCCTGGTTTCTTTATACTTTTTAGTCCTTTTTGCTTCAGATTTGGAAGAAAAGCTTGAAGCATTGCTTAATGTCGATCCTGTGTCGTTTGTACTGAAAAAATCTATAGTTGTCATTATGATTCCTGCTAATATTGTACACCAACTACTATGACAGAGAAAGAATAAGCTAAATTAGTTTCTTTAGCACATATTCTTTTACTTTTTTATTTTTTGTCTTCTAAGATTCTGCAGGTAGTTGTGAAAGTGTCTTGCTTACCAATTTCTACTTCTCAGTCAGTCAGCTATATACGCGTGTGTATTACATACATACATACATATATATATATATATATATATATATAGTACGTATATACACATTCAAGAGTCTGGTGATGCATGTATGTATGTTTGTGCAACAACGCTACGAGGCATCAATGGTGTTAGAAGGTGGGTCCACACCAAAAGGCGTCCCTTCTATTAGCTGTGGCGTTAAACATCACTAGTACCCCAACTATTTTCATATTTGTTTTCTTGAAGCACGATAGGCGAGTCTTTGTTGAGTAGATTGGACAAAAATAGAACGTGGGTCCATGTCCATATTAAAAACTTCTCATTCAATGATAGAGACGGTCAGACAGCAAATATACTTGAGTTATACTTTAACCGTCAAGTGTCAACCTCATTTAACAAACCCTCAAACTGAAGATCACGATAGCGATTTCAGTCCCATAAAATATATTAATAACTAATGCAATGAGAAGCTGTTCAAGTTTTCTACAACAGGCATTTTTGGTGCACCAAGAAAAGAAAATGATGCTCCACCAATATTTTATTGAGATCTGAATTCAAATAACAATATTGTGATAAGGAAATCTCATCATGTCTGATACGATTATACGAGAAAAAAAAAAAAAAGGAAAAAAAAAACTTTGACACCTTTAATAAACAATTAAGGACAAGAATCTCCTTCCTGTTGTCTCTCTCTGATATTAATTCTCCTTATTCTTCCAACTTTGCCAACAAAACAAGCACCAACCACCTAATCTACAGCACATAGATTACACGCGAGCCTATATACACATCACCATCACCAATTACATGACCTCCATACTGTCCTCTTTCACAACTTGAGCGTTGGTATCAAGTAGTGTTTCCAGAGATCTGGCTTTCCTGTTTCTAGCCCTGCCGGCTTCTTTCAACAATTCGGCCAGTCTCCTCTTCTCGTCGTCCACGTCGGGATTCGCAGTTCCTAGCTTCTCCTCCCTCATGCCAACAACATACTCTAGAATTTCAATGGCATCATCTAGTCTGCAATATTTTTGTTTAACGCAAGAGACATTAACAAATAGCAATTAGTACTTATAAAAATTTGAATGAAGCACGAACTCCACAACAATATGACAGAACATCATATTAGAACAATACCTGCCCATTGCATCATAGGTTCCAGCCAAATTGCTGTAGACTCCTAATGTGTCGGGGTGATATGGACCATATTCCTTTTCGAGAATATTTCTTGCTTCTTCAAACAGTTCTGCAGCCTCGTTAATCGAATACCGCTGCACGCAGGCAAGGCCCATTTGATTCAAAGCAATCCCAAACAGGGCAGATTTCTTCTCTGCACTGGCTCGAAACTTCGTTACTGCACTTTTGAAGGTGTTGTAAGAGTGAGAATAATTCCCCATCATGTAATACATGACACCCATCTGGGCTTCAATCCCTGCTATTGTGTTTTGTTGACCTGGAGCATCACCAAATATCTTCAAAGCCTTCTTGAGTAACTTCAGTGCATGCTCTAATTCATTCATAGACTGATAGATCGCAGAAACATCGATAAAACCACTGGAAATCTCTTCTGAAGGGATCCCGGGATTTGGCTTTGTGTAAATCTTGAGCGCATTTTCACAGTATGATTTGGATTCTCTGAACTTTCCTATCTTGTAGTACAACTCAGCTAACCGGACAAAGACAGAAGCAACTGATGGATGATTCTCTCCTTTATTTGACTTAAAGACATTTAGTGCTTTCTGATATGCAAAAACTGCCTCATCATATCGCGCCAAGGATAGATAAGCGTCACCAATGCTGCGATCTATCGACGCCACATCAAGTTCTTGGCCATTGGAAGCCATGGCCATATTTGCTAAAACATAATGTTCAAGAGCAGCTTCATAGTCACCTTTTGAGTCACAAATAAGTCCCATGAGTCTTCTATCTGCTGCTTCTTCAAGGGAAGCAGGGGAGCCATTTTCCCTGTGGATATCAAGAGCCATCTGACAAAGCTTCTCAGCCTCATCAAATTGCAATGCTTGGACATGAGCCTCAGCTACATATCGGCAGGTCTCGCCTAACCGCGGGTCTTTCTCTCCCAGGACTTGCCTTTGAATTTCCAAACCCGCCGTGTAAAGCAGTAATGAGTTCTCAATTTGTCCCATCATTGCATAAGTGTCACCTAATTGCATGCAGCCAGCAAACTTGGCCAAAGCATGATCTTCACCATCTTCTATCACCGGAATTTCTATTGAGCGTTCAAGAACTGGAATTGCCTCGTCATATTGTCCTAATTTGCAGTATAGTGCTCCCAAGACATGTAAACACATTACATGCTCCAAACTAGGCTTCTCACTTGAACGTTTCTCAAATGACTTCATTGCCCGAAGAGCCACTTCAAGTGTTCTCTGCGGGTTTTCACCAGAAGTGATCATGTCCTTAGCTTGTTTAAGCAAAAATGGACCGAGGTCGGGGTTATCCAAATCATCCACTTGAATATCCTCCTCTCCATTTCTCAGCTTTGCCTTGCCTAAAGCAAGATTTCTCAGCTTGTTCCTTTCTAAAACTCCATTTGGTCTTCTTGGACTTTTCTTATCTATTGGAGGTCTACCTTGTGGAGATTTGCTCTTAGGACTTGATTTAGCCGATGCCCCCAAATCCATTTTCGATACAGAAAGCTTCTTAGGATTCGCGAGTTGCGTCTTGCCCTTTTTTGCTGACTTTTTAGCGGAAGACCGATCAGTGTCTTGACTAATGGGCGTGTCACCACCGCCATTAGTTACCTCCTCGTTCTTTACTATGACAACCTCTTTAGTCACCTCCTCCTCATAGTAGATATCTCCAACAAGATGGCGCAACTCCGAATCGATCCTTGATTCCTCGCCGTAGGATAAGAAGCTAGCTCTTGATGGAGATTGATCAGAGCTCTGCATCTCACAGACGTTGTGATAAAGCTGCTCAATTGAGGTGTCAATAACACCATCAATGACCAGATCAATGGAATCACTTTGAGGACTTTGAGGACTTTGAGGACTCAACGGGCTTCTGGGCGAGCCTTGCTGTGTAAAGCTTTCCTTTCTTGGTGTGTAGTCCCCGTTTGCTTCATCAACTAAACTGTCCCCGTTGAATGCATCCATAACTAGTCCAGGCATCACTCTGAGTATGATTTAAAAATATTTAAAAAAAAAAAACTTTGAACAATCAATATGAATTGTTTTTAGAGGTTTAACCAACAAACTAATGCTGAATAAGCTAAACAAAACAATGGGAAAATGACTATTATCTGATAAAATATCCAATAAACTTCTGCAATATGCTGAACAGGGCACATATTTCTACCTACAAAATGTAGTTCTGCAACAAATATTTAATTGATATACTATAGATTCAATGCCATGATTTCATTATTACAAAAGTGATAATAGTGCTCAAATGTAACAAAAATAGGAAGAATGCTACTTTTAAATAACATCTAAAACGCCAAAAAAAAAGTGGGGTATGGATTACAATTTTCTCCCTTTGTTCTCCTATAACAATATTACCATAAAAAAAAAAAGAAAAAAAAATAAAAACTTGCTAGCAAATTCTTCAAATGCAGCAAACAATGAATTTTGAAACATGTATTCAATTCAAAACGCATAATAATTCTGTAGACCAAATTATAAAATAAAAATAACAGATAGTATCAACCATAAGAGATATGAAATTCAATCCTCCTATGGCAAATTTATGAAGTTCCTCGTACAAAAAGCATAAGAAAACACAAACCCGTTTAAGCTGCTGCAATGCAGGAAACAAAGAAAGACTAATAGCACAAACATATAAAACAAAGAAATCCTGATACAAAAAGAAAAGTACGATAATGTAGGAATAACTCAACCTTAATAAATGTTGCTGAACGTGTCAGGAAGAGGCAAAGAAACAAAGCAATAAATGATAAACTGAGCCTTACTTTTGCTATTATGAGAAGAAAGGTAATGCCAAAGTTGTAAGCTCTCTGGGCGTTTTGTACAGATAAATATATATATATATATATATATATATGTGCGTGTGTGTATATATAGAGAGAAAAAGAAGGATAGAAATGAGATATGTTTCTGTTTTGTTTGCTTAAATTTATTAATATGAAGGGTAAGAAGAAGAAGACGAAGAGGATGAGACAAGACCGAATGGGATTACGAGAGAAGATGAAGGGCAAAATGGGCAACTGGGTAATTATTGTATTGAGGATTATATACGCAGAATATAATATGTATAGATGTATAGATAATATCTATAGATGTATAGTTGTGGGGTTTGCAGAGAGTTGGAACTTTGAAGCAATGAAGAGGCTGACCTCTCTCCCACTCCTCTCGCTCTCTCTTTAATATTATATTTTTGTTATTTAATTTATAATTATTGTTTTTTGTGAAGAATATTTTTATTTTGGGTATTTCATTGTGACATCGCAAGTTGGCGGGATTAACGGCTTTTCAACGCTAAAGGATTTGTGGAAACGCTGTGCTTACCCCCCGGGATTATTAAGGGATATTACTTTAATCAAATTTTACCACGTGGCAACAAAAAGATAAATGTTTTTCTTTAATTTTGCAGAGAATTTTGCTAATGACAGAATCAAATAAGATTTAAGTATAAATTAAAAATATTATTACAATCTAATACAAATCTGAAGATTATAAATTATATTATGCTAATAGAGTAGTTTCTCTCTTTTAATTTTGCCTCTAAATATAATTATTCTTTGCCTTTTCAATCCACGTGTCGCACAGCCAGCTGCACAAGAGCTGGGTTTGGTTTTGACCTTTTCCAATAAAAAAAGAAAATAAATGGTGAAGATTTTTACCTTTTATTATTAATTTATATTTTTTTTAGTTAAATAATTATACTAATTAAAAAATATTTATTAAGAATAAAAAGTATATATTTAAATTTATACACTCTCAAGATATATTCTTATTTTTTAAAAATTAAAATAAAATAACAAAATGGTGGGTCCCGATCCAGTTAGCTTAGTGGGCCTAATCAATTTAACAAGGACAATCGGTGTTCCATTGCTTGAGAAAGTGATTGGTAAACTTCAGTAAGCATCCAGCTTAGCTTAGTGGGCCCAAGAGATTTAACAAGGACAACAGTGTTCCATTACTTGAGTAAGTGATTCGTAAAATTCAGTAGGCCCACTTTGTTATGATCAACAAAAAGGGGTTGCGTTAATTATCAGAAAATAATAATAATAATAATAATAATAATAATAATAATAATAAATAAAATAAAAAACAAAAAAGGGCTTGCGTTGTTCTAATGTTAGAAGCAAAATGTGAAAATGCTATAGAGTTAAAAAATATTGGCAAGATATCTCTTAAAAGTGTATAAATTTTAATTTTAATTTTTATTCTTAATTAATATTTTTTTTATAGTCGAATAATTAAATTAATAAAAGAGGCATAATTAAGAGTAAACAGTAAAAATTTATATCTATATACTAATTAAAAAAACTATAGAATTTAGCATGTGATTTTAGTACGGTTAAAGGATTTATTTGTAATCTCAGAATTTATCATGCATGTGATTTTAGTATGGTCAAAGAATTTATTTGTAATCTCAGAATTTACCATGTAATAATAATCGTTGCATGTGTAGTGTTTTCTCATCATGAGTAGTAATTACATTTTCAAGGCAAAGGTAAAACTATGTTTACCAAGAGAAGGTAATTGGCAAATGGGTTATATATAGTATACTACCATAAAAAATTTACAACTCATTATTAAGAAAAGTTTAACAAAAAGCATACTATTTGTTTTCCTACTTTTAAAAGGAGTTATGGAAGTTGTTAGGCCTCGTTCATTTTACCGATTTAAGTTTTTAGTTTTAAGTTTTTACAGTAAAAGGTTTTCAAAAAATGTCACATATATTTTTTTACTACAGTAAAAAGCTCTCACAAAATATCACATCTTAATTTGAATTAAAAATTTGAATTTATAAAGTGAATGAGAAGCTATATATATATGTGACTAGCGCTACTTTCCAAGGAATTTTAAAAAAAAAAAAAATGTAGAGAGAGAAAAAAAAAAAGAAAGAAATCTTGGAAGACCCAAATCCCAATAATAATTGCTACAGTAGAAGCAGTCTATCCTTTATTGAATTAAAATTTCAGATTAAATGGAAGAATCTAAGTGGGGACAGTACACAAAGTTTCGACAAAATCAAATGATTGATTAGTTGTTAAGGGCATCTATCAAAATTTGTGAAAACCCTGAACTTGTGGAGAAGACAAGAAGAAAAAGCCAAGTTAATTAATCACGTATTATAATTCAATAAGTTATATAATAAATCCATAACCACAATATATATTCCGATATACGATGGAGCAGCCCTCCTGCATGGTGGTTAGGACTCAAATTTAAGAATTTTAGTTGGGTCACAAGGACTAATCCAAACCCATTATGCCCACCGAAATAAACCACGATTAATTAACGGCAAAAAATTGGGGATTAGTAGGGTCTGATCAATGCTTTTCTCTAACATGATTTTCAGCAAACTAGATGGTTGTCTAAAATAAAAAAGATAAGGATTTGGATATTTCTTTTAAAGGAAAAGAAAAAGTGAAAGTGGGCTTTGTCTTAAGTTTTTGATTGATCAAAGTTGATTAGCAGGTGAGCCACCAATTCAATGATAGGGAATCCAAAAATGAAACACCAACGAACAAAGAAGGCTTATTTTAAAGAGTCTAATTAAAGTGCAATTCAACTTAAGTATAAATTGTCTCTTCTTCAACCGCAAACAACAATGACAGCACCGGCCGACTAATCTTAATTTAATATACATACATTCATATATATATATATATATATATATATATATATATAGTAAGTGTAATATTTTTTCTTCGAATTTGTAAACTTTGTGTTATATGATAACACTAAAACAAATGTAATGTAATATTGCCATAAAATATATTTTATTAAGTGTTACATTAACGTTATACGAACGTACAAAAGGTATTATAATGAGGAACAAAAATTACATTTGATGGATTGATACGATGCCGGACTCGATATTTCCTATATGTATATATTATTTACTTGTTGAAAGGAATGGTTTTTTTTTTTTTTTTTTTTTTTTTTTTTTGATAAGCGGAATTGTTGAATATTGTTGATATATTACACTTGTTTCTCTACCCATAATCATTAACTACTTTTCTTTTCTGTTTTGTTAAGAACTATTATTGTTACTACTTTATTAGACTAGCATGGATATATATATATATATATATATATATATATTTAACTAATCAATTTTTTAGGTTGGTCTTTCACGGCCATCGGATAATTCTCACCTATAAATCTTTCTCTCTCAATCAAGGCTAAATTTGATTCTAAATTTTATATTTAAGGGTTGAGACTCGGCCAATTGATCCTGGTTGACATCTACAATTAATATGCACTTGATCAAAAACACATTATCACAATACGAAAATAGTAAAAAATATGTCAATATGAAAAGCGTAAAAAAGTATATAAGTCAATTTTTAGTTATAGAAATTAATAGGCTATAATTTGTCAAGTTGTAGTTCATAACCAAATAAGTAATTGACAAACTTGTCAAATTATGGTTCGTAGCCAGACAAATTATGGACAAAAATCGTGAATTATGGATAATAATTTGTCAAGTTATGGTTTATAACCAGACAAGTTATGGATAAAAATAATAATTTAGCATATTTATTAACTTAAATAAATTATTATCTTATTAATTTTAATTCATCTCAAGTCTTGACTTATTTATTTGTTTCTCCCTTATCCTTATCAGTATGATGTTCACATCTTTTTCATAAATGTGGGCCCCAAAAGGGTATTGATTGAGGTCCAATTCAAGCAACGTATCTTCTGTTTATTTGATTTCCCTACATTATCTTAGCAGATAACAAAGCCATATTATAATTAATTTATTACATCTCAAAGATAGAAACGTGACAGATGATTTAAGGAAATAGCCGTTTTAAGGGTGTGTTTGAAATAATAACCGAGTTTTTGAGATACTTACAAGAGGTACCGTTTCCCATCTATTTGTTTATTTTTTGTATGTACCCAAGAATTAGGAAATAATGAAAATTAACTGTCTACAACTCTGTAAATTCAATTGATTTATGTGATAAATAATTGATTTATAGCTATTTTTTCTCAATTTAGAGAAAGTTGATAAATTAACGTTTAGTTCATAGATTTAGAATCATTTTTGATTTACGTGTATTTTTTGTGAAAGAAAATACTGTAGCGAATTACGAATTATAATTTAAATCATGATACGAATCTACCAACCAAATGCATACACTTTGTAAATATCTGTTTGTACTAACTCTGTGTGAGAGTGCTTAAAAAAAAAAAAAAAAAAAAAAAAACTGAGAGTGAATCAAAGAAGCAATATGGCCCCAAAATCTATCTGGATGCGTAAATTGCAGTCTGTTTTAAAAAATAATTCGAGGAAAATGGCTAATTTCAAACTCAAGGATTTGACTCGACAAGTGCAACCAAGGGTCGCCATTGTGAAGTTCGCGAGGCGAGCTTTGTTATTGTAGATCAGGCTCCAGGAGCTTTTACTCGCAAAAACTAGGATTTAGGGTTGACGTTGATGACGACTAATGGTCATTTTATTGATTCTGGTGACCCGACTCCAGAGGACAACCTCATATGATGACTACGACAACCTTGCTTCGACCGATGACTAGCGGTCATCCTGGTCATCTGGATGACTCTGGGAATCTCAAAACCGGCTCTAGCAGATGACCGGCGGTCACCCAGGTCATCCGGATGAATTCGGTGACCGGGAGGGTGTAAATAATATAATCTAAGGTTATCATAAATGCTAGTGTATTATAACCTGTATACAAGTTCAAAAATAAGAAAGAAGAGGCCCGAATCTATGAGTGTGGGCTTTGAGTCAAGCATTCCTATCTTCTCACATCACTATTCGGCCTCCTCCACCATCTAACAATCATATCCTACGGTTCTTCCGTAACCATTTGCCTCCTTCAGCCCATGAAAAGAGTCCATATTAACTGGGCTATTATACTACACAAATTAGGCCCATTTGTGTACGTTTGACTTTGAAAAGATAAAGAGCGTAGATGGATACAACCATTGCAACTTTTTACCCGTTTCCACTGCGCGCGTGCCTAAAAGAATGCGAACATCAATTTTAATCTCAATTTTTGTACTAATATTTGAATTATCATTTTTTTATTAGTAAGTGTAATTTTTTATCATGAATTGATGAGAATATTATTTATAGATAAATTAAATACCTTTGAGTTTAAATATTTGTGAATTTTTAAATATTTTTGTTAGTTTGATGTGTTTTTCTGTGTATAAAGAATCATTAATAAATGAGAAATTAGGTGAAACAAGGAAAAATTTAGAGTTTTAGAAGCAATCAGGATGAGCCACGGACGGGGGCAAGAATCCGCACAAATTGCCTCGCGAAATGGGGCAAAAAACGCCCTAGAGCAGCTCTAGGCAGGGGTTGGTGCACTCTTGGCAGCAAGCCAGGCACTGCAACCCATGCCCGCGCTAGGCTGGCGCACGACCATGCCCTTCCATGTGTTGAAACGAGTATTTTGGGCCTTTTTGGCCCTTGATCAATGTTCAGAGACCATTTTTGACCTTTTGATGAGTGTGGTTGAGATTTTCTTCATGTTTGAGTATACTTAAACAAAAGAAACCTTAGTTCCTAACTTGGAGAGGATGAGAGGCACAAAAATTCGTAGAGAGAGAAGCTTGGAGTTGGAGATTCTTGAAGAATGCTTGGAAGAGATTCTTGAAGATTTGAAGACTTGAAGCTCATCTACACAAGAATTTTCTCTTCCTTCTCCCATTTCTTTGTAGTTTTTTTTTTTTTTTTTTTTTTTTTTTTTGTTCTTAAATTTTTTATTTTGGTTATGGATTCCTCTATGTTAAGCTAGACTTTATATTCTAGGGCTTGATGTAGCTTTATTTGAACTATGTTTGATTATTTTATCAATTGTTAGTTTAAATTCCATTTTAATTTATTTATGTTTCTCTATGCTCGATGTTTCTAATTTATGTGGTCAATGAGTTAGATAATTTTAGATTGTAATTTTGATGCTTGGGAGAGATTGATTTCATAGTCCGAAATGGGTGGTCTAGGTTATTGTGAGTCTGGGAGGAGATCAACACTTAGATAATCTCGTTAAGAGTCTAGGAAATTGTGAAACCAGGAGGTGATCAAGACCTTGATTATCAACTAGGATTTTGATTGTTGTGAGGTTGAGAGGCGATCGACATTTGAGTTCTAAATTAAGGGCTAAACTCAATGAATGTATGAGTAAATGGGTTAGATAGGAATATTGATTCGGGTATTCATGCATATAACTTCGTTTGACACTTAGGAGAGGTAGTGAGGTTAGATTAGAACCCTTGATTAATGAATTGAGTGGAATTGGCTAGCAATGGTTTGATAAGATGAACATAGGAATGAGAAGGTGAAGTCGAGTCCGTAGTACATTTGTGCATAGAAGTTTCCATATTTTATTTTGTTTTTGTATTTATATTTGTTCTAGTTCTATTTTTATTTTATTGAGTTGGGTTGCCTAGATAACGTTGAGTTACAATAATCGTGGTACTTAGCGACAATTTAATACTCAATTTCTGTGGAGACAATATTCATTCACCTTATACTATTAAAACTTGACACCGTATGCTTGCATGTTTATGTCACCTACTAATGAGAGAATGACAACTCAAGAGTTAGTACAAAAAATAGGATTAAAGTTGGTGTCTCTAGTATTATTTAACAAGGGTAGATAAGAAAATTTTCAAAAAGCAGAAATTTATTCAGTCCATGGTCAAGCATTCGGAAGAAGCAACTTTAAAAGGTTCTCACCCTTTTTCATCAGTTTGGCTTTTGTTGTATTAGCAATAAAGTGGATACAAATGGGGGTCGACCATGTTGTACATCAAAGTTATAAGTTTGACCATCTCATATAGTGATGTATGACCAGATTGAAAAGGATACACACATTAATACGTATAGTACTATCACATTTCAATATATATATATATATATATATATATATATATATATATACACACACACACACTATCTTGAAAGCCATATATACTTCCACATTCTTGTCTTTACAGCTCTGTCTCAAATATATGATAAAATAACTCCCAAAAATATTACTATAATATACATATACATACATATACACACACACACACATAGATATATATATACACACACACACACACACACACACACACCTCTGAGCATGTTGTTAATTGTATGCATGCAGTCTCTTTGTTACAATATTTGAGTGTCACAATGATCTTAAATAATGGCTAGCTAGTACCAATTCAATTTAGATTAACCTATAGAATATTGAAAATATTATCATGACAAGAAAGAAAAAAAAACTAAAGAACAAGCATGTAACATTCGACAAGCTGAAACATGATTAGTGATTACAGATTCAAGTACAATATTTCTTGAAAATGAGAAACATTGATGACTCCATATAACGTGATGAATATATATATATATATATATATATGTTTAAATATATCTATACACACTTGTACATGTATATATGCACATCATGTGAGTTAATTAGGAACAATACTCACACACACACACACACACACACACACACACACACACACACACACACACACATATATATATATATGTATATATATATTCGGCTTTAGGTCTCTCTAGGCTCAAATTGGCCGATGCAGTAGGTGGAAATGATTGAAATGAGAATATGCTCGCAATACAAGAAGATAGGACCAGTTCTATAAAATATGGACCAGTTTTTTCAACAGAAGTTATGTGTGGCTGAGTTATTAATATATAGCTGAATATTATGATCGTGCGTGGATATTCATGGCGGTCACCTTTCTTTTGACCATCTTTTATGTTCAAAGAATCGAAATTGATCTTCTTTTTCTCCCTTGGAAATTCTGTCTGGACTTTGTTATTAAAGACATCAAGAGAGAGACCTGCGATAAATGTTGGAAACAAAATGAATATTTGAGGATCCTCTACTAATTGTCAATAAAATTTCTATGCATTTTATCGTTTTCCATTGGTATCGCTTTTCTTGGTACAATATCTTTTTCTTAACTTAAAAAATTCCTTTAGGAGCTGGGACCGTTCATAAATTATTTTTCCATTGATCAAAGCATAAAGATCGCGCTATATCTTCAGCAATATTAATGAAGCTTAATGGGAGCATCGATCTACTAGAATAAAGGTTTTCACGAAACATTTTGGGAGTAAAAACTAAAATTTTGTAATCAACTTTTTTGCCGGTATTCAGCAAAGAAAGAAAGAAAAAAAGTCGGCAATAATTGTGAGCAAAACACAAATAGCCGTTCATTTCACTGATTCGAGTTTAGAATTCAAATTTTGCTAGAGTAAAAAGCTCTCAGAAACAGTCACATCTAATTTTTTTGCTACAATAAAAAGCTCTCACATAACGTCACATCTTAACTCAAATTAAAAACTCGAATTAGCGATCTAAACGGGTTCTTTTTCTTGTTTATTTTATCTCCCAAAATCTTAAGTCCATGAGATTGAAACATAAACTAAATAATTATTAAGTTAATTTTGACTGATTTTGGTTTTTTGTTTATTTATAAGAAAAATGATTAATTAATTTTAGAAAGAGTATTTATGAGGTTTGTGACGTTTGTCCATGATATGAAATAAAATGAAATGCATAGGCATGTCATGACCATTAGTTACTATGTTCACTCTACTTTAAATATCCCAGCCTCTATTCTTCAAAATACCACATATGTCGATAGGGTGATGAGGTAAATAACATATTTTTGAGAAATTTTCAAAGTAAATAACATATTAAAATTATTAATAGTTTACCAAGCGTAAATGCATTATTTACGTTGACTATTTGCGAGTAAAGAAATTATTTATGCCCACTAAATAAAATAAGTACCAACAAATATGCTATATACTTCATTTCTTTCAAAATATGTTATTTACTACCATTATTATGATTTGCTGTACGCTTATATATATGAGGTATTCCTACTAGCAAGGACGTAGCTAGGATTTTATTTTAGTAGAGGTACTCACAATTTTTTTTTTTTTTTTTTAATTTCTCACCATTTTGTATTTTTTCCCTTATAGTTACTAACAAATTTCTTTAAGAAATAAATTATAAATACTCAAATCAAAGCTAACCCCTGAGATTAAGAAGTAAAATCCACATGTAATTAATTTACACAAATTTGTTCTGTTAAAATAGTATTAATTCAAAACAAAGTTTTTTTTTATTTTTTATTTAATAAAAGTGTGGAAGAAAAAAGTGGATAATAAAAAAGAGATCAAATATTGTTTAAGATTATTCAACCAAAATAATAGTGGCTATCTAGGAGATTAAGTAAGAAAACTAATTAAATAACTTAAAATAATGGGATAGGCTTAAGGAAAAAAAAAAAAAGGGATCACTTTTTATAGAAAATATATTTTAATAAGGCACATTTGTTAAATTATATAAAATTATAAGTAAAAATTAAATAGATAAAAAAAACTGAGCGGGGACACGACCCATAAGCCTCATGTAGTTCCGTCCATGCCTACTGGTGCTTTTAATCAGTATATATATATATATATATATATATATATATATATATATATATTCCCATGTATTTTGAAAAAGACTTTAAACAACGTCTTGACTGTCAATTTTTGTGTATATTTATATACCAATAGATTATCATCAGTAATCTATATTATTAAATATTATTTTAAATATTTATTAATTAAAGAAATGTAACTAGCTCCGCCCGAACCTCCCCTCATCCTTCTCCCATGCATATACATTTCCAACATAAATGTATAAAAAGATTGAGACCTAAATTAATGTCTTCCCGAGCTCCATTGATGTTGCTTTCCCTGCCATATCTCCGAATCGCCTTCTCCCACCACACTTCCATTGTCTTTGTCTCTGTCATAGCGTTCCATCGCGTCCTCGACGTGGTGAAGCTCTAGCTAGGGGAGATCGCGCTGTTGTTTGGAGTAGCAGAGTAAGATCACACTGCGAAATGTGGATGGCAATGTGGCACATTTTTCTAAAAAATTAGTATACCAATTAAGAGTTTATTTTAATATTATCTTCAAATTGTAATCTATACTTTACACAACTAGCTGGTGTTTTGATTCAATCCAAGAAATATTTTTGAGGTATAATTGTCCTTATAATAATTTGATTAATAACTAGGGTTTAGAAATGGATTATTATATGAATTGCAATTGCTTTAGGCAAAAAACCTAAAAATGACATAAAAGATATTGGAATACTACTAGAAAAAATGTGATTTTCGACGCATTAACTGCGACAAAAAATACTTTAAGCCGTCAAAAAATTAACTTCTCGACGCCATTGTAGCATCGCTAAGTTAGCGTAAGCAAATATACTTAACAACGTGATGAACTTATCGCTAAGTTAGTCATAAGCTTCCGGCACCAAAATCGTGTCGCTAAGTTCCTAAAAAAACGTGTACCACAAACGCTTTTCACAAAAATTTACCGACGCCATTAGCGTCAGTAAATTCCTAAAATCAAATTAAGTTGTTCTTTTAATTATTTATTTAAAATAAATTTGGTTTGAATTATTATTATTTCTAATTTATTTTTTAAAACTTATTGTTTAATATTTTAAATATAAAATTAATGAGAAATAAAAAAAAATAATAGTGAAAGGTAATAATTCATATTAACCAATAATAAGAAAACATACATAATAATTTTGAGTATATTATCAACATCCACTCTATTACATAAAAATATAAGACTGACATATAAATCTGTACATGAAATTAAAAGATTATTTAACCTAGAAGCCTAATAATGTAGATCTCTCGGTAGCATATGATGATAAGCATCATTATCATCGTCGCCGCCATCATCATGCTATGAAGGGTGCTGTTTTCCATTGTCCAACACAAGAACTGGAAAACTCTTTCATAATTTTCCTGCTCCCTTTGATGTATCCTGAAAGAGGCTCGCGAACTTTTTGATCTAACTCTTCTTCCGTAAGAGGAGTATGTTAATCTTGGACATTTAATTCTGAATCCAAAATACTGCTGGGGCTGCGAATCCTTTACCATCAACATATCATTTTGAAATAATAATAATAATAATAAATACATAGATATACATAGTTAAAAAGATCAATTTTACGTTTTCAAAACATGAACCCACTTAATGATTATTAAATATTATCTAAAAGAGACTGTTCAAACCCACTTTAGCTGATGAACAATTTTTCTTCACTGCCGTATATATATCGAGAAACCTGTATAGAAAGAAAAAAAAAAAAAAATCTAAAGTTAATCTCTCATACATGTTGGTTCATAAGTCATGGCAATCAGGTTAAGCAAAAAGATGAAGCAATTTAATGATATATATATATATATATATATATATTTTTTTAACAAAGAAAAAAAGTCACTAACACGGAAACACATATCAAGCAGCCAGGTTCTTCAAAGCCATCCTGTTAATCTCCACAGAGACGTTTCGTCGAACGCCAAAGATACGAACGGAATCTCGCATACTTCTTAAAACTTTAAACAAAACTAAATCCTGTCGATGTGTCTCAAGAAACTCCAGTTGCCAAATTCACATGTACCTTATTTAATCAATTTAAACGAATAATCAACACTGATGGAATTAGAAATATAAAGTCGTAACAATCAATAAAAAGCAATTGATAACCAAGTTAGAAATTCTCGTTAGAAATATAAAGTCATGAACAACCAAACACATAAAGAATCCAAATTAGATAAGTAAAAGTAATTGAAGGAAAATGGCAAATTGAGACCTAGTACATAGAAAGAACAATTAGGTTAAAAAAAAAAAAAAAAAAAAAAAGAACCAATATTTTGCTTTTAGAAAAAAATCCCAAAATCGCCAAACAGCGGTACCTGAAAAATATATACATATGCACATTATGCTTAAAAGTGTGACCTTTGATATGTTAAGAACAGAACAGAAAAGCATAGAGAGAGACACAGAGAGTGGGACAGACAAACCAGAATGGCTGTTCAATGCTCCTAATGCGCGCTAAACCTTGATTTTTTTCACCTTTTTTCTTAAAAAAAAAAAAAAAAAAAAAAAAAAAAAAAAAAAAACTAGGCGCCGTCTTTTTCATGAGTTTAACCGCCTTTTTTTCTGCCTTCACTTAGTTTTTTTTTTTTAATTTAAACCTATATTTTTACCAATATTTTGCATTTGTTATTTTTACCTGCATTTCCTTAGAAATTATTTCATTTAATTAGTTTAGATAACAAAAATCAATTAGGTAACAAAAATTTAAAATTTTAACTTTTTGTTAATTATGTAAAAAATATGGCTATCACATATATATTTATATTTATTTTCTCTATAAAACCGGATATGAAATCCCTTTAAAACAAAAAAAAAAAAAATGAAATTTCCTTACAAAGCTCAATATATGATATCTTACTTAAAAAAAAAAAAAGTAAAACAATTGCACTAAATAAAAACAGAAATATATATATGAAATTACAGCATTCGTTCGACTATAATTAAACTTTAACTAGCGATAATTCATTATTGATATTCGTTTATTAAGTCAACAAGCTCGTCACTGTCATAGCGCTTTGATCGTCTTCCGACTTCTTCATCTTTGTATTCTTCTAGAATTTCATCTACTTCATCATCTGTAAAGTCATCCACATCAATATCAACATGTCTAACACATTATTTATATCACTAGTGCAGATTTATGGCTCTACATCATGACGATGAATCAATAGAGCATCTATCTTAGACTCCATAAAAGTAAAGTGCAAGTCCATCTAAAGACTCATCTTCCTGCACAATGTCATCATTATCAACATTCTTCAAATATTTTTTTACTACATTTGTTCATGACCTTCACGTACGTGCATCAATTTGACTAGGAATGTCAACGCCGAAAACTTTTCACAGCCAAGATATGAAGGCTTTTTTTTTTTTTTTTTTTTTTTTTTTTCAAATAATCAAATAGTAGATCAACTGTTTGGTGTTTGTTGATCTTTTTATAATTTCAGCTGACGCTTTCAATGGATCTTCATTATCAAATTTTTTTAAATGAACACTACTAGACCCAACAATATCGTGCAACACATTGTAATCGTATTCATTCACCTCAGCATTAGGCACAACCTATTCAATTGCGAGAGGATCACTAATAGTTTTACCGTGCAAAGCTTAAGTCTCTCTTTTATATATTTCTTGCATTCCTCTATCTGTCAAATGAACTTGAACTGTTCTTGTTGGATACAATATACATGACCGTAATCACAACATGGGCATCAAATATCTTCTTATGCATTAGCGGAATTCTGAGCTCCTAGATAAACTCCTGAACCCTAGTTATGTACTCCAGACACAATCAGTTATGTAACGATGTCCAACTTTTATCCACAGACATTTTTTTCCTAATTAAAAAACATAAGAATTATTAGAGTCACAAAATTTATTGAGAGTTATATATAAAACATATAAAAAAATACTTCAGCATTTTTACAAAACATATATAGGTAGAAAAAAGGATGAGAATTACAAATTTAGAATTATGATTATTAAAGAGTATATATGATTATTTTTTTTTAGAAAAATATAATAGTCTTTAAATATATTGATTTGTCCCTTTATTCTTTTTTGATTATTTATCCCAATAGCTTTAAACTCAAAATTATAGTTGACATGAAAATAGCTTGTTAAATTTTAAATTTATTTAGAGATATAAGTACTATTTGATGAATCTTTATATCTTTGAATTTATCTAGTATATAGATCTAATAAATATTTAGTATTTGAATGACTTTTAAATATCAACATTATCTAATTATCTTTCTTTTCTCTTATGTACTGTATCTGAATTGTTTAGTCACAATTTCTATAAGTACTACATCTAAATATTATACATTAACTAAATTTGAAGTGATAAAAACAATATTTTCAACATAAAAATATTCAAACTTATTCTTTTGACAAACAATAACAAAATTTTAAAAAATACTAACAATATACCCTATAATAAGTTCATGATGAGAAGTTTAGTATGGGAGACGATTAAAATTGTAAAGCAACATGTGTTATTATATTTATAAATAATAATAATAATGATGATGATGATGATGATAATAATAATAATAATAATAATAAATAATAATAATAATAATAATAATAATAATAATAATAATAATAATAATAATAAAAGAATACTCACCTAAGAATAAAAATGAGCGTGCGCGACACAGGAAGAGGGAAAAGTTACAAAGAATGAACGGATTGAGGAAGTTGGAAATAGAGAGAGTTTTGAGAAAAATTTGAGAAAGTAGTGAAAATCGGTTTGGAGTTCTTATTTTCTAATATAATTTAATGAATCTGTTGAATCAATTCTATTATGACTTAGTTTCAGAAGGTTAATCAAGCAGCCTTCAACGAAGACAGGGAAAAACGACTTGTCGTTTTTCTTATGGAATGCAAACTCGTGAAGTAGTTGAAGCTGACGTGAACAAGTGCAGCGCAGGTTTTATGCCAGCATGGACAAACTCAGCACAGGTGTCAGTGCCTTACTAGACCGCCTTACTTAATGTTAGAATAAGAGAGATAATTTCTGATATGTTGACTACTTTGTATATTGTATAGGGAGTCTTCTTCTTCTCTTCTTTTTCGAGAGCATTCCAGAGAGAGAGTAAACAGAAACCCAAAAGTGTGAGAAACGGTCTAGAGTGAGAAAGGTGAGAGAAAGGTGTAATTTCTTGGGGAAATTTCTTGCTCAGTTTCTCAGGAAAGTGTGAGGGTGAGATTGGAGAAAGTCTGTAAACTATCTTGTAAAGATTTGATTTCTTATAGTGCATATCGAACTTCCTCTGGAGAGTTCGCGGAGATGTAGGTGGGATTTCACCGAACTCCGAAATCAATTGTTGTGCTCTTGTTGTTGGTTGTTTTTCTTGTGTGTTTCTGGAAGATCAAAATCGGTGTTGGTTGGATTTCCAACAGAATCCTATTAGGAATTGAAATTAGGAATTGAAGATGTTATCGAATTGAATTTGTTTAATTCTCAAAAATTCCCGATGCTATATATTTTGTTTAGTCTTGTAAATGAATTCCTGACACCACATTGCGTCGAAAAGTTTGTTTATTTTTTCCAAGATTATTTTATTTTAAGGAAACAATTTTGCAACGTCTAAGTGCATCGGGAAGTTTTTCAAAAATTAAATTCCCGACACCATGTAGCATTAGGAAATTATATCTGAAATCTCAAAAATATTCTGACGCTATATGGTATCAGGCATTTAATTCTTTAAACCTTTTTTATGCTGGTCGGTGTCGGGAGATTTTTGGTCAACAATTTCCTATAGAAAAATGACCAAAGAAGCTTATCGACACTACTTTTTTTTGAGATAGCGTCGATAAATGTTAATATTTTTGATGATATAATCAGTAATTCCACGTTTTCTTGTAGCTAGAATTACTCGAGGGAAGGTGACTTGTTACTGCCGCAAAAAGCATAGGGAATTTTATAGTAGTTAACCAAATATATCTCCATTTACTCTGTGGCACCTTGTGATTGATTGGAGGAGGAGACTTGAGAGTGATGGCCGTTTCTCGTCTGTAATTGTGAAGTACCTTTTTTTTTTTGTTTTTCCTTTTTCATGGGGTTTCCTTTGACATTCGGAAGAGAAAGAGACATCATGAATGTGTGCACATGTGATCATGATCGAGAAATGTTCAAGGAACATATGGCATTGCATTATTGTGGACCAGACTCGTCAATCGGTAAAAGAATAAAAATTATCTCATTTTGTCACGACTTTTCTTTAGTTTTGGTATCTTCAAAGTAGGAAAAGAAGAATCTGTCGGGACCCCTTCATGGTCAAAAAGAGAGTCCTGCTGACATTCTCCATACTTGCAAAGTCAAACAGTAATCCCTCCCTTGAATGAGTGGGAAAGAAAATCATAAATGCCATGTTTGGTTCGCCGTTCAAATTATAGTGATTTAATTTAATTTATAAAAAGTTGAATTGTCATTTGAATTGGTGTTTAAATACGTAAATTCAGATTCTTCAATTCAGGGTTAAGAGGGTTGATTGTAAACTTAAAGATTTAAATTGTTCTTATTTAGTTATTTACTAAACATGACTTTGAATCTTTAACTACCATTTGAATTGAATTTTTAGGTTAAAAACAAACATGGGCAAATTTTGTGGATAAGATTTTCTGCACATTGATATTCATCACTAAATAGTGATTATCACCATAACTTTATATATATATATATATATATATATGTGTGTGTGTGTGTGTGGATTTTATTCTGCTTTTGAAATTACAGAATGCATTTTTTTTTAAGTAAATGATGATAGACAAATTAATGTCAGAGTCAATTAGATCAATGGAAAGTAATGAGCCTTCCCAATAGTAAATAAATTGCAATTTAAGTTATTATCACTCACTGTATTATAATTATTCATGAACACGATCAAAATTGTTGACTATTTACAATACGATGAGTGATAATGACCTGAGCTGAAATATGTTATAAGACTAGGATGAATCACTAGCGGGTGCTCACATAATTAGGATAATTATAGGATGTTACAAGAGTATCCTTTATTAAATCCTCCACTATAATGACTAATTAAAAGAGGAAACAAAATAAAGTACAAGAAAAATAATAAATTTGTCCAAATTAAAGACAAACTTACAAAAGAAACAAGAAAACTAATGTAGCTCCATGAGAAAGGGTTACCATAAGGCGAGTGGAATATTTACTACCTAGCGACCAGAGGCTTCTGAGAACGGATTCATGCATAGTACCGACGCAAGTAGCTATTTTAAAGTATTACTTTTTATTATTGTTATTACTATTATTATTATTATAATTTTCTGAAGGATCGTGTAATTACAGTATTATTTTAATGGCATTTAGAGACAAGGACAAAGAAGCTAAGATTAGCGATCAGCTTGAGAAAAATCTTATCCCTGCAACTGGATCCTTTTGGCCGAAAGTAAGGAAGATAATTAGCTTTGATAGATAATCATGAATTTTCCCAGCACTTGCTTTATCATCTCCTATTGCTCACTACTACTGCAGACATGACATCCACAAGCTGTTTCCCGCATATGCGTTTAATTTTGTCATATCAGCCACCATATATCTGTTCTCTCTCTCTCTCTCTCTCTCTCTCTCTCTCTCTCTCTCTCTCTCTCTCTCTCTCTCTCTCTCGTTCTTGTCAATGCGAAAGCAAGTTGGAGATGCCATTTAATAAGAAAATCATGTACAAGGTTTGCTGTTAAGTTCATATGTATGCTATTTGACACCACAAAAACACAATCCAAATGTCAAACATCAAATATAATCCACAAATGAGACTTGTGGGCTCCACAGATTGAGGGATTATACCTTCCTAGGTTACAGATACTTCGCCGTATAGTGTATAAAATTAAATAAAAATTTAAATTTTATGAGAAAAGACACTGTAATAAAAAGATTTAAATAATAATTTAACTCTATGAAATAAATAAGGGTATTGTTTTCTTCATTCTTTTCCATAAAAAAAAAAAAAAAAAAGTTTTTTTCTTTTCTTTTATTATTCGTTTTGTGAAATGAAAGTGAAAGGCCTTTTTCTCAAACTCCAATGAATCTTTTTACACAGGAAAAAAAAAAAACAATCAATAAAGGCATAGAATCCAACCAAACTAATTAAAGTTAATAGGACTAGACTTGCCAACACTAGTTAGAAAAAGTAAGCTAAGCTTTCTTGCACTAGTACAATTAATACAGTGTTGAACGATAGTTTTAACCACCTTAAAAAATACAACAATAATTATGTAACCGTTTAGAGTTGTCAAATGTTCAAGACATACAACGATAGTTTAAATGCATCGTTGAATGCATGTGCGTATACATTTTCGAAACGCAAAACTTTATATACCACTTTTTTTATACATTCGACTAAGTTTTTTTTTTTTTTTTTTTTTTTTTTGCCCATAAAATATCATTAAATAGGTGTCGTTCGTCAGTAAACGTCGTTACTTTAAGCTTGAATAATGACGTCCTTAATGTCATAGATAATATAATCTCGTGAGAGCGAGGCTTCGGAGATCGAGTAGCTCGAGCCAACATGTCTTTCTGCTTAGGAAAGACACAAAGAACAAGAAAGAAATTTGAATGTAACATGTACGCGCACAATGCTAAGGAATTGTTTGTTAATTAAAATGCAAAGAAAAGGACGTGGATCTGAGAAATAGAGCATCAATGACAGTTAAATGACCACATGCATTTCCTACTTAATGAATTTTTGTAGAACTAAGGTCATTTCAGAATTCAGTTTTCGAGTTTCCAATTTTGTTATAGAAAAATAATACAGTAAAAAGGTTTGAATTATAACTCAAATTTATGAAATAAATGGTCCTCCTTATGTTTATTGCAATTTTAATTGAGCTCCAAATTCTTCTGATATTTCATCAAATATTTCTTCCTAACCAAGTTTTTATTTGTTGCTTTGTTTTGTTTTGTTTTTGTTTTTGCTTTTTTTTGCTGATGTTCACATGGTCTATTGCAACGCAAAAACTGCGTCCCTATTGCTCCTGTTGACACGTAAGTGCTTGTTGCAACCCTAAGACGGTGGTGTTTTTTTTTTTTTGAGGAACATTGAAAAAAAAAAAAAAAAAAAAAACGCATATTCTAAAGAATTCTCTCTTTCCAAAGGTATTACAAACAAACAAATTGCAACCTTATGCAGTGGTCATCTAACCTAGAATAAAGAGAGTGAGATCAGAGCGGGAGAAAGAGAGATCATAGATCAGAAGGTAGCTAGATCAATATTCCTTTTTGATCCATATGGTGGACCCCAACATTTCTGGATCACTACGAATGTTCTCTAATAATTAAGAACGGTTGAAACCATTGTTATTAGCAGAAAAAAAAAAAAAAAAAGGTTGAACCATTGGTAAAAAAAATTAACCTAAGCTAGCTAGATATTATATGCGAGACAAAATTTGGCCGGTCTTAAGGAATCATCTCTCTTGCAACTTGAAACCCATATATTCTCTCCTTTCCGCACTTCTATAAATACCTTCAAAAACCCTTACTTTCCTCCTCAGAGCCCTCCTCGTCTTAGCCATATAGTACTAATTGTTCTATACTATATATTCACTTCTTGAAAAGCAGTATTCTACAAACTCCAACCAATATGGACAGTTATATCAGAGAGACTCCAGAAACTCTGAGGTTTTAAATATTCCTTTCTCGATTTCACACACACAATTTACGCATTCTCTAGACCTTATCATTGTGTTACAATTATATTATAAACTAGAGTTTTTTTTCTTTTTTTTTTTTTTTTCAAGTAATAACAAGTAATTTTAAGTACTGATTATTAGTTTGACATGATCTGACAATAATCTGTCACATGAATTTACCAGGAACAAGTGTGCAGCATGCTTTAGACAGTTTAACAAATTGGAGCATCTTGTGGAGCACATGAGGACATCATACCACTCCGTTCATGAACCCGCTTGCGGCATCTGCAGGAAGCACTGCAGATCTTTCGAGTCTCTGAGGGAACATCTTATAGGTAACATGTAGATACACACACACACACACACACACATATATATATATATACACATATTTATTATATACATGTTTACGTACGGTACAAAATTCTCAAGTAGCTATACAAGTTTTAGTGCTGATTACTAGTTTGATCATCTCGAGTTCACAGATTATATTGTACGAGTGGGAGATTTACTTAAATATATTTCTTTTTCAGGGCCATTGCCAAAACAAGAATGCAGAAATATATTCAGCACGAGAGGATGCAGATTCTGCTTGGCCATCCTCGACAGTCCTTATGCCCTCAGGATTCACCAGGACCGGTGTCAACTATCCGGTTTAAACGGCTCCGTAATGATCGAATATCCTTAACTAGTTAGACCTTTGTTTTTTCTCATACAGAATATTAAGATCGAGTCCAAAAATCCTAACGATCAACAATTTTTGTATGTATAGGGGGTGCTTGGTCGGTTGGCTAATTTAGGAATACGTGACAATTTAGCAATGGATTATAGCGGCAGATCAACAAGAGGAGGCGCAGGGCCCCAAGTGGTTGCACTGGCTTGCAAAATGGTTGGTGGTGGCAGCGATGGCTCCCTTGATATATGCGCAAGGGTTTGCCTCATTGATGAATTGGAAAACATCATATTTCATTCTTATGTCAAACCTCCTATTCCAGTCACAAACTACAGGTACTATAGTTCATCATCCTGCATCTTATGTATGTACTATAATGTCTATAGATACATATATACATATGTTATAATCACCTATATATATATATATATATATACACACACATATATGTATGTATAATTGTAGGTATGAAACGACTGGAATTCGTCCGGAATATTTAAGGGATGCTATGCCGGTGAGACAAGTGCGAAAGAAGATTCAAGACTTCCTGTGCAATGGGGAACCCATGTGGAAGATTCGACCCAGATCAGGTGGAAAAGCTAGGATTCTTGTGGGTCATGGTCTCGATCATGACCTTGACCGTCTTCAGCTTGAATATCCTTCTGTTATGATAAGGTTAATTAATTAATTAATATTATTATTTAATAAATCCTTTTCATTAATGTCTCTAGATCAGTTAATTAAATTTGAACACTACTCCTCGTCATCGTATTAGTCTGTAGACTGATTTTAATTTAACAAATTCAGGGATACTGCAAAATATCCTCCATTGATGAAAACAAGCAAGCTTAGCAACTCACTTAAGTATCTGACACAAGCATATCTTGGGTAAGTACTCTAATATAGATATTATATTATTATATCTAGCTATTATTTATAAATATAGATATTAGTATAATTAGTAACATTAATAAAACAAGCTCTATATGTAATAATATGTAAACTAGATTAGTTTTTATTTTTGTTTATCTATATGTTTAGGGGCAGAATAGTTTTTTACTTGTTTACTAAACTATGTGAACTTTATATTTCTAATGTATTATTTTCAATTAGCAATGCAATAAGAAACTCTAGCCTCTGTTTCTCTCAGTTTTGTTATCGAAATTCACGACACGCAGGTACGACATTCAAAGTGGCATTCAAGATCCTTACGAGGATTGCGTGGCAACGATGAGGCTTTACATGAGAATGAGATCACAGAACCATCGAGTGGAGGACTATCCATTGGCTTCTGACCCTCAAAACCGAAATAACTTCGCGTCATGGAGACAATCTGAGCTTGAGAGAATGACTCCTGATCAAATGCTGGAAATCTCAAGGTCTGATTACTACTGTTGGTGCTTGGACTCAAATTGAATTATTGATCCGACAGATGAGGAGCTACACAAAATTAAATCTCTTTCCGCGGATTATTAAGATTATGTACTGTATATTTAAATTTATGATTATGAATAATAATATGTATTAAATAAGAAGGAAGATTCATAGGTTATTGTACGATCCTACGTAAAGTAGTAGCTATGTGTGAACTTAATTCATGTAATATATACGAATCATGAGTCATGACATGAGATGTATACATGAATTTATTGGTGCTTTGATGATTGAACGTGGAATTGTATTACAATTAATATGTATATATATATATATATGTGTGTGTGTGTGTGTGTGTGTGTGTGTGTGTGTGTGTGTGTTCTTAAGCTTTTGCAGTGTCGACTAAGTACGCTATAATTAGAATTCTAATATGGTAATTAAATACAAATGCACATATACACATACATATATGTGTGGACACGCGCATTTTAGATATAGAATAGTGGAAATTCAAATATCCTTTGAAAGTGTATGGCTCGGAATTTTTAACTCTTTCTCTTAATCAATAATCTTTTTAGTCAAGTAACTATACTAACAAAATAGTATTAATCAAGAATAAAAAATTCAGATCCATACACTCTTAAAAGTAAATTCTGTAATTTTTTCTATATTTCTCTGTATTATTATTTATTCTATATTATTAATTTATTATATTATAATAAGGAGGTCATTAACCAAGGCTAACGTCTATATGATTGACACATATTCGAATTATCTACTTACCATGTTTTTAAGTTTTTCTACTTCATTGTATATATGCACACACGCACAGAAGAAAATGCAGATCCTATGCTCTCTCTCTCTCTCTCTCTCTCTCTCTCTCTCTCTCTCTCTCTCTCTCTCTCTCTCTCTCGTGAGTGTCCTTTCTCTATGTAATGTAATCTTATTCTATTTGCATGTTGCATATATATTGGAGCAATCTCTTACAGCTCAAGCACATGCCTTCCCTGTTCCCTCTGATATCAGCGGTCTTACCTCTTATCCAATCAAAAAATATACAACTGATTTTAAAAATGCAGAAGTCAATTAGGAATTAGAAAAGGAAAGAAGGAAGTGGTCACAAACGTATAATAATTAAAATATCAAATTTTCTTATTTAATTATCTACACAAAACCTTCGTTAATTATAACAAGTCATGGAATTTATAGTACGACATACAATTAATTAAAAACACGCCATGACATAGCAATACATGCACACATATATAGTTAATCAATAGAAAGCCAAAGTGATTTGCTTTCTAAGTACTCATGGGATGGGATACACTACGAGTACTTTTCCAGTGGCTCTGCCAGTTTCGAGGTAGGAAAATGCTTCAATTGTCTTAGAGAATGGATATGGTCCTTTTGGGTCAATTACTGCCTTCAATTTTCCACTCTCAAAGTAAGGATTCAGCTTCTCAAGAACAGATGCACTTGAAACGAGAGTAAAGAATATTGCATGTGGAGCCACAGGCATACCATCTGCTATTGTCACAACTTTCCCGCCTTCTTTCAAGGCCTTCACAGCTCTCTCAGATTGCCCTTTTATGAGTTTTTGTCATGCAAATATACAAATATAGATGTCATATTCTTCATCCTACGATCAAGTTATAGTTTGGGATGATTTAAATTACAGATTAACTAACTATATTATGAAGTGCTAACCTACTGCGTCGTATACGATATCAAATTTCTCTGAGAGCTCTTCAAAATTCTCCTTTGTGTAATCAATGGACAAATCAACACCGAAACTTCTCAACAACTCCAATTTTCCAGTGCTTGCAGTGGCTGCCACTTTAGACGCACCAAAAACATGTTTTGCTAACTGTCTCAGAGAAAGAAAAAAAAAAAAAAAAAAAAAAAGAGAGAGAAGGGAGTTATGATATATATGTTAGACACCAATTCAAATCTTAACTTTTATGTACTAACTAGTGTGGTATGTGAGTTTTCTTCTACTAAAAAAATGATGACAGCTCACATATTACATATATTGGTATACAAGAATTAGAGTATGAATTGGTGTTCTTAACATTTCTTATTTTTTTACTAGTTAAAAAAGGATCATTGATGCCATTTTTATTGAAGAAATCCTAGGATTCATCAATTAAACGAAAAGGACTGACCCAATTCTACTAAAAAAATAAGTCAAGTTTCAAACCAACATAGATCAAATGTGATGATTTGAATCTATAGACATATTGAGACGGTGTTCAAATCGTCATGCCTTTTGCGCGGGTCGAAACTAGTCTGACGAGGAATTTCACTATCTAAGGGACCATCATAGTTACAGCTGCCGTTTACCAGGATTTTGGTCAGGATTTTGGTTGCGGGGTCTCCTGTTATCAAGTCACCAACTTCCTTGACCTTCTAACATTGGGCAAGTGTAAACACCATATACATGATCTTACGATTTTGTTAGAAGTACGTAGAAGAAAGAAAGACATTCATATCATTTTCATCACCCTTTGGTGGTAAGTTATAATTTAGTTACAAGGAATACAAGAATCATATAAATTATAGCATCAAGTTGAAGCTGTAAAAACATATTAAATATACACACCTGAATAACCAAGGACCCAACTCCGCTGGAACCTCCAAGAACGAGGACGGATTTACCAGCGGAAAGTTGAGCAAGTTCTAGACCTCCATAGGCAGTTTGAAGAGCAACCGGAAGACTAGCAGCTTCAGCAGAACTCAAATTCTTCGGCTTCAAAGCTAATACTTTCTCTTCTGCCGCGGTGTATTCGGCTAAACTGCCAATTTTCTTAGGGTTTTGCAGAGTTCTCATTGATATCACCATAAACCTCATCTCACAACTTAAACTTTCTCACATGGCTTCCAACCTTTACCACCACACCGGCAACATCGAATCCTGGAACGACCTGCACATATACAATTTAGGATCCAACTGCAACTTATCCACAAATTCAACTTTGCATTTGTTCATGAATTTTTTATCCTTTTTTTAATATATTATTAATTTGTTGTCGTTTACAATGGTGGTAATTTAAATTTTCTTGTCGTTTTTTACACGACGTTATAATTCTTTCTTTCTTTCTTTTATTTATTTTTTATTTATTTAACGCTTGTCATCAGTTCGTGGTTTTATGTAACATTGCTGTTGCTGATTTGCATATCTTCTTCTTTTTATGTTGCCGTTTCTTAAATTTTTTATTGTCATGTCAGTTGACTAAATGTAGTTCTTAAATCTTTGACGTTTTCAGTGTCCCTTTTTACTTTCAGCCTTAGAGAATTTTTGTTTAAATCAATATGAGCCGGTTCTTTTAATTCTCTCACAAACTTTCTGCCAATATTTTCCCATATTTTCATGTCCGCCAATATTTTCCCATATTTTCATGTCGTTGTTTTATGATATTGTAATTTTAGAGGGTTGATGCTTTTTTGTAATGTTGTCATTGTCAAAAAGAAACCTGTAATAATTAAAAAAAAAAAAAAAAAAAAAACAACAACAACAACAAAAAGAAAGAAACCTGTAGTGGAAGCTTTGTTGTTTTATCACACATTGTCGGTTTTATTAGATGTTAGCCTTAGATTAGTCAACATTTATGTCGTTTTTACAGTAGTTTCCTAAGCTCTTTGTCGTTTTCGATGATTTGCAGTCTTGACTAGATTTTATTAAGTTTCTTATACATCCTTCTTGTTAATTTCCCAAAGTCCTTATCATCTTTTAATTCATTTTTTCCTATGTTTCCTGGACATTTTTACATGATATTGTGGTTTCTTAAGGGCCATCCTTTTATGTAACTTTTATTGACAAAAAGTAGTTGTCGTTCAACAGACTGTCGTTTTATGAGATAATGTGAAGTTGTTGCTTTTTTAACTTGTTGCCATCTTCTCTTGCTGTGTCATTTCAAAAATACTAGTTGAGCCCGTGCTACTACACACGTAAGGAATACCTTTATGAGTTGTGATGCCGTGTCAAAATATAAGCGTTTTAAGAAATTAAATCCATTAATTAGAGCAATAGGAAAAAGTATTTCAAAAAATTACTTAAAAAAAGAATCAAAGTTATATAAGAATTTTTTTAAAAAAAAATTAAGTATGGAGATATTTGAAAAGAATTATTTTAATTAAAAGAAAGTGAGAGAAAGAAAGTATTTCAAAAAAAAAAAAGATATTGTTAAAAACAATAAACTGTGAAAGAATATTCGATGAAAAAAAAGATAACGGTAAAAAGAAAAAAATGAAACAAATTTAAAAAATAAAAAGAGGAAAAAGTAAAAATAAACTGTATAGGAGATTTAAGGAAAAAAAAAATATGCAACAAGCAATCAAAAGTGAAAAGAATAGAAAAATTAAAGTAAAAAAGTAAAAACAAAAATACGAAGAGTAAATTACAAGTTTGTCAAAAAAAAGTGAAAAAGTAAAAACAAAATATGAAGAGTAAATTACAGGTTTTTCACGTGATCAAAAGAGAAGCAACTCCTTTGACTCTTTTACGTATGTTTAGATTTTTAGTTTTTGTAAATGTCGTAGTCTTTAATCCCCTTGTGGTTTCTTGTAATTCGTTGTCGTTTATTTTATGAAATGCCGTTTTTAGTGTTTGTGGTTTTCTAAATGAATAGTCGTTTTAATTCAGGAAAAAAAAAAGTGAATAGTCGTTTTAAAGTCGTCCTTGTCAAACGACGTCTCTTCTTCTGTAAGTTAAATCATTTTTTTTTTCTGGGAAATGATTTTTTTTTTTTTTTTAAACTCTAAAACGAAGTCACACGATTGACTCTCTCTTCCTAAGAATTTACCCCTTTAATTTTTTAAAAGATCAAAAAGACCCTAAAATAATAAAGAAAATTATAAAATTTACTTCAGAGTGTATGAGTTTAGATTTTTACATTTTATTCTTGATAAATACCTTATTATTATTATAATTATTTGATTAAAAAAATTATAAATAAAAAATAAATGCTAAAAATTATAATCTATGCACTTTTAAAAGATATTTATCAAGATTTTTCATTATTATATAGCCCATAGCATAATCCATGGAGATAACATCCGACTTATTGATTTCGCAGGTTCAAATTGAATATAGTTTAAAATTTTGTAGTTTAAACTGCTGTTTAAATTTACGTTTAGTAATGTAAAATATAAACAGAGAATAAAATTTGACTTGGCAATTGTTTACATCATTTTGAATTTTTTTTAAATATAATGAAGTGATATTTGGATGAAATTTTATTGTACATTTGGGGTTCAAACCATCAAACGTTAAGGGGTGTAAGTTCCTTGAACCCATCTAGATGGGTTCTAAACCCACTACTCAGATACACAAAATATAAACCAAACATTAGCTCAAACTAGTTTATGGGTTCAAAACATGATGAATCATAAATCAAAGAGGCACTTATATTTATCTCTTTTTATTTATAGTATAGTATGATTTGAAAGCTGTAAATTTAGGTCAAGCCAAACGATCTCATAGTCCGACTCTTTAGCCGATCTCAATCTGCTTAAAATCCAGGTCGAGATTGGCCTAAACTTTTAGGTCGAGCCTAATGTTTAGGTCCAAAATGCATTTAGGTCGGCTTAATTTTTAAAATTTGTAGATATTTACTTTATAGAAAAGAAAAGAAGAGACAAATATGTATTATTCTTGATTAATAATTTTGTTAATAAAATATTATATTAATTAAAATAATATTAATTAATAATAAAAGGTAAAAATCTCAACTCATACACGTCAATTTTCTCCGTAAAAAAAGTAAGTCCGTCTAGCCCCATGATTTCACAATTCGAACTTACACCTCTGTACATATGATTCAAATTATACCGTGCGCAACAAAAGTAGTTTGTCTTTAAACAAAGTAGTGAAGTATTTAACCCGAAGAGAGATAAATGTTACGCCATAGTCAAGACCTCAACCATTCCTTCATATGACCGACGCCGAGGACTCCCCGCGGAGGATCGACTGTTGGCAAGGAGGTAAAGGCGTAGCAGACTTGCCCTATGCGTCGAGAGAACGCGCAAGAGGGGATGCGCCGAGCAAAGCCTCTACGGACCAAGACCGCGACGTAGAGGAAGCATTGTCTGTCCTTGCCAGAGGTCATGTCAACCCGAGGAAGGAAGTATTGATCCGACGGCTACTGCGGGAGTCAGGAGATCCGGTGTCAGTCTGAGAGGATCAGCCAAATTTCTAGGAAGAATCATCATGAAAACTCACCTACCCTCACGAAGACCGAGAATAGAAGATGGCTTCTCTCTTGGGAACCGGGAATGTGTAATCGCATGAGAGAGCCTATAAATAGAACCGAAAGAACCCAGAAAAGGGGTTAGAGACCATTTGTATTACAAAGAGGAAACTTGTGTTCATCTCAAAAATACAGTGCATGCACAAGTGGATTAGGCACAATATTATTGCCGAACCACTATAAATTTGTTGTCTCCTTTATATTATTTTTCTGCTTATTTCATAATCCTGTGATTAACATAACCGCGAGTGTTTCTGGGAGGATATCACGTGTTGTCGGAAAAACACCGTCAACAATAAACTATCTTTTATGAGCTACAAAAGAAAAAAGGAAGAAACTTCAAAAAAAAAAAAAAAAAAAATGAAAGTCAGAAATTAGAGACTCACAGGGGGAGGAGTATCAATGGCTTTGAACCAGCCAAGCATCCTCTTGAAATCAACTGGATTGATTGCTGCGGCCGCAACCTTGATCAATACCTGGTCTTCCTTCAAATCAGGAATTCCTACATCCTCGTCAAACTTCAGATTTTCCATACTCAGAGTATGTCCATGCCTTATTCACAAGTTTACTTGAAGCCATGAACTTGAACTTGAACTTGAACTTGCTACAAACTTTTCAGAGGAGAGAGAGAGAGTTGGACGAAAAGGATCTGTTGACGGTGGAATTTTGCCAACAATAAACCAGCCAGGTTACCTGAGGTTTCCCTTTTGGATTACCGGCTGATTAATGTGTTTAAATGTAGTATTAGTGTTTTTTATGAACTATATGTAAAAAACACAAAGGAAATTTTATAGTGGTTCACTCTATTGAATCAGAGTTACATCCACTGTATGTATTGTCTTTCTTTGAGAGGATTTACAATTTACACAAGTTGTATTCTTTTTTCTCTCTAAAATATGCTTCTCTTTAATTAACCGACCCCTTCTTCATTGGGGTCATTCTCCTTATATAGCCGAGCTTCCTTCGCTGGGGGTTTTCCTCCGTAGGCCTATGCACTCAAGTGCTCCTCCTTTTTAGGCCCAGTGATAGCCCAGTAGCCCACTAATCAAAGACCTTTATTCACTCTCTCGATCGGTCTTCTATTACGGCTTTGTGAGTCTCCGTAATGCTTTTGTGTCCCCTATGGGCGGTTTGTAATCTTGCCATTAATCCTATCAGCAGTCTCCTGCTTTCGCATGCAACCCGTTATGCCTCGACGGGAATATTTTCTCGTCGCCAGCACCGCGTCAGCCTCTTTCGTCCTCTTCGAGCGACCCTTTCTGCAGTCGAGGGATCCTAGCGCCTTGGTTCAGGCATTTTGAATCCGTCGACGCCACATGGGGTCATCGCTTCAATATGGACACTGGCTTTGGGCTCGGCGGCTGATCTTGAGGTGTCGAAGCGCCGAGGGGTATGTATCTGGCGGAGAGCGAAGGTCGCCACGTGTCGTGATTTTGGTGGTCCACGTCTTCATCACATTTTTCCACACAACAGGATTTATTCTGCAAGCGTATTAGACAGACTTCTTACAAAAATATGGACGAAACATGTAAAATTTATAGCAATTTGAACATGTACAACTTATCAAAGAGTTTGAATATGTAAAAATTATAAAAATTTTGAATATGGACTAAACATATAAAAATTACAAAAATTTGAATTGTTCATCACCAATTTACAAACCATGAATAGGTTATCAAAAAATGGTGAGGTATAAAAAAAAAAAATATATATATATATATATATTTTATGTATCATTGAAGTTTCTATGAAATGTTGTTGTTTCATATGATGTCCTTGTTTTTCAAGGCTGTTTGATATATTATGGCGGACAAAGGAGGCACCTGCTCATTTTCTAAAGAAAAGAAAAATAACGAAAAGGCCAAAGTAGTAGGCACGAAAGAAGGAAAAGAAGGGAATAATAATAATAATAATAATAATAATAATAATAATAATAATAATAATAATAATAATAATAATAATAATAATAATAATAAGGCGAGTGGCTGCCTTTTGTGAAGAGAGAAGCAGCGAAGGGGAGGAGCTGAGGCCTATAAAATATAAATACTAAGCCCCCTCATTGGTTTTTCTCATCCCATTCTCAAGTCTTATGAGAGATTTCCATAGTGAGAGAAATTTAAGCCGTGTTTATAATTGATTTTGTTTTTATTTTTTATGTTTTTTGATAAAGAAAAAATAAAAATAAAAAATAAAAACGTTTCTAAAACGGCGTTTGGCGCAATAAAAATAAAAATAATTTTTAGTTTAGTGTAAAATGAGAGAGAAATCATTTCTTATTTTCGTTTTCTCATCTCTCAAGTAAAGAGAGAGAGAGAGACATTAATATTTTTTATACTGAAAATAATTTCTTGATAAAACTACTAAACGTATTTTCAAAAACAATTTATGTCTGAAATTGAAAACGTTTTCATTTTTATTTTCATACAAAAAAAATTATTTTGGAACGAGTTTCAAATGCGCCATTAGTTTTTCTAGTTCTTTTCTTCTTTATGAGTAGTTTTTTCTATTTATATGAGAGGGAAGTTTTTATTTATTCTCTCCATATAATTTAGAGAGAAGGTTGTAATCCTCATTTTTTATAGGGAAAATTTATACACTTGTCTTGTAGTTTTTACCATGTCTCTTATAAGATTTTCCACAAATATCTGTATGTGAAATCTATGTGGCATGCTGTGGTTGAAAAGTCAAGAACAGATGGGATTGTTATGTCAGCAAGTCTTTATGTTGAGGGTATTTTAGACTTTACAGAATAATTCTTTTCAACGTTTTTGTTTAGTCGGTTTATATACTGTTTTTCTTCATTAGAAGAACAGAGAGTTTTTTCGTACTGGGTTAGAGAGAGAAGCAAGAGAGAGAAAGTTGTATTCTGAGAATTTGGGAATTGGGTTTTCTCATATTTGTTTCAGATAGGGATTTTCTCTAAGCTTCTTGTCTTGTGTAATTCCATTGATCAATAAAAGTTCTTGAATTCTTCTTTGGAATTCTTTGTTCGTGCGTATGGGTTTTTTCTTAGATCTCTTGTATTACAATTGATTCATTCTTGATATTTTCTGGTTTCGGATTTTCTTGGGAGATTCACAATTGGTATCAGAGCCATCAAAATGACGGCGGCGAAATTCGATATAGAAAAGTTTAATGGCAAGAATGAATTCGGCTTGTGGCGTCTGAAGATGCGAGCTTTGCTTGTACAACAGGGACTGGAAGATGCTCTCGCTGGTGAGAAGAATCTATCTACCGGCCTCTCGGACAAAGAGAAGAAGGATCTCCTCGATAAAGCACACAGTGCGCTGATCTTATGCCTTGGAGATAGGGTTTTGAGGGAGGTATCAAAGGAGAAATCTGCGGCGATATGGCTCAAATTGGAGAATTTGTATATGACAAAGTCTCTGGCCAACCGACTTCATTTGAAGCAGAAGCTATACACGTTCAAGATGCAAGCAGGAACCCCCATTGAAGACCACCTTGATGAGTTCAACAAGATCATCTTGGATCTTGAGAACATTGAGATCAAGATTGAGGATGAGGATCAGGCACTACTTCTCCTTCGATCATTGCCTTCAATGTATGAGAATCTACATGATACTCTGGTGTATGGGCGTGATTCTCTTACTTTGGAGGAGGTTCAATCTGCATTAATTTCTAAGGAGCAAAAGAAGAAATTTGAAGGGAAGGAAGATGACAATGGCGAGGGACTCTCAGCACGAGGAAGACCAGACAAAAGAGACAACAAGTCTAGGGCTAAAGCTAGATCAAAATCAAGACAACACAAGAAGAAGTGCTTTCACTGTCACAAGGAAGGGCATTTTAAACGTGACTGTCCGGAGAGAAAGCAGTCCAAAAGAAAGGACTCCAATGAGGATTCAGGTGATGTCTCAGTGGCCTCTGATGGTTATGAGTCCGCGGATGTTCTTGTAGCTGCTGAAAAGAAAAATGAGTCTGAGTGGGTCCTAGACTCAGGGTGTTCCTTCCATATGTGTCCTATAAAGCACTGGTTCCAATCTTATGAAGAATTGGAGAGTGGTAAGGTAGTGATGGGTAATAATGCCATGTGCAAGATTGCTGGGATTGGAAGAATCAAGTTGAAGATGCAAGATGGGACAGAAAGGATATTGGTCAATGTAAGGCATGTGCCTGATCTTAAGAGAAATTTAATTTCTCTTGGGATGATGGAGGCTTCTGGATGTACTTACAGGGCAGAAAATGGCATACTGAAAGTCTTGCAAGGTTCTTTGGTCATCATGAAAGGCAGCCGTAGTAATGGCATTTACATACTACAGGGATCCACAATAGAAAATGAAGCCAATAGTGTTGTTTCAAATGATGCAGAAAAGGCCAAACTCTGGCATCAGAGGCTAGGCCACGTTGGAGAAAAAGGGCTTCAAGAGCTTGGAAAGAGAGGGCTATTGGGAGGAGACAAGATCAGTGGACTAGAGTTTTGTGAGCATTGCGTCTTTGGCAAGAAGCAGCGGGTCAAATTTAGTAGAGCAGTGCACAGAACCAAAGAAGTCCTTGACTACATTCATACTGACTTGTGGGGCCCAGCGACAGTGCCTTCTCATGGTGCAAATAGGTACTTTATCACCTTTATTGATGATTACAGTAGGAAGGTCTGGATTTACTTAATGAAAACAAAGGATGAGGCCTTCAAATTATTCAAACAGTGGAAAGCCATGGTGGAGAATCAACGTGATAAGAGGATTAAGAATCTTAGGACTGATAATGGTCTAGAGTACATGGCTAATTGTTTTACTGAATACTGTAAGGATCAAGGCATTAGAAGGCATAAAACTGTGAGGAAAACTCCTCAGCAGAATGGACTGGCCGAGAGGATGAATAAGACTCTATTAGAAAGAGTAAGATGTCTTCTGTCAAATGCTGGGCTGTCAAATAGATTTTGGGGTGAGGCAGTTCATACAGCCTGTTACTTGATAAACAGGTCTCTATCTGCTACAATTGATCTTAAGACACCTCAAGAGATATGGACAGGTGAACCAACTGATTATGGGAATCTAAGGATTTTTGGATGTCCTGCTTATTACCATGTTAATGAAGGCAAATTGGCCCCAAGAGCAAAGAAGGGACTGTTCATGGGTTATCCTGATGGTGTGAAAGGGTACAGAATCTGGTGTCTTGAGTCTAAAAGGTGTATCATTAGCAGAGATATTACTTTTCATGAAGCAGAGGTAATGAAGTTGCAGGCTGATGCACAGTCTCACGGTGAAAAACAAGCTGGACCAGAAAGATTGGAGCTTGAGGTGGAGTCACTGGAGAAAAACTCTGGAAATCATGAGAATTCAGCAAATGATCCTAATGTTACAAATGATGCAGAACAATCAAAAGAACAAGATTCTGAGTTGCAACAATATAGGCTTGCAAGGGATAGAGGAAGGAGAGAGATAAAGCCTCCTGAAAGGTATGGCTATGTTGATCTTATAGCATATGCTTTTACTGTAGCCTCTGACTTGAATGAGGAAGAGCCTAGAACATTTAGTGAAGCCATTCAGTCAGAAGAATCTAAGAGCTGGATGATTGCTATGAAGGAGGAATTAGAGTCTCTGGATAAAAATGGAACTTGGGAATTAATACCAAGACCTAAAGATGCTAAGATTGTTGGCTGCAAGTGGGTATTCAGGAAGAAAGAAGGAATAATGGGAGTTGAGCCACCTAGGTTTAAGGCTAGGTTGGTAGCAAAAGGATTTACTCAAAGAGAAGGAGTAGACTTTAATGAGATATTTTCTCCCGTTGTCAAGCATTCCTCTATCAGAATACTTCTCTCTATGGTTGCTCACTTTGACATGGAGCTTGAGCAAATGGATGTTAAAACGGCATTTTTGCATGGAGAACTTGAAGAAAGGATATTGATGCAGCAACCAACAGGCTTTGAAGTACCAGGAAAAGAAGATTGGGTTTGCTTGCTTAAAAGGTCATTATATGGCCTTAAGCAATCACCAAGGCAGTGGTACAAACGTTTTGACAGTTTTATGTTGAAGATTAAATTCAAAAGAAGTAGTTTTGATAGCTGTGTGTATCTTAGAAAGTTAGAAACAGGAGATTTTGTATATCTACTTCTATATGTAGATGATATGTTGCTAGCCTCTAAGAACAAGGAAGAAGTTAACAAGCTTAAGAAGCTGCTTAATTCTGAGTTTGAAATGAAGAATCTTGGTGCTGCAAAGAAGATTCTTGGCATGGAAATAGCTAGAGAAAGGGATGCTGGAAAATTATTTCTTTCACAGGAGAGCTATGTGCAGAAAATTCTAACCAAGTTTAGAATGGAGAAGGCAAAGTCTGTAAGTACTCCTATTGCTCCTCATTTCAAGCTATCTAGTGATCAATCTCCTAAGACTAATGAAGAACTAGAGCAGATGTCCAAAGTTCCTTATGCTAGTGCTATCGGAAGCATGATGTATGCTATGATTTGTTCAATGCCGATTTGGCATATCTTCGTTAGTTTGATAAGTAGATTTATGGGAAAACCAGGAAGTGAACACTTTGGAATCTTTGCTAAATGGGTGTTCAGATACTTATCAGGGTCAAGGGATGTTGGTCTGGTTTATGGAAAGGCAAAAGAAGGGTGTTATAGAGCACAGGGATATGTAGACTCAGATTTTGCTGGGGATTTAGATAAAAGAAGATCACTGACCGGATATGTCTTTACTCTATTTGGAAATACCATAAGCTGGAAGGCAACACTTCAGCATATAGTAGCTCTGTCTACTACCGAAGCTGAGTATATTGTTGTTACTGAAGCAATCAAAGAAGCTTTGTGGGTTAGAGGCATAATTAATGAACTGGGAATTAAACAGGAGGTTATACAAGTTCATTGTGACAATCAGAGTGCAATTCACCTATGCAAGAATCAGATGTATCATGAGCGAACCAAGCATATAGACATTCAGTTACATTTCATTAGAGATGTAATTGAAGGAGGCTTAGCAAAGGTTGTGAAGATTCATACAGCTAAGAACCCTGCTGATATGATTACAAAACCTGTTCCGGTTGGTAAGTTTCGGTTATGCTTAGATGTATTGAATGTGAAGTCAGTGAAGTACAAAGAAGAATAACGCTACGGCATACCAAGGTGGAGATTGTGAAATCTATGTGGCATGCTGTGGTTGAAAAGTCAAGAACAGATGGGATTGTTATGTCAGCAAGTCTTTATGTTGAGGGTATTTTAGACTTTACAGAATAATTCTTTTCAACGTTTTTGTTTAGTCGGTTTATATACTGTTTTTCTTCATTAGAAGAACAGAGAGTTTTTTCGTACTGGGTTAGAGAGAGAAGCGAGAGAGAGAAAGTTGTATTCTGAGAATTTGAGAATTGGGTTTTCTCATATTTATTTCAGATAGGGATTTTCTCTAAGCTTCTTGTCTTGTGTAATTCCATTGATCAATAAAAGTTCTTGAATTCTTCTTTGGAATTCTTTGTTCGTGCGTATGGGTTTTTTCTTAGATCTCTTGTATTACAATTGATTCATTCTTGATATTTTCTGGTTTCGGATTTTCTTGGGAGATTCACACTGTATTTATTTTATCTTTGTTTTTACTCATTTTTTATTTTAAGTCAGATTTCCCAACATGATATAACACCATTCTCATTTTACTAAGATGATGTTGTTGTTTCCAAATTCATTGTCGTTTCTTGAAGTCGTGGTCGTTCTTTACAAAAGATAGAAAGCGAACTCAAAAAAGGAAGGTCGACACAAATTCGTATAAAAAAGGAATGGAATCAGACCATTAAAATAAAATCATGGGCCACATGAGGCTAGTTCCATCAACATATCATACACTTTGCCTGCCCTTTACATCGGCAGTCTTATCTCTGATCCCATGAATGGGTTTGGTACTTGGTACTACTCCGACATAATATACAACCGATTCTAAAAATGCACAATAATAAATAAATAAACAAGGAACAAGGCTCAACGGTATAATAATAAAATATTAAGAATATGTTTAGTTGGTGTATTTATATTATAATTTAAATTATAATTTGTGGTTCGTTATAATATTTTTTTATATAAAAAATACACGTAAATTAAAAATAATTATAAATTATAATTTTGAATTTATAAATTATACGTAATCTAAACTTTCTTATTTATTTATTTTTATACACAAACCTTTGTTATTTCTGACAAGTATAGTACGGTATAAAATTATTAAATACACGTATGACATAGCAATATATATGCACAACCCATATGGTTGCTAATCAATAGAAAGCGAAAGTGATTGCCTTTGTAAGCACTCACGGAATGGGATACACTACGACTTTTCCAGTGGCTCTGCCAGTTTCAAGGTAGGAAAATGCTTCAACTGTCTTAGAGAATGGAAATGGACCTTTTGGATCAATCAATGCCTTCACCTTTCCACTCTCTAAATGAGGTTTCAGCTTCTCAAGGACGGATCCACTTGAAACGACAGAATAGACCTTCGCTTGTGGAGCCACAGACGCAACAGGTGCTATTGTCACAACTTCCCCGCCTTCTTTCACGGCCTTCACAGCTCTCTGAGTTTGTCCTGTTTTATGTTTTTGTCACGTAATTATTAAAAACTCGTCTATAAGATAAAAAAATTATAAGTTAACGAACTATATTGTGAAATACTAACCAACTGTATCATATACGACATCAAATTTCTCTGGAAGCTCTTCAAATTTCTCCTTTGTGTAATCAATGGCCAAATCAGCTCCCAAACTCCTCAGTAACTCCAACTTTCCAGTGCTTGCTGTGGCTGCCACTTTAGACGCCCCGGAAAACGTGTTTTGCTAACTGTCTCGACAGGCGGGGGGCAATAGGTAAATAACATTTAGTGGAACAAAAGTAAATGGCAGAAAACTTAGATTACCCCATGTGCAAATTTGATTAAACTTAAAATTTGTTGGATTTGCTTCCATAAAACCTAAAATTATATATATTATCATCAATGTTTATTAATTGTCTTTCATAAAAATTAGTATAATTTCTTTGTTAATACATTCGTTTAATGTCCTTACAAAATATTCTTTTAGAATTAAAAATGTCCTTTATTATTTGCTAACATGAAATTCATAATTAGGCTATTGTCTACAATTTCTCAAAAAAAAAAAAAAAATGTCACATATCTCATATATATTTAAACTTATTTTTCAGCATAGACTTGAAGTAAGAAAGTTAAAACATGTTATACGCAAACCTGAATAACCAAGGTCCCAACTCCGCCGGCACCTCCAAGAACAAGAATAGATTTACCGGCGGAAAATTGAGCAAGTTCAAGGCCTCCATAGGCAGTTTCAAGAGCAAGTGGAAGGCTAGCAGCTTCAACAAAACTCAGATTCTTTGGCTTCAAAGCTAATACTTTCTCTTCTACAGCAGTGTATTCAGCTAAACTACCAATTTTTTTCGGCTTTTGCACAGATTTCACATTGATATCACCATAAACCTCGTCTCCAACCTTAAACTTTGTCACTTGGCTTCCGACCTTTTTCACGACACCGGCAACATCGTATCCTGGAACCACCTGCATTTGTTCATAAATTCTTTATCACGTTTTTTTTTTTTTAATCTATTATATATTTGTTGTCGTTTGCAATGATGTTAATTTCTATTTTCTTGTCGTTCTATATGCGATGTTGTGTGTGTGTGTGTGTGTGTGTGTGTGTGTATTTCTGTTTTTTTCTTTTCTCTTTTAAGGAAATGATTGTTGATAATAAATTATGGATAATTCTCTACTTTTTAGTTGTTAAATTTGTATTAAAAATTACTGTTTTAATAGATCTTTTCGTTTTATGAGATAATGCCATTTCACGACAGTTGTTCTCTATTTTGTAACTGTCGTTTAAGCTAATTTATTATTGTTTTATAGTGGAAGTTTTCATTGTCTTGTGGGAAATTGTCGTTTTAAAGTTGTCCTTTTTCAAATTGACGTCTCTTCACAGATAAGTTAATACTTTTTTATTTTTTATTTTTCCTGAGAAATGACCTTTTTTTTTTTTTACTTTAAAATGATGTCACACCATTGTCTCTCTTCCTGAAAGTTGTACCCCTTAAATTTTTTTAAGAACAAAAAGACCGTTATTATTATGTAGATTATAGCCCATGAATTCTCTCTCTTTCTTTCTTTTAAAAAAAGATAATTGTACTACAAATTAAGGACATAATTAATGGAAACTTGAATGAAAGAAGTAAAATTTAATTCCGACCACATAGCTCATGAATTGTTTCATGTATCTAACGGGTAATTTTGTGTATTTTTCACCTAAGTACATTATTTACAACAAAAGTATGTTTGTCTTTGAACAAAGTAGTGAGTATTCTTCCCCAAAAAGAGAGAGAAATGCTATTTTTTAAGAACTATACCAAGAAGAAACAGGAAAAAAGTTTATTTTTCAAAAAAAAAAAATCGTAAAAAAAAAAAAAAAAAATCATATTTTTCTCTCATAAAAAAAAATAATTCTAAACAAAAAAAGATTTGAAAGACAAAAGGAGGCTCACAGGAGGATTAGTGTCAGTGGATCTGAACCAGCCAAGCATCCTCTTGAAATCAACTGGATTGAGGGCTGCGGCTGCAACCTTGATCAGCACCTCATCTTCCTTCAAATCAGGAACTCCCACATTCTCTTCAAACTTCAACACTTCCCCAGATTTTCCATATTCTGAGTACACCCATCCCTTATTCGCAATTGTACTAGAAGCCATGAACGTGAACTTTTTTCCGCAAACTTTTCAGGAGAGAGAAAGTTGGAGGAAATGAGTCTTAGACAAATTTCTTACAAAAATATGGACGAAACACGCAAATTTTATAGCAAACGGGTAAGGCTTATATATCTACCAAAATTTACCAAATGATGAACAGGGTATAGAAACAGGAGCAAAAAAAGAAGGGGGAAAAAAACAGTAGTTTGAATACCAATATCCAAAATCCACGATCAAAGGGCAGTTTCTATGGTGCGTATACAGAGGTCACCAGTAACATCACATCATTTGAAAAAGAGTTGGTTCTTGATGTTTCTCCATGTACCTAGATAACTTTTCTATCAAGGTTCATTATTAGACCGGAAAACAATTTCATTACGCTAAAATCCGATATCAACTTTATTATGCAAGCAGTGACGAAGCTAGAGTTTTTTTTTTTTTTTTTTTTTTTTTTTTTTTTTTTCAAAATCCGATATCAACTTTATTAAGTCATAGAGTATTAATTTTAAAAAAATTTGGCCTCTTTTTTTTTTCCAAGTAATTGGGCTTCTAATTGAGTTTAAGTCACCTTTTAAATTCACATACTACAAAATAATAATTTTTTGTAACAATATAATTGATATTTGATGCATTTAGCCATTCAAAAGTGTAATATATACGAGTGAACTTAAAATTCAGAATTTGAGTATAACAGGTTCAAAAAAAATTATATATACAAATATTTTAATTAAAATTTTAGGGGACAAATTAAGAAGAATTTCCATTTTTTTACTGGAGTTGAAAATACACATACAGTACAAATTGCATTTTTACGAAACTAAACTAAATAAATAGTATACTTTAAAATATTTAAAATGAATAGTAATAAAAGATCTTTAACCATGTAAATTTTTAATTTAGTACTTTTTATTTTAAATAATTTTAAAACCTTCTATTTACTTTGATTATTTATTAAAAATATGCTCTTTACTTTTCCCCCCAAAACATATAAAGGAGCCTTTTCGGTGAACTTCCCCGCGGCCCAAGTTACCTCTTCCATCGAACGTAAGCTTATATGAGAAATCCTTAATGAAAAAACAAAAAGAAATATATACCACTCAAGATTGTAAAAAATATTATTTATCTTATTTTATTAAAAAATAAATAATTTTTATTAAATTAATAAAGAGAAAATAAAAATCCATGATGATACGTAATTATTTAAAATGATATAAAATAATAGACATGCATAAAACCATAGCAAACCATATACTTTTTTTCATCCTTTATTTACTTCGTGAGAGAGAAAAGAGGATATTTTTCAAAATTTAATAAATTTTGACAAAGATGAAGAAGGTTAATTTTTTAAATTTTTTTCCTCCTTTCTTTTGGGTTTTTAGTTTTTGAAAAAAAAAATGTTTTATTTAATTTTTTAATTGTTTTGAAGTTAAGCGTTTTTATATTTATTTATTTATTATTTTTTAGTATTTAATCACTTTATTGATTTAATTAGAATTTTATATGTGTAATTAAATTTAATGGCATGTCATATCGACAAAACTATAATTTTATTATGTTTTCTATAAATTAGGGGGTGTTTTGATATGTTTTGATAAATCATAGGACATTTTAAAATAGGATACATACTTCAGAAGGGTTTATGAAAATAATCCATTAAACTATTCCTATAATAATTGTCACATTATCAAATATATTAATCAAATAAATAAAAGGGATAAAATTAATAATGTTTTAAAGTTCAGAAAATGTGCAGACTAATTTTTAAAGTTTGAAGAGTAAAATGAAAAAAAAAAAAATTCAGGGAATAAAAATAAAATTTATCGTAATATTTAATAGCCAATTAGGTTGACAAGTTTTCAAAATGGATTTTGTTTTCATTGTTACGTGGATTTTTTAAAATTTATCGTCGTTTTCATGTAAATGTTCTTGTCGTTAAAATGTTGTCATTAAAAAAAAAAAATCAAATCGTTTGTAAAATGTTGTTGTTTTCACTGATGTTGTCATTTTTAAACGGTTGTTGCTTATCTTGTTTGTCTCACTGTATCCTTATTATTATTATTATTATTTTATGATAAGTTTTTTTTAATTATACCCTGCATTTTAAGGTTATTAAAGAATTATATCTTATATTTTGAATTGTATTACATTTATATCCACAAATTTTGAATTTATGCTTAATTCATACCTTTTTCAGTGACTTAAACACCTTTTAAAAAAAGAACAAGGATAAGAATAAGAAAAAATAAATTCAAAAACCAAAAATTCAAAAAATGGAAAGGAAATCTAGGTCAATTTCATAGTCAAACTAAACCTTTGAAAAGGTAAGAATTTACCATGAATTTGAAATGTGAAGATATAAATTTAGTACAGTTCAAAATACAAGATATTATTTTTTTTAGGATTAATTTTAAAAATTTATCCTGAACTATGACCTTTATAATATTTTACCTCCCGAATTTTAAAACGTAACATCCGTTCTTTCCGAACTTTGTTCCATTAACAACTTTTCCTTTTCCGTTACAATGAATGACAAAATTCATCACGTATCACGTACATGACCCATTTGACGAGGGTATTATCGTAAAAGACCCTATCTTCATCTTTCCTCCCTGTCATTTGCCTCTGTTATGTTTCTAACTTTTATTTCTTCAGTTTTGCTTCTATTTTTGAGTTCTTTTTAGCTTTCTTTTGATAATCTATGACTTCTCCTATCTCTTCTCTCCTCTGTATTGGTTGTATTCAATGTAAAATCACATCTCCACATATCTTGACGTGCAGTCGCCGTGTTCCTCTTCTCTTTCTTGTTGGCACCTCTCTTGTCAATGGCACAAGATCTGCAAGGTTCTTGGCGATGAGAGATTGATCTTCCTTCATCGTGCTTCTCTGCCCAAACATTGTTGGAGTAGACAAAGAAAAAGGAGATTTCGTCGTGAAGGAGCTAGAGCCTTGAAGCGCCTATTTGACATGCGGCCTTGTAGCGTGGGATGAGAACGACATCAAGATCTTAGTCGTGGGCCCATGATGGACACGCAAAGGAGATCTCCTTTTCGGCTCCAAGACAATAGAGAGATTCAAGCAGCTTGGTGATGGTCCTGATGGAGAGATTCAAGTCTAACATGCCCTTGCAATGTCTTGAAGAGTACAACAGTGAGATCTTGGTCGTGCTGGACGTGTGGAGATGTGATTTTTGTGTTTTTGTAAAGCTTTGATGATGTTTTGATGCCTTTTTGTTGATGAAAAATCTAAAATTATAGATTTGGGTTGAAGCTGATGATGTTTCCCACAAAGAAGATGGTGAATTTTTCAATAAAAATAGAGAATTATATGATTAGGAGGGTATAAACGTAATTACGTTTTCAATTCTCACTAAATAAATGAGACGTGACCATTCTGTCACTCATTGTAACATAAGGGAAAAACTTGTTAACAGAACAAAATTCAGGGAGAGTGGATGTTATGTTTTAAAATTCGGGGAGCACAATGTTACAATGGGTATAATGTTGGCCCAAGGTTAAATATATCTCATGTTTTGATGATAACAAACACAATGTATTATGTTACTAATGATTCTACTTTGAGTTGTATTGTTAGCAAATTGATATTATAAATCAACTCAAGAAGCATAGTATGGAGTGCAATGCATACATTCAAGGTTGAGAAATGCAAATTGAAGAAGGAACTCAAAGCTTGAAGTGTTGAAAAATCAAAGATCAAGAGCAAGCAAACAAAATCAACCAAGACAAGTTATTCATAGGTTCTTACATCTCAATAGTCTTGTATTTGATTTTGATGTCATGCTATCTTGATTAAATCTTGTTTAGGCTCATGCACACACTCACATCACTCTTTTAAAATGAGACTAAACTAATGGTTTAATGACATTTGGTCTAAAAGAATAACTTTGTGAAGGTTTGAACTTAATTAAACGTCAACCGGTCGACCTATGTCGTCCGGAGACAGAGAAGGCCAAATGCACCGGTCGACCGGTCTTTGCCTCAACCGGTCAACCGCTCGGTCGACCGGTCATGATTAATTGCCTGCATTTAAGACCGTTGAACATTGAAATTTCAAATTTGATTCAACCGGTCAACCGGTCGTCGACCGGTGTCGGTGAACGGTCATAAATGAGGCCGTTGGAAAGTGAGTATAAATAGACAAAAGTCATCTTTCTAAAAATAGAACGAATCTACGAAAGTGAAAAGTTGTCTTTTAGCTCTAAAATCTCTTGAAACTCCAAAAAGCTTTCTACAAAGTGCTTCCATAATCATCATCTTCTAAAAGCCTTACTTCACTTTCTCACACTCACTTGAGCCTACATTGGAATATATCTTGATAGTGTGATTTCAAAATCTCCTAATCATTTCAAGTGTGTAAAATCATTGTAAGGAGTGTACGGTGAGCTATTCATTTTCACAATCCTCATTGTCGTTTTGGGTTTATTGGTTAGTCGATCTCCGTAGAAAATCGACATTGTGTAAGAGGTTAGGCGAAGCCTCGGGTAGAAAAGATTCGCCTTCTTGTAAAAGGAGTGATCGTGCGGTTAGACGATCGTATAGTGGAAGAGGTCGAGAGGCGGAATATCTCGGCAACAGTGGATGTAGGCAAATTTATTTGTCGAACCACTATAAATTGCGTTTGCATCTCTCTTACCCTTATCTCTTTAATTTCTGAATTTTAAGTTTGTTAGTTGATATTAATTGATCTAAACTCTTGATAATAAGCTTGGTGAACTTGTCATATGATATTAGATTGACTCACTTTGTGTATATTAAGTGTTTGTGATATTATCAAAACTTACATAATTTCTGCACACCAAGTGTTTGGTAAATTGACTGTGTAAGATTAATTGTCTACAATTGTAATTAATCTTGATAGAGATTGTTAAATCCGAAAAAAATTAGTAAAAACCCAATTCACCCCCCCTCTTGGGTAGCCTTACAAGGGACAACATATAATTCAGGAGAAATTTTTGAAATTAATCTTTTTTTTTATAACCTCACATGGCCGCAGCACTGATGAGTCAATTTCCATAGCCAGGGTGCCCCTCACCGAGGTGAAGCATTGCCCAATGCCAAGATAAGTGCACTTGTGTGGGATGATACTCGTATTCACAAAATTTATTACTTAACAACGATACGTTCACTTGCGTTCGCATTTTTTCGTAACGGCGTGCGTGTATTCACTTAGTTCAAATCATGATTATTTCATTTCTTGAGCAACACATCTGACTCTTGATCCTTCCCCCTAATATCAGCAGTCTAATCTCTGATCCCATGAAACGGGTTTGGTACTTGGTAGTAATTCGCGACAAAATATACAACCGATTCTAAAAACGCACAAAAGAAGAAACAAAGAACAAGTCACAACCGTAAAATAACAAAACATTATACTTTCTTAGTATTTACTTCTCTACACAAGACCTTTGTTATTTATAACAAGTCATATGTACTACGACACAACTAATTAAAAATACGTAATGGCACAGCAATATACATGCACACACATAGATATAGTTAATCGGTATAAAACCAAAGTGCGCTGTCTAAGTACTCATGGGATGGGATACACCACGACTTTTCCAGTAGCTCTGCCAGTTTCGAGGTAGGAAAATGCTTCAACTGTCTTAGAGAATGGAAATGGGCCTTTTGGATCAATCACTGCCTTCACTTTTCCACTCTCCAAGTAAGGATTCAGCTTCTCAAGAACAGACCCACTTGAAACGACAGCGTAGAACTTTACTTGTGGAGGAGCAGACGAACCACGTGCTATTGTCACAACTTCCCCACCTTCTTTGACGGCCTTCGAAGCCCTCTCAGATTGCCCTGTTATAAGGTTTTGTCATGCAAATATATATATATATATATATATATGTATATATATTATATTCTTCATGCTATGATCATATTATGGGATGGATGCAAATTATTGGTTTAACTAATTAACTACATTCTGAAATACTAACCAACTGTGTCATATACGACATCAAATTTCTCTGAAAGCTCTTCAAAATTTTCCTTTGTGTAATCAATGGACAAATCAGCTCCCAAACTCCTCAGTAACTCCAATTTTCCGGTGCTTGCAGTGGCTGCCACTTTAGAAGCCCCAAAAACGTGTTTTGCCAACTTTCTCGGACGGAAAAAAAAAAAGGGTAAAGACACAAAATTTGGATTAGTAAATTCAGGATTTAACAAATTTACCCCATGATCAAATTTGATAAATTCGATATTTATCTTAAAAAATCTTGGATTTACCTCGTGATGAAATTTTGTAAATTCAAGATTTACCTGATAAATTCTAGATTTACCCGTAAGCATAAAAATGAAGTAAAAAAAAAAAAAAGTTTAGAAACAATGTTGTATGCACACCTGAATTACCAAGGTCCCAACTCCGCCGGCACCGCCAAGAACAAGAATGGATTTACCAGGAGAAAATTGAGCAAGTTCAAGACCTCCATAGGCAGTCTCAAGAGCAAGTGGAAGGCTAGCAGCTTCAACAAAACTCAGATTCTTGGGCTTCAAAGCTAACACTTTCTCTTCTGCAGCAGTGTATTCGGCTAAAGTACCAATTTTTTGGGGTTCTAAAGGTTTCTCATTGATATCACCATAAACCTCATCTCCAACCTTAAACTTTGTTACTTTGCTTCCGACCTTTTCCACCACACCGGTAACATCGTATCCTGGAACCACCTGCATTTGTTCATGAATTCTTTATCACTTTTTTTTTTTTTTTTTTTATTCTTCTATATATTTGTTGTCGTTTGCAATGATGTTAATTTCTATTTTCTTGTCTTTGAACAAAGACTATTTTTCCCCAAAAAGAGAGAGAGAGTCTATTTTCTAAGAACTATACCAAGAAGAAACAGGGAAAAGTTTATTTTTCAAAAAAAAAAAAAAAAAAAAATAAATAAATAAATAAAAGATTTGAAAGACAAAAGGAGGCTCACAGGAGGAGAAGTGTTAGTGAATTTGAACAAGCCAAGCATCCACTTGAAATCAATTGGATTGAGGGCTGCGGCTGCAACCTTGATCAGCACTTGATCTTCCTTCAAATCAGGAACTCCCACATTCTCTTCAAACTTCAACACTTCCCCAGATTTTCCATATTCTGAGTACACCCATCCCTTATTCGCAACTGTACTAGAAGCCATGAACTTGAACTTTTTTCCACAAACTTTTCAGGAGAGAGAAAGTTGGAGGAAATGAGTCTTGGACAAATTTCTTACAAAAATATGGACGAAACACATACAAAATTTATAGCAAACGGGTAAGGCTTATATATCTACCAAAATTTACCAAAGGATGAACAGGGTATAGAGACAGGAGCAAAAAAGAAAGGGGGAAAAAAACAGTAGTTTGAAAAAAGAGTAGTTCTACCAATATCCAAAATCCACGATCAAAGGGCAGTTTCTAACTTTCTAAGGCATACAGAGGTCAGCAGTAACATCACATCATTTGAAAAAGAGTTGGTTCTTGATGTTTCTCCAAACTTTCAAGTGTGGACTTTTATATATTGTGTACCTAGATAATGTTTCTATCGAGGTTCATTATTAGATAGGAAAACTACTTCATTACGCTAAAATCCGATATCAACTTTATTATGCAAGCAGTGACGAAGTTTTTTTTTTTTTTTTTTTTTTTTTTTCAAAATCCGATATCAACTTTATTAAGTCATAGCGTAATAATTTTAAAAAAATTTGGCCTTTTTTTATTAAAAATAGTAAAAAATAGGTCAACATGAAAAGTTTAAGAAAGTATATAGGTCAATTTTTAGTTATAAAAATTAATAGGTCATAATTTGTCAAGTTATGATTTATAACGAGATAAGTTATAGACAAACTTATCAAGTTATGGTTCATAACCGGACAAGTTATGGACAATTATTAATAATAATTTGTTAAGTTATGGTTCATAATCAGACAAGTTATTGACGAAAATAATAATTTGGCCTATTTATTAATTTATTTAAACTATTTGGTCTATTAATTTTAATTCATCTCAACTTTTAGCCTATTTTTCTCTTTCTCCCTTTTTTTTCCAAGTAATTGGGCTTCTAATTTTTTTAAATAATTGTTATTAAATTAATAAGAGAAAATAAAATATCATGATAATATTCAATTATCTAGAATGATATAAAATAACAAGTATAAAACCAGCCATATACTTTTATCATCATTTATTTACTTCGTGAGAGAGAAAAGAACATATTTTTTCAAAATTAATTAAATTTTGACAAAGATGAAGAAAGTTAGGCCTCGTTCACTTCGCTTATTCGAGTTTAGAATTCGAGTTTTGCTACAGTAAAAAGCTCTCACAAATAATTACATCTAACTTTTTTACTACAGTAAAAAGCTCTCACATAAAATTAAATCTCAACTCGAATTAAAAACTCGAATCAGCGAAGTGAACGGACCCAATTGTTTAAAAAAAAATTCCTCCTTTCTTTTGGGTTTTTTTATTTTTGAAAAAAAAAATGATTTATTTAATTTTTGAATTGTTTTGAAGTCAAGGGTTTTTATATTTATTTATTATTATTTTTTAGTATTTAATCACTTTTATAGATTTAATTAGAATTTAATAAGTGTAATTAATTTTTAATAACATGTCACATCAATAAAATTGTTATTTTATTATGTTTTTTTTTATAAATTAGGGACATTTTAATCTGTTTTGATAGATTATAGGACATTTTGAAATATGATCCATACTTCGGAAGATTTATGAAAATAATCTATTAAACTATTTATCTAATAATTGTCACATCATTAAATTTATTAATTAAATAAACATAAAAGGTAAAGTTAATAATGTTTCATAGTTCAGACTAATTTTTATAGTTTGAAGACAAAAAGAGAAAAGTTTATTTTTCAAAAAAAAAAAAAATCCGCAAAAAAAAATAAATAAATAAAAGATTTGAAAGACAAAAGGAGGCTCAAGATAAAAGATTTGAACAAGCCAAGCATCCTCTTGAAATCAACCGGATTGAGGGCTGCGGCTGCAACCTTTGATCAGCACCTGATCTTCCTTGAAATCAGGAACTCCGATATTCTCCTCAAACTTTAACACCTCCCCAGATTTTCCATATTCTGAGTATATCCAAGCCTTATTCACAACCGTAGTAGAAGCCATGAAAGTCTTACCACAAACTTTCCAAGAGAGAGAGAGAGAAGCGTCTTAGACAGACTTCTTACAAAAGTATGGACGAAAGATGTAACAATTGTCGCAAACGTTACATCACATATCCACCAATTTAATTGCCAAACTAACTATGAGTAGAGACTGTGACTAGTTACAAGCCCTACAAAACATCAATTATCGAGGGGGAAAAAAACTTTGAGAAAGAGCAGTTCTACCAATAATCCACCATCAAAGGGCAGTACTGAGGTGGCGTAGAAAGAGCTAGGTCACTATCATCACATCATTTGAAAAAGAGCTGGTGCTGCATATTTCTCCAAGGAGTATACGAGATTAAGGTCTCGTTCATTTTACTGATTTAAGTTTAGAATTCAAGTTTTACTACTAAAAAAGCTCTTAGAAACAATCACATTTAACTTTTTTTACTGCAGTAAAAAATTCTCACATAAAATCACTTCTCAACTCGAATTAAAAACTCGAATCAGCGAACTAAACGGACCTTAAAACTCCATTACTCATAAAAAGTCAGTCTCTTTAAATAAATATATATGTAAGACTCAACTTAATAAATAAGGCCCACCACTTTATTTTGTTAGGGATAAATATCATTTTATTTCTCCAAACTTTCGAGTATGGACTCACATCATGTATCTATCAAGGTTCAAATTTAGACAGAAAATCAAGTTTATTTGGATAAAACCCGACATTAACTATATTATGTCATTGATTTTTGGTTTATCTAACCATTGAAAAGTGTAAAATGCAAGTTTACTTAAAATTCAAATTTTGACTATAACTGACTAAAAAAAAAGATAAATATTGTGATAAAAAATCAAGGGGAACAAATTAAGGAAAATTTGCCTCTTTATCAGAGTTAAAAAATTTAAGCTCCGTTCATTTTACCGATTCAAGTTTAGAATTTGAGTTTTATTACAATAAAAAGTTCTAAAAAACAGTCACATCTAACTTTTTACTATAATAAAAAACTCTCACATAAAATCACATCTCAACTCGAATTACAAATTCAAATCAGCGAATAGATCCCCTTGAGCCGAAAACTTCACCCCTGAAGCCCAAGAATCCTTAATTTAGTTCCTGAAAGAGGAAATAACATAAAAGAAAGCAATGTTAATAACTGTTGGAGAAGTTTTTTTTTTTTTTTTTTTGGTAGGTGTAGGACACAATTTTTAACATTAGATTATAATTAATTTTTTAAAATTATCATAATTATTTTATCAATATACAATTTTGATGTGATTGGGAATTAAAACCTAGAACTGATGTCAAAAATTGTGTTGGTTTACAACTTTGTGTCCCACGCCTTTTGTTGTTAGAATTTTGTGTCCACAATTTGTGCAGAAACCTGCCGTCTACCTTTCTTTAGCTGTCTAATTTCACTCCCATAATTACCTCCAAAGAACTAAACTGGCTTGGGTGCTGATTTGGCTATTAATGATTATACAAAAATGTGAATTTTTGAGGACCCTCCAAAGAATTTGATGTGTGGTGTATGGTACAGTTAGTAATAGTATATGCATGTTAAAATAAGCTGGTACTAGTATTTATTTATTTTAACTGAGTTGGTAATAGTGTATAAACACACATAACTTGACCTCTTGGAACAAGTTTAGTCAGAATGGGGGCAAGACTGAAAATGTATTTCCATTATTTGTTTTCTCACTTCAACTCTGTGGCAATTTTGGAGAGTTTGTTAGGTGAAGCCATTGATTAATAATCTCAAGAGGCCATTTCCTATTTCCAAAAGCCATGGAGGCATTTTCTTATTACTTCCACATTACTGCTTTGTGTATTTTCTTTCTTTCTAATAGTCTGTGTGTGAAAGAGTTGAAATCCAAAGTCGACCCGTGCAATAATTTTATGGAGATCCTCACCGTATCGGCCAAGAGATTTCAACATCAGTCGAAAGGATTTTACGGAGATCCTCACCGTATCCGCCGAGAGATTTTAAGGGTATTTAGAATTTGTTTTTAAATAATTTTATTTTTTATATGTAAATAAAAATAAAAATATTTTTAATTTTTGATAGAAATTATTTTTAAAAATACATTTAGTAATTTTATTAAAAGATTATTTTTAATATAAAAAAATTTATTAATGTCTTTATTTTTTTTTTCTATTTGAGAGAGGAGAAAATAAAAATAAAAAATGAAAAATGACTAAAAGTCACTTTTTATTTCTTTTTTATTTTACACTAAATTAAAAAATTATTTTTATTTCTGTTTTTTATTTTTATTGTGTCAAACACTATTTTAAAATCGTTTTTATTTTTTCTTTCTCAAAAAATATAAAAAATAAAAACAGAATCAATTCTAAACACTACATTTGCTTTTTTTTTGGACATGGAGGTCCTCACCATACTAATCACTACCAACCTAGAACTCAATATTTCACACGTGTTTCACGTGAATAATCCTTTCAACATCATTTATAAACTTACAAAATTAGTAACTGTATTAGCATTGTCGTATGTATTATGATAGCACTGACAATGCAACATAATATCCCTTGTGATATCCGTTCAATTTAATAAATTTTCTGGATTTAGCAATGTATAACTAATTAAATAGGAAAATAAAGCATAAAATAAAGAACACTAGAGATTAGTATCGTAGTTCGATAACTATTTACATCTGTGGAGTCACACTTAGATAGTGAACAATCTACTAAGTATTAATGATTATAATCACCAATCGGACCTATACACTCAAAGATTCTCTCTTCGATAATGTCATCGCCGTGTTGAATCTACTTGATGATCTTATTCAGCGAGCACCACTCGTCTTCAAAAACTGCATAACAAAATTCTTTCATCAAACAGATCACTTTCTCTTGAAAGCTTCAAATTCTTCTCCTAAAGAACGATACACGGTTGAACTTCCTTCAACACTGTAAACGTTTTCTCCTGAAGACTACTACTTCTTTTCTTGAAAAATGATAATAGAAACTTCTCAAAATATTATGCGTGAAACCCATAAATCCCGTAGAATGAATTATCTTGAGTTCCAGCAACTCATTAACGTAGGTCACCCAATCTACATGCCTTAGACCAAGTCAAACTTAGTTGAATTTCAAAACTAATATCATATCCAAACCTCCCAATATATCTTCAACTAATATCTTTTTTCTCATTCACTCATAAGTAGACTTAATCAAATCATCTTTTGAATTTCAATATCAAACTAAATCCGGATTTACATTTAGACTTGTATTGCATGTATCACTCCTTTTATTTTCATTGCAATTCAAATATTAAACAATCATTTTTAAAAAATTTAAATCCAAGGCATATCTTTTACTACAATCCTTATTATGACTTATCAAAACTACTCAACTCGAAACCAACTGCAACTTGAATTTAAGCACGCAAATACAAATATTTTGACTTTTAAACTACAATTGCTATATCTACTTTGCTGGAACTCCATACTTATCTTTATAAAACTGCAACATGATCAAATCTGCACCAATATCGCGGTCAAAGCTACATTGATAACTTGATTTGTTATTAGCACCATCCTTAGTTATTTTGTGAGTTCTTGGTATTTGCACATGTGTTTTATGGTGTTTTTGTCTCACTTTTGTAGATGATAGCAAAAATGGAATGTTTGGTCTCAAGAGGAAGAAAAAGTGCAAAAACAGGATGTTTCAACCGCCACAGCACGTCTTGAGCTCGCTACAGTGCCAAAACCAGAGGCAATGAAAGTTACAGGCTGCAGCGCAATTGTCTCCTGCTGCAGCGCACCTCGGCCGAGCAGGATAGGCGCTGTAGCGCCATTGTCTCCCACTGCAGCACCTGCGACTGTGCTACTAGGGTTTCTAGAGAATAGTTAGTGGCACTGCAGGGCACAAAACTCCTGTTACAGTGCTCCGATACGTGCTGCTAAGTTTTTAGAGTAGAAATGAGCTGTTTTGTGGGGGAGATAAGAAGGAAAAGAAAGGAACATAGAAAAGGGACGAGTTTTAGACAGAAAAACTAGAATCCAATAGAAGAAAATACGAAGAATTGAAGGCTTGCTTGAAGAACCAATGAGGGATTGAAGATTGTGGAGCTCTACTAGCATCTAGTTCTATATTCTCTCTTTCTCTCTCTATCTTATTTAGCTTTCGATTTGAGTTACTTTCTTGGATTTGTTATTGAATGATGGATTGGGATTTTGGTTTGTTTATCTATTTAGTTGAGGAATTCTTGATGTCTTGCTCTAGCTAAACCTTTAAGCTAGGGGATTATGATGTAGCTTGATATTGACTATGTTTTGAAGACTATGTTGTTTGTTGATTGAATTTCATCTCAAATCATTTGTGTTTCTCTATGCTATTTGTTCAAATTCGTTTACCTAATGAATTGGAGATTTTAGATGTGTGGATTTAGTCTTAGGAAAGTTATTTTCACATATTGGGACTTGGGAAACACAGCCTATAGTAATATTGAGTCGGGAGACCAATATAAATTGGGTAATCACTACAATAGGTTGGGCTTAATGAATGCTTAATTAATTGAGTTAATATGGATATTAATTTGGTTGGTTCTGCATATTATTTTACACGATACTTGGGAGAGGGAGTGAAATTGAAGTAGGTAACCTAGGATTACTGATTTGAATGAAATTGATCAACAAGCTATCAATTAGATAAATATAGTATAGTTAAGTGAAATCAAAACCCTAGCCTTCATTTATCATCAGAGTTTCCTTCAATCCTTTGTTATTTCCAAATTCCATTTTTACTTGTTTTAGTATTTTAATTTATCATTTTAATTACTTGAATTACTCATTGCCTAGATAAAGTTAAAGTTATCATAGTAGCGGTACATAATTTAATTTGTAAAAACATTCAATTTTTATGGGACGATACTTGACAAATTATCACTTTATTACCTGTTATGATTCGTATACTTACAAGCTCATACATATAAAAGAAATTTCGCAACATGCATCAATTTTTTTCTTCACCTATTTTATAAACTTTTACAAAATTATTAATAAATTACCAACTAATAAAAATACCTAACATCCCTCCTCCATAAATCATGATTTTAATTTGTAAGAAAGTTAGAGATGCAAGAACGGGCAGGCCCGGCTTGGTATGACTCGTTCTCCTTAGGTCCACACAAGTTGGGCCGGCCAGTATAAGAATGACTTCGGCCCAGCCCACACAACGGGCTAATTTTACGTGGGCCTGGCTGGGCCGTGCCATGAGCCTTGAATGGGCTGGCTCACTCAAGGCCCATCTTGGCTCATCATAGGTGTAGATGATCCAACCCATCTAAGCATACAATTTTCAATTTTTTTATTTTTATTTTTTATTTTTAAATTTTTAAACAAGTTAACAAATATATAAGTTTAAATAGTCAATGGAAATATGAAAATGGATATTTTATTTACGATTACCTCATTAAATAAAAACCTTTTAAAAGAAAATCGAGTGGAATAAAATCTTAGTAAGAAAAAAAGAGTACAATCAGGATAATTATATATAAGATGTTTACAAAATTCTTAAAAAAAAAATATGAAAATATTATGAGCCTAAATGGACTAAACTGAGCCGACCTATTATGGGTCTAGACTGGCCAGCTTGAGCCGGTCAAACCTAACTCAAGCTCAATCTGACCCATAATTTTTTATGAATTGTGCTGAACTGACTCATACACTGATATATATTGACTCAATCTAACTCATTAATATTTATAGACTGAATTAGATCATGCCTTAAATATTAGGGAGAAAGAGGAAAATAGGCCAAAATTTGATATGAATTAAAATTAATTGGCCAATAGTTTACATAAGTTAATAAATAGGCCAAATTATTATTTTCGTCCATAACTTGTCTGGTTATGAACCATAACTTGAATAGTTATTATTCATAATTATATATAACTTGTCTGGTTACGAACCATAACTTAATAAGTTTGTCCATAATTTATCTAATTATAAATCATAACTTAACAAATTATGATCTATTAATTTTTATAACTAAAAATTAACCTATATACTTTCTTAAACTTTTCATATTAATTTATTTTCTATTATTTCTCTAAATATTAACGGGTTGTAACGAGCCAGCCCGTCCCGTCAGGATGGGCCTGGGCGTTGCATCTCTAAAAAAAGTAGACAATAATATGTCTAGATCCATTACACTATACTTATATCTTTATCTTATCTTTTTTTTGTTTTTTGTTTTTTGTTTTTTGCTATAATTGATAAAAAAAAAATATCAAAGCATTGGCACCAAATGGCCAGTTGCCACGCCCTAAGTTCGTTTGACATAATCAGTTTGAGAGTTAAAACGCCTCTGTTTAGAAAGCCCTTCCCATTTTCTGTAATCAGCTCTCGGCGTCAGAAGAAGAATTTCTTGCTAAAATCCATGGCTTCTTCTGCTTCTAGTGATTCCGTTTCCATACCATCTGTGAACAAGGCTTGGATCTACTCGGTGTATGGCAAGTCTTCTGATATCTTGAGGTTCGAAGAAAATGTTGCTGTTCCTCAAATAAACGACAATCAAGTCCTCATCAAGGTTGTCGCTGCTTCTCTTAATCCTATCGATTACAAGAGAATGCACGGCCTTCTAAAACACGCCGACACTCTACCTGTAAGTCTCTTCATCTTATTCTAATTACTCTGTTTTTCCTTTCCTTCTTAGTCTTAAATTAAGTATCTTTGTTTCTTCAGCTGCATATTATAGGAGTTTCTTTAGCTTAGCTTTTTTTTTAATTTTTTTATAATTAAAAATACAGAATTTAGTGTTGGCGATCTCCTGATACACCAGTTAAGAATTAGACGTCCTAATGCTATAATACAGAGAGAGTAATAAAATTATAGAAGAAAATCAGACAAATAAAGCATACAAAATTTATAGGTTTTCAAAGTTCTAGGACTCGTTTGTTTCGCTCGTTGGAGTTCAGAACTTTGAGTTGAACTCAAAAAGTGAGTTCCTATGGAAATATTGTAGTAAAAACTTGAGTTATGATTGGAACTAGTAAAATGAATAGTGCCTTTAGTTGATTGTTAAACAACCAAATCAATATTTAGATTTAAGCTGTAGTAGCTTATTAAACGGTTTAAACTTCATAAACTCAATAACATTGTCCAAAAGGGTATTGAAAATTCTGACTTAAAATGAAAAATCTTTTGGTCTGTACTACAGATCGTTCCAGGGTTTGATGTTGCCGGAGTGGTGGTAAAGGTGGGAAGCCAAGTGAAGAAGTTTAAGGTTGGGGATGAAGTGTATGGAGATATCAACGAATTGGGTTCTTCAAAACCAGCACAGTTTGGCACTTTAGCCGAGTATACTGCTGCATCAGAGAAGGTTATAGCTTTGAAACCCAAGAATTTGAGTTTTGTTGAAGCTGCTAGCCTTCCCTTAGCTATAGAAACTGCCTATGAAGGCCTTGAAAGGGGTGAGCTTTCCGCTGGTAAATCAGTTCTTGTTCTTGGTGGCGCTGGTGGAGTTGGGACGCACATTATTCAGGTATTGTCTTAGAGCATCTCCAATGCAATACCAAACGAGTGTCTATGCCAAGTTTTAGAATTTGAGTAGAAATTTTAGTGATAAATTTTTTATTGTCATTGGTTGATAAATTGAATTTTTCATTTAATCATTGTGACATTGATACTTTTATTTATTTAAATTTTAAAAGTATACTTTAAGTTCCAAAGTTTATAATAATTAAGACAAAAAAATAATTATAGCTTCTTAGATAGCATTATGCGTTGGAGGACAAAATAGTATAGCATATCAAATATTGCCATTCCTTTTAGTGCTATATATAGCATTGGTATTGACGTTTGCATTGGAAATGGTTTTAGCTATATCTTCTTATGCTGGTAAATCAAATAGTTGAAGTTTCTAATGTTTTAGTTAGTCATTGTGGGTGTGTTTTCCATCAAGTTGAATGTAGTAGTTATTTTGTTACTCCAATCTGTCTTGACAATTGCGGTAATAATGTCACAACTCTGGTTTAATCTTCTAATTCTAGCTAGCGAAGCATGTTTTTGGTGCGTCCAAAGTGGCGGCCACAGCAAGCACAGCGAAACTGGATTTGCTGAGGAGCTTGGGCTCTGACTTGGCTATTGATTACACAAAGGAGAATTTTGAAGACCTTCCTGAAAAGTTTGATGTAGTATATGATACAGTTGGTAAGATTATAAATCAATGTTACTTCTTCTATGGCTAATTTTTTCTTAGTATTTTTTGTCATGTTTTTTTAACATTAAAAACCAATATTGAAACGCAAGCCCGATCATATTGATGGTATATTTTTGCATACAAACACAGGACAAGCTGACCGGGGTCTGAAGGTGGTGAAAGAGGGGGGTAAGGTTGTGTCAATAGTAGGGCCTGCACCTGGAGCAATCTTTTTCTTTCTCAATTCAACTGGTTCTACTTTGGAGAAACTGGAGCCTTACTTAGAGAGTGGTAAGATCAAGCCATTGATTGATCCCAAAGGCCAGTTCCCACTCTCTAAAGCTGTGGAGGCATATGCCTACCTTGAGACTTCCAGAGCTACCGGAAAGATCGTAATTTATCCGATTCCTTAAGTTCAAGGCTTGAAGAAAAATCTGTCATATATCATGCTATGCTTAGACGTTATATATGCCCAGTTTGTAATGTGACTTGTAGTCAATAAATGGTTTGCAACTTTGTATGATGATGAATACACGAAGTTTGAGGTTTTTCATTAGTTTATTTGCTCTTTTGCTTCTTACTTCAGCATTACGTTATTGTGTTTGACAACTAGAAGGGTATGTACCAAAGACATGTGTTTACTATGTCACTTCCATGGCATAAATGTTAGTTAGCACTATTACGAGTGGTATTTTTGCTTTTTTCCCATACATAAACGAGATTTTTATATGGAGTGACATGTACGAGCTGATGTGCGTTCAATTTATTATGATCAATATTGGATTTGTTTGGTTATGGAGAAGTTGTATGAAGGGGTCATTAAGGATATATTATCAGGATTGTTTTCTTCCTTTCTCTTTCAGGAACTAAATTAAGGTTTTCTCAGATAGGCTCACACCTAGTTAACACCCGTTTTTCACCTAAGTTTATTTTGTCTAAAGTTTGTCTAGATGCACAAATGTGAGTCCACACTTGAAAGTTGAGAATCATATAATATGTCTAGCTTTGCAACGTCACCTTCCACCAATGATTAAACAAAACCAGATAACCGATCCACCGAGGTGCTACAAAATAATTAGACTAAAGTTCTACCAGAAGCCCTTGATCATCTTAGAAGCCGCAGCTCATATTTTTTTTTCCAGTAATTTCAATGGCTGCAGCTTCCACAAGTGATCAGATACCTTCTGTAAATAAGGCATGGACCTACTCAGAATATGGGAAATCTGTTGAAGTATTGAAATTTGATACAAGTGTGCCTGTTCCTCAAATAAAGGAAGACCAGGTGCTGATCAAGGTCATAGCTGCTTCTCTTAACCCTGTTGACTTCAAGAGAATCAACGGATTTATCAAAGCCGCCGACTCTCCTTTTCCTGTGATCCTCTTTCTTTGTTCTTCCCTTTGTTTTGATAAATAACTTCCTCTATCATTTTTTTGTCTTTTTACAGGATTTTTTTTTATATCTACTTATAGTACATACATAAATCTCACATTACTTTATTTGATTGTATTTGCAGACTGTTCCGGGATATGATGTTGCTGGTGTGGTAGTGAAGGTGGGAAGGCAAGTGAAGAAATTGAAGGTGGGTGATGAGGTCTATGGGGACATCAATGAGAATGGTCTTGAAAACCCAAAACAGTTTGGCACTTTAGCGGAATACACCGCTGCAGAAGAGAGAGTGTTGGCTCTGAAACCAAAGAATCTGAGTTTTGTAGAAGCTGCTAGCCTTCCTATGGCTATTGGGACTGCCTATGAAGGCCTTGAACGAGCTCAACTTTCTGATGGGAAATCTCTTCTTGTTCTAGGTGGTGCTGGTGGTGTTGGAACTCAGGTTATCCAGGTACATAAATATATAGGTATTTAGTTACTTGCATACTTTACCATGATCCGTTACGACCTTTGTCAACCTGAACCAGCTAGCAAAACACGTTTTTGGGGCGTCCAAAGTGGCGGCTACTTCAAGCACGGGAAAGTTGGAGTTTCTGAGGAGCTTGGGTGCTGATTTGGCTATTGATTACACAAAGGAGAATGTTGAAGACATTGAGGAGAAGTTTGATGTGGTATATGATGCAGTTGGTGCGTTTACATATATACTTGACCTGTAATTTTTAGGTAGACAGATTATGCTCCAATACTCACCATATGATGGTTTCTGTTGATCATATGTTTGCATAACAAACGCAGGGCAATCTGAGAGGGCGGTGAAGGCCGCGAAAGATGGCGGTAAGATTGTGACAGTAGTAGTTGGTCCTGTAACTCCACCAGCATTCACATTTGTTCTCAATTCAACTGGGTCTATTTTGGAGAAGCTAAAGCCTTACTTGGAGAGTGGGAAGGTGAAGCCAGTTATCGACTCCAAGGGCCAATTCCCATTTGCTAAGATCGTTGAGGCGTTTTCTTATCTCGAGTCCTCCAGAGCGAGTGGGAAGGTTGTGGTGTATCCCATACCATAAGTTGAAGGCAATCGGATTTGATGACTAATAAATAGACTAGTAAACTCCTTGTTTTTTTCTCTTTTAAGCGAAAGGATTCAGGTTTATGCATCTTTCCAGTAGTATATTCAAAATGTATTTTCTTTTTAATGTTTGATGTGATTCTGGAATTAATAATGCTCTTGATCGCTTTTCTAAGCATTTTGCAATAGTATACAACAGAAGAAATACAAAACTTCTTGGCAAATATATGAAATATGAGACAGGAAATTTGAAGATTCAATAGAGAATTATAACTAGTCGTGATCCACAAGTAACACAAACTGATATATGTACATCAAAATGTTTCTCGAGCAGAACCACTTCTAAAGAATTCATCATAGCTATTAGCTCAGTAAAGGATACAAAATATTTTTTTTTTTTTTTTTTTTTCTAGGTGGCTTGAAGAAAAATCGTATGGTTGTTGAAATAGGTAGACACCGACAGTGGTAATTACGAAGCTTTTGAAGTACATAGGATGTAGCCAGAGACAATAGAGCTCCAAGCAAGAGCAACAAATGCAGCAAAGGACAATCCCACCGATGCTCGGGCCATATCCGGGAACTTGTCTTTCCCCCAATTGGACTGCCAGTCATCGACTCGAGTTGCAGCCGACGAAGATGCCGACATCAGAAGATAAGAAAGTATCTGCCGTTAAAAACCAGACCCTTGTTAGCGTATGAGTTTAAATTTTCTGCACGCATATTCAGTCATCGTGAAATTGGAAACAGCCTTTCAGAAACATCAAATATCAATCTGCATCAAGATTTCATGCAACACTAGCCACTAAAGAATGGTGACTTTTGCAAAGAACATGCCGTACACCCACCAAAACCATCAAATGAAAAATGGCATTTTTTTATGCGTAGCATCTAAGTACAACAGAACATAACATTTTGTCCAAAAAAAAAAAAAAAAATTCTAAAGGTGCATAGTTCTTAAGCTTATTTCAAGAATACAAAGGAAAAGAATTGTGTTCTTTGGCTTTTGGAATCACACTTTTTTGAAAAGTTCTGTTGGCTTTATAAGGTAGCAGTTTCAATCCTTTGCTAAAAGAGAACACAAATCAGCTAGAGAAAAACTGGAATCTTTTTGCACAATGAGAAGTGAAAATTTTTCCACGCGGAGGAACAAAATTCCAAACAGCGAAAGAAACGGTGGAATTATTATCCGAGAAAAAAAGGTCACAAAAAGTTTGCCCAAAAAGTCAAGAGCTAAATGGTCCAGGATAATCAGTATCAGCAATTGCGTGAGCAACAAAATTTCACTGGTTGCACTCTAAATTATAGAGAACCCTACACATTTGCTTTAGAGGACAATACATTTGTGAGTGGTCCCCATCACAAGATCATCATAAAGACAACTAATAAATAGTATATCATGGGTCATGGCCAGATCAGAACAAAGGGCAGGGATGTGGACAAAAGCAATTGGCCATGGTTAGGTACAATAATAAATTTAAAAAATTATTCAAAAAAAAAAAAAAGATGAGTTGCCTGATCCATGAAGAAATCAAAGTAATTTCGGATCTGGTGGTGGATTAAGTGTCTCCCTGAGGTGAGAAAATGAATCAGATCAAACACTTGCAACCCTGAATATGCAAACCCTGCCACATTCACTCCAAAGCAGTATCTGCAAAGCAAATTCACTTCAAAATAGTATTAGAAATACCTAACAAATAATAGTTGAAAAAACGAAAAAAAAAGGCTTTTGCTTTATACTTGCATGTAACATCTATAAAGATGAAAATGTAACATTATATTCATCCGATCTAAAACTGATATAAATTACATCAAGAGTTGCCCAATAGTATGATTATATCTCTACAGTGTTAATATTACAAATAAATATTATGGTACTATTTTCACTCCTATATACGAATGAAATACAATTTTTCGGGGAAAAAAATAGAAAACCTGAATTCCTAGTGTTTTTTTTTTTTTACCCAGCGTGAAAGTACAGTAAGCTGACAAACCTGAATTCCTTGTACCGATAGAAGGAATCGAGAGCCCAGCCCTGTTCCCTATTAGCCGCCATAACAGAGAAGGAGATCAAGCAGAAGGCAAACCCAAAAACCCGAAAACCCAGCAGAAGTCTCTTGACCACACCGTGCTTTCTCGTCTTCCTCTTTCTGTCGGGCAAGTCGGGTCTCAGCTTTCGCCGGTTGAAGCTCCCAAGACCGCCGCCGCCACTTTCTTGGACTTCCACGGGCTCCACGACGCCGTCTTGGGCCTCGGGATCCGGGGCCTTCGTCACCACCAAGGGCTCGGCGGGGAAGGCCCGGTTGGGCTGGGCCAGGGCCGACGGAGACTTCTCGGCCCGGGTGTTGTTGTAGTTGTCGGCCCATGAGAACCTGTTGTCTGCGGCGGCGCCATAATGGGGTTGGTCGGAGTAGGCGGCGAAATCCAGCGCCGGGGAGGGGGTCATGTAGGAGCGGTTGGACTGTGGGGAGAGAGAGAACGTTGAGGGTGGCGAGTCTGGGACTGTTGTCGTGGGCTTTTCGTGATCTTGTTGTCGTTGAAGATCTTCATGGGTTTCTGCTTCTCCATCTATCTTGACTTCTCTCTCTACTTCTTCTTCTTCTGTTTCTGTGTTTACAGTCATGTCTGTTTGTTGTTTGAGAACGAGAAATGTGAGACGGAGACGAAGAACAAGGTCCGGCTAAAGAGAAGTGCTGTTAAAAGACAGTTTTTTTTTTTTTTTTTTTTTTTTTCCCTCGGAAAGGCTGAAAGTGGAGGGTCGTTTGCTTCATAGTACAAACTTTATTAGTCAAGTAAGGCCTTTTTTCATTTCTATGGATTGTGGTCTCTCTTTTCCAATACCAAAATTTCTGTTTTAAAAAAATAAATGCCAATACATTTCATACACGTACTATATTGTAATGGGGCCTAAATTGTACAAAAAAATGTTCGAAAATGCAAGGATTTCAGGAAGGAAAAAGTAAACAAAATTAGCTCAATCATGGAGTTTTTTTTTTTTTGGGGCCACTCAAAAATGGCTCAGGTGACCACCACCAAAAAACGACGTCACTCTCGCACTTAACGCTCAGTGTTTGGATGCCGCAGGCTGGGCGGTGGATAGCGTCGTTTAGTTGAAAAGGAAAATTAATTACTTGTACTAGTCAATATCAAAGGTCCACCAATGCAATCATGTCAGCAAAATTGGGCGAAATCCCATGTAAAATGCAGACCAAGAAAAAATAAAATAAAATAAAATAAAATAAATATGACCTTTTTTTGTTTTTATTTTCGGTAAGACAAGTACGACCTTTGTATTGCTTTGCATCATACTAACTCCGACTTCTAAAACCATCATACAAACCTACTTAAAACGGAGAAGAGAATAAATATAATTGTTCAAAGGCTTCTAAAGAATTCATGTGCCTGGTAGTATTGTTTCAAGACGACATTGAAAAGGGGATGAACGGGTTCCAACAGGTTGGAATAGGGACCCAATACTGCGCTGCGCACAGGGGCTGTCTCTTCATCCTCTGTCTGGTAATGCTGACACACGGACAGACCACTTAGACAATAGCAAGTGTGATAATAGTCTCTTGATTTCCCAGGTTTGTCTCTGAGTCCCCCATCTTGTACCTGCAGTGACTGAAATAAACACTGCGTAAAGAGGATGAAAATATTACAAGTAATAAATCATTGTTCAACTTTGACTTCTAAAAGGTTAATCTTCAATGGCAGACGTCTGTATCCGACATATTTTTAAGATTTATTCATTTTACTGATTTAAATTAAAAAATTTTAAAAATTAATCACATTTAATTCTTTTATTATAATAAAAAATTCTCATATAAAATCACATTTTAATTTAAATTAAAAACTCGAATCAACAAAACAGACCTTAAAAAAGTACGTGGAAGCCCAATAACTCTTGAAAATGCAAACCTGTGAGCATAGAAGTATGTATTGCTGCAACGCGAGGCTGTCAAAAAGAGGCTCCATTTCAGAGTGCCTGCTGATAAAATTATAGCCAATATCATTGTAATTCACGGGACGGGAAGCATTTGGTCCTGCAGTCGAAAATGAGAAATGTAAAGATTAATATCATAACGAAAAAAAAAAAAAAGAAAGAGAATCAACTAGGCATCTTAAGCTCTGTTGAATCAGCCTACCTTCCTGCCTATGGCGAGTCTTGTCAACTTGGGAAGAAGTTTCTTCCAGGCTTTCTTCCCCTTCAAATGTACCAGATACTGCAGCAGTGTGTGGGCTATCAATACTGCAATGTCCTCTGGTGTCGGACGTCACCAGTTGTTCATCAATAAGTTCACCAAGTTTCCGAAATAAAGCAAAATCACCCCCCTGCTCACTTTTCTTTATCATTAACCCCATTGTGGTCGTATAGAGATAATAAAAATGCAAAAGGACAGAGATAAACCTGCCAAAAGGAATAGCAACCATCAACCAATTTATTGGTTCTCCCTTGAAATCCACCCTCCCTTCCTTGTCGAAATACCAGCCAATCCTTGCAACACAGCAACCATAGTTTGAAACGGATCAGAAATATGATCTTGATGATATTAGCAACAGATTAACTCCTAGAATGAAAGGGCTACTACATCTCTTACAATTAAACGGGTCAAGTCCAGACGTTCAACCTCATTGATCAGAATCATCGTAGCCAAGCCACAAAAGGTGTACCTGGACAACAAATTTCCAAGTTTATGACTGCCGTTTCCAAGTGATGTATTTTAAGATCGGTAAGTATTTGAACTTCTAATTTCCCTTAAAGTGAACTTACGATTTATCACTAGGAGTTGTTCGTAATACATCAAACCTTATAGATCCTATGAAGTAAACTATATGGCAAAATAGCAAAAGTTAAGAAGTGAGTTAAAACATACCCACCGTGAGCTTCTGATCCGGGTTCTCCAGCAATTCCACCTTCAAAAGTCTGACAACTGCAGATTGCATAATGCAAATTTAAATTACTCTTTTTCGAAGAAAAAAAAAATAGGCATGTCTCAAAATTACTTATAATAATATGAAATGATGAGAAATTATGTGCAGGTAATTAATATATAAAATCCATATTATAATATGAAAGCACAAGTTACAATCAATGTCACCAAATGCATCCATAGGTACATTACAAAACAGAATATGAATGAGAATATTGAAATAAATATGCACGGCATTAACAGTTTCTTGAGCAGGTGACGAATAGCTCATGCAAACACGAAGACAAACAAAATCTAAAGAATTTACACCCAAGAAAGATTAACAATTATAAGCAGGTCTTGGAACCAATTAATATCGAAGAACTGAGACCAACCTTAAGATGTAATTTCCAACATTCTGAACTAATTCATCATCCAAAATGTTCAGAATACTTGCAACCTGGTCAGAATGAGAAGATACTTACAATGACAAAGCATTTGATGACTATTGTAAGATAAAACAGTTATGAATAGAATCATAATTTGTATGGATTTAAACAACACGTATGTAAGCAGTGCACTCAATGTGCTGCTCTTTTGTTTGATGCTACGTTCAAGTTAGAACATTCGATTTTATTAATTGAGAGTGAAAACAATTCACACAATTACATGTGCAGAGACTTACCGAAATGGCAGTATAGCAGGCACGAACGTCAATTTCTCCGCCGTCATGCATCCTGAAAAGCATCCAAGTGATAATAAAGTTACCACTCCACAAAAAAAAAAAAAAAAAAAAAAAAAAAAAAATGCACTCAGTATTTTGCATCTCAGAAGAACCTAGATTGAGGGTACAGACCATTCATAGACTCCAAAAACTGAAAGAGAGAGAAGCTTGAGGAGGAGGGGGGAAAGAAAGAAAGAAAGAAACAAACAAACACAGTTCCAATCACATCTTTTAACGACTAGTAATAATACATTTTGCATGCATATTTTGGGGTCTCATAGTCAGTTTCTAATTTCAAAATACATAAATATGCAATCAGCTGTCATGCCATACCTGAAGCCCCCACGTGGGTGTTTCATTCGCTGCAGAAACGTGTACAGTTTATCTCTGAAAAACATTTAGACAAATTGAGCATAACTTTCCAAAAAGCTAATTCTTGAGGACAAAACGTTGTCACAAATAGCAGCATAAACTGGCCACCTATTAATTGAAGACAAAGCTTCATGAGCACCCACAGTAATAAGTGAATTGACAGCAGCATAGGTTGTTGCAAGATGTGGCATCTGAGCAAAAAAGCAACTATATTACTGATTGTAATTTTTAAAAGAAAAAAAAAAAAATAATAATAATAATAACTGCCACATTACCATCCTCAAACACCCCTACAGAAAAAGTTATGCAACTTGATTCTCAACAACTCTAAAAGTGCCAGAAAGAGGAAAGATAGTGTCAATATGTTAACTAAGTAGACGTTGTTACCCGTATGACCCAAACGGGCCAGTAATTTATTAGGTGGTATACCGAACGTTTAAATCATTTTGTTTTCTCCTCATAGTGAATCGGGGTAGGGAAAAGAAGATTATGGAGCTTTGAGTTTGGAACAATGAACATTAGCAGTTATGAGTTATAAAATGCACAACAGAATATTATCTCAAGAATGGTTAAGTAAGTCTTGAACCATTTACTTGCCTGCCCAGGTCCACCACCATATCCACCATCCTGGTCCTGCAGGTACAAGAGAAACAGAAAATTTGAAAACTGAAAACAAAAGTACATATATAAATAAAGAATAATACGGTACAATACATATATGTACAAAATAATCAAAAGAACAATAAATAGTGCCCTTTTGTGAAAGAAGCAAGCAATATCTCCAATGGTGTTGCGTACCTGACAACGGCGTAAGAAATCAATCGTGTTGCTTTCCATTTCGGCATCAAGAGACTCCCCTAGTAAAGCAATTGAGTGGATGATCCAATAGCACAGCCAAGGTCGACTAACAAAACGACATTGTTCATGAAAACTATCAGGAAATTTTCAAGAAACGACATTTTCAACCCCAATTTCTGCTCAAATTCATAACCAGCAAAAAAAAGAAAAAATTCCACACACAGACTCTCATGTTAAACAACAAGAACAGAATCGCAAAACAAAATTCTTCCTGGGTCGTTTCTACACAAGCAACAGCTTGAAACATCGTAGAAATATAGATATACACGTGTATATATATATATATATATAGAGAGAGAGAGAGAGAGAGAGAGAATTACTTGGCATCCAATACGCAAAATGAGGGACCGAGAAATCTGAGACCTCGATCAAGGTACTCCAAATGCCGATAGCGACGAAGCTTCAGCCTTTCAGAGGAAGAAAACGACAACAAAATCAGACCCTAAAAAGCTGTCGAAACTATTAAAACCAAAAACCCCCAACGAGAAGAAGAAAGGTGTGGGTTTTACATCTGGGATTTGACGTCGCGGGGAGCGTTGGCGAAGAAGTTGTAAATCTGAAAGACTTCGTTTTCCACCATCCATTGCTCTCGCTCCGTCACGGTCTGGACCGGCGTCTCCGATTCCATCCCGTTTCGCCACTGAGTCACACTGAGTCACTGCCCACCTGTGTGTTTGTGTGCACTTGATTCGGGGAGAAGAAGGCAATAAAAGTTACACGGCTGAATTGCATCCTTGCCCCTAAACTTATTGCATAGTTACAAATTTTCTAAACTAAACAAATATGTAACAAATCAGCCCCCAGTTGATTGATTTGTACATGGGTCATTAATTGATAGCATACGAGGATATTTTTTAATAAATATTAGCTGAAATTTATATTTTAAAGCAAAGTTAGTTCAAAATTTATATTTAGATAAAAATAAATTAAAGATCCTAACCCAAATAAATTTCGGTTAAAATATATAAAAATGATCATTCAAGTAATTAATGTTTTAAGTTATTTTAGTTATTTTAATAGTTAAAAAATGTGAAATAGCTAAAATCTTACTAAGAACGGTTCAAAATCATTAGATAGGAATCCGAATATGAATAGAGAGACAAATAATATCACAACTGTGCAGACAAATTAAAATATGATAGAAAGAAAATATAAAAGTAATAGAAAATAGTAATGATGGAAAGAAAATTAATTTTCTTTTATGTTATTTGGTATGAGAATATGGAAAGAAAATATTAAAAATTAAATTAAGAGGCAAGAAAAAAATCTTACTCTTAAATTACTTTTATACCCTTAAATTTTTTACTTGAATGTTGATTGAGAAAATGGTAATTTAGTAACTTTACTCACTTTAATGAGTTATCCCTATTTTCTGCCCACTTGTGGAAAGAAAAAAAATAGTATGGCTCACATGTATTATTTTCTACTTCATTTTCTCTTTCTTTCTCTTTTCTCTCCTACCAAACAACTTACATTTTTATTTTTCCTTTCAAAATCTCTCCACCTTCTTTCTTCCTTCTACTTTTATTGCCTACCAAACATAAGATAAGCATTACACAATTTCCAACTACTCATGTGCAAGTCATATATTAATTTTTGTCAAAAAAATTAACACCATTTTCTCTCCGTGTGTGTTTGTTGCATATTTATAAATTCAAGTTGCAAATAGTTAAAAGTAAGAGTTTAGTGAGAGAGCATAATAAGTTTAGTGGAAACGAAGGGAAAAAAAAAAAAAAAAAAAAAAAAAAAAAAGCCAAAATTACAATATCTTGCATGATTAGTGGAGTGGTTTTGTATGGTATAAAACACTTGTAGGAATGTAAACGATTTTGAACATGTTTTTCCAATACCAAGTCCGACCCCCAATTGCGTCTGCAGTACTCGATGACGGGATAGGGATTCCTCGGCAAGGTAATGGGGCAGGGATAGTGAGTCGAACGTGAGTTGAGTAACATATTTTTGAAAATGTACCGTCCATCAGTCAGATTAGTCTGACAAATATAAGCGTTCATTTAGTATGAGAATTTAAATTATAGTGATTTTAATTATTATTTTAAAATTAAAATTATGAATAATGATTTTAAGTACAAATTATGATTTTAAAATAATAATTCAAAATTAAAAGTTTGAATCACTTTAAATTAAGAGGGTGGTAGTTTTAGAATTATAATTTGAGTTAATGTAAAATATTACATCAGATTTTGAATCATGATTCAAAATTATCTAAACCAAATATTGATTCAGAATCACTATAAAAAAAATATTAATTTTAAACTAATATTCAGAATCATGATTCTAAATCTATCTACTAAACGCACCGTGTAACATTTTTTTTAATATGTATAACACTCGGTTCACTTTAGTGTAACATTTAAAAAATATAATCAAATACGTATAACATTATATATTACATTTAAATAAATTAAATGTTACACATATACAAACGATGGTACATAAAAATAAACAAAAAAATTACATTTACTTGACTGTATAGTCGTCAAACTTAAAACTTAGCTCATATTTTTTAATGAAACAAAAAGATAATTATAATGAAAAAATAACATTAAAAATACCTACAATATAAAATAATCTATTTTTTCACAATCAAATTTTTAGAGCAAATAGACAAATTTCGTTCACAGATTAGGTTCAGCTTTCTTTCTCACTCGTGACTTGGTCGCTTTAAAGTGGACGTCCATAACACGCACCAATCGTCAGGCGCAGCCGCTTCAATAATTCAGTGGATCATATCTCATTTGTGCATTGTGTCTTTCGGTCGTTTCATGCAAAACCAAAGAAATAATATATGATGGAATGCTGTTTTGTTTTTGGTTTTGTTTTCTTTTTTGGCGGCATTATTGCTTTAAGTTGAGACAAAAGGTAATTAATTTTTTTTTTAATTAACTATACTGAACAAAAGGATGAAACTTCCAAACAGAACAGATATCAGAAATATATATATGATAATTTTTTTTAAGGAAGATAGGTCAATACATTATTATTACTTAATTAATGATTTAATAAATAAAGTTTTCAGAGTATGCTACTTAAAAATTCTAAGAAAAAAATACACTAAAACTTTGAAAAACGACATTAAGTAATTCTCCTAAAATGACAAAAAAAAATGACAATTAATAAGATGTTTATTTTAAAAATTAAAATTATAATTCATAAATCTAAATTCATAAATTAAACGTTCTATAAAAATTCTCTTTGCGATCAAATCTAAACTCGGGTAAAGAAATTTGTTGAATGTCACAGTGGAGTTTTGTCTTCTTCTAAAATGATGGTTGTGATATCTCGCTATATGATCGTGAATTCATTCCATTATTAATTTGTTGGTGAGCTTTAAGCTTTAACGTAGAGAGCAACACAAACATTTGTTACGCTTCTACCATATTATAAATTTTTGATACAGTGAAGAGGGCACAGAATTCCAGATTCCTTTTATGAACACCCGGTCAATAGATAAACTTTTTGTCTATGAAGACACCTTCCCCATAAACTTTTTGTCTTTTGAGCACATAAATCTTGAGCTTTGACTTTTCTTCCCCAGCAGCCTTATATCTAGGGCAGTGATTGTATTGCAATTTGCAACATCAATAACTAATTTAAATTTTAATTTAAATTAAAATGTAATTTTATATAAAAAATTTTAACTGTTATAAAAAAATTTAAATATAATTTTTATAATAATTTTTAATTATAATAAAATTTAAATTTAAATTTAAATTAATAAAATAAATGAGTCTTAAAAAATTAAATATATTTATTTATGAGTCTATTAATTATGAAAATTGTATGCGTGCTATGACATTATTATTATTATTATTATTATTATTATTATTTTTGTGACAAGATTTGATAGAAGTGTATGTTTTCTTTATAGAGAGTTATATGACCAAGAGTGGAATAGAAAATTTTCATTAACAAAGTTAAATAAGTAAATACGATTACAAACATAGCTTAATGTTAAAAATATATTTGACTCCAACAAAATTAACAATACATACGAACGGTAAGCTTGTACCTGACATCATTTTGAATTGTAGAGTTTAAATTCCATGCCAAGCTCGGAAAAGAAAATACAAAATGTTAAGACTTTAGTGATATGATCCTTATCATATTATAGAGCTTAGTTTTTTTTAAAAAAATGTTATCCAACTTATTACGTAATTTCATTAGGTATAAATATGGGGGACCCACCTCAAAGCAGTGTTTTGATTGAAGCCACCCTGTATGAGAGACGTGATCGAACTTCACTATTTCAGTTCAGTGCATCAAATTGATAGGAGAAAAAAAGAAAGAAAAAAATAAATTAATTAATTTAGTTGATGTTTAGTTTACAGATTTAAAATTATTTTTAATTTATGTGTATTTTTTTAAAAAATATTATAATAAATTATAAATTATGATTTAAATTATGACATAAATTTTCATATTAAATACCATACTTTTAAGATTCAAACATCTGATTCTTGATTTTACTTTTAAAAAATTAAATTTTTTATAAAAAAATACTACAACAAAATTAAATAAAATTAAAATTATGAGTTTAAACTCATAAAATAAACAATCTTTATAATTAAGATTAATAAATGTATTTAAATTTATGATTAATTTTATTACAATATTTTTTTATAAAAATTTTGAATTTAAATATTTTCCACCAATAATTATTTTATAAAATTTCTTTTAATAAATTAAAATCATTAAGCGTGAAATAAACGGCCCAATTCTTTTCTGATTTTTTTTTTTTTTTTTTTTTTTTTTTTTAAGAAAAAGTCTGTTTTGGACAAAGCAGATAATGGATATTTACTTTTATTTTTATTTTTATTTTTTCCTTTTCTGATGGCTTGAGTACAGAGTGGAGAATAGTTGGCAACTAGTAATTGGCCAATTGCGTATAAATACATGACAAGTATACAAGAAGGGGCCTATAAATCAGCATCAAAGTTTTTAACCCAAATCCAATTTTCTCTCTTTTTTTCAAACACGCGCAATTGGCTAATTGAGAGCCTCTATAGGAAAAAAAAAAAAGAAAAAAAGAAATGGCGATGAAGCGCGTGGCCGTGCCTGTATTTCAGGCTCTTTCTTCATCTGGAGGAGTATCATCCACTCTCACTAGACAGCTCCATGTAAGGCGATTTCTTCAAACCTCTTCTGGTTTTCAACTATCTACATACATATGTACATTTATGTGTGTATATATATATATATATATATATATATATATATATACCTGATCGGCTTCTTCAGTACTAGAATTATTCTAAATTTAATCGCCGCTTAAATTATCCTTTCCTTCTGATCATCTTTACAGTACTTAATTGTTTTTTTTTTTTTTTTGGGTTTGTTTTGAGGGCTTAATTAAAGATTGGGGAATCGCTAAAAAGATATCTGGTTTTGGTTTTGTTGGTGATTCTGATCGTCGTTGTTTTCCAACAATGGACGGTCTGGATGTGGTTTGAGTGAAATTGACGTTAATGTTGATGATCATTAACGGATGAACATCACACGTGGAATGTGTCGACTGCCACGTGACTAATGTTATCAAGATGATTGTGGGGTCTAGCAGTTGGCGTTAGGAACTGTTTTCTGGGCCTAGCCCATTTGTTCTATCACTGTGACATCAAGCCCAAATTCGTCACATGCTTTTTTTTTTTTTTTTTTTTTTTTTTTAACGTAATTTAGTGGTGATGAAATTGCACGAGTCAGGATTACTTTTTATTTTTATTCATAATTTTTTAATTAAATAATTATAAAGAGTATTTATAAAGATAAATTATGTAATTTTCTCTTTTTTTTTTCCTTTCTTTCTTTTTTTTTTTTTTTTTTTTCTTTTACAAAAAGCATTTACATGAAATAGAAAATTAAAAAAGTGAGCATGTTGTCTGCCTATGTATAATCTCTAGGACATTTTCATTTTGTGATGAACTTCCAAATTGAAACCTGACAGCGCTTCGCTTTTTTGTTTGGTGATTGTAGATAGAAATGTTGGATTTATGATGAGTTATTTATAACTTTGTATTTTAAATTATTAGCACTATTAGTCCTTGAATTTGGAGCATAATGACATTTTGATCCGTGAACTTTTAATTTAGATATATTAGCCCCCAAACTTTCGATAATGACGTGTAAGATAATCTCGTGTCTGTTGCATGATAGTTTAAAATGTACAAAAAGAGTTGGGTTATATGAAATTTTTTTTCTTTGTTACTATTAAAATTTATTGAAAACTATAATACTCTATACTCACTATAACTATTATGTAAAATTTTCAGTTATCTTGCAATAACGATATGATTTTCTATGTTAAATTTCATAAAATGTCCGTCAATTTCGATGCTCGGACCAAACTGTCAAAAATGAAAAGTTTGGAAACTAATGTGCCAGAGTCAAAAGTTCAGCGACCAAAATGTTACTGGGCTCAAAGTTTAGGGAAAAACAGTGCCAAGTACCCTTGTATTTTTCTTTACCATGGTTACTAAATTGCAGCCATGAAGACTATTTTAATTTTTTATTTATTCAGAAATGAGGTGAAATGAACTGGGTTTGAGGTTATAAGTCTTCCTTTTTTCTTAGGATGTCTAGTAATTCTCTATGGTAACATATTTTTCTGTCGTTGAATAGGCTTCTGGTGGCAGCAAAAAGATAGTGGGAGTGTTCTACAAGGCCAATGAGTATGCCAAGCTGAACCCCAACTTTGTGGGTTGCGTGGAGGGAGCTTTGGGCATACGTGACTGGCTGGAATCACAAGGCCATCACTACATTGTCACTGATGACAAAGAAGGACCAGACTCTGGTTTGTATCACATAATATCCGACCTGAAAAAACTTGGATCTTTTTTGTTGAAACATATCATCAAGAACAAAACTCTTAACGTTTGCTTTTTTACTTAACAGAACTTGAGAAACACATTCCTGATCTGGAAGTTCTCATAACTACCCCTTTCCATCCTGCCTATGTGACAGCCGAGAGGATCCAAAGGGCGAAGAATTTGAAGCTGGTTCTTACAGCTGGGATTGGTTCTGATCATGTTGATCTGAATGCTGCTGCTGCTGCCGGGTTAACAGTTGCTGAGGTCACAGGAAGCAATGTGGTATCGGTAGCGGAAGATGAGCTCATGCGAATCCTCATTCTCGTCCGGAACTTCTTGCCCGGCTATCATCAGGTTATTAATGGGGATTGGAATGTGGCTGGCATTGCTTACAGAGCTTATGATCTGGAAGCAAAGACGGTGGGAACCGTTGGCGCTGGACGTATTGGCAGGCTTTTGCTTCAGAGGCTGAAGCCCTTCAACTGTAACCTGCTGTATCACGACAGGATCAGGATTGACCCTGAATTGGAGAAGGAAACAGGAGCCAAGTTTGAGGAGGATCTTGATGCCATGCTTCCCAAATGTGATATAGTTGTCATCAACACACCTCTCACAGACAAGACGAGGTATTCATCGATGCTTGTGGTAGTTTTTACTATCCACTTGAGTATCATAGTCTTGTGTGTCCAATCAATGAACAATTATGAAAATTGTGGTAATTTTAGTACTATGTGGCTGGTGATGAGGTAACATTTCAGATGGTTTTATACTTCAACAGCAGTAAGGACCCTGATATTGCAATTGCGTTATTAGATAGTTTTTCTTAGTAAAGTCATCTCTATTTGTTTTGTGTTCTGTTGAGTTGAGCTAAATCTTAAGTTTCATTTAGAATAGACAATACTAGATGCCGCTCTAATGTAGTGGAATCTGTCGTATTTACAAGATGTCTTGACGTTTCGACTTTGATGTGAGCCAGACTTACTCGGCTATTGATTTTTTGTCATGCAGAGGCTTGTTTGACAAAGAGAGAATTGCAAAGTGTAAGAGGGGAGTCCTGTTCGTCAACAATGCTCGAGGCGCAATCATGGACACACAAGCAGTTGTCGATGCTTGCTCCAGTGGACACATTGCAGGTAACTCAAAAGCTTGCCAAGAATTTAAGGATTTTAAACGATGCACAAATACTTTCGCTTTCAAGTTATGATTTTCCCTCACCTAGTTTATGTATAGTGCATTTTTGGAACTAGAATATGCTCTCCATTAGGTGCCCAAAACAACTTTTGTGAGTCGTCTGAGCTTGGGTCAATGGTTTCATGTCGAGTATTTCGAACTCTTCAGGTTACAGTGGTGATGTTTGGTACCCACAACCAGCTCCAAAGGACCATCCGTGGCGTTACATGCCAAACCAAGCCATGACTCCTCATATCTCTGGCACCACTATTGATGCACAGGTACTTTCCCAGTTCCATTTTTTCAAATTGTTTTGAACTTGTACAGTTTTAAACCACTTAATTAACTGTTTATATATATATATATGTATAATTTTTATAATTTTATTTTGTTTTTTTTGGGTCCAGTTACGATATGCTGCTGGAGTGAAGGATATGCTTGACAGGTACTTCAAGGGACAAGATTTTCCTGCCCAGAACTACATTGTCAAGAAGGGCGAACTTGCGAGCCAGTACCGATGATTTCCATCAGCTTGAATCTACTTTGTTTCAGTCTCTTCTCTGCTGAGAGTGAGACACTAATAAAAGCCAGAAAGGTCCTTTAGCATCGTGTGCTTTCTTGAAGGTCCAGAGGGTTGTTATAGGAATAAGAGTGAACTTTATGAGGATCATGTCTACTTCATTGTCTGTAAACCAAAGTCTTTCATCTTGGCGTTGTGTAAGATCGCTGATCTGTGTTTAAAATGCTTGAGTCTTTGTTTTGCATAGAGATTATGCATTCTCACTTGCAGTCATGAGAAAGACTATTTGATGACAATTGTGGAAAATGACTCTCTCTCTCTCTCTCTCTCTCTCTCTCTCTATATATATATATATATATATATATATATATATATACACACATTTTAATTCTCTCTATGCTTTTATGAACTGTTACTACAGTAACAAACATGTCAAAACCGTAGAAACGCGGAAACGGTGTTATTGAACAAACGACAACATACTAAAAAGTAAAAACGACAACGTGATTGTCATTGACATTATCTGAAAAACGACAGCTACTCAAAATATGACGACATCTACAAAAACAAATATCTGACAAACAAAAAACTTCTTCGAAACGACAATGTTTGAAAAAATATGACAAACGATAACACGTTAAACGAGAATGCATGAAACGATAACAACTTAGGAAACAACTATGTGGTCAAAGGACGGCATATTAGAAAAACTATAAAACCACAAAAGCTACATTAATCGTTAAAACGACAATATTTTTAGAACCCTCATCTTGAAAGAACGACAACAGCTGTCGAGAGGAAAGTGAAACATTGCTGTTAAAATGAGTTTCCTCTTTTATGAGCAAAATCATGTATCGTCAACTTAATTGCAATCTCAGTCTACCTGCCCTCTTGTTTAAGACTCTGCAACGCTAAACTGACATGAACAATCCAAGTTCTAAAGCCTAATTCCAGTTCTTTTAGCGAAGCCAAGACAAACACGAGAAGGCAGAAAACTCCATGAAATTCTTAATCTTGAATAGGGCAACAATTCAGTACAGACTTGACATTTAAGTATCTCTTTGTTGTTTAAGGAATTGGAGATCCTTCATTTGCAGCTCAACAGCTTCTTTTGATAATGCCTTTGACTCTGGAACGTTTATTTCGCCGCCTTGAGCTATTTTCTCGGCCTTGTCTTTAACTATCCTCTCTATCTCAGGTTTCTCCACGGTTGGGAAAACTGCAGAAAGCATGACGTTTAGAAGATTCTCGTCTTCTTCCTCTATGGGGTCCTTGCCAAAGCAACAAACGTAAATTGCCTCAAGCGCTTTCTCAACGCGAACCTCCATAGGGATGGATGGTGGGGCAGCTTTTAACTTTGCCCGTTTCTACAACATCGAACATTGTAATTCTCAATCAGAAGTGATTATAGGAAAGATTTTCACGACTAAATTATACAAATACATTTGTTTTGCGACGTTTATGATAGCATTTTTTCATCGATTATATAATGCTCTTGATGGACAAGAATCGCCACTTTCAGATACTATTGACACCGATTTGCAATTTACTAAGCGTGGCATGGATTACTAATAATCATTTCGATATTTCCAAAACAAGTAGATCAGCAATCTTTCAATGAGAAGGGTCTAAAAATGGATCTAGAAACATATGAGACAGTAAGTAAGAAAACCAACCTCTCTGGCTTCATTCATCATGGCTAGGAAAGTCTCCTCCTCAAATTCAATATCGTTCGAAATCCGCAGCCTCGCAGCCCCTTCCAAAATCTCCTCGGATTTGAGAAGACCAGCACCAACGGCTGCTAGCCAACAGCATATCAGCACATACAAAGGATCCCCGGCCTAACCACAATGAAAACTCTAGTCAGACACCATAATTTACCCATAATTCGCCATGTAATTAGAGTATTAAAAACCTGAAATCATGTCAAAACAAAATGAAATCACATGAGTTCTTGAAGTTCTTTCCTGAAAAATTGATGTTCAGAGTTTCGAGACCTCCTTCTAGCACAAATTGTTAACAGTTGAAAATCGCCAAATAAAATAAACTCACGCGTGACCTCATCAACATTGATATCTCACAAATGAACAGTAATAACAATTGCAAAAAATAAAGAACACAGAATTTAAGTAGTTCAATCTCGACATGAGAACTCCGTCAACTATAAAACTGAAAATTAAGGCATCTTGTGTACCTTTTGCTTTATAGACGGACATAACTCTCAATGGAGGATGAAACACTCTAAATTCTCCATCTTCATTACTTTTTCCGCAATTATTTTTACTTTCACTCACAAGAGATCAACTTTGGTGAGGTCAAATTTGAGTTCGTATATAACTATCAATATTCCACTTCAAAATCTAAAAATTTTCCAATATTCTCAAGTGTAAATTGTCAAACCAAGAATTTAATTACCCGGCCCCGTCGATCTTGGAACTCGTAGAAAGCTCTAGAATCCGAAGGAGTACACTTATTCCCTACTCTCCTCCGAAACTCAGCAAAATCAATAATGTCGTTTCCGACGCCCCCTTCGTTGCTTATAATCCTGACGACGAGGCCGATAACGGGAAGCGCACCGATGACTTTGTTGGCGAAGCTGGAGAAGGAGTTGGGATTCTCCATGTAAGATCTGACCGGCAAGACGACCCCATTGCAGTACTGCTTCACTGCTAATTTGGGTCTCCAAGAGCAGTTGCCATAGATATGGCGGAGAAAAAGGAGAGACGGTGAAATGGGTTTGAGAAGAAGTGTGTTCTTGAGAGAAGAACTCGTGGGGTTGAAGATTTGGGAGCTTATGGAGGTCACAACCACCATGGCTGTGAGTGTGAGTGAGGAAAACTAATAATAAAAGTGGAAGTTAATCTCGTTTGGTGTAGTTTCTTTCCCGGCCTCTCGTTTATATACGTTATCTGATTGGGGGCTTCTCCCCTGTTACAGGCTCTACCGTAAGACTGGATGGAGGAGGGCCTTTGTTTGTTATGTGCAGGTTTGGATTGGCCCAATATTTAAAAAAGCCCAAGCCCAAACAGAGAGAGAGAGAGAGAGAGAGAGAGAGAGAGAGAGAGAGAGAGAGAGAGAGAGAGGAAATTTAGGAATAGCTATCTAAACGTGGGAAAAGAACGAGATTTTTATAGTAGAGTATGATTTTCCCCCTTTTATTTATATTAAATTTAGGAGATGATCTCTGATATACCGTCTTATAGAATCAATTTTTTAATTATTATATATAATTAAAATTAAATAAAATTAAAAAATATGTAAAATAAATAATTTTTTATACAAATTTAATAACTAAAAATGACTGAAAAAATAAATTTATTAGTATTTTTTTTTTTATCCAAAGGGGAAAAACTCGGATTGTTATGTGACATCAAAAGCTTGTATCAAATGAACATATATGAAAAACCCACAACCCCGCCCAAAACAAATAAATGAACAAATAAAAGGAAGGAAAAAGAAATGAAAACCGTAAAGTAAACTGTTAGTAAACTAGCAGTTAACACTCACATGATGGTAGTAATGGTTTACTAGTTTTACTCTAGAGGAAGTGCAAGAATCACGCAAAAGATTCTCCCCACGATTTAGCGGCCCCGCTTCACCGCTTAATTCTAATCCCCCAAATTTAAACGCACCATCCCCTTATAAATAAATAAATAAATAAGCCTCTCTCTCTCTCTCTCATTTTTCTCTCTACAGAACGGCGTTTGCGATTCTTCATCCCCTTAATAATCCCTTTCCAAATTCCAATACACAAAACACAACTCTGCTTAGCTCCTCCATAACCATTACTACTGAGCTCTGAGAGTGTCCGTTTCCCAAGACTGAAGCACAATGGGGGCTTCGCAAAACGGCGACGTATCTCTCTCCCCGCTTCACGGCTTGAAATCCTCGCAGCCGTACGCTCTCAGATTCTCCAAGCACGTCCACGACAACGTCCACGGCAACATTTTCCTGGATCCTGTTCGTACTTCCTAACCTTCTCCCTTCTTTCATTGATTTTGTCTCTCGTTTTTCAATCTTCAGTACAGATTATATTTTTTTTTTTTTTTTTTTTTTTTTTTCATCAATACTTCTTGATCCCAATGTCGAATAAAGATAGAAAACGACAATTACATGTTAGAAAACGACAATTACATACTAATAACGACATCTGAAAACGACAAAAAACGACAATATTCTATGGAATGACAAATATTTTAATAGAGAAATGACGACATCTCGAAAACGACAAAATTTTGGAACGACAATATTTTAGAAAACGACAAATATTTTAATAGAGATTACCGCTAGGAAAACAACAATATGTAGGAAACGACTATACTATGAAACGACAACATATTTTAAGTAGATCACAGGTAGGAAAAGGACATGATGTTTGGAAACGACATTAATTCAGATAACGACATAATGTATAGTAACGACGTTAATGCAGATGAACGACATAATGTATAGTAACGACGTTAATGCAGATGAACGACAATGATGGGAAAGGACAACGTTTCGAAACGGTTAGCAACACCATTATGAGAAATGACTAGGACTAAACTAACATTTATGGTTACGATGACTTTTTTAAACGAAAATATTTTGAAATCGACGACATCTCAGAAACGACATTAACTTTAAAAACGACAAAACCTCTAAAACGACAACGTCATCATGCAAATGACAGTAACAAATTTATTATAGATTCTATTTATTCTGGAAATAACAATTTTGAAGACTCATTAGGAAAATTAAGAAATAAATAACAAGACAACCTCATTAAAACGAAAAGATCAATCCATCATTAATAGACCACAGCTTACCCTTTGAAGGGAACGTGTTTTTTTCCTTGACAAAAAAGAGAATTATTGAAATGTATCCTTTTTCTAACCTGTCATATAACAAAAGATACACATTTTAGGGTCCGTTTGGTTCAGGGATTCGAATCATGTGATTTAAACCATTTTCGATTTACGTGTATTTTTTTATGAGAGAAACCTCTGTAGCGAACCACGAATCATGATTCGAATCGGGGGACGAATCCCCCAACCAAATATCCAACGGTTCGTCTCGGGTCTCCCTCCGACCTGTTTCTCAAATTTTTGGGAAAGTTGTATTTGTTTATTCATTTGCGCTCTACACGTTTCGGCTTTATTATATATTATTATAATACACTTACCGTACATATACATACCGTACATACTGTACTGTTCTATAGTCCATACATTCCTGAGCCGTCGGTAATCGCTTGGCTTCTGTGTGTGCCTCTGTTCTGGCGTCTTCAATTCAGCAAAGCGCCATGGGAGCTGACCACAACGACGACGCATCACTCTATCGGGTTTACAATGTCTCTTCTTCTCACAATCTCAGATTCTCCAAGCACGTCCACGACAACGTCCATGGCTACATTTTCCTCGATCCCGTACTCCATTCTCTCTCTCTCTAAACGTCGAGTGAATCCAATTTGATTACTCGAATAAATTATTAATCTGAAGAAATGTCGATTTCTAATGAAGTCAACGTAAATGGCGATATGGAATGAGAATTTCTGTAACTCTAGTAGAAATCTTGCTCAACGCCATTAGTTTGTTTTTCTTTTTTATGTATAGATTTTTGTTTTGTTTTGTTTTTTTTTTTTTTTTTCGGTCAAAGAGTGAAAATGATAGTCACGAGAATGTTATTGTTGATGTTAGTTGCTGTTGTTTTGCGTGGTTGCAGCTCTCTTTGAAGTTTATTGATACTGAGCAGTTCCAAAGGCAAGTGGCTTATATGTATACAAGTGAACTGTTTTTAATTATTCGTTACCATGCCAAGAGTTGAAAGGGAATTAATTTAATGATTTCGCTTTGTTTCCGATTATAGGCTTCGTGACCTCAAACAACTTGGTGAGTGTTTCTATGACTTGTAAACTTTTCTCCAAGAACTCCGATAAGAAATATTATTTTCTATTCTAAGCTTTGGAAGGCTGCTAGATGGAATTATGTTGAAAATGCGAATAGTAATGCTCATTAAAATATTTGTGCATTTCACGGTACTCCGGTAGATGCATTCGGTATTGTTTTCTTGCTGTAAATGTTAATGGATAATTGTTATGTAAAATCCAACAGTCAGGATCATATCAACATGTTGAATTTACTGAAGGAATGGGAAATTCATGCATTTTCTTATGTTATATCCTTTTCTAAAACAGGGGAGGCAAAACTTTTATGTTTTGAGAATCCTGTTTCCTGGTAGTGTTTTGGAAGCTGTTTGTTTATAATTTTTGTGGATAGATTTCCTTTTTTTAACTGAAAGTGTCGGAGTGTCAAGTGAAAACTCCGCACCCAGATTCAGTTTTTAAAAACAAATGAAAGGAAATAAAGTTAAAATTTATGCAAAGACTAATGAATCCGTCAAGGATCAGAGACCATAAGAAAAGAAAAACGACCTATACTACAAAGGAACCGCCATTTTGTTTACTTCTCTTTTTGCCTTTTGAAGTTCTTTCCCGCTATGAGCCCTAAGTGCATAGACTTTGTCATTCCTAAATCATTACTCGTGGCCTTTCACAATTTATCGAGTTTTGCCAAATCATCGAAGAACTTAGGTCACTATCTTCATGTTGTTGTTTTTTTTTTTTTTTTTTTTTTTTTTTTTGAGAAATTGTGTGATTATGTCCTTCACTGTTCTCCTCCATTGTGGTGAGATTGCTTGTTGAGCCTATATGTTGTGTTTTATGCTTCAAGGCTTCAGACCTTTGCATGCATTACTGTTGGAGATGAAGCACTTCCAAGAAAGCTAATCTACATATGTATATATATATATATATATATATATATATATATATATATATTTTTTTTTTTTTTTCCCCACAATTCAGGAATGTCCCACATGGTTTATCCAGGGGCTGTACATACCCGGTTTGAACATTCTCTTGGGGTGTATTGCCTTTCTGGTGAAGCGGTTCAAAGGCTGAAAAATTATCAGGTATTTTCTTTCTCTAATATCAGATCGTGATAATTAACATAATTTTTTTGAAATTCGAGTGTGGTTTTACAAATAATTTGCATCTCCTGTCAGGGAATGGAGCTTGATATTGATCATTTTGATATCCAAACAGTGAAGCTCGCTGGTAAATAAATTGTCTTCTACTCTTTGTCCAAGACGGGGGGAAAAATCCTCTACTGTTTCAACTTTAGGCCATCTCATTCATTTTGTTTTCCAAATTGAAGGACTGTTGCATGATGTTGGTCACGGGCCTTTTAGTCACTTGTTTGAACGAGACTTTCTTCCTCAGGTTGACATCGGTTCTGATTGGTATGTTTTACATTCTCCAGTAGAATCCTCTTATCTTTGTCTTTTCCTTTGTAACTTCCAATCCCTTTTCTTCTTTCCTTCAATGTTGTTTCAACGTTTTTTTTTAATTATTATTATTATTTTTTTTTTTTTTTAATACAAGAAGAGTAAAGTTGGCTACAATGCTTTAGCTGAAAATAACGTTGGTTTGTACATCCTAGGTCTCATGAGCAAATGTCAGTGAAGATGGTTGATCACATTGTTGATGAGCATTCTATTGATGTTGACTCTGAAATGATCAAAAGAGTGAAGGTAACTGCTTGTGCTTCTAATCCGCTGTGCTTATTTGACTGCAATAATGATTTCTTAAAAGCATAAAAGAATTTCAACGAAGTTAGCTATGTTGATTGATCATTTTAATCAATTAAGTGGTATGTTACATGGGTTTTTATAGGTAATTTAATATTTTTTTTCCTTGAAAAAGAACCGGAGAAAATGACTAATGTTTCAAGCTACACTAAAAAGAACCTATGGTCCAGAAGAATTGAAAATAAAACTGTCTTACTGGTGGTTTTGAGAGGATGCTGCATGTCCATTTTAAAGTAGAATAATCTCCCTATAAATGAATGGAAGAGAATGTGCGTTTTATTATTATTATTATTGTTATTATTATTTTATATATATATATATATATATATATATATATATATTTAACTTGAGGGTGGGGGGATTCGAACTCTTCACCTTATGGTGGAGTCAGGTGAAGAATTTCCGCTAGGCTATGCTTACAACCACATATGTGCGTTTTTCATTTGTAATGGTTGATGCATTATGATGCAGGAGATGATTCTGGCTAGCTCTGAATTTAAACAGCCACAAGTAAGAGCCTTTTTCTTTTACTTTGTTTTTCCTCACGAAATCAAATTTCAAGCCGGAACAATATATGTTTCCAAACAGTTTCCGTTGGCATTTTCCAATTTGCTTGTGATGTGTAGGCATCAAGGGAGAAGAAGTTTTTATATGATATTGTTGCAAATGGCCGAAATGGAGTTGATGTAGACAAGTGAGTTCCCTTCCCCCACCCAAATCTGCTTGGATTTTGCATAGTTTGGATATCTTTTTGATTTGCCCTTTCTAGGTTTGATTATATTGTCCGTGACTGCCGAGCTTGTGGGCTAGGATGCAACTTCGAGTCTCAAAGGTTTTGTTGAAATCTTTGAAGTTACTTGTTTTTCACTATGACTATACTTTCCAGGTTCAAAGGTGATTATTTTAGCATTATGTACTTAATGTCTTGCAGGTTACTAGAGACTATGCGGGTTTTGGATGATGAGATTTGCTATCGGGCCAAGGAATGTTAGTATTCTGCCAAATTTATCTATTACACTGATACTTTGTCTTGGTTATTCTTTTGTAATGTTTTGGTAATTTTACCAGACCTAACCGTCCACAAGTTGTTCGCCACTCGAGCCGATCTCTACCGAACAGTTTATATGCATCCAAAAGTAAAGGTATTACTTAGATAATTCTTCAATCCATGTTCAAGTTCAGCTATGCATCTACCTTTACCTTTGTTTCTTTTGTCTGTTATATTGAAGTTGGAGAGTTTCTAAACTGATGATTTTTTATCTTCTTTGCAGGCAATAGAGCTTATGGTAGTAGATGCGTTGGTGCAAGCAAATAGTTATCTTGAAATTTCGTCCCACATAGATGACCCCTCAGAATACTGGAAGGTTTAGAAGCTTCTTTAATATGAGTTGTTGACTCTTGAGTCAAAAGATTTCTTGCCATTGTTCATGTAATGTTCTAATATTCTTGAAAACGCAGCTAGATGACACGATAATCAAAACAATTGAGACTGCTCCTGATCAAGAATTGAAGGAAGCTAGGGATCTGATTCTGCGAATACGAAGGAGAAATCTATACCAGGTGGTTAAGCTTTTTTGCTGATTACAATTATATTTGCTCTTAAACAAGAATACTAATCACATCATGTCATTTGATGGGGGATCATTCATGATTTGATACGATTGTATGTGTGTTTGTATCTCTTTTTTCTTCTTGGCCGGCGCTATTATTCTATGAGTTAAAGTTTTTCTTTTCTCTGTGACAGTTTGTTAACGAGTATGCTGTACCTAAGGACAGGCTAGAAAACTTCAAAAATGTCACAGCTCAAGATATAGTCTGTTCTCAGGTGCTTGCTCAAACCTTGCATCTGTACAAAATGATAGGACTTTCTTTCCAAGTTATAAAACTTCAATCACTGATATCAATATCTTGTTTTCCATCGGACAGAAAAAGGGTGGAGTGATACTCCGAGAGGAGGATGTTGCTGTTAGTAACATTAAGATTGATTTGACTCGCGGAAGGAATAATCCTCTTGAAAGGTACTCTAGAAATGATGATAATGAGCCACCCATACATTCTTCTGATTTTAACTTTAGAACTGTCATTTACAAAAACTGTATTTTTCTTTTTATGCATGTGTCCCTTCCAGTATCCATTTTTTCCAGGTACGCGTCTAGAACCTTTTCTGGACTCATTTGTTTATATGCACTTTGTCTTATAAGGACTTGGTTACGTTTGAATATCATATCTTTTCTTATTTTTCGAATTGCAAGTAGTGATGGTTGTGCGACAGTAACTTCATGTTGCTACACAACTGCTGCAATTTCTTGGTTACTAAAAATAGAGGTGACTAGTGATTTACTATTTGTGGAACTGATCAAAATTAACACAAAAGGAAGAACTTTTGTTTTGTAATTGCCGTTATGTATGAACGGATTGGAGTTTCTTTGCAATATCTTACAAGATTTGATGTTTACACAGGATTATGAGAGTGATGAGAAATTTTGCATACCTGATGACCGTATTAGTCACTTGCTGCCTACATCTTATCAAGATATGATAGTGAGGGTCTATGCCAAAAAGCCCGAATTGGTCTGTAAATCAAAACACTGCTCCAATTTGAACATAAGGTCTCTCTTCACTTTAGTTTTATCCATTTTGACCTTCATTTTACACAATCTACAGGTGGGAGCCATCTCTGAGGCCTTTGAAAATTTCCAGTTAAGAACATATGGAATCAAAGCGCAAGTGCACGCAACACCAGAGAAAAAGAAACGGCGCATATGAGTAAGGACACTAATGGAGGATTCTGCTTTGTAGCATGGATATAGAAAACCACAAAGAGGCGTATGAGTTTTGACAATATATTCCAGCAAACTACATATTATGTGTATAGTTGATGATGGTGATTTTTCTCAACTGGGAATTTATAATTACCCCAAAGTTTTGTACAGATATTATGTGTCATCTTTGCTGAAATATGGTAAAAAGGGTTGCTTATATAAAACCTTCTCCTGTGTAATTTTTCTGAAGATGATCATCATTTCCCAACAATCGTTTTGTGAAGTACTATATTTGAGGTGGGTTACTTCCTGTGTGCTACGCTGCTATCTCTGAAAAAGTTTGACCATTATTATGTTTTTTGTCTGTCGCTAGCTTTTATTGATACTTACCCTTTGAAGCATTTTAACTGAAGTAAGATTTTTTAGTCTTTTTTCCCTTTTTTTTCCTCTAATAGTAAACAAAAAATAAAAGGGAATATTTTGGTTTTCAGCGGTATCTATCTATCTGGTGGTAAAAGATGAAATCTGGACTCTTGGGAAAGGAAAGGACCATAGAAGGGCTGCTAAAAATCACGGGAATTACTAGCTGCTCTCTAAATCTCTATCATGATAAAAACTGGTGGAAGTGGAAACGATCTGTTGTTTGTTTGGACCCCGTGACCCTCACAGTCATTTTTAAAACCTCTTCTTTTGATGCCACATTAAAGTCAAAAGGTGTAGGCTTTCACGTGCTTGTTGTTGTTTGGGAAAAACAATAGTGTTTATATGGTAATTGATTTTTTTTTTTTTTTGCCTTTTTTCTTCCCAAAATAACACTACTACAACTTCTTACTAGTCAGTCAGGATCAATGTTAACTGTCGGCAAAAATATCAAGCAGTTGGCTGGTTTAGCTCAAATGATTATATCCACATTTCATGCCCTGTAGGCTATGGCATTAAAGGCCTAAATATGAATTATTCTCAATAACATGCACATCCTCAGCAAGTTTTTTTTTTATTACATTTTTATTTTTTTATTTTTCTTTCCTCTCTTAAGAATAATATTATAGGACATCAAAAGTGTTGAGTTCTACTTATTAACAGAATGTGGGTTTTATAATACGAGATTCACAAGTGAGATGCATATTTTATTATTAGTAGTGTTTAACATTGACAGCACTGATTGGTCTGTAAATTAAAAAATATGAGGTCCGAATATTGTTTAATGAAGGATCGAGAAGAATAACTCTTAAAAGAATTAAAGGACGAGAAGTGGTGAATCTCTATTGGCCTTTAGTTTTTTAACTATTATACTTGACCAAGAACAATAAATAGTAAAGATGGAATTTGATTCCAAGTCCTTTTAAGTACAATGCTTAGATTTTTTTTTTTTTTTTTCAAACAGAATTAGTGGACGCTTTCTTCAAATTTGCGCCTGCTTGCTTTAGATGGTTTGCATATGAGCTTTTATTAGATTCTTAAAACTCCATAAAACGCATTCATTAGTAGTTCACTTTATTACATATAATCGGTTTGGTTTTTCTGTTAAAATTTCTAAAAGGCTACCCCGAGCATCCTCTTTAGACAGCAAATGACATTATTGCATAGCACAAATCAAGTATTCTGAGGTCCCATGTGGCTCTACTTCTTAAGGGAGGTACAACTTTGCTTTCCTTTGGAAGTTTTTTTTTTTTTTTTTTTTTGATTTAGTACCACTAAAATCCAACCTTCCCCATTTATAAACCACATATTTGCTCTAATATAGATCTCCTTATGTACGTCTGCATAATATAATTTCGTAGTTTTACACCCTAAATTTGGTATGAACATGAAGCAACCTTGACCACTCATTTTCTCTTTTCTCTCATCCAATCAATGGCCAACAATTATTTAATCAGCTAAAATCTCGGCCATCCCCTAGCAAATTGGGAAGCAGAATTTTTAAATTGTGATTTCGCGGTGGAACTTTCTTTTGTATAAATAGGAGGGGGAAAAAAAAAAAAAGATAAAAGGCAATATATATTTGTACGGAGTGAATGATTGGCTAATATTTTAAAGGGAAATAGTAGAAAATAAGTTAATATGAAAAGTTTAAGAAAGCATATAGGTCAATTTTTAATTATAGAAATTAATAGATTATAATTTGTCAAATTATGATTTATAACTAGATAAATTATGAATAAACTTGTCAAGTTATGGTTCATAACTGAATAAATTATGAATAATTATAAATAATAACTTGTCAAGTTATGGTTCATAACCGACAAATTATGGATCAAAAATAATAATTTAGCATATTTATTAACTTATGTAAATTATTAACTTATTAATTTTAATTTATCTCAAATTTTAACATATTTTTCTCTTTCTTCCTATTTTAAACTTGTATTTAAAATTGATATTGATAAATAATCAGATTGGTGCTTTTTTTCAAGGCCCATGGTCAGATCAAAACCTTTGCGAATTACCTTGTTGGATTAAATACACCGTGTGGATGCAACGTGTATTGCAATGACTGGAAAACAAGAAAATATAGTACAAGAACTAAAAAAATGCAAAGAAATGACAAACTATTGATGTTTGATTAGTTGCCTCTCCTAGATATGTTTCTTAATCATGAAAAATATTATTATTGGGGTAACGATTTTGATCAAAAACAGTTTTTTACACTGAGAAAGTGACAGGATTGGATTGGATGATATTTATCTTCTCCACCAAGTTGACATCATCCTCAAATAGAATTAAAATAAAAGAAAAGAAAAATATGGTCCCGTTTATTTTAACGATTTGAGTTTAAAATTTGAGTTTTGTTAAAATAAAAAACTCTAAAAAATAATCACATTTAACTTTTTTACTATAGTAAAAAATTTTCACATAAAATCACATCTCAACTCGAATTAAAAATTAATCAAATGAACCCGGCATAAGATGTCCATAAAATTGAAGATTGTTAGTGATGAATTGGGTCGGAGTCGGAGATGTTTGGGATATAACTCATGGTTTTCCCATTTTTTGAGGTAAAAGGATCGTGATTCTTGTTGTAGATATCCAAACACTGGCATGGGAGAGCTAATATAAAATGGCTTGTTTTGTGACGTTGGCCGTTTGCATGCATCACTATTGACTTCTTGATTGAGCGACAAGGAATAAACAAGTGCATTAGGAGAGACGTATTATATGTGAATTGTGAGTTAACCACATCCCTAAAAAAAAATTAATGATATCAGTTTAGATTATAAGCATAATTAGACTATTCTCAACAATGTTATTACTCTATTTCCAAATAAATAAATAAATAAATCCGTGTTGAAAAGGGTTGTTTGATTATTATGAGAAATTTAGACCAATCAAATAAAAACACAAAATGGCAAGATGATGGACAATCAACTATTCACTTACCTAAATTTGAATAGTGAGTCTTATTCAAATTAAATTGTATGGATTCAAACCTACAAATCAAAATACGCAAATAAATTAAAACACGTAAATAAGTTATGTTGATCAGTAAGTTAGTGATTATGGTTGTAAATATTACTAAGCATTCTACATTAATGTGCAAATTAAAACACGCAAATAAATTATATTGGTTAGTATATCGTCTCCTAAATAATTATGGTTGTAAACATAATTAAGCATTCTGCGTTTCTCACCCTAAATTCAACCATAAAAAAAGGGTTGGCTCTCGTTAGTGAAGAATAAGTCAAAGCATAAAGTCAACAAATATAATCCTTATCACGGTTACTACAACTTGTAAACATCACGAACTATTTCGCAAGCATCACATCGAAATTAGCCCCTAATAACTCTCTTGAAAGCTACGGGCCGGGGGGGAAAAAAGAAAAGAAAAAAAGGAAAGAGACAAAAATAAACCAAAACAAAACAAAAAATAAAGGTACATTGACCGTGAATCCCATTAAATAATAAAAGAGTGGGTCAGTAACACACGTCGTGTTCAGGCAAAATCCATGTGCCCACATGGATGATACTCAGTGAGGAAGGAAGTTCAAGTTTTAACGCACAACACAACTAGTACGACTCCTCCATAATATAATCCCATCGTTATTCATCTTCTTCCTTCACTAACGAAGAAGAACAAGAACAAGAGAGTTATAGAGTTTGAACAGAAAACAGATATATATATATATATATATATATATATATATATACACACACACACACACACACACACACACACACACACACATATATATATATAAATATATATATATATAATAGTCCTTTAAAAAAAAAACATATATATAATAGAAAACCCCTTAATCTCTGGCTATAATACGAAGTGGGTTTGCGTTGGTTTTGTGAAAAAATGAAAGAGAAAAGCGAGAGTGGAGGTGGGTATGTGAGAGCGGATCAGATAGATCTGAAGAGCTTGGACGAGCAGCTGCAGAGGCATCTGAACAGAGCATGGACGATGGAGAAGGCCAAGAAAGGAGATCAAGACGAAGAAGCTTCTGCCGCCACCGCTAGGCCCAACAACAGCAATAACACCGCCGCAAGGCAAGACTGGGAGATTGACCCTTCTAAGCTTATCATCAAGTCTGTCATCGCTCGTGGCACTTTTGGGACTGTTCATAGAGGCGTTTATGATGGCCAAGATGTAGCTGGTATAACCCTCTTTTTTTTTTTTTTTTTTTTTTTTTTTTTTTTTCTTTTTTTAGTTATGTTTGTTCTGAGAATTGTTTCAAGGATTTTTGGATGTTTATGACATATACCCATTTCTCAAAATTCCTTATTTCTGGAAAAAGACTCGGTCTTTGCAAAGATTCATTAATGGTGTTGGTCTTTGTTAAATTGTCAGAAAAACATAGGTCCAGGTGTTTTTGTATTAAACTTTTTTTTTTCTTTTTGTCTAAGTTCCAAACTTTAACTAACTATCTGAGATTTTAATTGTTAAAGCGTGGTCTTATTTGGTATGCAGTAGAATTTTCAAGCTTTTCTTAGTTTACTGGCAAAAGGATTTACTTTTTTTTTTTTTTTTTTTTTTCTATCTCTAGTTCAAGTGTTACTTTCTTGTTTAGAATATGCAGGAGATGATAAGAGCAATAGTTAAAAAAGACAATTTACTTGACTTGGCCCAAAAATAACCACCACTCATCTGAGCAGAAAATAGAAAGTACATAATTTTCTTGAAGGCCAAGATCACACAAACACTAGTTACTTATTACTTCTCACTTTATTTCAGTTTTCTTGGTGAAAACAGTTAGAATAATCCCCTTTATTTATTTTTTTTTCCTCCTCTTCTATCAACTACTTCTTTTTCTTTTACCATTGGTTTTGTCAATAATGGGCAACTTTGTGATAGACCCTTGCAGATCTCGCCATAAAATATCCGTGATTCACGGTTTGGGATAAGTTGGTAGTTAGCTGCTGCATTAACTTCACCGTTGTTTTCATTCTCCTTTTCTTTTTATCTTTCTTTAAAAAAAAAAATTGAATTTGTCAATTTTAAAATATGTGCATTTGTTTCATATCTCACCTTGTGGCGACAAAAAGCTTGAAACTTTAAAGCAAACATATGGAAATCAGTTTCTTATGTTTACCAGTAGTGGCTAGCTATTAAAATGCCAGATGGGTTTTTGAAACCTCATCTTTATAAGTAGTTCAAGTTGGCACATGAATTTAATACTCCATTTGAATATTTAATTCCAAAATATTTCTAGTTTTGAGTCTTAATGAAGCTTATGACCATCATTGTTACATTAAATTTGATAAAGGTTAATAATGTAGATTAATGTCTCACTAAAATTCAAATTATATTGCACGCATATAAAGATGTTGTTAGCTGTTAATCTTCCTCTTTTATTGTCAGTTAAGCTTCTTGATTGGGGGGAAGAAGGACATAGATCGGAAGCTGAAATAGCTTCTCTAAGAGCTGCTTTCACGCAAGAAGTTGCAGTTTGGCATAAACTTGACCACCCTAATGTTACCAAGGTAGCATATAATCCTTTTCTTTTTTTATGTTCTAATAAGTACAACTACAGTTGAGCATAGTCAACAAGACAAAAGCGACATGAGCATGAATGTCACTGTTCAAAATAATGTCTGTCTTTCGACAAGCCTTTGATTTTGGGTTGTTTGTTTCACCAAAGTTGGGCAATTGGTGGACATTGTTTTGCTTGTTCACGCGAAATTCTTCCATTTTGTCTCTCTCCTTGGCAGTTCACTCGAACCTCCTTTTTTTTTTTTTCTCCCTTCTTGGCAGTTCATTGGGGCGACAATGGGCTCATCGGAGCTACAGATACTAACCGAAAATGGCCAAATTGGCATGCCTAGTAACATGTGTTGTGTAGTTGTGGAGTATTGTCCTGGGGGTGCACTGAAATCTTACCTCATAAAGAACCGAAGAAGGAAGTTGGCATTCAAAGTAGTTGTCCAACTTGCACTAGATCTTGCAAGAGGGTTAGATTTGCACAGTCCATCTATCTTAATTATCAATTTTGTTTTTTTGAAACAAAACACAAGTCTTTGATGATTTGAACATCAATACAATTAAGCTGTCAATCTATCTACATTTGCAGGCTAAGCTATCTTCATTCACAAAAGATTGTGCACAGAGATGTAAAAACAGAAAACATGCTTCTGGACAAGACCCGTACGGTGAAAATAGCGGATTTTGGGGTTGCTCGCATTGAGGCTTCTAATCCTAATGATATGACTGGAGAGACTGGAACCCTTGGTTACATGGCTCCAGAGGTATGCCCTTTATTAGCCCCAAATGAACCCTTAATTTCCAAAAAAGAAAAAGATACAGAAATATAGTTTATCCATAGTAAGCTTTAAATGACGACAATTCATTGTTGTCCTGCTCTGGGCTTTGCTTCTGAATCAAGTCATAGTCCGAGATTTGCTGGCTTGCTTAAATGTAGATTTGATTGTTACTTTCGCAAGCAGTTTTGTATATCTCATTTGGACTGGAACAGGTTCTCAACGGTAATCCATACAACAGAAAATGTGATGTGTATAGTTTTGGTATCTGCATGTGGGAGATATATTGCTGTGACATGCCGTATCCCGACCTTAGTTTCTCAGAAGTAACATCAGCCGTTGTCCGCCAGGTATTTAAAACTCTATCAGCTCAGAAAACAATCTTTCTTTTGGCTGGAATACCATGAAAAAAGCAGAAAGAAACTCACCACAAACAAAAAAACATGAAACCTACAGAATCTAAGGCCTGAAATACCGCGGTGTTGCCCGAGCTCTCTAGCAAACGTAATGAAGCGGTGCTGGGATGCAAATCCCGACAGGCGGCCGGAGATGGACGAGGTGGTCGCCATGTTGGAGGCCATCGACACGTCGAAGGGTGGAGGCATGATTCCTCTTGATCAGCCTCAGGGTTGTCTCTGTTTCCGACGGTACAGAGGACCTTGATTGATGTGAATCCTTCTTGAAGCAGAGAGATTGTGTGATTGTGGAGGGAAATACGTGACAGTCAATGTACTAGAAAATTCAATTTGTACTTTATTCAATTGGAAAACAGATTGGTAAATTATTAAGTCGAGGAAAATACAAATCTGTGGTGGCTATAGAGGGGCTCTTCAATATGCTGCGATCTATTTCTGTTTATTGGACTATAGATTTTGTATAAAGCTTTTTCATCCTTGTTGTGGGGACTATATATGGGGTCAATGCCGACATCACTCATTAATCTGTCGGACAAACCTTAATGACTTTAAAATGTGTTTAAGGGAATATACTTCTACTTATAGTTTTTCTTTTTCTCAGATGTTTTTCAATGATGACATATGAATATATAATATAGTGGGAGGGGAAAAAGTTGTGTTTAGCTAATTAATATGAGCTGGTTCATGACATTTATAATTGGACTTGGCTGAAGAAAAGAAAAATGATGCTTTTAATTAGTTAAGCAGACAAAGAGACAAACTGAGTTAGTTTTGTTTGTTTGTAACTAAATGCCTAGAATAAGCCATAAGGTACGGGACCTACTCTTCATGCTGCTTTGATTATCTCTCTGGACGTCGGTTTGGAAAGGTACCAATAATGGAAAAAGACATGCTCTTGAACTCCCGCAGTAGGTTGATCGGTTACTATCGGTAGGGATGAGAGACAAAACTGCCAATGATTAGGTTCGCGCAAAGAAGCCCGAAAGCGATTCTAGCACAAGATGACAAGGAGGGGTTCGCATCCAACCCTTATCGATACCCGTCGCGAGGGACATTTAAACGAGTAGGGTTTCAATCCGGTTCGAAATGAGGTGACGCTACCAATGACTCAATACCTCGCAGCTAATGACTTGATACCCTGCAGCTACCAAATGAAGTTCGTCCTCTTATAGCGCTCTCTCTCTCTCTCTCTCTCTCTCTCTCTCTCTCTCTCTATCTTTTATTAATAATAATAATAATAATAATAATAATAATAATAATAATAAGAGGTGGGAATGGTGTTTATCCTATAATACATAGTCTTAAAACGAAACTTGTTCCCTTCAGCTTAACAACTTATACCATTGGAAATTTGGTGGTTCCAATTTCTTAGATATCGTATAAAGTATAAACCTAAAAGAAAACCTTAAAAAAAAGTTGAACCATAGAAATTTACGAGTGATAACAAATGCTTCATATGGAATAATCAATTACTACGTTCATTTTTTGCTTCAGAAAAAAATTAAAACAATAATAATGATAAAAGATTGCAGCATTAGGAGTCTGGACTCTGACCTGTTGAGAGTGAATGAGAGAGAGAAGAAACTTTATTATTTATTTTTCATTTTCTAATTCTAATTCTTCCCCATCAACCAAACGAATGTCCAAAATATTCATTGTTTTCTGGTATAGTTTTTCTAACCTTGTCGTTCTGTCTCTTTAAGATGATATTTTCGAAACATTGTGGGTTTTTGTTGTTTTCTAAAGAGAAAATTACAAAACCAAAGTAAATTCAGTATTCAATTTCATATGATTAGGAATTCAATATTCAACTTAAGTTGTTGTTTTCAAAAGGGTCATCATTACTATTTATTGGCCATTGAGCGATTGTCGTTTGCTGAACGTTGTCTTTATCGTTATGGACCATGCAACTTTGTATTATGATGTCGTTTTCCAGAATACTAGTTTTCTTCCTTCCCACGGTGTTGTCGTTTCTGCCATAGAGTTGTCGTTTTCTCCAGATCGTAATTGTAGAACATGTACTTTTGTAAGATAGTATATAAGGTGTTGTCTTTTCACAATGCTGTGTCTATACCAGAGAGTTGTCGTTTTCAGGAAATTATGGTTTTGAAGTTGATAAAAATATTATCGTTTTCAAGATGGTGTCATGTTTTCAAAAGGGTTGTTATTTGCTGCGAGATATTTTCCTTCTACCAAGTCGTTTTTCAAACTATCATCGTTTTGGCCTTTTTACAATGTCATCGTTTTCATGATATGATGTCGTTTCAGAAAAAATGGATGTCGTTCTCATCGCTTTCTACACGCTGTCGGTTTAATTCTATCGCAGTTTGGTTGTTTCCAAGATCAAAATTCTAAAGCCTAAGCAACCAAATATGAATATCATCCGTAAATAACGAATAGCAGGGAGATGCTCATATCGTGGGAATACAAGAATGTTATTAATACCAAATGAATCTGATATTTCAATGTCAGTACAATGGAATGTTATAGTTCTCTCGAAAGCATCATGATGGTGATGCTGATGACGACCAAGAACAAACTTTAGAACTCGAACCGCATAAAAGCACCCTCCAAAATAAACTCTTATACGTAATGTTCGTACGAAAAGAGTTGAGAAAAGAAAGCTATCTAGCCAGCAATCTTATAGCTAGGATTGACTAGCTTATCCAGGCCAGATACCACTTGGATTGATTCTATCACATCACCAACCTTAAGATCTGCTAAGAAATCTTCGTTTTCTGTCACATAACCAAACACAGCGTACCGCCCATCCAATATGTTGGCATTACTGGGAGTTAGTTCACTCTCTTTCAGTAGCCAAAATACCTGGCTAGAGGCAGAATTGTTCTCAAATTCCTGAAAAGAATTAATGTGATGATTAGAGGGGAAAAAAAAAAAACAGAGAGAAAACAGCACAATCTTGTGTCACCATCGGATCTGATTGATGGAAACTTAATAAACGCAGAGAAAATACTCTTGAAAATCAAATTCTTACTTCTCTGGCCATGGCCATTGTTCCAAATGCATTAAAAGGAAGTTTTGTTTGAGCCTTGTATAGACCGAGCTCCTGTCAAACACTCTTGTTTAGAAGTGAAATGAAAGAAATCCAAGCAAACACAGGTTTAAACAGTGGAAAGAAAAAGGTTTTAATGCTAAATGAAAAAAAAAGGGGGGGCTTGACTGGATCATCAGAGGGAAATGAATGATATCTTTTTTTCCCGGAGAGAGAGAGAGAGAGAGAGATTACTTCCAGAGTTTCTCCATAGAAAGGTACTTTCTCCCCTTCCACCATGATTTCTAATGGTATTTTCCTGGTCTTCTCGGTACTGGGATCAATAAAACCCTCCGCAGGACCTTCGGGATCACCAGTTTGAACCACGAAACCATCAGCTGCAGCAAAGCAAAGAAAATCTATAAGCATGTTTTTCTTGCAACCGTTGTTAGATTGGAATTGAATATTTTACAGACTATACAAAATAGACAAACAGAAAAGCGTCACTATAAGAAAATTCTCATTTCTCAAGATGGTCAGAGAAGTTAGAATCTTTGGTGAATAAGCACTATCATCAAAGAAGGATCTGAAATATCACCTCTTTGGATTTCCAGGCCATCATAAAAGCGTCTTTGCACCAAGTCTATGAAATTGCCAGCAGTAACAGGTGCATTATAACCATCTAGAACTATACGGAAGACACACTCATCTAGATTAGGATTGTCCTTAACCTTGACCTTCATATCCACAGTTGCTCTCCCCTTCAACAGTGGCAGGTTTTGGTATTCTTCGGGCACCTCATAGGGGAAGCCGTCCACCATATCCTCTTCAACACTGCAGAAACCCAATGCGCCAGGAAGATCTCAGCTGCAGTCAATGACAAGGGTATATATGAGGACACATTATCTTAAGAGGGGCCAATTTTTCTAAGTCCTTTCCATCTTCTATGTTAACAAATAGGATGCAGTCCTTATAAGCTATTAATTAGTAACCCTTCCATCATTCAACTACTGCAACAGCTTTCCATGCAGGATGCTGTTACAGCACTACTTTTCCGTGCTGGACAATTTTTTGACACCAACAAGCATTACACTCTTCAATGAAGTCTGGGATTGCTCTAATAAAAAGTTCAGAGTTTTCCTTCGGAGGCAAAAGTCCTGCCTAATTTGCGTCAATCAAGATGGATAACCCCGAAAGGATATGGCTTTGGAAGTAATAATAATTGGCTGACCCCACTTACAACAAGTTGAAGTGGTGTTGGATGGTGTTGTCTTGTATTCACTTGTCAACATGAAGTTACAGGCTTAAATAAAACAGGAAGATCAGTGTTTATGATGAAATGAGGGATGATTATGTTGTAACTAGTACATCACTAGTTGGTTATCTTCTCGGAAAAAGAGCCTTAAACAGGTGGAACACAATAACTGTCCTGAAATTCTTGTTAATGTAGGAAAACTATCCAAATATGGTACTAGTAAAGGTCATTGAACTTGTACAAGTCAGAACCCCACAGTATGGATTTTACTCTACCTAACAAGGTTGCAAAATGTTAAATATCATTCCTCCTGCGGACTCTTGATCAGGAGGTCAGCTTACTCCTATAAGGCCAACCCTCAGTATTCAATAACTGAACAGTTGATTAATATACTCACCCACTAACATATTGAAGTAGCTCCTTCTGTTTTGGTGCCACTGCGTCCCTCTCCCTATTCTCCGCAATCTGTTGGAGCTCTTCAATTCCGGTTTCTAGCTTGTCAAGAAGTTCAATTCCATGTTGCTTCTTTGATTCAGCTAATCCCGATACAATCAAATTCTTCCCCTGCTTGAGGGATCGAGAAGCCTGCCTCACATTCTAAACATGCAAATTCTGATCACGTTATCACGTGTTTAGACTTCCTTGAACACATAAGAGTTGCATAAAAAGGAAGCTAAAACATTATCAAACACAAGAAAAGGTCTTATTGTCTTACCCTCTCAACGGAATCGAGTGCTTTGACTCCCGCAACCTTGAGACTTTCGGTTATATCTTCAAGTGGCTTCTGTACTTCCCTAATTGCTTTGTTATTAATAGGCAGAGCATATCTCAGCAATGCCCCTGGATCCTTTATAGGTGGACCAGAGATTAATACAGAAACATCAGAAAATGCCTGGTTAGCAGCGAAGGCATTGCCTGACCAACCCAATGCAGGAACTCCGGTCATCAATCCAACCGCCAAAGCTACAGAAATTGCACATTCCTTCAAGGAGAATTTTTTCCCTTTCTGCCCAAATAAGCAAAAAACTCTTGATGAGCTCTATTTGCACATTGCAGTCTAATTCACTTACTTAGAAGTTAGAATGCCCAATTTTCCTAATATCCATTTCTAAAGCTTGTTGCCCACAGAGAGAAATTAACAGGTCTTAATTTAATTGAACAAAAACAAATCCTCAAACAAGAAACTGAGCTTGAAGACATTATGTGCATACCCCAGCAGTTAACTTTACATAGACTTGTAAAAAAAAAGGGAAAAAAAATCAGATTTTGTCACAAAAAACGCATAAATTTCAAAAAATGAACAAAACCCAGACCAAAAAATAAAAAAAGTCAGACCTGTTCATTGTGGAGGTGAGACTTTGGCGGGATTTGGGAAGAACAGCGAATACCCAGTTGCCTGAAGGAAGAGTTGTTGAGAGCATTGGTCTTTAAGAGGCGAAAACAATTGGTGGGTGTTAATCCAAGTTTTGGGGTGGTAGCGGTAATGGGTGAGGCAAAATGGTGGCAGGAGATCATGGACGACATTTTTGCTCTTTCACTGAATCTTCTTAAGAAGGCAGATGTTATAACAGCAGTTGGTGTCACAGGAAAACAAGGAGAGAGAAAACATATGATATGATATGAGGCTCTGCTGCTGCTGATGTGAGAGCGATACTGCGATAGAGAAGGAAAACGGAATTGGATGATTGATGAGTAGAGGATAAGGTTGCGGTATGGGGTTGGTCGGGATTTTAAAGACGGACCTTGAAAGTTAGTCATCATCCTCATGCTATGGATAAGATGTAAGTTACGTTTTCACCTTCATTTTTCACTCTTTTTTTTTTCGAGTGTTTTGGAAAATAAATAAATAAATGGATAAATTAATAAAGGTTGGAAATGATAATTTTGATATTTTCAAAAGTTTTAACTGCTTCGGGAGTTTTTTTAAGAGCTTATTTAATTTATTGATTTAAATTTAAAATTTAAATTTTATTATAATAAAAAATTTAAAAAAATAATTATATTTAATTTTTTTATTATAATAAAAAAAATATGAGAGTAGTATTTAGTCACTATTTACTCAAAACAATACCACAACAATTAGTCGCCATTGTGATGAAAGCCCAATAAAGATGTCAAACTCCTAGCCCGGCTCATTGCTCATGGAGCGTGCATGGGCCTCGCAATCCACCGCCATGCGCCATAGGCCTTTGGACCCCAAAATAGTGAGTTTTGCGAGCCGTCAACGACATTTATTTTTCCCAAATTTGATTTTTTTTTTTTGTAAATATTATTATTTCATATTATTTCACTAAAAGATAAGCAATTTTCATTTAAATAATAAAAATAAAACAAAAGACCAATGGCACCCACTTATTTTGAATGAAATAAATAATAAGCCTTCATATAAAACTATGACAAACTATGAATTGCTTGGACGTTTCTGTTTGTTCTCATTGTTTTTGTTTGGAATCGGATACATCATTAACAACGGTATTTCTCTGTTTTGATGAAATCTAGAGAAATGCGGGTGAATAAGAGTAGTCTTATGTTTAGAATTTGGTATTCAAACTCATTACTTTTGTTAATGTACTACAAAGGAATAAGAGTTTGATATTCAAACATACTACTTTTGTTAATTTACAAAAAGGAATGCTTTTTTTTTTTTTTTTTTTTTTTTAGCAAGGGATTATAAAAAATCATTTTCTTTCTTAAAAGATTATAAGTTTCTCTCCTCATTTTCTTCCTTAATTACTTCATTATTTTTCGGTAAATCATATTGAGAGATAATTTTTTTTTTTTTTTTTTTTGCCGGCCCAATTAGCATAACCACAAAAAGTAGGCACACAAGACCTTGAACTAAAGAAACTCAAAACAGCCCAACTTTAATATATAATCAACGAAAGCAGTATCTCATCCAGGTTTATAGAAATTTATCTACAATTTCCAAGAATGGAAATCAAAATCTAAAACCCCATATATCCCCACCAAAAAAAAAAAAAAACTATCAGAATAATGCAAAAAGAATAATCCTAAATCCTAAATCCTAACAAAACTGTAACAAAATATTGAAATAGTAGCAGAATTAGCCCGCTGCTTATCAGGCCGTTTCGATTTGTGCATTGGCTGATCAGACCGTTTCGATTTGTGCGTTGGTGTTGGTAGAGAGCTCCAATTCACTTTGTTTTGAACCTTTGCCGTCACCGTGTTTTGGTGTATGCCTGCAGTAGACGGCGTACAAGATGAGTTGAATAGCTCCGGAAATTGCACCTAGACCATTGCTCACCTGCAAAAACATACATTAAATGTTATATACACACACACACACATATATATATATACACATTTAACTAAGATTAGAATACTGGAATTTTTTTTTATGGGAGATTGGAGTAATTATTACCAGCACATAGATATCGAACTTGATAAGGGCATAAGCAGTCCAAACGGAACCATTGAGGAAGTTGGCCAAAGAAAGATAAAAGGGCATGTATTCCACACTCTTGTTCACGATAACCTTTTTCTGTTGACCAAAAGCAAATCATAAGATCAGAAGCTAATTAAAAAAAAAAAAAAAAAAAAAAAAAAAAAAAAAAAAAAAAAAAAAAAAAAAAAAAATTCAAATTAATTTCAAGATCGCAAAAGATATGAAATCTGATAAAGGGTATTTTTAGAATTTAGAAGTAGTACTTACCATGATGGTAAGAGGAGAAAAGTACATCAAGATGTTGAGAATGTCACAGAAAATCCCAACAAATAGAGACCTCGTCTTAGTGTCGTTGAATAGCAACAGGCCCAACAGAACAATAGCGATAAAGAAGAGAACTTCACCAGCAAGCCAATAGGCCACCTTTTTCTGAACCAACAAAACAAAAATCAGATTTAAATCATAAAAACAAATGAATAAAGAAATTAATCAATTATATCCGCCAATATTCAAAGCAAATTTTGAGTACTCACACGTCCATCTTTCTTGGCGTAGATAAAGAAAATGCCCAAATAAATGAGCTCGAAGACTAATCCAACAGAGTTAATGGTGACAACAAGAAGGCTGTCAGGATGAACAAATGGCATTCCATAGAAGATCCACAGCATACAGTTGAGCACTGTTGCTAGATAAGGATCGGGCTTGAATTCCTCCACTGACTTCTTCTTTATGATCCGATAGAATGTGGGGCTGCAAAATTTAGAAAAAAAAAAAATCATGTTATTATAAAGGCGCGCACACACACATATATATACATATACACAACTTGGTAGTATTTAAGTTGCTAGGCATATATACTAGACAATTTGGAACGATCGTTATGATGACAGAAATATTATATTTATGTTCTGTTATTAGAGTGTGTGTGTGTGTGTGTGTGTGTGTGTGTGTGTGTGTGTGTGTGATTATATAAGTTTGCATAATTGATGGTACTTGCTAGTACTCAATGATGTCATGCAAATTGAATGTATGCAGGAAAAAATATCCTAACATTGTGCAACAATTGAAAATGTGTGTTAATTTTGACTATTTTTAGAGGGAGTTGGTGCGACGAGAGTTCGGAAAACTTGCATAATTAAGATAAACACACGTACATTATCGTGGACTGCCCATTAAACACGTACATATAAGTCACTATCAATTATTATCAAGAAAATTCTCAGAAAAAAAAAAAACTATCACGAAGAAATAATTGAGTTAAAAATATAGGATTTGGCCTATTATTAATACAAATCAAACACAAATAAATAACCTCTTTTTTATTCTGATTTTTCACTATTTAAGTGAAAGAGGATAAAATTAAAATCGTGAAAAAATTGATATTCCAGAATAGGAAAAATTATAAATCAATGGTGGGGATCTGTTTGTGAATCAAAGTGGTCAGTATGATCTAAAACGCAGCTATTTGACACAAACATAATGATGATCAAGCGATGGATTAAAAGTGATCATTCAATCGAGCATAGCTGGAAAGTTAATTAAGATCTGGAAAAAAAAAAAAAAAAAAAAAAAAAAAAAAAAAAAAAAAAAAAAAAAAAAAACTTTCCAAATATAAAGCAAAACAATAATTAATAATTCAACCGAGAGAGAGAGAGAGAGAGAGAGAGAGAGAGAGAGAGAGAGAGAGAGAGAGAGAGAGAGAGAGATTACACTGGAGAAATAAACAATCCGAAGGAGATGACATTCCCTGCGCAGAGATGAAAAAAAAAAAACATAATCAATATAAGATCTTATACATTTAGAAATATTTAACTCAAACGAATAAAATCATAATTATAATATTACAAGACAGTGCATACATATTATATATATATATATATATATATATATCTTTTAGAATCGTCTCCATGTATAGGATTTGAAAACAGAAGAAGAACAAGAATACTTGGAAAAATATTTTTTAGAAAAACACTTGAATATAACTGTCAGAGCAAAACAATTTACACCAACAAAAGAAACGATAGTATAAGAACGTGGTAGAATCCAAAGCAGAAAAAAAAATACCAATCGATAATCAAAGAACAACAAAATTCATACACTATTTGGCGTCAAAACCAGAACGAATAGACGCCATAACTAGAGTTTTGGAGCAGAAGTACTGACCAATGATACCGACGACAGTGCGAGCAGCGTCCGCGGAGAGCACCATCTTCGACGCTTAGAGAGAGAGAGAGAGAAAGTAGAGCGAGAGTATCTCAATAGAAAGTAATGAGAAAAGATCACAGATGACCCCCTATATATACTATTGTGTGTTGTGAGTTAACTTTGTAATAAGGATATCGACTTTGGTCATTGATAATCTCTAGTTGGAATTTTATTTTATTTTATCTATTCGTTTTGGATATATATGATCAAGATCTTATCTCACAATTAACTGAATTAGCGAAAACATTTTGATTTTCGAGTGACTAAAAAGCTTTGAAATTTGAATTTAAAAAGAAAAAAAAAATCTCTCTTTTTCTCTCTCTTCTCTATCTCTCTATAACAGATTTTTGCATGATACGAATTCACGTTGAATCCAAGTCCCCCAAGGCTCCGCCACTTGCTCGTTCAGGTTGTTATGGGACGTTCCACATTTGGCCTCCAATTCTTCCCTATTTACCAACTCTACCCTTCCCTCTTGATCAATATTAGATTGATTTCATCATCTGATCACTATCTCAACTTATATGTTTATATGCAACGAAGATTGATTACGATAAAGTCAAAACATAATATATTAGAGTCTGATGCAGTGTATTTTTACTTTTAAGGGAATTTCGGAGACATAAATTGACCCAATCGTGACTTGGTCTCCTTTTTTTTTAAAAAAAAAAAAAAAAAAATTATTATCTTTCTGAAAAATATATTTTGAATATTAGATTTTATAGGTGTACATAATTTAGCCTCACCTTAAGTAATTAACTAAGATTAATTAATTTACCCTCTCCTTAACTAATTAAAAAGATTTACCCTGCGTCTATTTTAAAGTATACTTTTAAAACTACGTACTTTTTTGCATGGTGTGGGGTGCCTATATATTTCCAAATTTTAGCAAGAGACAAGGTAATCCTTTTCACTAAACCAAAAAAGTTATTTAATTCCATATTTTAGCAAGAGACAAAGTAATCCTTTCACTAAACGAAAAAAGTTATTTAATTCATTGAAACTAAAGTAACAATCCTGATGCTTCAGAATATTATAATTCACGGGGGTGTTTTTTTGTTTTTAACAACGTTATTAAGTAAAAGGTAGTTTAGTTGGGGTAAATTATGCGAAGAGACATTTTTCTATTTAATTATTTTCTGTGATTACTAGACTTAACTAACCGCCCTTAATCGTCTTATGCGGCTTATAAAAACGAGGTTTTGGTTTCAACCTTTTTACCAAAATTCTATTAGTTGGCCTGAGCGCCTAAAAAAATTGTTGATTAATGAAAATCAATCTAATATTTTCTGAAATAACTATTTTTATTTGTTGATTAATTAAAAAAATGTCAAAAGATAATAATATATTTTGGTGCGTTTAATTGATGAATTCGTGTCATGATTCAAAAGTTTTTAATTGTCGTAAAATCAAAAGACATCTATGTCCACTTTCATTTTGATTAGCGTCTGGATTGTGGGCAATTTTCTTCCGTATTGGAAATCAAATTATAATCAAATAAAGTCCGATATATCTTATATATATATATATATATATATATGATTCCTGAAGACTTTGAAATAATGGGGTATGGTTTGTTAGGGATACCTGATGTGCATAAGCTCAGAGTCACAGGCACAAAAAACAAAGGTACACCTTTCTTAATTATCAAAAAAAAAAAAAATTACACCTTTCTTCATCTTTTTCCTTTTAGGCTAATGGAAAAGCTACACATTAAAAAGTAAGCTACCAACCGCACCGACTAAAAATTGAAAGTGGAAAAGCACACTTTTACGCAAATTTGTTCTCTATTTCCTTAAAAGTAAGGATGGCATATACCATGAAATATATGTCGCAATTGTTACTCGTGGTTTCTCAAACCGGATTTTCAAAACTTTAGGCTGAAGGTTGTATTAATTAAATCACATAAATTAAAATTTAATATGATTATTATTTTATATTAATTTAATTATAAAAATAAATTAAAAAAAAAAAAAAAGATTTTTAAATTATCATTTTGACTTTTAAAATTTTTAAAATATTGTTTTAACACCAGTTTTTTAATTTTTCAAATATAAACTTTTTAACGAGTTTCTCAATACATGATATGAATAAATAAAAAAATTATTTATAATTATCACTCTTTTTTTTTTAAAGTATGTGATATCTCTTATTAGTTTTTTTATTTTATTTTAATTCTGAAAAATATTCGGCACCTTTTTTCTATATCAGAAACATCACATTTCTATCTGTGCTTCAAATATCCGAGCAGTTCCTATTCTGAAACTTTCACTGTATGTGCCGTTACACGTATTTTGTTTTGCCTTTTTGTGAGAAAACGTGCAACAAACGTTTCCTCACTCTCCTTTTATTTATTTATTTATTTATTTGAGTGAGGAAACGTGAGCTTCTGAGCTGCACGTTTCCTTCCTATATATATATATATATATATATATATATATATATATATTAATGAGGAAGAAGAAAAAAAAATTGAGAGTAATTTTTTTTTTCTTTTATAACAATTTAAAACAATTTTAAATTAATTTCAATATTAATTAATCACATTAATTAATATATGTATTTAAAATTCTCAATTATAAATTAATTATCATAACCCTATATATACAATTTATATATCTTATAGAATTTATGAAAATTTAATTTTAAATCTAATAATTTTAAAATTAATTAACACCTTAATTAAATTATAATTTTAAGTTCTAATGTTTTTAACAATTAATTAATCATTTTATAAGAAAATTAACGGTTCTAACAATATCAAAATTATTAATTGTAAATTACTCCACAATAAATTTGGAATTACACTCTTAAAATTATAAAACAATTATTTTTACGAAATTTTGTTGTCCATTTATATAGTCTCTACATACAATTTAATCCTCCATAAACGGTTCATAATTAAAGCTAGAATTTTCCGTTGACCTCTTTAATTATATTTTTCTCCATAAGTATCATTGATCCTCTAATGAATAATATATTTTATGATCCAATCATAAAGAGTGCTCTTATTATTCAAGCCCCGAATCAACACTTATGAGAATCGTTCATCTACTTCATTATGAAGGAATGTATTTCATCTTGTAAATTAATATTCTCAACTATTTATTTTACTATGCTCTTAATATACTAAGACTTTGACACTATTCATGTGTGTCATTACTCAATATGTCAAAGAACATAATATCATAAATAAGAGTCTATTAATTATTCTGAATTAAGATTAATTTATATATGACTATCATTGATTAATATTGAATGCTCTATTTAATAACGGAATTTATTAGAGATTCATAATTAATCATGTTCCGGTCATATGTAATGATATTACATAAAGTGATTTCATTCCAATAATCTCATTATTAACAATTTAGGATAAGATTGGTTCATTCAGAATGTAAAGAACCACACTAATAATTTTAAATTAAACATCCTAACTTTAATTTATAATTACGGACAAGTTTAGATTATTTTACTTCAAACATTATCTTTTGCATATAACACTTATATTCAATGTTTAAAATTACATGTAAAATAATCTAGAAATTTTTATATTTATAAAACATCACATGCATGCAAAATAATATTAAAAAAAATCTTCATTTTATTAATAATCAATAAAAATATTTACATCTTATTTAATTTATAGACATATACGCCAACGGTTACCATATACAAACATGAAATTAATCACCTCTCATGGGAAAATTTCAGATGATTCTAACTGGATTACTTGTTTTGGGCTCTAGATATTGACTTGCAGCACTCAAGTAATTAGGAGAAAACTTGATGACTGCCACATAAATTAGGCATGTTATGACTTATGATTTCCGCCGCTTCAATAGAAGGTTCGGATTTCAGCCGCCTCAAAGAATCAGTCAAAAGAATAGCAAAACATGTTTTATCTAAATTGATCTTTCTAGTCAAAGGTAATCTATCAGATTATCACCTGACCCGATAATCTAAAAGGCGTAGGTGAAATGAACAGCAACTGTCGGTTGGAAAAAAAAAAAAAATACTTAAAAGAGTGTATAATTTAAGATTTTTATCATTTATTTTTAATTAAATAACTATATTAGTTGAGTAAAAAATAAAAATTCAATCTCATATACTTTAAAGATAAGTTGGACAATTTTTTTCATTAATGAGTTGTTGTCGGTCACAGGTTGCTAGTAGAGATGATCACATATTCACCAGTAATCTATCGTATTATTTTGACTTTTTCTTTAGCAAATTTGACCCGTTAGCAGTCTAATGTCTTTCTTCGTCTCCGACTGCTAAAGAGTAATCTTCAAAATTAACTATTGTAATCATTGACGCTGGTCATCGGCGCCAATTGGAGTAATATGCTATATTAATGCTAGTAATCTATTAGATTATTTCCTAAATCCACATAAAAATAAGAATAAGAAAAAAAAATCAGATTGGAAAAAATTACATCAGAAAAAAGAGCAAAAAAAAAAAACATACAAAGAAAAGAATAAAAAAACAAATTACAAAAAATAAAAAAATATCAAATCACAATATATGACAACCTGATACTTTCTATGATAGCGGGATTGCCGCTAGGAAGTGGAGCCTGCTGCTTTTTTTCTTTGTCTTTTATTCACTTATTTCGTTGATTCGAATTTAAAATTTAAATTTTATTACAGTAAAAAGTTTTAAAAAACAGTCACATTTAACTTTTTTATTACAATAAAAAATTCTTACATAATATCACATTTTAACTCAAATTAAAAACTCAAATCGAATTAAATGAGTTAAGTCTTTCAACTTGTTTTAAGTACATATGGTAATGAGTAATGTCTTAAATAGTGGAGCGTACACGAAACTTTTTCGGTTGAAAAGTGTAGGGAGAAGTTAGGACGTGATTATAAGGTCCCACGAATTCTTCCCATTGAGTCATAACTAGTTTGCATTGAGGATTAAACACTTCATTTTGAGCTTAATAAAAATTAATAAATATTGAGATTCATTAAGTGGATGACCTATAAATAGTCTCGAGCGCTTTCTATAGAACTTAAACTTTAGATCTCCCATCCACTAAACCATTTGGAAGTAAACCGAATACCACTAGGCTATCAAGTACACCTTGGTATATACATGAATTTTGGGCTACTTACTTAAGTATCGGAATGTACATTATTGATGCTACACATATATTTTGTCCTTTTTATTATACATACATATTAGGATATGAGCAAACAACAAATCACTCAACCCCTACTTGTTTTATTGATTTAGTTCGGTTCAATTCATTTTGAACGGTGAGTATATTTTAAACTCATGTTTAGTAAGCATACAGTTCGAATTGTATTCTCGTTTGAACTGAGTTAAATTATCCAACTTAGACTTTAATTCATCCTTTAAGTTTAACTTTCAAATCATTTTTAAACAGTAAAAATGTGCTTACTTCTCTCTACTTTTCACATTTATCAAACACAAAAATTCAAATTTTATTCTGTGTTCAAATTAAAATTTTAATTGCATGTCCAAACACCAATTCAAATTACAATTTAAACTACATCGTTTAAATTTTTATGTTCAAATAAAAAAAGTTCAAACCAACAAGCGGTTCAATGTTCTTAGTAGTGTAAAAAAATTTCACATAAAACAATAATGCATAGGTGGTGGGAGATTTAAACTATAGAATTTAACATATATAACTTGCTTTGTTATAGGGAAAAGTGTAAGGAGGGAGACAAGTGAGCGGATTAGAGGAAGGATTTTGAGATTAGACTCTAGATTTTGGAACCCAATTCATAAACTCGTACTGCAAGAGACATCCGAGGTTGAATTATGATAAAATTGAAATTAAAATGTACTAATTTTATATTTTTCATTAATATTAATAGTTCTTTCCTGGAAAGGAAAAAAAAAAAAAGAATATGAATGTGACAATTTTCCTTTTTTAAATGAGAAATTAACGAACTCATTTTGACCAAAATAAGTCACCCTCATATTCCTCTCTCATTTTCCACAGAAGAAAAAAAAAAAAAAAAAAAGGGAACCAAACTTGTCAACATATTGTTGGTGCCAATTAAAACACCACACTGAAGCATTATGTAGAGTCTACAATAGTGGAAACGAACTTAAATCACTAGTATGGTCACTAAACATTACGTTTGGTTAATGGATTAGAATCATGAGATTAAAATTATTTTCAATTTACGTGTATTTTTTATGAGAGTAAATACTGTAACGAATAATGAACCATGATTCAAATCATAGTATAAATCAAATCCATAGCTTTACACAACTAATGAAACACTAAATAGAAGTCACCAGTTGCCCTAAAAAATACTAGTCACCAGTGAAATATCTAAGAATTTCATGTACCAAGATAAAATGAATTAGAGATTCTAAAATTTCTATACACCTGACATAAGTGGAGAGAAAAAAAAAATACTGTCAACGAAAGATTTTAGACTGAAATATTTCTAAATTCAAACTAGTCCAAGTCTTGCCATCTCCTTCTTCTAAATTTCTCATTTAGATTATCTTTCCAATACACCTTCAAGTTTAATTTCTCATGGACATGAATTTCTTGCTTGTTTCCTTCCTAGCCAGTTCCTATAAACACAAAATTCTTAATCGTGTGAGAAACGGTAAATTTGCCTAATCAGTACATCCATAAAATCCTTTGGTATAAATACCGAGGCCAATCCATGCCTATTCTTTCATCAATTCAAAAGTAATTTCTGGTTCAATCTCAGTTTACTCATAGCTATACCACAGCCATGGCCGAAAGAGAAATCAAATTCCACGGCTTGCTTATGATGGTCCTTGTTTTGAGTGTCGTTTTGCTATTCTCTGTCCTTCAAGCCCTCCCACCAAGTGATTTTCAAGTTCACGGTCAGGAGGACCGTGCCATGACCATTACGGCTTCTCACCACTTTGTGGACGTTCTTGGACTTTTGGGAATCAAATCCTCTGGCCCAAGTCCACCTGGGGCAGGCCATTAGTTGGCCCAATATGTTGTTTGTCGGCTGTGCACACTTTAGTCTTCAAGCTATATAGCTATCCTTTTTACGTACTAGTTTTGATTTACAAAGAAAACATGTTGTACTGTCGTAATAAGTTGTAGCCTTCAAAATAAAACCTTTTTATAAAGGGAGTATTTATAAAAATAGAGGTGAGATCTTTGATGGATCGGCTGTTGTAATACAATTCTTAAATAATCATGTTTTTCTTTATTTTTTGTGTCCCTATTTTTCTTTTTCTACAAAATATAGTTTTGAGTACAAAAATTATGACCAAATACATGAAATTTTGACACATATTAAAAAATGACAAAAAAAAAAAAGCATAAGTTAAACAACCCAATATCTATATCAAACATATACAAATATAGCCAAAAAAATTGGAGACGTTTAGTTCATGAATTAGAATCATGTGATTAGAATTATTTTCAATTTACGTATATTTTTTGTGAGAGAAAATAATGTAACGAACTATAAACCATGATTCAAATCATGGTTTGAATCCTCAAACCAAACATCCCCGTGTCATCTCACTTTTATTCTCATCATCTATTGGAGAACTCCATTATCTATAGTATCACTATGTAGACGCAGAGTTTGATTCTAAATGTTGTACTACTAAATTAAAGAGATTTATCTACCATTAGTTTTACATGATCTTCTCGCGTAAGCCTCTAAATATTTCTTTAAAAAGTGACTATTTCTTTATCGCATATTCCTATCCTCCATTTACACAAATAAATATAACCCTACCACTACACTTGAAGACTATATTTCCCCATAATTCTCTACCACGCTAAAGTTGTTAAGATGGTGTCGTTGCGTGCTAGTATGGTTTCTTAAATTCACTCTCTTTGTACTAAAAGAATAATTAGAGTATATGTAGACAGACTATAGACAATAGACTAGGGGTGAATAAACTAGCAATTTAGTTCCACTAACGTTGTTAGTAGCATGCATACTAGAAGAAAAAGGGATATTACTTTGAGATTAAAATGAAACTTTAGTGAGTGCCAGTTCTCATTCCAAAAGAGAAGGCTAATTTTTAATGCATGATAAAATTCTTTCATGTAATTAGTTGTTACGTGGATTAATGAGAATCTCTTTGTAATGTGGTAGTGGTATGGTCCCCCTAGAGAGAGACTGAGTAGTTGCAAAGACAGAGACATTGGAAATATATGGCTAAAAGAGAATGTGACAACAAGTCATTGTATTCGTCGCATTTTATTAAAAAAAGATAAAATGTCCGCAGTTTTTTATTTTCAATTGTCAGATTTGATCAATATCATGTTAGATTAAAAAAATATGTAGAATAAATAATTTTTTATACAGATTTGACGGCTAAAAATAGAATGCTACTGGTATTTTTTTTAAAAAAAACCCTACCAAAGAAACTCTGAAAGAAAACAAAAAATGAAAATGATAGAAGAAAGAAAGCACTACCTTATGCTTCTTACTTTATATCATCACAAAATATTTCATCTTTATCAGCCAACTGCACAAAACGCACACGTAACACATCTCACAAAAGTATTGTTCTTCCTCAGGTGCCTTTCCTTTTACCCAATGCATATCTTTATTATTATTATTATTATTATTATTATTATTAATTATTATTATTATTATTATTTTATTTTTGATACCCACAATCAAAATTAGCTTCTCGCTATAAGCTGATTAATTCCTTCTCATCCCCACTTTTCTTTTTAAAACAAACCAGCTAGGACAACAAAATCAAAGCAAATACATCGATCCAATATATATCCAATTCTCTAGCTAGTCAAAAGGTACCATGCACTGGTCTTTTGCCTTACTTGCGAAGGAATTGGTCAGAATGTGATTCTTTTTGTTATAATCTATGGTAGTCATTTTTCGATTATGGCGGGTGCTTTATAGACATGAACTATTATATAGCAACTCAAATTCTGACCATCCAATTTATTTTGTGAAAAAGACGAGGAAGTTAAGAAAAAAAAAAAAAAAACGCGTTTTCTTGAGTTAATAGAATAAAAGGGTTTACACAGTAGGAATTAATCGTGCAGTTTTCCAGTGTAAAATAACACTTACTGTAGTAAAAAAGTAAAATATATCGGATCCTACGTCCATTTATACTCATTTAATTTGATGGCACTATCAAATGAAGCCTAATTACATGGTTTAGATATGAAACAACGATATGATAGGGTTTTTTGTTTTTGTTTTAATTTTTTTTTATTTAAGGGTTATTTTGGGCATTTTTAAATAAAAGTTAATTGTTGATTGAAACATATTAAATGTAATAAGATGATATACATTTGAATGAGATTAAAATTGATTCATTCTAAATAAACTTTAAATACTAGGTACAAAAAGATAGATAACCTTCTTTAAACTAAGCATGCTTTTTGTTTTTATTACGTTAAGTAATCTTAACATTTGTGTTTAAGGGAGGAAAGACTGCGTGTTACAGGCTAAGCTATACATCTTTAAATTTTCTTTTCCTTAGATTCTTTGCGGTGAAAAATATGCACGTACAATATTCCTTAATCTACTATCTAGTAATTACTTGACACGAAGTTCAAGAGATTGTGACTTGTATTATATAGATATATTCTACCTATGATTTTTAGAACACATGCTATAGATTAGGGGGGGTCTATGAATCCCAATATGAAATGAAAACTGATAAGAGTATTTGTCCGGTGGAGAATGCACATTCTTGAAACAACAACTCTTTAATTAATCGTTTGACACAATTTAGACACGGTAGAGATAAACGGACATATTCCGTGCAAGATGCAGAAAGCTCATTGGTAGAAGCTAATTAGTCATTATACAAAAAGAGAGAACATAAAGTAATGATATAGATTGTTTCCTTGATTCCACTAATTGTGTGAGAAATGATGCTTAATATATATATATGTGTGTGTGTGTGTGTGTGTGTGTGTGTGTGTGTGTGTGTGTGTGTGTGAGAGAGAGAGAGAGAGAGAGAGAGAATAAAAGATCAAAAGAAACTCTACTTTGTTTACCTTAATTATTATATCTTTTCTTGCCTAAAAAAGGATTGTTAATTATCAGGGTTTTGTTATCTTCCCGGAAGAAGCGTTATACCCATTTCTTCTTAGTACGGGAACTGTTTATTTTAGTCCTAAAGTTCTGTGATTCTTTTGCAAATTTATTTTGCTAATGGGTGACTAGAAATATTCCCACATTGCAACACAAGCCATTTGTAGACAACTGGCCAACACAAGGAAAGTGGATGTATGTATATATATATATATATATATATATACACACACATAAATATATATATATATACACACACACAAATATATATATATATATAATGGTTTCTATTTCAACCAAAGTTTTTTTTTTTTTTTTTAAAAAAAAAAAACAAATTGCATCTGACTTAGCTTTAGATCTCTATTTTCCATTAGGATCTAATCATATGCAAGTACCATAGAAGGAAAATGCTTACACATGCATCAATAATTTCTTTCATACATCATGATCTAGCTAGCTCTTTTTTTAAGTCAATGTAGTTCAAAGTTGTACCTTCCGCCCTTTTTCTTTTTCCATGATATATAGGGTTGACATGAAGGAAATTTCCTGGCCACTAATCACACGAAAATGCCCATTTATTTCCACTATTTTCAATGTCCATGTTTTGTTTATCAAACAATATTAGAGATAAAATGCATAAAATTATAATGTACTAGTTATCTTCATATTATATTCACATATATTGCAAACTACTGATCTTCTTTAAAAGTATAATTCTTAAATAAATAAATAAACGTATAGACATTATATATATTTTTGGCTTACAGAAAAAGCTAGTTGACTCGATTTGTTTTAAAGAAAAGAAAATTCTATAGCTCTTCTATTTCCTTTTCTCCCACTAGGGGGAAAAATATATATATATATATATATATATATATATGAAAGCGTTGATTCTCTGGGTCCCATGGCAACTAGGGAATGGCAAATGCAATTTGAAGAAGTCTATCAGCTGTGACTCCTTGATTTTAGTTGTTCCTGCGCTATCCAATCAGCTTTATTCGCTGGTGGTTTATCCATTGCGTATATTTCATTCATAAGAAGTTCTAACCATGATTTTGAAATCAGAATAAGGTGTGTTTGGTACGAAAATTTAAATCAGGTTGATTCTAATTATGATTTTAAAATCAGAATCATGATTCATACTTTTGGGTTTAAATCATGATTCTGAAACTATGATTCAGAATCAGGGTTTGAATTACCTTAAATCAAGAAGATGAGTGGTTTAAAACATCACATCAGATTACGAATCATGATTCAGAATCATCCAAACTAAACACTGATTCTGAATCATGATTTAGAATCATGATTCAGAATCACTTTAAACAAATACTGATTCTGAACTAAAATTCAGAATTATAATTCTAGATCTATCTACCAAAGGCACCCTTAATATTATTACTTAATTTCTGCAAGGTTTTGATTCTATATATTTTTCATTGACGTTACCCATGTGGGCATACATAACACTGTCGACCTACAGTGTGCCCTGTCCTACACACACACATATTATAATGTGTATAAATTCATTATATATAACAAAAATGAGAGAGCTGTAGCAATATTGACCAAATTTTTTTGTAGCCAATAAAGTTATTCAATTGTTATCAACTGTAATGTATTGGTAATTGGAGTCTAGTTATTATCTTAATGCAGATCTTGATAGTATATGGATTGATCTGATCTTCATATTGGTAATTTTTTTGTAGCCAATAAAGTTATTCAATTTTCATCAACTGTAATGTATCGGTTGCCTTAGTTTTCATTATATTAAGGCCCCATTTTTTTTTTTAGGATTAAGAGAGGCTTTACAGAGAAACACAATCTCTTTTATAATCGTCTTCCTTTTCATAATATTACAATAACTTAAAGTGTACGTAATTATTATCATATTAAGTGTGGGCTACGTACCATAAATCTTCTTGTGTATATTCTTATTGATTTGGTTTTGTCACTGTAATTTTATTGTTAAAGGTAATAATTAAAGAGTTAGCCAATTCCGACGGCGCCTAATTATGATTTACTTATGCAATGTTATTTTCCCACATGGGTTTTCACTTTGCAATATATTAAGACTTTGGTGGATCCAAAAGTAACCCTAGAGTAGCCGCCTATAACACTTCGTATTTAATTAATTCGCAAAGGTGAATATAAAAGATGTTGGAAGAATCTCAAAATAATCTACAAGCATCCTTTATGAGCCACTCACTGATCAATATTTATAAATATAACTAGAACGGATTTTTGAATATGTTGAAAACATGAATAATTTACAATGGAAAGAAAAGGTTAATAAGATATTAATTGGCCGTCCACATGAGTTGGATGTATAATTGCATTATTGTATTGATGAATTATTTAGTACGCCGAGCGTACCACGTCATATTACTTATATGGTACATCCGTCTAATGAGATTATATCATTTAAACATTTTGTCTATGTTAGATTTTTATTTTTATTTTTCTCTTTCCTAATAGATATTTGCATTGAATACCTATTAGGAAAGATAAAAATAAAAGTGAAAAGCTAACATTGACAAAATATTTAAATGGTGTAATCTTATTGGACGAGTGTATATGATGTGCCCGGTGTACTGAATAAGTCATTTAATCTATCGTTTATGTATTACATATATAAAAACTTTGAATGGGGGTACAATATAATTTTTTCTCTTCTCTTATTTTATGTTTTCGTAGCAAGTGTAATATGAATTAAGTTATGTGAAAATGTAATTATGTACGTCTTAAATTCATTATATTCTTTAATGATTTATCTTACTATGAATTTTTAGGATTAAGTAGTAGGGCATAATTATGGCTTTATGACAAAAAAAAAAAAAAAAAAGGGTACTGCGGAATTACGCACATAAAAAGAAAAGAAGAAAATGGATTAATTAGTGCCTCATAAGTGGGAGGCACAGGCATTGGCACTACACAAAATGGCCTGGCCACTTATTTACATGTGATTGTGTCACATTATAAAGAGGAGAATATATAGCTGCTATATCTATATCTATTTGGGATCACAGACTCATATCATAACTGGATGATGAAATATTCTACATTCATTACAAGAGAAAGTAACAATGAAGCAATTACCATTAATTATATCTATATCTACATTCTAAGCAATGTACCTCCATGAATCGTCCAAGATTTATAGCCCGTCCCAATATTAATACTGAAAGAAAGATTTCGTTCATTTTATCGATTCGAGTTTTATTACAGTAAAAAGCTATAAAAAACAATCACATCTAACTTTTTTCTATAGTAAAAGGCTCTCATATAAAGTCATATCTCAACTCGAATTAACAAACTAAACGGGTTGAAAAATTATAAAATATGCTCTTAGAAGCACAAACCAGAAGTACCACACATATAATGTGTAATTGTTTAGGACTAACAAGGAAATTTGTTTAGTTTTATATTTTCTCACGTAACACTGCTAAATATTGTTAATAATATATGTATATATATATATATATATATATACACACATATATATCTTTCAAGTTTTTAGTGTTTTACATTTTGTTATGTGACAACACTAGTTAATAGGTGCTGAATAACATGAGATGATTTTATTATTAGCTCAAGACTACTACGTGTTGGAGGTTGAGCTTACACATTGCAATAAATGATTTATATATAGTCTATAAACTAATACTTTTTGTACATTTCAAATAAATGCATGTGTTATACTTTGCTTGGTCAATTCTTTTTTTTTTCTTTTGGTATTAGATTAATAATTTCTTCCTATCTATATGGTTGAAATTTATGATAAAAGGGGGGAGGAATCAGGACAGTTGATTCAGAAAAAAAAAAAAAAAAAAAAAAAAAAAAAAGAGTAATGTTGATAAATTGGATCTGACAATACCCCGACCAGCAAGCATGGGACTTGTTTAACGCTCTGGCACTAATTAAGATGTATCATTTTTTTATTCTCTCTCTATATATAGTTTGAGTTTTTTTTTTTATCTACATCCAAAATTCAACGGCCTTGATCCATCTACGTGTGCTTGCCAGTCCCCTGCAGCATAAGTGGGTTCGTTTGGTATATGAATTTATGTGGGTTATAACCGGTAATTTTAATATGACTTTTAAAATTTAAATTTTTTGTAAGAGAAAAAAATTGTAAGAGAATTAAAATCATTAATTTAAACTCATAAAAAATTTATATACCAAAAACACCCTAAAATTCGGTATCCATATCTGAATCTCGAGCCAACTCATTAAAATTAAGATAAGATGTACGCCAAAAAAAAAAAAAAAAAAAAAAAAGAAGGAAAAAAACCTACACTAAATTGATTACTATATTATGTCCTAATTGGTGTACATCATTTAAAGCTCATTAAAAATCAGTAATATTTGACACCACGCCTCATTATTAAAAAAATAAATAAATAATTATCACTGCCAATGATTTTTTAAACAAAATTGACACAGGACTATTATAATCTTTTTGCCATAATTAATCCTTGGTTTCAAAATTGGAGAATGAAATTCTAATTAATCCAAAATGTATCTGCTAATATTAGAATAATCACTAAAAAACTATCATAAACAATCACATCTAATTTTTTTACTACAGTAAAAAGTTTTCACATAAAATCACATTTCAACTCAAATTAAAAACTCAAATCAGCGAATTAAACAGGCCCTGATGCATAGAATTCTCATCTACATGTGATGTCGCTATAGCCATTGATACATGTTTTTGAAGCTTTAAATCTTGATCTTTTATATATATATATATATATATATATATTTATATATAAAGTTAACTGCATACATGTAATACACTATTAGAAAAGGTCCAAAAAAACACATAAAAGTAGCACTGCTACCTTATTAAGAATAGCACTCTCCATCTAAAAAAAATTTATATATAACTTTATTGGGGAATAAAATATACTTTTTTTACGCCTAAAAAATAAATATACACCTTTTTTTTGTTGAAAAAAAAAAAAAAAAAAAAAAAAAAAAAAAAAAAAAAAAAGCGAAGCCAGTCTGCGTCACACTACTAGGCAACGGAATTGACCAGGATCACCCCCCACAAAAGTCAAAAGAAACACAACCATAAAGGGTATAGAAGTCATTTCTCATCACCAAAAGCCCTACAAAATACGCTGGACTCACCTCGTTCAACTTTAGCTGCAAAAAACACCTTATTTTAGAAGCCGTCCAAATCTCTCTGTTCGCCTAAATTACCCGGAGACTTTCTCTCTCCGGCGACACAACCAACCCACATATACATATACATATACACCACTTTCTCTCTCTAACCTCTACTTAACATATTCTTCTTTCACTTCCATGGAGGATGTCTGCTTTATAACCTAGCCCAACTAGTTTTTCTTTTTAAGCTTTTTCCTTTTTGGTCTCCCGCGAAAGTGAAAGTCGCCGGAATCCGGTGACGGAGCTGGGTAGAAGCGGTCGTGGTATGATGGGATTTTGTATATGCCCGTTGGAGACGCCGGCGAGGTTGCTGTGGAGCACAAGTTTTTTCCGTCACAAGCTCATGATCTTCTAATACAAACTTTCCACACCCCCATTAAAAAAAAAAAAAAAAGCATCAAATTAATCTTCCACTTACTAAGACACCCACGTAGGACTCTTCTTCTGTGACTATCGACGGCGAAAGTTGCCGGAGATCTCACACAGAATACACAGACAAAGAGAGAGAAAAAAAAAAAAAAAGATAAGCTAAGGAGAGAGAAAGTAGTGATCAGTATGGAATCCGGCCGTCTTTTCTTTGACCCCACGTCCGCCTGCCATGGTGGTAACATGTTGTTCCTTGGAAATGGTGATTCCGTTTTTCGAGGTACTCTTCGCTGTTTTTCTTTTTTTTTTTTTTCTAATTTTAATGTTAGTATTTTTTTTTAGAGAAATTTCAACTAGGAAATGTTTTTTATTTCGGATATGAACATTGTTTTAACTGTTTCAACCTTGTAATTTATGAATCATTAGCGGAAGTATATAATCGCTCTTATTCACAATTCAGATAGTTAAAAATTTAATTGATAAAAATAGTATTACTGCCTAGTGATAGTGAAAAATAGTAGCTCTTACCGATAATATTTTTATTGGTTAAATTTTTTGTTCTAAATAATTACTATGTGTCTATTTTGAAAGTATACTCAAATTATGATTTGGGTTTCTTGATAAAAATTTTGTGAAATGAAATTTTAGAATTTAAAATCTTTATGAGGTAAAAAAATTAAAGCAGAATCATGATTATGTTTGAGTATAACTTTTAAACAACTCTCATGTGATCCGACATGTGAATAACATGCAATACCACCAAATCCTAGCCATAGAATTTCCATGTTTGTTTTTGTAAATATTTTCTCTCTCAATTATGTCAAAAATAAACTGAAAGTAAATAAGAATCCAGTGAAATTTCAACCATATGTATAGACTTTTTTTTTTTTTTTTTTTTTTTTGCCATGGAATTTCGCGGCGGTATAAATTTGAAGATTATTTTATTTATTTTCTTACACTAAGTTGAAGGTGTTTACTTTCTTGATTTTTGATACGTTTCATCAAGCATTTAGATTTCATATTTCATCTATATATATCTTTACTATCTTTTTATTTTTGCTGCGATCTATGATCTTTACTGTCTTACATGTACTTAATCTCATGGATTATGCATCTTTTGATTTGTTTTATGTTTGTTTCTTGGATTATTATGATGTTTTAGCCTTGATATACATTTAATTAGTTTGGAAGTTCGGGTTTTTAATTAAAGGGCCAAGATCATCAATCATGAGCATGGAGGAGAGCTCGAAAAGAAGGCCTTTCTTCAGCTCGCCGGAGGATCTGTACGATGAGGAATATTACGACGAGCAGTTGCCAGAGAAGAAGCGCCGCCTCACTCCCGAACAGGTTAGAGTAATTAATTACTAACTAATCACCTTAATTACTACCACCAAATAAATTAATGCACGCATAAATATACTCGATCAATTCCACGAGTATATCCTTGCTTCAGCACCTTCATCATATATTCCTTCAAGAGAAATCCACGTGCCTCATGTCTTGGTAAACAAAGTATTTAAATAGATATTTACATGATCAAATATTCCTTGATGATAACTGACATGACATAGCATATTCAATATTTTCATGATCTCCTTTATTCTTAGCCCTTGTCATGGGCATCTTATAAAATCGAAGCAATCCATACATTGAATACTAGTAGTCATAAAAAGTGAAAAAAACATCAGAATAAGAATAATTTATACAAATTTGTTAATCTTCTTTTTATCATGTTGTTGAGTTGTTTAATATTCGATCTATTTGGAGCCGATCATTGCTCAGTTTTCATCTGTCATGAAGATATGTTGTTGGAAAAAGAACAACTTATAATAGAAACCTTTTTGTCAAAATATTTTGGCCTTTTATTAGGAGATGAGTGGACAACACATAGCTAGCAATATCATTTGAATATTTGTTAGTCTTTTTTTTATTATTTCGCTGGATTCGCCTTGGTAGTTAATTAGCTCCACAAGTACCATTTAGCATACATAACAAAAGTTACCTCTCCAATATATTGGTAATTTTAGTTCAATCAAATTATGAAGATGATCATTTGGTTTCTGCGTTGTTAATTAGTGTTCAATTCTTTGGTATATATATATATATATATATATATATATATATATATATATATAACTTGTATATGTGCAATATTGTACTTGTAGGTTCATTTGCTGGAGAAGAGCTTTGAGGCAGAGAACAAACTGGAGCCGGAGAGGAAAACCCAGCTGGCCAAGAAGCTGGGGCTGCAGCCTAGACAGGTGGCTGTGTGGTTCCAAAACCGCCGTGCTCGGTGGAAGACGAAGCAGCTCGAAAGGGATTATGATCTTCTCAAATCTACTTATGACTCCCTTTCGGCAAGTTTTGACTCAATTCACAAGGAGAATGAGAAGCTCAAAGCTGAGGTATATATTTGTTTACTAGTACAAATTGTGCACCACACAATTAATATCAATATACTATATTACCAATCATATTACGTGAGCACTAAGAAAATCTGCAAATTTTCTATGTTCTCTTTTCATTTTTAAAATGATTGAATCCGACTTTTTCTTCAGGCGTGCACACTTCTTAAAGTATTTTATGTGTAGGTAATAGACTTATATGATCAGTACTTTGATTGTGTAAAATATGTATGTGAAAACAATCGAAATGTTTTTATTAGATATAGAAAATCATTCAGACGTTAGATAAATTGATTGCTGACGCTTCTGTCGCTATAAAATTCTAAGATTTAGATAATAACTTGGTGTCGTTTTCAAAGCTTTACATCATACTCTAGTGGACACTTGGTCTAAGCAGCTGATTGGAAGTTGCGTGTGGTCCTTATTTTTATAGAATTCTACCTTACAAGCAAAGAGACATGTGTATGATCTTATTTTGAGGTCAAATTCAGCATCTGTTCTTAACCCCACCTTGGTTTTAAAAAGATTTACTTTCAAGTTTTAAAAGGTCTCACTGCGAATATACCTTTGGTAGCTTTCTCGCAATATTCCCTCTCTCTTAAAAAAAAAATAAATAAATAAATCACAAATGGGTACTTCTGTAACTTCACCAACCACACGTTGCTTTCTCTTTCATAGCTTATACATCCCATGCAAGTGTCTTGTTACATGATGATCAATACACATATCTATATCTATATATGTAATTGAAAAGAGCTGGAATATCAAGTTTTATCCTTTTTCTTTTTTACCAACTCAGATAACAGTAAGTTGTAACATTTTCGCTAGTAAATACATTTTTTTTAATATTGTTAACAAGAGGTAAGATACATATCAGATCAGTAGGTACTAAAAAGTAGAGATTCTTAATATTGTTTAGATTACTAATAATTAGCAAGTAGCACTGAAAGTCTAGGATCAATTAGTCTAATATTATATATATCATGACGCTGATGAAAAATATTACTCATAAATTAATTACATCGTTGAACATCACTCTCTCATTAATAGATACGATTATTAGTATAATTATAAGTTGACATCCGTGACACATGACATTTAAAACTCGAGATTTTTAATATTAATAGAAAAATAAATACGAAGTAAGTCTAGGATCACTTATATATCATGATGGTGATGACTAATATTGCGCATAAATTAATTACACCGTTACAGGTTGCTTCTTTGACGGAGAAACTTCAGGCTAAGGAGGAAGGCGCCGGAGCGCCGCCTCCGGTACAGAAGTCAGAATCTCTTGCCGGAGACATGACTGAAATTATGGGACTCCAGTTCGGCGTGAAGGCTGAGGACCGGCTGAGCACAGGTAGTGGTGGAAGCGCGGTGGTGGACGAGGAAGGTCCGCAGCTTGTGGACAGCGGTGACTCCTACTTTCAGAGTGTCCAATACCCCGGTTGCATGGGCACGGTGGACGGCGTGCATTCGGAAGAAGACGACGGCAGCGATGACGGTCGGAGCTACTTCCCGGATGTGTTCGCAGCCGCCGAGCAGCAGCAGGAGGGCGAGAATTTGGAGTATTGGTGGGTTTGGTCTTAAGAAGTGTTGTTGAGATTGTTGTCACTAGTAACACTATAATATGTGTACTAATAATCTACATAATATGGTTGGGTGTGTTTATATCTCATTGTAACATGTTATGATATGTCACTGTTGATCCGTTAATAGGTAGTTGCTTCAGGAACATGCAAGAAGTTTTATTTCGCAATCACATAATGGACAGAAATTAAGATGTAATACAGTCCCTTGTAATTGCTGATCAGATCTCCAAAGATGGATCTATGGCTAATGAATAAATTAATAATTGTGTTTCGGTCAACGGTTGTTTTTTTTTTCTTTTTAATTTCTACTATATATATGACTCCCACAACTCTCTCATTTTTTGTTATTTATTTTTCTTGATATATTAAGGGTTCATTTAGTTCGCTAATTTGAGTTTTTAATTCCAGTTGAGATGTAACTTTATATGAGAGCTTTTTATTATAACCAAAAAGTTAGATGTGACTGTTTTTTAAAACTTTTTACTGTAACAAAACTTGAATTCTAAACTCGAATCGGTAAAGTGAACCAGACCTAAGTGTCAGCAGGTTATTGGTTAAGAAGGAAATACAAATTAAAAAAAATAAATAAATAAGGAAAAGAAATTATGTAAGTGCACCTTACATGGAGGTCACTATATTCCCTTTGATTAAAATAATGTGGGAAATACTGAGAGCAAATTTTGAATGGTTCTTGCAAATGGGTGTTTGTACATGGAAAAAGAAAATATCATGTCTTAACCCTATGCTACTTTGAATTGTCCTTATTATCCTTATAATTAAAATTTCTTGTCTAAAGCTTATGAAAATGAGTTGGAAGTAAAATATGGACGGCTGAAAATTGATGCATGAGGATGTAATAGAAGGGAAAACAAAAACATGTGTGCGGAAGTTGACTGCTGAAGAGCAATGTGGCTTGATAAGGAATGGCTTGCCTGATACACATCAAGTTGTCGAATCCAGCAACTGTCTGAAAAAGCTTTTGAAAAATTGATGGATCAAAACAGCTTAAAAGACTTCACTATCCAAGACAGAAAACAAGTTATTCCCCTTGTGTTGTGTGTGCGGCAGTGGATGTGGATAGCACCACCAATAAGAGTTTCACAACATGGGATGAGAATACCATTTTCAAAATTCTCCCACAAACAATTGACTTCTCCTCAAATTCCTATTCGGTACGCATTGTAGACAGAAGACTAGGTCTTTGGGAGACCAAAAAAAGACACGAATTTCCTCTAGAATAGATAATAGCTCGGAGAAAATGATGGGCTAAACGACATTTTTTTCGTTAACAAACACCTAGGGCATTTTCTTAGAAAGGTTAAGCAACTCTTTTTTTTTTTTTTTTTTTAATTCATTGTTTACCGATTCAATGACGTATTAGGGTACCCAATTTTTCAACCAAAAAAAAAGGTACCCAATTGAGCATACACTAATCTGACATTTTGAGACACCGAACCTCAAAGCAGCTAAACATCTATTTTCTAGTAGATCCAAAGTTGGGCACTATGGAAAATGATAGATTAGCTTAGATCCACCAATGTGATTCTTTTATTTTCTTTTTCTTTTTTTGTTTGGCCACACTTCCAAGGTGATTCTTAGCTCTACTTAACGGGCACCTATGAAAAGTAGATAGGGGCAAGACAAAAGGACAAAACAAGAGTGCATGCCTAATATGCTGGATTAACAGGTGTTGTAGCTAGTGAGAAAAACTATAGGTGCCCACCAGCTTTGGAAGCCAAAATGGAAGTAATAGGCGAGGCGGGCCCACAATGCCACTCGGAGAAAACACTTCATGTGCTTGGTTGTGACCCCACGTCAGGAACCCACTTCCAAGTTCCAACCTGCTATTAAAACCCCATTAGAATTTGTCCTCCGCACTCTGTCCCACTTCTTTATGGCCTCTTTGTCCCTGTCCTATGTTCCAGTGGCATACTTCCTTTGAAAACGCATTCCCTGCTTACACAACTATATTTGTCCAATAAAAGTGGTTTCAGGAGACTACGATTTAGCATCAAATAGACTTTTGTGTAGGGCCCAATTGAGAACTGGCACGTAGCATTTCATGAGAATAACCGCATCTCAAAAGCTAGTTACTACCATTAAGTATTGAGATTACGAGGGACAATTCACAATCTGAAACCGATTAGTCCCTATGAATTCAAAGAGGAAATTTTAATGAAAAGGCACCGATAATATATGATGCAAAAGGTATGCAATTCAATTCGTTAACACTATGCAACTTGAGCACAAAACTGGCAGATTATGTTAAGAGAGACCTATAACCATGAAGACCTGTTTACTATTGTTACACGGGAGAATCTAACTACTTTAAGAACATAATTCCTCGGTCCTAGAAAGATTGACCTATGTTCTAGGCCAAGTCTTTAACTAACTTATGTCAGTATTTTCAAAGCAATGACAACACTAGACAAAAGCCACTTTAGAATCCAATCAAGGGTAAGTGATAAAGAGCGGCATGATTCAGTTCTAAAACATCTTTGCATGCCTATTACATGTATCTCAGAGAGGTCGGAACGGCATGATCTAGAGGAAGAGTGAGATGTGTAAAGAATGAAATATTGCCTAACCCTGATCAGCTTCGATACTATTTCCTTTTTTTTTTTTTTTTCCATTTTACATTACTCCGTATATGCATATGGATCTCGCTTATATCAATTTCCATTGCATCTCGCTTTCTAATCAAACAATTATGAAAGGCAGAAATCAGTCCAAAATTGGATGCATCTGCATATGTAATACAGCAAATCCGTCCCAGCGCTCCAACCCCTTGAAGCAGAAAAAAAAAAAAAATAATCTCTGCTTCCAAATCCAGCCTCCAAGTTAGATGTCAGCTTTACCTCTATGTACACGTACATGATTCAGCAGCATTAGTAGCAGCAGCAGTGACCCTAAACGATCCAACTTGTCCCAGTCGTCCATTTTCATCCAATAATTTCAAAATGGGAATCAATGATTATCTTCCATTTCCATAGCACACGCCAACCGCTGCATGTAGCCACTCAGATAAACTCCATTGACTTTGAATTCAAGAATCAACCCTCTGGTTCCTTCCTCTTCTTATTAGATCTCCTGGTTATCTTGGTTTTTTCCGTCAGATCGATAACGGGTACTGGCTTCTGTTCAGATAGGTTACTGGGCTCCGATTTATCTGTTGGATCTGACTCGTACGAGATCTTCTCATAGATTATGGCGGCATCAAGGGAGTATATTCGCAGGGCAAGGGAAGACATGGTTGAAGTTCTTGCAGCGGCAGAAAATGATGACCAATACCACCATTCATTCTTTAGGTACTCTGTCTTAATCATGTCTTCCAATACAATTGTCGCTTGAACCATCTGAGAACAATACGTAAAAGTTGCAATTTTATCAGATCCACAAGTGAAGGGGAAACCATTAACATTGAAAAATAGAAAATAAGTCCTATTCAAGACATAATTTTTTGAGCATATTATGACAAAAATTTGAAAGCGTGCAAGCAAACAAATACATGTCCATCAAAATCCTAATTTTCAGCTTCCAGGTGAAATAATGTTAAACACGAAAAAGAACAGGCATGTAAGAGATGAACACGAGAGGAAATTTTCATATCAGGAGAAGTTCACGAGCAGAGACAAAGCCAAAGTAAGAGTCTCGCAGAAGTTTTAGAAAACCCCAAAAAATTTAGATACACAAAATAAAAGGAATGAGATGAACCTCATATATTGTTGTTGCAGATTTAACAAATGCACGCCATGCCCATCTCCTTCCCAAATGCGATTTTGATGGTCTTAAAGCTTCTTCAGGTAGCGCAGCATCCATATCGAGAAGATTGATTTTGAGTCTCCTATAAATCTGAGAAACTTTACCCACCAACGGCCTCAAAGAAGACAGCGGAACCACACAGCAGCGAGTAGCCCCCATTTCTGATGAATGACTACCCGAACAGCGTATCCCTTCTCTTTGTTCTATATACCCCAATGTCAGTCTTTGGGATTTTACCGCATTAATTTCTTTCATAGCAGATCTTTTTGGAGATCTATCAGATAGAATGTCCCAACCAGCAATAGTTATAGTACCAGTTCCTAGGGAAACAGGCCTTTCAGCAGCCTCAGAGCCACCACCTTGTGCACCCACATCTTTCTGAGGAGAAATTAGAGCTAGTGTGGAATCATCAAGACAAGGAGACATTGATGAGACAAATGACGGAACACCCTTTGAACCAATAAGACCTATTTCCTGTACCAGATCCTTGCACGAATCTTTTGTCACGAACTTGGAACAGATCTCCTCAAAGTCATATGGGCATGACAACCCTTCATCCTGAAACTTAATCAACTTAGCACTAAGCTCAGAAAAACCAGTTTTTGGAATTTCAACCCTGCTCATTTCTCCTGTAGAGTCTTCACGATTAGCATCGGATTTCAGAGTGTCTTTAGCTTTTGAAGAATCACTTATTTCTTTGCGCTTCTCCTGGGCCAGTGCAACTGAATTGCATTTACCTTCATTATGCCCTTCAAGTTCAATATCATTGAAAAAGGTTCTGTGGCAAGAGAGGCAATGGTGTCTACAAGGCCAAATGAGTTCTAAGCATTCGCAACGGTACATCTTATTGTCATCAGTTAATCTAGCCTTTTTCCCCCTCTTTTTTAAGATGTCAGTGGTTTCCAACTGAGTACATGGACCATATCTCTTCTCCAGCAAATTGGCAGCCCTGGTTACAAGACCATCAGAAAATGTGGCTTTTTCACCACTAATGGATGCTGCGAAAGCTGCACACTCGGCCTGACCTCTGATTTTATTTTTCTGAAACTCTTGGAACCTCTGCTTCTGCCAGTGCAAAATAGATTCTTTCAGCTCTCTTTCCTTTGTATCATTGGTCTTTAGACAACTAACAAGTTGATCGATATCACCATCAGTTTGATAAGACACCCAAGGTGAATCAGAAGCAACAACACTATTTCGTTCACACTGCATTGGAACAGATTGGATAGAGCATTGCAAAACTGAACTCTTCCCGACTGGTCTTTGGAAATTGTTCGTCTTTTTCGCACTCCGCAATGCTGCACTTCGATCAACAATGATACAAGAAGACCCAGTTGGCGTGCCGGAAGCCCAGTACAAGCAACCCACAAAATCACTACCCAAAAACTCCCTCCGAACAGATACCTTCAAGAGCTCTGATTCTACACTAGTAATTGACTCTTCCAGGATTGTAATGTCATTCTTAACAGATTTCAACTCAACATGGTGGCCTTGTAACTCGTTTACAGTAGCGGCAGGAACACTTTGACCTATGGTGCTCCTCACATCAGAAGCGTTAGAATGTCCATGCTGACCTACAGGTTTAAGGGTAGAAGAACTATCCTTTCCCACAGATTCATGCGGGTTACCTGTGGAACAGATTGCTCCGCAAGATGCGTCAACTTCATTTAGCACTGTATTGCTCTCCTCAACAGAAGCATGGGTATCTTTTAACTGATCTTCAGTATCTAAAGGATTTTGACAATTAGACTGAGAATCAGTGGCGGATGAGCTTCTATCAAGACCACTTGGCTCAATTGCTTCTCGACCGCCCCCAAGTGTTGATAGATCATCTGTTGACATGCCACGGCAGTTAGACCTATCGCTCAAAGCTGGTGTTTGACCTTTGTTATGGTTTGAAAGCAATGATTCCCTTATTCCAACTGCTCCAAGTGAATTGAGTATATTCGGGTCATGCTTTGCAGCTCTAGCAACTAAGATTTCTTCTCTGGACTTGAGAATTTTCCATTCTACAAAAAGGGCACGTAATTTCTGCTGTAACTCTGTCGAAGTATCAGCACACTGCTCAAGGTGTTGACGGATGATGGCTGAGTTAAGCAATTCATCACACAAAAACTTCATGAGGAAGCTCCTCTGCACCCAAAAAAAAAAATTAAAAAACACAATCGTTAACATAATACAACATTGAGATAGATGATAAGTGAAGCAATAAATTCATAAAAGACAATAAACAAGGCAACAATAAGTTCATTAAAGACCCACAGACTTATTCCGTCATCCGATGTATGTTATTTGCACATATTAGTTCAATCATGTCAGCACAAAAGTTTTTTCCTAAACCACAAAAAGAGATTATAATATATAAATGACACACATTTGAGAATGTTTCTCCATGTAAATGTTTCAGGTACCAAAAGTGCCAAAAGAGGACGTTGTGAAAAGGGAATATGGTAATTGTTCTTGTGAAGCCAGCTTAATGTTGAGACTGTCCAAGGTTAATTAATTAAGCTTAGTTCTTTTCAATGAAGTTCTCTTTTCGTACTATATTTATCAGTGCTGACGTCAAATACCAGTGCTTCCCCATGTAAAACCAGCTTAACGTTGAGACTATCTGTTATAACTCTTGGGTAGAACTCATCCCCAAAAGCTAGCTTGTAGGAAGAGGGTGCCCAAGTGGTTATAAACCTATATGCTATGCCCATACTTTAGCAATGTGAGACTCAATCAGGATCCTAACATACCACCACGCTTCCGACACCGACGTCCACGGCGGCCCACTCTGGATGGCCCACTCTGGCCTTTCCAAGTCGCCCCTCCCCAGGTCGCCCCTTCCGCAACGTGGGCCTGAGGAGGAGCATGCTCTAATACCAATTGTTATAATCCTCGCGTAGAACTCATCCCCAAAAACTAGCTTGTAGGGAGAGGGTACCCAATGAATACCATGCAATATGGGACTCAACCAGGATCCTAACACTGTCTAATCTAGTTTTTATTCACAGCTAATTAATATTGTTTATATGGCAAGATGGGTGTTGTTACATGCAATGAATACCAGCTCAATGTTGAAATAACCACCATTACCATGAAAAGAATAAGTACATAGGGGTCCATTGACAAACCTCATCCACAGAGAAATCCCAATACTCTTTTTCTTCCATTTTTGTTGCTAAATGCGCAAGTGCTTCCAAGTAAACACGAGTAACTTCTCCCTGATATTTTTTACCTGAGCGTTGCCTAATCACCTGAACATTTTTTGGCACATCTTGAACCAAGCGTCTGCCAACAACACAAGAAGGACAATACCAATTTCCTTCTGGAATCCTTAAAAGAGGAGGATTCAAACAATAAGTATGATACTCAGCATCACAAGTATCACACAACAGAACGCTGTCATCATCTCTATCAATGCCACATACTTTACAGACTCCCTCATCCCAAGGGGCCTTGGGAATCACATTTGTGGAAGAAAGTAAATCATCTATTTCCTTCCTCATTTCTGCATTCAAGCATTGTAACTTCGCAAGCTCTGAAAATTTACCGACAAGAGAAATGACCTGCATTGGAAACAAGAAAACAACTTAACCAGACTAAGAATGATAGGGTTTTGTAGACATAATAATAACAATAATGATGATGACGATAATAATAATAATAATAATAATAATAATAATAATAATAATAGAGCTAATAATAATAATAAAAGACAAGCTCGTGAATGGAATACATAATGAATAGCTCCATATACACGAATGTCTGGAGAAAAGAGAGCACACAAACTTCAATGAAGATTAATATAAGAACAACTTGGCTGTTCTCGACCACACTACCCTTAAAATCACTATGTGATGCCTTATGTATACATGCACACATGACTAACACTGGTATGTGTCAGGTCCATGGGGAATGTGAAATCCTGGTTCCCGTAACCCATATTTGTAGATTAGTACCGCAAATAACACAAGTAACAGGATACGATGAGAATTGTAGAAATTTAGCACAACAGATTGCCAATAGATAGATGCTGAACAAGTTCTTATTCTATTATTTTGTCAGTCAGCCCCCGTGCACCGAGCCCTACCCTATCCCATTTCCAAAATAAACGAGATGCCTATTTTTTGTCATTACATTTCAAATTAGACCCTTTTACACCCTTCACATCATGGAACCTTCATCAACGAGTTACCAATTATAAATCAGGACTGCTATAACCAAATAGGCACTAAGACAACAATTAAGAGCACAATAGCAAGACCTGGAGAGAGAAAAATAAAGGGACCAGGAAGTATGAACCTCATTCTCATACAAGGACTCAAAGTTTTGCGACAAAGTCTCAGCCAACTCAACCAAATCAGGCTGATCTCCAAAAGCATTGCGTACAATACTCCATAACTGCAAGGTCACAGCAACACAAAGTACATGATAACAATACCGTACTTATAGAAAAGATTTACCAGAACATTAAAGAGACAGCATGAATTGGAGGGGAAAAAAACTTAAAGAGCATAAAAACTTTTACTAATGAAACCACTTGGAAAATAATAAACAGACCTCCCTAACATCTTCAAGAAAAGCCTCATGCGAACCACCATAGGCCCCAGCAGCTAATCTCAAATCAATAGTCCTGAAATCCAAAGGCCTGGAAACCATTGCTGGGGAACCCAAAAGTCCCTCATCATCATTATCGCTTGAATTTATCAACTTTCTTCCGAGCAAATTGCAGAAAACTTTTGAATCATCTGCAGCAGCAGCATTGCGTAAAACAATGCGACATTGTTTCATAATAACATCGGACGTAGAGATAACAATCTTCCTTTTCTTCCGTTTATCAGGTTTTGGTGGCAATCCTTCACCACCACACACATCTGCTAGCACTGAAAGAACAGCTTTCTGTTCAATCAGCAAGAAAGAATATTCAATTCAGAATCGTACACACTTCTTCAGATTTAAACAAGAATGGAGAAAATTATAATAAAAGATATGGTCCTCTGGATAATCCGAACGGTAAAAAAGAGAAAAAGACTAGAAACCCATGTTAAGCACCAATATTAAACACCCAAAGTTTCACACAAGTATAAAAATATAAAAACAAATCACCATGATTAGCAAACTGTCAAGCCAACTCGACAACCTAAGCCGACTGAGAAAAAGATGTGCAAACTTCCAATCAATCAACAATACCAAAAGCACAAAAAAAATAAAATATACATGTAGTGTATAAAAAGAAAAGATACTGAGAACAGCACCTTCGTTGGTCCTGATGCATTTCCTTTATAGACTTCCTTACTGATTGAGTGCTGCAAAACTTTCCTTGCCCATTCTGGTGGATCCTTCTCCAAAGCCTCATAAACGCACTTTCTGATTCTAGTTCCCACGTTGGTGGGAAGCTTTCTAACAGGTTCTAGCACCTTTGCCCACTCTGGGATGTTACCATCATTCACTGAGTTCTTTTCAGAAGCACTAGTTGCATCAGACCCTTCCTCCTCCAAAGTAAGAACATCGTTTTCTCCGTCCACTGAACCAAAAATTTCTTTTGTAGCCTCTGCAAGCAACTGAAGCAAAAAGCAGAAAGAGAAAAGGGGCATTAATTTGCATTTCATAAACTTTTTCAGTTTCTATTGCACAAATCAAGAACCAAGGGAGCAAATTGAAATGCCAGCAATAAAAAAGGAACAAGGGTGAATCTTACCAGTGCATCAGCTTCCATCCCGGCCACACCAGTAAGTGAGCCACAAAGCACTCCACCATCACCTTGCAAACAACGAAACACCTTACCACTTTCACGGGCAGTGATCTCAGCAGAGTCAAGATTACCATCCATGGACAACACAGCCAAGATGTATCTCCGTGCTAATTCTGGCCAAGTAAGTTCATTGATGGGGAGTATGTTGAGCTTAGTTCTTTTCATGGAAACAGAGCTATCAACGTCTTTCTTCCTTCCCCTCTTGGATTTAGACTCCCCAGAGTCAAAGTTTGGATCTACAAGTGCAGCAACCTTGGACTGCAGCTCACCTATTAGCACTCTTAGCAGTGACTTGTGTGCCTTTGTCAAAGCCACACCAGAACATCTGCTGTACGTAATAGATGCAAGTTTAGTTTGAGCTGCTTCCTTCATTGCTCCAGTTGTCATTTGAATAAACGCATGGGGATTGTCTCTAGAAACTGCCAAATCAGACTCACAACTAGAGGATATCGTTTTACCACTTGTACAGTCAGTTCTATTGGAATTTAAAGCTTGACTTCCACGAATCTCCTTCTCAAACTTTTCTAGAAGTTCTGAGTTATCAACCCAAGGGTTAATAAGTTCCTCTTCAAGTTCTTCCAAGGACAAAGGCTCTTCCAAACCCAAAATTTCATTAAAACGCCATAACGATTCCCAAACCTGATTACATATGAGAGAAAGCAGTAAATGGCAAATCCTATATAACAATTTGGAATGTGAAAGCATTGTCATAACTTTAAAACTACTTGTAAGCCACATGACCATACCTGATATACATCACCAACAAGTTCAGAGGGAACCCTCGAGCACAACTGCTTCCCAAGAGGACGACAATGATCATCCATGACTTGACCTTCGACCAACTTGGCTTTCTTGGATCTCCTAAATAAACCATTCATATCCTCTTCCTTGCATTCTGACCCACCTCTCTTCTTGAACACTAGAAGCCCATTCCCAACAGTTATTGATGAAGAATCAGAACTTCTCTCACTATGTGTTTGATATTTTGAACAGGATTGGATCTCAGGAAGCTGTTCTAAAATCTCTTGAACAAAATCCACATCTAGTCCAAATCTATCTTGATCTAGCCATCTTGCAAGTACATCATAAAAAGTCTCCGCCTGTTTATCAGCCTGAATTGTTGATGGGATGCCAAAAGAATCAGGTGAACTTGAAAATTTGTCTAATGAACAATAGTTTCCCTTGATGTATTCATTATCTATAACACAGTTGGGAAAGCCACCATTGTTTCCCAGATGCTTGCAGAAAAATTTAAATGTGCCTTTCCGTTTAAGGATTTCAGAACAAGCATTAATAATTTTTTGTGAGACCATTTTCCAGGCCAAAGCTGAAGAGCTCTCTTCTACTGAAAACTCACCAATATCATCTATCAAATTCATTTCACAAGATAAAACATTTTCAGTGTTTTCATGAATCAAACAAGCTTCATGCTGCAATTTATTTGATTTTTGAACGTCACTACCACCACTAGAACAACTTTTAAGACAAGATAAAACATCATTTTCCATAGGTGGACAAGGATCAGAAAGAATCATCTGGATAGTGTCTTCATTATCACAAGTCATCTCATCAGTTTCTTCATCCATTGGGCTCGAGAACTGCCCAACAAGATTTCTAAAGAGGACAGTTGAACTGTTTGGAATCGGCAAAGAAGAGCACGATAACCTCTTGACTTTAAAAACAGGTCCACAATCACCACCGTCCAAAACTTGACATATAAAAAGAGAACCAGTAATCCTATCATGCCAGCAGGATTTAAAACCTATAGGCCAGATAAAGTTCACATCATGATAAGAAGGCCTTGTGTCGACTTTACCCAAAGAAAGGAGGAAAAAATCTTCAAACTGCAAAGGGAATCGCTCCTGAAGTAAAAGTGTAAAATGCATACAGAATCAGGCATTGGAAAAATAGCAGAAGGAAAGACAACACTAAACGACCAATATCAGCATATTGCTTGGCTATCATAAATCAAAGAGGAAAAAAATATTATGGTCATGAAATCACGATAGCAATAACATATAACTTACATTATTTTTCTCAGACTCAGAGCGACTACTGTCACATGCCGCAGCCTCTGTATGTTGTCCATTGTTGTCAAAAGTACTAGAACAGACCTCCATACCTAGACCATTGGATGGAAGCTCCATAAAATAACAGCCAATTGAAGTTTCCTTATTTTCAGAAAATCCGTTGGCGATTCCAGATCTTCTTGCCTTTCTTTTTCTTGGCAAGTGTGTCCTTTCCAGTGTAGAAAAACAACCCTCACTTTTTATTTCAGGTTCCTTAGAATTGTACTTAGAAATCAAGCCAAGGTAGCGTGCAACTTCATAAACTGAGTCAAATGTCTTCCCATCTGGAGCACAATAAACTGCATACAATTCACAACTGCCCACAGATTGTTTAAATTCTACACGCCAACCTTCTTCCAGTTCACCATGCCTTTCAGAAACGAAATCTCTAAGAGCCTGCAAAAATATCTCACTTGGACTCCGAGATTGCAATATAATAGCTGTATTGTTACTACTTCTACACCTTCCCAGAGGAAAACTCAAATCTACTTCCTCAAAGCTTCTGCCAATAGCATGTGCACGATGCAATATATCTTCGAATCCTGAGTGTGTTAGAACTCCAGAACCATTTTGAAAGCCAAATCCATTTCCCGCACACAAAAAGTTTGAATATGTCACTGGGGCACCAAATGGATTGCCACCAAAAGAATTACCACCCGAAGAGTGCTTTCTAAAACCAAAAATAAATATAAAAGGGTAACTACTAATGATCAAAAAGCATTTCAAGAAATTATTAGGTCAATAGCCAGTTAAATGTAAAATAAAATAAAAAATAAAAAAGCAAGAATGACAAATTGAGAACACATATGGCACAGTTAAACCTACATGCAAGAACATCTCCAGAAATTAGTAAATATATGTAGTACGGCACAAAAGCATGCGTTCCCTATTTTCAACTCGTCGTATTTAGTTTCCTCCAAGGGTGGAAAAGAAGGCTAAACTCAAGATTTCTGCAACAGACCCAAACCATGATGAGTGGAACCTTACAAGAGTTCTAGGGCCTAGGTATTGGTGCATGCAAAGGGGAAAGAAACAAGATTATGCATTCTATGCAAAAATCGTGTATTGAGCCTTATCCTAGTAAAACTCCAATTTAAAATAAAATGATAGCAGAAAAGACGGAATCATATTCCCTGAAAATTCAAATTAATGAAATTTAAAGTTTAAACCATCCGAAAAATAATAATAATAATTACCAAATAAAAACAACATATAATCGTCTTTTTTTAAAAACAAACTAATATATTTATATAACCTTATTATATAAATAAAATAAAATAAATAAGCAGAATAATCCATCCGACTAATCCCATACCAAAGATGCACAAGACTAAAATCCTATCTTTAAAAATAAAATCCATTAATAAGAAGAGAGAACATAGTTTTATACTAAAACTATACTAAAAATAAAACTCGACCAGCAAAATTCAAGCCCGCTAGTTGAAAACATGAGATCAGATTGAGTTATGCAACATTGTTTGACAGAGAATGCAACCATGCAAAAGTAGGAACACAATAAAGAAACTTGTGATATTAAAAGATGATAACTATAAAGAAATTTAGCAGCCCATAGAAAGTGCAAAAATAACACGACATGCAGTGGCAACGCAAGGCCACTACCCACACTTGCAAGTTGCATATCCAAACTAAACAGAATATTCATTACTTCAGTAATTCGTCTTAAAAAGGAATAATCACTTGATCGTTAATCTTACACACACACACACATATCTAACTTTGTCCCAAAGTACTAAACTTTGAGCTACTATAAACTCAGTTACTTGAATCTAACCAAATCTACAGCTTCAAATCAAAACTAAACAAGAAAATTACTACTATTTTGGCTTCCTGAGGCAAAAGCAAATGATAGTTTTATCCTATTTTAATTTGTCTCGACTAGAATACTTAACTTTGAGCTACTAAAAGCTAAATTAAGCTGAATCTAACAACTGCTTCAAAATGCAAACCGTCGAAGAGTGTTTGATACCTCAAATCGAGCACGTCGTCGGTCGCCTCGGCGTCTCCGTCGGGGTCACTAGGCGGCGAGGAGTTCATATCGAGGAGGCGCTTCTTCGCCCCGAGGGGCCAGCGCTTGCTCTTGACCCCGCTGCAAACGCACTCACCGCAAAGCCACTCCTCGTGAATCGCTACGGGAGAGCCCCACATTCGCGCGCAGGCGAGATGGAAGCCGCGCTCACAGGCGTCGCAGACAACGACGCAGCCGCGGTCCTCAGGCTTGCCGCAGGCGGCGCAGGGCGAGGGTCCGGCGGCGGAGGGGACGCCGGCGGGGCCTCCGGGAGGCGGCGAGGGGTTGTCGTGGAAGGAGCGGACGACGTCGAAGGAATCGGCGAGGGTTTCAGCGGGGGAAGGGATCTCATTGAGATCGATGCCGAGGACGGAGCGGGCGGGGGGTCTAGGGCCGTCTCTGAGTTCGTCGCTGCTTGAATCGGTGAGTTCCATCATCCGAGTTGGCAGGGTACGGAGTTGGAGGTCGGCGAGTTCTTCCGGCGTGGAACTCGTACCATTGTTCAGAGGGGTTTCCAGAGATTTGAGAAATGCGAAGATCGGAGGGCTGAGATTTCACGAAGAAGAGAATAGAAAGAGAAGAAAGGAAACAGGTGTGGTCTCTTTTTGTTTTTCCGAGTTCGCGTGTCTTGGGTTTGGCCGTTTGGGTTTGGGTTTGGGTTTGGATTTGGATTGAAGAGAGAGAGAGATAGAGAAAGAGAGAGGTAAAGCGAAAAAGAAAACAGTAATGGGACCGAAAGAGGACCGTATCGAAGGGCCTGTGACTGACTGACAGTTTCTGATTTTTTTTTTTTTTTTTTTTCCTTTTTTAATGAAATTAATTAATTAAATTTTAAAGTAATTAATTACTTTTGAGCAGTAGTGGGTATCGTATGTAATGTTTATATACTAAAATTATACGTATGCGTTGTATTTGGGTTAACCTTAATAAGAGGACACGTGGAGCTGTTAGGAGGAGTCGTGAGTCCTTGATGGAGTGGCCTTTGCGGTTCAAAAGGCAAACCAAACCCAACCCAATCAAAACAAAAAAAAAAGAGTAAAATTTTTTTATTCGAAAAGCCGAATAATAACACGTAATACAACAAGCCACACCACGTGAGTTTTTAGGCTTAGAGAGATAGAGAGGAAGGAATGGAGAGAGAAAAAAGAGAAAGAGACGAAGATGGTTAGAGACTTGGCGTGATGAAAAATGAAAAGGATAGAGAAAATTGTGGCGTATTTATGACTGATTTTGTTTTTATTTTTTTACGTATTTTTTAGAATAAAAAATGAAAATAATTTTTAAAATAGTGTTAGGCCTAATAAAAATAATAAAAATAAAAATATTTTTTTATTTAGTATAAAATAAGAAGAAAATAAAAAATAATTTTTAATTATTTTTTATTTTTTATTTTTATTTTTTTCTCTCTCGAGCGCAGAGAAATATATATATATTAATGGTTTTTTATACTAAAAATAATTTCTAAATAAAACTACTAAATGCATTTTTAAAAATGATTTTTATCTGAGATTAAAAACGTTTTCATTTTTATTTTCATAAAAAAAATAAAATTTTAAAATGAGTTCCAAATACACCCTATAAATTGTTTAGTATGAAGAATGAAAGTTAAAAGGATATATGATAGTTTTTTGTTTAATTAAAATATATTATCTATCTTATTTTTAAAAGGTAAAAAAGTCATTTCGTAATTTTATGTGAATTAGATAGAATGATCTAAAATAATAGGTCTGGAGCTCTTTCTCCATCTCTCTTCTCTTCCTTATTCTCTTTCTTATCAAATAAGAAATTCACTTTCACTCTCCACCTCCCTCCCTCCCTCTATCTCTCCCTCTTACTAAACATACCCAACAACATCAGCCAAGAGAGAGATGAAAGAGAGAGAGAGAGAGAGAGAGAGCACCTCTATTGGAAATGGAAATCCGATTGCTGGAGACTATGGGGTTGTTCTTTTGGAGTATAACTTGAGTGTAGTTTTTGAGTTGAATTTAAATTATAACTTGAGTTAAAGTTAGAACTTGAATAAAGCTGAGTAAAATTGAATAAAGTTAAAACTTAAAAGAACGTGAACTTTAATAAAATTGAAACTTAAGTTGTCTTTTTTTTTAGTTTTATGGACAAAAGAACATGCCATGTGTGTTATAAGTTGCAAGTTTTATAATTGACATGTGAATTTGTAATCAGTAGAAAAAAATACAAAGCTTTAAACTTAGAAGAATGGTTCCTATTTTAGCAATAGAAGTTGCTCGTTTCTAATGTTAATTGTTAACTCAAATAAGAAGAGGATAGAAAGAGATTCCTGTCAAAGGCCTTGTTTGACAAGCATGAATAACGGGGCCAGATAGGATTATGAGCCTAGCAACTTATTATTGAATGGGATTGAAATGTAAAATATGATCGGAAAAAACAACAATGAAAATAATAATGAAGTTATTTGAAAGTGTTAATAATTTGATTATTTAGCTTGCTATCCATATTCAATCACAATTAATTTTTGATAAAGTCCCATCGTTAATAGAAAATTTGACAGAGACCATTCGTACAGTTGCTTGTTTATGTTGAGGATACTTGTTCTTGATTTTATAATTGAATGACTAGAATTACCTAATGGTTATTAAGTTTTTTGGATCATATGATATAGAAGTCGAAAAGACCAGTTCTGTCTTGGGGTGTTAAAGCTTCATCTAGCTTCATGCCCAGGGGCTTCAAATCAACTAGAGTAAGTCGACACTTCTTAAGTATGATTCTGTAGTTATCGTTTCTTATTGTTCAGTTGAATATACGACGGTATGAATAATAAGTAATGTTAGCAACTAATTTAAAGCACAAATATGACTCTTCCTTTAAACATAAATACTCTTTTTTCTTTTTCTTTTTTCTATCCTTCTCATTGGATCGTGGTTATTATGTGTACCTATTTTTCACGTAGCAGTTTCTTTAAGTAAAAATGATATTACATTTACCCTTTATTATATTATATAATATGTTGTTATGAGAACCAAATCTTATGTCTCTTTATTTCGGTCCATTTTTTATGTCCCTCTAATAATATTATGATACGTCAATTAAAAAGTCATTACGTGACATATTATTATTAGAGTGACATATAAATGAACATAAAAAAAAGCATATGAATCCAAATGCTTCTACCGACCTTGACGTCAAGTTTTTTTTTAATAGATAGGGTGAACTGATGCAGCAAAATGACATGCTAACATTTCTTAAAGAATAATATACAAACCTAGTCATCATCCTTGATTTAACATGACATTAGTTACTACGAGTAGTGTTACTTAGGAGTGCCATGCCATGGTGTTGGGAAGCTAAAGACACAATAAAATAGCTCATATATATTACCACGAGACAATTAACTAAACTTATAAACAAACTTTGTTCTGGGTTTTCATAATTGGAATAGTGTAAGGCAATTGGATATCAATATACTTTATACTCTATATAATACACCCGCACCGCACCGCACTGACATTGGATTGGATTATTGGTAACTCGTGTCGTAGCTGTTAGAGGCGAAGCTCCTGAAATTGTATGGATATGGAGCCAAGTGACACTTTGTTTGATGTCCCCAATCATAGGGTCACTTGTCATCGTCGCAAACTTGCTAATTTGACCCCATCTTGTTTGGACCAAAAATTAGAAAAATAAAAAAAAAATTATGGAGATTTAAACGATAGAATATGAAAAAAAAAGACTTAACGATATGTTTTTATTTTAAAACTGTTAGATTTTACATTTAAAATTACGTAAGTGTTATTTATTTTACTAATTTAAATTTTTACAGTTAAATTTTTTTAAAAAATATCACATTTAATTTATTTTATTATCATAAAAATTTTAAAAACGTATCATATGATAATTTAAATTAAAAATTTAAATTTATAAAGTGATGAGGACTTATCGTACAATATTAGTAGAAGATAAGAATTTTTTTTTTGGTTCGCTCACCAAAGATTTTTAAAAAAAATTCTTCAATCAATTCGGACAGCTGTGCTTGATTTTTACACTCCACTTCTCTAATTCTAAAAAGTCTTTGACCGCAACTAATCCATCCTTAATCCATCCTTAATCAAGCATTCTAATTGTAAGCAAATTGACAGGGCATCATTTCGTTTCCAAAAATACGTCATCAATTAAGAGAGAGAGAGATAAGAGGGAAAGATAGTTAAGTTTCATTTTCTTGTGTTGGAGCGTCAGAGGAGCCTTCGATATCCGAGACATTTTTCCCTTTTATTTTATTCTACCATTTTCGAGAATTTCCAAACAGGGAAAAAAAAAAAAAAAAAAAAAAGAGAGAGAGAGAGAGAGAGAAATTTGACGAGTCAAAGTCAGTGGTATTTTGGGTAATAAAGGCGAAATCCATGGGCAGTTAGGAAGCGAAATCTGTGACAAAATTAAATGCCCATTTGTAAAGGGAGGATGATGATCACATGCAATGCAATTTATCCGGTACCCGCCGGCTCAGGGCGGATTTTAGTCTTACCCATATTATTAAATACATTAAATATAAATAATATAATGGAAGCAGCAATAAAACGGCGTCGTATAATGTTGAGTAAAACCAAGTCTCGCCGGTTACGGACTTTTGTTTCTCGTATATATAAGTCAGAACGAGTCCGTTCATTTCCCACAGGCCACAGACAGTGAAGTATTATTTATAAAAAAAAAAAATTTAATTTTTATTCTTGTTTTATATATAAATCAGAATCAGAGCAAAGCTTCGCTGTTGATCGTGATTTTCCCTCGCTCTTTTTGCCGACACTACTTCTCTTCGCTTCTCTCTGGTACTCTCTCTCTCTCTCTCTATATCCGCATGTATGTGTGTGTATAATTTCGCTAGTACTGTTATTCTTTTTGGCTGAAGTTCAAATCTGTTCTTGAAATTGTGGAACTGGATTCAAAGGTGTGAATTTTTTTTTTTTTGGAAAATGATGACGATCCGTACACAGTGTAGGGCAAGATCCTGCAATTTGCTTCATTCTCTTGCAATATGCTTCTCTTCTTTTGTTTCTTTGTTTCTTTAATTTATTCATTTTTCGGTCTGAATTTCACTTCTTGAACCGCTAGATCTTTCTTGGTTTCAGTTTGCTGATTTGTTTTGTTTGTGTGATGTTCTTGCTTGCTCCATTTTAGCTATAAGGTAGGTAGGTAGGACAAATTTTCTATTTTTATCATTTTTTTTTTGGTTTTCCTTCCGATTTTGGGGATTTTTTCGTACTGGGTTTTTGAGGAAGAGAGAAAAGATAAAAACATTGTGTTCCATTTGCAGCATTAGTATGTGGCACTTTGTTGTTTCGATGATTTAAAAATGGGCATGTTATTTGATGTTCACCACAACATTCCGGTGCTTCATGTGCAATATGCCGATTATAAACCCACATTGTCACTATTATGAATATCTGATATGTGTATCACGTAGTTCATTGGGTAATAGGTTCTGGGTGTTGTGATTCTCCAGAGCATTTTGAGTTGGAGCTCTTAATTTTAAGTAGGAAAGGATTGTAATTATATGTAGAAGGTATGTGGGGACCTTTCTTATGTATTTTATTTTCCTTTGGCTAAGAAGGCTACGGGTTATGTGTGGATGTAATGCCTTGTGAAACATTTTAGAATGTAAGTGGTGGAATCTGTTTGTGATGTTTCGGTTTTGGGGTATAAATGTATTGTCCTTTTACTAAAAGTTCGAGGAGGCCATATCGAGTGGAAGGAAGAAAAAGCAGGAAACGATAATAAATGTTAGGAAGTCAATGTCAGCTATTTTATGCATAAGATGGAACAATAGAGATTACGGATATGGTTTTTCTTGATGTAATTGTATCAAGTGGAGAGGGTGTTCTGAGGGAACTAGCGGTTCAGAAAAAAGTGAAAGATGTGCAAACCACTTGCAGCTACTGCACATGTGCTTTGGTCTTCTGTTTTATAACAACCTTTGTGGACTTGCTAAGTAGACATCAACTAAGTTGTTACTTATGAATATTTGGTATTTGCAGAAGAAACTGAATAAGATAGTCTTGTATGCTTTTTAGACTATCTAGGAATCAATATAGCTAGCCATGCGACATGCACAAAATAATATTAATGTTGGATCTATAGTCAGAGATAATTGGTCTTATAAAATTGTTGCATTTTAGTTGGTTTAACCTGAGCGTGAAATTTATGTTTATTTTTTGTTGCTCTGTTGTTAAACATTTGGATTTTTCATGTTGTGTGTTTTTTTTTTATTCAGACTTTGAGGCTGGTAGTGATGTCAGAGAAAGCTCTGAAAGATCTTAACGCCATACCTGGATCTGAGAGGAGGAATGAAAACTCCAGTAAAGGAAATATTGCTAAGTCTGTAGTTAGCAATACTAATGGAAATATTGAAGAAGGGCAGAAGAAAAACTCTGTTAATGGCGGTGAAACTGTTAATTCTGGAGCAGAGATTGCAAATTCAGAAGTAGAGTACATCGAGTCAGAGAACTTGAATGATGTAGAAGATGTTGACACAAGTCTTAAGGTATTAGCTTTCGGAATTGGGACTGGAGCTTTTCTATTTTTTGATGGTCCTTGGCCTAAATTTGAGCATTCATTCTTTCTTATGATTAAACCCAGAAATTCTGATTTATAGCTCTCGGTGTTGTTGTGACATATTCATTTCCTTTCATCTATCAGACACTCTTAGCTGGACTAGACTCAAAAGATTGGGTCCTCGTGTGTGAAGCACTTAACAATGTACGTCGATTATCTCTGTTTCACAAGGAAGCCATGCTTGAACTGCTGTAAGTTCAGATTTATTTAGGATATTTTGCGTAAAAAAGAGTATTTCATTTGAATTTCTTCTTTCATCTTTTATGATTATCTCTCTAATTTTGATAAACAGGGGAGATGTTATCTCACTTGTGGTGAAGTCCCTGAAGAATCCAAGAAGTGCAGTTTGTAAAACCGCAATCATGACATCTGCAGACATTTTCAATGCTTATAATGATCTTATGATTGAATCATTAGACCCTCTGGTAAATACTATTCTGTAAATTTTGGCCACATTTTGTTATCATGTTCTAAAGCAAAGATTCTTATCCTTATGTTCGATTAATTTTCTGCTTTTCTTTTCCTCAATGGTGTTTAAATGTGATGGATGCAGCTAGTTCAACTACTTCTCAAGTCTTCGCAAGACAAGAGATTTGTTTGTGAAGCAGCCGAGAAAGCTTTGGTCTCAATGACAACTTGGCTTTCCCCCATCCTGTTGTTACCAAAGTTGCAACCATATCTTAAGAACAGGAATCCTAGAATTCGGGCAAAGGCATCAATGTGCTTCTGTCGAAGTGTTCCACGACTGGTAAGGAAACAACATTACATGCATTCATTTGCTAATCTCTTTGCTGGACGAACTTCTTTCATCTGCTAATCTCTTTGCTGGACAAACTTCCTTCTTGATTCCATTCATGACTTTATTTTTATAATCGGTTGCTAATCTAGCTCCATTATAATGTACTCTGCAGCTGGAGAAAATGTGAGAGATTAGTATAAACCTTATTTAGATATTAACCTGTCTAATTGTTTTTTGGGAATTTCCTTTAAGCTTTGGCATCTGTGGACAAAAGTTGTCCTTTGATCATATGGTGCTGCAAACTCCCCAGTTCTGCTGTGAATCTGTTTGCACTTGGCTTAAAACGATAACATGCATTAATTTTCACTCAAAGAACAAGATAGTGTTATCATTAGATTTTATGAATCTTCTTGTTACTTGATGCCAATTATCAGTTTGCTTTTCTTTTTATACGTGTCCTCGGCTTGTTAATAGGGTGTAGAAGGGATTAAAGGATATGGAATTGACAAATTAATTCAGACAGCTGCATCCCAGCTCAGTGACCAGCTTCCTGAATCCAGGGAGGCTGCTCGAAGCCTCCTGCTTGAGCTGCAAACTGTTTATCAGAAATTTTATGATCTCTCGTCAGTAGCGGTATCTGAGCATCCAGAGATGGGGTCTTGGGAGAACTTCTGTCTGTCAAAACTCTCTCCCCTCAGTGCGCAAGCCGTCTTACGCGTGACCAATATTTCGAGGGAGGGACTTGTGATTGGTTCTTGACACGGGATTATATAGAACACGGACAAGCCTTTAGTATGTTTCTCCCCCGTTTACAACATATATGAGCATAGTCTCTACCTTCTTTGCTTTGGTTTGTTCAATCAATTTCTCTTTTCTTCGTTTCATTTTGTAAATACCGTGGAGCATTGAGATGTTTGGAACGTTGCAACTGCAGTTGAAGCACGTAGTTGAGCCAGAGATTTATGATATATTTTTTCATCTATATTCTTTTACTAAACATTCTCTCCAAATTATGGATGTAAAATGTACTGATAAGCATTGTAGAATTTATGGCATTTATCTTTTTTGATTCGCTTTCTGATGGACGTCCATGCTATGCTTCCCAACGATGCGATAGATAATTGTAGCTATTGATTCATTTGTCTTACTTCTTTTGCACCAAATTTGATCAGAAAACTTTCAATCTTAAACTTGTTGCTATTTGCATTTAAAGGAAAAAAAAAAAAAAAAAATAATAAATAAATAAATAAAGAGAGAAAACAAACAGAAATTTTATTTCTAAAGACTGATGTTTTATTAATCAACTCTGCCCAAAGTAACTTGACAACTGTGAGACTTATCATCAAATGACAGAATGCTCCAACTACTCATTATTGGATTAATTAATTTATGGTGAAGGATTTGTCTTATTGATATTTGCTTATAAGGCTTGTTTATGCGTGTTCATACTTGGTGGGTGCAACATACTGAAGATTGAAGATTGATCCTCATGGGCTTCATTCCAGTTTGGACGTCCTAATCATTCAATGACACTTTTGATTATATCCCATCATTTTTTTTTCCCAGAAATTTGTTGTAGACTTTGTTTAGATGTTCACGTTGATTTCTGATTAGTGGTCTTAATCATACTTATTATCCGAAAGGTGAAACAATATTTTGTATTAATGAAAGCTAATTGCACATTGTTATTGCGGATTTAATGTCGCATTACGTTTAGGAAATGTGATTTTGATGTGTCTGCAGTAATATAATATTGTGTTGATATTTAAATTATTTAGTATGTATGAACAGTGCAGCCAAGAAAACAGAAACATAATTGTGGAGATCGAGAAAGAAAAACAAATATTGATTCTTTCTTTCCTTTCTTTTGAACTCCTATCTCATAATTATATGACGTTGATGGGAATTAGCAAATAAATAATTTGTTGCAACAAGAATGAGAAAGAAGCAAATTACTTTCCTTGGGACGAAAGAAGCAAAGTTGAAAAGTACCAATAAGAATTGTTAACATTAATATTCTATTTTCTTACCAACTCAAAATTAACCACATATGAGTGTCTGTTATCCTTGGCTTAATTACGATTAGGCTTTCACTTCCATTTTATATTTTTTTTGTTTTGTCTCATTATAATAATTATATTATCTTATTAATTAGTTCAACAACTCAGCATGCCCATGGATCTTGTTTGTTTGTATTTCCTCCAATGAGTTGTTAATTATTCTTCCAATTGGTTGGTGCCGGCAATATTAATTAAATCTTCATGCTGGTCCAAATTTGTAAAAGCAGTAATTTCCAATATATGACTTCATCTAAACATGGAAGATATACTAAATTAAGTTAAAAAAATGATTAAATTAGATTAAATTAAATCTGTATAAGTTAACTAACTGAAGCGTCCCATGAAACACAGAAGGAATGAAATCGCCTGTAAATTCTAGAAAGCATAATTAGCTCTTTTTTTTTTTTTTTTTTTTTTTTTGGTGCTGAAATATCTCTGTGCAGCTTGGAGAACAAAGATTTCTTCTCATCACTAAATATTATATGTGACAAACTATCAAAAGCTACTTCAAATTTCTACAATTGTGCACCACAAATCGTATAATGTTCCCTTTCTTTGGGTGATAAAAACTAAGGAGTGATCACAATCAAACTACTAATATTTCACCTGATTCCAATAATGAAAAAAATATATATATATATAGAACAAAAAGTACATTCAACAGGAAGGCTGAGAGAGAGAGAGAGATCAAAAAGAAGGGTTTAAAACTCTCAATGTCACAATCATATTTTTGTCTGGACTTGTGTTATTTTATTCTTAGCCTACCCACTTCATTATAGAGAGCAACCCAATGCCCACTTAAATAATACACAGTTAATATTTTTAAACATCTTGCTTACTTCCAAATCATAAGTTTATAGGTTATCTACTTCTTCTTGTCCTGACTGATCAGGTTATATGTCTTAATAGGATTGAAACCATCCTACCTTTTTCTAAATGGTATATTCTACCTCTGATCTTCTTGAACTCCAGCACAAAATGTTTCAAATCCACATATCAACAGATTTGGTATTGCAGAATTTTATAGCTGAAAAATAAGCTTTGGCTATGCCTTCAATTCAATTATGTTCGTATGCGTTTTTGATCATCTGGGTCGTCGTTAAATAAGAGAAACAAGAAAGGAATGGTGAAGAATCAGTATGGTTAACAACCGAGTTATGACAGTGGCAGGGCAGGTTATGGTAATGGCCATCATATTATCAATAATTTTCTTGTTTGTGGGCATTGGGTTGTTGATCTTCGTCCACGTTTGTATTGTTGGAAGGGCTTTGAGAAGAGGATTCGGCAACGTCTCTGTGGTGATGGAGAGAGGAAGCAACGGTAGTAATATTACAGGCAGCACAAGCATGTCTAAAGACGACTTGGAAAAGCTTCCTTGCTTTGATTACATAACCAAAGACACAGCAACTAGTCCTGTGGATTGTGCGGTTTGTTTGGAGAGCTTTCAGGTTGGGGAGAAGTGCAGATTGTTGCCAATCTGCAAGCACAGTTTCCACGCCGAGTGCGTCGATGCGTGGCTTTTGCAGGCAGCCTTTTGCCCGATGTGCCGAACAAGCGCTGATTCGAGCAAGGGGAGCGGTGATCCTGATGCGAGCCTTGAGATGATAGGAGAGAGCCAAACGGCAGAAAGAAGTGGTCATTTGAGAGAAGTAAGGATTGAGGTGGGACAGAGCCAGGGAGTAGTAGTACTAGTAGAAGGTAGTACTGGTCAATTTAGTGGCGAAATGAGTGATAACAATTGAGTTTAGAAGGAATCAAAGCAATGGAAACTACAGAATTTGGTAATTCACTTTCTGGTGTTGAATTAGGGGAGAGCCAAAGTAGGGTGCGAGAGAGAGATTATTCAACCTGTAATGGATGTTGGAAATGCAAGTACCACCACTTTGGTAATGCATATAATTACTTAATGTTTTTTTTTTTTTTTTTTTTTTTTTTTTTTTTTTTTTTTTTTGGCTTTTCATGTCATGTTGGCCAATGGCCATGTGATCGAATCAATTCTGCAATCTTTACAGAACTAGACCACGCCCATATGAAAGATTAGCCTTGGAGATGTGCAGTTTAAATTATATTAGTTGATTCCAATACTCCAAGAAATTACGAACGACTAAAAGAGTATCTCAAATGCAATAATTGATGTATTAATTGTACATTTCGTATTTAAGTATAAAAATAGGCTCTAATAATGTTATTTATTGTGTTAAATTTCTCATAGGTTGTATTTTATAATAAATTTCCTGTCAAGTATATCATAATGAGAAATTTGACATGTGATTGCTATTGATTAAAATTTTTAATTTTTTATATAATCATTATAACTTTTACATTTTTTAATTATTCTAAAATATAAGTTTACTTTTACAACTTTTAAAGTTTATGCTCCGTTTGTTTTGAGAGTTTTTGCCTGATTTTGAATTATGATTTTTAGTTCGTTACAATGTTTTTCTCTCATAAAAAATTTAAATTTCAAAAATCAGAATCATGAACCCATGAACCAAACGTCACCTTAATAATTATGTGAAAAAGTAAATTTAACCTTTCAAATAGCATTATACATTGAAATAAAAATAAAAATAACACATTTAACACTTTTTAATGTTAAATATACTATTAACATTAGCATTACATTGGAGAAAAAAAAAAATTAATGTTAAATATATAATTGGCATTAGCATTATATTGATAAGTTTGTCCATTAAATTTTAAAAATTCTTATTTTACCCATTGAATTTTGAATTGTTCTCACTTAACTCTTTTGTTATAATTTATGTTAAAATCAAACGGAAAAAGAGAAGATTAAATGTGGTCATGTGATTTTTATCTTTTTTTTTTTTTTTTAACAAAAATCCAAACATAAAGGAAATGTTCATTTGACAACTCAAGTCATAACTTAAGTTATGACTTGTGAGAAAAAACACTATAGTAAAAAGGTTAAATTTGATTTTTTAAGAAAAAAATATTGTAATAATATGACTTGAATAATGAAATTAACAAAACTAAAAAAAAAAAATCAGACTGAAAAAGAGAAGAGTGTGGTCATGTGATTTTTATCTATTTTTTTAATAAAAATTTAAATATAAAGAAAATGTTTATTTCACAACTCAAGTCATAACTTGAATTATGACTTATGAAAAAAAAAATAATTTAATTTTTTATAAAAAAATACTGTGACTTGAATTATAACTTGGGCAATGAAATTAACAAAACCAAAGAATTTTAAAAGCTGCGGACAACAAAATTTGCATAAATATGAAACGGTTTCCAAAATTTTCTTTATATAAGTTAGTTTCTTTAGGGAAAAAAAAAATTTATTAAAAAGGAGTGTCATTATGCTCTTGCCTCGATAAGCCCAATTCATAAGAAAAAAAAAAAAAACAAAAAAAACAAAGTGACATATACATGACTGATTTAGTTCATCACGTGAATAGCAAAACTTACAACTAGAATTAGCACTTGAGTTTTAGAAAAATGATTGTCACCAGTAGGATTAATACTACAACTAATAGAAAGTTGATCATATATTCGTATGTGCAAATTTTATCTTAACGTGTGGTGTTATATAATGCTAGCCTTTTTAACTTTTTTTATTAGCTTGCTAAAAAAATACTTAAAAACAAAATTAACTCAACCATCACAATTAATAAAAAGTGAGTATGACCTGTACAAAAGAATCCTAATTTAAACTTTAAGAGTATGCTTAATAGGATGGAGAGATGGAAGGAGAGAGAAGGATGGAGAGAGAGATTTAAGTCTCGTTCACATTGTATATTTAAGTTTTTAATTTGAGTTGAGATGTGATATTTTTTTAGAGCTTTTTACTGTAGTAGAAAAAGTTAAATGTGACACTTTCTTATAATATTTTATTATAAAAACTTAAAACTGAAAACTCAAATCGGTGAAATGAACGATGCCTTAATCTCTTATTTAGTTGGAGGGAGAGAAGAAAAAAGAGAGATGGAGGGGTATCTTTTCCCTCTTGACTCACCAAATTGAATCCTTCCATTAATAGAAAGATTCACGCTCCATTTCGATTTGAGTTTAAAATTTAAATTTTATTACAATAAAAAACTCTTAAAAATAATTACATTTAATTTTTTTACTATAATAAAAAAACTTTCACATAAAGTCACATTTCAACTCAAATTAAAAACTCAAATCAACAAACTAAACATACCCTCAAACAATCCATCCACTTTTATCTTTAAAAGACTATTTTTCTATATGATTAAATTATTAACAAAAATTTAAATAGACAATATAATAATTTAAAAAGAAATTATAATCTATTCTTTTAACTCTCCCTCTATTTTATCAAACAATTGTCATAATACAATTCATCCTTCTTACTCTCTTACATCTAACTCTTTCCATCTTTCTTACTCTCCATCTTTCTCTTTCCATCCTTCTTACTCTCCATCTTTCCAACCAAAGCCAAACGGAGCCTAAAGGATACTATTGATAAGTAACAGAAAGTGGGTCCTGTGATGCTCTGTGTAAGTCGCGTGACAAGCATTTTCCCTCTATTAATGGCTTACTGTCCCCTAGACTGTGGTTTGGTTCAAGATAAGAGGCTGGTTGGGATCTAGAAAGAACAGAACGATGGAATCGGCTATCGAGCCCAAAACTGTTCCATCACCCCCAAAACGACATGTCGTTATCTTCCCCTTCATGTCAAAAGGCCACACAATCCCACTCCTCCATCTAGCCCGCCTCCTCCTCCGCCGCCGCATTTCGGTCACCTTCTTCACCACCTCCGCCAACCGCCCCTTCATCGTCGACTCTCTCTCCGACACCTCCGCCGCCATCGTCTCCCTCCCTTTCCCGGACAAACTCCCCGGCATCCCCGCCGGCGTCGAGAGCACCGACCAACTCCCCTCCATGTCCCTCTTCCACTCCTTCGCCCGATCCACCGAGCTCCTGAAACCTCACTTCGATATCGCCCTCCGGAATCTCCTTCCACGTGTCAGCTTCATCGTCTCCGACGGCTTCCTCTGGTGGACCCTTGACTCCGCCGCCAAGCTTGGCGTCCCACGCTTCGTCTCCTACGGCATGTCCACTTACGCCTTGCTCCTCACCAGACTCGCAATCCGCTATGGGCTCCTCCACGGAAATTGCAACGACGACGATGAAGTGGAAGATTCAATCACCATTCCTCCTTTTCCTCGGATCAAGATCAGGAAAAAGGACTTCGACACGGCGCCGGATCGCAGCAATTTCGATTTCGTCACCAAAGCAGCCGAAGCAACTTCTAGAAGCTTCGGGATTTTGGTCAACAGCTTCTACGAGATGGAGAAAGATTTCGTTGACCTTTTCAACACAGAGTATCACTGCAAGGCGTGGTGTATTGGGCCTCTGTTACTCGCCGAACCGAATTTATCACAAGAAAATCATGTAAGTCATCATCCATGGATATTTCAATGGCTAGATAAAAAAAGTTCGGTTCTTTACGTTGCGTTTGGGTCTCAAGCGGAGATTTGTCCCCGGCAGATGAAGGAAATCGTGAAAAGTTTGGAAGAATCGGAGGTGAGCTTTGTGTGGGTGGTGAGGAAGAAAGAGCAGAGAGATGAGTTGCCAGATGGGTTCGAAGAGAGGGTGAGGGAGAGGGGAATTGTGGTGAGAGAGTGGATTGAGCAGAGAGAGATATTAATGCACGAGAAAGTAAAAGGCTTTTTGAGCCACTGCGGTTGGAACTCGGTGTTGGAGAGCGTGTGCGCGGCGGTGCCGATTCTGGCGTGGCCGATGATGGCGGAGCAGCCGCTGAATGCCAAAATGGTGGTGGAGGAGTTGAAGGTGGGGATTAGAGTAGAAGAAGAAACGAACTGCGATGGAAAATCATTTGTGAAGTGGGAAGAGTTGAGCAAGAAGGTGAAGGAGTTAATGGAGGGAGAGATGGGGAGCGAGGTGAGGAAGAAGGTGAAAGAAGTTGCAGAAATGGCGAGGAAGGCCGTCGGAGAAGGTGGGTCCTCTTGGAAGACTTTGGAGAAGCTGATCGAGGAAGCATGCAAAGGAGTAGATCATGCGAGTAATTATTAATTATGTTAGATTAAGCAGTTGGGTTTTTTTTTATTATTTATTATTTGTTTTATAGAAATTAAGCAGCTGTATTTTCTGAAATATACAGAAATCAAGCAGTTCATCTACTTGCATGTGTAATGATGTTGTTAAAACTAGTGTTCATGCATTGGTTTGGTGGTGAATTTTTTTCCACTTCTTTCAGATTGTTTGTTTGATGCCATTCGGCTTGGGCAATATTTATGGTGGGGAAAGGATTTTTTATTCAGCAAGTATCGTTGTTTAAACTGTTATATTAATTTTTTTATTTTTTAACGGTCAGTTATACCACTTAAAACAGTGTTATTTTATTTTTATATGTCTTAAATTTTTAACATTAGTGTCAATGGATCATGAAAAATTAATATATCAATTAAAACACATTAATTATAAAAATTGCCTTCGGTTTGGTGTTGTAAGTTTTCCCAGGTTTTTCCCCTTTTTCGTTTCTTCCTACTTTTTAATTTCCAGATCTATTTCTAGTTAGTCGTCGTTTTCAAGATGTCTATCCTTTTTCATTCTCCCTATTCTTGTCGTTTTCCATGTTTAATTATGTCTGTTCATTACTTTTCTTCTTCTATCATTGTTTATTTATTTTTTTTTTTTTAATGCTTTGTGTGATTTCTCATGGCTGTTGTCGTTTATCGATCCTCATGTCTATTTCTTTTTTTTAATTAAATATCGTTTTTCAATTCTATATCATCCAAGTTATGCTTTCTTTCCATTTTTTAGTTCGATTAAATTTTTTGGTGACCGATGAGGACAATTTTACGAAGTTTGTTTGTGTTTATATTGTTTCCTCCAAACTTATTGCACGGTTATCTCCCTAAATTTTTAATTTTGATAATTTGTATATTGAATTCACAAACTTGTAGCAAATTATCCTCATTAAGAATATCAGTAACTTTTAGTTCGTTTTATGGATGTCAGCGACTACATATCAGTTTTTTTTTTTTTTTTTTTCCATCCAGTGTGGTATAAAAAACAACACCACATTAAAAAGTGATTTTAATCCTCAAATACGAAGGGTCCGTTTAGTTTACTGATTCGAATTGAGATGTAATTTTATGTGAGAGTTTTTACTATAGTAAAAAAAATTAAATGTAACTATTTTTGAGAGTTTTTTATTATAACGAAACTCAAATTTTAAACTCGAATCAACGAAATAAACAGTACTTAAAACTTAATATTGACAAACTAATTCGAAATTGAGTTGAAAATACTCTTTAACAATCCGATTCTAATTACATGCTTATAACATCTTTTTGATATATTTTAAATATACCATAATTGCATAATAATTATAATAATTTTCACGTTTTATGCTAAAACAACTATTATAGTATTTTTATTTTTATTGTTTAAAATATTTTAAGACTTTTGACTATATTTTCACGTGACTAAAATATCGTAACAGGCCATAGAAAATTACGTTATATGTCTAATTACTTGCGTGGAACGGACAATAAATTTATTTTTAAAATCTGCAAGAAACATGGTGATTCTCTCGTCACTCGTCAACAAATTTTATTTTATAAAAATGCCAACTCACATTAAAAGTCGTTTCTCTCGAAGCCGATAACCATTTATTAACCAAAACTCACGTTCTCCTCTTGGTATCTTAAAAAAAGAAAAAACCAAAACTCACGTTCTTCGCATGGTATCTTAAAAATAGAAAAAAAAAAAAAAAATATGATGAATTTAGACTGATATGATGTTAATGTACTCTAAAGCCTCGTTCATTTTACCGATTCGAGTTTTACTATAATAAAAAACTCTCAGAAACAATCACTTCAAACTTATTTACTACAGTCACATCTCAACTCGAATTAAAAACTCGAATCAGCGAACTAAACGGGATCTAAGTAACTGTTTACTAACTACCAAAAAAAAAAGTAGCCATTTACTTATGATATTTCTTTTGTAGTTAAGAGAAATGTAGCATTATTTTTTTCGTTACTCTCTACATTTGTTGATATGTGAACTCTACTATCTTATTTTCTATTTAAATAATACCACGTTAGTGGAGTTTACGTGTCAAATAGTGAATAAAAAAGTAACTAAGATAGTAATAGAAAAGGAGACCTAACATTCACGTGATTCAATCCCTTTTTCTCTGTATAAAACTATGAAGGGGTGATAGCAAGAATTATAGAGGAGGAGAAAAAGATGGCCAGGTGTAACAGTTCCATGAACTTATCACCACCACCACAATCAAAGCGACATGTCGTTTCGTTCCCTTTCATGTCGAAAGGCCACTAGGGGTGAAAGTCGGCTGGGTAGGGTTAGTTTTTGGGTTTGTTTGGGCCAGCTCGCAATAATCGGCCTGAGAAAATGCTGGGCCACAACATGTCAAATAATCCCAGAACCCGTATACCGTTCGGTTATCTCAGGTAACCTCGGGTTGGCCAGGTTACTTCGGGTAAACCAACTCCAAATTTACTTATTTTAGCCTTATTTGCTGCTTTTCCACTAGTAAACCAACTCCAAATTGGGTGATTTTTTGCTGAATCGCTGCTTTTGCATGGGTAAACTATGGGAAAAAGTGGTATTCTAGGTTAGCGGAGACCAAATGTTTTCGCCTTCTTGGTGGCCAAGTTTTTGAAGTTACAGTGGAAGGGAGTCCCTACGAATCTCACAAACAGAAAAAGAAAATCAAATGAAAATCATCTAATAAAGAAAAAAAGTTCGGCTTATTACAGAAATGTTACAAAATCCCCACCTCAAAGTAGCTTAATCTTGATTCTTGATGGTAGAAAATCTTGGAGGCTAACAGCTCAAAACGGTGAGAGAGAAACTGAGAAGAAAAAGAGGAAGGGTGGAGAAATGACGGAGGAAGTGAGAAGAAGAAGAAAAAGAAACGAAGTGAGACTCAAATTTGAGAGAGGCCGAGAAGTAGGGACGACGCTTGCGAGGCGAGTTGGGAGAAATGAGAAAAAAATAAGGGTTGTACTCTGTAGGTGAGGACTGAGGACGTGTAGGGTTTTTTTAACACACAAAGGGTTATTTCGGCCAGGTAGGGTTACACGGGATTTTTAGAGCTTGAGCCCGTGACCCTACCCACCTATTGCGGGTTAGGCTAATTATAAACCGAAAAAACCCTTATATTTTCAGGTAGGGTAGGGTCGGGTAGGCCGGGTTAGTCGGGTTCAGGGCGATTCCTTACACCTCTAAAGGCCACACCATCCCACTCCTTTACCTAGCTAGCCCGCCTCCTCCTCTGTTGCCACATCTCTGTCACCTTCTCAACCACTGCTGCTAATCGCCCCTTCATCGCCGATTCTCTCTCCGACACTGACGCCGCCATCGTCTCACTCCCCTTCCCAGAAAACATCCCCGGTATCCCCTCCGGTATCAAAAGCACCGACACTCTCCCTTCCATATCTCTCTTCTACTCCTTCGCCATAGCCACTGAGCTTGTGAAACCCCACTTTGAGAGAGCCTTCTGGAATTTTTTTCCACGTGTCAACTTCATGGTCTTGGATGACTTCATCTAGTGGACCCATGACTTGGCCTCCAAGCTAGGTGTTCCATGGTTCGTCTTCTACGGTATGCTCACTTACGCCATGGCCGTAACCATGGACGTGGCCATTAATCAACTGCTCGCGAGTGCTAATATTGGACAAAATGATTTGGTGATGGTGACTTCATTTCCATGGATCAAAGTCACCAAAAATGATTTCTGACCTGAGTTCAATGATCCTAAATTATCCGGTCCATTGGCTCTTGAGTTCACCTTGAAAGTTATAGAGGTCGCATCTAGAAGCTCCGGCGTGATAGTTTGCGGATTACTAGGGCAAGAAGTGTAGGCCCAAGACCTACTGTGTGGGACCTCTTTTGCCTTGCATATGATGATCAGCCAATATGAAAGTCGGCGTTGGCAAAACGTAATCCATGTTTTGTTCATCATTGGATAGACGAAAAGGCCAGTTCAGTTACATAGCGTTTGGGACTCAAGCGGTGATTTGCCCCAAAAGATGAAGGAAATCACGAAAAGGGTTGGAAGAATCGAGGGTGAGTTTTGTGTGGGTGATAATGAGGAAAAAGGAGAGGGATCATGATGAGTTGCCCGATGGGTTCGAAGAGAGGGTGAGAGATAAGGGAATTGTGGTGAGAGAATGGGTTGATCAGAGAGTGATATTGATGCATGAGAAAGTACAAGGGTTTTTGAGTCACTGCGGTTGGAACTCTGTGTTGGAGAACAAGTGCACGGCGGTGTTGATTCTGGCGTGGCCGATTGTGGAGGAGTTGAAGGTGGGGCTTAGAGTAGAACAGTCGACGGGCTGCGATGGAAAATCATTTGTGAAGTGGGAAGAGTTGAAGAAGAAGGTGAGGGAGTTAATGAAGGGATTGTTAGCGTTTATGCCCTTAGGAATAAATGTAACAATTTTCTTCGAGACATTTTGACTATTAATAAAGATTTGTTTATTTCATATATTTATGTATTGTCCTCTTTATGTTCATAATAGTTGAATGTATGATGGTCATTCTAAATCTTTAGATCATGCATGTAATGTGAAGAACATGGGAAGACAAGAATCTAAAGATGATAGTCTAAATCTTATGATCCACAAAGGGAATAAAGTTGGGAGCTTTATTCATGTTAAGATTGTTATGTTGTCTATAACGGAGATCGGAGGTGGGACTCCATGGGTAGAGACATTGATATAGTTTCTAATGGTGAAATCTATATTGGATCGGACCAAAGATGAATTGTTTTAATTAATAATTCATTTGAATAAAACAATTCACTTTTTTTTGATTAATTATATGTTGTCATCTTAATCCCGAGATGGATGATGGTATACTTGACTTGTATCCTTTGATGTACTAAAAACATCCCGACATTATGTAAAGGACGCTTCGGTACTTTGGTTATTCATAGATAGTGGAATCCATAGCTCCTATAAAGAGTCAATGATATCCTCTTATGCATTATCGGTGGATTGGAAAATACGAAACTCGGCTATTAGACTACTCTGTGTTATCTAATGGTTTCTTGTTTTAATAGTATGAATAGTATTTTTCCAATGGTTTGATAATGGAACATAAGATAAATGTAATCGGGAAGGTAAAAAAAACTTGACCTCAAGTCGAATGGATATCCTATGGGGATGATATACTAATATATTGAGTCATGGACTGAGCTAATTAGAGCTTTGTAAATACGCTATATGAATGAATCAAGTGGAATCTAGAGTTTTATAATCATGAGACGGACTTGTTGGTTTACAAGTAGCGTTGTGATTATCAATCTAGTTGTTGTTTTTGTATTTCTACATTTTTTTTTTCTAAAAGAGGTTCAAAGTTAATTCGGGTGAATTTGTTGATTTAGATAAATTGGTTGAATTATTGAAACTACATGGTTTATATTTGTTTTGATCATGTCATTTCTCTATTGGGTTGCTTGGGTGATGCAAGTTTCCCATGTTGAAAAGAAATTAATAGACCTCTAATTGTGGGTAGACCGGTTTGTGAAGGACCGGTCGACCGGTGAGTTATCGCGTCTCTTGGATAGTAACCCGTAGCAGCGTCTTGATGTGGCAAAATCGACTACGAATGCGATTAAATCTTTGGGAAACCTAATTTTATGACTTCCTAAACAATTATAAATAGCCTATTAAGTCTCATTACTCATTAGATCACTTGAGAGACTTTTTTTTTGGAGGCTATTGATAAGAGATTCAAGAGGAAAAATTGTTTAATTATCAAGAACAATTTTCTTTGGCTCTCTTGTGATTGGAAGGAGATTAAGAATACCAAGAGGAGATTAAGCGCGTGTGCCCACTCGCACAACCGATCGTGGAAACGAGAATAAGCAAAGAAGACCGGTTGGTTGAGGCTCTTCCGGTTCTTTGTTTGGAACGCTTTGATCTTCGGGACGTCTTTGTTTTCTGAAATCTCAAAAGGTATGATTTAGATCTTTAGTATTTATGTTATATAGCATCATGAACATGTTCTTGTTTGGCTTTGATGTTGATTAAAATTTTTAAATTCCGCTGCGCACTCGATGCCATTATTTTTCCAACAGGGATAGATGAGGAGGGAGGTGAGGCAGAAAGTGAAAGATGTTGCGAAAATGGTGAGGAAGGCCGTGGAAAAAGGTGGATCCTTTGGCAAACTTTAGGGATGTTCATTGAGGTATCATGCAAACGAGTCTGCGAATAGTTTTTAATTAACTTGTGTCAGAATAATATTATGTAAAAAATAAAAATTAGAATATTAATTATGTTGGACTTGCTTGTGTAATGAATCATCATGCTGCTAGGTCAATCTAGTTGTTGTCGTTTGTTCTTTTTTTTTTTTCTTGTTTCTTGTTGTTTTTGTCGGAAAAACATGGTTTCACCATGTCAATTTCATGTGGGTGAATGAGAAATTAATGCTCTAATTGTGCCTATTAGATAGTTGGATAGTGCTAGAACTTTGGGCTAGTGGGCCTGCCTGAAGCCCAAATTTTTCAGACTCGGCGAGCAAGTCCATAAGGCTGCCCGTCCAAGCAAATTTTTAGGCTCTGGCTTAGGCTACCCGAGAATGGTTGGAATCTCTGAAGCCCGCTGTTGAAAGAAAGCCTTTGACCGTCGACCACCGTAATTTGTTTGATTTTTTTTCCCTCTAGCCTGAATTGTCCGAAGCCCGATCAATGGCTATTTTTTTTGTTACCATTGGTGCCCAACCCGACCCTCTTTTCCTGAAAAGCCCGACTTTAATGACTCTTTTTTTTTTTTAACCGTTGTCTGATTTTCGACCCAAACTCGCCCGAACCCAACCCGCCAAGACCAAAAAAAGACCATTGGATCCAAATTTGAAGGAAAAAAAATCAATTTTTTAACCTAAAAAATTCCCTATAAATACCCCCACATATTTTTCTCACTCAAACTCTCTCACAATTTTTTAAAAAATTATTACTATATCCTAAAGTTCTATCTCTCAAATCGCTCTTATTTTTAATAATATGTTTTGAATGTTAATTTTAGTTTTTATATAATTTTAACACAAAATAACTTAATAATTATTTATATAGAAATACAATTACTAAATAATAGTATATTATATATTATATATACAATATTATAAAAATTAAAAAATATAATAAAAAATATTTATTTTTTTCGGGCCATTCTGGCGGGTTAGGTAGCCAAAACTAGGCCCACGGTCTGTCCATGGGCCTTCTCGTGCTCGGGCAGGCAGCCCAAAAATTTTGGGCAAGCGGGTTTAGGCGTCGAGCTCAAGAGTCCTACATAGAAAATATACTAAAGCTTGTTGAAATTTATAAGAGATTACACCCTCAAGCTTGGGTAAGAATGTGCACCTAAGATGCTCTCTCACATGCAGGGGGTGTGAATCATTTGGCCAGTGGGTTTGGGCTCCAATATGCGCACCCACATGATTTGAGTGACACAAATGATTGTCCGTCAGACTTGTTTTCACACGGGTTTTGTTTTACAATTTTTCCTTTTGCATTTTCCAACTTAAATATGGAATTCATTTTTAAATTTGGATTGTAAGAAACTGTTGTATTAGCGCAGGTTTTATAAGTCTGTATTAGTGTAGGGTTTATGATTCAGAAAACTGCAGCATTAACCAGCTCAGTTTAACTCTGGGTTTATGAGCATAAAACTGTTGCACATTTTACAATGTGGACATATCTTGGAGAAGGTTCATCTGGATGTGCAGTGTTTGTAACTTCTGAATTGAATTTCTATTACTTTGAGAATAAATTCAGATTAATTCATTATTATTCCAGCTTTGTAATATCCCCTACAACAACTTTTATAAGGAGGTCTCCTCAGCTATTTGGGTGCACAAACAAAAATCTCCTCTTCTGCTCTCATTTCTGTTCTTATAGTGTTTTAGGTGTTTTGATGATAGCGTGAATGTGCAATTAGAGTTTGTTAGAATTTCGTCTTTGAAGATCTACTCGTGCTGAAGATCTTGAAAAATAGACGTCATTGTATCTCATAAAAATAGACACTTATTGTTTTAAAAAACTCATACAATTACGTATTTTTAGAGTGAGCGTTCTTTGTTTGAGGTTTAAAAAAACTGTGACCGCTACAAATCTCAACGTATTTTTATTCAGGATCAGTTCTTTGTTTGAGGTTTAATTTGGTTGTAACAATTTATATTTCCGCTGAAATTTCGAGTTAAAAATATTCATCTTATTTGTTTCTATTTTGCTTTATATATATATATATATATATTCTAACAGTTTTGTCATCTGGCCGATTCTTGTCGTTTTCATCATTTAATGATATTTTTCTATTATTGCCTTCTGTCTTGTCAATCAGTTCGTTTTCAAGCTCTCTGTCGGTCAGTTTTGTTATTTTGTTTTTTTATTCTTTTTAATATTCTGTTTTTTTATTCTTTGTAATATTTTGTTTTGTTACTCATGGTTGTTGACTTCTTGTCGTTTTTCAATCTTCATGTTCTTTTGTTTTTCCATTGTCACTTGTCAATTTTTACGTATTCACGTTTTGCTTTTGTTTATTTCTATCATGGTTTATTTTTTAGTCCTATTGCTAATTATGTAGTCATATTTTAATTAAAGGGTTGAAAACAAGTTCAATTATTTTTCTCTGTCTTTTATTTTATACATGCAACCATATATTTAATTAAGAAAATGACGGTCAAGGCCAACTCATTTGCTCAACTTAATTGGAGGCTTTAGATTTTTTAAAAAGGCCGTTTAAGAACTATTTGTTTGAAATATATATTTTTTTTTTTTTTTTTCTCTTTTTTAAAACTATTGTTCTTTTTATTTTTGCTTTTTAGATGAAAATATCAATTGAATTTTTTTGTTCAAGATTTTCTAATATATCTATCTCCATAAATAAGGCTATTAATTGGTTCTGTAAAATTGTGGTTTTCAAGAAATTTTTTTTTTTATATTTTATTTACTTTTTAATTTTTAAATACTTCTTTGTGATAAAGCCATCCATATTATATTTGTCAATATTAGATAAAATTTCAATTTATATTTTACTTGTTACAAACATTAATATTAATCATGAGCTTATCTCTAAGGTTCAAATCAATTTTTAAAATTAATCATGAGATTTTCTCTAAGGTTCAAATCAATTTTTAAATTTTTGTTCTTCTTTTAATTTTGTCACACTCATATACATATATGATTTTAGATATATTCGCAATTAACTAAATCAGCAATAAGAAATTATTTCTTTTTTTTTTAATGAAAATAAGAAACAGGTGAAACGTCGATAATTCCTGTAAAAAAATAAAGCAATAAACATAAGTTTAGTTGTATTGGTAGCTAATCTATCAGTTTAATAATTCAATCTTTTATGATGGACAAAGTCAAGGTGGCTCTGAAAAGGACAAAATTATATACGAAGAGAGAGACAAAAAAGGAGTCATCCAAGAGTAGAGAAAAGAAAGAGAGAAAGTGTTACCAGCGAAATCAGGATTAATTTTTCGCTTAATATTAGTCTCCTAATGATTATTGATATTAAGATGACGTTTTGTCACGACTTTACAGATATGATTGTGATTATAAAAAGAATTAAATTAAACGAGATTAATGAACAACTTAATTAAATTGAATTGATTAATGAAAACTATAAAAATAAGTATATAAATATTAAAATATATTATTTCAGAGTTTTTCTTTTTACAAATAATATTTAAAACAATCTATAAATTTAAGAAAAATAATATAACTTTAGGACAATACCGACTAATACAGTTTATATACAAAAATACAGTACATCTCATAATTTAAAAATTATAAATTACCACTTCAAATCTCGCGTTTTCAAAGAACACGAACCACTTCTAAGACGAAACCTTCAATCCATTAGCATCCACTTATTATGTTATAAATCTAAACTACTAACTCTGGGGGGTTTAAAACATTAAAAACATAATAGTAAAAGTGACCAAAATGCCCAATATGATATAATTTTATAAAACTTTATAAATAAAAATACTCAAGGTTTGAATATCATCCTTTAAAGAAAAGGAAATAAATCTTAAAGTTTCAATTTCATGCATCAGTAACATTAAATTACTTACAGCATTGCTAAACCTTAATTCACCACCATAGTAGCCCGTACGGGTTTCGCGACCTGCCTCAAGGATACGATCTCTATATCCCGATCTATAGGCCATCAAACGTTTTATCATTTCTTAAAATATCTCATTTTAATAAAATATATGTTAAAACCTTAATTCAGTTCATTAGAAATTTAATAGCATTATTCATGTTATTTTCTTAAACTACTTTTCTTTATCAAATATATTTCTCAAAACCTCATTTAACACAATGATGGTTTAATAGCATATGTCATGCTATTGTCTCAAAATCATTTTCAAAACGTTTGCATAGGTCAAAATCATTTAAAACAAGACTATCAAAGATATAGATAAAAATATCCTACCTCTCGGATATTAAACCTGTGGCTAGCTTTGCATTACCTTAGTCTTCACTTTCCTTAAAGCTTCAGTACTCGATATTTTCCACTAGCCTTATCATAAAAGTAACGTTTTAGGATATAATTCTCATTTTAAAATGAATCCAGCTCAATCATGTCTAATTACTTTCTATTAGTGTGTCTTGACTCAATTTAAATTTAACAAACAACTTTACAATTCAATTTAGAGTTCTTTAAAATTGAAATTTAATCTATTAGTTTGGTTTTCTCTTTTGAATTTTGACTTAAAAATGAATTTTTAAAGAAATTTTAACAGTATACCAACAAAAATGTGAAAAATACTAAATCTGTAATTTAAGTTCAATTCCAAAACAACTATTCAAGAAATCATTAAAATCAGTTTTCAATCACCTTAACAAGTTTAATAAGTGAGAACCCCCAAATTCAATCTGATTCTAATAAGAATTTGTCCAAATCTAAACCCTAACTAACCTTATCTCAAGTCAATGGTTCTCGATTTTCCCTCCGTTTCTCTCTCACTTTTTTTTCTTCTCTGCTTCGGCAGAGACACCAAGAGAGGGAGAGAGAGAAGTGAGAGAAAAGGAGAGCAAGAGAGATAGCAAGAGAAGGACGCCGGTGAAGGGGAGAGGGAGAGAGAGTGTGTGGGTGGTGCCGACGAAGGAGAGAAAGAGAACAAGAGAAAAAGAAAGGAGAGAAAGAGAGAGGTGGGTGGGGGAAGGAGAGAAAAGAAAAAAGAAAAGGATGAAAAAAAAAAAGAAAAAAAAAAAAAAAGAGGAGAGAGAAAAAAAAAAAAAAAAAAAAAAAAATTATTTTTGAGGTGTTAAACGTCTTTAAAAGTAATTATTTTTTCTTTCACACTGTAAGCCGTATTAGAAAATAATTATTTGAGGAAGAAAATTAATAGATGTTTAGTTTATAAATTTAAAATTATAATTTAAAATTAGTTTTAGTGTATTTTAAAAAATATTATAAAAAATTATAAATTATAATTTAAAATTAAATATGAATAAAAGAAATAAATATCCTTTTAAACAGATAAAATGTGTTACACAATATTTATTTTTAATTAGTGTTAAGAGACATTTAATTTATAAATTAGAATATATAATTAAAATTATTTTTAATTTATGTATATATTTTATAAAAAAAATATTATAATAAACTATAAATTATAATTTAAATAAAAAAATAACCTAAATACCACGTATCCTCTTACTTTTTTTTGTCTTCCCTATTTGCCAATGTATGAATATGAGTCATGACGTATCCAATGACATAAGACAAAAGTAAAGACAAGTCCTAAGTATATAAAATTGCCTTTTGAACTTGTCATGACGGCCTTTTTCGGTGCCTAGAGATTCTGCATGAATGATGTCAAAATTTGTACGTGTACACGTGGTACCCTAGAGCCCACTCGTACTCTAGAATGCAATTAAATATATATTGACATTTGTAACTATATAGTATCAAATATTGCTAATGCACGTCTCTCGTTCTAGTTTTCTAGAGCTCGGGCGAAAACTTTAGTTCATCATCACACATGCAAAGATAAAAGACAAAAGTCAAAAGTATGCACCTTATTAGCAGTCAAAATTAAAGATTAGGATATCCTACTTTTTATAAATTTAAATTATCGTGATTTAAAGAATTTTTAATTTTTTTTTTTTTTGATAATGTAGCGATTAACAATTGTTATAAAAACAGTACATTCAAATCTAGAACCAAATGAACCATCTTACTCTTTTTATTAATTATTTGATCGCTGCTAAAAGAATATGTATATTTTTTCTTTTGATAATGTACTTAACAATTGTTATAAAAACAGTACATAGAAACTAACCACGTTAATAAATTAAGGAAGGGGGAAAAAAACTTAAAGCGAAAAAAATGGTGAATTTAGACGACAACGGAGGGCGTCAATTCCCCTATATTTTAAGAAATATGTATCGACAATGACATGTCGTTTTGTTGGCAAACAATAAATAATCCATTTTTAAAGAGTTTTCTGTCGTTCATACAAAAATACAGGTCATTAACAGTTAAAGTTAAGAAGATTGCTGCCTCAAACTGGGGACGGAACGGGGTGGGGTAAGCTCTTCTCCTCTCATTCCCCTCCCAATTACATAACACTCTCTTTACATCCATATATATTTATAATATGCATAATAAAACTGGCATGAAAGAAATAAAATAAACGACATGTCGTTAATAGTTAAAAATTTCTGCCGGTTAAGAATTAATGTAATACTAGCTTTTGCTTTGTCGGCATAAAGAGCCAGAAACATGACAGATTTCTCACAACAACATTTGTTCGGTGAAGAGTTTAATTTTGATGTAACGTGACAAGTTTGTTTATTAGCTCTGATATTTTTTTTTTTGTACCCAATCACAAATATATAATTCTTATATATATATATATATATATATATATATGTGTGGATGATGAGAAGAAGGGTCGTAAAGAAGACTCGAAGGATAAGAAGAAGAATATGGGGTCTAACTCTATAAACTCATCGCCACCACCACTAAAACAGCATGTTGTTTTGTTCCCCTTCATGTCAAAAGGCCACACCATCCCACTCCTCCACCTGGCTCGTCTCCTACTCCGCCGCCACCTCTCCGTCACCATCTTCACCACCGCCGCCAACCGTCCCTTCATCTCCGACTCTCTCTCTGACACTGCCGCCGCCATCGTGTCCCTCCCCTTCCCGGAAAACCTCCCCAACATCCCCGCCGGCATCGAGAGCACCGACCACCTCCCGTCGATGTCCCTTTTCCACTCTTTTGTCATAGCCACCGAGCTCATGAAACCCCACTTCGAGAGAGCCCTCGAGAATTTTGTTCCACGTATCAGCTTCATGGTCTCCGACGGCTTCCTCTGGTGGACCCACGACCCGGCCTCCAAGCTCGGCGTCCCACGGTTCGTCTTCTACGGTATGTCCACTTACGCCATGGCCGTCAACACAGACGTGACTGTTACTCAAGTCCTGCTAAAGAGTCCCAATACCGAACGACATGATGATTTTGTGACGGTGACTTCATTTCCATGGATCAAAGTCACGGAAAACGACATACAACTTGAGTTCAGAAACCCTAAGTTAGCTGATCCTTTGGCTCTTGAGTTCCTCACGAAAGTTGGAGAGGCGACAGCCAGAAGCTGCGGCATGATAATCAACAGCTTCTATGAGATAGAATCAACGTTTGATGATTACTGGAACAAACACTATGGGCCCAAAACCTACTGTCTGGGGCCTCTTTGTCTCGCATATGATCAGCCGTGTCGTTTTGCTGATCATCAGTGCCTATACGAGAAGCTAAAGAGAGGAGACGGTTCTGTTCTTTACGTGGCGTTTGGGACTCAAGCGGAGATTTCCCCCCAACAGATGAAAGAAATCGCGAAAGGTTTGGAAGAATCGAAAGTGAGTTTTGTGTGGGTGGTGAGTAAGAAAGAGCAGAGAGATATTGAGTTGCCAGATGGGTTCGAAGAGAGGGTGAGAGAGAGGGGAATTGTGGTGAGAGAATGGGTTGATCAGAGAGAGATATTAATGCACGAGAAAGTAAAAGGCTTTTTGAGCCACTGCGGTTGGAACTCGGTGTTGGAGAGCGTGTGCGCGGCGGTGCCAATTCTGGCGTGGCCGATGATGGCGGAGCAGCCGCTGAATGCCAAAATGGTGGTGGAGGAGTTGAAGGTGGGGATTAGAGTAGAAGAAGAAACGAACTGCGATGGAAAATCATTTGTGAAGTGGGAAGAGTTGAAGAAGAAAGTGAAGGAGTTAATGGAGGGAGAGATGGGGAGCGAGGTGAGGAAGAAGGTGAAAGAAGTTGCAGAAATGGCGAGGAAGGCCGTCGGAGAAGGTGGGTCCTCTTGGAAGACTTTGGAGAAGCTGATCGAGGAAGCATGCAAAGGAAAGGAGTAGATCATGCGAGTAATTATTAATTATGTTAGATTAAGCAGTTGGGTTTTTATTATTATTTATTATTTGTTTTATAGAAATTAAGCAGCTGTATTTTCTGAAATATACAGAAATCAAGCAGTTCTACTTGCATGTGTAATGTCAAAACTCGTGTTCATGCATTGGTTTGGTGGTGAATTTTTTCCACTTCTTTCAGATTGTTTGTTTGATGCCATTCGGCTTGGGCAATATTTATGGTGGGGAATGGATTTTTTATTCAGTAAGTATCGTTGTTTAAACTGTTACATTAATTTTTCAACTGTAAGTACGCAGTGGTGGGCGGTTTTTTTAAAAATATATTACCTTTAAAAATTTTAAAATTTTACATGTCTCTATTAAAATAATAATATATAATCTTATTAAAATAAATATATTTTTTATATATTTTTATTAAAATAATTTGTTAAAAATAATTAATACACTCTCTGTTGACTCTGTCACTACTAGTACGTTAACTTAAAAGCAATTTTATCTTATGTGTCTCAAATTTTTAACATTAAAACAAAATTAATTATAAAAATTGCCTTCGGTCTGGTGTTGTAAGTTTTCCCAGGTTTTTTCCCTTTTTCGTTTCTTCCTACTTTTTAATCTCCCGATCTCTTTCTAGTTAGTCGTCGTTTTCAAGATGTCTATCCTTTTTCATTCTCCCTATTCTTGTCGTTTTCCATGTTTAATTATGTTTGTTCTTTCTTTCTCTTCTTCTATCATTGTGTTTTATTTTTATTTTTATTTTATTTTATGTTTTGTGTGATTTCTCATGGCTGTTGTCGTTTATCGATCCTCATGTCTATTTTGTTTTTTAATTAAATGTCGTTTTTCAATTCTATATCATCCAATGCTTTCTTTCCATTTTTTAATTCGATTAAATTTTTTGGTGACCGATGAGGACAATTTTACGATGTTTGTTTGTTTTACATTGTTTCCTCCAAACTTATTGCACGGTTATCTCCCTAAATTTTTAATTTTGATAATTTGTATATTGAATTCACAAACTTGTAGCAAATTATCTTCATTAAGAATATCAGTAACTTTTAGGGCCCGATTAAGAGTTTTTACCATTAGTTCGATTTGATTTTAGTTCGTAAAAAAAAGTTAGATGTGATTGTTTGTGAGAGCTTTTACATATTCTAAACTCGAATTAAAATTCTTTTTCTTTTTTTTTTTACATTTTTTTTTTTTCCATCAAGTGTGGTATAAAAACAACACCACATTAAAAAGTGATTTTTCGAAAACTAAGGGTTCATTTAGTTCAAATAAGTTAAATGTGACTTTGTGAGAGCTTTTTTTTGTAGTAAAAAAATTAAATGTAACTATTTCTAAAGTTTTTATTATAATAAAATTCAAATTTTAAACTCGAATCAACGAAATCCGTTAAAACTTGAATTGACAAACTAATCCAAATTGAGTTAAAATATTTTTAACAATATTTCTAATTAATGCTTATAACATCTTTTTGATATATTTTAAATATACCATAATTGCATAATAATTATAATAATTTTCACGTTTTATGATAAAACAACTATTATAATATTTTTATTTTTATTGTTTAAAATATTTTAAAACTTTTGACTATATTTTAACGTGACTAAAATATCGTAACAAGCCATAGAAAATTACGTTATATGTCTAATTACTTGCGTGGAGCTGACAATAAATTTATTTTTAAAATCTGCAAGAACATGGTGATTCTCTCGTCACTCGTCAAATAATTTTTATTTTATTAAAATGCCAACTCACATTAAAAGTCGTTTCTCTTGAAGCCGATAACAATTTTTTAACCAAAACTCACGTTCTCTCCGCATGGTATCTTAAAAAAAAAAAAAAAATGATGAATTTAGACGACAACAGAGGGCTTTAATTCTCCTATGTTTTAAGAAATATGTATCGACAATGACATGTCGTTTATAAATTTGCTCAACATGTCGTTTTGTTGGCAAACAATAAATAATCCATTTTTAAAGGGTTTTCTGTCGTTCATACAAAAATACAGGTCATTAACAGTAAAAGTTAAGAAGATTGCTGCCTCAAACTGGGGACGGAACGGGGTGGGGTAAGCTCTTCTGCTCTCATTCCCCGTCCCAATTACATAATACTCTCTTTACATCCATATATATATATTTATAATATACATCATAAAACTGGCATGAAAGAAATAAACTAAACGACATGTCGTTAATAGTTAAAAATTTCTGCCGGTTAAGAATTAATGTAATACTAGCTTTTGCTTTGTTGCCACAAATAGCCAGAAACATGGAATGACAGATTGCTTACAATGACATTTTTTCGGTAAAGCATAGAATATTTACAAGATTGAGCTTGCATGGGCCGGCAAACAATTAATTATCTTCATTTTGGACGATACATCCAAACTTTTCCAATCATTTGTCACGTGCAAACAAAAGCGAGATTAGGGACTTTTCTTTGGAATTTCAAAAAGTGCTATTAACAAAATCATATAATCATCCGCGTTACATATACTTCCACACCTAAAGATTTCCAAACTTTATGGACACCATATAGCCACACATTTTTTCTCTATGTTTGTGTAACAAAATTTTTTCTTTGATCGTGAAAAATTTATATTAACATGTTATTACACAAATAAGCAGTTTCACTTTGGATCATTTCTCGTTCTTCATATTAACTCTAAGCCATGGATATGCTAACACTGAATTGTCACAAATTGGATATGACTAAGCCTGTAACAAAACTCACTTTTATCCTCTTCTTCTTCCTCTTGATATTCGCCGTTGAATTTGCAGTTTCAAAGCCTTATTCAGGTGGCTGCAGCCTCAGTTTTAACCTCTCAACAGCTTTGTTTGGTTCAAACTGTGAAGGAGGAGATTGGGGAGGGTTTTTACAGAAAAGCTGCTGTGGAGCAGCATTTGATGAGTACCTCTATGCGTTAGGCCAGAGGGCGAACCGAACAGGAAAGGTGTTTTTGAACTCTACTGAGCAGAGCAGCTGTTTAGTCTCACTGGCCAAGTTTCATGGAAATATTTCTGGTTGTGGGATTGAGAAGCTGGTCAGTGGTATTGGTGGCTGCTCTGACTTTTCTGTTGCTGATGTTACCAATAAATTTGGAGATAAACTGAGAAGTTTGAATGAAAAGTGTGAACTTCCGAGTTCTGTGGGAACATGGGAGAAAGCTTGTGATTCTTGTGCGGAGGCTTGGGAAGACATTAAAGGAATACACGCAACATCTTCGAAGATCGAAATCGATATCTGCAGGTTCGCTGTGATGGTGTCATTTACTAGTAGCAGGATTGATGATACAAGATATTTCAGCTTCTTTTCTAGATGCCTTGGGGAACAAATAATCAAGTCTGGTATGTTTCCTAGTGAAAAATTTTCACATTCCTTTTATTTAATTCAACCATATGTTATGTTGTGCAACTTAATCTTGTTTTTGTACTTTATGTTTGCCCATTACAGGAAATGAAGAGTTAAAGCATAGTAGGAAGACTAACATTAGCAAAGGTGATTCTGCAATCTTTCATTCAATCACTCAATATGCTTTATTGGCGTATATTATATATAAAAAAAAAATTCTTAAAACAAGAAGTATTTGTGGATTTTAGGTGTGTTGATTCTAATAGGAGGACTCATAGGGGTTGCAGTAATTGTATTGATTTCTGTATGGCTTTTGTATAGAAGATGTATCAGATCAACGGCCCTAACAAAAACTGATGGTATGCTCTAAAGTATTTCAAAGCCAAATCAGAACAAAATTTCATAGCTATGTCATGAAGATAATACATAGATATTATTTGTTGTGGTATTTACATGATAGCATTTAAGGATGTGCTTACTAAGGAACCTGGTTGCCCAAAAGTTCCAATTAAGGAAGTGTATTCTGCAACGAACAATTTAAGCGAAACAAATTTAATCGGCGAAGGAAATGCAGGTGAGAACTTTATGCACAAAGGAGAGTGTAATTGGAGCCCCTTCGATCGAATCTGTCTTAAACATTTACCGTTGTTGCAATGACAGGAAAAGTCTATAAAGGGATGCTGTCAAATAAGCAGCCTGTGGCAATTAAGCACATCGTTGACGATGAAGACATCGAGACATTTGTCAGAGAAGTTACAAGCTTGTCACACATCAGACACCCAAACCTTGTTTCTTTGTTGGGTTATTGTTTAAGGGAAGATGATTGTTTCCTTGTCTATGAGCTTTGTCCAAATGGAAACCTCTCAGAATGGCTTTTTGGTATTCCGAGTCCTCATGCAAAGTTTCTTTCTTGTGACTTAAATCCTTAATGTTTGAGACTAATGTACATGGAATTGTGCACAACAGGTAAAGATAAAGTCCTTTCCTGGATCCAAAGGCTTGAGATTGCAGTCGATAGCGCCCGAGCCTTATGGTTTCTTCACACATATTCAGAAGGCTGCATTGTCCACCGCGATGTCAAGGTTTGGATTGTCCAAGTTCTTCATTTCTATAACAGCTTACTTTTTCCAAAAAGGGAGAATTCCGTTTTGATAAATCAACTTCAGCCTACTAATGGCCTTGCATGTTCTAAAATCAAGGCTAATTGTGTTTAAATTCACCTTAACAACAATTTTTAATTTTTATAATGACCTTCAAATTGTGCTTCGTTGCATTTACTAAAAGTAACTACTAAATTGTACTACTGTATTTGCAGCCAACAAACATTCTTCTGGGTGAGAATTTCCAAGCCAAGTTATCCGACTTCGGATTGTCCAAGGTTATTGACCTGGGTGAAACCTATGCCAGTTCAGAAGTGAGAGGAACTTTCGGTTACGTCGATCCTGATTACCGAAGCAACCGCCGCGTAAAATCGTCAGGAGATGTGTACAGCTTTGGTGTTGTACTTCTGCAGATCATCTCAGGCAAGAAGGTTATCAATATGAATCTGCAAAGACCAATGCCATTAAACAAAATGGTGGGAAATAATTCACCCTTTATAATTCTATCACAACCCAAATTGATTTTTTTGTCACTCTTTGGTTTTACAAATGAATAACTTATTCCATACATATTATTTCTTCTTGCTAGGCAAAAGTTATAACCAAAGGTGGTAACATTACTGAGTTTGCTGATCCTAAATTAGAAGGAGAGTACTCAACAGAAGCTTTTGGTCTTATACTTGAGCTGGCTCTTTCATGCACAGCACTCAAGAGACAACGTCCATCCATGGAGCAAATTGTTGCTAAGTTACAAGAGGCACTTGACAAATCAACAAATGCCAAAGCCTCTACTCCTCAAACTACACCACATAGAAATGCCTGACTTATATATATATATATATATATATATATATATATAATCATATGTATGTGGAGGAATCACTTTTTATTATACTAAACTATACGCCAGTTTAATATACTTTGTGCGAATCTATTCTGTGCATATAAATCTAAAAATACATTGACTTCACTTTTAAGAGTTAGATATGACAGTTTTTAAAAGTCTTAACAAAACTCAAATTGATGAAATGAACAGAGCCTTAATGTTTGTTATAAAAACTTGGCCCAACGGTGGATGCTGCTCAATGCAAAGGGGAAGGATAAGAAATTTCAAGTTCCAAGGATGCAAGAATCTTAGCTCCCAATATATAATTTAACAAAATATATATATTGAATGAATAAATAACCAAATTTGGATTGCATCGGTTTAATCAGTTATTTATATATTTCTATTTAATTTATGGTATAAATTAGGGTATGTATAACTTTTTAAGTCCAATTATTCGTCTTTACTACTTTGTATGAATATTAGACAAATTTTCTGAAAGGCAGTTTACTTGAATTCCAACTCCATACTAAGAATGATGTTCCCCCAAAATTTACCCTAAAATAGGCCTCGCCCTTGTTACCAACTGTTAACTGGGCTTTTAGCTTCGAACCTGGACCACAAGGCCCAATTATTATTTTTTTTTATTTTTCTCTCTCTCTTATTGTTATTTTTTTTTTTTTGGTAAACCTTTGGAAGTTAAACCCTAACTGGTCACTACCAGTGACTTCCCTCTCCTTCTAGCTCATCTTAAACCCATTTCTGAATTCTAATTCTTCGCTTAAACGTCAATGGCGTTCTTCGCTTTATCCAAGCGCTGGCAATGGCGGGCAAGGGCGTTCCCTAACCTTCCCCGAATCTCCCACAACCCTTCCTCGATCCATCACCTCCGTCTCTTCACCGCGAGCCAAGAAGGAGAAGAAGACCCAGCTCCGACAACGGAAAAATCCCCAGACCCAGTTCCAAATCCCGACTGTCCTCCCTCCGAGAGTCCGAACCCACCAAAAAGCCGGCCCGAAAACACCGCGATCCAGAGAACCCCACGAGGTAAGAGTCGAAACCCAGAAAAGATAGAGGATATTATCTGTAGAATGATGGCAAACCGGGCGTGGACGACCCGTTTGCAAAACTCGATCCGGGGATTGGTCCCGCAGTTCGACCATTCCCTAGTTTGGAACGTTTTGCACGGCGCTCGGAACTCCGACCACGCCCTTCAGTTCTTCAGGTGGGTCGAGCGATCCGGATTGTTCAATCATGATCGCGAGACCCATTTGAAGATCATCGAGATTCTCACCCGAGCTTCGAAGCTCAACCATGCCCGGTGCATTCTCCTGGACATGCCCAAGAAGGGCGTGCAATGGGATGAGGACCTTTTTGTTTTGTTCATTGATGGTTATGGAAAAGCTGGGATTGTTCAGGAGTCTGTAAAAATGTTTAACAAAATGAAGGAGTTGGGTGTGGAGCGGAGTGTTAAGTCTTATGATGCTTTGTTTAAGGTTATTTTGCGGAGGGGAAGATATATGATGGCTAAAAGGTATTTTAATGCGATGATAAATGAAGGGATAGAGCCTACCAAACATACTTATAATATCATGCTTTGGGGTTTCTTTCTCTCGTTGAGATTGGAGACTGCGAAGCGGTTTTATGAGGATATGAAGAGTAGGGGAGTTTGGCCTGATGTTGTCACGTATAACACGATGATTAATGGGTATAATCGGTTCAAAATGATGGATGAGGCTGAGAAGATGTTTGTGGAGATGAAGGGGAGGAATATAGCTCCTACGGTTATAAGTTATACCACGATGATAAAGGGGTATGTGTTGGTTGGGCGAGTTGACGATGGATTGAGATTGTTTGAGGAGATGAAGTCTTTTGGTATCAAGCCGAACGCTGTCACATACACGACGTTGTTGCCTGGGCTTTGTGATGCGGAGAAAATGTCCGAGGCTCGAACTATGTTGAAGGAGATGGTGGACAGATATATTGCTCCCAAGGATAATTCCATCTTCTTGAGATTATTGTCTAGCCAGTGCAAGGTGGGCGATTTAGATGCGGCTGCAGATGTTCTTAAGGCAATGATTCGGCTGAGCATTCCAACGGAGGCTGGTCACTACGGCATCCTCATTGAGAACTTTTGCAAGGCTACGGTGTATGACAGGGCAGTTAAGCTGTTAGATAAACTTATTGAGAAAGAAATTGTACTAAGGCCTCAGAGTTCCACAGAGATGGAGGCTAGTGCTTATAATGCAATGATTCAGTACCTGTGCAACCATGGGCAGACAGGGAAAGCTGAAATCTTTTTCCGGCAGTTGATGAAAAAGGGTGTTCAAGATCCTGTTGCCTTTAACAATTTGATCCGTGGTCATTCCAAGGAAGGCAATTCTGATTCGGCTTTCGAGATTTTGAAGATCATGGGTAGGAGAGGGGTAGCTAGCGATGCGGATTCTTATAGATTGCTTATCAAGAGCTACTTAAGTAAAGGCGAGCCTGCTGATGCTAAAACAGCTTTGGATAGCATGATTGAAAATGACCATCTTCCAGAGTCATCATTATTCAGGTCAGTAATGGAGAGTCTGTATGAAGATGGAAGGGCTCAAACTGCAAGTAGGGTCATGAAGAGTATGATCGAGAAGGGCGTCAAAGAGAATATGGACTTGGTTGCTAAGATTTTGGAAGCCCTTCTCCTGAGAGGTCATGTTGAGGAAGCATTAGGAAGGATCGATCTGCTTATGCAAAGCGGGTGTGCGCCAAACTTTGATAGTCTTTTGTCTGTTCTTTGTGAGAAAGGGAAGACAATCGCGGCTCTCAAGCTGTTAGATTTTTGCCTTGAGAGGGATTATGTTGTAGATTTTTCGAGCTATGATAAGGTGTTGGATGCTCTTTTAGGAGCAGGAAAAACTCTCAATGCATATTCAATATTATGCAAAATAATGGGGAAAGGAGGAGTTACCGACTGGAGTGGCTGCGAAGATCTTATCAAGAGCCTTAATAAGGAGGGAAATACAAAGCAAGCAGATATTATTTCTAGAATGATAAAGGGAGGACAAGAAGCCAGTGGGAGCAGAAAAGGGAAGCGAAAAGCCTCCCTCAGTGGCTGATTTGTTCTCTTCACTTTTTCTTGAACTAGAATTCTGCGAATACCATTGGAGTTGCATTTAGTCAAAAACTGGAGCTGAACGAACTCCAGAATATTCTGTTATTTTTTTTTCAAGCAAAGGGTTGTAGTTCCTAAATTTGAAGTTTTTTTAGATTTATTTGTCAGGTTTCAGTTTTGGCAAGGAAGAGAATAAGAGAATTTGATTTTGTTTTTGCCGATTATACTATTTGACGGAACTTCCATCCAAAGTTAGCATTCAAAACCAGATATGGCTTCCGACCCTTTAGACAATGTTTGGGCGTTTATTTCTTGGACGGCGTAAATATACAGACTGGGTTTTTGTTGTAATTAGACTTGAGTTTGCTCATGAATTTAATCTTACAGACTTGAGAAGCCTTTTTTTTTTTTTTTTTTTGCCTCGCGTTCTTTTTTCTTCTATATGTCCTTCCTCATTTCCCAGTTTGTTGCTTGAGAAAGGTTGATGCTTCTAATGCTAAAATAGTACACTACTTTTGCGAGTGTACAAGGTAACGATACAGATTAGCCAAAATAATTAAAATCAACGCTATGAATTGGGACAGAATATTGTTAGTAAACTTATAACTAGTCTATTAGTGTACTTTACGTCTATGTAACAGAAAATCTTCCTAAACTAGTACCTGGTTACTTCACTTGCTAACTAATCATCCTCTTAGTACGAGGAGAAATCAGGTTCATCTGGTTTAAACATCTTGGGCATCTTTAAGCTAGTGGAAGTAGGGCCAGCCGGCTGAACTTTCTGGTTAGCCCCTCTTTTTGTGTTGGCAGCAAATTTCGAAGCCAGAATTGTGGCCCTGAGATTCTGGCCATTGCTTGCATCGTCTCCTGATGGAGTTTCACCACTCTCATTCTCGTAATCTCCGCCAGCTAGCTCGCCAACATAATCATCCTCCTTGCCTGCGATTTGCAAATAGTAAAAGCTCTCCTGCATTGTTAACTCCTTTGCCATCTTCCTCTTCTTAAACCTTCTCCAAGCAGCTTGTATGAAGCAAGCACCCCATGTCCTCCATTGTTGGGAATAGTATCTGAAGGCATGCTGAAGTTTCTTGCTGTGCAGGCGCTTGAACTGACTGGCAACGAACTTGAGGTCCTCAGCTCGAAGCAGAAAAGCTTCAACTTCGGTAAGAGCTCTCACTGTCCGAGTTGAAGAAGGCAGGTTTAGGGTAGAGCTTGGCATTAAGGCCCAAGTCAGTAACTCCTCACCACAGAAGTCACCAGGTCTAAGAGTGATGGAGTTAAAGAAACCGGATCTTCCACCATTAGTTGTGGAGCTCTCAAGCTGTCCTCTAATTATGAACAACATCTCATTTACCGGATCACCCTCTTGAAAGATATAGGTGCCTTGGATGCTCAAAGATGAGACAAGACGCTCGCATATGGCATCGAGAAGCTGGCCATCCATTTGCGAGAAGAAAGGAACCTGTATGACGAAACAAAAAGAATTTGTGATTGAATATTCGTTGGAAAGAATGAGGACTATGATGTGATTGATTTTCTTTAAATTTATGCATAATCCGTTGTTTAGAAAATAGAAAGCCGTAGAACATAATAACAAAACATACTCGGCGAACAAGGGCAAGACACAAATGCCGTTGAATTTCACGTCGAAGATCTAAAGGTAACGAACGCAGTATGGATTCTTCATTAACTCCTCTGGTGGCAAGCCATTGGTATTGCACGAACCGACGAACGCGTTCCTGCAAATCTGGAGGTAACTGGCGATGCCTCATCCATTCCTCAGTATCTCTTCGCTTGACCCTCCATTCTTCAAGTCTTACCGTCATTGATTGCAAATAAGTCTGACAATCAACAGGAAAATTCGTCAAGTCAGAACGAGTATTTTCTGTATAATTATGCCAAATCTTTTACTGAAAACTGATGCAACTGTGCCGAAAAATGTGGCTATGCAAAATATGCCCAAATGGTCTTGACAGACCAGTGATGAGCAGAGGAAGTTATTATATTGTACCTGCATATTTCCAATCAAATGCGAGAACAGAATTAAACCAATTATGCATATAAGAATGCAAAAAGTTGTCTCGCCAAGGAATCGGCTTGTCTCCAAATTCTGTCCATATGAGCTACAAAGAGAAAAGACATGCCAACATTAGTGCTGAAAATACGTGAAATCTAACTTAAGCAACTTAGCATGTTATTTACCACCATAATTATAATAATATCATACCAATTCAAGTCATACCTTAAGTTTCTCAAGCCCCACCAAAGACAATACAAGTACTTCTCCACAAATCTTGAAGAGGCAACTTCATTGGTAAAAGCATCTGCAAACATTCCAAACTTGAAATTGATATTGTCGTTTCTCGCATCGCATCTAGTAGTGACGCGGGTGGCATTCAGCCAAGACCTCCGCGCAGGCATTTCTAAACTATTACAATCCAGATAAGAAGGGAGGCAAGAGAGAAGCCGCGAGGCGCTCTCCTTGGTGCACTCCATTTGCCAACATGAGAACTGCCTTCCTATGGACAACAGATACCAAGAAGCTCCTAATATCTTGAACAAGAACATATAGTTTGTACAAAATTCAGCTTCAGCAAATAAGATAAAGCGAAAAACAATCTGACAATCTTAGACATATAATTCGGATGCGCCTTACATGACTAGCTAGCATGTAAAGAAGAAGATTGTACGCAGCGCCGGCCCAAGCAGTCTTGGCGACAACGCCGGTAGTTTTGATGATACGCTGATTGAGAGGGAACATAAGAAACAATCTAGGAATGTATTGAATGAGAACAAAAAGTGCCAAAGTGTTGTTGGCATGATCAGCTCTTGAGTTTCTGGTCGCCGGAATTACTAACCAGATAACAATCTGCAGATCAAAATGCCACCAAAAGAGAGAAAAATCTATTAAGTTTTAAGAGTAACAATTGGTAATTCATCAAGAACAAGATTTATTCTAGGAATTAATTTGATAAAATATTGATTAATTGCACATATGCAGTATATAAATTCATCATTATTGAATCACATTTTACTTCAGCTTAAAGACCTCCGTGCTATTAACTATTTGGTAAATTGACTGTTGCAAAATGTCAAACAGATAAAAGTCCAAAATAGAAAGTAAGAAATTCATGGAAAATTGGCATGCCTGAGGCAAAGGAAGCGCTGCGCACAGATCGATAAGGAAATCGGATTTCAAGTAGCGCATGGCGATCTCCCTGGCGTCCATGACGAGCTCGCCGCGGCCGAAAACCCTAGAGCTGGGGGCAACGAAGGCGGTGCGGAACTTTATGAGGACGTGGAGGATGAAGAAGAGATCGGTGACGGAGCGGAAGAAGGTGATGGCGATGCCCAGGCGGAGGTCGGTGGAGAGGCAGGCGGGGCCGGCGACAGAGGGGAGGTAGAAGTAGAGAGGGTCGATGAAGAGGGCGATGAGGCAGGTGACGAGGAAGATGTGGTTCCAGTGGGCCACAATGTCGCAGTCTGGGGCCAGGATCTGGTACCGCCATAGGATGTGGTGGGCGTGCTCGTCGCCCGAGACGGCGGCGGTGGCGGTGGCGTCGCTGGACCTGGCGAGGTGTCGCCGGAGGTGGCGGAATTTGGAAGCTGGTGTGGAGATTATTCTATTCATCTTCCATGGCGGATTCCAGGGTTATCGGACTCCGCAAAGAGCTTGGAAAGAGAGGAGAAAAGCGAGGAAAGAAAGATTATCAACAGGAAGAAGAGAAGAAGAAGAAGAAGTTGGTTTTGGGTGATTGAGGATGAAAGGGAGTTACAGAGAGAGAGAGGCGGGAATGGGAAGTGAATTGTTAGTTATATGACCGTTGAGATTTTCGCGGGGAAACTGAAGAAAGCGCGGAGACCTCGGAATTATGTCGGCATGTAATTTTAAAGCAAATTATTATTCTTTTAATAAATTGAGAAAAAAAATTATTTGAAAGGAGAAAAATCATTATTGAAATTAGTTCATTTTATTAATTAGTTTATTTTGTTGGAAGTTTACATTATTTATTAAGATATTAGATAATTTGCTTGGACATTTAAAAAAAGGGAAAAAAAAGGGGCAAATTTTCTCGAAGAGAGGAATGGATTCTTCTGATTCTCTCTCTCTTTTTTTTTTTTTTTTTAATGAAGACATTAATAATTTTTAGCAAATTAGTTTTTATTATTGATTTTTCAAATTAGTATGATTATCAGCAATGCTTTTTTATTGTTAATTTCCACGTGACTTTCTATTCTAATTTATTGTTCTTATTATTATGAGAGGGATTTATTCTATTTTCTTATCTTAAAATGCGGCTCCGAATGAGGTGGATAAAAGAAACAGTTTTAATGTAAAGGTGTTAAATATGTCATGCCATCTAATTTCACGCCCGCCATGGGCTTGGGCCATGCTAGGTACGGCCCTGAATAGTCTAGGGTCGGGCCTAAGGGAAGGCCCTCAACCCCAAGCCCGAGCCCAGGCCCTTTATAAGCTGGCTTTGGCCTTTTTTATTTTTTATAATATTTAATTAAAAAAAGAAAATATATTATATGCATCCAAAAGATGTGATTTTATTGAATTGTGATAATACGAATAAGTACACATAAATGACTGTTTCGTTAAAAACATTGTCAAGTAAAACCCGTGGGGAGATCGGGACAAAACTTTAGCGAAAGAAAAAATAGTGCAATATTCTAGGATAAGTAAATTACAAAACCTAAGTGTTTCCAGAAGATTTTATTACGTCTAAGTTAGAAAAATATTCTTGAATTGAATCATCCGTATATTGTTGTTTTCGTCTTCTAGTATCTTCCTTGTTCTTCCTCGTTGTACACTGAAACATTATTAACCGGAGCAATTTTCGGTTCAGTAGGGGTGGTGTTGTGGGCCAACATTTCATCCTCATAAAATGGCTCATCACCAAGCTCAGGGAGAGCAATGAAATCAGGGAAATTTAATGCGGCCATTTTCTAAAATACAAAATAGAAACTAATGTTAATTCGTTCATTTATAAATAATAAACAATATAAATAAACTTGAGTAATACAATATTACGTGATAAAATTGATAAGTATAATATCTTTTTTTCTAGAATTTTTGGAAATTGATTAAACTTTGTAAATGAAATAGTAAGAAAATAAGTAATCGGAGAGAAAAGCTTAGAATCAATATCAAAGAGAAGATGAGATATAAAAGGAAAGTGAGATGAGAAGTTGATAGTGAATTATTGTGTGAGATTTAGGAGTATTTATAGATGAATTTTTGGTGCATTTCTCGGCTTGTGACCGTTGGGCCCTTCGCATGCCCAACAGTCGGCTCGTCACGGACCTAACGGCAGGCCCGTCATGGGCCGATCGTTGGGCATGCGAAGGGCCCAACGGTCACAAGCTGGAGGACCGAATCGTGCGTGGACCGGGCTGAACAAATGATGAATCTAGGCTTGAGCTAAACTGGGTTTAGGCTGGGAAGATAAGTTCAAGGGCTATCAGGTTGAGAAGTCGCGGCCCAGCCTTAGCCCATCAAACGTGTTGGCCAACGCAGCCTGTAACAATATCGTACCGGGCCGTGTCAAATCCAGCATTGTTACGAGCTGGGATGGCCTAACCCATTTGACACCTCTACTTTAACGTGGACTCCACAACTTAAAATTTACGACAATTTTATTTAAATAATCTTAATAAATACCCTTTTAAAAATATATGGATTAAAATTTTATATTTTTAATTAATAATATTTTTAGTTAAATAATTACATTACAAAAATATTTATCAATAATAAGAAGTAAAAATTCATACTTTAAATTCTCAATTTTTTCACTTTGTTGTGGTGTTGTGTGTTGTGTTTTGTCCTCTTGTGCAATGTGTAATGCGATTTTGTGCGGAGTTGTATATTTCCGGAGCCGTATATGGTAGTGGTAGGGTTCTATTATTTGTTTATTAATGGCATTTTAAATTAAGGATGTATCGTCCCAAATAGATTTTTCTGTATAAAAGTCATATATGCATTTTTATTTATTAAAAAAAAAAAGGAGAATCCTACAGTAAAGAGTAAAGTATATATATTATATAAAAAAAGTGCTTCAAATATAAACTTAAGCTATAAACTTCCAAGTTTCATAGTCTAAAAATGAAAATATTAGAACATTTAAAAATTTAGATGTTTAGATCCAAATATCTTTTAATGTGTAGTTTTAGAATTATATTGATTTGGATTTAATTAACTAGAAGAATAAAATGGAAATTCAGTGGTTTAAAAAAGGGGTTTAGGGTATCAATATATATATATATATATATATATTGATAAGTAGGGTATCAAATATTTTTAAAAACTACAAAGTAACATTAAAAAAAAAAGTATCTTTTTATTATTTTCAAAAGGGTTAATAGTTATGTTAGTCCCTAAACTTTGAGTTTAGTAGACATTTTAGTCCATAAACTTTTAATTTAGGCACATTTAACCTCTAAACTTTCATTTTTAATAATTTTAGTCCTCGACAAGAAAATTAATTAATAATTTTTAAAATTTAACAAAGATAAAAATATGTTCATCGCGTAATAATTAAAAATTTTGCAAAAATAATTATGTTATACGTAAATTTTTTTCTTCTTTACAACTAACTCATTAAAACTATAATATTTTATACATATTGTAACTATTTATGTACAATTTTCTGTTATCATGTGATAATGATGTGATTATTTCTACAAAATTAGTGAAATCTGTCATCAAATTTACTGTCAGTGATCAAAATTGTCAAAAAATGAAAATTTAAAAACTAAATGTGTCTAAATTAAAAATTCAATAACCAAAATGTCACCCTCATAATTTAGAGACTATAAGAGCTATTAACCCTTTTGAAAATAGCATGGTATCAATAGATGATGAAAACCCTTTCTCTTTTCAGTTAAAAACGACGTGTAGTTTATATATATATATATATATATATATATATATATATATATCTAGAGAGTGTATGACGTTTTCTTCCGTTGTTTCTCAAGAAAACTTCGTCTCGTTCTATAAATTGCCGTTTATTCAATAATACGACATTTGGTTTTTGTTCAGTGTCGTTTTATTCTTTGTGTATCATTTTATAAAAATAAGTTGTCGTTTATTCTCTCAGCATAAATGTTGTCTTTTTATCCTCCGATTTCAATGTTGCATTCAGTGTCGCTTTTCTTGCTACCGAAATGACATATCGTTTAAAATTGATACAAAAAATACAAGTCGTTTGCTCACTTGTCGTTTTTCAAAACGACATGTATTTTCATCAACCATACATTATCGTGCATTCAATGTCACATTCAAACGACTTGTTGGTTATTGTCGATAGCAAAAGAAAGTGTCGTTTTCTCCACTTGTCGTTTCTTTAAGTAATTATACGTCTTTTTTTTTTTTTTTTTTTCTGAACCACAAATAATTATTACCATTTTCCTTCTACAAAAAAATTAATAATAAATGTATCTCATGGAATGAGACTACCGAGCGGAAAGCTGGAATCTCTCAAATGAATGTTAGATTCATGTTCGTTTTAAGAAGAGCGTGATTATGTTTCATATTGGAAGTCAAAGTTAAATGCTTGCAAAACGTAAAATTTGTTAGAAAGAACTATTATAACTAAAACTCAATTTAAAATTTTCACTCAAAAAAATGCTTAACTTAAAAATATAAAAAACAACCCTATATATTCAGCGTATGAATAGGAATGTCTTGTTATAATACGACAAAATTAAGAACGAATTTACACTTGGAAAAAGTATAAAACCGTTATTACATCTTTAATTTGCACAACAACTTCATATTTACAATATTGGAAAAAAAAAAAAAAAATTAACTTTAGAAACTATATTTTCAAAGTAAGATCCTCATAGAAAGGCCATCACAAAAGGCATTTACTGGTTCTCTCGAAAAGGGAAGGGAAAAAAAGGTGATATGAGAAAAAGACTTGGCAAAACATACTAATGATTGTCATTTTTAGTTTTCTTAATGATATAAATCTAAATTCCCTTAAGAAAAATAAAAATCTATATCTTCAAATCTTTTGATGGCTTCAATGTGGAATCACCTATAAATAAAATATGACATGTTTTGTTACTATCATATGATGTAATGGAGTAGTTAGACACGAATTTTAAAATTTATGATTTTCAGGAAGGTCTTATATTTAATAGAGTAAATTGAAAATGAAAAATATATGTAGTCGACTTTAATTAATTTATGTTTAAGACGTTGTTGATATGATGCAATGAAGATGCACAGAGATTAAATCAGCAAAAGCAACAAACCCTACAACTTAAAACAAAATATTTTACCAATACTTTCTGACGGAATCAAAGTATTCTTTATATAAATTTAAATATTTAATTTGGCTGGCGAAATATGTGAAAATTATCAACCGGCTGCGCCTGCATGAATATTATAAAAATGATATACTTCTGCCGTCGCTCATTTTGCTAGTAATTAAGAAACATTTTCCGTTGAATCTTATTACTCAAGAACAATTATTATTATTATTTTTGAACATCTGGGGCACATGTATTTTGTGTGAAGATTTTTAATGACCTAAAATTATGTTTGATGGTTCTTTTTAACTTTATTCTAATACAATGCAGATGCCTTTACATCATTTCGATCGAGAGGTAATCTCCTTTAAAATAAGTAATCACGTCTTATCAAAGATCAAATAAGTTTAAATAATTTAGTCCGTTTAGTTCGCTGATTTGAGTCTTTAAGTTGAGTTGAGATGTGATTTTATATGAAAGTTTTTTATTATAGCAAAAAAATTAGATGTGATTATTTTTTAGAGTTTTTTTTCATTTCATTGATTCGAGTTTAGAATTTGAGTTTTTTACAAAGAAAAGTTTTCCTATAGTACATTTAAAAGTTATCGAAAAACTCTCACATTCACATCTTTTCGAATTTCAAATAAAAAAAGTAAAAGTTCTCTTATTATAACCAAACTAAAATCACAAATGAATTTGACCTAATTAAAAAACAAGAAAAGAATATTCAAGGCATTAGAAAATGGTTCTGCAAACGTATTTTGTACAGATAAACCAGGTAGAAGATGCTAGTAGGGTTATTTAATAAAACTTAAATTCTAAACTCAAATTAGTGAAATGAATTGGGCCTAACTTTAATCCTTATTCCAAATCAAGAAAAGAATATTCAAGGCATTAGATCCCATGATATGGTTCTGCATGCTTGATTTCCTTGCCTCGTATTTTGTACAGATAAACCAGGTAGAAGATGCTAGTAGGGTTATTTATTTATTTATTTATTATTATTATTATTATTCAGATGGACTTGATTCAGGAACAGAATAAAACCCGCATTCCATGGACTCACTTGATCTTCATGGCGTTAATGAAGGGGAAAAAATAAATTAAAAAATTACCGTGTACTATATCGGTTCATATTATATTCGCATCAATCAACTTATCATCACTATGTTTGATAATTGCCTGACCTTTTGCAACATTAAAAGGATCCTAGTAGAGATTCTCTTTTTTCTGTGCATAATTGTTTTGTAGCTAAGTATTTGTTTGAGCCTTTGATAAAGTCGAGAAGATCATCTTATAATTATTTAAGATTCATTTAATTTATTAATTTAAATTTTTAATTTAAATTAAAAAAAAAAAAAAATATGATATTTTTTTAAGAATTTTTTATTATAAAAATTTAAAATTTAAAATTTAAATTAGTAAAATCAATGAAGTATAAATTTTCATATCATCTATATATGAAGTGAAAGAGATAAGATCATGAGTCAGTACCAACTTTCTATTTTGTGACCCCCTTTGGTCGCCAAGCTGAGTTATCTTGTTTTTAATAACTTATACACTTGTACTACTAAAAAAACTTTCCATCCCAAAAAGATTTTTACTTTTTTACGAACCTTTTCCTACTTAAAGTGGTTTTCATTTAGGGTTAGACACACGTCTCTGTATTTTTCTGGACTCCAACCAATTGAATACGACATGTCCGAAAAAAGAGTTTAAATTTGCCATGGCAACGCTGCCATTTGTTTTATTGACACCCACAAGTTTTCTTCGAGCTGAAAACAACATTTGGGTGATTAGTGAGACGAATTGATTAGTGAAACGAATAAGCAAAGTTGGGTTTCCATTAATTCTCTCTTAATAATAATGGGATATGAAAGAATTGACTATTCAAAATGGTGGGATCCATCTAGAACGCAGATATTTTTTTTTTTTATAATAAAGGCTCCAAAAACTCTAGACGGTTAAAAAAAGAAAGAAGTGGTAGTGCCATTGTACATTTGCCACTACTCGTGGGAAGTGGTCACCCACTTGCATAAAATGAAAACAATATGACAAATTTTGGGCACTTCTTATAATACGAAGGACACTTGTTATAATCTCCTCTCCACAAACAAAAGATGTGAGTGGCTCCCCTCACCTCCCGTTTATCTTATCTTCAATTTTATAGTATGCATCATCATGGACTTCGCAAGCACAATACCTTATAGTACTTATACCTAATATTTGGCTGCTCTTATTTTATCGGCTAATTTATTTGGTTATCATAAGGGTTCTTTTCAATTAAATATTTTAATTAAAGCATGAGAAATCAAACTAAAGTTGTTGCGAACAACATTAATTGAAACACTTTAATTGTTAGGCCTACTTGTCATCAATCATCAACTGTTGTACCTCTAATTCATATGTCTGAAACTTAGCATGCAACTTCTATATATTAGGGATTTGGGATTATTATTCTTTGGAACTGTTTTTTTTTTTTTTTTTTTTTAATTATATAAGATTTCAATTTTTATAAGCAATAAAAAGTATGAGACCTTTTTTGGTATGCTAACATACTGATAGATTAAGTTTTTTATCAATCAGATCTGTATAAAATCACATAAAAATTAAAAAATACCAGACATATCAGAGAATCTCTCGAGAAGTATTAGGGATAGTGGGGTTCATTTCACCAAAACTTTTGTTGGCTTTTGGAAAAGTATTTAGAGTTGCCCTTGTGATGAATTTTTGGTTTTGAAGAGGAGGAGTTGACTGGAATCTCTGCATTGCCTATATCTGGCAAGACAATGACTTGGTAGCTAGCAACTTAGTAATAGTGCCTTGATTGGGCTCTAGAAAATACTTCTTATTTAGGAGCATTGGATTAAAAAAAAAAAAAAAAAAAGAAACAAAACATAAGGCCGCCTATAGAATGGACACAGTTGAAGGTGGTAAGTTTAAGAATCTGATTCTTGCATACAACATGATTTTCTACTGACCAGAAAGTGAAAGCTTGCTTTACTAAATGCAAAGTGAAGTTATATTCGTGATGCAAATCTCGTGTTTTTTTTTTTTATTAAAGAGATTTCAACATGGCTCAACCACCTCAAGTAGCTTAAATTGACATTTACTTTTGTTGGCTGCTTAGTTACTAAATTATAAGGCTCATTATCATTCAACAATAAGCCCGAATTGAATTAATTCATTTAATCATTCCCTGGCCTAATTATATGTGCATTAATTTCATTGTAGACGTTGTGACACGTTACAATTAATTATTGGCTTTTATAATTGGAGAGAGAGAAACTTAAGTAAGTAGGTGAAAGTAGGCTGATATTAGTCTCCTGTGAGCTCAACAATTGTCAGGATATCCATGAAGTGCATGCCCAATCATAAATTCATTCAAGTAAATAAGTCCATTTCTGAAATAACATTTTTCTCTTTTGTCACTTTTCTACACAATATCAAAATTTATCAAAATTTATCCCCACAATAACATTATGTGGATGTTAGTGAACTACTTAAAACGTGACATGAAGATCCCAGAGTTTCAAATTCAACCCATAAATATTAATTTAAAAAATAGGCAATATTTGACCCCCTTTTGTTAATCATTTCTCATTTGATGAATTTTTTAAGGAAAGATAGGAAGCTTTTGCACAATAACTGAAAGAAAAAGAGCAAAACCAAAAAAGAAAGGAAAAAGAATAATTCAGAGGTGTTACTTATTTATTTTATTTTATTTTTCTAGTTCACAAGAAAAATTCAGAGGGGTTAGTGTTGGGAGTTAAAAGGAATTTAAGGTTTGTCAGTGCATGCTTTGTTTTACAGGGCAACTTTCTCACTGGATGGTCCATATCATCATTTTCTTCTTCTTCTTCTCCTTCTTCTTTTTCTTCTCTTTTTCTTTCTCAAAAGAGCCAAGTGGAGGTGGTGTAGAGTGAAGATAAATCCCATTTCTCTCTCATATATATATATATATATATATATTTCTTTCGATATATATATATATATATACTCTATCCAGAATCTTTACTGAACAAAAAGCAGAACCAAAACCCACCATACCATTATTCGCACTACAAAAAACCAACCTTCTTTAGTTCTTTCTGTCTCTCTCTCTCTCATCACATCACAATAATCTATTCTGTAATTCCAAACCTTCTCTCCACTCTCTTTTAGTGTTTCTTTTCTTGTTTGTTTTTCATTTGTCCATTCGTGGGGAGAGTGAACTACTTTTCCGGTCATTAATTAAAAAAAAAATCCATTTTTTTTAGTTTAATACAAGTTTATCGTCAGAGCTGCTTGTTTTTCTCCGACTTGTTCTAACTAGGGATGGCGTTAATCCATCTGGGTCTCCTTCAAATTCTCCTCAAATGGTTTTTCTCTGATTAATTTTATCTCTCACCCATTAATGGATCTGGAGGGAGTTATCCGCAGCCACCCTGACCCAGTCAAGGTAAACAAACAAAAAATATAAAAAAAAAAAATTCTATCTTTTGTCTCTTTTTGGAGTTTCTGATGAATTATTTGCTTACTTATTTTTTTTTTTTTTTTGCAGAAAGCTTCATGGAAAACAGTACTAACTCTGGCGTACCAGAGCTTGGGAGTTGTATACGGCGATTTAAGCACTTCTCCTTTGTATGTCTACAAGAGCACTTTCGCAGAAGACATCCAACATTCGGAGACGAACGAGGAGATTTATGGGGTGTTGTCGTTTGTGTTCTGGACGCTAACTTTAATCCCACTTGTGAAATACGTTTTCATAGTGCTTAGAGCTGATGATAATGGTGAAGGTGGAACTTTTGCTTTGTATTCATTGCTTTGCCGACATGCCAGAGTTAGCTCCTTGCCCAATTGCCAGCTTGCTGATCAGGACTTATCTGAGTACACAAATGATGGGGTCGTTTCTTCTGCTAAAACCTTACGTGGGTCGACCTTGAAATCCACATTGGAGAAGTACAGAGTTCTTCAGACGGTTTTGCTTGTTCTGGCTCTTATTGGGACTTGTATGGTTATTGGAGATGGAGTGCTCACACCAGCACTTTCTGGTACTATTTCTTATTGGGTATTTCTCGAATTTTTTATTGCGATATTGGAATGTGATGATTTATTTATTTATTTATTTTTTTACAAATAAATGTTGTGTTTTTGCAGTTTTTTCTGCTGTCTCGGGTCTGGAGCTTTCCATGCATAAAGAGCAACATCGCTGTGAGTACTAATACAGCTTTTTACAGTAACAGCACTTTTGAAATTACAGTTTTGCCGCTTTACTGTGAATTTTTTAAAATTTACGGCATTACCAAACTGGCGCTGAGTACCTAATTTAGCGGTCTGAATATTTCAATCATGTTCTTTTTTCATTTTTTTTATTTTATTTTATTATATATATATTTTTTTTTTTTTTTTTTACATTTTTGGGTGTTCGGAAGAGAGGGTGAGGAGTTGGAACTTTGAATTAATTGAATTAGGATTAATGAAGGCAATACTGTAAATAGATAGTACACAATTAGTTAATTAGGAAGTTATGGCTCTCACTGGTATACCAAAAACTTTTGGGAACAATTTCATAGAATTTCTCTTTTGCTTGATTTCTAAGAAATTAGGTAATCTAATATTGTTTAACTGCTTAGAAGTTGGAGATTGAATGTTTGTTTGAAATGTCAACAACTTTTCTTCTTCCTTTTGTTTATGCAAGACGTGACGCCAGTGGACACGAGGGAATACCAAAACTTTTTAAAGAAATGCATGCACGATCGTGGGTCCCCCTACATATATATTAAGTTAAACTTCCTTCTTTTAATCATCTAATCACCATCAAGATTATAAAATATAGTTTGATAACATTAGATGGTTCCCTGGTTGTTAACAAAAAAACAAAGAGACAAAATGTGGCTGAGAAAGAAAGAAACAAAGTTAAATTTACAGATTATGTAATTGAGTGCATGATAAAGTTGCTTCTTTATAAAGTTAAGGTGTCGTTTTTAGGTAAAGAAAAAGGTGATTTAGTTTGGATAAGACTGAATAATACAATATAGTCAATAGAATTCTCTAGTTCAGACATCATATTCGTCTTTTTTGATACTCTAAGAAGCATACATAATCATGATTTTGGTGTTAACTATGCTTATTCCTCTTGTTTCAAACACTGGAACAATTAAAGTCAATTAACATTATAACTAATAACTGTCAACCAAATTTGCCACCATTTTTCTAGTCAAATCATCAGTTTCACCATTACCAACACAACTTCTCAACATATATGTATAAAATACGTTGGTACACAAAAAGCGTCCATGTTTTGGTGCTATCACCATATTTGTCACATTTGATAACTTTTATTAGTGGGCAACGAAAAGGTGCAACTTTAGTTGATGGACTTTGCCATAGTGGGTTATGTGTTCTCCACTGACTCGTCGTGGTGACAATTTGTTGTCTTATCAACTGGACTATGATAAGCCATTATCAGGTTATAAAGTTGCGAGAAATGGCATTTGTCAATTGTATGTCTATGCCTTGTTAAGATCCTGACGGAATTAGTTCCATATATTCATGCAGTTTCACTTTCAAGGCAGCTTTTATGTTCCGAGCATGTTTCTTGATCTAAATATTTACTTCACAACAGAGTTAGCAAGGACAGGAAAGTCATTGCTCCCTAAATGCTTCATCTTAATCTATAATTTCAACATCATAGAAAAAAAGCTGGTGCAAAATTGATTAGCTGATAACTAATTTACATGTGAATCTTTGAGAGTAGAAAGTCATGACACCAGATCATTCTGAAATCTAACGTTATTGATTGATAGCAAAATGCACAGCAATCTGCTGATCAGGACATGGGGACATTGGTTTTATGTACTAGTATTGTACTTTTGGTTTTTGATCGGAAATTTAATGAGCAATTTGAGTTGGGAGAAAGTTGAATTGGGGGTGACATTTCAGTAACTTCTATAAATTTAGTGATACTTTTTAAGTAGTGCCACAAAAATCTTTAGAATTCAGGTCATCAGTTCATGCCATCACATGATGACACTGTCATGCCATAGCAAACTGCTTCTTAAATGCAGTTGGGCCATTTTGTGAAAAAGAAGAAAACAGGGGGTCTGTGCCATCAAAGTCTGTTTCCTTCTCTAGTTTGTGATTAGGAAAAGATGAAGGTGATTTCTTTCAATTTCTTAAACTAGATTTGTTAAACTTGCAGATGTTGAGGTGCCAGTTGCTTGTGTCATACTCATATTCTTGTTTGCCCTTCAACATTACGGGACCCACCGAGTAGGATTCCTATTTGCTCCTATTGTGATTACATGGCTTTTGTGCATCAGTGCTATCGGTGCGTATAATATCATCCATTGGAATCCTCATGTTTACCGAGCACTCTCTCCATATTATATGTACAAATTTTTGAAGAAGACTCAGAGAGGAGGCTGGATGTCATTGGGTGGAATACTGTTGTGCATAACAGGTACAAGAGTATGTATATGAACTGTATTTCCCTTGTCCGTTTTACATGCCGGGCATTTTTTTTCCTCTCTTTATATGTTCCTCTCTGATTTCGTTTTTGTGTTTTCAGGCTCAGAAGCCATGTTTGCTGATCTGGGGCACTTCTCACAGCTATCAATCCAGGTACAAAGACGATTGTTTGACATTTTTTTTTTCTGCACAGAAAGATTCTCGTGTGTTTGCTTAGTTAATTTTCATGAATAGGTATTATTAAGAATCCTAATCAAGTTTTACTGGTTATTTTCTCTGAGATAATACGAGGATATTAGGCTCATTCATTTCACTGATTCGAGTTTAGAATTTAAGTTTCGTTACAATAAAAAGCTCTAAAAAAAAGTTACATATAACTTTTTTGTTACAGTAAAAAACTTTCACATAAAATCACATTTCAACTCGAATTAAAAATTCGAATTAGTGAACTAAACGGGCCCTTAGTTGTTGTCTGAAGTGGAATTGAATTTAAATGGTTAACTTCTTCACTTGCCTCCTTAAGATGTCCTCTTCTCAGCACAAGAACTTTCAAGAATTTTATTTGCTTCACGTCACTGATAGCAAGTTTAGTTTCTTTAAGAATTACAAATACCCACATTATAGTAAGAATATTAGTACTATTTAGCATTTGAGAAGCAATGTAGAGCTGGAATATCCTGTTTACTATAGCACTGGTGTTCCCTTCAAGCAAATGCTCAATTTGGACCTTCAAGCATCTATGAATCCGAGGATTTTGACTGTGCATCAATCAGTTGACGAGTCATAAATTGCCGATGATTTTTCTTTTCCCATAGAAGATATTGCATCAACTAAAGCAACGCATCTAACAGAAAGCTGTTTCCTACAGATTGCTTTCACATTCGTGGTTTACCCTTCCTTGATTCTAGCATACATGGGCCAAGCTGCTTATCTTTCTAAGCATCACGTTTTAGAAAGCAACTATCGGATCGGATTTTACGTATCTGTGCCTGGTAGGTGTCTAATGCTATACAACTCTTAAAGTACTTATTTTAATCTTGAACTGAAATTTAGCTGATTCAGAACCTCATATTTATTCTCACAGAGAGAATAAGATGGCCTGTTCTGGCTATAGCCATACTTGCAGCAGTGGTGGGAAGCCAAGCTGTTATTACTGGGACTTTCTCAATAATCAAACAGTGTTCTGCGTTGGGTTGCTTTCCAAGGGTCAAAATAGTTCACACTTCCTCTAAAATACATGGGCAGATTTATATCCCAGAGATAAATTGGACTTTGATGTTGCTGTGCTTGGCTGTGACTGTTGGTTTTAGAGATACGAAACGGATGGGCAATGCTTCAGGTACTATATTAATGTCTTGCCAAATGCACAACACTAAAAATACTTAGAATGCTTTCTTAGTTTGATAGTAAATTTCTGCTTTCTTTTTATCTGTGTTATAACATACATCTATATGTTTTCCTTTTAATGAATGATGAGAGAGAACAATTGGCACCGGGAGTAACTAGCACATTCCAACTATGTAGGCATCCACTAGCCACCCCACCATACACCAAATAAATTTAACAAAACTTATCAGGAACTTAATAAAAGATGCATGTAACTGACACGGCCTTATCACCAGAACAAGGAACTTAAATAATAAAACTTTATTCCTTAGTACTTCTTCTAGTACTCCATTTACCACTCATTTTCTAGCTTGATTTTGCAGGCCTTGCAGTTATAACTGTCATGCTGGTAACCACCTGCCTAATGTCTATAGTCATGGTCTTGTGCTGGCACAAAAGTATCTTCCTTGCCATTTGCTTCATTTTCTTCTTCGGCTCCATCGAAGCTCTCTACTTTTCAGCCTCTCTGATCAAGTTTCTAGAAGGGGCTTGGGTTCCTGTTGCTCTTTCATTTATCTTCCTTGTTGTCATGTACGTTTGGCACTATGGCACTCTCAAGAAATACGAATCAGATGTTCAAAATAAGGTGTCTATCAACTGGCTCCTCAGTTTAGGTCCGACTTTAGGGATCGTCCGGGTCAGGGGAATTGGCCTCATACACACCGAGCTGGTATCTGGTATCCCGGCAGTCTTTTCTCACTTTGTGACCAACCTCCCAGCTTTCCATCAAGTAGTTGTCTTCCTTTGCATCAAGTCTGTCCCAGTTCCTCATGTTAGACCTGAAGAAAGGTTCTTGGTTGGAAGAGTTGGTCCAAAGGAGTATCGGTTGTACAGATGCATAGCACGCTACGGTTACCATGATGTTCACAAGGACGACGTGGAGTTCGAGAAAGATCTTGTTCGTAGCGTCGCTGAGTTTATCCGGTCAGAGAGACCAGAATGTGATCTCAGACTAGAAGAACTGGAAACTGATGAGAAAATGACAGTGGTAGGGACTTCATCATCAAACATGGAAGGCATCAGACTATCAGAAGATAAGGACTTTCCGGAGATAGCGGGGACTTCAGAGCTAAGAGAGATAAAGTCTCCCGTTAGGGTGAGGAAGAGAGTGAGGTTTGTACTGCCAGAAAGTCCGCGGATTGATAGAGAAACACAAGAAGAGTTACAGGAACTAATGGAAGCAAGAGAGGCAGGAATGGCATTTATATTAGGACATTCATATGTGAGGGCAAAGAGAGGGTCCAGTTTCATGAAGAAAATAGTGATCAATTTTGGGTATGATTTCTTGAGGAGAAATTTTAGAGGACCAAGTTATGCTTTGAGCATTCCTCATGCATCTACTCTTGAGGTGGGAATGGTCTACCACGTTTAGTTCCTGGTAGTATTTGTAATTAATGTTTTTTTTTTTTTTTTTTTTTTTTTTTTTTGGGGAATTTTTTGTTTTTTTTTTTTTTTTTTTTTTTTTTTTTTTTTTATTATTATGTCATATTGTATATGAATATGAGAGATCAAAGCATTTTGTATAATTGTATGTTGCCTCTACACAGTGAATCCATAAATCTAACAGGCATGCCCCTAAAGAATCTGGCTTCCAGGTTTTGATAAATATTTAAAAATATCTACCAATAGGCTTTTTTAAAATAAAATAAAAATTTAGTCCAGTTCATTAACTTGAATATTAAAATTTTCAATAATTTCAATGTTACTGTGGATTACTAAGGGGACGTTTGGTTGGAGGATTTATACTATAATTTGAATTATAGTTTATGGTTCGTTATAATGTTTTCTCTCAAAAAAATACACGTAAGTTAAAAATAATTATAATCTTATAATTCTAATCTATGAACTAAACGTCTCCTAAGATTTAAAAAAAAAACGTTGCAAAAAAGTACTAACTAACATTTATACCATTAAAGTGGCACAGTAAAAAATGTCTTTTATTAAATCAGTAAAGTAGTTTTAAACGGTAGAAATTCATATTTTGAATGACATAAATGTAAAAGATAGGAAAAAAAGGATGGTAGTATTAATAATGTCATTTTAAAAGGAAAAAGAGTATTAACATTGTCATTTGCCACTAAACATTGACATATAGACCGCGTTCATTTCGCTTATTCAAATCACAACTCAAATTTTTATTACAGTATTTTCTCTCATAAAAATTTAAATTTAAACTTTTGTGATGTTGGTATTTTTTTCTCGGGGGTGCCTCAGGAGTGTCTTGAGAGTATCTCAAAGGTGTCCTAAGAGTGTCTCAGAGATGCTCGGAAAATGTCTCGAATTTACTTTTTAACTCAAATTCTGAATGAACCCAATAGTCATCTTGGACCAGGGTACAAGACTGATCCAGTTTCATTTGTGCCAAAAGGAATGGGCCGTAGGTACAGAAGGGGTCAAAATAAGATTTTGGCCCATGATTGACCTGTTCAAGCATCACATGTTCACCCTCAGAAACTGTTGATCGAGTGAGTACTGGAGATGCAACGCAAGCAAGAATTTTTCTTTGGCGCCACCTTTCCAATATTTTTGTCTGTTTCTTTTTTTGCTTCTTTTGGAAGTTGGAACTGTTTGTTTGTTTTTGAAGCAAAAATGAAGCAGCATTGTTTGCTTTTGTTTGTATCTTTGGTCAAAAGCCCAAAAAAGGGATCAAGTGGCGTTATCAAAAGTACATACAATGCACACACTCACCCCATTGTTACAACGTTGAGACTCGTGATAAACCAAAAAATAAAATAAAAAATAAAAAATAAACGTAAAAGGCTCAAGGCTAAGAAAAATAATGGACCTGCAAGTGTTTGGATTTTGGACCATGAAAAACACATATAAAGCTCCAAACATATAAAAATGTGACATAGAAAAGGCCTGCAAATCCCACAGCAAATGGTCCAAACACATATAAAATGAGGTTGGTATGCTCAGCAATATTAATGGCTTTGAACACGTGGTGGAAGAGAAGCTTTGATCGTGATCCACACCCGATCACGATTGTTTATAGAAGAAATATAAAATTGGGGCCATTAATAGAACAAAAAACGATCTAACCAACTACAAATACGGGTCCAATGCTGCATGAATCAATGGTTGGTTATGATTGAGAAGAAAAGAAGACATTCTTATCGTTGTAATATGATTTTAGAAAAGTATAGGTCGTGTTTAGAATTTATCTATTTTTTGTTTTTTATTTTTTTTAAGAAAGAAAAAATAAAAATGTTTACGAAACGGCATTTAACGTAATAAAAATAAAAAATAAAAATGAAAATAATTTTTTAATTTAATGTAAAATAAGAGATAAATTATTTTTTTGTTTTCATTTTTTCCTCTCTCGAGCAGAGAGAGACTTAATGAGACTTTTTTATACTAAAAATAATTTATTGATAAGACTATCAAACTCATTTTTAAAAATAATTTTTATCTGAAATTAAAAATGTTTTATTTTTATTTTTATATAAAAAAAAAAATTATTTTAAAACGAATTTTAAATATGCTTATAATTTTTTATTAAGAAATTGAACATAAAAGCTACTGTGTTGAACGATTTTAAACAGGTAAGAAGGTTTTTAAGTCAGTGGGGTCATGGAAGGATTGGTTTTTAAAGAGATTGTGCATCATTAGACAAAGAGTTCCAAACTGGGGACCAAATATTCTGATAATGAATGTTTTAGGCTGCGTAATCTAAACGTTGTTGACTGGTGACCTCATAAAACAGTTAAATCCTATACCATCAGAAACCAAAATACAATCAGGAAAGGAATTAGTTGGACCATAAAAGAGAAGGAAAGAGAGTTTAAAGTACCATGGGAAAACATTCCCACATGGAAAAAGAGTGAGTACCAAAGTACCAAGTTTTATATGGTAGTGGCAAAAAATGAGATCTAATCAAGTAACATGTGATGTGATGTAAGATAGAGACAAAGAAACAAAAAGAAAACGTAAGAAAATGAGTTGAGCAATAGAAAATTTAACGCCTAATTTGAATTTAAAATTTGAATTTTATTATAGTAAAAAATTCTTATAAATAAATATATTTTATTTTTTTGTTAAAATAAAAATCTCTTATATAAAATCACATATCAACTCGAATTAAAAATTTTAATCAACGAACTAAACAGAAGATAAAAGTTGTTGATGATTGTGAAGAAAAAAGTAATATTACCCGTATAAGAAAAGCTAAAAAAAAATTAAAAAGAATTGCAAAATTTGGTTAATTTGAGATATACTAACATAAATCAAATTATATTGTTATAATGTTTTTTTTTTTACATAAATTTAAATTTAATTTTTTTATTATGATTTTTTTTTATATACATAACTTATAACTTGAGTTGTGTAAATAAACACATCTCAAATTATAAGCATTCTGTGGGTATTCTTTATTGAGTAATGTTAGAATCTCAGCCAAAAAAAAATGTTAGAATCTCAAATTATTTATCAAATCTCTTTTACTAAATAAATAAATCGTTAATATTTTACGGGTAAAGTACAAATTTTTAAAAATTTACTTACCAATCAAAAAACAACAATGCACTCACATCATTTGGCATAAAATATTTAATCAATAATTTAAAACTGTTTTTATCTCTATTAATAACACACCTGTTCATTGATCATTATATTATAAAATAAAACATATTTATATACACCACAAAAGATGTAGAAATCTAACAATTCATAATTACTGACTATTAATAAGGTATCCTATTAAAAATTTGTTCATTCCATTTGAAATTTGAGCAAAATAAGATGGAGCGATAGTGCATATTTTTAAATATTAGATATAATTAAGATAAATAAAACTTAATATAAATTAAAGGTGTTAAATTATAACCCCACCACCAATAAAATATTTTCTGATACTATATAAATTTTGTTTGATTCATAAGTGTGGTTTATAAAGTTGAACGAAAAATATAATGTGAAATTTAAATTTTATGAAAGAAAATATTGTGATAAAAAAATTTTAAAAGTTCTAGAAATAAAATTCTCCAAATAAGACTATGTTTAAAAAAAAAAGATTATGTTTATTTTTTTTGTCAAAGCATAGAGGTTGCCCCAATTGCCAAGAAAGTAACATTCGAAATCAGATTTGCCAAAGTTAAACTCATCTTGATTAAGACAAAATTTAGTAGCAAAAGAAGAAAGTATAGGATTCTCTCTCTTGCCAGCATTTATGAGTTCTAATACACCTCTCTCTCTCTCTCTCTCTCTCTCTCTCTCTCTCACCTTTACCTTCTTTCTCTGCAACAAAAGCTCTATTCCTCTCACTAGTCACTACACAAACTTCTCACTCACTCACTCACTCTTTTACTTGACCGATACGTAGAAAAAGTTGCTCGACATTGTCTGTGGGGTCGCCTACTTTACTGGGTTTCCTTCAAATTCCGTGCTCTGAATCTTTCGTTTGAGCAATTTTCTGCTCTCTAACCTAATGTATCTCCTTCCGTGAAGAGAACCAACAATGGTGGTGCGGAGTTGGATTGCTTTGCTTCTTCTCATTCTCGTGCTTCTCTCTGCTCCAAATGCTTCTTCGGCTGCTGCCACGCCTCCTGTGAGTAAGTACCACCGAGATCATGCATTTCTCTCCTAAGTTTGCATTTTGATCCACAAATTTCCTCATTTGATTAACTGGGTTCGTCTAAAATGCAGAAATTGTTAGTGGGGTTGTTTCAAATGTGGTCTCGGCTCTAGTTAAGTGGCTCTGGTCGCTGAAATCTACCACCAAAACTGGTATTTTTACAGATCTTCCTCCACTTACTTTAACCCTTTTCCATTTCATGTGTTTCAAGTTCATCTTTTGGTCTCTTTATTATGTGGAAATGAGGTTGATGAAGTATTTTTTTTTTTTAATGGTTCAAAAATTTACAGCAATTTCTTCTAGCCGTTCCATGATGAAATTTGAGAGCGGGTATACGGTGGAAACAGTTTTTGATGGAAGTAAGCTGGGAATAGAACCTTACTCAGTTGAAGTGTCCCCAAGTGGGCAGCTTTTGGTTTTGGATTCTGAGAACAGTAACATCTACAAGGTCTCAACGCCTTTGTCTCGATGTAAGCTAGTTGTTCTTCTGGATAATTGAAGTCCTTGATTATAGAAGCTTGCTTTTGGGGGTAAACATTGTTCAGGGAATTAGCTTTGTGTTTAAGACTAGTCTTGATTCCTTGCTTTTCTTGTTAAGCTCTTGCAAGAATTTTAAATTACAAAAAAAAAAAAAAAAAAAAGGTGTACAAGTAGCTTTTGTTTAGTTGAAGACACCACTTTTTGAAGTACAACATTAGCCTTTTTGTTGAGTTTCTAACTGTATGCTTCTTTTTCTTTTTCTTCTAAATTCTTGAAGAGAGAGGATTTCTAATAACCAGTTGGAACTTGGACTTATCATTTACTTCTTTTATAGCTCTTTATTTTTCTTTATCGGGACTTAGATTTATTTCAACGTGGGAAACTTCATTTGATATCTTAAAAAGAAAATATAAGAAACGTAGGCCTATTATTTTAGCTTTTTATGTTTTTTTACACTAAAATCAGCTAGTTTGTCATTAAATTGGAGTTTTTATTTGATAGGAAAATGGAATAACTTAGCTTATCTCTATTCACTTGTCTAGTTTCCTGATATAATTCTTTGTGTTCATTAGAACTATATCTCTAGAATCTTCCGCTGCCCTCATGCTGAGCAAAATCAATGTCTTACAGATAGCAGGCCTAGACTAGTTGCTGGATCACCTGAAGGGTACACCGGACACGTCGATGGTAAACCTAGAGAAGCAAGAATGAGTCATCCAAAAGGGATGACAGTGGATGACAGAGGAAATATTTACGTTGCTGACACGATGAACATGGCTATCAGGAAGATAACTGATGCAGGTAAATCTGTAATCCTGTACACATTTCTGTTACAATCTTTATGTTAAGTTGTAATATTGGAAAACAAAAAAAGAAAAATTACACGACCAGTTAACCTTTTGGATGACAATTTGGGTTGTGTTCCCCCAGATTTTGCTTTAAATTATCATCAACTAGCCTTCAAAATGAAGTGTTGGGTTTTTGGGTTAGATAATTAAACTAATTTCGAACATAACTCTTCTTTCTGCAGGGGTTTCAACTATTGCTGGTGGAAAATGGGGCCGTGGAGGTGACCATGTTGATGGTCCTAGTGAAGATGCAAAGTTTTCGGATGACTTTGATGTCATTTATCTTGCAAGTAGGTGCTCTCTTTTGGTTATAGACAGGGGAAACCAGGCAATTCGAGAGATCCAACTCAATTATGAAGATTGTTCTTATCAATATGACACTAGTTTTCACTTAGGTACGCTAAATAGAAAATCTTCAGTCCAATAAACTCAAATTTATATCATCATGAACATATATAATACACTCCTGTCGTTGCAGGAATAGCAATGCTAGTTGCAGCTGTATTCTTCGGTTACATGTTGGCACTGCTTCAGCGTCGGGTGCGAGCAATGTTTTCTTCGGAAGACGTAAGTTACCTATCTCAGGTTCCCAATAGAAATTCCCAACATTATCCAAATTCAAGAACTAAGATATTTTTTTCTCAGAAGGTACTAAATTTTGATCCACACAAATTGAGAGAAATTCAAATTCTTCTCTACGTTTTGGTTTCTTTGTCTCTTAATGGTTTGACCGCCTATTGCTATTTTGCAGGACGTAAGAGCTCCTATGAAGACGGGCATGCCAATGGCACCATATCAGAAGCTTTCTAAATCTGTAAGGCCCTCATTAATTCCAACCGAAGACGAAACCGATAGACAAGAAGAGGGATTCTTTGGTTCACTTGGGAGGCTTTTCGTCAACACTGGATCATCTGTGGCTGAAATCTTTGGGGGGGTGTTTACGGGATTTAGAAGGAAACCCCAGCATTATCAACTTCAGCAGAAGTATCACCAAGCAAACAAATACTCTAATGCGTGGCCCATGCAAGAAAGCTTTGTAATTCCAGATGAATATGAGCCTCCTCCATCACTAGACACGAGAGCCCCAACACCAAAGAGAAGCTATCCATTCGTGAGCAAAGAACTGGAAAAGAGCCACCATGTTAAGCAGAGCCGGGCTTATTATAGCGGATGGGACGGTGAATATGTGCATCAACAGCAACAGCATCAGATGCAACAGCAGCAGCAACAGCAGCAGCAGCAACTGCAGCAGCAGCAGCAGCAGCAGCAGCAGCAGCAGCATCACCACAGGCATTACTCAGCAAGCCCAAAGACTTACTATGAGAAAAGTTGCGAGACAAACGAGATTGTGTTCGGGGCGGTTCAAGAGCAGGATGGTCGGCGCGAAGCGGTAGTTATAAAGGCGGTAGACTATGGAGATCCTCTTCATAACCATCACAACATCCGACCTCGACTTAACTACATGGGCTATTCCCAATCCCATGACCATTGATCTTTCATTGAGGAAGTGGACGTAGGAGTTAGGCCTTCTACTGCTTCTTGTATTTCCTCTGTTCTTTTTTCTTAGGGAATTTGTTAGTTCTACAAAGTTTTTCCCTCCACAAAGGGAAATATTAGAAAGTACATATTAAGCTGGAATGTATTTTCTATATTTAGAAATCAAGAGAAACAATTTAGTACTCAGATAACCACCAATCTAATCGTTTAGTACAGCAGTAAGGATGTCTTTTTCTCTTCTCATACAGGATATCCTCTAGTTCAAATCTTGACAGTCAAATATAGAAGGTTCTTGCCTAGCCATTGGGCCATGTAGCGTTGGACACATGATTAGAATTAAATTAAGTTAGGTCCTTTTCATTCTAATTGTAAATCGATCAAGACTTTTTCTATAGATGATGGAGATGGAGGTCGGGATGGTTTTAGTGATCTTTTTTTTTTTTTTTTTTTTTTTTTTTTTTTTTATCAGCAAGTGGACAAAAAAAATATGTCTTGTACTCAAAACGTTTACCAAATTTTAACAAAACTTGTATATTTTTTAGATCGACCGTTTTGGAGGAGAAAAACGCTTAATGGGTCAATAAATCTTATAAAACTTACAAAAGTATCAATCTTGAGAGTCAAATTCCAACTCTAGAGAACTGTTCCCAAAGAGATATTGAGTTGGAATTCGTAAAGCATGAACAGCGGAGAAAGTACGCCTCCATAGCTGTATATAAGATAGAATTCCCAAGTCTGTTTGCAGGCTCGACAGATGATTCCGGTTACCAACGTGCCCATTACATGCATGATTTCCGCCATCTCATCTGCTTATCCGTTGAATTCCTATCAGATTACAAAATCCATCAATATTGGTCCTTGATCCTGCATATTATCTCATTTGGCACGACCACCTAAAAAGGCATGTTTTTATCATTTGGCTTCCCAAATTGAAGCATGCACTTTTGCGCTGATAGCCTGATAATGATGTTTAATTTAGTCTCTCTCTCTCTCTCTTTTTTTTTTTTTTTTTTTTTTAGTTTCCCTAAAAGATTTTTTTTTCTCCTTTTTAATTGCTCATCTTAAATTTAGACTTACCCACTTTCGAGAAATTGTTAAAATGATAATCTTAAAAAGTAGGACTAAGCTTGACGAATCAAGATTTCTTGTCTCATTTATATGTATCTTATTTTTTAAAAAAATTAAATGATAACACATCATACTGAACATGAAAAAATATGTAAACTCAGACATAACTTAATTAAGAATCTGTTTGGTTCATGGATTAAAATCATGTGATTAGAATCAAGTTTAATTTACGTGTATTTTTTATGAGAGAAAATACGGTAGTGAACTACGAATTATGATTCGAATCAGAAACGAATCCCTCTATTAATCCAAACACAATATTAAACCGTTTTTTTTTTTTTTTTGGTATCCTACTGAATGACTCTCATTTGGTGCGGCATTCATGCACAAGTTTTTAATGCTGCTAACAGCTTTTGTAGAAACAAAAATATAGACAGACAAAATAACGAAAGCATTGAAACTTCTGTGATGTAATTTAGGAATTCTTGTACAATAAACAACCCATCAAAATATTTCACCTTTATTTTGTATCCTATACAAGGATTGAAATCCTCCCTTTATTTTGTATCCTATACAAGGATTGAAATCCTCCCTTTATAACAGAGGTGTTATTTACTAGACTTAAAACTTCACATGACAAGTTTCCTCTGTAATTAACAAATTGGGCCAACTAATGGCCTGTCCCATGAGGACTTGGGCCAGAGGATTTCATCCCCAAAGACCCAGAACGTCCACAAAGTAGTGAGAAGCGTGGGTGGTCACGGCATGGTCCTGACCACAAACTTGAACATCACATAGTGGGCGAGCCTTGAACGACAGAGAAAAGAAAAACGACACTCAAAAGAAGGGCCATCATAAGCAAACCGTGGGATTTGATTTCTCTGGCCATGACTGCGGTAAGTATAAAACTATGTGTTAACTGAGACTGAACAAGAAAATGCTTTTGAGTTGATGAAGAATAGGTTAGATTGGCTTGGGTATTTATAGCAAAAGATTTCTTGGTTTATTATGAATATGCCGTTTCTCTCACGTTTAAGAAGTTTTTTTTTTATTTTTTATTTTTTTTATGGGAACTAACTAGTTAGGAAGCAGGCAAGAAATTCATGTCCATGAGAAAGTAAAGTTGAACGTATATTGGAACGATAATCTAGAAGAGAAATTTAGAAGAAGGAGATATAGCTAGATCTTGACAAATTTGAATTTAGAAAATGTTAGTCTAAGATATTCGTTGATGATAATTTTTCTATTTGCTTGTGTCAAGTGTAAAGAAATTTTATGAACGCTTCATTTTTGTCTGCTTGCTACGTGAAAGTCTACAATCTTAGGGTCCGTTCACTTCGTGATTTGAGTTTGTAATTCGAGTTAAGATGTGATTTTATGTGAGTTTTTTATTATAGCAAAAAAGTTAGATATAACTATTTCTGAGAACTTTTTTCTGTAGCAAAACTCAAATTCTAAACTCGAATCGATGAAGTGAACGGAGCCTAAACGTTTACGTGTTGAGTTTGTTTGGACTTTTGTAGAATCTATCCAATGCTAAAAAAAAAAAAAAAAAAAAAAAAGTATAGTATTTTTTTTTTTTTTTTTTTTTTCAATTTTTTGTTTTAATTGGTGTCAACATGTTGACAATTTATGCTAGTGGAAGAGGAGCAAAAAATTAGGGTGACTTATTTTGGTCAAAAATGAACTTTTCAATTCCTCGTTTCTTTGTAGAAAATTGATTTTTGGAACTTAAGAGAGGAAAAATTTTCATCTTGCACGAAGGATCATTGATATATGAAAAAATGTTAAAATTTGTACCTTTTTATTTTCAACCTGTATCGTGACAAAATCTTGAGGTGACATTTGCAATACGAATTGCCGGTATTATTTGGTTGTCTCGAGTTATCTCGACTAATTTTTGAAGTGGATATTACTTTGTTGATTTAAGTTTATAATTCAAATTGAGATGTGATTTTATGTGAGAGGTTTTTACTGTAGCAAAAATGTTAGATGTGACTGTTTCTAAAAACTTTTTACTATAGCAAAACTCAAATTCTAAACTCGAATCGGTGAAGTGAACGGGTCCTTTATTAATTTGAATTAAAAACGTCACCTGGATTACAAATAAAAACATTATTGTGATATGCAGATTAAAACTATATAATGGTATTTATTTAATATTTCTCACACCTATCAAGAGTTATAAAAAGGGGATAATGTTAATGTTATTGACATGATTATATCCCATATTGAAATGAAAGTGAATATTCGCCTATGATAATTGCATGCCAGCCAACTAATCCATTTATATTTCAGCGAAAAAGGAAAAAAAAATGGAATTATTTGAAATTGAATTAATCCAACAACTCGATTTATATTTCAGGAAAACAAAAACAATGGATTTATAATAAATTGGTTGAAAGTCGAAGAGAAATACATGGATTATTAAGAGGAGTAATGTGCTCGATTGGTCCCAAAATTGTTCAATAACCATCCTTTTGGTTTCCGAATTTTAATTTAATCGAGTAACTCCTCAAGCTCTTATGCAATCAAAGTCCAATGGCAAATCTCGCGGTTTTCTGCACGTGAGTGTCACGTGAGCGTAGAATCTAGGTTTGTAATGGAGGGAAGTTAAGATATTGGAGGCTATGGAATGGAGTTAGGGTTTTGTGGGAAGTATGTGGGAGAACAGTACGTTGTATGAGAAACTGGTGGGTTTGGAGTGCAATATTACAAGAAGAAAACCCACCTTGAAAATGTAGGAGGTAGACCAAGACTTTTCACATTGTGGATCATGAACGACAATCCAAGGTCCGAGTTCTATGGGTGCGAAAACTTTGATGTAAGATTGAAACTTTGATGTAGGAAAATGGCCTTCGGGTCTCACTTATTGATAGCAGTTTTCTAATTAGGTAGCTGTCCACACATTTGCACAATTTACTTTAAATACTTTTAGTGATGTGTTCTCGTTAAAAGTTAGATGTGATTGAGAGCTAACTTGTAACAAAAAACGAAAAAGCGAAGATATAGTGATGTGTTCTCGTTAAAAGAATTCAGGCTCGTTTAGTTCGTTGATTCGAGTTTTTAATTCGAATAAAATTTTGAATTATAAAAAAAAAAAAAATATTTTTAAGATTTTTTACTATAATAAAATTTGAATCAGTGAAATGAACGTGATCTAATGCATCTCTTCAACTGTAAGTGCCTGTTTGATTTTCATCCATTAATTTAAGTTTAAAAAATATATATTTTTCTATGTTTTTCTGCATATTTTTTGGAATTTCTTTGAAGAGTGGGTTAATAGTGTTCTGCAGCATCACCAAGACTGTACCTGCAGTTATTTTGATTGAAAAGACCACAAGATGTATAGCAAGATTAAAAGGGTTTTGACTTTTGAGGGGTTAATTGTCCAAATCAAAAACGGAAAGGATGAAAATAACGATCATTACCAATCGAGCAAATATACCACCACCGACAATTACATTCACGTCAATATGCCTAACCCAACCTTACGAAATGTCAAAGCCTTCAATGAGATGTGTGAAAGAGTGAGCATCTTATCCAAACAATGAATTTAAATGTGCCACTGGAACATGAGAACAAAAAAAAAAGATTTTATATTTCAGAAAAAACTAAAATATTTGTAAATTAAATATATGTATTTTTGAAATGATATTATCAATTATAATATAATTTCTTATTTCGAGACGAGAAACCTAAAAAAAAAAAAAAATTGTGGTCAGAAAGGTTATAGTAGTAAATGCTCAAACGACCTTCATGAATAAATAAAAATACTTAAGACGCGAGATAACTCTCTTTAAAGAACTCAGTAATACATCCACTTTGTGTGTTGTGTGTGGGTGACTGGGTGTTTCTTTAAAAAATAAATAATCTGTAACCCCATTGCAGCATTGCTAATTTGCTTTCTAGGAATGTTAAAAAAAAAAAAAAAAAAAAAGCTTTCTTGGAATAATTTATTTAATCTCAAATCTACAGCGAGTACCATTATTGAACGAAAATGAAAGCAAACTAACGGATTATATTTAACGCATATAATTCAGATCAAAAGAAACAAATAAAGTATTAAACCACTGTGGAATCACAACAAACTTCCTTTAGAAAATAGTTTAAAAAGTATTTTTGAGCACTGAAATAAATGAGCTGGGTCTTACAAGGCAAAGCACAATAAATGATGGTCCACGTCACCGACATCTGGCTAATTAAACGGCATTTTCTGGTAATTGTTAGTTCACGCACAGCGAGGTTTCCGTTACTTTGAAAAACTCCTCCATTTCCAACGTCTGTTGATCATCTCATCACATCACAAAGGAGAAAAAAAAAATAAAATAAAATAAACAAACCTTTAGAAATCTCTCGAGAGCATTACGACAAACGATTTTGCAGAAAGAGACCAAGAAAGAAAGAAAAGAAGTCTTTTTTCTCCTCTTTCTTCTTCTTCTTCTTCTCTTTCTTGCAAATCCCTAATTTCGATGGCGGCGGAGATATCATCATCGACATCGCATTCGCCGCGAGAGATTAATATGGACTTAAATGACGACGTTCAGGAGATGATGTTAGCCAAGAGAGGTTGCTGCTTGTGGATCCCTTGCTTCGGGAGGCCGGACCGGTCGCCGGCCGCGGGATCGATCTGGTGGCAGCGGATGCGGCCGGCGGAGAACGACGATCCGTGGTGGAGCCGGGGGTGGAAGAAGGTACGGGAGTGGTCGGAGATCGTCGCCGGTCCGAAGTGGAAGACGTTCATCCGACGGTTCAACAGGAACCACCGCGGGTTTGGGTACAAGCAGGGCGGGAAGTTCCGCTACGACGAGCTCAGCTATTCGCTCAACTTCGACGAAGGGCCGGGACAGAGCGGCGCCGACGACGACAACTTCCTCCACCGAGACTTCTCCAGCCGATACGCGTCGGTGCCGGCGTCGGCGAATCCATCGATGGATTTCGGGAGAGAAGGCCAAGGGCCATCATTCACGTGAGGGTCACGTGATCTGGCTGTGGCTGTCGGAGTTGTTTTTGTTCGTTTTTTTTTTTTTTTTTGCTGGTTCGGCGTGGAGTGGCAGCGGCGAGTTTTGCGGAGCGTGATCGTTGCGCAATGGGCGGCGGCCGTTGACCGTTTTGTCTGCTGACGTGGAAGGATGGTCGGTTGACTCGGACCACTCAGGAAATTCTTTTTTTTTTTTTACTTTTTTTTTTCATTTTATTGGAATTTATAATTGTTTTACTCCTTTTGTCCGGTGGATGAAAGTAAAAGGGCAAAAAAATTAGAGATTGAACATTGTTGTTGTGTAATAATGTATAGGAGGTCTTTGTCTAAACGACATTAGAAATTAAAAGATTTGAGAATTGATTGTTTCAAGTGAAAATTGTCATGGGACTGCTGTTTTTTTTTTTCCCCTGATTTTCTCATACGATGATAATCTTCTGATCATCTCTTCAAAGCTTTCTTCACGGTTTTTAGCTCTTCTTTTGGAACTTTACCTATTTTTCTTTGAAAAATGCTAGTTATTTATTGCTATTACATAGATTGATATATAAGGTTTTATCAAACTTTTGTGTTGTCATTAGTGCCGAGCCAAGATGACGGTGGAAAGAATGAAAAATGTTTAAGGGCACCGTTATTAAGCATTTGATATGAGGATTCGTGTCATGATTCGAATTATAATTCGTGACTCATTATAGTATTTTTTAAAAAAAAACACACATAAATCGAGAATAATTCTGAATTTGTGAATCAAACGTCCACTTTAATTTATGTCCAATCTCTACTTTGTTTTGGTCATCTATCACCGCTAATCATTCATTGAATATGCTTTTTCTTTTTAAAGAAGAATTTTGAGCTTTTTATTTTTATTTTTTATTTTTAAAAGAGCATACAAGGAGCAGTTCATTTTCCTTAGTCGATATCTACTCTGATATTAAGCATAAAAAAATAAAAAGAAGGAAAAGCAGCATTATCAAGAACTCAATAATGGTTCATATAAAGCTAGCTGACTCCATCCTTAAGCAGGCCAATATTTTGAAGTTCTTTGACGGTTGGAAACTGATTAATTAGCTTGAAATCACCCAAACTATAATAAAGTTCATACGTGTCAAATTACTTTACTTTAATTGAAGATAATCAGCTGGGCCATGAAAAATCTACGGCCTCATTCATTTCACCGATTTAAGTTTTTATTTTAGGTTTCTACAGTAAAAAACTTTCAAAAATATCACATCTAACTTTTTTTACTATAATAAAAAATTTTCATAAAATATTACATTTTAATTTAAATTAAAAATTTAAATTTGTAAAGTGAACGAATGCTATAATTCTCTCTCTCTCTCTCTCTTTTTATTTTTATTTTTGAACTGAAAGCAGCTTTTTCTTTTCATTTTGATTGTCTCTTTTTGGATGAGATTCTGATTGATTTCGGCTCAAGAGGTCTCTTTCATTTTGGGATGAAAACTGGGCTAAAGCCTGCCCCATGTTGCAAACTGGGTTGGGCCTAGACTATAACAGAGTGCCAGCCAACTACCGAAAACATACTTTCCTGCAAAATGGTGACGGATGTTCTACTAGGAGATTATTTTCTAGGACAAAATTAGAAAATATGTCCTTTAATTTTCTGACATATTCTCAGAATTCTGTCAATTTTAAGTTATTAATTTAGGACCTGTAATCTAGGTCACAAAACGACAATACGATTTGAAAATGATACAATTTCGCAGATTGCACAAAGTCTCACTTCTGGCTCTATCTCCACATCTTGGTCGGAATCTGATTCTTGTGCATCGTTGGATGTATCCTGAGGTGAAGTGGCCTGTCTATCTCTCATTTTTCATCCACACCCCTAGCTACCCTCCTCTATAAAGGCATCACCTCTTTATTGTCAACTTCTTCAGGCAATTCCCCCATTGATTCCTTAAGGTTGAGAAAAATGAGGTTCGTGTTAGAATTAAGTCGACTTAAAATTAATACAAAAAACACAGGTTAATTTTGGGTTTGACCCGTCTAATCTAAACACGACACGAAACTCAAAAAAAAACTAAAAAATACATATATTTTTCATTACATATTTTTAATTTTATTATGAACTTGTGATATCATGATAGCTATATTCAAAATCTTATACTATTATTTGCTTAATTTCAATAGATGTTATTGTATTTTAATGTGTTATGAATTTTAAGTTATTTCTAATATGTACAAAACTAAATAAAAATATATAATTTTCGTGTTAATTTTAGGTTCATGGGATCATTTTTCATGTAGTGTCGTGTCAACCCGTAATATCACAAATCGTGTTTAAATTAATTATAAATTTTAAAAAATAATTAAAATATAACATGTAATACAAATTATCACTCTTAAATTATTATGATAAAAAAGAGAAAAGTGTCTTAAAAAATATAAAATACACAAAGTAAAGGTAGTAATTTTATTGCTTTTGAAAAAGTACACAAATCTTTATCCTTCCTAACGTGAGCATTCTTCAGATTTCTACCAATTTTAGTTTGCAAGGGACAAAAGTGCCTTATCCTATTTTTTTTTATTTTTTATTTTTGAATTCACACCAGGAGGAACGTGGAGCCCTAAACTTAAATTTATGATTGACACGTAAGCGTGTGCTAGTTTTTTTTTTTTTTTTTTTTTTTTAAAGGGATTTTTAAGAGGACACACATAATTTCTTCTTTCCACGAAATCTCTATTTGGCAAAAATAAATAAATAATAAAAATAATAAAATAATGCAAAAAATAAAATTGGCATTTCCTTGGTGGGTTTTGGTAACAAACTGTCTGCATCATTCACCGACTAATCCACTTTAAAGGATTTTTAAAATCAGACAATAAAGTCAATCCATGCAGAAAAAAAAAATAAAATAATAAAAGTAAAAGGACCAATAATGCTTGGGAAAATTGCTAAAAAAGCATGCGTCTGAGTGTATCCCGCCAAACCCCTCTATTATCTGAGTCTAGTAGCTCTTTTTAAGTTTAATTTATTTCGTGAATTTAAATTTTTAATTTGAATTAAAATATAATATTTTTTAAAAATTTTTATTGTAATAAAAAATTTTAATGTGATATTTTTTAAAAGTTTTTTATTGTAATAAAAAATTTTAATGTGACATTTTTTAAAAACTTTTTATTGTAAAAACTTAAAATTAAAAATTCAAATAGGTGAAATGAACTAAACCTAAAAAGTTTTTATTTACTACTCAAGCAACCATTTTTTTTTTCCTTTAATTATTTGTTGCAAGGGAAAAAGATTAGATGAGTGATTCAAATTAATGGAACTTTAAAGAAGGATCTTATTCTAAATACGCTTTGCCCTTTAGACCAGACTAATCTACAGATTTGTGCATACTCAGAACTTGCTAGATTAAAGTTTACCTTTTTTAAAATTGAGAAATATTAATATTATTTTTTATATTCATTATTTAACACATGAATTTTATTATTTATTTTTTTATTAAAATAATAATATATTATATTAATAAAATTCACGTGTTGTGTTAAATATTATTTGTTAAAAAATGACGAAAAGAATGATAAGAAATGACGTTAATATTTTTCTTTAAAATTATGAAAGGATTATTATTTTAAGGATAGATTTTTACATGCTCACATGGGAAAGGTTAGGACGAGATCCCACAGCATCAAAAAACTACAGCCCTTGTTTAAATCAAAAGGTCACGAGTGTTTGAAAGATTCTCTCACAGGGCTTTCATGGATCCCACCATGACTGCCCAACTGACCAACCCAAATGATCCATCTGCATAACCACAGTACTCACATTATCCCAAAAAGGTTCCCTTAAAAAAAAAAAAAAATATATATATATATATATATATATTTCAAATACTTGCTTTAAGATTTTTCTTAAACCTGTTAAGTTCGTATAGAATTAGATTCTATGGAGTTGATCTTTTATTTAAAAAATTTTAAAAAGATAACTCAAATTTTAATTTTATTTAAGTTTATATTCTTTTAAATTTTAACTTTATTTAACTTTACTTAATTTTATTTAAATTATAACTTCAACTCAAATTATAACTCAAATTTAACTTAAAAATTACACTCAAATTTGTAAGTTTTTATACATTTTTTTTACTGATGAAACCAGGTTAAAAGAAAATTTAATACTTTTACGTAGTAAAAGAAAATAATAAGTTAAAAATTTTTAATGAGCATTTAGATAATGTCTGAAAAAATATTTTTATATCTAAGAAAAATTTTTAAATCTGTTTGGATAAAAAAATTAAAAACACTAATTATTATAAAAAGTAATATAATAAAAAGATATAAATGAGATATTTAATTTATTGTTCATAAAAAAATTAAAAATATAAATAAAAAAACTTTCCATAAACACTAAAGAAATGTCAAGTTCTAAAAATGCTTAAAAAAACTAAAAAAACTTTAAGATTATTCAAATGTGACTTTTTAAACTAGCTAAACTAAAAACAGTTTTTTTTTTTTTTTTTAAGTCACTTTAAATGGGCCCTTAACATTTAAAAACATGCACTATTAATAAGGACGCGTAAAAAAGCTCCAATATAAGGAGGGATCAAAAGGCGAGAAAAGCAAAAGCACTCCTGCCGTGGATCATGGAGATTACTTAAATTCCTTTTACAAATTTTGACCTTTTGACAAAGATAATTGTCTGCTTTTGAAGATCAGGATTTGTAAACCTGAAAGATGAATCTTTGCTTGAAATCATTGCTGTATACTTGTATAGTTCGTGTTGACTACTGTATATGAATGATGAGATGAGATACAACGGGCTAAATTCAGAGTGAGATTGATTGGCAAAAAAAAAAAAGTTTCAGAGTGATATTGAGAAACTTTAAACATGAATGAAGGGGGGGAAAAACAAAGAAGACTTAACATATTTATTTACGAATCTTTACTAAATGATGGAATGCTCTTTCGATTACAGGACGTCCCATGTGCCATCCTTCATTAGGCATGCACTTGCATTGGTTGTGGACCCTACCAATCAACCGTTGAGATGTTCTGTCTAGTGACCATCATGTTTATCATAGTTCACATCATACAATGTGAAGTAAGAGACTAATGTATTTGGTACCAAGATGTTTGTTTACCACTACATGTACTATTCAAGACTAGAGATACTAAAAAAAAAAAAAATATATTTCAAGAGCTCACTAGAATCACCACTACAGGAATGATATTCAAGACCAGAGATACTAAAAATAAAAAAAATAAAAAAAAAAAATCTTTTGAATAAACACATTCGAAAAGTAATAGAGACCACCAATAGGATAGGGTCCGAGCCTAAGTTAAGAGCTTGAGCATACTGAGTTGTAGTGCAAAGCACCACGAGTCCATGTTCAAAACTTGGTCTATTGTGGGTTGTAGTGCGGTACGAACATTATGAGCCCTTGTCGAGAGCTCAGCCCAGTGTGAGTTATAGTGCTGAGCACCGTTGATGCCTAATGGACTGCTAAATACATTTGTCTACAAGCATTTTACACCAATGTGGCCGAGAATAGCAAAACCATTTCAATCCACTACAGGCTTTGGATCCCCCTTCTGCCAAAAGCCAAGAAGGGTTAAGCGACCATGGAGAAGAGATTGGGGTCGACCCACATATGTATTAAGCAACCAATATAATCATAGTGATATTTCTGTGTCATTGTTCACAAAAGACATCATTAAATTTTTCATACAAGAATCCCAAGTTGGGTTAAGCAAGACATGTCTTACTCTTAGACCGGCATTCCCTAAAATTAGAATCTCCCTCTGAGAACAGGAAGCGTCCTTCTGGTTTCAACGAGAACAAGATTATGATGTACAAAAACAGTAATGCCACAAAAGCAATCATCAGAATTACTGAATTAGCAGCACCACAAAAATTTTTCAACAGGAAAGGGGGGGAAAAAAAAACTTGAACCAACCAGCCTGCTTCCAAACTTAGATGATTCAGATTGCTAATCAACCACAAAAACAATAAAGAATGTACCTCTCATAAGAGTCAATCATACGCCTTGTGCCTTTTCCATCCATGGCAAGTCCATATTGAGAGAAGAAGGCATACCAATCTGTGCATCTGTTGAAGTCGAAAACTTTCCCTTCTTAGACCATTGCCAGATCTTGGAAACAGAATAGCTCTCACCTCTACTAACACTACTAATCTTCTTTCCCTCCAAATCTCCATCAACATTGGGATTACTATTTCCATTTTCTGGCCCTTTAGTTGGCTTAACTTCGCGGCCTTGTTGATCGTTGCCTAAGGCGACTCGAAGGACTGAATCACCGAGTACATACTGATAAGACCCCATTGAAAAACATCTTCTTGCATCCAATCTACTGCTACTGGTCTCTCCAACTCCCGAATCGCCTAACTCGCCATTGACCCTTCTGAATTTGCCTAGTCTAACGGGCAAAACTCCCTTATCAACAACAGTTTCTTCGATCTCCATAGTCTTCTGAGATGAAACCAACCCGCCATTGCCCGACCGCGCATCTTCTTCTCGAAAATCATCGAAATCGAAAATCGGGTTTTCAATGGAATACCCGGGCGCGAAGAGGGTTCCTCTACAAAGAGGACATGTCGAATTCGATAAGAGCCAAGTGTCAATGCAACTGATGTGGAAGGCATGGCTGCACGTAGGAAGCAATCTCAGCTTATCCTTTTCGGAGAACTCACAAAGGCAAACAGCACAATCAAAGGGCTCTTTCAACCCCACAATCTCTTTGTACTGGAAAACCGGAAGGGCGTCTATAAAAGCCTGATCCAGACCAGAATCATGGAGGTGAAAGAGTTGCTGAAGCTGTCTCTGAAGAGCATCAGATGTGGAAAGTTCTGCCGGGTATCTATTAGATTGAGAAGAAGCTGAGGAAGATGGATGCTTTATGAGAAATCTAACCAGCAAGTGGAGAAGACCGGAGATGAAGAACAGTACGGCCAGAATCACGATTATGAAAAGAACAGCCGGGCTTATTCTCGTACCAGAAGATGATGATGACGATGATGATGATGATGTTGGGGTTGATTCTTTGGGAAACCCACCAGTATATGGTGATGAAGAGATGGGGGCAAATGGAGGAGAATAACTCAAGTAACCATCTTTTTGCTGGATTTGAAGAAGCTGAATTCTTGACATTTTCAAATGGGTCTGGCCCAAAAACAACTTATAATCTTCTCTCTCCAACATTCCAGAAAACAAACATATGCAACATCCCTAAAACCATGTTCTTCTCTCTCTACTAGGGAGATCACACACAAGACCGACTAAAAACAAAATCAAGCACTTTTTTATTTAACTTCATTTTGAATCCCGAAATCCCATAAAGTCCACAACTTTTTTGAGCTCAAATTAGACTTCAATTGTTGGTGTTATATCAGTTTTCAAATAAAAGCTAAGACACTGATTGAGCGAAGAAAGAAGAAAAAGAAAATACAAGCTGATATGAAATATCTTATGATTAAACTTGTGATATTCTACCTACCGTGATACTGGGAAGTCCCAACCATTGATGGGTTTTTCATAAGCTAAATGATAACGAAAATTTTTTCAAAAAAAAAAAAAAAAAAAAAAATTGCAGAGAAAAGAACCCTAGAGAGTAAAGACTAGCTTTTCTTATTTCACTTGAACATGACGAAGAAGAGGAAAGTGGTGTTTCTCTTTCTCTCTCTAAAAAAGAAGTGTGTTTCTCTCACTAAAGTTTTCCTGATGAAAGCAGGGGAAGCCAGAAGGGGGTGGTGGCAGTGGCCAGTGAGCGGTAGTTTCCAAAGTGCGATGTAAAGAATGACAAAAAGTGACGCTGAGTTTTACTTCCACGCGCCGTGAGAGCGCGTGGAATGAAATGGTCAACTACAAGCGACAAAGCGACACGCCCAAATATGGGCTTCTAGGTGGGCCTGGGCTGGTTTTCGAAAGATGTGTCCCACACTGGTTTGTGGGCTCTAGCTTGTGAGGAGGAGTGATTCAGTGGTTTCGGGTGCAGGAAAAGATCCATGCAGCTGACCTCAGAAATTCTTTTGGTACGAGTGTTTCTAATAATTAAAAACTTTTGATCAAGCTCACACTAGGTAAAACTTTATTGAAAACTGATAGCACCTAATAATGATACGCCACGGCCATTATGCTCAACCCAGCGCCCGCCGGCCCAAAACAACTAATGTTGCTCTATCGTGACTGATCTTTTATCTCTTTTCATGACTGATTTACATCATTTAACTGGCCATCATATTAATTTTTTCATGCTTGATCTATATGATTGATCTATAAATTTTTTCCATCATTTTTTTTAGTTTTGTACTAAATTTAGTTTAATTTTTCAGCAGTTAATGTTTAGATGATATTAAATACTGATTATTAAGGGTATTGTAATTAGTATTTTTAACAATTTGATCGGCTAAAGGTCTAAATAGTATAAAGGTAAATTTGGTATTTAGCTAAAACTCAAGGGGACTTTTGAACTTTTCTATTTTTATATCTTACTAATTTTTATTTATTTCAACGAGAGATTATTTGATACGTCTGACGTATCGGTAAGTTAAGTTTTTCTAATCTACTGGATCTACGACTTTTTTGACTTTTACATGATTTTATACAAACCAACGGATAAAAAATTTGATATACCAATATGTTGGCGTATCAGAGAATGTACTTTATTTCAATATGAAACGATAGTAAGTTTACCAAAAAAAGAAAAATGCTTAAAAGATAAGATAAAGATGCATTTTAGGTGGAAAATGTATCTATCAAAATTTTAAAGCATCAAAGTTGTTGTCATTCATTGTCGTGACACAATAATCTTTCCAAGCTACAATAAATGAGTAGAAGAAATTGTCAAATAAAAACAAACCACAAGACTCATGAACCAGAAATCAAGAAAATACAAAGGTTGCTTTAGCTTACATTATTTGCGTGCGCACTTACTTAAGTTTCCCCCATGCATTGGATATTAGAGCCAAAAATATGGCGTTTCTTAAGCAAATTGGGTTAAGATATTACTTGAGTTTGTGATTTATTTGGTTTTGCCTTGGAAGGATAAACTAAAACCATGTGAACTCTTCTTCTTTTGTCTTGAACCTAAAGGCAATTAGGTGAAAAATTATTTGGATTACAATTAGGCTTAGCTGGAAATTAAGAAAACTAATGAAAAGAGGTTGAGATTAGCTGTTAGGTAAGCAAGAAAAACAGCTCACATAACTGCCCTTTGATGATGATTAAGCCACGCGTGCATACCCACTTGGTCACGCAGTCAAGAAACAGACAATTTTTGGTCTGGTTAATCTTTCAATGTGGGATCATTGCTATAGGGTAGGTCTTAGAAAATGGAAGAGCAGTTAGATGGTCAATTTTTCTTCTCTTCATTTATTGCAGTGGATGCTAGAGTATTACGACTCGTTTATTTTACATGTTTAAATTCATAATTTTAATTTTAATTTTATTATAATATTTTTTTTCACAAAATATTTAAATAAAAAAGATTTTATCAATAAATTATCTCACAAAATTTAAATTTAAAATTAAAAATTAATAATATAAACGTGCGAATTAAACAAATTTTAAAAATTTTAAGACTCAAATCTACTGCTCGAACATAATAAGCAAAAAAAAGATGACAGCCTTAAATTTCACTGTAATGTAATTGACTTTCAGGGCTTATTTTATGCGTCACAAGTATTAAACTCTGACGGTATAGCTTGAATTTAATCCGTTGACTATTTCTAATGTTTGTGTACAGGAAGAAAATTGTATGATATTGTTATTGCTTGTCATCATTTTGGCTTTGACTAGGCACTGCCTCATCTTTGGGAGGGCTATGGACGCAACAAATCTGGGGTCAAATCCATGATTAGTTCTATCACCAGCGCATTACTGCTTTGAGTGACAATTGGTGCTTCTAAAAATATTTGTTTTATTTATAAGAGTAGCCACTAGCACTTGACAAAACAATCATAGCAAATTAGTAGTTGAAAAAAGTTGCTAATAGCGATACCAAGTTTTATAAATATAAAATAGATGTGATATAATATGTCCACCAAGCTAAAAACAAAGCACTACTTGTCCTTGATGGATCTTTTCCCTAGCCGAAAGAGTAGACCAAAGCCCACAAATCACGAAGAGAAAAATGCCATCTAGCATCTTAACCCAAGCCTGTTAAGGGTCCGTTTAGTTTTTTAATTCGAGTTTTTAATTTGAGTTAAGATGTAATTTTTATGAAAATTTTTTATTGTAATAAAAAAATTAAATGTGATTGTTTTTGAGAACTTTTTACTGTAATAAAACTCGAATTCTAAACTCGAATTGATAAAATGAACGAGACATCTAATGTGCAAAAAAGTATTGTTCATATTAAAATGCCAAAGAGAAGCAAAAGTTTTGAAGACATTTGAAAAGCAGTTGGTGTAACTGCAGGTTACTAGTTGATGAATACATACAGATATGTTTCATAATCTTAAAATGGCAAGCTAAGCTATTCTGGAGGAATTACAATACTGAAAAGTAGTAATGTTACAATGTTTCTATGATTTATAATCAGAATCTGATAAATAAGCAAAAAAGGTGTATTTCCATTGCATGCCATGCTTCATAAGCTATATGTGCCTATGTCTGATCTCTCTTCCTCTTCTTTTATTTTGTTGATCATGACAACAACTTGGTTCATGGTCGGCCTAGCTTCTGGAGAAGGGTTGACACATTTTATGGCTACTTGTAGCAAGCTCACCAGCCTCTCTTCGCTAGCGCATTCCGACATCAAGGACTTGTCAAAAACTTCAGCCGTCCATTCTTCTCTCAAAACCGAGTGAACCCAATCTTGTAAATCCACACCATTGTGCTGCACTAGATTCCCTGTGAGCAGCTCAAGCAAGATCATTCCAAACCCGAAAACATCGTCTTTGAACGCTTTCGGTGAACTAGATTGAGTAATGACCGGGATTAGACCATATTTACTTATACATGGCTCCATGTTCCTGTTCAGAAATATGTTTGAAGATTTCAAGTTACCATGAGCAATCCCATCATCTTGGAGTTCCTGATGCATGAAGGCCATGGCTTCCACAATGAGAGCCGCAACCCCAAGTCTACTAGGCCAGTCAAAAGTTTTGGGCATGTGGGTTCCTGAAAATAGAGTTTGAATTTTAAAACGCTTTATACATAACAAAAATAATAATAAGGTGAAGTGACATAATCAACTACTATTTCGAAAATTGAAACTACTAATTGCTCGTCTAGTGTGGCCAGTATTGTCATCTAGTAGTACTGGCACGCTGTCTTATGAACACTACCCTCATCTTCAGTGATTAAGGATACTTACCATGGAGAAGTTCGAATAGACTTCCATTTTGCTGATATTCATAGACCAAAAGCTTCTCTTGTTTGGAACTATAGAAAGCAAGGGGAGGCAACACATTTGGATGCTTGACTTGATCTAACCTCTGCATCCTTTGCTTAAACTCATGACTTGAAATTGGCCAATTTTTTATCCTTTTGACAACTAGCGTCTTCCTATTATCGAGAATGACCTTGTAGACGCTACCGTTCTTGCCCCGACTGAGCATCTCGGCTGGGGCCTTGAGCAAGTCCTCGAATTTCAACCCATTCACCTCAGGACTAGTGAGGACCACCAGTGAGGATGACACCAAAGCACTGTTATCACCTGAGACAAATGATGTTTCTGATTTGCTAAAACCTGCTTTGTACCCCATTGATTCAATAGTACTAGACTTGTACATACTATTATCTTGACCATCCTCAATTGCTTCTTCTTTTTGTGGCAATGCATCCACAACCTTCTTTTTCCTTATTCTTTTACATAACACGACAATGATAATCACAACAAAAACCAAGGCTAGCATCAGATATCCTGCAAACATAAAAATCTGATCTTTTGAGGAATCCTTTGACTCGCCAGCGTCGCTCTCTGCTTGCAGAGATGATGGGCACTTGTTTGGCAAGGGATCCCCACACAATCCAGGATTGCCAAGAAAGCTACTTGCAGTGAAATATCCGCGGACATCAGGTACGACACCATTGATGTTGTTGTTGGAGACATTGAATTGCTTCAAGTTTGAGAAGTCGAATCGCGGTATCTCCCTGCTGATTTCATTGTTTTGAGCAAGGAAAACGGTCAGGCCTGAAATCCTAGACAAGTCTGGCAATGTACCATAGAACTTGTTATTTGAAACGTCAAGTATTTTCAGGTTGTTCAACATGGCAAGAGAGGCTGGAAGGGTCCCATTAAGCCGGTTTCCATTCAAATGCAAGCGAGTGAGTTGTTTGCAAGACACAACATCGGGAGAAAGCACTCCACTAATGTCATTACTCTCAAGATGAAGAACAGTTAGAGACTCTGCAATACGCTCCACATTGCAAAGCAAACCGATATCAAGCTCTCCGACGAGATTCGAGCTATTAAAAAACAACTTTCTCACAACAGTATTTCTTGTGTCACAAGTAACAGCTTTCCAATGATCCTTGCAGGGGTCAGAGGAAGAGTTCCAACCCAAAAGCAAACCGGTTTTGCCTTTGTTATTGGAGATTTTTGCAATAAAGTTGATTAGTGAGCTCTTAACCTCATCTTCCACACAAGTTGCTGTGTGAAGGAGAAGAAAGACTGAAAAGAAGATCACCCATATAGTGATTCTTTCCATTCTGGATTATCAGAGCTTGGTAACTTTTTTTTTTTGGAAATTTTCTAGAAATAAATATACTGAATTTGCTGGGATTAAGGGACAAGGAGAAAATCCCAATGCATCAATTGGCTGATTCTACAATGTTAACTTTGTATCATATTAATTCCAAACTAATATTTGAAAAATATGGCGCCGGCAAATAAAAAACAGTTTTGATTCAGTTTCTAATTTCACGTCCTTTTCTCCAATAAGGTTAGATTCCATCAAAGTTACAGTGACTATGACCACGTCAGAAGAGTTCCAATGGCTAAAAATAATGTGTTTTATAGTAGTTTTCAGATGAGATATCAGAAATCTTGACCCAGATAGTTGGCAGTTGACAGGGTCCAAATTAAGGAAAATGCCATTTGTAGGATTATACAAGTGAAAAAGAAGATGCCATTTTAATAAGACCAAATATTATTGAGTCAGAACGATAAGAAAAGCGTTGCAAAGTTTGGGAACTCAAACTATTACTCCATGCGGACCATGCCAATTAATAAAAGGAATAAACCCATCAGTGTGAGTGTGACTTCATAATTGTCGCGAGGGAAACAATAAATTCTTTTTGATGTTGAATACTTCTTCAAGTCTTTTGGAAAACAGACAATATTGCCGTCCCATTACACATCTTTTTTCCTTTTATTAATTAGATTAGATCTCCTATATGCTGTCCTTTTGTTCATTTGTTGCAATGCTCATGCCAGAAAACTCCTACAACTTTCATGTATTAAGTGTCATAAGAATGCTACTGTTTTATAAATATATATATATATATAATACACACACACACACACTTTTTCCAATCAATGGGAAAATTTCTGGATCATTTATTTTTTAAAAATTTTACATTACGGTTGCAAATGTGATGAGAATGGAAATAATAGAGCAAATATTTTTTTAGTTGAAATTGACAACAATATTCTTCTTATTACTCTCTCTCTCTCTCTCTCTCTCTCTCTCTCTCTCTCTCTCTCTCTCTCTCTCTCTCTCTCTCTCTCTCTCTCTGCTTTTCTAATTGAGGACAACAATTTTATTCAAATGAAACAAAATTTTTTGTCATAAATTAAAATTTTGTAGAAACACCAATATCCATATAACAAATGATTTATTATAGCCAGCAAACAAAGATAATTTATTATTTTTTCACATTTTTTTTTTCTCCAATTAGCGCGTGTGTGACTTTTCAAAAGAAGAAGAAACCCAGCTTTACAAGAAATATATTTTGTAAGATGAAATTTAACTCTACAAGAAATAAATTTTTTACTCTTTCAAAATTTCTTTGTCTTTAGGCTCATTGATATGAAATTTGCCCACCAAAAATATGTTGTCATTTGAGTGTAAGATGTCATAAGAGTTTCATTTCATTGGAGCGAGAAGAGGCAATTTTATTGGCGTTTATGGCCAAAAACGGCGTTTCGTTCTTAGTTTAAGAGCTTGTTTTTGTCAAGAAACGACAGTGAGTGCAACTATGGCGCTATTATTAAAATAAAAGCGACATGTCGTCGGCCAGAGATTTTTGCTATCGTAAGCAGTTGAACACCGTTTGTTGACATGCAAAGATTAGGGCCATACTTGAATCTTTGGTTGAAGGGTCCGTTTTTAGAGGAGTCTTGGATCGATTTGGTTCATGGTTTAGAACTAAATTAAAAATTTAAAATTATTCTATAATTTAAAATTATTCTTAATTTATATACGTTTTTTTATAAAAAAAAATACTGTAACAAACTATGAATTATGATTCAAATCATGACAATAAATCCTCATACCAAATTACTCTTTAGAAGTTTGCTACACGAGTCTAATGAATGACAAAATTTATTGAGTTTGTCCTCTTTTACATCAATAAATGACATGCCGTTTATATTGTAGATTTCGCTGTCGTTTACTACATTTGTTATATATTAGTACTGCATTTTTGATATCGTTAGTCATGAAGTACAAGCCATTTTAAAGCTTGGGTTCTTAATTTTTTTTAAATAATTTATTTGTTTATTTATTGTAGTTTTGATTCTTAATCCTAAAATTGACATAAAACTTTTGCAATTAAACAACAATAATCAGAGATAACTTAAAAAATAATAAAGAGAATATTAGGGACTAAAAACGTTAAAAATTTTGATTAAAATTGTTACTACCATGTTTCAGGCGGTTTTTCGTAAATAACATGTTTGGCAGTTTAAACTTCGCTGTCGTTTTCTTTTTCCATAAAAAAAACCTGTCGTTTGAGCAGGAACGCCGCCGTATTGCTGTGTTTTTGTTCTAACCGACTTTAATAAAATTTTTATATAAATTCAACTTGGCGGCAACGAGAAACTGCAAATCAGGAGCGAAAACGAGAAATGGGAGTCCACGGTCTTTGGGAACTCCTCGCCCCGGTCGGCCGCCGCGTCTCCGTCGAAACTCTAGCCGGAAAAAAGGTCGCCATCGGTAACGACCGCCAACCCTAACCCTAATTTCACAGTTCATCTCTTGGTGCACGAATGCAATACGAATTGATTTTGTGATTTTTCGTGGACAGACGCGAGCATATGGATGATTCAGTTCATGAAGGCGATGAGGGACGAGAGAGGAGAGATGGTGAGGAACGCGCATTTGCTTGGGTTCTTCCGCAGGATTTGCAAGCTGTTGTTTCTTCGGACCAAGCCGGTCTTCGTCTTTGATGGCGGCACCCCCGCGCTCAAGCGTCGGACCGTTATTGCGCGCCGGAGACAGCGCGAGAACGCCCAAGCCAAGGTCCGCAAGACCGCCGAGAAATTGCTGCTTAACCATGTGAGTTTCCCTCGATTCGTGTCCGATTTCGGTTTTAATTGCTTGTTATAGAGTGAAGCTCATCACGCTTATGGAACAGATTATTAGTTCTTCTTTTTGGCAAGATTTTTTTTTTTTTTTTGTTTCCGTGGAGCAAAATGACAAAAGTGTGGAAGATGGAAGAATTTTTAGCCGTATCTTCATTATGGAACAGATTGTTAGTTCTGGGATTTTTCTTTGGAGCGTCTGATTTAATGCTGACCTTTTCATCTTTGATTCATGTTGATAGCTTAAGGCATTGAAGTTGAAAGAGTTAGCGGACGATATCAAGAACCAGAAGGAGAAACAAAAGAACGATGTCAAGGGTAAGAAGGTTTCTCCCGATCAGGCCAACTCGGTTGGGAGTATTCTGAGAGAAAATGATCTGAGCTCCATTGATGAGAACCAGCAAAAGCTAGATGAAATGTGAGCCGAATTGAGGATTATATTTATAAGTGGTTTTTGAAGTATGTGATTTAATTTTTTTCTTAATCATTAATTAGGTTGGCAGCATCTATTATGGCAGAGGAAGGTGGGAGTTTAGCAAACAATTCAACAATGTCACCTACAGTTCCCTGCGAAGAGGATGGTGATGAATGTGAAGAAGTGATACTGGTAAGTTGTATTTTCTACCGTTTGGATAGTGGAGTGATACTGGTAAGTTGTATTTTCTACCATTTGGATAGTGGAGTTAATTATACTGTTTAACATTTTCGGTCCATTTTGATTTGTATCTCTCTTTTTTGGTATTGAATGGGAAAATATATTGACTCAATTGAAGCTGGAATTTATTGGGAGGGAGGGAGAGGGGAGGGAGAGGGAGAGGGGAGGGAGAGGGAGACTTCGATGATTTAGCATCTTTTAAATTGGCTTGAACTAGCTGCTTGCATTATTAGTTCCATTTCGCGATTTAGTGATGTAAGTCTACTATAGTTGGTTTATGCTATAAATTTCATTTATATGTTCTGTAGCCAGATATGCACGGTGAAGTGGATCCCTCTGTGCTTGCTGCTTTACCTCCATCATGGCAGCGCAGTATTCTTGTTCAGGTATGCTTCCATGTAATTCTTCTTTGTTACTTGGCGAAATGAAGGTATGAAACTGAGGAAGATGTTGGAAACCAGAAACAAAGGCAGGATAATGAGGCTAATGGTCAGAAGATCCTGTTGGACAAGGTGGGGAGCAACTTAGAAAGGGATGGTATGGCGTCGAGCAGTTGCAATCAGGAAAAGCTGGATGAAATGTAAGCTGCATATATGCTTCTGCTGGAATTTTCTAGTTACTGGTTACGAGATCTGCTGACAGTTTTTTTTTTTTTGGAGTAATTTAGGTTGGCAGCATCTCTTATGGAAGAAGAAAGTAGAAGTTTAAATAACAATGCATCAACGTCTGCTGCTCCTTATCCTGTTGCAGAGGATAGTGATATGGACGAATCCGAGGATGGGGATGAAGAGATGATACTGGTAATTTTCATGGCACACAAATATTTAGTTTATTGCCCAGTCACTGATATTCATGTGCTGACATAGGTTAGGTTAAACTGGTTTAGTAGTTTTTATCTGATTCACATTAAATTGGGATCTCTTCTTATAAAAATACTTTATATCATGACCTCTGAGAATGATCTCATACTTAAAAATAGCTATAGGAATTTGTCAACCAACTTAAATTTGCTTGGTTTTTACACACTATATCAATGTTTTGTTGGCTCAAAGTGATGCCTGAAAAACAGTTTCAGAGAGATGCTCTCCTTTTGGGTTACTCAGATTATGTGCAAGTATTGTTCAGTAATTGCTGTACTTCTATCCTATTTACTGTTATGATGCAGTCATTTGGTTGATGTTGATCTACGTGATTAACTTTTGCAGCCAGCAATGGATGATGAAGTTGACCCATCCATACTAGCTTCTTTGCCTCCATCCATGCAACTTGATCTCCTTGTTCAAGTAAGTGAATATGCACCTGGTTATGTCTGGTTCTATGCACCAGCTTTTCGCGTATCCGCATTCTTTTGCGCTGACATTGATTATTGATCTTCATATGTGTAGATTAGAGAGAGGTTGATGGCAGAAAACAGACAAAAGTATCAAAAAGTCAAGAAGGTGGGTCATTGAACAAATGTAGTGAGATGCAAATATGGTGTGGCATGAGACATCTCTAACTAATAGATGTCTTTTACTAGCAACGACTTCAGTGGTATTTAAAAGAAAGGCATTTTTTTTATTCTTATTGTTATTGGAATTTATCTCAGCAATTTTGACTAACAATTGTCTTTTTGGAAGTTCAAGAAATAGATCAAATTTACTACGGGTTTGTATGCTAATTTTATACATTTTTCCACCTGAAATCTGTCTTCAGTCCTTTAGGATTTTGGCTTCCAAGCAGGTAGGTTGAATTACATGATAGATGATACGTTCAGAAGTATAAGCATGGATGCTTTGCCATCTACTTTTATGCTGCCACTTCATCGTTCATCATTTTACATCTTCAGGACAAATCAAATCGATGTTTTAGCATCTGAACTCTGGTTCATATTTTCTTTTGAAACTTGTGGTTGTCATCTAATGGTCATTTTGATGCACTTTAGGACCCTTCAAAATTTTCTGAGCTACAAATACAAGCATACCTTAAAACTGTCGCTTTCCGCCGGGAGATAGATCAAGTGCAGAAGGTTGCTTCTGGAAGAGGAGTAGGTGGTGTACAGACTTCACGGATAGCATCTGAAGCAGGCAGAGAATTTATCTTCTCAACATCTTTCACTGGAAACAAGCAGTGAGTGCTGAGTAGTTATTTCCCATTTTCTCATGACAAGTAAACTTCTCCCATCTGGCAAATTTGATGCATTGGTATATATCTTGCATGACTTCCTCTGTGATGCTTTGATCTTTCAGGGAACTTACGCCTGGGTCTGGCAGAGCTGAGAAATCTAGAGATAAGCAACAGGCAACGGAAGAAGGTCATTCTAGTGTCTTGCATGCTGCTGCAAGTACTAGTAAGCTGAACACTGTGAGTGCATCAAAACCCAACGAGTCTAGAAGGGTTTTTGATGACAAAATTGAGACCTATCTTGATGAGAGAGGGCATGTTCGTGTTAGTAGAGTGAGAGCTATGGGTATTCGTATGACCCGTGATTTACAAAGGAACTTGGATTTGATGAAAGAGATTGAACAAGAGAGGGAAAATGCTAACTGCCTGATACGTGAAAGTAACAGTGCTGTCCCAACAAACTTTTCTGCAAAAAGTGCTGCAGATGCTTCACATGATGGTGCTGAATCTGTCAAGTTGAATGGGACAGATCATGACCGCTTGTTGAACAATGGTGCTTCTATAGAAATTTCTTTTGAAGATGATTCTGACATGAAGTGTTTTCATGAAGATGATGATACATTTGCTCGTTTAGTAGCAGAAAATCCTTTGATAGTATCTTCTGGTGATATTACTCCAAAAAAACTGTCTTCTGCTTCTGATTCAGATTGCGATTGGGAGGAAGGTATTACTGCAGCAAAGGATATGAGTTTCTCTGATGATAACTTGAAAACAAAGCACACTTTTGCTGAAGACAACAATAGTGAGGATAGTGAAGTGGAGTGGGAGGAAGGAGATTGTGAGATTACTCAACATACTATGCCTCGAGGAGCTGAATCAGAAAAAATAAATTCCAAAGGTGCTTTGGAAGAACAGGCTGATTTGCAGGAGGCAATAAGAAGAAGTCTTGATGATTTAGATAAGAATTTTAGTTGTGCGATGCTTAATGATGAAAAACTTGAAGTTCCCAGCGGAAGTGATTGTACAGGTAAGAGGTTTCTTGACCAAAAAGATACGTTAGGAGGACTGAATTTTCCAGGAGACACTGGTAACCGGCAACACAGATTGACTTGTGAAATGGATGGTGTTCAAATGCTGGATGGTGCAAGTGCACTAAGTATCTCAAAAATCACCGATTCTTGTGGAAGGCCATTGAATTCTGCTGTAGAATACAATTCTGATAACTCAAGGATACTGCTAGATGCACCACGTGAATTTGACACGGATTTTCCTTCTGATCAACCAACGGAGGATGCAAGTAAAATGGTTAATTCATCTAAAGAAGCACCTTTGCAGAATCTGTTACTCCTCCAAAAGCAAAGGAGATCAATGTGGCTGCAGAGGGCCTTTTGTGTACTTCTAATGAGGTTGGAGTGTTCTCTACCTCCTCCAACAACTGTGAAAAAGATACTTCTGATTTCTTGTGTGGTGGTGTTCCTGATTCCAGTTTGATTGATAATCAGAAAACTGCTTGTGAAGCTGAACCACCACGCCCCTTGTCAAAAGCAGTAACAAATGAATTGGTATGTAATATTGAAAACGAAGAAAAATTGACTGCCAAAAAAATTCATGAAGATTGTTTCCAGGAAATCAAGCATAGCTTGGAGAATTCTGCATTGAAGGACAATGAAGATCTGCACATTGATGTTGCAGAGGCTAATTTGGAGGAAGAAATAAAAATTTTAGGCCAGGAACGTATGGACCTGGGGGATGAGCAGAGAAGGCTGGAGCGTAATGCAGAATCTGTCAGTGGTGAGATGTTCACAGAGTGTCAGGTGTGTATAAAATGTTGGCATTGGATGTTGAGCAAATACATGGTCATAGTTTAGTGATTTGTAGGACTGATTTGTTTTTTGCTTCTTTTTTGCCTCCTTCAAGGACAAAATGACACTTGAAACAAGAAGAAATCTTTTCAGATGGAAATCACAGTAACTTAATCTCTTAGCATATCAACTTGTTACGTACTTTTTTAAATAAATGAAATTTGGCCAACTAGTGAACCGAGAGGTGTACAGCCGTCACCAATTGGGACTTGAAAACTTGATACGTGGTCTAAGATTATTATTATCTCTTTCCTTCTCTGTTCATTTTGAGTGATCTCGTCCACAATCTATGCCTTTTCTTCTGTCAAGTTATTTGTTTTCAAAGATGAATTCCTTAAAGGTTTGAACTTTGAAGCATCTGTGACGAGGAACAAAGATATAGATATTAGGAATTTAAATATGTGCTTATCTGGATTATTTAGGATATACTTTTAGTTTATATATTATTATTTGGTTATGTTTTCTTATTGTTAGGTTTTGTTCAACAGTAAATAGACCAAGTATTTTTATTTTTCTCTTTCGAGTCAACCATGATTTATATTATTGAATACACGCATTTCCTCCCTATTGTTCTCTTGTGTCCTAAATTCATCATTTTCTTCTCTCAATTCCTCTCTTCTTCTCTCTCCTCTTTCTCACTTTTTATTTAATCTATCTTTGTACTACATCAATCTGACTTTTTGTAGGAGCTGCTGCAAATGTTTGGCTTACCATATATTATTGCACCAATGGAAGCTGAAGCTCAGTGTGCTTATATGGAACTAGCAAACCTTGTTGATGGTGTTGTGACTGATGATTCTGATGTTTTCTTGTTTGGAGCACGGAGTGTTTATAAAAATATATTTGATGATCGAAAATATGTCGAGACATACTTCATGAAGGTATAATTTTAAAGAGATCAGATCCAAATATTTTTAGGGCATTTTCCCTTGAAAGAATTCTGTCCTTCCAGTAAAACCAGATCTGTTTTCAAGTACTTGGAATTTTTGCATCTGTAGTCTCACCTCCTTTTCATGTTTTCTTTTTCAAACCTGGACGTATTTCAACCATGCAATTGTTCTCGTTGCTTATGTTAATATACGTCCATCAGGACACTGAGACTGAGCTTGGCCTAACCAGAGAGAAATTGATTCGCATGGCACTTCTTCTTGGTAGTGATTATACTGAAGGAGTCAGGTAACTAACAGCTCCACTTTTACAAAGTCTGATAGGCCATGATTAGTTAGCTTGTATAGGAAAATGAGTGTTTGTTATGATGTTGTTGGTTGTTTTGTTCCGGTAGAAGAGTAGTTATTTTGTTAGTGGCTGTATCGGGATATAAAAGGTAGAACTTGAAGAGAGGATGGCATCGGAGAATTGTAAAGGGGAGAGAGGCAGGTTCTTGAATCACTGCAGTTTTATGCTCTAGGATGGTAATTTTGCACTAGGGCTTACTGATAAAAAAAAAAGAGGTTCTTTTATGGTTTTCTTGAATTAATCAGAGTTCTGTCAAAGTCTTGCTAGTCTTGCCACATTCTTATGCATTTCCCTATGCATAACTATTCTCTACATCAGAGTAAACTTTTGGATAGCTCTTTGGGACCATCGAGGGAAGGAATTTAGAAGTTTTCTTTTTCTCTGACGTTGCAAGGGATTGAGATTCTATTTTATAATATTTTTTGCGTTGTTTCTTGGAGGAAAACTCTTCCTCTCTTTCGTTTGCACATAATCCCTTGATTGTTGATAAGAGAATTTTGTTTCTGATTCACCAAAAAAAAAAAAAAAAAGGAAATATGCTTAACACTTCCAGAGGTTGATAATTATGTTGTCTGCTTTCATAAGATTGCTTGATTAATTTATCAGTTAATTTAAAATCTTTTATGTTACCTTCTGTTGTAGTGGGATAGGCATTGTGAATGCTATTGAGGTTGTAAATGCATTTCCTGAGGAAGATGGCCTCCAAAAATTCCGGGAGTGGATTGAATCACCAGATCCCTCCATATTGGGGAATTTCAGTGCGCAAACAGATTCTAGTGCAAGGAAAAAAGGATCGAAAATTGGTGATAATGACAATTGCTTCCAAAGCAATATGGAAGAAGCATCTGCATCTCACGAAAACGATTCTGAAGCTCAAGTTAGAGACATAACAAGAGTTTTCATGGATAAGCATGTAATCATACAATCCTTGGTTTAGGTGTTCTAGTTTCTTAGAATTATCATGTTTCTGAAATCATATATCCTGCATTTATTGGTGCCCTTTTTTACCAGAGAAAAGTGAGCAAGAACTGGCATATTCCTTCTTCTTTTCCAAGTGAAGCGGTTATTTCTGCTTATATTTGTCCTCAAGTGGATAAGTCGACTGAGCCTTTCACATGGGGAAAACCAGATCATTTTGTTCTTCGAAAGTGAGTTATCTCCTACTTTTAACTTTCACAAAGTGTGGGCTCGAGGATGGAAAAGATTGTAGTCAGTCTGAGAGGCACTAATTCTTAAGGTTTCTGTTACAAACTGATAATTGCACTTCCTGAAAAACATGGACTAATTTTCATAGATTAATTTGGACAGATAAGGCAAAGGCAAGGAATTTTTTTTTTTCTTTGATGAGTAAGCATAAGGCAAGTTGTGAATATCGTGATCAATATGTTTCTAGCGGAACAGATCAATGTGTTTCAGCCGTGATGATGGCCTTTTGGATTCTTTTGAGTTTTCAAGGACCGTTCAATTTCTTGTTTTTTCAATTGCTCATTTATTGTTTTGTTCATTTTTGAACGAACTTGTTCTAGGTTTTTTGTTAGGATCCTGGTTGAGTCCCACATTGCTAAAGTATGGGCTTAGCATGTGGTTTATTTTACAAGTGCTTTTGGGGATGAGTTCTACCCAAGGGTTATAACATTTTTGTGCATGCCTGCTGTACTTCTGAATTCTGGACTTACTTTATTTTAATTATTTCTAAGATTGCAATTGCGATTGTCAGCTTTCTAGGAACTATATTTTCAGAGAGAACTTCTCAGTTACAGCTGGATCTTGTGTTTGACCTAATGATTTATCCAAAATCTTGAGTGAAAATAGATACATCAACTTGAATAATTTACTTGGATTAGAGCTCAAAATATCACTCATAGTGAATGCTTTGCTTTGTTTAGTTAAAATGCGTAGGTTTTCTGACCAGTTGCTTGGAACGCAGATTATGCTGGGAAAAGTTTGGTTGGGGTAGCCAGAAGGCAGATGAATTATTACTACCTGTTCTGAAGGAATACAACAAGCATGAGGTTGGGGACATCTCTCTCTCTCTCACACACATGTGCGTGCGCGCGTGCATGTGTGTGTGTGTGTCTCTCTCTCTACTATTTTGTGAAAGAAGATGCTGACGTGCACTGTTTATTTTCTGGTGAAGACTCAACTGCGTTTGGAGGCATTTTACACATTCAATGAAAGATTTGCAAAAATTCGTAGCAAGAGAATAAAGAAAGCTGTTAAAGGAATTACGGGAAATCAGTCCTTGGAGTTAACAGATGATGCTCCACAAGAAGTCTCTAGAAGTAAAAACAAAAGAAAAGCAACGGCTGATAAATCTGGGGATGATCAATTGGAGAAACTTCCACAGGGAACAGAGGAAAGTGCTGTCAGGAACCAGAGTAACTATTGTTCGAAATCAACTCCCAAGCAATCAAGGAAACGGAAGATACCTATGGATGAAGCTGTTTCTAAATCACTAATATCCTCAGATAGCAAACAAGGTACCAACAGAAGATCACTTTCACACGGAAGATGCCAAGGAAGGGGCGAGGCAGGACAACCAAAAGAATAAAGGGAAAAGGAAGTCCCCCTTACGAAGTGTCTGAAATGAGCTCCAGTGATGATGATGACGTAGAGGAAGTTCACATGGAGAAACAAGAAGGGCCGCCAGAATTGCGACGGGTACGCTTGACTTTCTTCCTTTTCTGAGGTTGGATCACCCCATTTTTTTTTTTAATAATCAAGTTCAATTCACAGAATGAGATGGGAACTTTCCTTATGCTATGGTTAATCTTTGAGGCACATAAAATAAGCCAATTTGTGTCTCTGTCTTTGATGCATTATAATCGGTTTCAGGATGTAGAACAAAATAAGAATAGCAGTATAATAAGCATTTTGAATGCGCCTGAATAAAACAGCCTTGCCCGACATAAGTTTGTCGAACTAGTCTTTTGTATAGACCATCATTTGTGTAGATTCATGATAAGCTTTCTCTCCTCATTGCTTAACTTTTATATCTTTCCATGTCTCTCAGTCTACGCGAATGCGGAAGCCTGTAGACTACACCGCAAATGACTTCGAAATAGAGGATCTGGATCAGTCAGTTGACCAGGGTGATAAAAAGTCTTCTGGTCTTGGTCAAGCGAAAGAGAATAATGCCCAAAATTTGTCTCGTGGGGAGGGATTGGACGAGGACTACCTTGAAAAAGGTGGAGGATTTTGTCCAGATAATGATGATAATGACGGACCAGATGTGAGCCAACGTGGTAATCCTTGTCTTGAGGGCGATTTCTCTGAAGAATTCTTAAGAACCGGAGGTGGCTTTTGTATGGATGAAGGCGAAAACGTAAAGAGCATTTCTGGCCCCGCTACAGTTGCCATCTTGGAAAGTGACAATCTTTTCCAATGCTCTCGTCTAGGGCTGAAAGCGGCACATGTTTCTGAGCCAACTATGGATCAAGCGAAATCAATAACGAAAAATGACCAGTCCAAATCAGGTACTTCACTGCAAGAGAGAGAGACGGATAATACTCGGACAACTCCTGTGGGAGCTCTATGTGCCATGCCTCTTTTGAGAAAGAAGCGGAGGAAAAGCTGAAAATTTGCATGCAATTTGATACGTGACAGTTTGGTGTATATACGTTATCCTTTTCACAACAGACCATGTATTTATCTATTTAGACACGTTTACTTTTAATATAGACGATGATTTGCATCTTTCTTTGAGCGGAATGATGATTGCCTAGCCCGTCTCCGTAAATGAAAATTTTAGTTGTTTATTTCTATCATTGCTGTCCACGCGAAGGTGCAATGAGAGAAGTACAATGATTGTCCTATTCTGTTTATGTTTAACATTAACGGCCTACTAACTATTCATTTTATGCCATAGTGCTTTACAAATAATTAAAAAACTGAGTCGGTGCGTAGAATAACATATGTTGACTTACGAGAGGCTAGAGAAACTGAGGAATTAGACAGAAACAGGGACAGAGAGAGAGCAGAGGAAAATGGCAGGACGGAATTGGAAGAAAGAAGTTGGGCCATTCGCAGCCATGGCCTCAGTAGAGTCTGCGACGGTGATCAAAATACCTTAATACAAAACAGCTACTCTGAAAGGGTTAAGCTACTTTGTTTTCATTGCCTATTCTTACATTATAGGCACTCTTATTCTGCTCCCTCTTCCCTTTATATATCGCATGTATATATAATGAGCAAAATACACACACACTTTGTTTTCATTGCCTATTCTTACATTATAGGCACTCTTATTCTGCTCCCTCTTCCCTTTATATATCGCATGTATATATAATGAGCAAAATACACACACACACACACACACACATATACATACATGAAAAATGATATACATACATGAAAAATGATGCTCTTGTGCATTATTTGGAGATGCGCAGAAGTGAGCTTCCTTCTTTCAAGATGTCCGTCCTTTACAGAATCGTCGTTGTTGCACTTGTTGGGTATGGAACTAATATCAAATACACGTCTTTGAAATCTATGATAATTCGATTCTGCAGTTTAATTTTGAATGAAAGAGGACAGAGAGAAAAAGAGAATCCTATATTTCTTATGTGCAAAAGTGACATGTTTCCTAAGAGAGGATTTTAGGCAATATTTGTGCATAAAGGTATCAAATACAGTTCAACAACTCTTTCATTCTGCTATGAACAATCTCACTCCCGCTCTTACTTTTGTACTGGCCGTCATTTTCAGGTTTTTTCTCATACTCATCAATTTCTTATACATACATACATACATACACATATATATATATTATATAGACCAAACTGTGTTGTACCTTTGTTTTTTCTTGTATTCTGTTGTCTTATCCAGAGTAAGATATTTCTTTCATGCCTCTAAAAGGATGGAAAATCTGAAGCCGTGAAGCTCATCAACTCGTCTGAAAATCATAGGCACCATGCTTTCAATATCAGGTGCATTGATGGCGGTTCTCTACAAGGGACCCACAATCATATCCTCTGCATCTTCATCACCTTCTCCACGGTCGCCTCCTTCACTTCAGTATCCTCTAGAAACAACACAAACAAATGGGATCACAGGAGGCCTTTTATTAGTTTTGCAAAGCCTTTTTAGCTCAATCTGGTACATCCTTCAGGTAACTTAAAATTCGGAAAATCTCTCCAAATGTCCCTGCGCAAAATAGTGTGTTCTGATTCACAAATTGTTGACAAGTTATTCATGAAAGCAATTACGTTTTAGTTCTTTCTAGTACTTGACGGACCCAGGTGATAGAAATGTACCCAGATGAGCAAATTGTGTCATCCATATATTTCCTATGCAAGACAATTATTGCCTTTACCAATTTTCTTTATAGCGGAAGCAAAGTGGAGCCATTGGACAGTGAAGCCTGATAAAGCATTGGTCACCATTGTAGTGTCAGTAAGAAATTGTAAATTGGAATACGTATTAATAGTATAGCATGCTGTTTAGTTTTACATTTACGTTCAACTGGTTAAGGATTTCTCAATATTTGTTGCGATCAGGGAGTCTTTGGTCCATCCTACAATGCTTTGCTCAACACATGGGTGGTGCACTTGAAGAGCCCTCTTTATGCCTCAATCTTTAAGCCGTTTTCTATTGCCATCGCAGCTGCTTTCAGTGTCATATTCCTTGGCGATTCTCTTTTTCTTGGGAGGTATATAACCGTACCATTACTCTTACAAGTTGATTCTGAGGATTAGTTTCAAGATCATCAAAAGTACAGTCAATTTGCTATCTAATCTCAGACAACACATTGTCCAGTGTCCTTGGAGCAACGATACTGCTATTTGGGTTTTATGCCGTAATGTGGGGGAAAGCACAAGGAGAAGATAGCAAAGGTTGTGGGTTTGAGCCCTTGAGAGCCACACTTGATGGGATGACGACCCCCTCTTTTGCAAAGTAAAACGGTTGAAAATATAGAAAATAGCACAAGGAGATGAGTACCGAGAGAGTTCTTGTTTTTGGTGATCCGTAATACAAATGCGACCTGATTAAAGTTGGTTAAGCGTTAAGCGCCCCGTTTAAAGTTCATTTATTCCATGAAAAATATAATGGAAATGCTTTACTATTGTGAATGATTCAGGAAGCTCGGAGTTCATGAAACTTGAGGGCTGTGTTGAACGTTAAAGATCTGTATGTAATTTTAGTTTAAACTTGAATAATGTAAATCTTAAGTGAACATAAGCGTCCAAGATGGACACTTTTGGTCCAAATTTCATTCTTCGACCAATCAGTGTTCATACAATACTATTTTGTACCCCACCTTTCACGTTTGGCTGAAGAATGGTCAGTTAAACAAAGTGCAAAATTAAACCAAACTTTAAAACATGTTTTTTTTTTTTTTTTTCTCCCTCAATTATGCAAGGTTTTCTATGCATGATGCATGTAAGAGATGGAGTGAGGGGGCAAAAAAAAAAAAAAAAAAAAAAAAAAAAAAAAAAACAAGAGGAAAGAAGAATATGTTTCCATTGAACCACGTGCATGGAGGGATGGATGGTACACTATCTAATGAAAGAAGGGAAGAAGAAGAAGAAGAAGAAAGGGTGGGAAATTAACCATTTCCGATGTAATGGGAACAAAGCTTTTTCCTTAATGTACCATGGGACTGTAATTCTGTAAATATTATAAACTAGTTATTTCATAATAAAGTTCAAGATATATAACAAGTTACTCTAATTACAACTTTATAAAGTTTCTATATATATATATATATATATATATATATATATATATTACAATTTGCGTTAATTACAATATAAATCTATGTTAATCAAATTATAGTGCAAGTGAAAATTGTGTTGTGATTTCAAAAATAAAGTAATTGTGATGTGCAAAATAAATTTAAAATGACTATTTTTGTCCAACAGGTTCAAGTTAATGTAATAATCTTGTCATTTTATACACATTTTGTTTTCGCTGTAAATTTTGTTTTCAATTATTCTTTATTATTTTTTTCTATCAAATAACAAGATTAGTCTTTGTTATTTTATATATATATATATATATATATATATATTAATTTAGGTAGTTCTGTTGGACAGCAGTATGAACTCTTGTTACAAGATATTTATTTATTTCTATTAAAATACTCCACTACAAACGTGGCTACTAAACAAACCAATAATAATATGATTATAATATTCGTCCAGCGAAAAAGAATCCGTTTATTATATTCTGTCTACAAGAATAACCTACAGACAGTCAAATTATGTCATGGTACCTATGCTAATTGATTATTAAAATATGGTTAGGAGAAACGTAATTTGATGCTGCATTAGAAGAAGACATATATATATATATATATATATATATATATATCGAGTAACAATATGGCATGATGAAAACGTTTCTTGTATACGTGATCATTCATCTTTCATTATGATTAATCATTACTAGTTATAGTTCTTGTTACTCTTTATGTCACTCTTTACATTTATTATTTGACACGTGTATTTCACTATCTTATTTTTTTTAAATAATAATATATCATATTATTAGAATTTACGTATCAAACAGTAAAATTTAAAAGTGACAAAAAGTGATGTTAGTATTTCTCCTCATCTCTATCGTATACTCCCTCCAACTAAATAATGGATTGATCCTCTTCTCCTTCCCTTCTGATCTCTCTCCAACCAAACACACACTAGCGGTGATTCACAACTTGGCAGCATGTATTTTCTGAGCTATATTGGTTTCATTTTGGTTACCTCGATGGATTAGGTTGTTTTATATCCTTATTCAACGGCTAGGAACCTTTTTTTTCAAAGCTAATATATATTGTCCCATCATGGTATAGCACTCAACGCTAGAAAATTCAAAAGAGTAATGTGACCGTCACGTAATTTAAACCAAAGATGCTTCACCAACTAGAGAATTAGAAGAAAAAGGTCTTTTAAAGACGGAGTGAGGCTAGAGAGATCAGGAAGGGAAGGAAAGATGGCAGGCTGCGGTCGTAAAGAAATTGTGCCGTTCGCAGCCATGGCCGCGGTAGAGTTGGCCGCGGTCTGCGTAAATACTTTGTACAAAGCAGCCACTTTGGAAGGGCTGAGCTACTTTGTCTTTGTCGCATATTCTCATGTTTTAGGTACTCTTGTTCTGCTTCCTCTTCCCTTCATATTTCCAAGGTAAATAAATATATAAATATACCTCTCTTGATCTCCTTCTCATTAAAGCTTTATAGTCACAAGTATTTTTCACTTAATCCATATAATAAATGATAGTGGGCTATATTTGAATTTGGTGCAGGAGGGAACTTCGTTCTTTTGAGCTGTCTTTTTTCTTAAAAATTGTCCTTTTGGGACTAATTGGGTATGGATATATATATATATCACTGAAATTCATTATAATTTTATCACGTGATTTAATTCAAGGAAAAACAAAAAGAACGAAAAGTGACTCCTATTTTCCTTTTCATGCAGACAACAACTTTTTCTTTTCTTATTCATTTAAATTTATTCATTCTTTTTGGTTTTGTAAGGCAGGTTTACATGCAGCATCTGTGGATGTAAAGGTATAGAATACAGTTCTCCAACTCTTGCCTCAGCTGTCAGTAACATTACACCGGCTTTTACTTTCATATTGGCAATCATTTTCAGGTCTTTTCCTCCCTTTTTTTTTTTTTTTTTTTTTAATGTTTGTTATGTGCATATAAAGAATTTTATCATTATTATTATTATTATTATTATTATCATTATTATTATTATTTGTTATTGCCTCGTAAAGGATGGAGAATCTGGATCTTAGAAGTTCAGTGACTCGTATCAAAACTCATAGGCACCTTATTTTCATTATCTGGCGCATTGGTAGCAGTTATCTACAAGGGTCCTATAATTTTCTCCTCTTCATCTTCATTTCCTCCTCAATCATTATCCCTGGGCCTTCAATATTCTTCCGAAACATCAAAAAGGAATCAGGTCCTAGGAGGCCTTTTACTAGCTTCCCAATGCCTTCTCTCCTCAATCTGGTACATTCTTCAGGTAACTTGTTCAAAATACTAGGTCCAGAGTCCGGGTGCGTACATTAAAAATTTCATTAGATTTCACACACAAGTAAGAAGTTTTACAAATTCTAAGGTGGGACAAATATAAAATTTCGGATTTCAAGGACGATAAGCTACAAATTTTATTAGATTTCACATATAAAGTTAAAAAAAAAAAAAAATTCAGGTGGGGTAGCGATCTGTATGACTAGGTCTATACAACCTAGACGTGTGACACTTAGAGATGCGTTATAAATCTAGATATTCTGAGTTTGATTCATATTAAAAGGATTGCCAGACTTTTTGACGGATGAGACTTTATGGGGGTTCTACAATTAAAATCATGATTTTGGTTTAAATTAGTGTTTGTTTATAAAAAGTAAAAAATAGTTCTAGTTCGATCCAACAAAATTAATGTTTGGTTTGGATGATTTAAGATTTGAACTCTTATGAGATGTTTTAAACTAGAACCACCCCTGGTTTTAAAATTAGCCCCTTAATTTTGGGTGGTTCAAATCCCTAATTATAGTTATGGTTCTAAAATCATGATTTGAACTCAAAATTATAAATCATGATTCTAATTTTAAAACTGAAACTAAAATTACTTTAGTTTAAATCCTCATATCAAACAGAGCTTAAAATGTCAACTGTGGGTTCTAATTAGTTTTGCTGCAAAGTTCAAGTTGTTACATATCAATGGACTCACTATTACTTGATAGACCCAGGTCATGAAAATATACCCAGATACAAAAATTGTGGTGCCCCTGTACTTTCTGTGCGCCACAACTATTGCAGTACCAGTATGCCTTATAGCAGAACCAAAATTGAGCGCTTGGACACTGAGGCCTCAGATATCATTGATCACTGTTGTATTATCAGTAAGAAACTAAATTTATTATGGTGTTACATAATAACTCATGATCAAGCTATTGGATATATACGTGCAATTGGTCATGGTTTATTTTTATTTTTTTTAGGGATTTTTTGGTTCATCTTTCTGCACATTTCTGCACACGTGGGGGCTTCACTTGAAGGGACCTCTCTATATCTCTATCTTCCGGCCATTTTCTATTGCCATTGCTGCGTTTGTTGGCGTCATATTCCTTGGTGATGATCTCTTCCTTGGAAGGTAATATTATAACGAACTGCCCAATTACTCCATCCTTTATCCAAATTGTGTGTTTTTTTTTTTTTTTTTTTTGGATTACTTCCAAGATTATATATAAAGAAGAATTACTGTTGATTTTCCTTTTTCTAATGCCCACTTTCTAGTGTCGTTGGAGCAATTATACTACTACTCGGGTTTTATGCTGTGATATGGGGAAAAGCACAAGAAGAAGATGTCAAGGATTGTGCCTCTTCAATATCTCATGGGAAGATCCCTTTGTTGCAGAGTCATAGAGTTGAAGATATGGAGAAAAAATAGCACACTAAATGAATGAATTATGTAATTATTGTGTATTTATCTCTCTAAACACGGTCAATGCAGACGATCTTTCAATATTCGTTTGGTGAAACAGGAAAAAAAAAAAAAAAAAAAAGGAGATGAAGATGAAATGATTTTTTTTTTTTTTTTTTTTTGTGAGACACTGTAAATATTTTTTTGTTATTTTAATTTAGGTCGTTTGGTTGGACAGCAGTAAGAAAGTAATGGCACTTTTGTTACAAGATATTTTTATTTATTTCTATTAAAATAGTCCACTCCAACGTTGCTACTAATCAAAGCAACAATATGATTATTATAATCGTCCGGCGAAAAAAAAAATGATTATTATGTTCTGTTTAAAAGAATGGCTTACGAACAGTACAATTATATCATAGTACTTTCGCTAGTATATTAAAAAATGGTTAGGAGAAATGTCACTGACGCTGCATAAAAAAAAAAAAAAAAGGTGTAATAATGGCCACCTAATAAAAAAGCAGAAAATTACAAAAATAACAATTATTTTTCATCATTTTATTATTCATACCATTAAAAAATATTCTACTAGAATATGAAAAGTAATTCGATAAAATACAAAAACTGATGGCGTAAATAAGAAATTTAAAATTAATAGCAGAAATAAAATATAATGTTATCTTTCTATGGCATTCTTGAAAATTTTCCAAAAAATGTTCATTATTAGAATTTTATATTATCAAATAGGCCATAATTCTCCATTAAAAAAGGGCATAATCCGCCGGTGCACCTACTTTTTTCTTAAATAAAAAATGTCATTTCAGTGCAAGGTGTGATTAGAGTACCAACATAATCTCCATGTGATTTGTGAAAAATAATGGCGTTCCGGCAATTTAATTTAGGGTTGACAATCTGGAGTAGCGACATGACTCAAAACTCGCATAAAATGAACGAGTTTGGGTTTATCATAAATAAGTCCGGGTTAAAATCAAGTTGAATCGGTGAAACACAATTAAATAACGTGTCATTTGCAGGTTGACCCGCCAACCCACAATTGATCCGTCATAACTCGTTTATTAAACGTGTCATATTTAGATAACACGAATAGATAACCCGTTTATTACCCATTTTATAAACATATTCAAAAATAGGTTAACACGACCCATTTATCACTTATTTTATAAACATGTTCAAAAATAAGTTAACGAGACCCATTTATGACTTATTTTATAAACGAGTTGACATATAATCAACGGGTTGACACGATACGTTTATGACCTGTTTAATAAATGAGTTATTTGTGTCGTGTTGTGTCAACCCGCCAATATACAAGTCATGTTTGAGTTTTGTATTTTGACACGATTAATAAATAGGTTCGTGTCAAGCCTATTCGTGTCAACTGAGAAGGTTAACACGACACAAACACGACCCACTCAACACGAATTGCCACCCTTAATTTAATTGTCTTAGTGCCATGGTCAATTTCCTCTTTTTTTTTTTTTTTTTTTTTTTTCCAAATACAGATTATGGAAATTATTCTATAGTTGAGTCACACAAATTGTAAACGTCAGCTCAAATTGATGGCCATTCACAACTTTGCAGCGTTTTTTGAGCTATAATTGGTTTCATTTTGGTTTTATAAGTATGCTATAGATACATGGACGGTGGATTAGGTGGCTTTGTATCCTCATCCAACGGTGAGGAACTCTTGTTGCAAAGCTATGTAAATGTATGCTATAGATACATGGACGGTGGATTAGGTGGCTTTGTATCCTCATCCACGGCGAGGAACTCTTGTTGCAAAGCTATGTAAATATTGTCACATCATCAATATAATAATCAATGCTAGAAAATAATGGCCCACCAAACAACTTGAATAAAAAAATGCTTCACAAAGAGGAGGAGAAGAACAAAAATCTTTTATAGACCCAGTGAGGCTAGAGAGAAGAAGGGAAGGAAATTAAGATGGCAGGCTGTGGCTGTAAAGAAGTTGTGCCCTTTGCAGCCATGGCCGCCGTAGAGTTCGCGACGGTCGGCGTAAATACGTTGTACAAAGCGGCCACTTTGAAAGGGCTGAGCTACTTTGTCTTCATTGCTTATTCTTATTTTATAGGTACTCTTGTTCTTCTCCCTCTTCTCTTCATATTTCCAAGGTAATTAAATAAATAATGCTTTCTTTATATCCTTATCATTAGCTTAATCACAAGCTTTTCACTTGGTTCATGTAACAAATGATATTCATTATATTTGAGATTTGGTGCAGGAGTGAACTTCCTTCTTTCGAGCTGTCTTTTTTCATAAAGATTGTCCTTCTTGGAATAATTGGGTATGGATATATATATATATATATATATATATATATATATATATCGCTAAAATCCATGATAATTTGATCATGATTTAATTCAAGGAAAATCTAAAGGAAAGGATCTATCCTTATGTACCACAACTTTGCTTTTTTTGGTTTTGTAAGGCAGGTTTGCATCCAACATATGTGGATATAAAGGTATAGAATACAGTTCTCCAACTCTTGCCTCAGCTGCCAGCAATCTTGCACCGGCTTTTACTTTTATATTAGCCGTCATCTTCAGGTCTTCTCCTTCATTTCTCTCTCTCTCTCTCTCTTTTTTTTTCTCTCTCTCTAAATGTTTGTTATGTGCATATAAAGCACTGCTCTGTTTTCTTCTTTGCACTAAGACCATTTTTTTTTTTTTTTGCCTCCAAAAGGATGGAGAATATGGATCTTAGAAGCTCAGTGGCTCGTATCAAAATCATAGGCACCATACTTTCAATATCAGGCGCATTGGTAGCGGTTCTCTACAAGGGCCCTACACTTTTATCCTCTGCTTCTTCATCTCCTTCTGAATTAGTGTCTCTTAGCCTTCAATATTCTTCAGAAACATCGCGAACGAATTGGGTCCTTGGAGGCCTTTTACTAGCTTTGGAATACCTTCTTTGCTCAATCTGGTACATTCTTCAGGTAGCTTAACTCACAATACTAGGTCTATAAACAACCAAGTAGTAAATCGACACTCAGAGATGGGTCATAAACAGGGTCGGAACCAGAAATACTTTTTCAGTTGGAGCACTATAAAAACATAGGAGATAATTTTTCACTAGATCGCAACTGTTGACATGTGAAAGTGACACTCTAAATGAGAGCCAACTAGAGCATAGGAAAGAGAGTCAAAATTATACGAGTCCACAAAATGCACCTGCAATTACAACCGAGTGTGATCTCTTGATCTGAACGAATTATCAATTTTGATACCATTTATTAGGGAGACAACACATGTGAAACTAATCCAACACACTTCAAGAATCTAATTTGACCTAAAAAACTAACATATTGAGTCTTGAGTCCTTTCATATATATATATTATTTTACATTTCTACTTACTTTTCATGTAGGACAACACACATGTACTTTTCTCAACAAAAACATAATTATAAATTTCATTTGTAGCATAATGCGCCCCCCACTGAACTATTAGTAGCTCCGCCATTCAGATATTGTGATTTTGAGTAATATTAAAATAACCGCCATATTTTTTAACTAATATACTTATGGACTGTTTCATTGGCGCAAAGTATACTCACTAGTTTTTGGCAGACCCAGGTGATGAAAACGTACCCAGATGCAAAAATTGTGGTGCCCGTGTACTTTCTGTGCGCCACAACTATTGCAGTACCAGCATGCCTTATAGCAGAACCAAAATTGAGCGCTTGGACATTGAAGCCTAAGATATCATTGATCACTGTTGTATTATCAGTAAGAAACTAAATTTATTATGGTGTTACATAATAACTCATGATCAAGCTATTGGATATATACGTGCAATTGGTCATGGTTTATTTTTATTTTTTTTAGGGATTTTTTGGTATATCTTTCAGCACATTACTCCACACGTGGGGGCTTCACTTGAAGGGACCTCTCTATATCTCTATCTTCCGGCCACTTTCTATTGCCATTGCAGCTTTTGTCGGTGTCGTATTCCTTGGCGATGATCTCTTCCTTGGGAGGTACATAACTAACTGCCTAATTACTCCATTTTTATCCAAATTATTGGATTTTGGATTAGTTTCAAGATCACAAAGAAGAATTACTGTTAATTGGCCTTTTTCTTTTTCACGTCCACTTTCTAGCGTTGTTGGAGCAATTATACTACTACTTGGGTTTTATGCTGTAATATGGGGAAAAGCACAAGAAGAAGATACCAAGGAACATGGGAAGATCCCTTTGTTGCAGAGTTATAGAGTTGAAGATATGGAGAATAAATAGCACATACAAATGAATTATGTAATTATTGTGTTTTCATCTCTCTAGACACGGTTAATGCAGACGATCATTTCAACATTTCTTTGGTGAAACAGGAAAAGAGTGAACAAAAAAAAATAAAATAAAAAAGGAGATGAAAATGATTAAATATTTTTCCTTTTGGTTCTTTCACTCTTGCTTATGATCGCCCTTAACTATTTATTTATTTATAAAATAAATTGATTTTTTTGGTTGGGGACCATTTTTTGACTCTTTTGTTAGTGTTGGTTTCTTTTTTCCATCTTTTGTAAAAGTCTTTAGTAAAAGTCTATATAAAATAACACGTGGCGGCCTTTAATGCAAATGGGACAATCTACAGAGAGAATATATAGTGATCTTTAATAATTAATTAAACATCAGGTGAAAGCAACATTATCATTTTTTTCCCTGTAATGTTAAAAAAATATATATATATGGCCTACCTACTCTTTAATTATGTCACACTACACTAACTCTTGTTGACATATTAAAAAACTATTACACCAAACAAATGATGATGCATACATAGATAGAAAAATTAAGGGGTTGTTCTTTTATAATAAAACTTAAAAAAAGTTTAAATTCAAGTTATAACTTTATTTAAGTTTATGTTTTTTTGTAAAATTTGAGTTGAACTCGAATTTGAGGCTAAACTCGAGTTCAAATTTTTCCTTTAACTCGAGTTTGAACTCGAGTTCATAAACTCAAACTCAAGTTAATGAATAGTATTTTTTCTATTCTTAAAAATGTCATAACTTTTTCGTTTTAATTCTGATTGAGATGTTTTTTTTTCTATACATTCACAACGAAAAGACGAATAAAATCTCACCCATATATCCTATTAAAATTTTTCATCACTATTGAGTTTTTATTAAAATACTATCTAAATATAAATTTAAGTTTTGACCCACTCAAAAAGATTCTCAATTCAAATCATAACTCCAATGTGCTCATCCAAACACAAACACAAGTTACAACTTTAACTTACATTATAACTCAAACTTAACTCAGGATCATCACTCAAGTCACCTTAACTCAAAAATGTAAAAAAACGACCCCTTAATCTTGTATAGGAACTGAGAGAGCAGAGTTTGCCACAGTGGGAGTAAATACCATATACAAAGCAGCCACTTTGAAATGGTTGAACTATTTTGTTTTCATAGGCTACACTTGTGTTATAGGCACTCTTGTTCTTGTCCCTCTTCCCTTATCTTTCCAAGGTAATTATTAATAGTTTTATTGATTGTTTTAAATTGAATTTCCCCCTCATATTAAAGATTATCTTACAAACATTTGCATAATATTTGAGAACTGCAAAATGGAACTTCCTTCTTTCAAGATGTCTTTCCTTTACAGGATTGTCCTCCTTGCAGTGATTGGGTTTGGCAATACATTAGCATATCAAATATATGATAATTCTGATTATTCTGATCATTAAACGAAAAAATGGACAAGAAAGAAAAGAGAATCCTATTTTTCTTGTGTTTAAAAGACTTTATGTTTCATAATGCAGGGTTTCATATACTGCCTGTGAATACAAAGGAATAGAATACAGTTGACCAATTCTTGCCTCAGCCATCAACAACCTTAAACCGGCTTTCATCTACGTATTGGCCATCATATTCAGGTTTTTCTCCTTTCTCCTCATTTGTTTTTTCTGTTACTTCATTGGAGAATCCGACCTATTAGTTGGAGCAGTTATGTACCTTCACCTCTTTATTAAGCTTCGTTGAGTTGTCATTCTTAATTCGACAGTTCAGAACTGTTTCCTACTCGTAAGATGTTCTCTCATACCGTACCACAGAATTCTCCTTCGCTATCATGATTCTGCAAGTTTGCGACAACTTTGCTCTTGGGGAGGCCTTTTCAGTCACTCTTCTGTTTAATTCTCTATAATAAGATTCTTTTATGTCCCTAAAAGGATGGAAGATATGAACTTGGGAGGCTCAATAACTCGTATCAAAATCATTGGCGCCATGCTTTCGATATCAGGTCCACTGATAGCGGTTCTCTGCAAGGGCCCCACAATTCCGTCCTCAGCATCTTCATCTCCTTCCCCAACATCATTTCCCTTCAATTCAGTATCCGCTGGGAAAATCGCAAACAAATTGGATCATAGGAGGCCTTTTACTAGTCTTCCGAACCATTCTAGACGCAATTTGGTACATTTTTCAGGTTATAAAGTAAAAAAAAAAAAAAAATCTCCTCTTGGGGCAAATTGTTGAGAACTTCATGCTATTTTATTTATAACATTTTAATTTTTTTTAATCAATTGGCAGACAAAAGTGATAAAAATGTACCCAGATGAGTAAACTGTGACACTCGTATACTTCATATGCAAGACAATCATTGCCGTACCAATATGCTTTATGGCTGAAACAAAATTAAGCGCTTGGAGACTAAAGCCTGAAATGTGGATCACCGTTATAACATCCGTAAGAAAATATATATAACAATGTATGCATGAGAAGATGTAAGTACAAACATTTAACTGATTAGATACCTCTCTTTTACTTTCAGGGATTCTTTGGTCCATCCTTTACAACGTTACTTTGTACATGGGGGAGGCACTTGAAAGGGCATCTGTTGGGATTTATTCCCAAATTTTGTATTGATTCTAATCGTTTTATGATTGACATTATTTTAAGAATGATTGGCTGATTGATTGTGTTTGAGAATAAATGTGCAGCTGGCAAGCTCTTTATAGAAAGTTTCTATAAGATCTAAAACTTAATTCAGTTACTCTTTTTGAAAAGTCAATTATTGATTCTAAGATAGTAAATTGTTAATTAGTGATTTGATTGATATTTGATTGAGTTTTTGTAACTGGATGATCTTCCTCTGCCTCCTAAGTGTAATGACTGAGAAAATCTCAGACTTTAAATAATACAATTTATTTATTTAAGCCAATAATTTTCCTAGAAAATATTATGTGACTGAAGGATTTATGGAATTAATATTTGTATTCCTAAATTATGTAGCAGATTTCATGGTAAGTTCATGTTTTCGATCGAAAAATTCTCACCGTACTTTAAGGCGGAATAATTTTCAATACAGGTATAGTTTTAGAATCTTAATTTTAAGAATCTCCAAACACAACATAATGTTAGCCGCGTATAAAATGTTAAAAGATACTCACTTGATGGGAAGACCCCTTTGTTGCAAAGTTAAAAGAGCCCGTAATATCGAGAATTTTGAAAGTTTTGGACAAAGATGATTAATAACAGAACTTTGATATTATTAATTACTTTTGTGAATCTCCCAAGAAAATCCGAAACCAGAAAATATCAAGAATGAATCAATTGTAATACAAGAGATCTAAGAAAAAACCCATTCGCACGAACAAAGAATTCCAAAGAAGAATTCAAGAACCTTTTATTGATCAATGGAATTACACAAGACAAGAAGCTTAGAGAAAATCCCTATCTGAAACAAATATGAGAAAACCCAATTCCCAAATTCTCAGAATACAACTTTCTCTCTCTTGCTTCTCTCTCTAACCCAGTACGAAAAAACTCTCCGTTCTTCTAATGAAGAAAAACAGTATATAAACCAACTAAACAAAAACATTGAAAAGAATTATTCTGTAAAGTCTAAAATACCCTCAACATAAAGACTTGCTGACATAACAATCCCATCTGTTCTTGACTTTTCAACCACAGCATGCCACATAGATTTCACAATCTCCACCTTGGTATGCCGTAGCGTTATTCTTCTTTGTACTTCACTGACTTCACATTCAATACATCTAAGCATAACCGAAACTTACCAACAGGAACAGGTTTTGTAATCATATCAGCAGGGTTCTTAGCTGTATGAATCTTCACAACCTTTGCTAAGCCTCCTTCAATTACATCTCTAATGAAATGTAACCGAATGTCTATATGCTTGGTTCGCTCATGATACATCTGATTCTTGCATAGGTGAATTGCACTCTGATTGTCACAATGAACCTGTATAACCTCCTGTTCAATTCCCAGTTCATTAATTATGCCTCTAACCCACAAAGCTTCTTTGATTGCTTGAAGAATAAACAATATACTCACCGGTAGTAGACAGAGCTACTATATCTTTCAAGTGTTAAACTTATGGTATTTCCAAATAGAGTAAAGACATATCCGGTCAGTGATCTTCTTTTATCTAAATCCCCAGCAAAATCTGAGTCTACATATCCCTGTGCTCCATAACACCCTTCTTTTGCCTTTCCATAAACCAGACCAACATCCCTTGACCCTGATAAGTATCTGAACACCCATTTAGCAGCATTCCAGTGTTCACTTCCTGGTTTTCCCATAAATCTACTTATCAAACTAACAGCATATGCCAAATCTGGCCTTGAACAAATCATAGCATACATCATGCTTCCTATAGCACTAGCATAAGGAACTTTGGACATCTGCTCTAGTTCTTCATTAGTCTTAGGAGATTGATCACTAGATAGCTTGAAATGAGGAGCAATAGGAGTACTTACAGACTTTGCCTTCTCCATTCTAAACTTGGTTAGAATTTTCTGCACATAGCTCTCCTGTGAAAGAAATAATTTTCCAGCATCCCTTTCTCTAGCTATTTCCATGCCAAGAATCTTCTTTGCAGCACCAAGATTCTTCATTTCAAACTCAGAATTAAGCAGCTTCTTAAGCTTGTTAACTTCTTCCTTGTTCTTAGAGGCTAGCAACATGTCATCTACATATAGAAGTAGATATACAAAATCTCCTGTTTCTAACTTTCTAAGATACACACAGCTATCAAAACTACTTCTTTTGAATTTAATCTTCAAAGATAAAAGCCTTGGTGATTGCTTAAGGCCATATAATGACCTTTTAAGCAAGTTGTATTGCATCAATATCCTTTCTTCAAGTTCTCCATGCAAAATGCCCGTTTTAACATCCATTTGCTCAAGCTCCATGTCAAAGTGAGCAACCATAGAGAGAGAAGTATTCGATAGAGGAATGCTTGACAACGGGAGAAAATATCTCATTAAAGTCTACTCCTTCTCTTTGAGTAAATCCTTTTGCTACCAACCTAGCCTTAAACCTAGGTGGCTCAACTCCCATTATTCCTTCTTTCTTCCTGAATACCCACTTGCAGCCAACAATCTTAGCATCTTTAGGTCTTGGTATTAATTCCCAAGTTCCATTTTTATCCAGAGACTCCAATTCCTCCTTCATAGCAATCATCCAGCTTTCAGATTCTTCTGACTGAATGGCTTCACTAAATGTTCTAGGCTCTTCCTCATTTCGAGGTTTGTAAAAGCATATGCTATAAGATCAGCATAGCCATACCTTTCAGGAGGCTTTATCTCTCTCCTTCCTCTATCCCTTGCAAGCCTATATTGTTGCAACTCAGAATCTTGTTCTTTTGATTGTTCTGCATCATTTGTAACATTAGGATCATATGCTGAATTCTCATGATTTCCAGAGTTTTTCTCCAGTGACTCCACCTCAAGCTCCAATCTTTCTGGTCCAGCTTGTTTTTCACCGTGAGACTGTGCATCAGCCTGCAACTTCATTACCTCTGCTTCATGAAAAGTAATATCTCTGCTAATGATACACCTTTTAGACTCAAGACACCAGAGTCTGTACCCTTTCACACCATCAGGATAACCCATGAACAGTCCCTTCTTTGCTCTTGGGGCCAATTTGCCTTCATTAACATGGTAATAAGCAGGACATCCAAAAATCCTTAGATTCCCATAATCAGCTGGTTCACCTGTCCATATCTCTTGAGGTGTCTTAAGATCAATTGCAGCAGATGGAGACCTGTTTATCAAGTAACAGGCTGTATGAACTGCCTCACCCCAAAATCTGTTTGACAGCCCAGCATTTGACAGAAGACATCTTACTCTTTCTAATAGAGTCTTATTCATCCTCTCGGCCAGTCCATTCTGCTGAGGAGTTTTCCTCACAGTTTTATGCCTTCTAATGCCTTGATCCTTACAGTATTCAATAAAACAATTAGCCATGTACTCTAGACCATTATCAGTCCTAAGATTCTTAATCCTCTTATCACGTTGATTCTCCACCATGGCTTTTTTGTTTGAATGATTTGAAGGCCTCATCCTTTGTTTTCATTAAGTAAAAGACCTTATTTGTAATCATCAATAAAGGTGATAAAGTACCTATTTGCACCATGAGAAGGCATTATTTGGGCCCCACAAGTCAAATGAATGTAGTCAAGGACTTCTTTGGTTACGTATAATTGCTCTACTGCTGCTTCTTGCCAAAGAAATGCTCACAAAACTCTAGTCCACCGATCTTGTCTCCTCCCAATAGCCCTCTCTTTCCAAGCTCTTGAAGCCCTTTTTTCCAACGTGGCCTAACGATGCGAGTTTGGCCTTTTCTGCATCATTTGAAACAACACTATTGGCTTCATTTTCTATTGTGGATCCCTGTAGTATGTAAATGCCATTACTACGGCTGCCTTTCATGATGACCAAAGAACCTTGCAAGACTTTCAGTATGCCATTTTCTGCCCTGTAAGTACATCCAGAAGCCTCCATCATCCCAAGAGAAATTAAATTTCTCTTAAGATCAGGCACATGCCTTACATTGACCAATATCCTTTCTGTCCCATCTTGCATCTTCAACTTGATTCTTCCAATCCCAGCAATCTTGCACATGGCATTATTACCCATCACTACCTTACCACTCTCTAATTCTTCATAAGATTGAAACCAGTGCTTTACAGGACACATTGAGTCTAGGACCCTCGGACTCATTTTTCTTTTCAATGACTACAAGAACATCCGCGGACTCATAACCATCAGAGGCCACTGAGACATCACCTGAATCCTCATTGGAGTCCTTTCTTTTGGACTGCTTTCTCTCCGGACAGTCACGTTTAAAATGCCCTTCCTTGTGACAGTGAAAGCACTTCTTCTTGTGCTGTCTTGATTTTGATCTAGCTTTAGCCCTAGACTTGTTGTCTCTTTTGTCTGGTCTTCCTCGTGCTGAGAGTCCCTCGCCATTGTCATCTTCCTTCCCTTCAAATTTCTTCTTTTGCTCCTTAGAAATTAATGCAGATTGAACCTCCTCCAAAGTAAGAGAATTAGTATCATGTAGATTCTCATACATTGAAGGCAATGATCGAAGGAGAAGTAGTGTGCGATCCTCATCCTCAATCTTGATCTCAATGTTCTCAAGATCCAAGATGATCTTGTTGAACTCATCAAGGTGGTCTTCAATGGGGGTTCCTGCTTGCATCTTGAACGTATTTTGCTTCAAATGAAGTCGGTTGGCAGAGACTTTGTCATATACAAATTCTCCAATTTGAGCCATATTCAATTTCTCCTTTGATACCTCCCTCAAAACCCTATTCCAAGGCATAAGATTGACCGTGTGCTTTATCGAGGAGATCCTTCTTCTCTTTGTCCGAGAGGCCGGTAGATAGATTTCTTCTCACCAGCATCTTCCAGTCCCTGTTGTACAAGCAAAGCTCGCATCTTCAGACGCCACAAAGTCAAGTCATTCTTGCCATTAAACTTTTCTATATCGAATTTACGCGTCATTTTGATGGCTCGATCAGAATCTCCCAAGAAAATCCGAAACCAGAAAATATCAAGAATGAATCAATTGTAATACAAGAGATCTAAGAAAAAACCCATTCGCACGAACAAAGAATTCCAAAGAAGAATTCAAGAACCTTTTATTGATCAATGGAATTACACAAGACAAGAAGCTTAGAGAAAATCCCTATCTGAAACAAATATGAGAAAACCCAATTCCCAAATTCTCAGAATACAACTTTCTCTCTCTTGCTTCTCTCTCTAACCCAGTACGAAAAAACTCTCCGTTCTTCTAATGAAGAAAAACAGTATATAAACCAACTAAACAAAAAACATTGAAAAGAATTATTCTGTAAAGTCTAAAATACCCTCAACATAAAGACTTGCTGACATAACAATCCCATCTGTTCTTGACTTTTCAACCACAGCATGCCACATAGATTTCACAACTTTCATTTATGTTTGTCAATAGGAAAACCTTAAAAAGCTTTTTGAGAGAGCTTTCAACGATGTATAGATTACACAAATTGGATTTAAGTGAGTTATGATGTCTCAAAATCATGGTTGTATTGTACTGTTGCAACGACTGGTGCATCTAGCAAGCGAGGATAGTCAATCCGTGATATAGGTCATGATCTCGACAGGTTTAAAACGTTCTTAGTTTGTAAAATATATATGTAAAGTTTTGTGACCTTTGAGAATATATATATCGAATTTATATAAATCATTAAAACAAGCTTGATTGTTTTGAATTTATATAAATCATTAAAACAAGCTTGATTGTTTTTGTATAGACTGGGTAGAAATTATGCGATGCAACTAGAAATTAATACATGTTTAATTTTGGTTATTTGATGCTTATATAAGGTGTATATGTAAAAGCTTATTGAGAGGAGAGTTGATTATTTGGATTGGTCAAATGGAAAGAGGAAGATAACTTTCACTTTTAAAAATGTAGCTCATAGTTGTCATTACAAGAATTTATTTTGTTATTGAATGAAAGAACTATTTTTGATATTGCAATATTTAAAAATTAAAGCAAGCTTATTATAAGAAGGAATTCAATTTTTTAAAAGCTTATTATAGGAAGGAAATCGCTTTTGAATTGATCATGGGTTTGGTACAGTAGTTAGTTGTGCTCAATTTTTACATTATACTACTATGCTAGAAAGTGTTTTCTAGTATGGTACACTGATATTGAATATTGATCTAGACCATGTGACTTTAGCGATGACCCTCACAAAGAAATTAATTATCTGTTTTGATGGAGACAAGTTTAAACAAAATTTATGTAGTTCTTATATAGACTTTAGACCCTCTCTCTTTGCTTCCCAACCAATGAGGGATAAAGGCACTCATTATTTTGCCAAAATTCAAACAGTTTCAATCGTTTTTAGAAATATTGATGGCCAAGTTTGATTTTTATTATAACGCATCATTTATTAATGAGAAGTGTTCTGAAATTGTTAAAGTCCTATTTTATAATTAAATTGATTTATTGATGACAGTCTACTGTTTTAAACCTAATTTTTTCACCCCTACTTTCGCATCCTCGATCTAAACTAGTAAACATTATTGATTAGTTGCTCGGCTCTTGAGCTCACGTTTTTTTTCCCCTCTCAGATCTTGGAAGCAATTAACGGATGAGATCATGAATACTGGAGAATAGAGATCACTTTTCATGGTTGCTTGGATCAATTAGTGAATATGAGATGTTTGAAAGGCTAAAGTTAATTGATACTCTAGTTATGTATTATGAGTAATATTGTATGTAATTAAAGCATCTAAATGTGGATATTCAGTTTTAATTTTTATTTTTCTTTGAGAAAATATTTAGTCTTTATTTTAAGTATTGTAACGATTGTTGTTGTACGTTTTAACTATAAATTAACTAGGAAATACAAGGATATTATTATAATATTGTTTCGATTGAAGCCTTGTCTTTACTATATCAAAGAAGCAACATGGTTATTGATTTATCCGACTGTTTCTTGCTGGAAAAGTCATGACGTCCTACCAATAAATTTAGTCATGTCATAGTACCTTGACTCTTTTTCAGGGCCCGTTCATTTCGCTGATTTAAATTTTTAATTCGAGTTAAGATTTGATTTTATGTGAGAGTTTTTTACTGTAACAAAAAAATTAAAGGTAATTATTTATGAGAGTTTTTTACTATAACAAAATTCGAATAAGTGAAATAAACGGAACCTTAGATTTAAGCAAAATTTTAAAATTAGGTGCACATAGAGGAAAATATATACATATATATCCTCATATATATATATATATATATATATCTTATATATCCTTTGAGTAAGGGTGGGTAGAGAGCGCAGGAAAGGAAATGGCAGGGTGGGAATGAAACACGTGGAAAGTAATATAAGGCAACATTGATATCTAGTGAATAGGTTTGAGGAGTCACGTTTGTTGGCAAGTAAATCAGCTTCTCAACAATACAGGTAGTAAGGTGAAATGTCTCACCAAAAAAAAAAAAAAAAAAAAAAAAAAAAAAGAGAAGAGAGAAAGGAAAATGATAAAAAGAGAGTGAAAGAGAAGATGACCAGCTAGTATGTAAGTAGATCTTTAACTATGAACAGTAATATATTTCTAAAAATATATATAGATATATTGATAAAACTAACAAAATCAAATTTGACGGTGTATTTTTTCAATAGTCTACAGTAAAAATCTTTAAAAGATTATACCAATTTATTTCCTCAAGAGAAATTATTCACCAGCCCCTACTATCTTATTGCCCCAAGTAATTTTTTTTTTTAATATTGGTTTTCAACCCCTCCATTGATCACAAAGTTCAAAACGCACTTCCCTAAAATTTTGTCTCAATCTTTAGCCCTATTCACATAAAATAATCCCATACACTGAGACCGATAGTAACGTTCAACTATTTTCTGTTTATTATTTTAATTCGGAACAATAAACTCTCTTAACTATTTGGGAAGGAAATAATTAAGTAATAGCAGTGAAAAAATAATTAAAAGTCAGATCTTCTCAAATTGAAAGCATGCTATGTGGGACACTTTTTTTCTTTAGTAACCTTATTCTTTTTCTTCTTGTTTTTTTTTTTTTTTTTTCCCTCTTCTCTTGGTTTTATACACTTTTGTGTTTGGTATCATGATTCTAGTTCAAACCTTTGTTTATTTGTAAAAAGTAAAAAAATAGTTCTTGAAAACTAGTGTTTAGTTTGGATGGTTCTAGTTCAAGATTTGAACCCTAATGTGATGATGTATTAAACCAGAACCGTCTAAAAAATAAAATCACCCCTCTTGATTTTGGATGATTTAAACCTGATTTTGATTCCGGTTCCATAACCATGGTTTAGACCTCAAGTTCAAATTATGAATCATGATTATGATTCTAAAATCAAACCACTCTGATTTAAACTCTCATACCAAACAAAAAATACAACAAATACAACTAAAGTCAGACTTTCCTGCAACTCTCAGGTCGAAAATATTTGCACATGAACTTGGGGTTTTATGCTACTCCTTTCTAGTGTCTTTGGAGAAACTATACTACTACTGGGATTTTACGCTGTGATATGGGGAAAAGCTCAAGAAGAAGATAGCGGATCCAATATTAACTTGAGAGCCTCATCTGATGGAAATATCACCCCTTTGCTACCAAAGTGCAAAATCGAAGATACAGAGAACGACACACGAAGATAAAATGCTAACTTTTTTTTTTTTTTCTTTTAAATAATTTTTCTTGTTGTCTAAAATACGAATGGTATAGCTGATCAAACATGGTTAATACCTCAATTCCATTTCATTTAAACTATAAAATTGTAATTAAAACATTTTAGTTTTGCGAATGATTCAAATAAGCCTCCGAGTTGATGAAAACATGGCCGAGATTCACTTCAATTATTATTTATTCAACTCAATTACACGTATTAGTCAGACAATGCGATGCATACGCATCTTGTCGTGTTAAATGTTTGTTTTCGTCCCAGTAGCCCAAGTTGCAAATAAACAAACCTCAGCGATTATCATATTATGTTTAAAATAATGGCCTATATCAAATATTTAATTGCGTGATAGTTGCCTTGGGTTATAATAAAATATAGGAAAAGAAACCAAAACTAACCTGCATATAGAAGAAGAGATCACAGGAAGAAGGAAGAAGGGAAAAATGGCAAGGTTGGATTGTAAGAAAGAAGTTGTGCCATTCACAGCCATGGCATCAGTAGAGTGCATAAGCGTGAGCTTAAACACCTTGTACAAAGCGGCAGCTGCGAAAGGATTGAGCTATTTTGTCTACGTCACATATTCTTATGCTTTAGGCGCACTTGTTTACTTACCTCTTCTCTTCATCTTTCCTAGGTGATGATCTCCTCTTTTTCATCTCCTTGCTAATCATGTTGATCTAACATACCCTTTTATGTTCTCTCTCTCATTTTTAGAATTTATTCGTCGTCATTCGCAGAACGGGACTTCCCCCATTGAAGCCCTCTATCCTTTACAGAATTCTCCTCCTCTCAGTGATCGGGTATGAAATACATCGAGAAATCTACTTTCTTTTTTAATTTTTAGAAAATTAATCAAATTATTCATGTTTGGCAAAGCAGGTATGCGGGTAACATATGCATATTTAAAGGTATAGAATATAGCTCACCGACTCTTGCTTCTGCCATCAGCAACCTTCAGCCAGCGTTTACTTTCGTATTGGCTGTCATCTTCAGGTTTTTCTTCTTCCTCGACGTTTCTTCTTTTCTTCCTTAATATCTAGTTCATAAGGATGTTTAATTAACTAATTTGTTCTTTGGATATTGTTTACAACCCTCTTGCGCCTTTCGATTCTATATCAACATAGTGAATTTCCAGTCAAGATGCGTGTTGCATACAGTTTTTAAGGTTGAACAAAGTGAACTTGTTAATAAATAATTTCTCCTCAACCTCTAGTGTTAACATTTTCTCGATGCCTCGAAAAGGATGGAAAAACTCGATCTTGGAAGCTCGAGCACTAGAGCCAAAACCATAGGCACTATAGTTTCAGTATCAGGTGCATTAATAGCGATCCTCTACGATGGCCCGGTAATTCTATCGTCTTCATCACCACCATCATCACCCTCATCACTTGAGTATCCTCTGCAAACACCAGAAACAAATTGGGTTCTAGGTGGCCTTTTACTTGTTGCCTTCTGCATTCTGGTCTCAGTGTGGTACATTCTTCAGGTAATTTGGTACGGTTTTCCTCCAAATTGGGCTACCTAGAAATTTTTTTCACTATCTTAATAATATCTTACTCTAACTTATTGATTGTTTGATCTTATTCATGGGGAAATTTTTTTTTTTAACTAAGTTTAAATTCTCTAGAATTTTTCCAGACACACGTCATCAAATTATACCCGGCTGAGTTTACTGTGGTAGTCCTATTCTCTCTATGCACATCAATTATTGCAGCAACGGTATGCTTCATAGTAGAGACAGACACAAGTGCTTGGAGATTGAGGACTGATTTAGCATTACCCACTATTGTACTTTATGTAAGTACTAAAAGACAAAAACTTGATCTCATTTTCTAACAACTTCAAACTTTCTCGAAAAAAAAGTGAGTTCTAAGTATCACAAGAAACAGATGTACGCCGACATGTGAAAGGACCCACTATGGAGGACATGTCTATTTTTGTGCCTGTCTGGCTCAATTAGAGAGAGGTAGCAAGTAATTAACACTACAAGCTGTTGGATGTGTGTGTAAAATTGATAGTACTCATTTCAGGGATTGTTTGGTCCTACCTTCACCGCAACCGTTCACACATGGGGGCTGCACTTGAAGGGCCCCGTCTATGTCACGATCTTTAGGCCGATTGCCATCGTCATTGCAGCTGCTATGGGAGTCATGTTCCTGGGTGATGTTCTGCATCTTGGGAGGTATTCAAACTTCCATTGATCTTTTGGCACCATTGATCATAAAACAGTTGACTACGTGACAAGTATTTGATCGTTTTTTCTTTTTGTTTTGGCAATTGCAGTCCCGAACCATTAAAATTCTCGCAATTAACGATTTTTCTTTGATTGCAAGCATTTTAATTTTTAGGATGTGCATATTTGTCAAAATTAAGAGAAAGGGGACCAAGTTATCACCCTACTAATTAAACAGTTCAAGGACCAATGGAATCAAACCATATCTTCTTTCTCTAGAGCAAGGAACCAGCTAGTATTAGTTTGCTTCTTTATTTTGTGACACAAGTAATTTGCCTTCGCCGTTCCAATTTTGTAGTGCTATAGGAGCAATGATACTATTAGTCGGTTTTTACGCTGTGATATGGGGAAAAGCAAATGAAGAAACTATGAGCAAGGATTCTGCCTCTGCAGATCACCCTGGAGCTTCACCTGATGGAGAGCATTTGTTGGGAAGTTAGAGAATGTGTTTATGTCGGGTAATGCAGGCAATGCTAGTGCTTGAATTTCATGCTATCTCGGATGTTTCAACTTTCAATTATTTTGCTTTTCAGGGAAATGAAAAGGATGACAAGGTAATGAAATGATGTTTTTATTTTTTTTTTTTTTCATTATTTATTTTTGAGAAATTGTATTTGTACAAGTACCTCTAAAATGGGAGAGCCAACATTAAAGCTCAAAGCCAACAAAATGTCTAACGCGGAACAAACTATAAAAGGTCGTAGTAGCAAAATACTCAACAACCAAGGATGAACGAGAAAGGAGAGAAGTCACCAAGATGAAATGCAAAATAATCTAACTATATATATATATATATATATATATATATACACACACACACACACACACACACACACACACACCCTATCAATGACAATAGAACACATCCTAGTTAATCAAGTACTACTGTCGACTCCTTTGACTGAGGTATTGATCAACATTTTAGAAATATATATCTGAATTATAAAAGTCTAAATTGAGACCTAACAAACGTGTATGGTACAATGTAATATGTCCAATTTCGTCATGACATGCATCAGCAAGAAAATTGTTACAGATTGGGCGAGATTCCCCAAGCACCTTCTAGACTCAATTTTGGAGAAGTTAAAGTCAAGAATAGGGTATTTAGAATTTAGACTTGTTTGTACTTGGTGGCACTGTGTAGCAGAGAGGACAATCGGAGTAAACATGTTAAAAGTCAAAAGTCATCATGAAGTTCCAATGCTTTTGGTTCCAAGTAAAAATATAAAAGGTCGTACATGGAGCATATACAGTATCTTAGATAACAAATTCTTGTAGAAGAAGTTATTACTTCCCTGGTATGGAAGACGTTTTGGTGGCTCATCCTTTCGGATGGTTGGCAACTATTCATGAGAAATTTGCGGTGACACTCTATAAAACTTTTATGGTTAGTGAAGAAAAGGATGCAATTATTCACCTTCTTCCTATTTTTCCTCCTGAAGGTGAAGATGATGAAGAGATAGATTATCTAAGTAGCTACCTAGAAAGTTACCTTTCTAAGATTACGACATTTACTCCTGATCCTATATATAGCAAATGTAAATGATGTAATCTGTGTGGCTATATTTGGGGAATTAGACGAGTTAGCTTATATTCGACTTGATCACCACACGATGCATGCATATTCATGCACTGATCACCGCTTACTTTAGGTAAGTTTGAATACAATCCACTCGACTAATTATTTTACATTTGATTAGTTAGTTTAATTTAATCTTGCGTGATCCAAAATCTTTTCTTTTCCTTTTTATTATTATTATGTTTTTGCTTGCTGGAATCCAAAAGAAAACCATTACACGTGCAATCGAATAACATCTTCTCACACACATACAAACCATGGAAATAATCTTAACAGCAAATGAGATTTGTTTCTATTTTCTATTAAATGAGATCAAATGTATACAGAATTCCTAGTTAGAGAAGTTAACGGTCACCGGACCCAAAGAAACTAGTGCACTGGTGAGTTCGGATTACCTCTCATAGAACAAAAAAAACATCACATTCAATGATGTGGTATATTATGACAATCAATTTTATGCTATAACTCACGATGGTGCTCTTGTATCTTTCGGAACATCGCATCCATTTAAATATAACGTAAAGTTGACGTCGACAAAGACATCAAGATATAGTAAAAAAGGACATTTTTGTTTCAAGAGATACCTGGTGGAATCGTGTTAAGGTAGAGCTTTTGCAGGTTAAAATGTACAAAGAATCACTTGGCGACCGGGATCGTGTAACAAAGAAATTCATAGTCTTCAAATTCGATTTTGAAAAGACTAGATGGCTTAAGATGGAAAGTTTAGGTGATATTGCTTTATTTTTAGGTGACAATACCTCTATATAACATCTGATTTTGCTGGCTGCCAAGGGAATAGCATATACTTTACACATGACCAGGATATCCTTGGTCTTCACAAGCGCGGACCTTGGGACTTGGGTGTGTATGATCTTGAAAGTGGAAGAATCACAAATTTTTTCGGCATTGATTTGGCAACTTTCGCTAAAATGCGTCTCCGAGCACCAATTTTCGTTGCACCTTCTTAAGGAACAACCGCAAAAGGAGTCACTGCTCGCTTACCGCTTGCAAATGGAAACAAAATGTTCTATCGCTCATCATTTAATTTGTTAAACCTCAATTTAACTATTAATTATTTGTTTATTTTGATATTTCAGAACAATGGAAAAATATTTTGCTTTTATTGTAGTTTTATTTACTGCAATTGACTTTTTCACCTTCTACTAGGTTTTTGGCCCACGCTCCGCACAGGACGAGGTGAAGTTCTATTAGAAAAAATTAATTTGACATATAGTAAAGTGTTTATTTACAATTTAGCATTATAATCTATTAAGAGCTTCTATCGAAATTTTTTACTAACTGAGAGGACTGATTTAGTATACTTAATAAATATGTATTATATATAAACTGCACACACAAATACGATTATGGTTTTATAGGGCTAACGTGTGGAACCACATCTAATCTAACTGCATATATAGAATATTGTAGTAATAGTATTTAAATAGGGATATATTTGTAAAAAAATATTTGAATCGGAAAATTAGAAAAATAATAATTTAATGAAGTTAAAGAAACATCAAAATGTATGTTTCAATTACAAATATGTTTCTGACGAATGTTGTATTTTCGTAATAGAAGAAACAGTTTGATCTTGATAAATCAAATAGAAAACTAATGAAGGTACATATGGAAAAGAACAAGATGTTTACGTAAGTGCATATTTGAGGATTATTATTTCAATAGTTTCTTTAAAAAAAAAATAAAATAAATGATATTTTAAAACAAATCACATAGAAAACTAATTACATGTAAGGAGAAAAATATTTACTTAATCATATATTCGAGAAAAAACGTTTCAACAGAGTAAAAGGGGAAGAAAAAAAAATATATATATATATATATATATAACCTAAAATATATAGAGATTGTGAAAAAACTACGCGAGTAATATATTTGTAGAAAATATTTTGACTGAGAAATTAGAGTAGAGAAGAATAATTTAACGAATTGAATTTACAATATATGTGAAAAATGGTAAAAAAAAAAAAAAAAAAAAAAAAAAAATGAGAAGAAACATAAATAAAGGCTGAGCATGTAAATATAAAATCATTGAGGACTAAAAATTAAATGTAAGAAAAGCAAAAATTCCTGTGTAAGTATAAAAACTATAAACACACAGAAATAGACTACTAAGATCTAACTGCTAAAACTCAAGATTGGTAACGATCCATTCCAACTAAGAACGTTCCCTAGTATAGAATCTAGAACTGATTGATGGCATATATGTTGAAGGGACTGATTGGGTGGTAGGAGAAGGGATAACGAGTAGTAGATAGCTGATTGGCATGATCATCAAATTCCATCTTTATTAAGGCATTGTAGAAGATGTGAACGCTGCAGGGAAGCGCAAGAGGGCCTAATTGGTTTCGGTATCCGTACTCCTTCTCGGCTTCTTCAACCAGCTTCTTGAAGAGAGGATGTTTCGTGTATTCGGTTTTGATCGCAAATCTCTGTCTATGAGCTCCCACGCACACCCAGAAGCAACCTGCCGGGGCTGTATGCCCGCGGCGATGTCGTTTCCTTGCATGTTTCTTGTCATCATCTTTCGAACAAAATGGCTTCTCCATTATTGTTCAGTACTATATTTCTACCTGCTCTTCTTAGTTTTGTGTTTGAAATGGCATATATATATATAACCAAGCCTGCCACTTGGGTTACAAACAACGTGATGGCTACAATTTGCCAACTTCTCTTTTTAATATATTATTGTTGTCAATGTCAACTTATGGTGCATATTACGTAGCAAATAGCACAAGGTTACTTGTACGTATATAATTCAATAATTAAGAAAATTTGCGTGTGGTGCTATACCGATGACTTATTATTTTCTTATATTTAAAGAAGGTTACGTGTTCAAGCAATGTTTGAAATTCATATAAAAACAAGATGTCAAAGGTGAACGCCACTTATAATGCGACTAATTACAATTGTTTAAAATGCGTAAGTATCAAGTCCTTAAATTGCCTTTAATTATATACTATTGAAAAATGAGAGAGAATTTAATAAGGAATTAGACTTCTAAAATTAACTTATTTAAGTAGGGTGATCAATATGCTTATATGGTTATGATTATATTTATATTTAGACGATGCCCTTTAACACATACAACGCGCAAGGTACCATGAGTACTATAAATAATGTTATCTTAACAGAAAATAGCATTAAGTAATAATTCGGCCTTTTTTTTCCTTCAATTCTAAAGTAATAAGTCGTCAAATGATTTCTACGAAAAAAAAAAAGTGATAATTACTCGAACAACATGGTTTTAGTTATTTGTGACATCTATAAATGGTTTAACGATAGCTGCCTTTCCTCGACGCACCTAGGTCACCATTTGGGGGCAGCGGCGACCTCTTTAGAAATGGCATGTTATTAGTCGTCGGCGACAATCAACAAGTCGTCCTTAAATCTCTTGTCGCTAAAGCATCAGTATGTAATGGTGATTTTTGTTATTTCTTGTAATTTCATTGTGTGATTTTGGGTGAACCTGCTGACCTTTTATCTACTTGCATTTAAAGAAGGTTGGCTAACATATTTTATATCGTAGTAATCGTTCTGATCATATTATATATTAGTAATATTCTCTGCCATTCATATTAGGGAAAAAAAAATGCGACGTAGTTAAACAAATTACAGTCACTATCTTTTCTTTTTATTATGTTGGTTTATGTCAAAAGAATTGATGATATACAACACGCCAAGGTACCAATAGTACCAAAATAATATAATCTGTACAGAAAAGAGCATTAAACAATTCATTAAAAATTATTACTTCAATAAACAACTATCTGGTAGAACCTTGCCAACAGACTTTCCATTTGCATTGGAACATGAGGATTTAGCTTCTTGATTCTTGTAAGTCAGATTCACATCCTCAAGTCTAATCCCCTTGCATGGATTTCTTGGACTGCAGTCAAATTTCATTGCAACTTCCGTCGCCGATGTACCTTTGATGCCCCGATATACGACGTCGCTAATTTTCACGCCCGAAACCTATAAATACACATATTTGAGCATGATATCAGCTGAATAACACTTGATGTAAATCCTATTCCGTGTATGAAATTTTTTTTTTTACATTGAATATAAAGAGTGCTAAAGAAATAATTATAACTTACCTGACCAGGGCAATTGATGTTGTGTGGGCAATAATTTTGGTCTATAATAATGGGATTTTGGACATTCTGCATTACGACATTAAGGAACTGGACTCCCTGTACAAATCCACTGCTGGGTCTAGCCCATGATTTTATTCTTAAACCATTTTGAGTATTTGTAAAAGCAACCTGTTTCACTGTTACATTTTTCACCCCATCTTCTTCCAAGTCCTTAGCAAGGCTCCCAATACTGCAACCAATTACATGCAAAGTATACGTAAGCCAAAACACATGCTACTGGATAAAAGGGTTTTAGCGAGAAAAATTTTCTCGGTGTTGGCCCGCATACAGTCGAATGTTGCTAATACGGTTTTTCTCGACGTGACATATGCATTACACATTTGTCTTATAATTTATACATGTACATGAATAAAAATAAATAAAAAAAAAGTTTACCTGATGCCATGGCCAGGACCACATGCCATGCGTTCAATCCACAAGTTCTGGGTGCCGGGGCCGATGGAGACGCAATCGTCCCCGGTTCTTATGGAGGAGTTGAAGATTGCTACATTTTGTGATTGTTGGACGTGGATGCCATCGGTGTTTGGACTGTCTCCAGCAGCCATGACCTTCACACCTCGCATCTCCACATTCTGACAATGGTTTACTACAATGTGGAACATCTGGCTGTTTAATGACAATAAGCCGATGACTTTGATGTTGCTGGAGTATGTTAAGCTCAGCGTCTGCAAATTGCAATTATCGAAAACTGATTAACAATTAAGTATATATACCTAGAAATTTATTATGTATTGATGGTCCCAAGTAAACGTGAGGCAGTTAGTTATGTTTGTGAAAAAGATGTATACTAAAAGTAACCAAGATTATATACAGTTTATGGTTTATAGAACTGAAAAAAGTACTTCGTAAATAACACATTTTAAAGTTTTCCCATTGATAAAAAGTTATTTGTTTACTATATTAACCTCGACGTAGTAATTCGAACCAAAATAATAGCTAAATTTTTTGTGTTCTAACCGTGGCTCCGCTGGGACAAGAGTTAGTTGCACTGGTCTTGCAAGCCCACAAGGCAGATCCTCTGGCGTCAAGAGCGCCTCCGACGATATCGACACCGCTAACTCCTTGGAAGTCGAGCCAGTTATCTGCGCTCCCCAAAACTCGGTAATCCGACGGGGCGACCAGGGTGCCGTCGATTCGAAAAGTGATGTGGGGGCTTTTGCAGGGGCCATTGAACGCCAGAGGGCGAAGCAAATACCTTCCTTTGGGGATGTATATGCGGGTGGCATCAACAGCACCACAGGCTGCAGCCCATGCATCTAGGAAGGCTTGAGTGGAGTCTTTTACGCCATTCGGTTTAGCCCCGAAACTCAGCACATTATACGTACTAGTTGCACCGGCACAAAATTTTATACAAGTAATACATAGAATAGACACAACCAATACGAGAAGTGGAGAAAGAAATAAGCTCGCAAACTTGACCATCGTTTTGTGTTGTTTGTATATGCTAGCTAGCTATCAAGTACTTAGTGATTATGTATGATCTATAAAAGAATAATATGGGTTTTGGTGATATATGGAGAGTACGTAGATCAGTTTTATAGGGATATAAGCGATGTGAGGAGATGTTGAAGAGAATAGAGTATATATAGGACATAATATGAAGTGTGATGAAATGAAATGGATATAATCCTTATTGGTGAAGAAAGATAAAAGAAATATATATATTTCAACAACATGCATAGTTTAGGGTTGAAGAAAGTTGGCACAGGAACAAGACAGTGTACACATGCATGTACGGATATCCAAAGGAAGAAACCTGCGCCGTTGCTGAGAAAAAGTGCCAACTTATGTGCTCTCTAATTTGGTTGCGCTATAGCTTCCATTCTTCATTTCTCCCAATTATAATTATAATATTGTTCATATTATTACTCTACATAATGATATGGATAATTTCTTAAATTTTTTTTTCCCCAGCCCACCATGCCAACCGATTGCTTGCTGTTTGATTTAGTACATATAACATCGTACGTTATAAAAGCAATTCGTGATATTAATATTTCATTGTCTTAATCATTATAAAATAATACAACGTTCATATCCTTTTACCTTGTTTGTGGGGTGTCTCTTTATTTGTTCCTCATAGTCATAAGAGAGATGCTAATTAGCCTATATAGTAGCACTCTTTCCAATACCAAGTTTATCGAGCCAGTACTCCAGTTGTGTTTCGAAAATAACATTGAAATGGTGTTTTTGGCCAACTATTTCAATAAGTAGCAAAACCTTTGCTTTTTAGAAAAATGACTAGCTGTCATTAAAATGGTTGATGCGGTAGTTAATTAGATCGGGTAAATTAATAATTGACCACTAAGGTAAACATTGATTAATGATAAATCATTAATTTATATCACTTAAATATTAATGGTATGTTTACCTACGCGTAATCGGAGTGGGCAAAATTCAGAGTGGGTAAGATTCGGAGTGAGGAATCGGAGTTAGAATAAGCTATTTACTTAGTGATAGGATTCAGAATCGGAGTCATTTTAAATCTCATTCATACGTTTACGTACACCTAGAATCAAAATGAAAAAGTGTAAAAGTACTAATAAACCCTTTAAATCAATTTGATATTTTCAATTTAAAAAATATATTGTGTACTTATTATATTAAAATTAATCATAATTAAAATACTTAGTGTAATAATTTGGTGCTAAAATAATAAATATAAATTGTACAACTATTTAAAGTATAAAAATAAATTTTAAATAAATTTAAATATAATAAAATAAAATAAAAAATAGTGTTAAAAAATAAAATATAATTTATTTATTTATTTATTTATTTATTATATTAAAGTTAACAATAATTATGCTAATACTATAATATTAGGCAAATAAAATAATAAATATATATTATATTTATTATTTTTTAAAATTTATTTTTAATTGTGTATTTATAAGTAAAATAATAATATGATAGTAAATTAATATAAATATTAAGAATGAGAGTCTCCATCTCAAAAGAGAATATGAAAGTGTCAATCTCATTTTTTAATCTTAAATTTGAATGGGACTTACCAATTTCACTCTTCATTTTAGAATAAAAACTTGAGTATTTATTAAAATTTTACTCTAAAACTGTCATCCATATGAGAGAGAGAGAGAGAGAGAGAGAGAGAGAGAGAGAGAGAGAGAGAGAGAGAGAGAGAGAGTCAAAAGAGAGAAAGAGAGAGAGAGAGAGAGAGAGAGAGAGAGAGAGAGGATTTTTTTTTTTTTTTTTTTTTGCTTAAAGAGAAAATTAAATTCGTGAAATTTTACTCTAAAACTGTCATCCATATAAAGAGAGAGAGAATCAGGATTTTTTTTTTCTAAAGAAAATTTAAATTCGTAATTTATTATAATATTTTTTAAAAATATATATATATAAATTAAAAATAATTTTAAATTCATAAATTAATCATTGAAATGAATGGCATATATCTTTTATCTTCAGTCACCGAAATGCTACTTGGCCTAATAATTCAGTTGGCGTATAGCCCCGCATAGAAGACAAAGGCCTTGAAAGGATGAGGCCGGTCTACCGTTGTCAAGATGTCGAAAAAGATAAAGGCCGTGTCTTGTCAATAAAAAGGAAACTTCTCATAATTCTGTCTTCACTGTCTCATCGAACATAAATTATAATACTTGCCGTCATGCTGCTACGACTTTTTTTTTTCTCATTTTTTGTGGAGAGCAGGTGAGAGGAGGTCTATTTTATTAATTTAAATTTTATAATTTAAATTAAAAATTTTTTAAATAAAATTATTTTTAAATTTTTTTTATTATAATAAAATTTTAAATTTTAAATTAAAATTAGTAAAATAAATAAATCTTTTTACAGTGAACGCAGGAACCTTATTCTCATAATTGGATAAGGTTTTTATATATATTGATTATGCATAATGATGTACAAAACGATCCTTTTCTAGACCTTAAACTATGACAACATTATTTAATTGTATTGCGTGAGATCTAAACAACTGAATAGAGAAAATAATACTTAGAAATAACATATTCTTTTCACACAATATCTAATATAATATAAACATTTTACTGTTATGTGTACCACCAATAATAACACCCTTATTTATTATTAGAATGTAATCAATACAATAATAGTGGCAACTTTAATTTGTCAAATTGCTTCTCACTCAGATCCAAATAACACTTTCTTTCTTTTCATTTTGGGTTAAAAAAAAAAAGAAAACGAACCAATAGAATTCCTTTGGCCCTATCGAATCACGCCACATCGTTGTCAATCTCTCTCATCAATAGTTCCGTCCTTCCATAAGCACGCTCTAACTTAACTAATCCATGATTTACATATACATATATGTATACACATATATCATAGAAACTAACTACTGTGCCATATAACTTTACTCTCTCTTTTTGTGCTCGATCGTTTGCTTTCTAGAGAGAGAAGAGAGAGAGAGAGAGAGAGAGATGGTGGCAGAGAGGTATGGTTATAGGGATGTGTTGCCATTCACGGCGATGGTAACGATGGAGTGCATTAACGTGGGGTTAAACACGCTGTTTAAAGCAGCGACTTTGAAAGGCATGAGCTACCATGTCTTTGTTGTCTACGCTTACGCTATTGCCGCTCTTGTTCTCCTTCCTGCACCATTTTTCTCCCATAGGTAAAATTAATTTCTTTACATGTTTCTTTAATTGGTTTTTTTTTTTTTTTTTTTTATAACCCAAAAAGTTGTATTATTTGATATCTTGTTTGCTTAATTTGTGGGTCTTCAAAATTCATGTAAATTTTGTTTTGTAGATCAAGTGTGCTTCCTCCGCTCAACTTCTCCATAATGATCAAAATGGGTCTTCTTGGGCTCATAGGGTATAGAGTAATAATTTTTTAAACAAATTATTGCCCATGATTTATTTATTTATTTATTTATTTTTTGGCCTTATAGTTTAATTTGGTTTTTTTTTTTTTTTTTTTTTTTTGGAAAAATTGATGAAACAGGTGTTCATCTCAGATAATGGGATTTACAGGCATAAATTATAGCTCTCCAACGCTTGCTTCAGCCATTAGCAATCTCGTGCCAGCTTTCACTTTCATTCTTGCCATCATTTTCAGGTACTCTTTTTTTTTTTTTTTTTTTTTTTTTCCTTCTCTCTCTAGTCTCACCCTTCAAATTTAACAAAAAAAAAAAAACAAAAAAAGAAAATACAATATTCTTTTCTTCTTCGAAGTGGATTAAACACTAGCTAGTACCCCTTTCTGCTCAAAGTAAAGAAAAAGAGTCACACTTTGGAATTCATGCAAGAACAGCTGAACAGGTGTCCCCACCACCACTATTATTGTCTTTGTGGGTGATTTTGTTTTGTAAAAAAAAAGAAAAAAAAAAAAAAAAAAAAAAGATCTTCTTTGTTTAATAATAATAATAATTATTATTATTATTATTATAATGGAGAAGTTACACTTGTTCAATTGCATAGTCAGATATGCAACTAACCCATTTCGCATGCTGATGTGCTTTTTGTGGTTGTCGTTGAATGTTGGCAAATGTAATTGTAAAATTAGGGAAGTTTTCCTTAAAAAGAATTAAAGAAATGATTTAGGCAAATCGGCCAAGCCATGTTTAGAGTTAAATTTAATTTTTCTTTATATTTTCTTATATTTAAATTTAATTTAATATACGTATCTGTAGTCACGTGCGTGGCACACGCACTTTGATGACTAAAGTCAAACTTTGCTTTTCCACAACCGATTTACTATTAATGAACACCACCCCCTATTCATCTCGAGAATATAACCACACCCTCGTAAAATAGTTAGTATAGAATTTGATTTTAAAATTTAAATTTTGATATAATAAAAAAATTTCAGAAACAGTCACATTTAATTTTTTTATTATAGTAAAAAATTCTCACATAAAATTACATATCAATTCAAATTAAAAATTTAAATTTGTGAACTAAACGAGTCCTAATCATGTCACCTTTCTACTCAACTTGTTTGTTAGTGTTCTAATGAAAAACGTGAGGGCGATCATTACTCTTTATTTTGAACATGTTAACGATTATCGTGTAAGCCTCGTGGAAGTATGTGTTGAATCTTGTGATTGACATGTCAATTTTGAAAATTGGTTTTCAAAATATACTAAAATGATCTCGTGATATATATTAATGTATTACTCCCCAGTAATTGCTAAATAAAACAAAAAAGTTAATTAAAAATAACTTCATTAATTACTTAATAAAAAAAACTTTATTTATTAATAACAAATGAGAAATTGACACGGTATCCAGTATTATTCTTTCGGGGCACTTTGTGATATAATTCCTTGGTCGCAATATGCATTTCTCCAGTCAAAATATCCTTGCAACAAATTTCCCTAAGTTCTCTCTCTCTCTCTCTCTCTCTCTCTCTCTCTCTCTAGAGTAAAGTTGGATAGCAAAGCATACTCGTCCAATTGCAGTCAATTTTAGTGCTGATTTACGGCAATACAACTACAAGGATGTGTGAATTATTGAAAGAGACAGACAGAATAGAATTAGCTTATTCGATAACTAGTTTTTCCAATTGGTGTGTCGAGTCCTTTTCTTCTCTCTTTTCCTTTTCGCTTTATTAATTGAACAGTGACAACTTGTGTCACTTTTGTTTCCTTTTTTTGGTTCTGAAGGATGGAAAAACTAGCCGTAAGAAGCACAAGCAGTCAAGCTAAGATGCTGGGCACTGTAGTTTCAATAACAGGTGCATTTGTGGCGACTCTCTACCAGGGCCCACCAATCATTTCCACTCGATTTTCCACCATTTCACTTCACCACCAACATCTTCTTCAAAACGACACCAAATCCAATTGGGTTGTTGGTGGCCTTCTGCTTACGGCTGAATATATCTTGGTTCCACTTTGGTACATTGTTCAGGTAAATTCACGCTGTTCCAAACTCACAAGTCTCTCACAAAGTATGTAAAACTGTGGGATTGTTTTTTTTGTAAGGAGAAATTTTGGCGTGCTAGATTTGACGTTTAAAAAATGCACAATAACAGTAGTTTAGTACGGAATCTATCTGTAAAAATTTATTAATTTGAGCGTTGTGATTTTTACAGACATATTATGAAAGAGTATCCGAATGAATTGAGTGTGGTATTCTTCTATAATTTATCCGTGAGCATCATGGCTGCAATTGTGGCGCTCATAATGGAAACAGATTCAAGTGCTTGGAAATTGAAAACTAGCATTGCACTTGTCTCCGTCATCTGCTCGGTAAGATTCTATCAATATTTTCGGTTCAAGTGCTCTACATATCAAAAATTTCGTGCAAAAGAAACTTATAATCATAATATATAATCCTATGTTTTCTTATACATTTGTCAATTGAGTCACAATCATGTCATTAAGTTAATAGATCTTCAACATTTTTGTCTAGATATTTACGGTATATCTAAATATATTGAACAATACCATGGCACCAGTAGTGTCTAATCATGTACGGGAATAATAAAATATAGGTCGCTGGCATAACCTCATAGATAAAATACACATTCGATTAGTTGTGGTATTCGACTGCACCAATATATATATATATATATATATATATATATATATATATATTTGATAATTCTATCCACTATTTGCTTAATCTCAACTACATTATCTTTCACAGTTTTGTTCACTAGAATACCAATTCCATTGCGATTCCTTTCCCAACCTGTATACTATAACTTGTGTCCCAAATTTCCAATCTCCTTTGCTTTCTCTCTTATCCACTTCGTTTCCTGTAAACATAAAATGTTAATTCTTCTTCTTACCATAACATCTACTAACTCCATAGATCTACCAGTTAAAAAACCTACATTCCAACTACCTGAATGAATTTTCCTATCATGGGCTAGTTCTACCCTTACATACGTCCATGAATGTGCAAGGACCTCCCTTGCATATTTTTCACCATATTCGGGCCCCGACATGGTGCATGGGCTCACTTTTCCCCCTACACACGTCCATAAATGTGCGAAGACCCCCCTTGCCTATTTAACACTATACCCGGGGCTCGGCATAGCATGTTGCACATAGGGAACGCCTCAACAGATTCTATGTAAGTGAAATCTATGAGAGTGACTTTATTTTTACGCTGGACCGTCAACCTACCGCAACTCTCCTCCTTTACCCGAGCTTGGGACTGGCTATACAAATGCATAGGCGGAGTTAAAGTACTGCACTAATATATTTTTAAATTTATATCTTCTCAAATCATGTTCTACTGGTTTATGAACAACGTATCACAAGTTTTAGTACTTCTGATTATTATAAATAGGGAGTTTTCGGGTCATTCTTGAACAATACCGTGCACACGTGGGCCTTGCGAGTGAAAGGGCCGGTCTATGTGGCGATGTTCAAGCCTCTCTCCATAGCAATTGCTGCTGCGATGGGTTTCATATTCCTTGGCGAAACTCTTCATCTTGGAAGGTACATACTACATAAACAAATTAAAAAAAAAAAAAAAAAAAAAAAAAAGAAAAGAAAGAGGAACACACACACACACACAACTTCAATAACCACCCCTCTAGCTAAAACACATTAAATTTTTGTTATTGTTTCTTGCTTAAGATACCACTTTTTTTTGTTGGTTTATGAATATTAGTCTTATTGGAGCAACAACAATATCTATTGGGTTTTACACCGTGATGTGGGGAAAGGCAAAGGAAGAGATTAATACTGAAGACTCTCAAGCTGAGAGCATGGGATCACTACCTACACACAAGACCCCTTTATTGCAAAGGTACAAAGATGAGAAGAGGTAGACAACATATTCCAAAAGTGTATATATGTAAATGAAATGAAAATTGCGACTTAAAAATGTCCAACGTTATTTTATTTGCAATGTGAAATATGATGAATTGTAATTGTAGAACAGAGGAGAAAAAAAAAAAAATAGTATGCCGTCTGTATTGTACCCCATCATCCTCTCGAGCAAGAGTCAAGAGATGAGAGGAAACAAAATCAGTCTCTTAGAAACACTAAAATTGACTCTAAATCAAGAAACGAACGACACGAGACTGCAATGTATAAATATTTCATAATTCAATATTTTTCGTATTTTAGAAAATGTATTGAAATTGGAAACGACATGTCTTTTACTCTGCATATATACCAAGTGACATCCAAGAAAAACAAGGAGTTGTCCTTCTCGGGTCATTATTTTTCCTTTTTGGTCTTTTTTTATGTATATAGTTTATGCCAACAGCATCGTCGTTATGTCACTTCACTTGGTTTTGCGCGTGATTCTCTTTTGTTTATGTATTTTCGCTAAAAAATAAAATGGCGTATTTTTTTTTTTTTTTTTTTTTTTTTTTTTTTTTTTTTTTTTTGAGGACATGAAACGTTATCTTAATTAGATGGCTTATTTATGCATGGTTGTGTTCATTTTTGAGATATGTCGCTATTGTCGGGTTTCATTTGTCGTTTCTCACACGTTTTGTCGTTTTGTTCTTGTTGTTGTTTTTTGTGTATGCTGTTTCTAGGGCTATAAGAAATCACCCCAAACCCAACAAACCCGGTCAATCCGAGCTGACTCTACTCAAAAATTACGGGTTTCTAATTTTTTATGTAATTTTTTTTAATTATATCTAACCCGCACTGCGCGGGGTGGGGTTACATGAACCCGAAATAACCCTACCCGGCCGAACATGTTCAAAGTAGGTTAAACAATGTCCAACACTTCAAATTCTTACTTTCATAAGTTTATGGACTTTATGCATTTAAATTGTTAACTTATTTATGTTTTGAATTCACGGTTTATGTAAAAAATACTTGTATGCCATAGTTGTTGAATTAGGATATTCTTTATTTATATTGGAAGTGTTTGATTTCAAAGTGAGTATTTTAATTGTTCACCTTGCATTTAGACCCCCTCTTGAAGGAAAGACATGTTCTGTTTGATAATGATTTCTTCTGTAATAAGCACAGATTAATTGACTAAAAAGTGATCATGTGGTCTTGAGATCACCAATTAGAGTAACCCGAGTAACTCAACCATACTCAAAGTCATCCAAAAGGTTACGAGTTTGTAGATTTAAGAGAGTATCACGGTCTTAAAATTTTCTCAACACATACTGGTCGGATAAGCCCTACCCTATCCGGCCGATTTACACCCCTAGCTGTTTATGTCAAATTGCTGTTGTTCTTCGGTTTCCCATGTTGCTTTTTAGTCGTTGTAGCTTTTATTCTCTTGTCGTTTGATCACTTAACTTCATTCTTATTGGCTTTTATTCCGTGTCATCACCTTCTTATGTTTATTGATGACTTGTCAATGACAAAGAACTCACGCAACCTTTATTTTCGTTTACAGTCTTTGAGGTTTTTCATTGTCTGGCGTTTCTGGTGCACATTGTTTCTTCTGCAAACATGTTGTCGCTTCTTTTGCTAGATGGTCGTTGTCGATTTTACTTTTTTCTTGTTTTATCATTTAAGTTGGTTGTTATTACTATTATCCTTGTCGTTCTTGTCTTAACGTTTCTTTTCTCTGTTTTGGATCTTCAATGTGACGCTTTTATCATCCTCAAGAAGTTCGCATTTTACTTTTTGTCGTTTTCCACTTTCTGTCGTTTTTCTACGTATGCCGTTTCCTGTGAACTTCTTTCGTTTTTGTCTTTGCAGCATCAGTCGTCGTCAATGCCAGTTTAGTTCGTTATTGTGAATTTTTAATTCGAGTTAAAATGTGATTTTATGTGAAAATTTTTTATTATAGTAAAAAAGTTAAATGTGACCGTTTCTGATAGCTTTTTAGTATGTTTTCATTGTGGTTTTATAAGCGGGCATCAATATTGTTTTATCACTTCATATATTTTCATTAACAGAAAACTCCCATGCGGTTTTCTCTTCTTTATTGTGTTCATTTTTCATTCTTTTTCCCCCCGGTTTCTCAACTGCGTCGTTTTTCAAACAGTTCTCATTTTAAATGTCTTGTCGTTTGTAAAGGAAGAGCAATATGTTCTTTATTGTGTTCATTTTCATTCCTTTTTTCCCCCGGTTCTTGATGCGTTGTTTTTCAAACAGTTCCCATTTTAAATGTCTTGTCATTTGTAAAGGAAGATAAATATGTTTTTAGGGTTGTTTAATTTACACACCCCTCTTTATTCTTTACTCTCTTTTAATTATAATTTTTTATTAAAAAATACTGTCATGTAATGACAAAAAAGACGATTATAATAGATTAAATTACATAATTATTATTATAAAAATAATAATGTTTTATTTTTTTCTTTCACACTTCTCGCATATCATATTGGGAAATTATAAACAATTGCTATTTTGAAATCTATGATAAAACTTCAATTTCTTTTCCATTGTATAACTATTCCGAAAAACTACATAGAGTATGTTAAATTTTCTTTGCTATTTGTTCTATGATGATTGTTCTTTTGCCTTTTTTTTTCTTCTTTTTGTGTTAATGTTTTTTATTTTTCTAATTTTATCATTTTTGAAAGGACAAATCATTTTATTTTATTTTATTTTTTCTTTCTTATAAAGTAGAATTGTTTTTTTTTTTCCATTTTGTTCTTTTTATGCTTATTATGCTCGTTTATTTATTTTTCATTATTTTTCCATTATGCTTATTATGCTCGTTTATTTATTTTTCATTATTTTTCCATTATGCTTATTGTGCTCGTTTATTTGTTTTTCATTATTTTTCCATTATAATAACTGTGTTGCTGTAACTTTTATTTATTATTTCTTGAATTATATTGCTTTCCATTTTATATTTTTGAATGTCCTTTATGTTTTCTAAAAATATATTTTAATAAATTTTCTTTCTGTACAAGAAAAAAGCATCATGCCTAAAGCTTCAACTTAAAAAAAAAAAATGTAGAAAGGATAATATTAAAAAATTAAAAATTAAAATAGTAGATGTGAAAATAAAAATATCAAGAATTAATAATCCTATGAACATAATTTAGAGCAATTTTAGAATAATAAAAGTGTAGAAAGTAAATTTAACTATTTCAAAATTATATAAAGAGTATGTTTAAAAATAGTGTAGAGTAAAAAAAAAGTGTGAATAAAACCACCCTTTCAATAATTAAGTTGTCGTTTTTAGACGATGACATTAGCTATACCGCATAAATAAGATTTACTTTAACCCATGTCAAAAGATATCGTTAGCCACAAGCTAGTTGCTAATTTTACGCTGGAATCTATAAAAGCAAAGCAAAACAATAAGACAAAAGAAAACTTTTAACTAATTTAACCTCTCATAATGATGTTAAACAATTAGCAAAGAGATCATTTTAGGGTCAGAATCTATGTTCTATATCAGACAAAAACGACAACCATATTACTAAATCTAAAATAACGAGAATATAATTGTTCATTATTACAAAAATTTAGAAAATAAATACAAGAGCACAAAATAAGAATATTTATTATCCCCCGCCCTTACCTCCTCTAATAAAACTCGCAGCAATAATATTACATCAAAGTTATTCTGTTTCAACCCGGACACTAGAACTCATCAAAGATTTAAAGTAACAAATCTATGAAACCAACCTCTAGCCCTTCTGCTTTTCTTTACTTCATAATATAAATAAGATCACAAAATAAGAATCATCTCAACTCAAGTAAGATGACCTATATTTGTTACAAAAAGGCAACGCAAACCCCCATCACCTTGGTTAAACTTTCATCAACACGTTGCAGGCAGATTCCATCAAGAAACGGCAAATGTAAAATCCAGCCTCTGTTCTTTTGGAGAGAATGAAGTTTGGAGAGTATAATTCTCGGATCACACGAGGGACTAGTGTGAAAGATCAAAATGGGAATGGCTGATTAAGTAAATTCCAAACTCTTTCGTACAATCTTATCTCATGTCTTGAGATCATCAGACATAGCAGAAGGTATGCAATGCGTTGCAAGAATGTCTAAAGTTGCTTCCCTTGCTGTCTTCGTCTGCAGAACAACGATCTGCATAAAGAAATTTTGGACCGAGCCAAATTTAGAACATACAAGTGAAGAATAAGCCTGTCACACAAGTTTGTATCTGATGCGTTGTGTGTGTAATGTGGGGAGAGCCGGGGGGTGGGGGGAGGGATGAGGATTGGGTGAGAACCTGATCGTATTCTAAATTGAGCTTCAGATATTCGTCATTACAGCTCTCCACCATGCTGGCCAATGTCTTGAGATTTCGGACTGGCTTTCCATTGAAAGCAAGAACCTAAATAGAAGAAAACAACGATATCAACAAGGGAACTAGAATGTAATAAAATTAAATTGAAGAAAAGCATAAAGAACATATCTCCTTACCTGTGTATTAACAATGTCCTCGTATCCAATATTAATGTCAGCTACAAGAACCTGAAGCAATTCAGAACACGTATAAGCCCTTGAAGAAGGATGTGTTAGAAACAAATTATACATAAGATGAGGGAGAAACCTGAGAAACAACAACTACTTGTTCATCAGCAGACTGTGCCATTGCATGTAGATGCTTGTCCAACAGCTTTACTGGAGCATCGAATTCATATTCTTTCCCATACTGAAAATCAGCAAAACCCCGAGGGTAAGATGTGATGATTTAGATAGAAAGAAAAGGAAGTAAAAAACAGTTTCAATCGCCATAAGCTTAGAACCTAATTCTAGCATGTATATATGGAGGAACAAGGTTCACATTTTTGTAAGGGAACAAAGATGAATGCCACACACCTCAGAACGCAGATATGGAACAGATACAGCACTGAAAACAAATCCAGCAATTATGTAATATGAAGGAGGTCTGCCTTTGATGTGCGCAGGGATGAGTCGCTTGTGAGTTGAAAGCTTTATATTGTATTCGAGTATCTCTGAGTTACGAAGAACTTTTACCAGAGCAGTATCTCCCAGTGTACTTTTGAGAGACCAGGTAACTGAAACCTATGCGCTCTCCATGCCTGAATGGAACTGAAATTGTTACCAAAAAATAAGAGTTAATGCCTAAAGGGAAAGGAGAAAGAGAGAAGGGCTCTCAAAAGGAAAAATCTTTATAATTCTAAATGACCTGCTAGCAAACAGAGTAAAAGACGCCATTACTTTAAATTTGCACATTATTACGCCATCACTTGCCAAATGGAGAGTGCATGAAATCAAGCATAGCATTAAAGAACATTTGAAAGAAGAAATTGAGCTTACCTGTTCCGTCATTAGCAATATTAATCCCATCAAAACTAAGGATAACGTCAGATGGCCTTAGAACATTTGATTCTGGAGCCGTGGGCTCAATTCTTCTGATACGGACACCCTTTTGATCAGGTGACATTCCAATTGATGAGCGCAGATCAGGATTTTCCATCTTCTGCCACTCAACTCCAAGAATTGGAAACCCTAATAAGAAGACAACAGTATACAAACACCAAAAGTTATACTTGCAACAAATTCATTTTCAACAAGGACTGCTATTTCTGTTCTTTAGGGAGATGAGTTGGTGAACACCAGAATTACCTGTATATGCCCCATTCTTCTCATAATCCTTAATGAAATGCATGATAACTGGTGTTGGTATGACATAGCCTATATTCTCCACATCTTCATGTTTAAGTGATTGAAATGCGATACCTACACATTTTCCCTTATCATTGAACGCAGGCCCACCAGAATTTCCAGAGTTTATTGCAGCATCTATCTGGGGAAACAACTCAAAGAGAAAGGAAATAAGAAAATATTGGTAATCAATCAAATGTATTAAGAACAGATGAAAAACCCAGAGCACATTACCTGCAGCCCTAAAAGCTCAGTGGACCCATGCACGTAAGATAGTATCTCCATACGCGACACAACACCACTTGTCACAGAGATTGTATCACCCCCAATAGGATAGCCCACAACAGTAACAGCATCTTGAAGAGCAGGCAAATCTCCAAACTCCACAGGTGAAACTCCCTCCCAGAACTCGTCATCGCTCACCGTCAGCATTGCTGAAGAATCAGAAAAATGCAAAGGAAATAATTAGTAACATGTTAATGTTTTTCCCCTTCATTTCCAGTGAAAAAGCCATCTTAAATGATTTTCAGAAGTACTGAAACCAAAAACTACTAATTCATAACTATCCCAATGTTTAATGGTTCAGATCAAAATTTGTTTCTTTCTTTCCATTTCAATTCACAACAACCTTATTAACTAAAATGCGAACTACAACAAGCTTAAGAAACCAAGTTTAAACCACTTGAAAAGGGGTTATCGTACAATAACGAGAGAAAGTCCTGATAAAATGAATCATGAGCATCATCATCTTTTCTCTCATAATTCATAGGAACCCAGAGTTCTGATACCTTTTTCCTCTCCAAATAAAAGTATCATAACATGAGAAATTACTTCCTAAAATTCACAAACTCAACCAGCTAAAGTGAGAGAGTTGCATGAATCACTGAAAACGAAAAAGTCCGGCTAAAAGCAGTTCCTTTCACAATCTTTACAATCAAACAGTATTCTCTCGCTTATGTTTAACGCACCAAATTCATCAACCCCATATAAATAACACAATAAACAGAGAAATGAACAAAAAAAGTGGCAAAAAGTTCGAAACCAAGTTTAAACCACTTGAAAAGGGGTTATCGTACAATAACGAGAGAAAGTCCTGATAAAATGAATCATGAGCATCACCATCTTTTCTCTCATAATTCATAGGAACCCAGAGTTCAGATACTTTTTTCCTCTCCAAATCGAAGTATCATAACAAGAAAAATTACTTCCTAAAATTCACAAACTCAACCAGCTAAAGTGAGAGAGTTGCATGAATCACTGAAAACGAAAAAGTCCGGCTAAAAGAAGTTCCTTTCACAATCTTTACAATCAAACAGTATTCTCTCGCTTATGTTTAACGCACCAAATTCATCAAAACCCATATAAATAACACAATAAACAGAGAAATGAACAAAAAAAGTAGCAAAAAGTTCCAAACTTATCATACCAATATCACATTCAGTGCCAATGGCGAGAACAGTGGCCAAGTACTTGGTATCAGAGCCACGCTTCTTGAGCTTGACCTGAGTGTGATGCTCCACCGAGTGAGCATTCGTCAAAACCCTCCTTCCTCCAATGATGAATCCACTGCTACTCGAGCTGTACTGCCTCTTCCTCTGCCATGGCAGCGAGAAATTCGGCTCCGTGTGGACGCAGAACACCTTCACCACCGCGTCCATCGACGGCACAACCCTAACTACGCTATCCCACTTCGGCACCGTCAGTGGCGGCTCCGACACGACTCCGGCCACCGAGTGCGGAACCTCACCGTTTTGGTCCAAGTGTCGCGAGCTCCTGCGCTCCGGCGAGGAGACCGCAATCTCCGCTTGGTCCTCGATCTTTCTAGGTCGGCCCCGGCCGCGGCGACTGAGTTGATTGCCACCGAGATCTGAGGCGGCAGTGGAAGGGACCGACACGGCGTCAGTCGCCGCGGCGGCGGCGGCGGTTGTCGGATTGGTGTACTGGAACTCCATGGCGGCGGAGGCAGCGGCGGTGGTGGGATTGTCGTCGGCCGGGGTTTTGGGCTTTCGACCTCGTTTTCGCTTATTTTCGCCCATTTCTAGAGATGAAAAAGATGGAAAGACAGAAATTATGGGTCTTGGTTTTACCAGAGTGAAATTGGAATTTTAGGGTGTTCCTGGTAATTGAAATAAACGGCGGTCACGGAGGACAGACAGAGGAGATGTGATTTTGGGTCTCTTCATGGGCCTGAAGCTCTTTAGCCCGTTATTAATTAAGGCCCATTAGTGGCTGGTAATGGCAATGGTAATGGTCTTAGCTCCTCCAATTTAGGTGGAACTAATTTCTCGTTTCATTGTTGTTGATTCATAATTGTTTCATTTTATTGACCAGTTTAAAAAGTATGTAAGTTAATTTTTAATTATAAAAATTAATAGGTCATAATTTATTAAGTTATGTTTTATAATTAGATAAATTATAAATAAATTTATTAAGTTATAATTTATAGTCAAATAATTATGAATAATTATAGACAATAATTTATCAAGTTATGATTCATAATTAATAAATTATAGATGAAAATAATAATTTAGTCTATTTATTAATTAATGTAAATTATTGACTTATTAATTTTAATTCATCTGGCCTATTTCTCTCTTTTTTTTGTCTATTTTTCTTTCATAAAAGTTCTGTTATCCCTTCAAATTAGTGAATAATGATACTTTTTTGTTCTTCACACTTCAACTTGTAATATTGTAGTCTTCAAAAAATTAGTAAAATCTGATTAAAGATGTAAATTCGAATGAATTTCTGAATTTTGAGGTCGATAATAGACAACTATAGTTATGGAGCATAAAAACTCAATTTAGTGGCAAGTCTCAATCTAATCTAATCTAAAATATTTTCAAAAGAGAAAATCTAATCTAAAATATTAAAAGCTCAAAAAATCTAACGTTATTATTTAAATTGTGTATCACGCTCTTAGGTTTAACCAAAAAAAATAAAAATAAAAATAGAATGGCATGTCTGACCATCAATACTAATATCCTTCCTATTCTGTTGACTGTCTTTTGGTCTTCTGCTCTTTGTAGAGAGGAATTTTCGTTTCTTCTCTCTACCCTCTCTCTTTCCTATGTAACCAGACCAGAGCTCATTTCGGGAGTCCAACGTTCGATTAACTGAAGCTACAGTTAGTTAATCACAATTTTCTTTCGTTGCAAAAACCCTCCCTTTTTTCTACTGTTTCGATTTTATTTTCCCTTTTATTCCTCCGTCTCTCTCCGATTGAAAAGCTTGAAATCCACCGTTTCACACGTGCTTACCTCTTTCTCTTTCTTTCTCTTCTTGGGTTTTGGCGAAATTTAATTCTCAAAAAAATCTGGGTAAGTCAATTCGGGTTCTTGCAAATCTTTCTCATTTCCTTTTTGGGTAATTCTCAGATCTCGATTTCAGCACCTGGGTCGCGCTGAATTTCGATCGAATCCCTTGTTTTCCGCTCCGAATTCCTCGCAATGTCGCAACAACAAGAACAAGGGTACGCCATCGAGCTCTACTTCGATCCCGCCCTAGAAAACCAGGTCCTGAAATCTTGGAACGTGTTGGCCCGCCGCCAAATCAGCACCCAGCTCATCGAAATCGAATCCCGCCCACACATCACCCTCTTCTCGACCCCTTCGATCGACCCCGGAAAGCTCGAGAATCTTCTCAGAACCTTTGCCTCCAAACAAGAATCTTTACCCCTCTCCTTCTCCTCCATCGGCTCCCTCTCCAACGACAACAATGTCCTCTTCCTCGCCCCGACGCCGTCAATGTCGCTGCTCCAATTCCACTCCCAATTGTGCGACGCCTTGAGGAAGGAAGGCATCGAAATCGGAGACGATTACCGCCCCGATTCGTGGGTCCCTTATTGCGCCGTCGCTCAGGAAGTGCCCAAGTCTCGCATGGCGGAGGCTTTTTGCGTTTTGAGAGACTTGAAGTTGCCGGTTGCTGGGTACGCCATGGATATTGGGTTGGTCGAGTTTTCGCCGGTTCGAGAACTCTTCTCTTTTGTGCTCGGTAACACTGTAGAAGCTTGAGCTTGTTATGTGGCCAAAAATCTTATTAGAAATTTGTTTCTTTTGTTATGCCCTGCCTTTACTTTGTTTCTGTAATTACTATTGATGGTGCTATTTTTAGCATAGTAACATAATATTAGTTGCATTTCATGTCTAAAACATGATTCTTTTTCCCGTCTTGTGTTGTGTTGTGTTGTGGGTGTGTGTGTGTTTTCTCTCTAGATTGATTTCACCCTTTTATGAATACTTTAGAGAAGTCATATTGTTTCATAGTTTTTTGATAACTCTGGGTTAAGGAATCAACAATAACTTGCTCAAGGCTTGTTTTTATGTTCAGATTTATATTGCTTTTAGGTGGTATGAGAAATAGCTGTTTTAGGTTGTCATTAGATCTTTCTGAGGGTTTGAAACAATCCCAGTAGCTTCACTGAGATTGAGTTGCTTCTTTTGTTTTTTATTTTTTTTGGCATATTCTGGAGCCTTACGTACAATCTTGTGACTGCTGACTAGATTGGTGTCGAGCAAATTATTTATGCCAACAGACATTTTGTACCACCTTGTGAATGAGACTAGTCTGCCCCCACTTAGCTCTTTATCATGTCCAATTGTCCGTGATGAACTGGTATTGCAATGTCTAGTGGTGAGTATTTGCCTGTTTAGAGTTAGGGAGCTGGTTGCACCTTTCTGAATCTTGGAAGTTAGACATTCCATTATTTTAATTATAACATTATTGATGAACTTCCAGAAAGATTCTTTTAGGAGCTTCCCACTATACAGTAGTGCATATTTTTGAATGGAAAATTTAGTCAAAATTACATCTCAGCGGTCCAAATCAAAGCAAGCGTATGATCCTTACTGTAAAAATTGCATTCGTTATATCGTTAATAATTCAAATTTTGCCCTGCGTCATCTACTAGCTCTGTGCTTATGAGTTATTGCTTCAAGATTTTTTTTCCCCGTATTGAGCTTAAGTTATGGAGGTTCATTTTTTTCCTTTTTTTTTTAAATTTTATTTTCTCTAAATTGTCTTGAGAATTCCTTTTGGTATCTTCTTTGTAACAAGCATATTCTGTTTACATTTTTGGTTTGTTTCTTGTCTCCTAATTCTTGACTCTGTCGTTTAGATATCTTCATTTAAAGGGGTACACAGAACAGAATCCACAGCATTTCTCCTTTGCAAGGAGGTTGCCTATCTTTTCATGTTCTATGAATTTCTGAGCTCTCGTAAAATGTGAATGCCCATTCTGATGTTACATTTTGTGCTAAGCGTTAAAACTAACAGAGAAAAATGACATTGCAATCGCATTTTTGTCATTTTGGGGGTAAGTGCTTAAATCAAGGGTGTTGATCCTGAAATATGGCATTTGAGAGAGGTAAAAGTTTTTCCACGCCATGCTAAATTAAGCACGAATTTGTGTAGGTGAAGATTTTATATGCAGAAATACCATTACTCAGCTTTATACCAATTACATATGAGATGGTCTAAAGAGACGTGCAAGCTATGCCAAAGGCAATCTTCTTCTAGACTTCTTATTTCCGTTTCAAATTCAGTATTTGTGTTGCTAGCGGATGAAAAAGTAGCAATAAAGTCAAATGAGTTTCTACGTGGAGAGCCCAAATTTCAGAAATCTATTATTACATTTGAGCATTTCATCAAGATCGAGTGGTGAAAAGGGTTCTTAAAGCTTTAACTAAATATGGAAAAATTCTTTGTTTTCAAGTCGAGTGAACGTGCTAAAACAGCAACTCAAATCAAACTTACTACATCTACAATTTGGCCAATTTTAATGCTTATACGCAAACAAGACTTTCATGAATCCATGTTAGAGACTTCTCACCATTGATAAATCAGAAGAAAATTCATATTTCACCATGCCATTATACCATTTTATTTAAATAATTATATACCCATATAAGAAAACCGGGCATTATTACTATATGTATATGTATGGTGTACTATTCTAACTAAAATAGCCCTACCCTTTTATCAAGAATCTAAACCTGACTCTTTTCTTATCACAGCCATCAAAAAATCGTTCCAATAATCAACAGGGCCAGGCATGCACCAATGAACACAGTCATTGTAGCCTTTCATCCATTTGTTGCCCCAGTGAGCTCCCGGATGCCCATCAGGTCTCATAAGCATAGCCCTAGTAATATCCAAAACTCCAAACTTCGTTCCATTCTTCTTTTTAGCTCTTTTAATCTCTTGTACCTGAATGTTCCTCATTTCCCAGTCAAAACTCCCGAAATCAGCCTCTGCCTCATTGAGAGGACTTGTTCTGTTACAATAACCTCCCGTGTTCCAAGCCCCATTCTTGAAATGAGCCGGTGCAAATGTCCTCAGTAGAGTCACCAGACCAGGGCTGCAGTTCTCACAATTGTTTATGTGGTTGAACGCAGCACGAAATGCCATCCGAACCGCAAAGCTAATGTCACGTTCTGTGACATTTGGTTCGTGGCAGTAGACGCAGCCTGTCAAATTATCGCCCTTGTGAAGGTACATTACTCGAAAGAACCAATGACCATCGGAGATTATGGTGTAGTCTAGCTGTGGGAGGAACTGAGACCAACTAGTGTCCACCTTGTCGAGATGGAGATCAAAAACACTTGTTCCTGTTCCGTTGATCATTCTTTCTGTTCCGACTACGAGAAACTTGGTCCACAAGATCATAAGGGTGAAGTCATGACGAGGAAAGTACCATGTCCCGAACCGATCTTCAGAGTCCTTGTAAATGTCTGTGGGAGTTTCCTCCTGCAATATCAATAACTCAGTAAGGTTGAAGAAAACTGCCAATTCTGCAAGGCATAACTAATAATCAACTATTTGATTCAAATTTAGAATGTACAATTCCATGGCAAACAACAATTCTCATTAATAAACAGCTTGAGTGATTACATACAACTCGAATCTATGTTGCATTTATAAACATATTCTTTAACCATGTTGTCTTAGGCCTGCTCTTTTCACAACTTAAGTTCTATTGATACAGTATTTTCTATCACAAAAATTCAAATTCAATTTTTTTTGTTAAACTCAAGTTCTATTAATACAGTATTTTATATCACAAAAATTCAAATTCAACTTTTTTACTAAACATACCCTAAATCATCTCAAACTTCCAAAGTGACAATTGGCATGTGGTGGCTCCATGTCTTTCTTATTTTTTTTTTTTTTTTTTTTTTCATTGAAAAGAGAGATCAATAGTGTACCCATGAACCCATCCAATGCCACTTTCACAATCTATTTAGACGATAGGTAAGACTGAAAGGGGACCGATCCACGCTTTCGTAAACAATCTCCAGAGAGATCAACATCAAACACACAACCTCACGATTTCAGAGAACCAAGTGTAAACACAAAGATTCGAACCTTTGATAGATGGGAGAAAAAACCATCACTCCATCGCCATCATCCCTTAGCCACCACTACAAATGGTAAATGGCTCCATATCTTAGTACTCGGTGTATAAATTGCCCATGTGAATGTTACTAGATTTGATCTCTCTTTAATTCTCCAACTTCAGCCTCATTCCAATCTGGACAAATGCTACAACTGTTTACTGAAGCATACTTGTAACTAAAATTCGGCCAATTAAATGTAAAATCCAACAGGCCTCAATTTTTTTACCAGTGATTACAGCCTAGGCGAAATTAAATGACTATTTCAGACGCCTTTCCAACTGTCCAATTTTCTTTGACACATGGCTAACTCATGAGGCATGCACTTTCTTTGCACCGAGTTTCGGACCATCTATATTTCCTCCGTTTTTCCTCTTTCCTAGTTATCTCGATTAATGCACTTTGAATCCTTAAAGAAATTTCACTATAAATAAAAATATATAAATAAATATATATATATATATATTCAATGACTTATTTCTCAATAACAAGCAAGGTACAAGCAAAGAATAAAACCATCAAACAGCCTACAAAGTTGCCAACAATTGTAAAGGTACAAAGCAAAATACTTGTTTTCTAAGTTTTGGACTCCCACAAAAGATTTTTTTTTTTCCAATATGTTTCTTAGTGAAATAAACTTCACTTCTCAATTGTTTATGAAATTGGATCAATCCTTTAGTAACTAGCAAAGTACATGCAACTAGTATAACCATCAAGCTGCCTATGAAACACCAGAATTTGAACATTCCTAGAATCACAAAACAAGTGTAAAAACTAACCGGTGACAAGACGCAGAGCAAGGATTCCATGTGGTTCCTAGCAACAGAATCTCCAATAAACGCCATTTTCTTCCCTCTAACCATCTCTAGAAAGTTCTTGGCATCAAATCTTGGAAGCTCACACTTCTCTGGTTTCCATCTCCAATTAAGGAAATCCTTGTCCTCCCTTCCATTTTTGAAACAATTCTTTGAATCAGGAATTGTAGTACAGCTTGAGTTGGTATAAAAAGATCTTCCCAATTGATCTTCAACCCAACGGCCTGTAAACAAGTCACACGTCTCCTCTTCTTCTACAGTTTCAAACAGAAAAAACAATTAAATTAAAAAAAAAAAAAAAAAAAAAAAGACAAGTGGGGTTTTTTTAATTTATTTCAAAATGTACCCTTTTGATTTTTTGGCAAGGTGTTGTTGTGATCAAGGTCTTGGACTGCAAGGAGGTCGTGATGGCTTTGCACCACAGAATTAAGGCCTTGTTTAGGCACAAACGTAAAGGTGTTTGGAGAATGATAGAGAATGAAGAAACTGAAAATTGTGATTGTGCCCAGAGAAGTGAACAAGAAACGGGCAAGCTTTCCCATGTTGTGACATCTCTCTCTCTCTCTCTTATCATGGTTCCGAGGCTTCTCCATCGGATGAGTACTTGAAGACTTCGTGACCTCCGAGTAAACAGTTAAGTCTGTCAGAGAGAAAGGAAGTGATAGAAAGATGGGAATTTTTTTGTTGTTTTTTTTTTTTTTTTTTTTTCCCCCCTTCAATATGAGATTTGTCCTATGATAAGGAAATTATGAGAGGTGAGATTTGTGGTTGTGTCTTCTAAGATAGCCTTTGGTTTTCCTTCTCTTATTTAGTTTTTGGTTTTCCTTTTCGGTTTCTCGTTTGTTTGATATTTTTTTTTAGGGGAATAGAAAAGGTCAGAAGGGTAAAGCATTCCAACAAAAAAAAAAATGGGAAACGAATAAAATAAAGTGGACATCAACCGCGGGATTGAGACACATGTACTATGTACCTTTGAAACATTTTTATGTGGGCCGTTTACTATTCTCTGATTAGCCTTATTTCCCGGCACAATCTTATGGTATATTTTGGTGTGGACCTTTAAATGCCTCCTCATTTGTTACTTTCCCAGTTTCCCACTGAGCCATGACAAATCCATGCACATGGAAATTCAATTCCATACATGGAACATATATATTATAATAGGACAAAACACTGCCCCATCTGTGTACGAGGTTAATCGAACGGCTGATGTACATCTGATCAGATGAACATTGAATCATAGTCGTGAGGTCAATGATTCGTGGCAGTAGCTTTTATATAAGAGGCAATAGCGTGAAATTGATGTGAAAGTTGGCATGTGAGGACCAGCGTTACTGGTACTGCTACAAACTTTTTTTTTTTTTTTTTTTTTCTTTTTTTTTGGCTGAAATCTGCTATAAATTATTTTGACACCCGCAGAAAGCGATCCCCTTACCGACACTAAACGTCCATAGCACATGAAGTGGAATTTCAAATCTGTTTTTGATTTCGACTCTCTGCCCAGTTACACGATCTATTATGCGTGTCAACATATCGATGAACGTGGTTTTGCGAGAATTGTGCTTTTTTTTCTTCCTAATAAGTGCTATGTTGTAAATTGTCATATTTGTATTAAATTTAAATTTATCGTAAAAAGCTTTTGTGGTCTTGTATATAGAAAAAAAAAAATGCCAATAATGGTGTTTTAAACATGCAGATAAAAGGGACAAGGGATTGGGACTCTTTAGTAGGCTTCATGTTGTGTCAAGAGATGGAATGAAATGCTTAGTTCATGAATTTAGAATTATAATTTAAAATTATTATCGTTTTATGTATATTTTTTATGAAAAAAAAAATTATAAATAATATAAAAAATTATAAATCATGATTCAAAATAAAAAATGAATACATAAACAAATATCCCTGTAGAGATCCCAGCCGAAAAAGAAAAATGCTACAGCCAATAATTTTTGCGCCAACTTAGCAGTCATTCCTTGATAAGTGTATAAAAAATTATCATTTCAATAGATTTTTACTAATAAAAAAATAACAACTCTTAAATTAGTTTAAAAATTGAGATAAGAGTCAATGTCTCTTTAACATTTTCGTATTACATGTAATACATGCATACACAGACGAGGAAAGAGACCGAGAGAAGGACCCCTTTTTGCATCTTGTAGATGGAAGTTTCCTAAACTTCACCTAGTTAATGCGTTGGTTGAGCAACGTAAGCGCGTATCAACTTTAGGTATTTTCACTTGAATTTCAACCAATTAGGCAACGGACTTCAAGTTGTCCATTTTCTTGGCGCAAAAACAAAAAAGTTATTTCATGATAGAAAAATGAACCCAGCTGCACTGCAGGACCTTTTATATAGACACGATACTCGTGAAAAAGTATACTCCGTTTAAAAGAGCAGCAATACAAATATGAAGATCTTGCAAAACATCCATGATCTATCTGTAAGAGGAAAGCTGAACTCAAGACACGGGAAAAGGTTTGGTGGGTGATCGTCCACACAGCAACACTCTCATCTGCCCTTTTTTTTTATTATTTCATTAAGATCTACAGAAACGTACAATCTAGACCACGGCAAAGAGACATTTTCACAAACATAAAGGGGTCAAATTGCACCAAACGCAAGGGCCTGTCCAAAATTTCCTCTCTAAGTTGCGAGAAAGGTTTTCCGATTCTGGCTATAACTTATAATACAAAAGGAACGTACAAATACACGGCAGCCTGTGCAAATATCAATAACCAGAATGATTAAAGTAACAAAATTCAGCAGTCATGACTAAAGTAAATAACTATATTTGGTAACTGGAAGGGGGAAGAAAAAAAATTGACAGAAGATACATGCCCGGCCTCAGCCCGGACGGTTCATACATCCAATCCTTTCCTATAAAATGAACCGGGTAAGGATCGGGGTTGTCATGTACCTGAATGAGCATTGTCCTTACATAGCGCACCAAATTCCTTAGTTTCTAGGCAGCACAGCAAGATGTTTTTCTTGAGTTAGATATCTACAGGGGAGAAACTTATCTGCAGAGGCCAATCTGTCAGAAAAGATTCGATTTAATACGGCTGATTCCAGGGCCCTAACAATTTTCCAAAGTTAGAGGTGGTATGGCAGTGTTCAGGGAAATGAGCGCTCAGGCCTCGCCTCCAAATTCTCTGATAGTTAAATTAAACATATCCGAGTGCTTCTGACAATACAATCATCTCGAAGAGCTGCAAAAGGTTGGCAATGAAGGGGTTAACATCGAAAAGGAAAAAAATGGCGAAGGGTGTAATTTTGTTAACTTTATGCATCCACACTCTGTTAAAAGCACTGGAGTAGATTTACAACCTATAACATGCGCAAGGGCATTACTCCATACGAGAAAATGAAGCCACGCTACTCTTGTCGAGGAAAGCACTCAGATAAGCAACTAATGATTTTGCTCCAAAACAAGACTATCTTCAGGTTTTTTGACATAAAAATACTAAATTACTTTCAGAAACTACAGAGGTGATTGGAAAACTGTTTTTAACAATTACAGGTGAATAACTTGCAATGAATGTATTGATGAATAAAGCAAAGACAATTTCTGTTTGGGCAATCACTCATACATACGGACTAAAGGAAATAAATTCTCACCAGGCCTCAAGACGTTCTGCGGTTGTAATCATTGAACCACAATCCTACTGCCATGAAGGTTGCTTGTAGCTGATTCTATCTACCGCATCAAGTCCACCATCGGGCTCCTTTCTCTTCAATACACCTCCAACCTGATACCTCTTTATCTGCTCCTCTACAATGGCTTGTGAACTGGGAACAGAAAGCTGCCTCAACCCTGAAGGCAATCTCTCATCTCTCCGCTCTGTATCTATCCCCCCCGGACCTGCATTAAGGTCCAAACCCTGACTTCCCCATTTCCTACCATCAGGACCGATGTTACTGGCACCCCCTGGAAGGTTCATCACAAAGGGACGAGGGTAAGGTGAAGATACCATACCCGCAGGCCCGACCAGAGATGAGGGAATGTTTGGGAAACAGACTGCCCCACCAGTAGAATCCATATATGCTGGTGAGCCAGAAAAGGAGTTTGAAGACAGAGGAAAACTGGTTTCAAAAGGGAATCCGGGATATGGAATTTGGGAAGCTGGTGGAAATGCCACTGCAGGAGAGGGCGAGAGCACTGGTCCCCTGTAAATCTCATGACCAAATGAGGTGCTAGCGGTAGGAGGACACATGACCCTCTGAGAACCAGCTGGAGCAACGTAGTTCTGCTCTCCCCTAGCTGTAAAAATCGGTGGGACGGTGATAGCTGAAAATGTATTGCCAGGAGGGAACCATGACGAGAAGTTCCCAAATTCCGGATTGTTCATTCTTATCCCAGGAACAGGTCCTGCTGGAGGCATTGGCATGTTGCTTTTGATAGGCTGGACGCGAGGTGCTGCTTCAGTGCCAACTTCATCAAGACCAGGCCCATTGTTTAAATCAAAGTCTCTAGAAACGTTACCTCCACCGTTAGACAAACCACTAGATAGTGATGATCTAGCTGGCAAAGAAGCAATTTCCAACCTCGAATTGTTGCTAGCAGAGAAAGGCCCGACGTCAGGATTCTCATCAACTCTATTCAAGTCAAGATCAAGTCCTCCAGCACCAGCACCACGATCAGAAGGCCCGGACTCATCCTCTAAAGCTCTTTCATCTGCGACATTCAGGTCAAAATCCAAAGGAGTACGAACATTTTTGCTAGCAGTGGAATCACCTATATCACTGTTCTTTCTGGGTTCCGCTGGCCTAAATGCACTGGTGGCTGCCGAACCTTTCCATCCAAGTTCACCTTTACTGCGCAATAAGTTTTCTGGAGGATAAAATGCTCCTTTAGCAGGTGCAGCCACAGTAATTGAAGCAGGGAAGCCCCCAGAAATAGAAGAATTTTGAAAAGGTAAAGGGCACGGCAAATGAATAGCAGATGAACTTCCAGGATCTCCTGTTTTCACAAGGTCCCCTTGACTCCCATCATCAGGAGGGAAACCTTCATTTAAATCAAAGTCCAATTTCACAGTGGCATCCGGCCCAGATGTATTCGTACTGCAAACTTGCTGTTCCTCAGTCTTGCCTGATTCTAAACCATCCATCTTAAGCCTGCTAGATTTCTCTGAGTGTTCATCTTCATGCGCAGGAAGTGTGGGTGTGGGTAACTCAATGTGGGGAGCTGGACCAGCTGAAGGAGCAAGAGAATCTTTTGTTTCCAGGTTCTCACGACCACGTTCATTGTCATGATCTGAAGCCGAAGAACAGAAATCCCCTGTTTGTCTATCTGCTTGCTCAGTTAGACCTCCAGCCTTTGCATCATCAACCTTTTCAACCTTGCATTCCATGTCCAAAGTATTTCCAGAACCAGAGCGTACCATAGGATCCTCAGTTTTCCCCTCCTTGGACTCTGAGTGACTTACTGCCATAAGAGGTGGCTTCTGATCTGCTACTACGTCATTACTTGACTCCTTGTTAGCATTCTGGTCGTCCCCACCCATTTCTGAAGAAGAGCATGTCGATTTTTCACTTTCCTTCTCGACTTTTGCACTCCCAGAGGCTGCTTCTGATACCACTGGTTCACTGTTCTCTACTGTTCGCTCATCTGCGTAATCCACTTTCTTATCTTCATCAGATGAAGGACTTGGTATTTTCAATTTAGAATCAGACATATTGATGCCTTTTGTCCTATGAACCCCAAGTTTTCTTTGCTCATGAAACTGGTAAGCTCCCTCAGCATCTGAATAACCTTCTTTATTAGCAGGTGTGGTTACGGAAACATCCCCAGAATCACCACGTTTGAGATCAGAAACGATTGGAGTCTCTACGTACTGTTGTGAACTCAAAGAACCATCCAAAGGCGCTCTAGAATCCCCTGCTCTTTCCCCAAGAGCAGGTGAAGCGCCCTTACTGTCTCCAGAATCATTAGTTGGTGCACCACTAAAAGGGTTTCTTGATTCGCTTTTGACATGTGACAGATCACTAGCAATACCATGCTCCGAAAGAGTACTACCACTAGCCCCACCAATAGGCTGACATTGGCCTTGAGCAACATCTTCAGTTAGTTGTTTCAACTTGCCATCATTGCCTGAGGTTGATCCCTCAGGCGTCGATGGATTTCTTGCAGGAGAACCTGATGGTGACACGTTATCTGATTTACACATTTCTCCGGCAGCCACACTAGCAAGCAGATTCATCCCTACGTCATCCACTGGAGAACCAGAAGCACTAGCTTCAGAAATCTTGGCACAGCTTTCAATTAGAGCATTTATCGAGCTTAAAGACGCCTCGTATGATTTCCCTGATCTGGACATCATTTTCGAAAAAGAACCCGCCACTTTAGGTGCTTCTGTTGGTTTTTCACCATCTTCACCAGCCCTTTGTTGATCTCCACAAGCAGGGAGCACATTACCCTCTTCAATCCCGCCATCCCTGCCCTGACATAAATCTGAGTTCACATCTGATGAAACATTAGTACGAACAGCATCATTTCTGCCTTTCGTTCTTTTATCATGGTTATCATGCTTTTCTGCAGGCGAAGAAGCTCTACCTGAAGTAGTGACAGGATCTTCAGAAGAGCTTCCAGAGGCACCTCTTGCAGGGCTCCGGCCAGTGTTTGGCAACCTTACGATAAGTCGACTATTTCCATGATCATCAGCAACTTTCTCATGGGATACTCCAGTAATTGATGGTTTTTCGGAGTTTAGACTTCTACTTGGCGTACTAACTTTTCCAGGCCCACTTTCCTTCTGAGCTCCTGAGATAGATGACCCCTGAACGCCATTGCTTGACTTCCGATGACGTGAAGCACTGCTAGAGACTCTATTCGCACTCACAGAACCAGCAGTTGAGCTCCTTGCGTGATCGCTCGACTGGCTATTGTTCTGGGACTGACTAGAACTGCTACTTTTTTCCTCCTTAATTGGTGTCAAAGGAAGTTCTGAGGAACCGGCACCAACTAACATTCTGAAGTTTTGATCCTTCGGGCTACCCACTGATGCATTCACCGGTTTAGTAGAACCAGGAGATGCAGATGATTTGGCAACAGCATCCCCAGTACCAGGCTTCACTTGAGTTTTAGAGACAGAAGGTTGTACAATGGAGCTCTTCGAGCCAACCTCAGCAGAATTTCCCACTCTTCTACTCCCAACATGAGAAACTTCAGAAGGAGCAGGCTTGTTAGGCCATGAAACACCACGACCTGCTCCAGATTTTGCATCATTCATATTCATCTCAGCTTCAACGCGTCTCTTCCATGTGTCCACCAAAGTTCTAGCCTTCTTTTGAATTTCAGAATTTTTGTGACTGCGCAAGTTGTTGACAGACTTGCCCACGTTACAAGTCTGAAGGGCATGAAGATTTACAGGCAACTTATCAAGTGCACGAAGTAATGCTAAAAGAAATTCCTCAACAGATTTATCACTTTCTTTGGGGCTGCTGCCATCACCAATCCTCCCCTTATGGACTTCTTGAAGCCATTCATCCAGTACAGGTAAACCCCTGAGATGAACAAATCGTCCAAGACAATCATATCTGTCAGTGACTGCTATTACATCAACAAGCATTATTCTGCCAGCCAAATCTAACTTCTTATCGGCACTGTCAGGTTGCATGAGCTGGACTAACTTCTCAACCCCAGCAAAGTCCACAAGCGCTCCTTTGTCAGTTATTTTGGCAATTTCAGACTTTAACATATTTTCAGGCCTGAATTGACCTGAATCGCCATCCTCCGTCTTAGATAAACGCTCACGTTTAGCGGAATCAGAGCCCTGGTCACCCCGTTCCCTCTTCTTTCCCTTAGCCTGTGAAGAAAAAGAGGATGTGCTATTTTGTACACTATCAGAGCCAGATTTCAATTGCGGTGCTGACGACGGACCATTCAAGGGTTTTGGAGAACGGCCTCCTGACTGCACTGCCCCATGCATTTCTAGTCTTGTCTTGTCTAATAGCTGATCTACTTCTTCTTGTCGTTCCTGCAAACAAGGAAAGATCATGACTATGAGTCAAATTAATTAATTACAATCCACAAGCAATAGAATGGAAAAAAATAATAATACTCACATTAATATAATCTTTGTCAGTTAACCACCATAAACACTTGTTCTCAATATCATACACTCGTCTGCATACAAATGAGGATATCCCTGGAGGAAGTTCAACACCTTTACGAAGAAATGCGACTTTACAGGGATGGAGTAATGATGCAGCAGGAATCTCATCCTTGTGAAAGGAATAAAAGACCTCGTTTGGGGCAGCTTCTAGCAAGATCCCTTTTGCAAGTCTTATATCAGCAGGTCGATAAAGCCAATTTACACCTAAACTGAGGGTGTCCTCCTTGTCTAATGTCAGCCTACGAATTATTCCGATGAAAGGTGGAGACTCCTGAGGTGGCTTGAAAAGTGCACAATCACCAACTCGAATTTTGCGTCCATCCTGTTACAAGGAAAGGCTCTCAGTTAAAACACGGTAGATTAGATATTTATCATTCAAGTAATGCAATGCAATAAGGAAAAGGCGAATTCAGAATTTGCAGAACTGGTGTTCTGATGAACTTCATGTTTCGGAGACAAATAAAATTCTCAAACAATGTATGTCTCTAGAGCACGCAGAATAATGGAGAAAACAACAAAAATAACCAAGATCTCAATTGTTACATCTATTAAAAAACCGGTACACCACTTTCTAAGGCATAAAAATACGAGCGGAAAACATAACAATACTCTACACAGTGAAGGGAGATCAGAATTCCAGCACACCCAAGAATTCTAAACCGGTTTCAAAGGTAGAGGTGATCTATATGAAGGATGAATCATTTGAGAGGCCTTGTCCCTTCAAAGTATCCACGGGGGGAAACATAAGAAACAGATGCTAAACATAAAGCCGAAAAATAAAACTAATGCTTGCTATATATTTAAATTGCCCAAACGGCTCGTGCATCATAACCAAGTTAACAAACTGAATTACAGAAACAAATCCCAGAAAGAAACCCGTAAACAAACCGACCAAATAGCTAAAAAAATATTCACTTTCATTATAGAGGCACATTGGAAAAGCAAACAAACCTTATTTATTGTCAAAATCATCTCAACTAAAAAGATTGTCCCATTAGGCAAACAGAATCCACTAAAATGGTTTCAAAATGATAAAAGCAATGTCAACTTCTTAGAACTAACAAATTTTCATACACATTCATCACCAAAGTAAGAAATTATGCACTTGTGCGCCTCAGGCGTTCTACAAAAGTAGAAATGCAGTCATCGAATAAATTGAACCACCTAAATCGAAAACATAGCCAAATCTACAATTTGAACCATCAAAATTTAGAAAACAAAAGTCACCATATTGAACCCAAGAAAATGAAAAACCCATATAGGCACAACGCGGTTTTAAATCTATAGACTGAGATCAATTAACAACAAATAACCCAAAAACCGAAAGAAAACAATCCAATTAAAAGGATAAATTGAAGGAAAACATCATAACCAATCAAAATCACAAAAAGGGCAAACCCATAGAGGGAAGAGAAACTCAAATCCCACTAATTCGAGAGCCGCGAAGAAATTAACCACAGAACCGGAATAACTGAAACGACGACTTCGGAAAACCCAACAAAAAGGGGTATTTACTTTGCAGAAGAAATCGAGAGTGTTTGAATCGTTCACAACTACAGTCGTCGCGGTCGAATTAGGGACCGGCCACATGTGCCGACTCCGTTTCCACTTCTCACCTCCCGACCCATGCATAGCCCTCCATCTTCCTTGATTTCTGAATCGATCGCAACCACGTCCTTGAAAAGAAACATCAATTCGGAGTCGAATTCAACAGAGAAACCCTAGATTCGCGAAATTCGAGCCGAATAAAGCCCCAGATCAGGTCCCAGATCTTCGATTAACCGAGGGAAATCGCGGACCCATTATCGGAATTTGGCAAAGGGTCGTAAGTCTAGGGCTTGGCTGGAAAAACAAAAGAAAAAAGATTTGGGAAACCGATTTATCGTCGAACCGCGAGATATAAATTAGGGCAAATTGGGATCGAAGGAAAAGGAGATTGGCTTGGCTAAATCCAGAGATTTCGTGCGACGAACTCGCGATTACAGAGAAGAGAGAGAGAGAGAGAGAGAGAGAGAGAGAGAGACAGTTTCGCAACGCGAAACGGTGAATGGCAGAGCAAGTGCGAGAATCGGAGAGAGAGAAAGAGAGAAGAGAGAGAGATGGTTTTGGGGCAAAAAAATTGCCAGTTTTGTCAAGGTAGTGCCTAATGGTTGATGTGGACAAGGTCAACGGCGTCGTTTCGGATCTGCCACTTCAGCTTAAATGGTATTATTTTTCCAAGGCGTGGTTGTTTAATTATGGCGAAATACCTCTACCCTAAAAAAAAATGTTTGTAGCACTTTTATCCCTTAATTTTTTATGTTTTGGAAATTTAGTCCTTATACTTATTTTCTTGGTAATGCAATCCTTGAATTTTCAAGAGTGTAGTAATCAACTTTAATCATTAACTGGATTTTTTTTTTTTTTTTGAAAGTGGAACTGGACTTAAATTTTTAAGAATTGTATGACTAAGTTAGGGACTAGTTTAGAAAAAGTAATTACTATTAATTATTGACGATTGAAGTTATTAGTCACATGTACTAAAAAATTATTGTTATTCCGTATACATTTAAAATCTGTTAACGATTAAAGTTAATTGTTGTTATTTATGAATTTGAATACTAAAATTTCGAGGGAAAAAAACAAAAACGCTCTTGAAGTTAATTGTTGTTATTAGTCACATGTACTAAAAACAATTGAAGTTAATTGTTGTTATTTAGATTTTAAATGAACTAAAAAAACAAAAACGCTCTTTTTGAAACTATCGTTTGGTTCATAAATTAAAACCATGTGATTAAAATTATTTTTTATTTATTGTATATTTTTTGAGAAAAAATATTGTAATCAATTATAAATCATGATTCGAATCAGGAAACGAATCCATCTACCAAACATCACTGGCTATATAAAAATCTATTAAGCCATAATGTGATTTTTTTAGTTTATTTTGTTAAAATTTCTAATTGCTAACATTCAATTATGTTTCACTTTCGATCTTTTTAGGAAGAAAAACTGAAAAAGAAAATTATATCCACCCTACAATTTCTTTTTTTTTTTTTTTTTCAAACAGTTGAAAGAGTATTTATTTTTAGAGATTATCCTGTTATAAGTTTTTCCTTTTTCCTTAATCCTAGTTCCTAATATCATCCAAAAATTCGTAAACTTCCGATATCCATTTTTTTTTTTTTTCTTTTTTTAAATGCATTTTTTGTTTTTCCTCTAATATAATTAGAAATTGGAAAAAAAATATTTAAAAAATAAAACTACTTCATCTATAAAAAGGGATTGTTTTAATCGTGTAGCATCTACTAAGTTTAGCATAATCGAAAAGTTAGATTCCATAGTTGAATAATTATTTGAAGGAGATTTCCCCATGTATCTCATGTGTAGCTTTATTCCACTTCTACCAAACACGAATTAATCACGTTTGGCAATCCCTAAAAAATATATATATATATATATATATAATATAAAAAAAAAACAAAAAAAAAAAAAAAAGAGAGAGGAGAGAAGAGAAAGAAGAAGTTACTATCCTTTGCTTAAGAAAGGCCTAAAATCCTTATTAAATAAAATGATCGATGAGTATCGTAAATGACAAGATGAAAAAAAAAAAATAATAATAATAAGAAAAATGAGTGTTTTCTTCTTTTTTTAAAAAAAAAAAAAAAGAATTGATGTCAAAAATAAAATAAGAAAAAATGAGTGTTTTCCTCAGTTTTAAAAAGAAAAATTTTGAAATTTTATGGCAGGCATACTCTACAATAATACATTTGTTTTTAATGTTAGACCATTATTCTTGGTAAACAGCCGTTTGGGTTTGGTCACTACAACTCCTTTTGTGAATAGGCACTTTTTTTTCTTAAAGTTATGGTATCGTTCATTTTACTAATTTGAATTTTGATATAATAAAAAGCTTTTAAAATAGTCACATTTAACTTTTTTGCTATAGTAAAAGGCTCTCATATAAAATTACATCTCAATTCGAATTAAAAACTCGAATCAGCGAAATATGCGGATCATATATGATTATTTTATCGAGTTTTTTAGAGTGAATTGTCATGCACTCTTATGTATTCTCTAATTACTTAATTGTGTCGGTTGAAAGTACAAATACTTTTTTGTTGAGTGTTCGTTCGATTCATATTAAAGTAAAAAGTTTATAAAACTATTAGTTTCAAAATATAAATTTAATAGTTTAAAATTAAGAATTGATGGTAGACTTTTTTTTTCATCTTATCACAAAAGTATCTTTTTTGCCCCTTGTTCATTTGTTCACTTTGACAAATAATAAAAGAAAAAAATAACTTGCTAAAACCGACATGTTGTAAACGAAAGAATAAAGAAAAGGCTATCTTAGGTTATTTTTTATTTTGTTTTCCTTTGAATTAAAATAAGAGATATTTTTTTTAGACTTAAAAAAAAAACTACTTATAATTATTTATTTTAACGGTTATCTGTATTATAAATTGTTTATTCTACATATTATTTTAATTTAATATGATTTTTATCATATTTAAAATAAAAAACTAAAAGTCCCTTAAAATAAATAAAAAATTTAACTTTTACAACCTTACTAAATTTTCATTAATAACCCCTCAAGGAAAAAACAATAATCATACTAGCATTTTAGTTGTTTAGCCATTTATAGTTTTTAAAGTTAATAAACACTATAAAAAAATGGATTGTTTAAATGGTTTTTTGTACCTAAGGCTTCCAAACGTTGATATTTTACATTTGGGTCTCAATTTGCAAATTAAACAATTGGGTCTCCAAATCCTAATTAATCATACTCATATTACAGACATATTATTTCTGAGTGAGCATGTATTATAACATATTTCTTTAATAAAACTTTTCTATAAGTTGTTTGATTTTTATTATTTGTCTATTTAATGAATTTAAAATTAATAAAGTTTTTTAGGTTAAAAATAATGGTAATTAAGTTAACTGATTAAAATTTATGCAAAATTAATTCATTTTACGTTATGCTTGATTCGTGCTTTTTCTTTCGATCAAAATGTCCTTAAAATACAAAACAAAAACCAATAATTAAACAAAAACAAAATCCATCTAGAAAAAAGTACCCACCAAACCCAGAATAAATAAAAAAAAAAAAAATAAAATTGCAGGTTTCGGCAAAGTGGTCGATGTCGTCGACGGGTGTCTGTCCAAGGACAACAACGCGGTTCTCTACTCTGAGTGAGGATTCGCCAAGCGCAGACGAGTCCGAGCTTGAGTTGGGTCTTGGTCCGAGCCTTGGCTCAGGCATATCCAATGTCCGATTGATGATAAGCTTTTACGGAGTCAGTACTCTGCTAGGATTTGGGCGACAACTGGAACATTTCACGGCGGCCATGCATGGTGGTGATCGACGAGGTCTCGCTCAATGGTGCATGGTGAAACCAAAGGAGTGCGGGAAAGCCATGCCAAACATGGAGATCATTGGCGGGGAGAGAGATTTTTTTTTAGTCATACCTCTTCTTTATCTTTGTATTTTAAGTTTTTTTTAGAAAATATACGCTTAATTATTTATTTCATTAAATATAAGTATAACTTTCATATTTAATATATAAATTCATATTTTGATAAAAAAAAAAAATCAAAGTACCTTAAGAAACAGAGGAAAATAAATAAAAAGTTCTCTAAAACTGGAGAAAATGGAAAGGGAAACCCCAATTTGTGAAGATTTTTTAATTTATGTATTTTTTTTAAAAAAAAATTTAATTTTTATTTCTTGTATTGAAGAGTATTTTTTTTTTACATTTTAAAAATCTTTAATTCTAATAATGTAATAAAATACTGGTTCAAATTTTATTCTCTATTTAGGTTTTACACATTAACGCCTAATTTAAATTATAGAAAACCCACATTTAAGTTCAAATTCAAAAGTTTCACACAATTTGAACTTGCAAAAATGGGACATAACTCCCCCCAAACCAAGAACCTTTATCTCTATACCTTAGTGGTATTGCACATAACCTTTTGCAAAATGTTTTCATTATAATTATCCAAATTTGGACCTAACATAAGATTAAACGACTACAAATATTACTTAATCACCTAAACTCAATTAACTCTTGTTGCACTACCTCACTTAATTGTGAATGGCATGCAATTAGGTAGCCATGGAGAGCCATAATCACTTGTACATGTGAGCATATATACAAGTGTATGTATATATATAAGTATAACCACTTTCCATAATCACAAGTTCACACCACATGGTTAAGGCCGAAGCCTCCAATCCTACCTGCGACATGTAGAGCCCTTAACAAAAAAAGAAAAAAAAAAAAAGAGAAAAAAGTGTGTGAAGAACCCAACAGATTGTGAAAGGCATGATGTGCACAATTACACAACCGATAAGTACAAAACCAATTTATAGCCGTGGATTTATCCTAGTTGGGACTATCACAAGCTAAACATTTTTCTTTACTTCGGGATTCTTATCTTGATTGGTCACCCTCAACTTTAGAAAGGAAGAATATCACATTGTAGTCAGGCTCTCACATGGATTGTCGTTTTCTCCATCTATGGTGATGCAATACTAGAGTTCCTATTAAGCTTTTTCAAAACCCCACCTTCCCCACCCATAATAGAAACCATCCAAATCCCACGAGTCTCTGATGTCTATGTGTTTGGGAAAATGACTGATTTGATGTTGTTGTTTTTTAATTGGGTTTTTTTTTAAAAAGTGTTCCCCAAAGGTAACTTGAAAGCAACATTGAGAAAATAAGGACAAATCAAACACAACCCTCATTTTTTCTTTAATTTTGATTAGGACTTAATTGTTTTCTATTAAAACCAACGAACCAACAAAAGGAAAAAAAATTTTTTTTTTTTTTTTTTTGAAGAAATGGTAGTTAAAAAATAAAAATAATAATAAAAAGAGAGAAATAGTTGAATTGATTGCCACATGCAACCTATCTGGTATGAATGCGACCCATCTGAATGGTGTGGAAGAGAAGTTAAAAACAGTCTTGCTAGGAAAACAACAAAATGTTTCCCCCCGCAAAGTTGTACCATTTCAACTGTGACAAAAAATTTGGTGATTTGTTCGTACAAGTTATAAAAACTAGTCACATAATTGTGCTTCTGACATTTGTGCCAGAGGTAGGACGTTCATCTGGCCCATATCACCCGCTTGTATTTTTCTGCACTTATTATTATTATTATTATTTGTTTTTCTCATAAGAAAAAATTGTTTCCTGGGTTTTTTTTTTTTTTTTTTTTTTTTTTCATGGGTTAGTTATGAATATTTTTTATTTTTTATTAACACCTTGAGTAGACAAATGTGTAGAACTGAGAATTTTCTTTGTTAACATGGGTAGGACTCTTTCAAACTTTCAAACTATTGAAAGTTTTATGTCTTTAAACATCGTATCTAATGGAATTAGTCTTTTACTGTAGCTAATACTTTTATTATGTAGGAAAAAGGGCAACAAAATTAGCCATATTATATATATATATATATATATTACAGCTAATTAATATGGAGCAAGACAATAGTTTAATAGCCGAATAATTAGATAATGCTGAGATAAACGTTAATATCTGGAACTTGTTAGACCTGACAGTGTCTTTTTTCTGATGTTTGAACCGCCATGATCTATGCAGTTTATATAATAAAGCACGCATATTAGATGTTTACCAATATTTTCTTTTCTTATTTATTTCTTTATTAATAAATCTATACCTAACCAATATATTAAGGTCAGCATGTTCCAGAATCAAAAGGCCGGCTTTAACCGAATTTTTCTCTTTCTGTAATTTTCTGTCCAACAAGATAAGATTCACATTGGCCTGACTATGCAAAAAGTCATGAAATTATTTTTCAATGCCTCAAAAAGTAATCCTAGAATTAATGTGCAACATGGGTTTTGTCCGTTCAGAGCCTAAAGTATTAAATCAAAACCATTTATATAATAATGGTAATAGAATGGAATAAACTATTAATTAATATACTAAAAACTGTGTGTCTAGGATATATACCAAAAGTTGCTTCTAGTTCAATCTCAGTTGCTAGATTAAGTTTGTGGTAGATATAAAAGGTTGACCCAACCCAACCCAACAGATGCTCATTAAACAAGATTGACTATATTGTATGTATGTGTGTGTATATATATATATATATATATATATATATATATGTTGTATCCAAATAAATTCACTTTCCTTAGGGAATAAGAGTCAAAGATTTAGAAAGGGCAAAGTCAAGAGAAAATTGTGAGCAACACCAAACATAACCCATTACATGATGATGATGACGATGATGATGTAACGGACCAGCAAAATTTGCAAATCTGAATCATATTTCATTTATGTGGGAAGATTTAACAAATTATCAGGAATATTAACAAATTATCAAGTAATAGAGCATTATTAATTTTTTAATTTTTATTTTTATACCATGTGGAGTCAAGTCATGAGTCATTGGATCTGCACCACAACACGTTTCATGTTTGGGCCATTTTCCTGTTTTTGTTGAAAATTTTGGGGGGTGCGTGTTTCAAATAATAAGGTAGATGAGAAGAGAGAGTGTTTGAAAATGATAGATCTTGACGTATAATAACTAAAGTGGTAGACACGGCATTGCTTTTGTGTTTGATACTTGATCTGATGTAGCAAACATGCCTTTCACAATCAACAACTCCATTATGTCTTTGCCAATTTGGTTATAGGGATACTGAATACTCACTCTAATTTTTTAATTTTTTTTTTTGTTGGCTCTGTTATTTTTCTGGTAAAGAAAAGTATGGGGAGAGGATGACCGACATTAGCATACTTTCTATGTGTTATTAAAAGGATTCTAAATGCTGACATGAATGTTCATTGATGGCGCATCAAACAGACTCTATTTTTCAAACGAGGAGCATCTCACTTTAATCCCACCGAATGTGTTAACAGTAAGATTACGTGGGGGCGTAATCTTAAGTAAATCGAGTACTAAACTTATAGAAAATAAGTCTTCAAATTCTAATATCCAGCATTCAAATCTATGATCATAAACTCATTACGGTACTCTATTACTGCTAGGCCACCAAAGTTGGTGGTTTTTGTTGGCTTTGTTGAGAGGCAGTCGAGTCTCATGGGCTTTGCTCGAAGGCCCCATATCAGAAGTTTCTGCTTTTGATTGCTCAGTTTTATGAGTTGTTTAACTTCTTCATGAAGCCCACAAGCCTATTCATGCATTTGGCTACACAATTGTTAGAATGCAAAAATTTATGTTTTATTACTTTTCCATAACTATTCAAATCAAATGCAAATATCAAATTTGACTTTTTTGGAAATCCGTCCCACTTAAAAAAAAAATACTTTTACACTATTTAAATGCCAAATTTTAAGAAAAGCTATTCAAACGTGCATTTAAATATACGATTCTTAATGTAAAGAGAGCGAGTTATTATTAAATTAGTTTGTTTCAAAAAATAAAGATGACACATGTTAAAAGATTTGGTTAGCATTTGTAAAAGAGTTTGTATTTAGCATTACTCTTCATTTGAATACACAATTTAAATTCTACATTTGAATGCAAACTTTTAAGTCGAATGAACATTTCAATACAATAGGCGATCCAAACGAATGCTTAATTTGCATCTCATTCCAGTTAATGCTAGTAATCCTTATATAGGAGTATCCCACTTTAGAATAATTATATTTCGATGTTGAATTTCAAATAAGAGTAATGCCGTTTATATGCTCTTGAAAAAGATTAATTATGATTAAAAAAAAAAAAACGGGGACGATGATCAGTTAATGGAGGGACCCTCCCGAGAGCTAGTTTATATTTATTTCCGTATAATTTCTTTTTCTCGAGTAGCTTCTTTTTCTTACCCATATGCATGAGCATTAATAAGTGCGATTTGTACATGCAAAAATTCAATACTTTTCTTTACTAGACTCAAATCTCATGTCTAAATTTAGTGTCCCAAACGTGTCAAAAAATCATATCATATCACTTCATGTGAAAAATTTAAATTGGTTTTTAATTAATTTTTTTTCGTTTATCATGAGATAATGTAGTGTCATTCGATTGGTTAAACATTAATTAAAACACAAAAAATTAGACAAAAGATCTAGATCCTTCTTTACTATTAAAAATTGGACAACTTTAACTTCAATACTTTTCTCAACTATTCTGCAATCCGAAGAAGCACATTTATTATCAGAATTTATGTATGTGTGTGTCTATATGTTAATCAAACATGAGTATATAATGTAAAATATGGTGCATGTACAAATATACATACACACACATGTACATAAGTTTACATACATATATATATATATATATGTATATAACACTCCTGGTACCTGTAATTTATGTTAAGAATTAGCGCCTTAATGCTATATTTCTGAGAGCAATAAATAATTTATGTTAAGAATTACTCTGATAACTTTAAAATTTGCAGAAGAAAATAAGCAATCACGAAACATGCAAACTTTTATACAGATTCGTCTTAATATGAGACTACGTCTTATTTCATACATTGCAGTAATTTATTATGATGATTAAGAAATTTACAAGAGAAATTCACATCCCACAAAAATAGATTATGATATTCAGATTTACAAATTCTGTTGGTCCATTACATCATTATGCAAATGGGTTATGTTTGGTGTTGCTCACAATTTCTCTAACTTAGCCCTTTCTAAAGCTTTGACTCTTATTCCCTAAGGAAAGTGAATTTATGTGAATACAAGATACATATATATGTGTGTGTGTGTGTGTATAATATAGCCAATCTTGTTTGATGAGCATATGTTTCTCTGCAGATTGGACGAGGATGCCACTTGATCTATCCCGAGAGAATTACATCTAGCAATCATCAAGTATATTTTATAAGAGGAAAATTCTTGCTAAAATGAATAAATTAACAAATAAAAACTTTTGGCATCCATATAGTAGAGAGTCGAACTTAGTTCAACCAAAACACTTGGGAAAAAAAAAAAGAAACAAAATTATATATAATTCTTAACAGTTCTTCAGACCTACTTCTGCCAATCCAAGATTAATCCCAGCAATGCAATTAAGAGGGCTTAGCTTTGTTACTGTAGTTAATTCTAACGAGCTTGTATGATAATGCTTGATATGGCTGTAAAAGAGCATTCATGAAACTCCTCTGCCCTTTGACTCTAATATTATTAATGTCTTGTTCCAAAACTTGATGTTTTCAAAAATATCCTCAAAACGGCATCTATACAATTTCAATGTGGTTAGTGTGTTTGAAGGACCCAAGTAATTAAGGGGGAAGCCTGCGGGCATGTGAATAGCCCAGATGACTAGTTGTTTGAGGTTGTTACCTGCGGCAAATGCAAAGTCTGTCCACAGACTCATTGAATCCAATATTTCATATTCCGTGTCCTGCGTGAAGGACGTATTCCAGGATATAGTCAACTGTTCTACTCCAAGACCTTGATGAACGTACCACTATATGGGGCGTGAATTCCATGCGCTTTTCCATGGCTTTGAAAGGACGCTTGTTCGAGCTGCTGCCTTTGTGGGCAGGAATTTCAGTATGCGATGATAACGTCTTGTGGTAATTCTGAGAACAAATCCATGGTGATTTCAATCACAAAACCCTAATTTCTTCTTCTTTTTTTTTTTGGGAACAGAAGAAGTTCTCTTCGATCGTCCTCTTTTTTTTTCCCCTAAAGAATAGTATCGACCTTCCCTTTTTAATAGAAATCAAGGGTAGCTGCCAAAATATAGTTAGGAAAGTATCTATATAGTATAATTAAATAAGGAAATTATTTAAAAATATAAAGAGTTATTTTTCACGATTATCTATCTAAATAAGATAATGGGATAATAAAAAATCATTTTTTTTAATAAAAAGGAAACCGTACTTTAAGATTCAAATTACATTATGGCATTCAAACAACGATACTCAAGATTAGCAAAAAAAAAAAAAAAAACAACGGTACTCAAAGTTTCCCTTCATTTGATTGAGGACAAATTTTATAAATCCAAATATCAATATCATCACCCAACCTTTTTTAGAAATAAGATAATAATTAAAAAAAAAAAAAAACAGAGACAGTTGCCCAAAAGGGATCGGAAAAGTGTACATATTATATGCAAACTAGGAAATAAAAATTAAAAATTTCCATAAAAATAGGAATTAAAAATAGGTTTTTTGAAAATATAAAGAGTTAGTGGCCACGACTTTGTAAAGAAGATAATGAGTTGCTGAAAAAGGAATTTCGTATTTATCTTTGTCAAATTCATCACTTGCACAGCAAATTACTTGTTTATGTTTGATGGCGTTAATTTCACTACTAGTTATAGTTTCCTATTAAATTGGTTTGTTAATATATATTTATTTTACTATTTTTAACCCACCCTATAAATCTTGTGGAACAAACATCTATAATTGATATCTATATCTATCAAGTTTTTTTGTCTTATTCACTTCAATTTTCTTAATTTGCGTGTCTCTTTTTTTTTTTCTTTTTCTAAAAATCATATATCTTCAAATACGTATGATCAATATATTTTTATTTTAATTTATCTCAATTAAAATAATTTGTTTCAAATATGTCTCTAATTAATTTATCTCTATTTTTTTTGTTTTAAAATATTATTTCATTAAAGTGACCTTTATAATTTTTTTACTAATCACCCCAATAAAATTATTGTCTCAAATACATTCATATTTAAGTGTATTTTTTCCTCTCTCTCTCTCTCTCTTTTTTTTGAGTGTTTGTCAAGGAAAATTTTGGGCTATATATGAGTATTTGAGAGTGATGCAATATTCTTTCTCTGTTTTTTTTTTTTTTTTTTTTTTTGAATTTGAAAATATTAAGAACTGGATAAATGAATTTTTGGATTATTTTTCTCTTAATTTTCTCTATATTAAACAACATACATTTTATTTTATACTTAAAATTCCTCCAACTCTATTTCCTAATGTTTCATTCTGACAAATATAATGTTAGTGTTAATTGTTTATTAACAACTAATTAAAACTTTCATTACTAAACAAACTAGAAAAAAATAATAACATGGTAAGATGAAAACTTCGACATGCATATAAAACGTATAAAATTACTCCCACATGCATAGCACGTGACACTAACTAATTTTATATAAAAAGAAAGAGAATTCTACCGTTTGACATAAAAAAATACTGTCAATTATGGATAATAGGGTTTGGTTTTGAACATTTTTTTTCTTATAAAACCAATTAATTTTGTATAATTCCTCTTTTTGATGTGATTTTAATCTGATTTAATGTTTCCGAACATCTATTATAGATCGCCATGCTAATAAAATTTGAAAAATAGTGGGATAAAAGAGAAAAAGAGATAAAAAAAGCTTTTTCGTGTTTAGGGTTTTAAGAGAAAAAGAAAATCAATATTGTAATGCTCATTCTAAGCTAACAGCTAAAAATAATGACAGCTTGGGAGAAACGTTAACTAAAATAAAATAATATTCTTAATAAAAAATATATATATTACAGAAATAATCCTCAAATAGAAATCTTAAAATTACAAAGATCATAAATATCAATTCTTAGAATTCCTAGACTAGTCATGAGACCTTGGACCATTTTTGATTAGTCAACAAAAACTTAAAGTAACATATATCAACTCTTAAAATTCCTAAATGCGGATATTAAATGTTGTCATGTTGTTTTTTTTTTTTTTTTTCTTTTTTCAAAAAAAAAACAAAAATTCTATTAAATTAGGCTAATTTTCTTTGTTTTTGCCGGTTGTAAGAGAATTTCTAATAAAATTGATTTAATGAGAATAATTTAAAATCCAAATAACAATATAGGAGCTTCACACTCAACCCCTTGATGATCCTCTCTCTTTTGTTGGGGTGACTCATGAATGGAGGTGGTTCACAAAGCGGATCGCTCTCCTCTGGTTTCTCTAGTAATTGAAGAAAAAAATGACAAAAATTCACGTAATAGTATATATAAATATATTAATATATATATATATATATTTTGGTGAGGTTAGTGGGAGTGGTGTTTCATGTTTGTTTTCGTTCATTTCGCCGATTTGAGTTTTGTTACAGTAAAAAATTATCAGAAACAATCACATCTAACTTTTTTGCTACAGTAAAAAGTTCTCATATATTGTCACATCTCAACTCGAATTAACGAACTAAACGGTAATGGACAGTCATTAGCATGATAACTAACACACAAAAATTGTATATCTAATTCAAGAAAAAACACACACACACACACACAAAATACCTAGAAATGAACTATCATATTTTTATTTCAAACTAGTTGTAACCATGTGCTTTGCACGTGTTAAGCTCTGTATTCTAAGTGTTCATTTAAGGTTTAATTTTGTCCTTAAGTTTATTTTGAAAATAACTTTTTAATATTTTCTTCAACAATAGACACTAAAATTCCCTTAAAAACAAAACAATATAATAAATACCAGTTGAAAAAAAATAATAGATACTAATAAAAGAATGATATATTCTTTTAGGGGAAAAAAAGAAAATACTGAACTATTTTTTGAAGTGTGGATGGTCATTTTAGGCAAGAAAAGTTTGAAATAAATATCATATCTAGTATAATTAATACATGCAAGAAGAATATGATGATATAACAAAAATGGAATTTTAGAAAAGAATGTATCAGGAACTTGGATTCTTTAAGCACACTCATGCCAACAATATCTGCATAAAGAATAAAGACATAATTGGTAAAGTGGTCATCCTTCAACACTGATATATGCTCTAGTAGGTCCGTTTATTTCACCCATTCGAGTTTAGAATTTGAGTTTTGTTACAGTAAAAAACTATCAGAAAGAGTTACATCTAATTTTTTTATTACAGTACAAATCTCACATAAAGTTACATCTCAACTCAAATTTAAAAACTTAAATCAATAAATTAAATGGGCCCGTAATATATCCGTCATCCGCACTTAATATATACAAATGCTTCGGTCAACAATCCGCACTTAATATATACAAACAAATGCTTCGGCCAACAATCCGCACTTAATATATACAAATGCTTCGGCCAAATTCATAACCCGAATAGTAAAAAGATGCAAACCCAATAATATACATTAAGAATGACTATAATCACAATGATTAGTTGACACATTTAAGAGACAAATGGTTAGAACTTAGACCTAGAAATCCAAAATGGGAACAACACAATAATGAAACTCAGTACATTAGAAGTGACAAATAAATCACAATGAAAACTAACTTGTTAATGATGCAGCTGAGTTGGGTTTTGAGCTAAAATAACATACTTGACAGTTAGACTTGTTTAACGCAAAAGAGAGATAAACTCAACTCCGTTCATTTTGCTGATTCAAGTTTAGAATTCAAGTTTTGTTACAGTAAAAAGTTCTCACAAACAGTCACATCTAACTTTTTTGTTACAGTGAAAAGCTCTCACATAAAATCACATCTCAACTCGAATTAAAAATTCGAATCAGCAAACTAAACGGGCCCTTAATACCAAAGAATTATTTAACTTGTTGGAATACCAAATTAGTGTATACTTAGGCCTTTTTTATTCCATAACTCAAGTTATATTGCCGCTGTGACGACCCTCCTATGAGGCCGCCACCGTAACTTACTTCTTAACTTGTACTTACTGAAATTTCTTAAAATTTGCGGAACATTTTTTTTTTTTTTAAACATAAGAAAGAATACTTTCATAATTTGTAACAATAATTTTCAATAAGTGAATCACTAAATTTCTTAAAGTTTTTCTTAATTTTAGTTAAGATAAAACCTTTTAGAAATGTCCTTCAAACGGAATAGCATTTGAACTTTTGTTTCAAATACTCTTTAAAAGCCTTTCTAAAACTAGTCATTTTAATTGGCCATCTCATTTGACTTTAAAACCGATTTCGTGAAAAATCTTAAATTCAAGTACATTTTAAAGTCCTTTCAAAATCAATCATTTAAACCGTTATGTTTAAAATTCGTTTATTTGTTGCATGAACTATTGCAACGTTCTAAAACTTAAATACTCAAAACTAGGGTTGTTAGCTGCAACCTTGGTTTTCTTAACATGCATATGTACGTATACTTTTTAAACATACATACTTAAAACCTTTGAATCATATAGACATATACATGATTTTTCTTAAACTTATCATGGAAATAATAAGCTGCGTAAGCGGTATCCATTCCCATCTCCACCATTCGTCCCGCCGCTCACCATTGCCCTTCAAGAATTGCTAATAGGTTTCTTACCCACAAAGATGAACATATCCGATTGAGCTTTCGCAGCAAGTAGGAACTATATCTCACAAAATAAATCAGACGTACACATGTATAAATATGCATGAGCTGATTATGCTTGATTATGATGTTTTATCATAGTCTTATTATCTTATCTTATCTTATCTTTCTTCTTGATGGGCCCGAAAGTGCTCACGTACCACTTGCGCAGCGCAATCATCGGGACGTAAGGGTTTGCAAGGTCCCCAACGACCCGTGATTTAAATTGAACCGAGTGCCTCCCTTGCGAAGGACCCTTTTTTTTTTTGTTCATTTATCTCCCTTGTGGAGTCGATTACCTCCCTTAGGTCGGAGGTCGGTACGGCACTCAACCGAGTTTCTTCTTATAAGTTCCTCTTGACTTATTAAGGTGTATGCAATATGACCTAGCATAGCATACTATAACATTAAATTAATTTAAACACATATAATTCATGTACCTTCGCTTATGTGTATGACATAACATAGCATCGCGTACAATACTTAAAAACATAAACATGCATATATAACATGTGTAACTTTTTTTTCTTTAAAATCTATTCATTCATCTTGTAGGTAGATTCCTCTTACTTACGATTTCTGAGCTAGAATTCACTTTTCGGCGAACAACCTATTCTCTTACACCTTACTTCGAAAATAAACCCCCCACCGAGAGTGTGAGATTATCTCATCATTTGCTATTCTATTTTAGCAACTTATGAAGGAAATCTAGCCCTTTACTTAAGGCATGTATTCCTTTCCTTTCTTGAAGGATAATTCACTATAAGGATCAATTTATTAAATCCTCAAAATTTTATTTTCCTTAATTGCCATTACAAAATTGTGCTAAATTGATAATTCATTAATTATCTTATCCTTATAATAAGTCTAATAATTTAGTTAACTAATTTTGGTAATTAATTAACCCTCTTATTCATATCGAGTCTACATAAGTTAGTTAATTAATCTTAGTAATTAATTAACTTCCTTAACCATATTCTAAGTCTTAGATAATTTAATTAATTAGTTTTAATAATTAATTAAATTATCATCCATAATACACTTTTAATAAACTTTACTTTACCTCACTTGATGGTCTCATGATAGTGTTGAGGTCCATATTTACCGTCGTAAAATTAAGGATCTAGCGTTTCGTTTCTTTACGATTTTCGCTTACATGCTTATTTGAAAATCGTTAAGTTTTATTGAAAAACTACATACGATGCTTTAACATAAATATAAACCTAATTCACGAATCTCATAATTAACGTATTTCGTGAAGATCATACGCCTTTATATGACTATCTTAATTAAAGCTGTAAGCAAGGTTTGTACTTGCACGGATTCCGAAGCAAATCGGTTCGGCAAAGATCTCGCTTTGTCGTGTCCTCCTGCGTATTCCTCAAAACTAATTTTGGGAAAAGCTGCAAGCACTATGAATGATCCTTGAGGAACATCGTAGCTTTAAACACTTAATTCGATCTTCACTTGTTTAGTCCGAACCACCTCGATCTGCGTGCAACCGGTACTAGACCATTCTTATCGAATTGAATTTGGTTGAACGGACGTCACCATTGCGTTCAAGACGTCGAAACGAGTCGGGGATATGGTCTCGGATCGTCAAACGGAGGTCAATAGCACGAAACGACACCGCCGGGCGACGGGCGGCGGAGGCTCGGAGAGTTTTTCCGCGGCGGACTTGGGTCCCCCTAACTTGACCCTTCTGAGTCTATTGGTGCGGTCAATTTCACACAATTCGGCCTGTAACGGTACCCTATCGGGACCGGCAACGTAAAGTAAATCCGGCGACCCAAATCTCAATATTCCGGCCATCAATTATTAAAATTGGTTGAGGGTTTTCTTACCCACTTCCTTCTCGAGTGTTGTGACACCAAAACTACGACGATCCAACGGTTAGATCGTCGGAACCACCTCCTCCTCCACGGACGGACGGCAGCGGCTCCGTTTTCCGCCAAACTGCGATGGTGACGGTGGGCTGCTGGTCGGGATCTCTTTGGGCGTCGGCTTCGAGTCGATTGGTGGGGCGGTGGCATCCACGACGGCCGGAGAGAGAGGAACAACGGCGGCGGCGGAGGCGATTCCGGCCACCACGGACGGCGGTGCTCGGCCATCATTGAGCTATGAAAATGGATGAGTTTTCTTCGTCTCGGCACCGAGTCCATAGGGATGAAATCACCTCAATCGGAGGTCGGATGGCGGAGATATCTCGGCGGGAAGAAATGGGTAATTTGAACTTCCGCAGCGATTGCGGGTGATTCCGGCGGAGTTAGAGGTCGTGCCGCATGTCATTGAACTCAGCTCGTCGAGATCTTTCTATTGACACCGTGGTGTGTCGAAAACGGAGGTCGGAATCTCAACTTGAGTATTTGGCCATTTAGGGTTTTGTGAGAAAACGTGAGAGAAGAGAGAGAGAGTGGCGTGAGCGTGAGCAAGAGAGAGAAAATGATAGAAGCCTAAAAATTTCACTATATATAGTGTCTAATTAAGACAAGATTACATGCATGATCTTATCCTCAATTATTTCCTCTAAGCAGATTAAATTTTCTTGATTAAAGGTAATTAATTTTGCTCACGTAATTTAATCTATTACTTACAGGTCAATATTAATTTCGAATAATTTAATATTGTTTTATATTCTTACTCGCGTAATATTTGAATTTGTTTCAAGTCTTGAAATAAATTCTAGACCGAACAGATTCAAAATCTAACTTCTCAAAGATTCTATCTCGGGAATGATGTTGTTTCGACGGTGTCAACTCCCGAGCTCACATTGTACCCCCCTACGCTATGGGTATTTACCTTGTGACTTTAACCTAAGCTGTCGGCAATTAAGGATTTTCTCTTCTTTTAAAATGTCGTGTGTTTTTTTTTTTATGCCGCTAACATCGTGTTGTGCTTGGAGATTCTTGAAATTAAGATTCTCAAACTATACTTGTACTAAAAATTATTCCGCCTTAAAAATACGGCGAGAATTTATCGATCGAATTTACTTGATCGAAACATGAACTTAACATGAAATCTGTTATAGAATTTAGGAATCTGAGATATTGATTCCATTAATCCCAGGTTACATAATATTTTCTAGGAAAATCCTTGGCTTAAATAAATAAATTATATTATTTAAAGTCTTGGATTTTCTCAGTCATTACAGCCGCAATATTTTTTCTCACAAAAATTTAAATTTAACTTTTTTACTATAATATTTTTTTCTCACATACACAATTCAAATCACGACTTAAATTGTACAAATAAACATACCCTTACTTTTGATAATCTTGTATTTCCCATTTTTACAATTTTATTTTTAGGAATATTGAAAAGCAATTAACGAGGACATCAACTAAATGCTTTAACAAGTACCAAAAGTATTAAAAGAGCACAATTATTTTTTACATAAAAGATGGTCAATATTCATATTTGATGCGTAAGAATAGAAAAACAAATACTTCGATGCTCAATTATAAGTTAGAATGAAGTATACTTCTTAATAAGAAACTTAAAAGCACAAGAATTTGGACCCTTATGCTTATGAATTAGCACAATGGAAGTAAAAGAACGAGAAAAATCACAAGCATTAAAATGTAGATGCTCATGATTTACCTTCTTCTCCACGTTGTACAACTTGGTAGCCACGAATCTCAAACGGGATTCACAACTTCTGCATTAATAAAAAAAATAAAAAATAAAAAATAAAAAGAGTTTTTTTTTTGTTTTTGTTTTTGTTTTTTTATTTTGTTTTTTTTCTGGATAAAGCAACATTTAACAAAGCTAAGGCCTTTGTTTGGTTCAACGATTTAAATTGTTGATTTAGTTTGAGTTGTAATGATTTAAATTGTGGTAAATTAAAAAAAAAAGTGTTTACCCTTGCATCTTTTTCTCTTTTATGGTCACTTAGCATATTATTTTAAGAAAAATACTAAATGGCACCACTTGTGCTAAGCACCACCATTTAATAGAAGATAGGCTCCACCTGTGAGCACCACACACAGGAGCCACCTTCGATTAGATGGTAGGTATATAATATCTATATATCTTTATCTGTATTTGTGTATTATATATATTATATGTACTGCCGAATCTTGTTTCGGTATCAGAAAGGAATTATGTATTATATATAATATATGTACTATAGATATTTTATAATTTATCTGTATATATTACATTTACATTATATATATAGGAATGGTCTCCAGTCCGCATACGGCACTTGTACATTTTTCTATAAAACATGTATATTTCTTCTTTAGAATGTGTACATTTCTTCTTTAGAATGTGTACATATTGTATATTTTATCATAAAAGGAAATGTACATCTTTTAAGAGGAAATATACACGTTCTAAAGAAGAAATATACATATTTTATAGAGAAATGTACAAGTCCAGTGTCGGATTTGAGACTTTGCCTATATATATATAAAGCCTAGAGAGCCGAACTTTGTTTCGGGATCAGAAATGATCATGTATTATATATATTTTATGTACTATAGATATTATACATATTATATGACCTGATTGTTTGTTATTGTATTTAAAAATTGAATGTTTCTTGTTATAGGATGCTAAAAGAAGAAAAATATTTGCGAAGCAAGGTGTTCAAGTGTGTTAAATGCAAAAAACTCGTAGCATTTATGAAGGACTTTGTTTCATTGGGCGATATTGAACTTGGTGGTGCTAACGTTGCTGATACAAAGAGTGGTGAGGAGGATTATCCGTATAAGGAGAGTGACAGCGATGACAATCTCGATGGTGAGGACTATCCTGAGGAGGAGAGTACTGATGAGGAGGGCAAGGAGCAGGACCTTGAGGAGAAGGTGCTTGAGGTGATTGACAGCGATGACAATCTCAATGGTGAGGACTTTCTTGAGGAGGAGCGTACTGATGAGGAGGACGAGGAGAAGGACCTTGGTAATGCATATTTCGAGAAAATGTAAGTCATCTTTCTCAATCTGCTGCTTAGTTACTCTTTATCATTTTGCTAAAAGCCAACTTATGAATTTGTGCACCAATAATATGCAGCATTTCTTAGTAGACTGAACCACAACATGTGTCAGACTCAAACATGTGCATTGCCTTCCCATTCCAGTCTTCTCGGTGATGTTGCATATTATAGGTGCACAAATTCATAAGTTGGCTTTTAGCAAAATGATAAAGAGTAACTAAGCAGCAGATTGAGAAAGATGACATACATTTTCTTGAAATATGCATAACCAAGGTCCTGCTCCTCGTCCTCCTCACCAATACGCTCCTCCTCAAGAAAGTCCTCACCATCGAGATTGTCATCGCTGTCAATCACCTCAAGCACCTGCTCCTCAAGGTCCTGCTCCTCGCCCTCCTCATCAGTACTCTCCTCCTCAGGATAGTCCTCACCATCGAGATTGTCATCGCTGTCACTCTCCTTATACGGATAATCCTCCTCACCACTCTTTGTATCAGCAACGTTAGCACCACCAAGTTCAATATCGCCCAATGAAACAAAGTCCTTCATAAATGCTACGAGTTTTTTGCATTTAACACACTTGAACACCTTGCTTCCCAGCGCTTTTCTTCTTTTAGCATCCTATAACAAGAAACATTCAATTTTTAAATACAATAACAAACAATCAGGTCATATAATATGTATAATATCTATAGTACATAAAATATATATAATACATGATCATTTCTGATCCCGAAACAAAGTTCGGCTCTCTAGGCTTTATATATATATAGGCAAAGTCTCAAATCCGGCACTGGACTTGTACATTTCTCTATAAAATATGTATATTTCTTTTTTAGAACGTGTATATTTCCTCTTAAAAGATGTACATTTCCTTTTATGATAAAATATACAATATGTACACATTCTAAAGAAGAAATGTACACATTCTAAAGAAGAAATGTACACATTCTAAAGAAGAAATATACATGTTTTATAGAAAAATGTACAAGTGCCATTCCAGTCCGCATACCGGACTGGAGACCATTCCTATATATATAATGTAAATGTAATATATACAGATAAATTATAAAATATCTATAGTACATATATTATATATAATACATAATTTCTCGACACCGAAACAAGGTTCGGGCAAAGACATATAATATACATAATACACAGATACAGATAAAGATATATAGATATCATATACCTACCATCTAATCGAAGGTGGCTCCTGTGTGTGGTGCTCACAGGTGGAGCCTATCTTCTATTAAATGGTGGTGCTCAACACAAGTGGTGCCATTTAGTATTTTTCTTAAAATAATATGCTAAGTGACCATAAAAGAGAAAAAGATGCAAGGGTAAACACTTTTTTTTTTTTTTTTTTGGTGGGATCTCTGTTTAGGAACAATTGTCTTTGACTGAAATCACCATGGCTATAACAAAATTGATAACTCTATGTATAAAAATGAAATCCTATCTAAGTCTATAGTTTGAACCATCCAGCGTGCATAAGTGTGTTAGTTCCACATATTTTTCAACAGATTTAACGTTTAAAAACGTGCAACTATCATTAATAATACCTTACTTGTCTAATAATTCGAGTAATCTGAGTGCGCAGATTGAGAAAAAAAGGTTGTTGTTTTGAGTGCTGAGTTTCCTCACCTCAATTGCAATGAATTGCCTAATGGTACATTTACTTGGAAAGCTTGAACCATGGAGACCGAAATTGTGTTCTCTGATAATTTGAATTCTTGCATTACAAACTATGATGATTTCCTTGTTTTTTTCAAACTCAAATCACTTATGTTCATGGCTGTTTGTGAATTTCAGCTCTTACTGGACCTATTCGAGCTAAAATCTTTCAACTCTTTTGACCTCATGAACATATTTCATCCATGTACACGTATACACACAATCCTCCTCTAATCTTTGATATAAAGCTTAGAAAGCCAAAAATCACACATCGTTAAAAAATTCCCTAGGCAAAGAAAGGGTGCAGAAGATTCCTACCAGATTTATTTATTGTTGAGACGTGTTGTAGGAACTTTTCACCTGCCACAACCATGTTTTGCCAAGCATCGGATAAATCACTATTCTTTTTCAACAAGGCCGTGTGAGGGCGAACAGTTTTCCACCCAAACAAAATAAAAAATTTATAAAGGTGATCGTTTCCTTTTACTTTAGCTCATTCAAGTACATGAAGCTTTTAGAGGATAGAGGATGATGATTCGGACCACTAAAACAAGAGCAATGCTATATATATACACACCGCTGATGGCTCAATCTCCACGCAAAGATCGGACATCATCTTCTTCAATTCCTTAAGCTGTTGTTTATAACAATCAACCAGTTGTCTATCTGCATCCAGAAATGCTTGGAGATTTTCTTCAGTAACAGCAGCAAGGACTCTTTCCTGAAAAATTAGGGCAAAATAAATAAGAACGCAGAGAAGAAGAAAGAGGAGAGGAGAGAGAGAGAGAGAGAGAGAGAGAGAGAGAGGAGGAAACCTTCTTTCTCGACCAGATTTTGTCACATTTCTCGAGTTCGCAGCGCACTGCAAAAGAAGCTTCAGCAATGCGATCGATGGAGTCGAAGCCTGCCATGAACGGAAAAAAAATGAAGCGAAAATATGAGAGAATTGAATTCGGTGGTTTATGGAAAATATTGCTTCTATTGTTATTTATATGAAATAATTAATATAACAGAATTCTAACACCTTTACCTTTGCCTTTGCCATTGCCACGCTGGCAATCTTATAATTAAGAAGCCTAAGTCCAATAACTAACTTTTTTTTTTTTTTTTAGAAAAAAAAAAAAAAAAGGCTCTTTAGATATATAGCAAGAATAGAGCCTTAGAAAGAGAGGCGAGAGCGAGATTGTTGAACAAGAAACAGCAGATACATTATTTTACTTTAGAATCTGCCTATCCTTCCAAACTCAAAGGGGCTTAATATGGTTAAACTCAAAAACCACGCATTAGCTTTAAAATTTACAGACTAATTATGCAGTAAAACTGAACTGACTTACTTCTAAAAAAAAAAAAAAAAAACAAAAAAAAAAAAAAACAAAAAACAAAAACAAAAACTGAACTGACTTAATCATATACACAATTTGAGGGCAGCAGAAAGAGTCAAAATTAGAGAGAGAGAGAGAGAGAGAGAGAGAGAGAGAGGGTCATGATTATGCCAGGTTAATTAAGCCCTATATCCTTCCACTACATATAATTGCTTTAATCTCTTTACATAGAGAGGCAAGTCCTAAAAGTCAAGATAGAAAGAGCTGAAGTGAAAGAAGACCATAAGGAACATAGTTGCAATTGTTCTACTAAAAATAATAGAAAGAGCTCTTACTTTCATGTCTGGAAGGGACTTGAAAGTTAGGCTAGGACAAGGGATCCTTGCTTGTAAACTTCTTACATTTTTCCACATTTTACGAAGGGATATCAGTGAGCCCATCCTAAATAGTTTCTGGGAACCCTGGAAAGAAAAACAAAAAATTCAATAAAAAACATACCTATTTATTGATACATCCAACAGGACAAATCAGGTGAGCACCTGCAAGCATGAGAAGAAAGAAAGGGGGAAAAAAATAAAAAATAAAAAAGCGCAGTAAAAAATTCAGATCCAATCTGAGATCGTGTTTTATGTCAGGGAACTGATAATTTCCTCAACCAAACACTAACAAAAACACAAGCAGCCAACACCAGATTGAATGCAAAGTTGCAAACGGAATGGATTCTTATTGAGATTAACTTCAATACCACCTCTTACAAACCAAAACCAGCTAGAGAAACTAAAGAAAACGAAATGAATAGACTGGAGTATTCGAGAACTCCGGAGAACTCCTAAACTCGGTGGTAATCGAGAGACCACCCACTCTCCTAAAGTTTTTCCAGAATTCTCACAAATCACAGTATAAAACTCTCTACAGCCCTAAACGCACCTATTTATACTCTTAGGAAACTACTCCATAATAGGAACACTTAACAAAGCATAAAACCAACGAACTTGCTATTAGGTTCCTAATATTTTAAGATCGAGTCACAGGTTTCTGTTTAATTATAAGCAACAAGAAGCCCGCTAACGGAAATAGGGGCGCACTTTTGGTTTCAGATGCAAGTCTGATGTTGGCTTCAGATAATTTTAGTCAAGAGAATTAAAGGGAGCATAACTTTGACTTCTCATTGTAGGCAACAAAAATATAAGATAACCGAACTTGTGCAAAACAAAGTTCTTCTAATAAGGTACATGTGAAATGGAAAAGAACATATTTCTTCCACTACTTTGTTCTTTGTTCAACTTACTTATAAACAGTGTTTCTTATCAGGATTATATAACAGTGCCAAAAATGATCCTCAAAATCCATATACTCTAGTAAGTAAGCGTATCAAACCGAAGTGAAAAAGTACGAACAGACCTTGGGAGGGCAAAAAATTCCTCCTCAATGCAAACAACTGCCATTCTTTCAAGTGTGAAGCAAAATGGTGTCTCTGAACAATCTGAACAGCATGGCCACTTCCCCTGCAGTCAATGACATAATCCAAAATATCAGGGGGGAAAAAAAAACAAAAAACAAAAAATCATGTTCATCAGTTTCGTCTAAGCATGCCACCAAACCTCCCCTCCAACACAAAAGGAGATAGGCACAGCTTCAACTAAATTTATTTTTAAAATTAAGAAAACAAAAGATTCATCCATTAGCTTTATATTAAACAAGATCCCACTAGCTTCCTTATTCGACAAAGGCAAAATGTAATAGTTACCTCTTTGGCATGGCTTTCTCATCAGATTTGTATGTCCAGTCTATTCCCTTACGTGCAGCCTTCTCAAGAGGATCATCAACCTGTCAGCCAACAAAGGAGTTATACAGCAACATGCTCAACTCCAGTTGTCAGACTTGCAGAAAAAAGAGTCACTAGGTGACTAGTCTGGGATAAACATAAATCTTGCTCTTGCAAATAAAAATCTGCAACACTATAGTTCATTGTTACACTTGTCAAGTACCATCCTTTTCCAATTTAATTCTACATGAAGCAACAACCAATATTGAGGTGCATTGCATTTCTTCTGTGAAAATCTAGTATCACTCACAACTAAACACTGGCCTTAAGAAGCGTACCAGCTTGAAAACTAAACACCGACCTTATGAAGCATACCAGCTTGTTATCCACCAAAACTAATGCATGACAAGAGGCCAGGATCTCCACTACGCGAGCAGGCAACTTAGTCTTGTCTGATTCTGCTACTACGCGACCCAACTCCTCCGCAGAACTCCTGTGAAAGAGCAAAAGAAGGAAGTACCAGTGCAATAAGAGCATACTGACTTGACAACCTGTTTACTCAATGTGAGCATACCATGTCATCTAATGAAAGTGTTCAAGTTTTGTCAAAATAACAAATATTAACCTGCAGATGAAAAAACAAGAAAGCATAAGAACAACGCATATGTGCGCAGAATAGTAGAGTACACTTCTCAAATATAACCTATGTTTTATGACACAGTTGGGAAAGGGAAAAAATACACGTAAAGTAGGCTTTAGGATTATAATAAATTGGATACTCACACTCTCATTTGCTCTATATAAACTCATATACATATAGGACAGGACGCGCACCAAGTACAAGGTAAGTTATGGATGCAAAAGCTACTTATAAACCCACTCATAATTTTTTTCTACCACAGATATAAATTATCACAAGACAAACGTCCACAAAATATAGCCTGAAAGCAAACTCCCCCTGGGGGATTTCTCCCCTTTGAACCAAAAAAAAAAAAAAAAACACACACACACACACCCCCCCGAAGAAGTCCCAACACACCTTCCCCCAAATGGAATACGGAAAGCTTGAGTACAGTATATTCCACGCCGTGCCAGTGCAATCAGAGATGTACTTACAGCTATATAGGGAATTCATTGGCAGCTTAGGAGGAATGACAGAAGTAATAAGGATGAATATCTAAGAAAAAACTTGTACGTGCTTCTAGTTGGACCCTCTAGCCCCTACATCAACAATGTCGTAACATGAAAGAGAGAAGTCATAGATAACAATCCCTCGAGTACTTTAAAGAGCCACTCATTTACCTTTTTGAGCACATAACCAGCAGCTATTACTGCAAATACAACTAAGAATAAGGATTAACAGCCCATTCTCCCAGCTATTAGCATCAACTAAATCATTCCAAAAAACGACAACCAACGACTACGAGTTAAGTCAATTAATTAACGAAAGATCATAACAAATAACCCCCTCTCCAAAGATCATAACGAATAACCCCCTCTCCTTAGGTAATAAAATTGTTCGCATCAGTTTTCCTCAGCATGTTTCAAACCCAGTTTTAGAACATCAGCCACCGTTAAGAGTCCTTGAAAGGGAAGCTCTCACTCGGATTTTGTTTAAAAGGATACAGAGGCACATAAGCAATTAAACAGTAAATACTAAAATACACGAATTTCTTGTAGCACTGTTATGACTACAGGAGCCAAGTGTGTGGATGCTGAGCTGGACGTGGAACCAAGTAATCATGCTGATTTGGCTGAAGAAGCTAGAGAAGCTCTGATTCCAAGAAAGAGTAACCGTATTCGGTTTCTACCTCGAGCTTTGAAAGACTACGTAACTAATTAGGAAAGGGTGGTATTAAGGCCGGTCTTTGGGGGAAAATTAGGGGGTAAGAAATTTGTATGAATCATCTACTTCTGGCTATTTCTTTCCTTCCTGTTGTTTCTCTCTATGTGTGCGTGTATTACTTGTTCCATATATTGTTATTGCGGGTGCTAACAATTGGTGCTTTCATTGAGAGGTGCTATCATGGCTGACAGATCTCACACGGCGGACGTGAAGGAGACAGTCCGTTCACACCAACTAGCACTGGACTCCCTTCAATCCAACTATCAGGATTTGTCATACCAGATGTCAGCTATTCGGTCTTTACTGGACCAGTATTTCAAAGGCAAGCAGACAGCAGGCCCATCAACACCAGACACCAATGGAACTATGCAGCAAGAGCAAGGTTCGTCGGTGGAAGATGGATTTTCCTTCTCCTGCAGTACTCGTTTGGAGTTTCCGCGATTTAGCGGAGATGACGACCCAATTCCGTGGATCTTCAAAGCAAACGGATTCTCCTCTTACCACCAGGTAACCGACGCCCAAAAGATTGACCTAGCGGCCTTCCACCTTGAGGGACAGGCATCGTATTGGTTCCAGTGGCACCTTGACAACAGTCCTTTTCGATCGTGGGAGCAATTCCTAAAGGCTTTCCAGACTCGTTTTGGACCCCAGGCGTTTGACAACCACGACGGCGCGCTTACAAAGTTAACTCAGACTGGTTCGGTGGCTGAGTATCAATCACAATTAGGGGTGTAATTCGGCCGGATAGGCTCGGGTTGGGCCGAGCCGCACTATGCGGGTTGAGAAAATTTTGGGCCACAACACTCTCATAAGCCTACAAACTCGTAACCTGTCAGGTAGGCTCGGGTTACTCGGGTTGACAGGCTTGGAAACTTTTCCGATTATCACAATATGCATAAAGCAAGGGTGATCTCAAGGACCACATGATCACTTTTTAATCAATTAATCTGAGCCTGTTACGGAATGAATCATTATCAAACAGAACATATCTTTCCTTCAAGAAGGGGTCTAAATGCAAGGTGAACAATTAAAACACACACTTTGAAATCAAATACTTCCAAAAAAATGACAAATTTAGTATTTTGAAGAGAAAAAAAGTTGTAAGAGAAATAAGAAAAATCGGATCTTTTTAGCGAGACACAGGTAAAATCACAAAGTCAATTATAAGGTGTCTAATTAACAATTACACAAATCCACCATCCACAAATTTACCCTCTTTATGTTGTGTTCGGAAGATTTTTAACAATTACACAAATCCACCATCCACAAAATTAAGAATCAACAAGAATTATCTAAAGACTCAACCCTTTATGTTATGTTCGGAAGATTTTTAAACTTATTATCATTAGGGTTGGGCATTGTTTTACCTACCTTTTGAACATGTTCGATCGGGTAAGAGTACCTCGGGTTCATGGAACCCCACCCCGCGCCCCTACCCGCACAATGCGGGTTAGACATAATTAAAACTGAAAATTAAATAAAAAATTAAAAACCCGTGATTTTCGACTAGAGTCGGCTCGGCTCGGCCAGGTTCGTCTGGTTCAAAGTGATTTCTTACAGCCCTAATCACAATTTGAGATACTATCGCATAGAGTCGGCCGCTTGCTGAGGCGTTTTTGGTGGGTTGTTTCATTTTGGGCCTACGGCCAGATTTGAGACGCGATGTCCAAGTGCTCAATCCAACTTCAATGATGGATGCCATGAGACCGGCCCGTGCCTACGAGCAGCGGACGGTGGATGCCAACACATTGAGCCCAGGCCCAAGTCCTAAGAGGACTGAATACAAAAATCCATGGCCCAGAAAATCGGCAGCAGTGGGGCTCACTTCAGGCCCAATATCCACAGCTTTGATCCCTTATCGAGCAACCCCAGCTACCAATCCCGCATCTGGAATTTTGCCAACCCCACTGCCAGAGTCCAAGCTACCAATCCGGCGCATGTCACTGACGGAGATGCAACGCCGCCGTGATTTGGGTCTTTGTTTCTATTGCAAGGAAAGATTTTCACCCACTCATAAATGTAAGTCTCGTTCCCATCTACTACAACTCGATATGTCAACTGATGCTGCAGGTATTATGGAGGCCGATGGAGACGGGTCGAAAGCGAATGGCAATGATGCTGAAATAGCGGAGGAGTTACAGATGATGGAGGTTCAGCAACACTCGGAGTTATCTTATAACGCCTTGTCAGGACAGTTGTCGCCGACCACCCTTCGTTTTGAAGCCAAGATCGCAGGCGTTCCCTTCCGAGTCTTCGTAAATGGCAGAAGCACACACAATTTTATCCAGAGCCGAATAGCCAAAAGTCTGGGTCTGCCCATTGAACCCTCACCTTGCTTCTGCGTTACAATGGGAAGTGGACATAAGCTCTACACGGAGGACCGAATACGTGATGCCTCATTCCTTATTCAAGGTAGCTGTGAGAATGGCATCACCCCAAAGGTATTTTGGAACATTATGTGTGAAAAGTAAGGCTCTAGCAACTTCTAGAAGGTGTTTATTTTTTCTCTCAGCTACTCCATTTTGTTGAGAGGTGTCATTACATGAACTTGGTGAATAATCCCCTTTTCAGTAAAAAAAATTCCCCAAAATACTATTAAAAAACTCCTTTCCATTATCACTTCTAAAGACTTGAATATTGCTATTAAATTGAGTTTGTATCATAGTGTAAAAGTTTTTGAAAATTCCTTCAACTTCTGTTTTTTCTTTTAACAAATAAACCCAACTTACTCTAGTGTGGTCATCTATAAATGTGAAAAACCATCTTTTCCCGAAAAGAGTAGAAGTTCGTGAGGGGCCCCAAGCATCACTGTGGATAAGGGAAAAAGGTTTAGTGGGTTTATATGGTTGTGGAGAATAAGTAAATCGATGTTGTTTTGCAAGAATACAAATTTCACACTGAAATGAAGAAGGATTCTTATTGAGAAATAAAGATGGAAACAAACGTTTTAAATAATAAAAGCTTGGATGACCAAGTCTATAATGCCATAACATAATTTCATGATTCCTAGAAAGAGACATAGCTTCAAAACATGAACTTTGGACTGGTTTACTCGGAGTTGGTCCTTCTTCAAAAAAGTAGAGTCCTCCATTTTCTCTAGCATTGCCAATCATCCTCCCCGAGGCTAGTTCCTGAAACTCACAATGAGTTGGATAAAAATTAGCTTGACACTTAAGATCTTGTGTTATCTTACTAATAGATAAGAGGTTACATGACAATTTTGGGACATGAAGCACATTATTAAGAGTTATGAGAGAGGAAACTTTGATTGAACCAATCCCGGCTATTGCCGAAAAAGATCCATCAGCAATTTTAATTTTTCTATTTCCTGCACAAGGACTATAGGACGAGAAGAGATGTGAGCAGTTTGTCATATGATCTGTTGCTCCAGAGTCTATAATCCATGGACTAGAAGAGAAAGAACCTAGACTAGAAAAGGTTGTGACATACGAATTACCTTGGACTGATTGGGACCACTCAAGGTAGTTTTTCCCATTAAATTTCGGAATGGAAATCTGTAGGGATGTACCGGTTGTTATATTGTCAATACCGGTAACAGGGGATCCATCTAGGCTATTTTCGGAGTTTACCTCAGATGAGGTTTGGGCTCTGTGTTCGCCTGTCATGGCTGTTTTTGCCATTCTGCCCTAAAGATTAGAACCCTAAGTCTCTGATACCATGTAGGTTTTGAGAGGAAAAACTTCCTTTTTTCACTTAATTTTATTAGTGTAATGTAAACCTAATTTATAGGATACCAAGTACCCTTGACAACTCATAGAAATTCAAATAAACTCATATCTTATCTAAATCTATCTAGATCCGGGTTTTATCTAGTAAAACCGGAATTCCCTATCTCCTAGGATCCTAATCCCAAACTAAGGGATTCGGCTATTTAATTCAAAAACAAAAAAGATAAAATCTTCTAAAGATAAAATCTTCTAATTTCCTACAGATACCATAAAGGTTTTCTGAGGAAAAAAATTCTTATTTCCTTGATCTAGATTACAAAGAAGGCTCTCCTTAAATAGAGAGAGAAAAGGTACAAATATGGTAATTCTTTATCACCGTTTATTCTCCTAAAAAACCTACCAAAAATACTACAAAGAAATAAGGAAACAAACATAAAATCAGTAAACTAAATTGACACAAAATCCATGGGAATCATTCGGATATTCCCATGGAATCACACTGATTTTCCACACATATATAACCCATGATTCAAGTATTAAGTAATAATCTCAATTCCCAACTGCAAAAAAAAAAATAAATAAAAATAAGTAAATTAATGATTCCCTGTTTAAGTACACTACAAGAGAAAAAAATTTCTCATAGGCTTGGTTCTTCTGACTTCATCACAAAGAAGATCGTAAAACCTACAGCTACAAATAGATCCATCAAACATTAGACATCAAACTTGGCCAGCAGGCCTAGCACTAACAGGTAACAACAAAGTGAATCAGAAAAGGAGAACTACCTTCCACTGGGGCGTTGACTCTCTGGTGAGAATTGCTTCATTGACTATAGCACTTCCAGCTAATATAAGCATATCTGCTGGTACAGACTTATCCTCTCTAGTTTGACCAGAAAAGCGGCCAATGGAGACACACCCCCAGGCAAAAGATTGGTCCCAGAGAGCTTCACCCACCTGAAAGTTCAATGAACATCATCACGTAGACTGTTAACATAAAAATAAAACACACATTTGTGTCATTGAGACAACAAACTTCCCACAACAATGCACCATTAGTGTCTGGTTATCTACTTTAATGCGTCTCAGCTCAATTAGCATCTTTAATCTACTTTTTGCCATTGCGGACTCGAGCATAAACAACATGAACAGGGTGAACAAACTGCAATACCAATACTCGTCCAAACAGTAGAGACCCACATAGAACACATATAGCAATCACAAAAGTAGCAGAAGAGTGAATAACTGAAAATTATAAGAGGATTTACATTTTGACGAGAAGAAGACACTAGGTAGAGAAAAGACCTGAAATACAAAAAAGGGTTTCCATGCAGTGTTCTTTCAGTAATTTCTGGAACTTCGGTTGTGGATATATATTCAAAACTAAATTGCAAGAAACGCCCGCATTAAAATCTATACATAGAAACATTAAACAAATGGAGCATTTGATACAAATATAGGAAGAGGAAACAAAGTCATAACAGTAACCCACACATTTCACCGCCCATTTATCAGTGGCTGCAACAACTGTGCTTCAGTTCCATGGCCAGTTCTTTTCAGGTAGTATCCAAATGCTTCTTTTGTAGGATAAGGAAGCTTGCAGAACGACTCCTTCTCTATTGAATAGATGAAACATTGCTTTCTAAAGTCAAAATAAATCTCTTCTTGATATACTGAGGATGAAGAACCTCCGAGCTGAAAACCCAGAAAAAATTAGAAGTAAACAAACTGCTATGTTGAGAGAAACTGTCCGTGAGCAAACATGTTTCCCATGCTTTATTGAAAACATATTCTACTATCTTCCCTTGCTCTTAGAGTTATAATTTTTTTACTGTTTTTTTTTTAATTTATATTAAACTGATTTGTCGATATAAAAATAACCTTTTAACTAGGGAATGTCAATTTTCCCCATCTTTTAACAACCACACCAAGTGCCTATTAGGAACCTGATGATGATCAGAATCAAGTTATTTGTTTTTTTTTTTTTTTTTTTTACTTGTTGACTTCAAAGGAAGTGATAATTGAGGAGGGTAGAGATTGTAGAATCAAATTGAGGTTGAAAAAAGAAAATAACAAATGAATAAGTGGCAAGAGAATGTATTTTAAGGCCAAAATTAACAAGGGAATCGTCAATATTCTGATTCTAAAGACAATTGAACATCTTTTAACAACCACACCAAGTGCCCTTTTTTTTTTGTGTGTGTCTGTGTGTGGGTTAGGGGGGTGGCTGCGGGTGGTGTTCTAACTAATTTGCTAAATCAGAATAACAGTCCAATTGTGAAACTGCAACGAGAACAAATCCTGTGGCATCCAGCTTTCATTAGCTTCTCCAAGTACAAATAATCCCGCACAAAAAGAAGAAAAAAAAAAAAGATGGTGAACGTGATCTAGTAGAGGAAGTAATGCAGAGTTACCTTAGTTCATAGTGAGGAATAACACACATAGCAGGAAATGTTGAAGGGAGTTGGACCAGTCAGAGAACTGCAAGACCAAGAGTAGTGGCATATTTATCTATTCTTCAAAAGAAAAATGAAGAAGAAGAAGGAGACGAAGAAGAGAGGAGAAATTTATTTGACATTCTCATCAATGGAGAGGGAGGGTTGATTTCCAAACAAAATGATATATGATGTGAAAGCAATGATATCATTATCATTGTGGAGAGGAGAGAAGAGACACGTGGATGAAAATGAAAAGGGTGGTGCTGGAAAAAGAGATATCTTAAAATATTGAATATTGCAAAAGCAACTCGAAATTCTCTTCCATATTCTTGTTATTTTTCCATTTCTAAGCTTATATCTATAGAAAACAAAACAAAAATAGCAGACCATGTTTCTGGTAAGCATATTTTGCGTTGTTGCCTTCTCTTTTTATCTTCTTCCTTGGTTTGGCTTTCTCAACTACGTTGCCTAAGCCTGCCCTATACCTTATACAATTCCACAACAGCCTTCCAAGCACTCTTAACATCTCTAGACATGGAAACACTCCAACTCACAGACCATCACCTTCTTCTCACTGCCATTCGGGTGGAGTTTCTTGTCAAGGCTTTGAATCTCTCAGGTTTTGGACTCTCTGGTGTCTTGAACAACATCCCTTCTTCAAAAGAATGCAAAAGAGGATTTCAACGTATCACGAATGAAGAACATATACAAAGCAGATGTAAACTTCCTGAAACTTGCGTTCAAACTATGGCTTCCAGATCATTAGTATGTTGATGTTGAGAACCTGATGATGATCACAGAGTGAAGTTTATTGGAAGAGCCAGGAAACTTTCATAGGATAGTGAAACTTGAGCAGCATAAAGATATAAGAATTCGCTTCAGCCCAAAATTAACTAGGGAATCGTCAATGTTCTAATTCTAGGACAATTAACCATCTTTTAACAGCCACACCAAGTGCCTCTCTTTTCTTTTCTTTTTTTTTTTCCCTTCTAATTTGCTAAATCAATATAAAACTACAACTTTTAGGATGCAACAAGAACAAATCTTGTGGCATCCATTAGTGAGTTATAAATAAAGCAAGAAATATTACCCAGAGCAGGAAATGGGATCAGTCACATATCCGCAATACCAAGAGTAGTTGGCATATTCATTTTTTAGGATGCAACAAGAACAAATCTTGTGGCATCCATTAGTGAGTTATAAATAAAGCAAGAAATATTACCCAGAGCAGGAAATGGGATCAGTCACATATCCGCAATACCAAGAGTAGTTGGCATATTCATTTTTTAGGATGCAACAAGAACAAATCTTGTGGCATCCACTGGTGAGTTATAAATAGAGCAAGAAATATTACCCAGAGCAGGAAATGGGATCAATCACAGACCTGCAACACCAAGAGTACTTGACATATTTGTTTGAACGAGAATGTTTTGTTTTTTTTTTTTTTTTTTTTTTTTTGACATTCTCATCGATGGGGAGGGAAGGTCGATTTCCAAACACAATGATATAATGATGTGAATCTATTGCCATCATTATCATTATCATTATCCTTTTCACGCGGATGAAAATGAGAAAAAAGGTGCGATCTTGAAGCATTTGATTTTGCAAAAAAAAAAAACAAAAAAACAAAAAAACAGCAAAATCTCTTCTTCTTATGGCAAAAAAAAAAATGTAACCTTATAAGTAGTTGTAGAAGAAATGAAAATCTATAAAAAAAAAAAAAAAAAAAAGAAATGAAATCTGGTTGTCGTGATACGTTGAAGCAGTAGAAGAAGGGCATGTTGGTTGGTGACAAGGAGAAAGGGTAAATGAAAGGAAGGAGATGAAGAAGAGGAAATGAAAGAGCATTATTGTTATTAGATTCATCGTGCTTAACTGGAAGATAAGAATGTTAAGAAAGAAAAATCAGTAAATGTAATATTTAAAAAAGCTGATAAACTTTTATTATATAGTGAAAATTAAAAGAGCTAAAAATATTTATATTACCTTGTTGAATCTGATAATACCATATGTATTCATAACAGTATTCAGACAACTTATGCAATACATTAAAAATCAAAGTTTTTGTGACATCATCATCACTCCAATATAAAAAAAATGTGGAAAAAAAATTATAGCAAATAAAAAAGGTAGAATTCACTTGCCAGAAAAAAAAGTAACATGTACATATATAGATTTTATGTAAAAAATTTATTTGGAAAAAGTTAAACTGAGAACAGGCAATGAAAAGGAAAATATATACAGCCAAAAAACTATTTGAAACATTAGTAAGGGTAAAATATATCTGTGACTAAGAATGATTAAGAATAGAACAGATTAACAATAATCAATATATCATAATAGCGTCTAGTAATAACATATTATAAAATGGTATAAACAGACAATATAAAACAAATAGATCATATATTAATATCAGCACAGCATATCAATGTATCAAATATCAGCACCAGATGTGAACAAAATGAGGGCAAGATTCATTAAAAATAACTGGAGCCAACCAATGCCAAATATAAAGAAAGAAAGGATCCACAAATAGCAACAGAAAGCGGCAAACGATTGTTAATTAAGCATAGCGGTAAATGATTGAGAGTGAAAATACATTTGATCTTTAATGTCTCACACCCAATCTACTTAAAAAAAAAAAAAAAAAAAAAAAAAAAAAAAACAACAACAGAAAATATTAGCATATAACGAATATTTATAAGATAAATACTCGTTAGAAAAGAAAGTTAAAACACTCTTTACAATATATTTACTTCAATAAATGCATTACATATAATCATTACATATGCATTACAATATATTTACGAATATAAAATAAAGGCCAATATATATACATATCGTTACCTAAATAACGCTCAATCGCCGATACAAAATCTTGCAAAGAAACAACAATCATAATAATGATTATATCACGGCAGGTGTCGTAAAGCAAGAATATCACCGCACATCAGAACTAATAAACAACTGACAGTTAAACATTATATTTTTGTTATACATAAATGAAGCAGATGACATGTACGTGTCAAACTATAACACTAACACGATATAAACTGCATGATTAAAGAGTAATAAAATTTTGAAAAAAAAAAACACAAAATAAAGAAATTTCCTCAATAATAAATGAAAAAAAGAATAAAAAATTGTTAAAACAAAAGAAAAGAAAAAAGGAAATTTTTTTTGCTAAAATATTTTAAAAAAAGACTTAAGAGATGAAGAACAGAACAACATCAATCATAAAAGAAGAATATCAGTACCGAAAAGAATAGCGTATAAATATAAAAAATAAAAAATAAAATCCAAGGAAATAACAAAGCAAAGAGAAAAAAATTAAAAAAAAATGTTCGAACAAAAAAAATTAATGAAAGAAGAAGAAAACGGAGGAAAATTTTAAAAATAAAACACAAATTTGTGTAATGAAACACTAAAAAAAAAAAAAGTAGTGAGAACGGAAAAGAACCCAAAAAAACACAGAAAATTACAAAGTAGAGAAAAAGAAAAATGAGGAAATTTTGTTTTGAAGAAAACCCTGAAGTATGAAAGAATAAAAAAAATAAAAACGGAAAAAAATTTAAGAGAAGAGATCCCAAGAAACCAAAAAAAAAAAAGGAGAGAAGAAACAGTGAAAAAACAAAAAAGGATGTCTTAATAATTTTGCTTCAGAGGCAAAGAAAGAGAAGAAATACGAAAATAGCAGGAAAAAAAAGGCTTGTAAAAAAAAAAAAAAAAAAAAAAAACAAAGGATTAGCATTTTTTGTGCGCAAGAGATAGAAGAAACGTCGAAAAAGAAGAAAGAAAGAGAGTTAAATAAAAGGACCGCTCAAACGGCAGAGAAACTGAGAGGGAGGTGAAAAATTTTGCCTATGAATGAAAGAGAGAGAAGAAAAATCTACATTGTAGAATAAAAAACATATCTAGAAGGTTGTAGAAGGAAATAAGATGAGAAACAAAGAAATCTAGTCCAAAAATAAAAAAAATAAAAAAAAAACGATCTAAAATATTGCATAAATACACAAACGGAAGAGAGAAAAGTTACCCTATCAACAAACGAAAAAGAGAAAAAATAGCACTCAATCTGAGTACAAAGAAAAAAAATATATAAAAGGTTGCAGAAAGAAACAAACGAAAGAGAAAAAATGGCTTTAGAAACGAAGAAAGAGAGATAATATCCAAAAAGTTGTAGAATGACACAAACAAAAAACAGAAAAGAAAAACACTCATTCTGAGTAGAAATGACCAAAACAGTCATAACAAACCAAAACACAATAAACTTACTTAAAGGGTAATATAGTAATTTAGATCAAAAGGACATAATGAGAATAAAAAAATCATCTGAAGAAATATGCAGGGCTAAAAGAGGAAGGACACTGTAGTTTCACTGTAGCATGAACAATGATTCCGTCCTCTCTTTTAGTATATGTATAATAATGAGGTTAGTCCAATTAAAGTGATCAATTTGAATTTTAAACCATTATATTATGTTTGGTATGATGGATAAAAAATATATATATATATATATTTAAATGAAGAAAATAAAATCATTTTCTCCCATTTTGTTTAGTAGAAAAAAATAAATAAAAAGAAAATGTTAAATTTAAAGTATTTTATAATAATACTTCAATACAAATCAAAACATGATAAATGAAAAAAATTAAAATTATTATTTTACATCTCATTTTATTGTTAAAAATTTTTCTTATTTTTTCTTTCTAAAATTAAAAGAATTAAAAATTAATAAACTCTATAAATTTTTATTTTCCTCCTTTTATCATTTTCTTTCTATTAAATAATTTAAATTTTTATTTTTCTCTGTAAAATTGTTTTTCTATTTTTTTATCCTATCAAACACACTGATGATACATAATTAAGCGTCTATTTAGTTAAAAAATTTAAACCATAATTATAATTTATAATTTATTATAATATTTTAAAAAATATATAGATTAAGAATAATTTTACATTATAATTCTACATTTATAAACTAAAGGCATGTTTTTTTATACATAAAATTTAAAAAAAGATAATTCAAGTTTTAATTTTATTTAAATTCACGTTTTTTTAAATTTTAACTTCACTTAATTTTACTCAACTTTATTTAAATTTTAACTTCAATTTAAATTATAACTCAAATTTAACTCAAAAATTATTCAAATTACACTCCAAAAGAAGAATCGCTAAACTTTCTAATAACCACCGATAGAATGCCTAATAAATTAAGGATTGCGGTGAGAGACGGAGAGAGGGAGTCATTCTATAAGGAGGGGCTTGTGTGCTAGACTTGAAAGATCCACAATCTCCAAACTCCGGAATCAAGTCATACTCTATGGGTTCAGGTACTCGTTTCTTGTTATTTCTCTCGATGATTTGACATGAACAATCCTGATTTTGATGATGGTTTTCATCTTTTAAATGTAAGTTTATCTAACAAGTGGTATAACGTTGAATAATTAGGAATCAATTCAGTATTTATGTGATTCTCGTAGGAATTCTCAGATTTAACAATTCCTAGTTTTGGTGTTGTTGGATTTGAGAACAAATTTTGGTTTATTTGGACATGTATATTTCGGTTGAATCTGGGAATAAGGGAAACTATATCTGTTTGGATTATTTTTAACCCAAAATAAGATATTGGCCGGGGCGGCAACCTTCACTGCCGCCGGCACTGAGGATTCAGGGTGTGGCCGTTGGTCCGCGCCGGCAAGGAGAGCCGCGGCAGAAAGGGGAAGAGAGGCCGCCGCCTAAGGAAAATAAACAAAAATTCTTTTTGGCCGGCGGAAGTCCCTGCTACCGCCGGCGTTCGGGCTTTACCGGTCGCGGCCGTTGGGCCGCGCCGGAGAGAAACAGCCGTGGCCATCTGGCCGCGGCATATGCTGTGGAGGCCGTTTGGCCGCCTTCTGCTTCATCTAAGGGTCAATTGGGTGTGCAAACTTAACTGAAAATCCTAAGGGTCTCTCTAGGGTTTTCAGTTTAGTTTACACGGGCCCAATTGGGCCCGTAACTGTGGAAGCTGCGGGCTCTGGCCCGCAGCCAAAACAGAAAAAGGAGTTTAAGGCAGCCCAGCGGGCTGCACTAGGATACACGGGCCTAATTGAGCCCGTGAGAGGAAAACAAAGCTGCGGGCTTTGGCCCGCAGCTATATTTCAAAAAAAAAAAAAAAAAAAAGTAAGGCCATTGGGCACACAATTCAGAAATAAAGGGTGGGCTGGAATGATTATCCGGGATGGGTTGACCCGACCCAGTCCTGTCCCAGTCACCAGTTGACTTTGCCTTGAGAGTTGACTTTTACCAAAAAAAAATTTTGGGTCAATTTTTGGTGCAATTTTAAATTCAAATATTGGTATGTTTAATGGAAAAGATCAAATTGCAAATGTTTAAAGAAGTTGTGGGTTATTTTGTCAAAAAAAAAGATTAGAAACTAAATAGTCACCTATTAAAGAGGTTGGGAACCATTTGTGCCAATAACCCAATAGTAAAATATGTTAACAAACCAATTAATAGGGAAACTATGACTAGTAGTGAATTAATGCCATCAAACATAAGCAAATACTGTGCTGTGCAAATGATGAATTTGACAAAGATACATATGAGATTCCTTTTTCAGCTCATTACCTTCTTCACAAAGTCTGGTCACTAACTCTTTATTTTGAATAAAACTATTTTTATTTCTTATTTTTTTATGAAAAATTTTAATTTTTATTTCCTGATTTGCATATAATATGTACACTCTCCTGATCGCTTTTGGCAACTTCCCTTTTTTATCCGTTTGATTTCTCTATTAGAAAGGAAGGATGATAATTGTTCTTTAGAAAAAAAATAAAAGAGAACTTATTCTGTTCCAATAAGAAAAAAGTTCTATTCCAATATTGAAAAAAAAAGGGTTTTGTGATTGGAATCACCATGGATTTGTTCTCAGAATTGCCACAAGGCGTTATTCATCGCATACTGAAATTCCTTCCTACAAAGGCAGCAACTCAAACAAGCGTCCTTTCGAAGTCATGGAAAAGCGCATGGGATTCACGCCCCATAGTGGATCTAGATTTAAAGATGTTGAAGCCTTATGAAGAGAAGATCCCAGAACTCACAATGAAAGCCTTGGAGAGGTATGTTCATCAAGGTCTTGGAATAGAACGGTTGACTATATCCTGGAATACGTCATTCACGCAGGACATGGAATATAAAATATTGGATTCAATGAGTCTGTGGCTAGACTTTGCATTAGCTGCAGGTAACAGCCTCAAACAACTAGTCGTCTGGGCTACTCACATACCCGCAGGCTTCCCTCTTAACTTGGGTCCTTCAAACACACTAACCAAATTGAAATTGTATGGATGCCGTTTTGAGGATAGTTTTGAAAACATCAAGTTTCCGTGCCTCCAAATCTAGTCTTGATGGAAACGAAATTAAATAATTCAGATATTATCCACAAAGCATTCCTCTCTGGTTCTCCTTTGCTCAAGAGCTTGAGTCTCATCTTATGTGACGGTCCGCCAACTCTTGAAGTTTTAGGTCTAGTTTGGATCACAAGCATTGAGGTCCGTTCCTGTAGTTATCTCAAAAGAGTTAATATACATGCACGGAATCTCCACAATTTCTCGTTTTCTGGCAATAGATTTTCAGAGATCAGGCCTGAGATTACTTTAGCTGCTTGTGACAAGAGTTTGGAGCAACTACGATTGAGCCTGATCGAATTTCCAAATAAGTATTGGCTTCAAACTATGGTTTCTAGGTTTGTTTCCCTCGAGAATTTGGATCTCCACTGCCTTCATAATGCTAACAATGAAGCTATAAAGATTTGTAGCCCAAGCCTGCGTAAATTAGTCATCAGATATTGCAAAGGCTTCAACGAGGACACCGTGATTGATGCTCCAAACTTGCGTTTTGCAAAGTTCATGGACAATGAATACCCTTTATTTTCTCTGCCCAGATCAAATAATTTATTGCGTGTGCAATTCTCTTGTTCACACCGTCAAATCCAACCTGTTAATGCTCATTGGTTGCACATATTGGAGAAATTATTTGCCAAAACCAATCAATATCGTAAAGATGTGAGAATGGCTGTTCAATGCAATCCCGAGGCCAAGCAGGTATATGTTTTGTAATCATTATTGTTATAGTAATTATTATATTTTTCTTCTAATCTGATGTTTCTTTTGTATTAATATCTGATCTTAGCATCAGACATCTCTTGTGTGCTTACATAAATTCCGCCTTGTGGTTTTATGCAGAATATTTTGATCTTCCATAAGGATTTCAGTTATTCACTGCTATGCAATATAATACACAACCTTAAGGATGTGTATAACAACTTTATATTTGACATTTGTAAGTCACCGTTGAGCGTTAAAGATGCGGTCGGACGCATATTTATTCGCCGGCATAATATTTATATAGCATCATCATCTGATCACCACTCCAAATTTATTAAGGTATGTACTAAAATTACAAATCCTTCGTTAAATTTAATTCCACCCAAATCAATATGCTTACTGCACTGAAACAATCAAACAATTTAACCATAATATTAATCATGATGGTTTTTCTCTGGATTTGATTAACTTTTTAATTTTTCCCTTTGGTTAATATTATATAAATAGGACTTTTCTGAGAATGTACAAAGATGGAGGAGTGTGAGGTGCTGCCGATTAAATCGTCACAAATGTTCGAAGCACAAGGTGAAGCGTGCGTTGAAGAACATGGAAATTGAGAGTCTAAATTTGGAACAAGACATTAATAATATTAGAGTTAGAGGGCAGAGTAGTTTCATGAATGCTCTTTTACAACCATATCAAGCATTATCATACAAGCTCGTTAGAATTAAACAGTAACAAAGCTAAGCCCTCTTAATTGCATTGCTGGGATTAATCTTGGATTGGCAGAATTAGGCCTGAAGTACTGTTACGAATTATTAGGATTATTATGTTTATTTATTTTTCTTTATTAATAAGGATAAATTAATTGGCCTTTTATTATTTGCTTGGGCGTATATAAAAACCTTCTTTTTTTTAATGTATTTTTATTAGGCAAATTGCAATAATGGGAAAACCTAGCCTCCGTTTCTCTCTTCTTCCCTCTTCTATTTTTTTTTTTTTTTTCTCAATTTTGCATTGGGTATTTCTCACACACATGCATGGCTCACAACATTGCTCTCTGCCATTCTCTTGATTATGTATATATATATATATATATATATATAGAGGCACTTGTATATTTTTTTTTTAAATCTGTATATTTTCTCTTTAAAATGTGTATATTTTCTCTTAAAATATGTATATATTGTATATTTTACTATAAAAGAAAATGTACATATTTTTAAAAAAAATATACACGTTTTAAAAAGAAAAAAATACATATTTTAAGAAATATATAAATGCCGCTTTAGTCCGGTACCAAATTAAAGATATTTCCTATATATATATTTTCCTATCAAGTGTTTTGGTTGAACTATGCTCGACTCTCTACTCAATGGATGCCAAATGTTTTTTTTTTTTTTTTTTTTTTTTGGTTTATTCATTTTAGCATGAATTTTCCTGGTATATAAAAACATACTTGACGAGTGCTATCTAATTCTCCCGGGATAGATATTCAAGTGGCATCCTCTTCCAATCTACAGGGACACAGATAAAACTTTTTCTAAACAATGAACGAATCAATCATAGGATAGTGAAGAACCAAAATGCAGAGAATGGCTCGGCCGGCCTGATACGACCTTTGGTTTGGTTGAGATTTACAACCATAAACCTCAAAAGCTACATCACATTGGACGTTGCAAATTATCAAATTGCTAGTTAGGTTATTTATTGAACTGAACCATCAGCTTAAAAACATTGCAGGAGAAATGCTACCAGCCACTACTTGATAAATCAAAAGGAAAATATTATTTGGTCATTGTACTAAGCATTATTTTAGCTCGGGAAAATTACTTAATTTATCCTTAAAAGTGTATAAGTCTTAATTTTTACCTTTTACTCTTAATTAATACTCTTTTGACTAACATAATTATTTAATTAAAATGACACTGATTAAGAGTAAAAGATAAAAAGCTAAATTCATGCACTTTGAAAAATATTTATTTCTTTTCTGGTAAAAGAAAAAGCCCATTAAAAAAGCTTCCAGCCTTTACCATCAGATATGCAATTCCTATTCCTCCTGGAAAATGTTTTAGATACGAGGGTTCGGGAAGCGATAGGGTCTGATTCAACCTTAGTCGGGATATATAGTGTTACACCACGGTTCATGAGTCAACCATTCCCTGGTATGGCATGAGTCGACCATTCCCTCGTATGACACGCACCGAGGACTCCTCGTTGGAACCAGTCTCCGGCGTCAAGGGTAAAACCGTGGAATGGTGTCCTTGACACCGAGAGTCATCGTGCGACAGTTGACGTCGAAGAAACTGTCTCGACCTCTTATGACCAAGGCATCGAGGAAGATTGCAAGTGGGCCTGTCAACGGTCATGTCAACTCGAGGAGGGAAGTATTGATCCGACAGAGGCCGCAGGAGTCAGGAAATCAGACGGCAGACAGAGGATCAGCCGCCTGATTTCCAGAATTTTCATCATGAGAACTCACCTACCCTCCCGCGGATCGAGGACAGAAGATGGCTTTCATCTTGGGAACCGGGAATATGTGAGTACATGAGAAGGCCTATAAATAGAGCAAACAAAAACTCGGAAAATGGTTAGAAACTATTTGTATAAAAAAGGCAACATTTGTATTCATCTCAACGAGTATAGTGCATGCACAATTGGATTAGGCACAATATTATTGCCGAACCACTATAAAATTGCTGTTTCTTCTGTATTATCTTTCGGTTCATTTCATTATCCCGTGTTTAACATAATCACGAGTGGTTAAGAGAGATTATTACGAGTTGTCGGAAAAACACCGTCAACATATAGCATTACCCATTTCTTCTCGGAGTTCAGGGATTTTGCTCAGTAGTCGCTACAATGAAGCATACACTTTCTTTGGTGAAAGACTAAAAATTTGAAGTACTAGAAGAATCCATTTCCGGCTGCAGATTCTAGACGGCTATGGCTTTATTCAACTGTAATTCAATGGATAAGTACGTATCATTATCAATTATAAAGATTGTACTCGTTCAATCAAAGATTAAGATCACAATTAAAAAAAACATAGATGAAGAGATTAATGATAATGATAGAAGGTGTTTCGCTGCTTTTTGTTACAGTGGCTTGCTAAGTGATTGGTGAATGATTGCTTTTTTACAGCTAAAACTGTTTCCACGCCATGTGCATGAATGAGGAACCTATTGATTGTTGTTGTTCTGAACATGACGGGCCATTGCAAGAGATTAGACAGCAAAGTATTAGGATTTCACATTAGTTAGAAATATTGATATGATCTACTTAATAAAATGAGGGTAATTCTCTCTTAAAAATTGGGTTTTGTTAGGTTGAGTTAAGCCCAATATCCTTTAATTTCTGTAAAATAGTATTAGAGTAGACCCAGTTTTGTAACGTTGGATCCTCTAATATTGATTTATTCGTAGCGGTTTGGCATGATCCACACTGTGTTTGAGGAGGCGTATTAGAATCCCACATTAGCTGAAAATATTGGCACGATTCACTTAATAAAGTGAGGGTAATCCTCTTCTAACAAGTCAATTTTATTAAGTTGAGTTAAACCTAATACCTTTTGATTTATGTAAAACAGAGATTTATATTTGTTCTGATACCATATTAGAAGAGAGAAGGGAGAAGAACAGAACAAATTCTTCTAATTATGAAAGAGGAGTACAGGCAAATATATAGGCACATTGCCGAGGGAGAAAGTGAAGAAAAAGGAAAAGGAAAAAATGCAACAGAAAAACCATATTCCAACCTAGACAACATTCTGCCTAATAGTTTGTTATAACAGAATTTGTAACAACCAGATGTGCTTAAACTCTTGCCTGCCCCTTCAGTATTTCATTATTGACTGAAAACCTAAAAAGGTTAATAAAATTATTGAATTTTTATTTTCTCTCCGTTTGTGTTCACATAAAGCTTCTTTCCGTCAAAAGTTAAAAAAATTAAAAAATATAATAAGATAAACAAAAGTAAAAGTATATTATGTTTATTTGTTTTCTTTATTAATAAGGGTAAATCAAATAATTATGCACTAATTAGTCAATGTTTGATGGCCAAAAGTAACGTTATGAACTCTACCCGGGCGGTGATTGTGAGTTGACAGAGAGTTTCCATCTGACCAATTGATAATGTTGGGGACAAACAATTAGTTAGACTCATGTGTGGTTGTTGGGAGAGACAACAATGATTCATTGAAGAGCTTGTAGATTAATTGACTATGCAGTAGAAGCCCAAGACAATTAAATTACATTCTAATACCTTAAACTCTCATCCCTTTAACAAGTTGCCCCTAATTTATAAGCTACTTGATGTAGCAGTTGACACAATTATGTAGAACTAAAGAGGCAAGTGAGAGAAGATAAATAAGAGAAAATATGAGATTTAGTGAGAGAACAAAGAATTCATATCAATTTTTTTTTTCTAATTTGAAAATTTAAAATTAAAGACTGAAGATGAAAAATATAAGGGAAATTTTTTCTAGGTTTTATTTGGCAGCAACAAAACGAAAAGTAGTGCTCAGAAAATTTTTTTTGAAGGCAGAGGAAAAGAACTGAATAGCTTGTGACTGAAGATCAAAATAGAAAAAAATACATGAAATCAAAGGCACAGAATCGAGCATGAATAGCTTGTAGCCAATTTATACAGACTAACAATCAAAAACATAAAACTAAATACATGAAATCAAATGCATAAAATCACGAAATTTTTGACAATCAAAATAAATAAATAAAAATAGAAAAATCAATCTAATTTATCGAAGAAGCACAATTAACCCTTTAAACACTAACCGAGATAAGACTCGAGAATCCGTCCCAACATTATTCTTTTAGACTCTTACTTGGAGTAGTCCCTAAACAAATCTACAGACACACTTCCACGAGGCCTAAGTCATATAGATTGTATGCACCCACTTAAATATTCCAAAGATGACCACCTATATGTTTTGGTTGGAGGATTCAAACCATATGATTGGAACTATTTTCGATTCACGTGTATTTTTTATAAGAGAAAATACTGTAATGAATCACGAATCATGATTCGAATCAGGGAATGAATCCCTCTACCAAACATCCTCTTATGTACTCTGGTGTTGAGAGATGTGTAGCGTGTTTCGTTGAAATTGAACACATAAATTCCTAAACCTCAAATTCCAAGAAGATTTTCGTGTAGTTTATTCAGTTGTCTTTTTGGGATGGAATCTAAATCAAGTTCTTTTTCCTCTGTTGGGCAATGCTTCACTTGTGTTCATGTGACAACCTTATTCTATTATTCTAAAATTCCATCAAGGTCTTGAAAGTGTTCAGGTGCTCAACCTGACTGTAAGGAACTTAGAGAAGCATAACAATAGAAACTACCTGTAATCAAAAAATATTGATAGAAACCTGTAATGAAGTTTATTCCCCTAAAATATTGATATAGGCAGCAAGAAAGACAAATAGTGGTATTTGGACAGCCATTAAATTGCTGATACATACTAATCATAAAAGTTAGTCACATCATGGTCCATATGCATTAAATCCTTGATCCTATTAGGAAAAAACACGTCCTTATACTTATGCATTGAAAAAATAAATTGAAATACAAATAACATAATAGAATACAAGGATTTAAATAGTTTAGAAAATTTTTTTATGTATATGAGAGAGATAATTTACTAATAATTTTAGAATTACATATTTAATAATTTTTTCAATCTAAAACTTTTATATTTTTTTGTCTCTCTAATCAACTTTCTCTCTTTCTCTCAAAGAGACACACTCATTTTTTCTCCACTTTTCTTACCATATAAAACCTTACACAAAGTATTTATTTATAGATTCTTAATGAGCTATAAAATAGTCTTTGCTTAAAAATACAAAATAGTAATTTATCTAAAAACACAAAATAGTAACTCATTCAAAACTAATTTGATGCACTTATCCAACATGTCCAAACCTTGATTTGCATAAAAAGAAACCGGGAAAAAGGGGAAAAAATGGACGTTTCACCAAAGGGACAAGTGCTAGAATCTTTCATATACATCAGACACTCTCACATTCTCCTGACTTTTGTCATAGTAATCCTTTTCCCAATTCCATGTCTACCAAATGCCAAACTTTCTTGTGGCCCTTCATGGGTTGTTTGTTTCTCTTGTTATGGCTTATATCACTGTCTTTTGGTCGAGGCAAACAGTATAAAAGACTGTTTGGTGGGTAAAATCACTAAATTGTACGTGTACTGTATTGTGTATTTTACTAATATGTGTCGGCAAGGGGTGACATAGATAATTCAGCCAATGGGTTTGTATCTAAATCATGATAATGACATCTTGGGAAAAAAGAAAGAGATTTTTTTTTTTTTTTTTTTTTTTTATGGATAATGACCCTCTTGGAGCGTTTGTCTTGCCAATTTATTGAGTTTTGGATAGGAAGTGTTGGGTAGATATGGTTCTCTTTGGATGGTTTGGCCCATTAAGTAGGGTAGTAGACCTAAGATTTTTATGGATTAATCTCAATAGGCATGTCCACTACAAAATGGTGCTTGCTGCCATTTCTCTTGTTTTAGAAAACTTCTTGTGTCATATATAGCAGCACTGAGCTTGCTATGAGTTTAGTAAACCATATGGAAGTTTTTAACCCTCTACATATACTTGGAGCATATAGGTTTGGTGTATTAGCTGTTTTTTCCATGAAGATGTAACCATAATTAGTAACTTGACATCTACCAGTTTAAAGTTTTTTTGACAAAAAGTAAAAATAATAAAGCATCAGTATTGCCTGGCACCACTATACATAACATGTTGATCTCGTGTAAAACACTTGTTATATTGTATGTTATGGGTAGCGGTATCAGGCACCACCGAATTTAAAAATCGCTACTCATTTTTAAACGAGTGATTCCTAACATGACATCATCATATCTCAAAACTTTTGTGATCATGCCTTCTTCTAGACACATGCAGAGAATGGTCATTGTAGATTACACAAGTGTTAGTGAAAAACCAATGGAAGTAGGAAGTTTTGATGTGCTTACGATGGTCAATGCAAATGCGAATGCCAATATTCAAGAAGGAGAAAGAAATGAAGGAATACTACCATGTATAATATTGCATACAATATATAAACAAGATTCAATAAAAAAAAAAAAAAAAAAAAAAGAAATTGTCAACAAAATCGACCAATAACAAAATCAGCTTAGTCAAGTGAAATGAAACTAGCTGATATTATTATTATTCTAAATTGATGTGTACAGCCATGGTCAGGGTAGCTGATCACATGGGGGCTTTGTAATATTTATTAGTGTAGTCACATGTGAGTCTGTCAACGCCAAAGACAAAGTCACTCTTTGAGATGCAAGTAATCTGGCATATCCTCAGCTGCTAGTTGGACTTTGCCGGTTGGGGGGCTTGGGGTTTCACTGCTTGGTTGCTGGGACACAATGCCCATCCAGCCACACAAACAAGCAAACCCCATTTGTTTTTAAACCTCATTTTTCTAGGAAAAGTGACAAAAAAAAAAAAAAAAAAAAAATTCTTATCCATATTTTCACTATTTTAAATGTTCCTCTCCATACCCCTTTTTATATACATTCATTGAAGTCTGTACTTTTTGATTGACAGGTTTTTAGGACGGGATGTTTCTCACTTGTATTAAAAATCTTGCAGATACACACAGGGACTATACAATAATGGGAAGTCGTGATGGTAAATCCTTGAATTTATTTTGGCAAAACCATTGTCATAATCATGTTGTAGAGATATAACATGTGGGAAGCATCTTACCATACAAAGTCACATCCATGACAACCATTTTCTGTTGTCTTGTAATCATGGGAAGATAAAAAGTATTCTGTGCTGAACAAATTTAATTCACTGACAATGCATTTAATGGTAAGCTAAAGTAGCATTTTCCCTAATATTAATATTCACTTCAAGTACAGATTATACAGTTTGTTAATTAACCTGAACCCACATAGAAGTTTCTGGAGTATTATTAATGCACAAGTTGTTACATACTTTCATTTGAAAAAAAAAAAAAAAAAGATAACCTCATGATGAGTATAGATCTTTTAACATATTTTGTGTGGATTAAATTAACTATATTAACTGACACAAAATCATCAGGAGTTCTTCATTTATTGGACTTCCACCAGAAATGTGTTTGAGAGGTGCGGCTCACATGGGCTCTCAACAATAGGAAATGAGAAACCTAACCACATTAAATGCTAGTCCGTAAACATGAGTTTCCCATGGTTCTTCTGAGAAAAAAAAAAAAAAAAAAAGTGAAAAGAACTGAATTTGTAAACTATGCCAAAAAAAATGTTGGAAACTATTTGAGGGCTCTCTACCCTTAATCCTAATTTAATGAATCCTCATGTTTAAACCAAGAAAATCAAGGAACTAATTTATTGCTCTAGTTTTAGAATCGGATTTGATAACAATTTTAAAAATAATGCTATAAAATATCAATAGTGTTAAACATCAACCACTTATAAAAAGTGATTTCTGCGATATGGGAGACAAAAGTATGACCTATTTTCATACCGGCATACAAGCATTTTTTATGTTTTAAGCTTGGTGTAAAAGAAGAAATTATTGGCTAAAATAATGCTGAGATTTCCTAAATCTAGAAGATCTTTCCTGAGACTCTATTATGTGCTTTGCATGGTCATATATAGGACTCATACATAATGCTCACCAAAGGCAATAATGGTGTGTACGTACGAGTGAAAACTGTCAACATGGCTTACATGGGCCATTTTGTCAGATCTATCATAGTCCTCGGCCTAGTTTTGTATCGAAGTTGAGGTGAAGCAAATAAATCATAGATCTGCTTTTTGTTTCTCATGTGAAGAGCCAACTTTGCTCTTTTTTCAAAATCCTGTTGGGATTTTATATAATCATACAAAAATCACAAAAAAAAAAAAAAAAAAAAAAAAAAAAAAGAAAGAGGATAAAAGTTTTAACAATTGAACATTTTGATAATCAAATGCCAAGACGCATTATCCTTCAATAAAATAAATCTATTTAAAAGGAGAAAAGGAAAGGTTGGTTGAATTGAATGGCTTCTCGTTGTGGAAGGTAAACCCAAAAGCACTTTTTAGAAAGATAAAGTTGAAGCTATAAAGAACATGGTTGTGCTTCCAGAGTGAGATGGGAATTAGGAATATACTCAGAAGCAGAAGGTTTAAAATAAAAAAAAAAATAAAAAAAATAAAAAAGAAAGAAGCAGCTGGCAAGGTAGTACTTGAGCTTCTATGTACAAAACAATCTTTTTAAATATGTGCTTAGTTTGACGTTGCTTATATTTTTAATTCTTAACTAAAGCATTACGGTGACTAAAATAAAAAGTTTTCAATACATTTGTTTCATATGGATCTCTTTTCCTTACAGTAAAGGTCAGAACACGGGAAAAGAAATTGTTTCTGAATATAAAGTAACATGTGAATTCTGGCAATACTTTTTGTATGATTAACTAGCTCTCTTTCTCTCTCTCTCTCACATTATTAGAACTCTACTCTCTCTGTTTTTTCTTTAATCTAAAAACTCCAAAGTGTAAAAAAAAACCAGCTAGAGATTTGAGTTTCTGTTATTTTCCCACTGCTTACTCATCCAAAATCTTGCAAAGCGACGGCTAAGCGAACAATTATTTAAATATAAAAAGTGGATCCCGTATTAATGACAAATTGCATGAATATGAAAGATGTTATGATGGACTAGTCAAAAAGTTTAACCATTCAGAAAAGGAATTTTGGGTGAAAAAGATGAAAGAAGAAAAGCCCTTAGCAGTAATGCACGGTGCCCAAAATAGCAGACAAGAGGAACATTTTGTGGGGTTCTCTTGCAATTTTGGGTTGTGGCTTAGTTGTCATTTTCTTAATTTTTTGAAGTTTACGTTTTATATGTTTAAAATTATTTTTAATTTATGTGTAATTTTTTTTTAAAAATATTATAATAAATTATGAATTATGTTTTAAATTATTATACTAATTTTTACTTTAAACACGGCTTAAATCTTAACTAGAGTTTTGAACCAAGATTTACGCATGTTAAAACCTCATTGCCATCAATCAATTTGATTACGCTTGTATTGATGCATTTCGACCTGATCATTGGCTAATTAAGAAACGTATAAGAAAAGAAAAAACTAAACTCTATTCTCTTTTCATTTATTTATATAGCTGAGAGGAGAGTGTCAGGGTGGCCTGTAGTTGACTTCAATTCTCAACTCTCTAACCTTCACGTACGAAGTTTCTGATTCCAAAGATCCATATTTCACAAACAAATTAAATAACCAAAAAAAAAAATTGATCCTTTTGATTAGCTTTTCCTTCCATCACTTTCTGTCGTATCATGGAGTGAAGATCCGACATCTGAGTACTCACCACTTATCATTCCACTGCTTCTTCTGTTTGGATTCCCAGAAAAAGAAAAAGAAAAAGAAAAAATGGCTCCAAACACAGTTGTGATCACAGTTGAGAAGCCTGTGAACTCATCAACTCTTTTTCTGGAGAAACAAAAGGCGGTGAGTCCCAAACAACTCACGTGGGTTCTTCTCCTCAAAATCCAGAGAACTCTGGCTTGCGTTTCATGGCTGACAATGGCTCTCAAGACCATGTTTGTCTCGGCCAAGAAGCGCATTGCCTTGTCGGATATAAGCGATGAAGAGACGAAAAGCAAAGGCAGGCTCTACAGATTCATCAAGGCCTTTCTTGTTCTGTCAATAGTGGCTTTGGTTGTGGAAGTGATTGCCCATTTCAAGAAGTGGAATCTGAATCTGATCCAGCCATGGGAAGTCCAAGGCCTTGTTCAGTGGTCTTATATGGCTTGGATTTCTTTCAGGGTTGATTATGTTGCTCCTTTGGTAATCATGTTATCCAAATTCTGCACTGTCTTGTTCTTGATCCAATCGCTCGACCGGTTAGTCCTTTGTGTTGGATGTTTCTGGATCAAATACAAGAAGTTGAAGCCAACCGCAGAACCAGAAGGCTATGACATTGAAGACCCTTCAAGCTTCCCAAAAGTCCTTGTTCAAATTCCCATGTGCAATGAGAGAGAGGTAACAAAACAAACTATATAAAGATATTAATAAATTTTTGTTTCCTTTAAACTTTTCAAATAATTTGTGTTTGTGTGAATTATAATATATATATATATATATATATATAGGTGTATGCACAATCAATAGCAGCAGCTTGTCAGCTGGATTGGCCAAGAGACAGGATTCTAATCCAAGTTTTGGACGATTCAAGTGATAGAAGTGTGCAGCTTTTGATAAAGGAAGAAGTGTCTTCATGGAGTCAGAAAGGGGTTAATATTGTGTACAGACATAGATTGATCAGAACTGGGTATAAAGCTGGCAACCTTAAGTCAGCCATGGCCTGTGATTATGTCAAGGACTTTGAGTTTGTCACCATATTTGATGCAGATTTCCAGCCTAACTCTGATTTCCTTAAACAGACTATTCCTCACTTCAAGGTGATCCATCATACCCAGTCAGAGATAGTGAGAGTTAGTTCTTAGTCATTTTCAAAAAAAAAAAAAAAAAAAAAAGAGAGACAGCCAGCTGGAGAAAGTGATTTCCTTGGTCAGGAAAAAAAAAAAAAAAGTTAGTTCTTAGTCATTTTCTTTTATATATATATATATATATATATATATATAAACAGCTAGAGAAAGTGATTTTATTAGTGAAATTAATGTTATTAACTAACAGTCCTCAAATAGCCAAGAAATGATTTTGTTCAAAAAAAAAAAAAAAAAAAAAAACACCCAGTTGGAGAAAGTGAAAGTGATTTTATTAGTGCAGTTAAAGTTATTAACTAAAAGTACTTAAAGTACCTATGAAGTGATTTTCTTGGCGTAGTTTAATGAATGTCAATATAATTAACATTCCTGAAACTGAAATTTGATGCAGGGGAAACCTGATGTGGGACTAGTCCAGGCACGGTGGTCGTTTGTGAACAAGGATGAGAACTTGCTGACAAGGCTTCAGAACATCAACCTTTGCTTCCACTTTGAAGTGGAACAGCAAGTGAGTGGTGTTTTCCTCAACTTCTTTGGGTTCAATGGAACTGCAGGAGTTTGGAGGATCAAGGCCTTGGAGGAATCAGGAGGTTGGCTTGAGAGGACAACGGTTGAGGACATGGACATCGCGGTTCGAGCTCATTTAAATGGATGGAAGTTTGTCTTTCTTAATGATGTCAAAGTTCTCTGTGAATTGCCAGAGTCTTATGAAGCTTACAAGAAGCAGCAACATAGATGGCACTCTGGCCCAATGCAGCTCTTCAGATTATGCCTTCCTTCTATCATAACTTCCAAGGTACGATTTCTCTATTATATACGACTTAGTTTTAAGAAACGGTGATTATCTTGTTAAATTTCAGAAAGTTTTTGTCAATTTAGTGTTAAGTACTAAAACTGTCAAAAAATTAAAAATTCAGGGAGTAATCTGTAGAGAAAAAAAGTTCAGGATCAAAGTGACACGATTCTCATAGTTTAAGGACTAACAATACTAATATCACGTCTATTGAGACCGCCAAAAAGAAATATCAAACTGGCCCTATGATTCACACTAAATATCACCTATTGTTATCTTTGAATGCAATAACTGCAATGTTATACTTGAAAGTTGTCTAAGACAGTTGAATTTTTGTATGTGCAGATATCAGTGTGGAAGAAGGCTAACTTGATATTTCTCTTCTTTCTTCTGAGGAAGTTAATACTGCCCTTTTACTCATTCACATTGTTTTGTATTATACTTCCAGTGACCATGTTCATTCCTGAGGCTGAACTGCCTCTTTGGGTGATTTGCTATGTGCCCATATGTATGTCCCTTTTGAACATTCTCCCAGCACCAAAATCCTTCCCCTTCCTGGTCCCATACCTCTTGTTTGAGAACACAATGTCAGTCACAAAATTCAATGCCATGGTCTCCGGGCTATTTCAGCTCGGAAGTGCTTACGAGTGGGTGGTGACAAAGAAGACGGGAAGATCATCTGAGTCGGATTTATTAGCCCTCGCGGAGAGGGAATCGAAGTCCTCCAACGAAGAGAAGATCTTGAGGAGGTATTCCGAATCGGGTTTAGAACTGCTAAGTAAACTAAAAGAGCAAGAAATAGTAGTACAAGTGGCTTCTAAGAAAAAGGCCAATAAGCTCTATAAGAAGGAGCTTGCACTTGCTTTTCTTTTACTCACTGCCTCAGCCCGGAGCCTTTTATCTGCTCATGGACTCCACTTCTATTTCTTGCTTTTCCAGGGATTGTCGTTTCTTGTTATGGGGTTGGACTTAATAGGAGAGCAGATTAGCTGAAATCAATGAGTGAGAATTTGTTTACTTGTAATTTTTTTTTTAGTTTCTGACAGCTTTATATGTTGAACTTACAAACAGATTTTCCAGCTCTTTGCTGCCTAATGAGCTTGGGCTGGAAACTAGATTTTATCACAGGTTGAGTTATTTACTACTTGAATGTGTAAGGAAATCATAAGAGATGCGAACTAAGTTGAATATTGTACAATTTCATATGTGATCAGTATATTCATAATAATGACTATTGCAGTATAAAGAAACCAGTTATTCTTTCATTTTTGTTTTGTTTTTTTTTCCCTTCTCTTTTGACTCGAGTATTAGGCCATGAATATTGCATTTTCCGGTTGCTTACGAGTTTCACAACACAAGCACATGGCATCCTCCAAAAATGACAAAGTAGACTACACGTGAATTTTGAATAAAATGGCAGCAACTACTGTAACTACCAACTACTTGTCGTTTGTATAAAAACGACATGTAGTTTGTAGGTATAAACGACAGCTTACATGGAGGAGAAAAACAACAGCTAGAACATGGTTAAAATTTATTTGCTAATGTTTTTAAAATGGTTTTGTTTTTAATATAAAAATAAAAAATGAAATTATTTTAAAAATCTAAAACCGATTCTGAAAACGTGCGAAACGTTTTCGAAAACAATTTCAAACTTACCCGTATCTGAATTTCGTCAGTAAACGACAGGACATATCCCCATAAACGAGTCAACGACGGCAATATCTAGACATTCACACGACATCACCTCTGTTTTTGTTTTGTTTGTTTTGTACTTCAAGTTCAGATATTGTTGTTAGTTACATCGGACGATTACGAAGGTTTATCAGAGACGTACTACCGTGTGCGCTTCTTCAGAAGCACCATCTTCGCTGTGTCTCAGGTCAAATATATATCCGATCTTTGCCCATTATTGGATTCGTCTCCTTCCCTTTGTTCGTTATCTCTAATTCATAGTGTCACTTAGAGGCTGGTGTTTGGTTTCTCAGAAAACCTGGGATGACCAGGGTCTTTTAAAGTACTTGGAGAAAGTTTCCTTATCCCGTGGATATATCTACATTGCATTCATTGGGTGATATAGTTTTCAATCGGTAGCACATGTTAACGTTCAATTTTATTTTCATTATTCTTATATTTTAAACTTGAAATGAGTAGCGCTTTGCACACCAAGTGTTTGTCAAAAGGTCTAAGAGAAAGCATTGCATTGTGCCTCGAATAATTAGGAAGCAGATTAGGGAGGACTTGGAGTGATAAAGAGACATTGATCAATAATAAGTGGATTTGGATGTTATTTTCTTATTTTATCTCATCAAGTGGATTGATATGAAATTCATTAACTTGTTAACAGTTGAGTGATACGCAGACAATGGCGGCCTCATGGGCTACGGCCGCTTATACACTGAATCAGCTTCCTTTATGTTTTGCTGTTGTCGCTGGAGATGTTGCTGCATCAACATCTAGATATAATACCAATATCTCGCAAGAATACAGTCCAAAGTGGAGAAGATTTGATTTCCATCTGACTGAAAAGCACTCGAGCATTCGAACTCTTGTCGCGGAGTCAAACAAAGTATCGTCGTTGCAAACCCATCAGGGAACTTGGGAATATCCTGACGATGGCAGTGGAAGTGAATATGATGAAGACGATGAGGAAGTGGAAGAGAATGACTTGGACTTTGAAAGTGACTGGGAAGAAGAGAAGGATGCTCCTGCAGCTTCTAGTGTTCAGAAGTCTCAGAAGGACAAGTATAAAGAGGAACTTGTAAAAGGTTATATGGCCAAAATTTCAAAATCATTGTTTTATTAGTCAATTTATAACTTTTGGTTCGCATGAGGTCACTTATCAGTCTTCTCTGTTTTTCAGAGGTTGAACAGCTTTTAGGACCAGAAGAAAGAGCAATCTTGCAGAAGTCTGCAACTCCCGATTTGGGAAAAATATCGACAGTAGTTATTGAAAATATTTGAATTCTTGCCGTCTTCCTTTCTTTTGATTCTGAGTTTTGTGTAGCCGAAAGCAGTAGTCAGCTATCTATTGAACTAACTTTCACTTGTTTATGCATATTGGCTATACATTAAAGTTAAAACACGTGGTTTCTTAATACTGAATACTTAATTATTTAGGCAAAATGGAATCCGCTCCATGCTCTTGCACTATCAGGACAAATTCCTTTCATGGACAAACTTCTTGAACAAGGCATAGATATCAATGTTATTGATCAGGCAAGCATAATCTGTGTCTCAATTCTACTAGTAGTTGTTTTCATACCGTTTGATTTTCACTGAAACACCTGGAAATTTGAATTGTGATCTCATGGATTATTCTGAAACAGGACGGACTAACCGCTCTTCACACAGCAATTATCGGCAGAAAGGATGTTGTTACCAGCCATCTTTTGAGAAAAGGTGCAAGTCCTCATGTCAAAGATAGGGTGAGCTTAAAACTTTTTATTATTAATTTCTCCTTTCATTTTTTTTCCTGTTTTAAATGTTTTAAGGATTTTATCACTGTAACAGGATGGTGCTACACCTCTTCATTATGCTATTCAAGTTGGTGCCATGCACACTGTGAAGTTATTACTTAAATACAAGGTTGATCTCAACGTTGCAGATAACGTGAGTACTGTTTTAAAGTTTGCGCCTTACCCGTATAATACCTGTATACAGTCCATATGTTTTTTTTTTTTTTTTTCTTTTTCTATTTCTGCTTGTTGACTATTGGTGTCTTTCAGGAGGGGTGGACTCCATTGCACGTTGCTGTGCAGAGTAGAAATAGAGATATAGTGAAGGTTTTATTACTGAACGGCGCAGATAAGAACAGAAGAAACAAGGTAACCTTGTAGAACTGTAGAATCATACATTAGTTTTGCATTTGCGATTTTGATCAAAGTGCTCGTGAATTAATTTAGAGCTCGGATAGAATCCGATTAAATCTGTTTCAAGAAAGATCATTGATTAATTTGAGCTACATTGTGAAGATGAACATGCAAGGAATCCAGATTTCAACTGCATGATACAATGGACTTTTTTTTTTTTTTTTGAAGTTTTTTAGCGCATCGAAAACTCTGTTTTACTTAAAAAGATATCTTAAGATTGTTGGTTTACTGTCTTCAGGATGGAAAAACACCTCTGGATCTGGCCTTGTGTTATGGCAAAGATTTCAATTCTTATGACCTTGCCCGTTTACTTAAGGTTGTGCCAGAAAATAGAGATCTTTGATGTGCGGGCTCTTGCTGTAACTGACAAACTTCATCGCACATGTTCTAGAATCTTCTAAGCATTCTTCCACCTAGATTGTCTCATGGCCAGTTGATCTCAACCTCTTTCGCAATGGAACTATTTTCAGCAATGACTTTTGGTTCGCTGAGAAATATCCTATCTTGTGAAGCCAGTTTTGCTGCATTCCATTCTGTTCATGTAACGTCTCTTCTTGTTTGTCAATATTCATAATTCTATTAGTTACAACCAAAAAGAGTTGTTTTTTTTTTTTTTTTTTTAAATCTTTAATATTAAGTAATTGCATGTAATTTCTCCTTTTATTCATCAAAATTCAAAATTCTGTTAATTTGGACCAAAACGACGGTGGATGTTTTTCGATCTTTAAATATTAAACTACTAAATGTGCATGTTGAAATACTTCTTCTATTTTCCCATAATAAAATAATTTTTTTCAAGTGTGTTCTTCTATTATTTAAATATTTTTCTTTGTTCTTCTATTAAAAATGATCCCCATAAATTCTTTTAAATTTGTCCAAATTAAATAAATGTTTTTGAAATTGATTCCAGTAGGATTGTTAATTGTAGTGTATTCTTTTACAGAATTTCGGAAAATATCATAGAAATATGGAGAAAATATTGGATAAAATATTTAAAACTTTCGCAAAATAATTATAAACATTAACATTAAATATATTATATTTTTTCTTTTATCAATTTATTAACTTAATAATAAATTTATCACCTAATATCCTTCTATACTTTGTGGACCATTGTATTATTGTTCAAGTATTGCTTGAATCTAGCAACATTCAAATTATGTTTGTCTTATGAGATAATTACACGAATATCTACAATTAATTTTTGCTACTTTTCTCACATAATATTACAAATATGTTTAATTTTTAGCACTTAGTTTTTTTCTACCTTTCTCACACAATATTACAACTATGTTTTAATTTTTTAAATAACACTTTCTTTTACACTTAAAGAATCCTTTTTTTTTTTTGGAATAAATTCGAGCAATAAAAAAATTCCATAATTATTACTTTTTCCCGTAAATATTAAAAAAAAAAGGTCATAATTCAGAAAACCGAAATGCCCTTGCTTCACTCTCTTCCCCCTCTGTATCGAAGTGCCACCGCAGCCATCCAATCTCCGCCGGAACGCGTCGTCGTCGTCCTCTCAGATTAGCAGGTCAACACACACGTTCAAAACGAGAGAAAAAAATCAACCCCCCGACATAATCGCGTATTCTAAAGTACAAAAAGAACACACTTGACCTCAATTATGCTAAATCCCTTGGAGTTTGGACATGTGATCCGAGAGGAAAAGCCATTGGAGGTTTTTGGGTTCTGGGCAGCCATCCCATCTTCTCTTTGCTTCAAAATTCAAATTTTGAATACAAAAGATTAGGGCTTCCATTTGGGTAATTCTCGCGCTTGTTTTGAATTTGAAGAGTTAAAAATGGAGGAAGAAAGCAATGCCTTTTATCTTGTTCGGAAGGGAGAGATGATCGGTATATATAAGAGTTTGAGCGATTGCCAAGCTCTAGCAGGATTTTCGGTACTTTTATCATTACCCTGCCCTTTCTTTTTTATTTTTCAAAAATAAAACTTGACTAGTCAAAATTTTTTCTTCTGGGTTTCCTTCATTTTAATTTGTGGCCTGTTTTTGCATGTTCACCATCGATTTCGATATGGGTTTGTGCAATTCTTGATTGTAGTTTCCCTCACCATTATAAAATGATTTTTTTCCCTGACCATTTAAAAATGATAATTAGCCTGTGTCTTGCATTGGTTTGATAATAGTGAACTTTCAATTATATATGCATGAGGTTTTATTGTTTGGTTGTAGGCGTGTGATCCATTAATCAGTGTGTATAAGGGCTATAATATGCCTAAGGATGCTGAGGATTTCCTTCGCTCACACGGGCTTAAGAATGCTTGTTACTCTGTAAGCGTCAATGACGTTAAAGATGGTCTTTTTGGTAAACTTGGGTCACTAGTTGCTTGTCCTTACCAGGTTTGAATCTATTGCTTCTCTCGAGACTCTCTAAACTTGGATGTTTTGTTCTTAGGCATAATATTGGTGGGGATTTAAAATCATAATCTATATCTTTGAGATAGTAACGAATCTAAATTCTGACTTAAGTGCAAAGGAAACTGATTTATTTTATTTTTTTTCTCAGGAACCCGAATCCTTTGAAGTAGAAGCATCTGACGATGACTCTTCACCAGAGAGATGGCAGGAAGCCATTAAGTTAATGGAAATTGCTGTAAGTCTACAATGCTTTATAAAGTTTTTGATATGAGAAAATAGTCTTTCCAACATGAACATTGGGAAGTTAGTTAAGGATAGCCATTTGTTTTATGCTTGGTCCTATATTGCACTGAGATTTGATCAGATTAGCATTTGGATCCAGACGCCTTTATGTTGGCTTTGTCATTCTGATTCTGTGGCAGGTGATGACTCAATTTTTGTTTGCTTTGCAGGAGACGGCTGGCTGTAGTGCATTAACAACAACCCCTAAAAAAAAATTAAAATCAGATAGTTCCATGACTTCCGTTGTAACTCCTACAGTTTCGTATAGTCGTGTAAGTATCTGTTTGAAGATATTTATTGCTCATTTACAAACTTATATTCCCATGTCCCATGTTCAGAATCCTCTATTTGGCATTACCATGTTGTGGCACTAAAGATGTGCTTCTTGACTCTTGTTCTTTGCAGGAAAGTGTTGTAGGTAGTTCGATACTGACAGTTGCTCAAAATAAAAATTTCAAGTTCGATGGTTCGATGACTTACATTAACACTCAAACAGTTTCTCTAAGTTGTGTAAGTTGTTGTCTGAAGATATTTGGTGTTCTGTCATTGATTTTAATGTTTAGTACACACTATATTGATGCGACATGTGATATTACATACATGTTTATAGCTGAAATCCAGGCTCTATGCATAAAAGATCTAAAAAATCATGCTTTTTGAATGACACTTGTTCACGAATTTGTATATGCCTACTCGGTTGTTAACACTTTTCGTGTATATGATAATCTTCCATATTGATATGTGATATCTTTAGATTTTCTTGAAGCAAAAGCATGTTAAAGACTAATGATTATTCTGGAAAATGGACTGTGAGAATGTCTTGTTTATCTCATCATTTCCCAGGCTTCCTGTACTCTTGAGTTTGATGGTGCTTCAAAAGGAAATCCTGGACCAGCTGGTGCTGCAGCTATCTTACGTGCTGACGATGGAAGTGCGGTACGCAGTTTGATTGTATATGATTTATGAGGTTGTTAACATTTATTCTTTGTGAAGTATAGCTTCATATTAACTCTTATTTTTTGTAGATCTGGAGGCTACGAGAAGGGCTTGGCAAGGCAACAAGTAACGTGGCCGAATATTGCTCAGTGCTTTTAGGATTGAAACATGCCCTTAAGAAAGGGTTCGAACATATTCGCATTCGGGGCGACTCTAAACTTGTCTGTATGCAGGTTTGTTGATTTTGTACCCTAATATCAATTTATCATCCATATTATCATTTTAAATGCCTCTATTATCTCTCAATTATGACACACAATTTGTTTGTGATTTTAATGATAACTCTTCATGTAACAGATTTCAGGTCAATGGAAATGCAAAAACCAGAATATGGCTAACTTGTGTGAACAGGCAAGGGAGCTCAAGGAGAAGTTTGTTTCGTTTCAGATCAATCATGTTCCAAGGGTGTGTGGATATAGATTTATCAATTAATTATGCCCTATTGCTGCTAATCTCAAGAAAACCAAATCTTCTGTATAGTTATAAAACTCTATAAGAACTTAATATGGTACGAGACAGAGTATAGTATGATAGTTGGTAAACAACATTGCAACGACATTCATAGTGCGTCATCACAGATAAGAAACTCAGAATTTACTCTTTGCCTAAACTGGAATATATCTTTTCATTTGTCAGGAGTTCAATTCTGAGGCTGATGCGGAAGCCAACCGAGCTGTAAATCTCAAGGGTAAGCACCTAGTTTGAGCTTCATTCGATCTTTGTTAATGTTGTATTTCAGTAGAATTGATGAGATCAGGTTATGCATCTGCAGATGGACAAGTAGAAGAGGATTGTCAGAGGATGTAACTTAAGTTTCTACCAACTGCTATTTATTCTTAATACTTTATAGGTTGTGGGCACAATGGTTTGGGTGAATATCTTTTTGGTCAGCTGATATAGAATATCCAACTATGGCACAAAGTTTTATGTATTAATACTTTTTTTTTTAAAGGAAAACATAAATACTTTTTATGCTTATTTATGGCTGTAATATAACACTTTCGGAAAAGGCATTTGAAATTGAACTTCTCTTAAACAATTGCCTCGACGCAGGATTCAGGGCTGTCCCTTTGCATGTAGCAAACCTTCTGCTGACCAGTTTTTCCATACAGGAACCTCTCTGAAGCATACTGACGCAAGAGATTGTGATTCTTATTATTCTGCAACATAAAACAAGTTTTTGTTTATGTATAATGTATGTAGGTATTTTTGTTTGTGCGTGCATTATAATTGTAGTTTCAATATTTGCGCTGCTAATTACAGTTGGGATTTTTTCTTGAAAAAAGAAAAAGTAGTGCTCCTCAAAACATTGTTCTCAACTTTATGAGATCAAACTTTTCTCTTAACTCATGGAGGTAAGTTGGTATATTTCCATTGACTGCAATTTCTTAATACTAATTGATGTATCAATTTGGTAAACCTTATTTAAAATGTTAGAAACACAACACAAATAAGAACAAAAAAAAAAAAAAACAATTTGGATAAAAGTTAAAGACTCGTATATTATTTTTTTATTTAAAATAAAAAATAAAAAAAAATTCGGGTGTTAAGAGGATTTGTAGTTCATAATTTTTTTAATTTGAATCATGATTCATAATTCTTGTCAAGAGGATTCATAGTTCGTGTTAAGAGAATTCATAAAAAAAAATTTTTTTGATGAATTATAATTATAGTTTGTTATAGTATTTTTCTTATAAAAATACACATAAATTAAAAATAATTTAAAAATTATTTAAATTTTTAATCAATCACAATTGAATTCAAGAATCATAAAAAAATACACATAAATTAAAAATAATTTAAATCACATTATTTGAATTTTCTAATCAAACGTTCGCAATTGAATTCAAGATCGTTCCTGAGAGAACGGGGAGGGAAAAAAAAATCCTACTATTTGATATCGTTAAATCTGACCGTTTTTAGTTATTACAAGGTCCTCCAACTGATAAATATATCCATCAGACGACATGCCGTTTCTCGTAACATTCCTCTTAGCCTGCTCATCACTAAAGGGATAACAGACCAACGGATTTGATTACACACCGAGTAACTTTGTAAATCGTCTGAGTGCTCATACCGCAAGAAATCCCTTTTGATGTTAAAGGATAGCCGTATGACACGGAGCGAAGCACAGAAGCGCAATCTCTCTCTCTCTCTCTCTCTCTCTCTCTCTCAGCGAACCGAAAATGGCGACTTTCTCATTCTCAACATTTCTAGCTCTTCACAAGCCCAGTCCTTCGCTTCTCAGTCCCAGCTCTTCTCCGTCCCTTCCGTGTCGAAGCGTTCGCCTTCGAAGCCACGGCGTCGCCAGCTCCTCAACAAGGCATTGGATAGCGACGGCGAAGCCGAACAAGCGCCGAGGACTGAGAAGGTTGAGGTCCGCCGAAGAAGAAACCCTGGCTCCGGAGCAAGACGAAGAGCCGGGGAGCAGCCAACAAGAAGAGGCTGAAGCTGAAGGTGAGGTCGCCTCTTCGTCGGAAGAGCAAGCCGTTTCGGTCCCCGTTTCGCCCTCTGACACTCTCACCATGTTCTTTCAGGTAATATTTATATTTGAGGAATTGTGCTTTCAGCCACTTCGTCGGTAGACTTATGCTTTCGGTTTTTTGAAAAAAGTAGAGGAATTGTGTTGTCAATTAACACAGGAATTGGAGACACTGCGCCAATGTTAATTTTTCCAGAAGTATATATAGATTGTGATAATTCTGGGAACAGAACGTTGTTGAATTCGTCAATTTTCAAGAAAGAAAAGGATAGAAAGACATATTATTGTACAAGAAACGAACTTTGAATTGTTCTTATAGTAATGGCTTTGGTAGCGTATCAATTGCAACTCTTTCTTGAAATTGCTTCGTTGGAAGCTTCAAAAAAAGATATTCTGCTCTTTACAATTGCATTTATTGTTGTTTCTTGTTTCGGATTTTCTGAGTCATGAGATAAGAAATTTATGGATATTAATGGTATATGTTGAGGGCTGTTTGATGTATTAAATGACATTCTATTCTTTGCATATTTGAAGGCAGATGGAACTTTGAGTGAGGCGGCTATTCCTACTGTGATCCAAGCCTTAGAGGTATATATAATCCCAAGTTCTTATATTTACGGGTTGAACTGCATGTTGCTTTGATCTTATTTTCTTAAATCGGATTTTTAAATTCATGATGGAGATGATACATTCCGTTTTCATAGTACACATTTGCTTATTTCTATGTTGCAACAACGTTAACAGTTTTAAAATTATCTGATGAGGCATTGATTCAGTTTTCGAATGCAAATGGTTGTTTTTGGTTTATATTCTTATATATTATGGTCCATTTATAATGAAAGTTTGTTCTATAAAAGTTTGACATTGTAATGGTGTTCAGAAAGATTAGAAGACAATTAGTCAAACATAGGAAGTAACACCATCAACATCTATTCTGATGTTCAAAGTTTTCAATTTGGTTAATGGCATTTTTATCCATTTTTAAACAATTAGTTTGATCAGCTGGAGCTATCGACCTTTCATGGATATTCTTGTATTTAGCCTATCAACCTCTTACACTGCTGACGCATGCCTCGTCTCGTAGGAAATAGAGGGTGTTAGAAATTTGAAAGTTAAAGTTATTGAGGGCATTGCAAGTGTTGAGGTATGTATTGATTTTACAACTTGCTTTTTGCTGTATCATTTACCAAACTGCCATTCATTTCCGCTACTATATGTTCTAAGTTATTTTTATAATTTCGGATAACCGAACTCGAGGAAAATGCTAAGGGGTTGTTATTTTGCAATGAAATTCAGACAAGGTTCAAACTCAAGTTACAACTTTATTTATGTTCATATTTTTTTATAAAATTTGAGTTTGAACTCGAGCTTAAACTCGAGTTTGGGGCTAAATTTGAGTTCAAATTTCTCCTTCAACTCGAGTTCATAAACTCAAACTCTAGTTAATGAACGGTATTTTTTATTATTAAAAATGTCATAATTTTTTTGTTTTAATTCTGATTGAGATGATTTTTTTTCTATGCATCCACAATGAAAAGACGAATAAAATCTCTCCCATACTCTATTAAAAATTTTCATCACCATTGAGTTTTTATTAAAATACTATCTAAATACAAATTTAAGTTTTGACTCGTCTAAACACAAATTTAAAAATAATCTCAATTCAAATGATAACTCAAATGTGCACATTCAAACATAAATTCAAGTTACAACTTCAATTCAAGTTACAATTCAAACTCAATTCAAGATCATTACTTAAATTACCCTAATTTCAAAAATACAAAAGAATAACCCCTAAATTCTCTAGCTGGACCCCATTGGAAGATGGGAAAATGTATGATACACATATGCTTCGTTCATTTCACCGATTTAAATTTTCAATTTCAGTTTTGTTATAGTTAAAAGCTCTCACAAAAAGTTAAATTTAATTTTTTTTAACAGTTTAAAGTTCTTACATAAAATTACATCTCAATTCAAATTGAAAATTCGAATTAACAAATCAAACAAGGTCATAATATGTCAGCCCATAGCAAACTAATGACTAAACTTTATAGATCAGTTTGTCAAAAATCAAATTTCAGTAGTTTTTTTTATTTTTTTTTTTTTTTTATGAAGTCGTCAAATTTTTTTTAATGTTCTTCGGAAGAAATTCCATGCTTAATGTGGATAATATTTTTTACTCTCTCCTTTTCAGTTGGAAAAACTGACGACAGTGCAAGCGACTGGGGTGGCTTCCAGCTTGGTTGAGAGCATACAGGGCTCAGGCTTCAAGCTACAAACATTGAATTTGAGTTTCGAGGATGAAGAGAGTATTGTCGTCTAGGGCGTGATTCATGAATGCTCGTCTTTAGTTTCATAGTTTGCCCAAAAAAGAAAAATAGAAATTTTATTGTTGAAGTTTGGATCATGTCATCTTTGTTGTAGTTAATGAGAATTGATAGTGTTTACAGGCTGTACGCTACTTGGTGTCTGAGCAATATGATCGTCTGCAATCGGCATAGAGAGGAGAAATGATATCATTCTGTTTGAAATTGTTTTCATGATGCAAGTCCCTGATTTTGCAGTTTCCTTGGTACAGGTGTTTTGGTTTGAAATACTTTGTTGAGAGGACTCTATTAAAGATCGTCCATTCGTATCAGGTTTTGGCAGGTGTGTACATTTGATGTGATTTAAATATGATAACGCTCAAAACACACGATTGGTATTCCTACCATAGAAAGGTCTATAGTATAAATACCAATTTGGATGTCACGACTAAATCCTAGCTATTATTACCTATAAGTTCGGATTAATAACTATAAGCTCTCTAATATGAATTCACGCCTTCACAAGTTTTCAGTCTCATTATGGTCTTTCCCAAAAAGGCGAGCACAAACTTGCCAATACATTATTGCAAGCAAAAGACACGCATTTCTCACTCTCATCAAACCCCTTTTATTATTTTTTTTAAGCAAAAAAGGGAATCTTACGTGAAGCATGTTATTTTGCTCTCTTGGTGGGAATAATAGGTTTTATCGGTAAGATTAGTTTATAACGGTTAAATTTGTATAAATTTGTATAAAAATTTAAGCCATAAAAAAATGCACTTATTATAAAAACTATTAAAAAGTTAATCTATAGTATACATATATGTTTTTTTTTGTTTTCATCAATTTGAGTTTAAAATTTAAAATTTATTACAGTAAATTTTTTTTTAAAATAATCACATTTAATTTTTTTATTATAATAAAAAATTTTATATAAAATTATATTTTAATTCACATTAAAAATTTAAATTAATAAATTAAATAATCTTAATTTAAATTAAAATTTTAAATTAATAAATTAAATAAACTCATAATTTTCACCCACGGAGTAAATGCACCTAGCCACTCCAGGCCAAAACCCTTTTTTATTATTTCGATGGAGTACAAATGACCCACTTACTCAGGCTCTCTGTTCATTTCGCTTATTTGAGTTTAAAATTTGAGTTTTATTATAGTAAAAAGCTCTCATAAATAATTACATTTAATTTTTTTATTATAATAAAAAATTCTTATATAAAATTAAATCTTAATTTAAATTAAAAATTCAAATCAGCGAAATGAACGGACACTCAAATTATTTTTACTTTTGAATCAATTGGACAGAGGGTTTGGGGCCTGGACATAAGACGTCTGAACTTTACGTAAAATTTGCATCACCAACAATGTCGTCCGATCATCATCAGCATAAAGCAGGATCCCATTCCTATGCCCATAAAAGCTGGGAGGAAGAAACGACAATTGACAAGTGCAGGGTCTATTTTATGCGTAAATAGCTGGATCACCAGCATGAACTGGTGGATAAGATCTGTACTCTGGTCCATTCCAGACTCCAGTCTCCACTCCCCATGGACATAATTATTGATAATATATAGTACTTATTTGTAAGCTTGTGTTTAATAGGTGGGTCTATTGCGTCGATTCATGGATGTCCGTACATCCCAGAGGCCAGAGAGATATATTTCCTGATCCAATAAGACACTGCCGTTTGGAAAACCTACCTTATTGCCCAATGTCGTACTTCTTTCACAGTCTCATTCAATTTGAGTAATGACAGATTAGGGACGAAATTCATTTTTAAAAAATTTTATTTTTATATAAAAATAAAAATAAAAATATTTTTAATTTTAGATATATATTATTTTTAAAAATATGTTTAATAATTTTATTAAAAAATTATTTTTTATGTAAAAAATTTATTAATATTTCTCTTTTCTTTTTTTTTATTTGAGGGAGAAAAAAAAAAAAAAAAAAATAAAAAATAAATAAAAATTATTTTTTTTTTTTTTATTTTATATTAAATTAAAAATTATTTTTATTTTTATTTTTTTTATCTTTATTATATCAAATATTATTTTAAAAATAATTTTTTTTTTTTTCTTCAAAATATAAAAAAAATAAAAATAAAATCAATTCATTTTTTTCTTTTTTTTTTTTTAAGTCAATAAGGCACTGCCGTTTGGAAAACCTACCCTGTTGCCCAATGTCGTACTTCTTTCACAATCTCATTCAATTCGAGTAATGAGAAAAAAAACAGAGAGATAAGACTTTAATTTCACTAACATGATTAGCGTTTTTGTTTGAGCTGAGCCCTTTTCTTAATGCGGCTTTTGTAATACCTAAAAGACCAGATTAGTGTCATATCCAAACAAACAAGAGGAGGACCCGCAAGTCACTAAACCTCGAGATTTGATGATATATATTTTGTCGGACGCACCTAAATCTAACCAAACACGTTCATGGAAAGATCAAATCAAGCATTGTGTTTCTGAGGAATTAAGCATTGGATACTCTGCTTCTCTTAATGGTTTCCTCCTAAAAGTTTGCTGTATGCCAATTTTGAACAACTTCTTTTCCAGCAAGGGTCAAACAAACCCCATTTGCATCAATTACTAGGAACTGCTTTGGAATGGTTAGGCAAAAATTTTAAGCAGAAATGTATTTAAATTTATATTGATTAATTTTTTTTTTTCTATAGTCATGTAATTTGTCTTTTTTCTCTTTGATTATGAAAAATAAAAAAAAATAAAATGTAACGTGTAATTTGAGAATTATAACCGTTGTATATAGATAATTTATCTGTTATTTTTTAATATTTCTATTTTAACTCTTTATAAAAATATAAATTATCATTAAATCTCTACACATTAAAAACTTACACTCTATTAGATACATTAAGTAAAGTTTAAAATATTCAAACTTTAATAGATCACATTTAATTAGATTTAATCTTATATGACAATTCATAATAGATAATTATTCACGTATAAATCTAAGATTAAATTAATGACCCAACAAAGATATCCTCGCATAGCATATGCATCGTCCGCTATGTTTGAACATATGTCATTTACGGGTGGATTCACCCGAACTCAAAATCTTCTCGAGTAAATTGGGCAATTTCACCATCCTGTTAACTTCCTCGCGATTGTTTTGGAATAGAAAGGTGATGGTGATGCATCCTAACCTAGCATATTAACCGTTCGCGAAGTTTGTCCTCATATATAATTTATTGAAAGGATTCACTCGGACTCAAAAAACTTTCTTGTGTAAAATAACAATCTTACCACCGTCAAATTCCCCGTGGCTGCTTTGGAATGGTTTGTTATGGCATCTGCTACTTAATTTTCATTTTTTTTATAATAATACTGTAATGTTGGCAAGTTGATATATAATATATACATATACATAGCTTCTGGAGTTTGTTCTGCATAAACCGGTCCAAGTCCAACACCTACACTAGGAGAAACACTAACACGGATCTTTCTAGCTCACTTAATGCATTGATTTCCATTTTTATTAATAGTTCATGGCATGACATGTGATATGTCACATGCACTAGTGCTTGAGAGTAAGAGAAGGAAACCAACCCACCGTTAATTGCTTATGGATTTTTTATATTGTGATTGGCCAAGACAATTCAGCAAGCTGTAATCTAGCGTTACCTACCTCTGCCTACACATATAATATTTATACACCAACTGTGTCATGCTGTTTAATGATCCTGAAGAGGGTCAATCCCATATCACAAAATTATTTGTTGGTGCAACAAGAGTCCACATTACTTCGTGAGAGTGACCTGTGGTCCGAGATTCACCGACTCAAGTCTTTTGTTTCCTTGCGGGGGAATAATCTTGGCATTGACTACACAGTGGATTTCATCCCTCATTAATCCTAGTAAAATGAAGTTTTCAATCTCAACTAGGCAATGTTTCGAGCTACTTCATAACTAAAGCCTTCGTAGTTAGAAAAACCCCCTTTTACTACCAGAGACCTTTTTACTGCCATGTGTTTTCAAGCGAAATGCTAAATGCACTCACAAGTAATGTAAAATGCAAGATCTCGGTCTAGATTTTGCAATTGTGCAAAGACCTCAGTACTATTTCTAGTTCCTTTTTTTTTTTTTTTTTGAAAAGAAAAAGAAAACCTTTGCGTTGCAATATTAAATCTGTTGCTTAGCTAATGAATACCAAGAAACCTTTTCTTTCAATTGGGTGATGTTAATATGCTAATAAATAGCACATGTCCGTGTTTCCTGGGCAAGACTAGCACCGCTGACTTTAATTGTCCCATATTTTAATACAAAATGAAGCTGCTAAACCAGGAAAGTTGCAAAAACAAGAGCTAGAAAGTAGCAAGCGAAGAATTGCTTTGCTTGCAAGTTTGGAAGACAGACCTCGTGTGAAGTGTGAACGACATGATGTTAAGAGTTAGAGGTGAGACGAAGAAGAAGAATAGATAATAGTTTAGCAGACACAGTACTTGGGCCACGTGGGTGGAACAACTTAGTCAGATATTGGTCAGCGAGCCATACTTTATGTCTCGGTGAAGAAGCTGGCATGCACAATTCTTTTACTTTAACCATACCACCACCTACTAGTTCTCTCTCCATCTTTCTCTCTCTTCACTGATCATTCTTTCTCACACTATTTATACAGCCACTCTGCTTTTGCTAGAATCATCTGAGAGATTTGTTAGTTTCCTCATCCCCAATGGCTTCCAGAGCTGTTACTGTGCTCCTTCTATTGGCTACTACCTTCCTAGTAACCACAAAGGTACGAAATTTCTTCACTCTTTAGATCTTTTTTACTCTCAAGTCCTCCCACACACTAGGAAGAAAAGCAGTACACTTATTTTTTATTTTTTATTTTTTTTGTTTTTGTTTTTTTTGTTCCTTCTTAGTAGCTAGGTGGCTTTGTAAATGGTAAGTTAAAATACCCTTTTCAAGTTTACGTTTCATTTGATGATTATAAACATAAGAAAGTGTTCCCAACTCTTTTTCACTTGATGGGTCACACTAAACTTATATAAACCAGCAGCTTAAGTTACATTAATTGTCTTTGTCCCATAACACTGCTTTTTTCGAAGTACAACAAAGTCCTCTCTGGTGTTAGCGTTGTCAAACTGATTGGCGAAATCTAACTTTGAAAGTTTTTGACCACTTTGATATTTAGGTTGCTTATGCCGACAACACAACACCATCAACAACATATCCTCCTAAGGCATCTGCCCCTCCTCCTTCAGCTCCATTAGTCAAACCACCAACTCCAGTGGTCAAACCACCAACTCCTGTGGTCGCACCACCACCAACACCAGTGGTCAAACCGCCAGCAACTCCAGTGGTCAAACCGCCGGCAACTCCAGTGGTCAAACCACCAACACCTGTGGTCAAACCACCGGCAACTCCTGTGGTCAAACCACCGGCAACTCCAGTGGTCAAACCGCCGGCAACTCCAGTGGTCAAACCGCCAGCAGCTCCTGTGGTCACACCACCGGCAACTCCAGTGGTCAAACCACCTCCAACACCTGTGGTTAAACCACCGGCAGCTCCTGTGGTCAAACCACCGGCAGCTCCTGTGGTCAAACCACCGACAGCTCCTGTGGTCAAACCGCCGGCGACTCCAGTGGTCAAACCGCCGGCAACTCCTGTGGTCAAACCTCCTGTGGTCACACCACCAGCAACTCCAGTGGTCAAACCACCTCCAACACCTGTGGTTAAACCTCCAGCTCCAGTGTCTCCACCATTGCCTCCAGTTAAGTCCAGAAAAGGTAAACAATGAATCTAAATCTGTTGTTCCGAATTTCCTGTCTTATTGACTGGCCTCCCACATTATTGTCATAGCATTAAGATCTTAGAATTTGACACATCTTGAGGGGAAAAAGATTAAGAATTTGGCGCATATAAATACTAATATTTGGAACTACTAGAGCAATTAAGAGAGTTGTCAAGATATTATTAGATCATTACACATGCATGTGATCTTCCTAGTCTCCTCGTGAAAAATGTCATGACTAATCAAATTTATGGATTATACATATAATAGCCATGAAAACTTTCCAAAATAGGACTGATTTTTTTTTTTTTTTTTGGTGGGGGTGGCAGATTGCATACCATTATGTGACGCAAGGTGCGCATTACACTCGAGGCCAAATGTATGCACAAGGGCATGCGTGACGTGCTGCGATAGATGCAAGTGTGTTCCACCAGGCACGTACGGCAACAGGGAAAAATGTGGCAAGTGCTATTCTGAGATGAGAACCCGCCGCAACCAATACAAGTGCCCTTGATCTTGTTATGATTAGATTAAGAAGCCCTGTGATGTTTAAACTATGAAAAATGATTCTGAGAAAACGATCGTGGTTTTTCCTCCCTTGACTTTCTACTACTTGCCTGCGGTTATGTTATTATGGGATCATTATGTAAGAATAATAGTAATAGTTCTTGGTGTCTTTAGTTGGTTCTTGTCTCATGTGTTGATCATATGTATAATTTTTTTCTTTAAAAAAAAAAAAAGCTTAACGTACGAATCTTGCCTACTTTTGAGATGTATCAACCTTCACAAGAGTGTCTTCTTAAACGTGCAATTCCATGGTAGCGAATAAAAACATACAGTCCTGCTTGCAATTCACCATCAATAAAATTAATGTGTTTTTTTTTTCTCTGATCAAATTTTAATGACTCTGAAGAGGGATAAGCTGCTTAGAAATTGTGGCCTTCTATTCGAATTTTTTATTACAGGAAAAAAATTTAAAAAACAGTTAAATTTAATTTTTTTTTTAAATAAAATTTTTTTACATAAAATCACTCTTAATTCTAATTAAAAATTTAAAATCAGTTTTAACTGATATTTTTCAATAAAAAGGTCCACGTGGCAGTGACGATGACCCGTGGTAGGTTCACCAATTGAGTGTGCTTTTTGGGGGGAATTTATGGCATTTGATTATGCCAGAGAAAATATCCTCCAAACGTATCATAAGCAGTTTTCAATATTATTGGCATTCATTATGCTAGAGGTGTCTCAGCGTCAATCGCCATTGCAGTGTCAAATTCACGTGCCATTACATTTTGATATTTGGTAGGAAAATCACAACTACGCAGTACTAGTTAAGTATTTTTTTTTTTTTTACCCTCTCTTTTTATGTTATAAGTTATAACCATCTATATTTGTTTTTTACCCTCTCGTTTTATGTCCTAAAAAACTTTTTTTTTTTTCAGTGTGTTTTGGTGTCATGTAGTGGGTCTACGTATTTGAAGACATTTAGCCTTGTTCACTTCGCTTATTCGAGTTTAGAATTCAAGTTTTGCTACAGTAAAAAGCTCTCACAAACAATCACATCTAACTTTTTTGCTACAGTAAAAAGCTCTCACATAAAATCAAATCTCAACTCGAATTAAAAACTCGAATCAGCGAAATGAACGGGCCCTATAGCATGTTTACTTACTAAAGATTGAAGAATGAGAGTAGAGAATGAGAATTAATTTCATTTTTTTTTTTTTTTTTTTTTTTTTTATGTTAAAATGAGAGTGAGATTGGTAGGTTCCACTCAAATTTGAGATTGAAGAATGAGATTGACATTCTCATGCCCTCTTAGAATTGAGACTTTTATTCTTAATATTAATATTAATTTACTAACATATTCTTATTTTACTTATAAATACATAATTAAAAATAAATTTTAAAAAATAATAAATGCAACATATATTTATTATTTTATTTGTCTAATATTATAGTATTAGCATAATTATTGTTAAATTTAATATAATAAATATGTACTTTATTTTTTAATAAATTAATAATATATTTTATTTTTTAACACTATTTTTATTTTTATTTATTTTATTTAAATTTTTTTAAAATTTATTTTTATATTTTAAATAATTACACGATTTATATTTATTATTTTAGTACCTAATTATTACACTAAATATTTTAATTATGATTACTCTTAATATAATAAGTTCACAATATATTTTTTAAATTGAAAATATCAAATTGATTTAAAGGGTATAATAATATTTTTACACTTTTTTATTCTGATTCTGGGTGTAAGTAAACGTATGAATGAGATTTAAAATGACTCTAATTTTGAATCTTATCACTAAGTAAACAGTTTATTTTGACTTTAATTTCTCACTCTAATTCTTGTCCACTCTAATTCATACTCATTTAGACTAGTTATGTATCAAACTTATCAGATTTTAAGATGCCTTTCAAAAGGGCTAATTCCATATTTGTTTTTTTGTTTGTTAGCTTCATCTTAGCTGTTTCTGGGCAAAGACGTTGAAATTCCTTCACCAACCCCAAATGATGCGCCAAGTCGTACTATTCTCACACGCTTTCAGTCAAAGCTGATTGACTATATTACAAGCGTTGCTATAGACCTGCGTGTTTGGTTCATAGATTAAAATTATGTGATTAAAATAATTTTTAATTTATATATATTTTTTATGAGAAAAAATACTATAGCGAATCACGAATCATAATTCGAATCAATGAATAAATTCCTCTATCAAACATTATTTAAATTTTTAATTTGAGTTGAAATGTGATTTTATATTAGAGTTTTTTATTGTAATAAAAAATTAAATATAATTATTTTTTAAATTTTATTTTTATAATAAAATTTAAATTGATAAAATGAACGAGACCATAATAACTCTAGTTTTGCTTAAAGAGGTTCCCATTTGCCTGAACTATGTGTGATAAGAAAATTCATATTATAATTTAAATTATAGTTCATAATTTATTATAATATTTTTTTCACAAAAAATACACATAAATTAAAAATAATTTTAATCTATAAATTAAACATCTTCATGTGTGTGTTAATCATGATGTACTTTTAGAGCATTTTGCTTTCAAAATCATGTGTTATTTGTCTTGTACTTGTTAGAGGTTTGTGAAAGCATTTTATTAGTGTCTAATATCGCACGTTGTTACTTTTATTTTTGTACTAATAAAAATGATGGGATGTTTTATACAATTTGTTTTGAGAATATGAAATCATTGCTTGAATTGGAAGATATAAAGGCCCCTTTAGAATTTATTTTAAAATAATTCTATTTTTTATATGAAAATAAAAATAAAAATTATTTTTAAAAATATGTTTTATAATTTTATTAAAAGATTATTTTCAGTATAAAAAAATTTATTAATGTCTCTTTTTGTTCGAGAGAAAAAAATAAAAATAAAAAATTTATTTCTCTCTCATTTTACACTAAACTAAAAAATCTTTTTTATTTATGTTTTTTATCTTATTGCGTCAAATGTTGTTTTAAAAATATTTTTATTTTTTAAAAAACGTAAAAAATAAAAACAGAATCAATTCTAAATACGATCATTGCTTCTTAGTTTCCACTAGCCGCATACAGATTATGCAGCTGCTAAACAATACCATTTGCGTTGAGAGCAGCGCATCTACGTTTGGTAGAGGGATTCGTTCTCTGATTTGAATCATGATTTGTGGTTCGCTACAATATTTTCTCTCACAAAAAAATATACGTAAATAAAAAATGATTCGAATCACATAGTTTGAATCCTCCAACCAAACGTATATAGACTAGGGGAAAAATAAAAAGAAAAGGAAAATACACTATGTTTAAAGTAAATAACATGATTTTAAAAGCTTAATAAATTATGGCATATCTTCATTATTCATAATTAAAAAAATCTATCATTTCCAAATTTATTAGGGTTTTTATCATACTTTTTTTACTCTCTCAACTCTGTATATTGTCTCTCTAATGTTCTGTCATCTCTCTCATTTCTTTCTCCGACGATCGCCATTGCTGCAGACCAAAAATTAATAAAGTTTGATTAAAAGAGTTTAATTGCAAACTTGTATAGAGTTTAGAATTTGTTTCATCAAAATCAAAAGAACGACAACTAATTAATGTCACTTGTTAAAAAATTTATTATAGTTTATAGCAAAAAAATAGAAAAGTTTGTTATAGACCAACATTGCAAATTACTCGTTTTTTATTTTTATTTTTATTTTTTGAGATTTTTTTCTTTGAAATAAATCAAAACTAATTTTTGAAATTCCATTAAAAAAAAAAAAAAAAAACTTTGGAACGTCCGGGCGACTTTTCACCAGATCCGGTGCACAACCAAACTAAAGGTGGCGAGGACCCAATTACGAATTACCAATTCTACTCTCCTCTTTAACAGCGGAAACCAGAGCGGGAAAACGTAACCACGAAGCAAGACCATAGAAGACGAAGAGCAGAGGAGACATGGCTGGTGGCGACGGGATTTTGGGAAACAGAGGCATTGAAGGAAACAGAAAATCGAGCATGTCGAATCCAAGGAAATGGGTGAAGAGCCGAGAGAGATGGCTGGTGGTGTTGGGCGTGATTCTTCACGCCGTTTATATGCTAAGCATCTTCGATATCTACTTCAAGACCCCCATTGTTCATGGCATGGATCCCGTCAAACCCCGCTTCCACGCTCCTGCAAAGCGGCTCGTTCTCCTCGTTGGTTTGTCTTCGCACACCACCTCTTTGTTATATTGCCTCACTGAAAGTCAAATGTTTTTCTGTTGTTTTTTTGGTGTCGATATATTCCTCGTACTACAATGTGAAATGGGTTGTGGTGTTTTTGTTATTTGTCAGCTGCAAAAGTCATAGTTTGTCTAAATATAGCTTTTAAAGAATGAGTTGATATGTTCAGAGCTTCAAATTTCTGCAGCTGATGGTTTGCGTGCTGACAAATTCTTTGAGCCCGATTCGGAGGGAAACTACAGAGCGCCATTTTTAAGAAGTGTGATTAAAGAGCAGGGTCGCTGGGGAGTGTCTCATGCTCGTCCTCCAACAGAATCGAGGCCCGGACATGTTGCCATAATCGCGGGTTTCTATGAGGATCCCAGTGCAGTAACAAAAGGTGGATGTTTCTGTATTTTCGTGCTACCTTCGAGATATTAATTCTCATAGGTATTTTTACTTGTTTTTTCTTTGTTTAAGCCACCTTTGTGGCGTCCCGTTCAGTCAGCTAAAGATACTACATTGTCTTTTCAGGGTGGAAAGCGAACCCGGTTGAGTTTGATTCAGTATTCAATCGAAGTCGGCATACGTTTGCTTTTGGTAGCCCTGATATAGTTCCAATTTTCTGTGGGGCCTTGCCACACAGCACCTGGAAAACATATCCTCATGAATTTGAAGACTTTGCAACTGGTTTGTACGATCTTTAGACACATTTGTCTCCAAGCTGCTATTTTGCATTTTCTTTTAAGCTTCGTGAGAAATACATGTTCCACGTGATTGATTGGAGCATCCTATTATAGGTTTTTTTAAAGTCACCGTACCGATAATGACATGTTAAAGTTGGGTTATTAAGATTTTCGATGCTTTATACGTTTGTTCTTTCTTTATTTTTTGGATTCAATCATGCTTTGAAATCCTGAAAATTTACTAGGGATTCCTTCCTGAATAATTACTTGCTCAGAAACTATCGTGCGATATTATCTTTAGCACAAAGGTTTTGAATTGATGTAAGTTTAATATGCAGATGCCTCCTTTCTGGATGAGTGGTCTTTTCATCAATTTGAGAGTCTTTATAATAGGTCCAATGAAGACCCAAAGTTGAAGGAATTGCTTCTACAGGATAATCTTGTTATATTTTTGCACTTACTTGGTTGTGACTCGAATGGTCATGCACATAGACCATATTCTTCCATTTATCTCAATAATGTTAAGGTTGTTGACAATATTGCCGTAAGGGTTTACAACATTCTTGAAGATTATTTCAAGGACAATCGTACAGCATACATATTCACTGCTGATCATGGGATGAGTGACAAAGGTGAGACTAGACTTGATTGCCTTATAGTTGGGGTGTTATCTGCTCACTTCATTCACTGAATTAATTTGTTTGATCGTTGTATACTGTCCAAAGCTTGCATTAATCAGATAAATTAGTGTTAGTTTTTCCTGGGTTTATATAAATGACCAATTTTCCAAAAAGCATTCAATGTATAATTTAATAATCATAATCTTTGACCAGATAAATGTTGGAATTCAATCCTTTACTCTTCGTCTTTGGTTATTTAGCCTTTATCTGTCACAACTATGCCTAGTTAATTCCTTTGAAGAATGCTTGTTCAAAGTTCAAACAAGCAAATGAATGGTGCTTAAAACATCTTATTAGCAGTTAAAGCTTTTCCCAAGTCCCAAGCCTCAGCCACTTCCTAAAAGTGATGGCTGGTACTGAATTTGAAACATTGGTCTTTGTCCTGGAATATGAATATGTCAACATGACCTTTCAGGTTATATACCAAATTTTTACACAATTATGGTTTTAATGATAGGTAGCCATGGTGACGGGCATCCATCAAACACTGACACTCCCCTTGTTGTTTGGGGTGCTGGTGTTAAATATCCGAGGCCAGTTTCTAGCAGTAACCATTCTGACTCTGGTTTTCGTTTTGTTGATGAACATATGCATGACACACCAACGCCCGCAGAATGGGGCCTTCATGACATTGAAAGGGTGGATGTCAACCAAGCTGATATTGCACCGCTCATGGTTGTACACTTTGATTTCATAAGAATATTTATTTTATCTTGAAGATTCTAGAAGCTGACACATGTTCATCAACTTTTCTGGCAGTCAACTCTTCTAGGTTTGCCATGTCCTGTCAACTCGGTTGGAAGTTTGCCTCTTGACTACATCAACATAAATGAGGTATAGTCCCATATCTAGTGCTCGTTGAGACTTTTTTCATCTGCATAGGGCAAAAAATGTTTGATTTTGGATCTTTCTGTCTGCAGAATTGTAACTTTTTTAGCTCAATGTCCAACTTAGGATGAAGATGTGACAGATTACCTTTCATTATTTCCATGGAAAAAAATGAATTTTTTATGCTTTTTTTTTTGGGACTAAGTTAGTCCAGCATAAAGAGAAACTGACGGTTCTTCGTTTATTTTAATGTTCAGGCAGCAGAGGTTGAAGCTGTTCTAGCTAATACAAAGCAAATTCTGAACCAGTTTCTTCGGAAGTCGCGTATCCTTTTGTTAATGCTTTTTTTTTTTTTTTTTTCCTTTTCTTAGTATTTCAGTTATAGCAAGGAATCTTTTTTGTAAAGCCTTTGTGGAAGGAGCGGGAAATGGATAAATAGTATCTATGGTTTCTTAACAAACTTAGAAATCAAACAGGCTAATTCATTAAGTTTCAAGCCTTTCAAACCCCTGGCCCATTATTTCTCAGTTTTGGACCAAATTGAGGAACTCATAGCTGGCAGAAACTATGAAGCAGCAATGAAGCTAGCCGAAGATCTCCGAAGCTTGGCACTGCAAGGACTCCATTATTTTCAAACATACGATTGGCTGATGCTTATGAGTGTGATTGGTCTTGGATATCTTGGTTGGATGATCTATCTTGTTCTGTACGTGCTGCAATCTTATACTTCATTGCCAGGTGATCTCTTTAGAAAGGAACAAACAGCTTACCAAACACAAGATACCGGAAAAGTAATTCTCCAAGTAATTCAAGTTTGCTATTTCTTATGTAACTATGAAATTACACATCTCAAATACACTTTATGGCAGGTTCAAGTATGTGGATGCCTTTTGATGGCGGTAATTAGTATTCTTCTGCTTCTTGAGCGTTCTCCTCCTCTTTACCATGCCTACACAGCAATGACGGTGTTTTCATGGACACAAATATTTAGTGAATACCGGTTTATAAAAGCATTGTGGAAGCAGTTACATGGAAGAAGAATTTATTACATGGCCAAAATTCTAGCCACCTGTGCTGTGTCAGTATTCATTTCTGAATTTCTGGTATTGGAATCAAACATACAATGAATTATCCTGCACTATGTCAAGGTATAGTGCTAGTATGAATTCTAAACCATATGATCTTGCAACTTTTGCAGGTCAATAGCTTCACAGAGAGGAAACTCTATTCTTGGTATTTCCTGGTTGTGGGAGTTGTTGCTTCAGTTTATGTATTTAAGTCAATTCCATGGCGATCTGGGATACCAATATTTGTTTGTGTCGCGTGTTGGTTCTTATCTATCTTTACCCTAATGCCAGCAGAAATTCCAGATAATACTTATTTAGTGTAAGTCACATTTTCCCTTTCTTTTTTCGTGTGTATTTGGGAGGGGGGTATGTGCAAATTTCTGAAGGGAGGAGAGCATATCTGTAGATACAGATAAAAAAACTAAAATCTGCAATCTAGTAAGCAGTTTAAATCATCCTGAAAAGAAGAAACTTGTAATTTAATCATGCGACGTTGTTTTCATGATGTTTTTTTGTTACATTCTTGTTTTTAGAATTGGGAGTGGAGCCATGATCATCATTATAGGAATTGCAGCAAGGTGGCTTGATCTCCATGCTGAAGGAAATAAATATTGGCTTAGTCTCTGTAATCATGAGATCAAGAAACCAAAGTTTCCCATGCTTTTTCATTTACAGGTGCAAAAGTTACCTTATCATCTCTTGGCATGAGAAGCTCAACCATTTGCATTAACGAATTCTATGGAAATTCTTTTTTTCGTTCAGGCACTTTTGGTTGGTTTATCATCTGTCATGGTGCCGTTATCAACATCTCATAGGACACAAAAACAAGAACTGCTTCCACTACACCAGTTCATTAATTGGTCCATTGCTGGTAAACTTCTGAAATTCTACACTAGTATTTTCTGTTTATTTGTTTTGTTGTTTAGTTGCAGAAGCTTTTTCAGCATTACATCTTAAAAAAAAAAAAAGAAAAAAAAAGAAAAAAAAAAAGAAAAACAAAAATTGTGCATCATTAAGGACTGAACTTACTTGTCTATCTATATTATGGTGTCATAGGTTTCTCAATGGTTCTCCCTTTGTTTTCGGAAAATAGTCTCTTATCCCGGCTTACTTCTATATTCCTCGGTTTTGCACCCCCTTTCCTTCTGTTATCCATCGGGTATGTGTTTTTCATATGCTACGGATTTGATAGTATACATTTAATAGTTTTATGTTCAGACGGGATTTTTTTTTTTTTTTTTCCAATCCATTTTACTCGAAAGTCAAACCCATGCAGATATGAAGCTGTCTTTTATGGTGCTCTCGCTCTTGTACTTATGGCATGGATACTATTTGAAAACACAATTATTTACACGAGTAAGGTGAAAAGATCATCAGCTTCCTTCAAAAATTTGGAGGGTAATATTCTGGAAGCCGATGATAGATACTTGCAGTTGTCTGACGTGAGGATTCCATTAGTTTTTGTAAGTAATATATTTTCTTCTGTTTCACTTACCTAGCTTTATTTTGATGGTGGCCTAAATAGTTCATTTAAACCAAGCCAATTTAGATCCTCAGCATTTTTATTCTACACGATTATAACATCAAAGTTTTCTGTTTCTTTCACTTCTCTTGTGATTTTAGATGGTTTTATTTAATGTCGCCTTCTTTGGAACGGGAAATTTTGCAAGTATTGCAAGTTTTGAGATTTCATCCGTTTATCGATTCATTACCATCTTCAGTGTAAGTAAAGGTTGAAATTCCTTCTGTTTTTTTTTTTTTTTTTTTTTTTTGCCATTTTTCTTTTCCTTAACATCTGTTTTTGCGCTGATATATCCACGTCTGAGTTGCAGCCGTTCCTGATGGCAGCCTTACTTATCTTCAAGCTATTCATTCCATTCATGCTTGTCATGTAAGCATAGTTTCAACTTAACATTGCCCATCTTTTTTCTTTTACACACAAAACCAATGTTTCATATTTACTTGCTTTTGGACTCGAATGCAGATGCGTATTCAGTGCAATAACAAAGATGAACCGACTTCCACGACTGGGATGTTATTTTCTCGTCATATTGTTTTCGGATATTATGACTATCCATTTCTTCTTCCTGGTACATCCCTATTATATTCTAGAGAGGAAATTCTTTCATATTGTCACATGCCTTTAGTAGTCTTACCCAACCCTTTTTTTCAATTGATATCAGGTACGAAATACAGGAAGTTGGATGGAAATTGGCAACAGCATCAGCCATTTTGGAATCGTGAGCGCTCAAGTTGTGTTTGTGCTCTTGCTTTTTGCCCTCACCAACATATACACAAAAGATATCCAAATTAGTTCACTGAAACCGTCCTCTCAGAAAGCAATGTAAGAATCCGCAGCTGAATAGCGGTAATTTAGAACCAAAATCTACCGATTTCCTGAAGAAATGGTGAGCATTAACGGTCTTCATGGAAGCGCTTGTGTTCCGTTCCTCTTCTAAGAGCAGCTTCTGATTCTTCCTCTCCTTTGTTTGGAGAAGTGCTTTTTGTAGAAGTGCTTGTTGCCCGCATAGGATTAGCTTCTGACCAATGGGATTTTTTTCCCCCGGTTTCTCCCATTCATTGTACGACTACAACTGAAATTTTGGTTTTCATGAGAGTTTACAAGTTATCAATACAAGCAGACCATTATCAATTATTTACAGAAACGAGTTCAGAACGTACATCAAATCATTTTGTGACGTCTGACTTGAGATGTTATATTTAGAACCAATGGTGAGTAGTAGCGACTAATGAAGCAACTTCTTTTCTTTTCAAGTTATTCCATTGAACTGTTTTTAGTCGCCAATTAAAAGCAGATGTCTGAGTTTTGACAAATTGACTCATATAGATGGGGACGTGTGTGTGTGTGTGTGTGTGTGTGTAGTTTCGTGATTTAAGTAATAAAAGTATTCGCTTGAAATCATTCAACGGTAAGAAAATTATGGTAACTTATTACAAGTTTAAAACAAAAGTTACATATAAATTTAAACCAAAATCAAATTAGGTTCTCTAAAAGAACTCAAAGTCTGAACATAAGCAAAACGACTAATTATTTTTGAATATTTAGGCTTTGTTCATTCCACCTATTTGAGTTTAGAATTCAAATTTTAGTACAGTAAAAAATTCTTATAAATAATCACATCTAATTTTTTTATTACAGTAAAAAAACTCTCATATAAAATTACATCTCTACTCAAATTAAAAACTCGAATCAACAAACTAAACGGATCTTTGATATTATATAATATTTATGTGCGTAAAATTCATAATATATGTATATCGTGGGGAGGCGGGGCAGGAGTGTGCTTCTCCTTCCCCTGCCACAATTCAGGGACAAAATTTTATCTCCATACATGCCCCTATCTCAATTGATTGTCCTCCATCCTCACCCTACTTCAGAGGATCTCCGTCTCCGTGCGAATTCTTCCATGTCTGTTCCCTTTGTGTCGTTTTCCTAGTTTTGTTCTTAGGATTTTATCTCTTTATTTATTTATTTATTTTATTATTATTATTTGTCTTCTTTGTTTCTTATAAAATATAAATCTGTTATTAGGAACTTTACTTGTAAACAAAGAAAAGCAGCCTTCAGCGTATGTAAAACGGCCGGTTTTTTTTTTTTTTTTAATTCATTTAAAAAACGCAATTGCGGACGAGTTTCTGTCGTCATTCTCAGTCTATTACCAGAAAATGAAGAGGCAGCGGAGAGAGAGAGAGAGAGAGAGGTCCAATAAACACTGTACACGTGGCACTAAGTAGAGCTAATCCCAAAGGCGTAAGAATTAGGGAAAGAATTATCAGTCACTTTTCCACAGAAGTTTAAGTGAGTCCACACACGACGTCGACGAAAAAGTTCGAATGATTCTTATTATGTTTGCAGCTGACGCACAAGAAGGAATATTTCTAAAAGTAGGGGAGAGAGAAAGGAAATTTCCTCCTTCTTACCTTGGAGAGAAGCTAAATGAAGAAGAAGAAGAAGAAGAAGAAGACGACGAAGAAGAAATGAAGAAGCATCCAAGGAATAACACGGATTTAGACGATAACATGTTTCACGTTGACTTTCATAGCCATTGGGTCCTATCTCCGTTTCTTAATTAAGTTTTCAGTTTCATCTTCCATTAATGGGCCAATAACTTCTCAAGATATTTTATTATATTTTATATATATATATATATATATTTACACACACACACACACACATTTCTCCTTCTGCTCTCTCTCCATCTCAAAGAAGATGAAGCTGTGAGTAGAATTTTCTAGCTTCTTTCTCCCCCTTTCTTGTCGGTTATTTTATTTATTTATTTATTTTTGTTGGCGATTTTTCAAATTTTGGTGATATTGCAGTTTCAGCACTGGGTTGGAACAAGCAAATCTGCTGATCAACAGTAACATACTGCTATTGTTATGGAACGATATCTTAGAGCTTTACAAGGACTTCAATAATGCTCATGATCACTCATCTTCGAGTCTCAGATTCAATTTGCGCTACGACCACCAAACGAAATTCACTGTGATTACATTTGTTACTTTGCCTGGTTTTGCCACACACCAGCTTCTTCAAGAAGGTGCTGATTTGGTCCCGTCTTCGTCGTCGATTGCCGCGGAAAGTTTCGCTCTTTTTGGATTTCTACGCCGAAAGGCCGATTTCGCCGTTGACAGAGCTGCCATTACCCTCTTTGACCGCCACCGACACCAGCTTTCTCAGCTGAAAAATGAGGTGCTTCTTGTTTCTCCTCTTGAAATTTCAAAATTTTTTTGTTTTGTTAATCGGAGTAGGAATTGTGAATTGTGATTGCAAATAGCTAGCTCAGATTGCCTGATGAAGAATATGATTTTGCGGACATGTTGACTTTACAGAACTATATGGTTGACCAATTATTTTTCTTTTGATTGCAATTATTGGTTTACTGTTACTAAGAAAAATAATTGAAATGAATGGGCGATCTAATAAAGATTTTTTTAAGAAAATCCCACCATTCTTTTTCATTCTCAAAAAAAAAAAAAAAAAAACCCAAGATTTTGTCAAATTATTGGATTGTTACTTTTCCATAATATCTTCCTAATGAGTACTCATACGTATGATGATTCCTTTACCTCCAAAAATGCCCGTGAGACTTGGAACGTGACTAGTTCACTGTTCATAGTTCCTTTTGCACAGATTAGGAGCCTCTTTTTTTTGGCTAAACGGATTAGGACTAATTTGAACCTAACTTCTTATACTTTACAAATTAAATGCAGATAAACTATTCATACCCAATAATTGTCACTGGACACTCTCACGGAGGCTCAATTGCTTCGCTCTTCAGATTAGGAGCCTTTTTTTTTTTTTTTTGGCTAAACGGATTAGGACTAATTTGAACCTAACTTCTTATACTTTACAAATTAAATGTAGATAAACTATTCATACCCAATAATTGTCACTGGACACTCTCACGGAGGCTCAATTGCTTCGCTCTTCACGTTATGGCTCCTAGAAAGCGTCAACTTCTCAAACACCAAACGCCCAATTTGTGTCACATTTGGTTCACCCCTTATCGGTGACAGCAACCTGCAAAAGACCCTGTTTCTATTCTCTCCTTGGAACTCTTGCTTCCTTCATGTGGTCTCAAAACAAGATGCAGTACCTAGGAAGTTCATAAACCATAATGCTAATGACTACAAGCCATTTGGGACATTCCTCCTGTGTTCCAATTCGGGTTGTTCTTGTTTCGAGGAGCCCGATACCATTCTTAAATTGTTGGGGACAACTGCCTCAGAAGGTTCCGATCAAGGAGGTGATTATGGAAACATTTTGGAAACTCTTAAACGCAAGGCCTTATTCAAGATTGTATTGGACGCCGACTGGGCTAGTAGTCCGTATGCAGCAGGCATTGTTACACAACTCTCAGCAATAGAGGCAAGTCCTATCTACTCTTTCTATTGTTATTATTATTAAATTATTGTTAATCTCCTTTCTGGTAATGAAACAAGTTATTCTCAATTGAATTCTGTGACTCCACTGCAGTATAACCTGAATGAAGACATAAACCCACTCGTTGAAAGGATAGAGAAACAGGAAATGAAGTTCCTAATGGGAAAAAGGAAAGTTAATCCTGACAAGAAGTTGAACGAGGCGAAAATAAATATGGCGAAACTCGAATGGTACAAGAAGACCTCCAAGGATAAGGGAATTGGATACTATGACAGCTACAAAAACAAGAGCTTTATGAGTGACATAAACGTTGAGGAGATTGTTAAAAGATTGATCAACTACTGGACAGACGTGGTTGAAGAAGCAGACAAGCAGCCTCAGGAAGATGGAGCCTCCCTACGGACTCGATGGCTTTTCGCTGGTACAACCTATATGAAGATGGTTGAGCCACTTTACATAGCCGAGTACTACCATGAGAAAAGTCCTCCGGACTATGAAAGTCACGGAAGGCTTGAACACTTCGTCCGCTTGGAGCAATTGTCCGCTGCAGCGAAGAAGACCAATAAGAGCATTTCAATTGAGAAAAGAAAGAATGTTGCTTATATTCTGACTGAAGATTCTTGCTTTTGGGCAAAAGTTGAGGAGGCTATCAATTTATGCAAATTGATGAAGAAAGAAGAAGCAAGTGTTGAAGAGAAGAAAACTTGCGAGGAGAAGTTGAAGAAGTTTGAGGAGCATGTGCTGTTTTTGCTCAAAAACTATTCAGTGTCTCCTGAGATATTCTTGGGAGGAAGCAGCTTCATGGACTGGTGGAAATGTTACAAGGACGCTATGGGAAGATCCTATTCCTCAGAACTCACTAAATTCATGGTGAATCGAAAATATAAAGACTATTCCGAAGGGAAGCTCTGAATTATAGATTGTTGTTACCCAAATCCCACTTCATTGTGCTACTTTCTGTGTTTGCTTTCTAAGATAATTTTTGTCACTTGTGTAAACTTCTATAAACTACAACCAGTGCAGCATAAACCTTGGAGTTTGTATATTTCATTTGGTAACTCATTTTTATCATTGGACAATATATAGAATATTCAAGAACAGTTTGGTCATTTTAAAAAAAAGTAAACCTAAAAAAAAAAAAAAAAAAAAGGGATACCGTCATTAATTAAACCTAAACAAGGAACAGTTTGTATATTTCTTTATTCAATTAATTGTCGTTTTTTTGGCTTTTCTGTCATTTTCTCCATTCAAGTCGTTTCAATGCAAATCGGCTTATTCCTCAGTTGTCTAGAAATGTCTACTCGTCATCATGTCCTGTTGTTTTTATTTGTGATCAAATATTGATTTCCGTATTCTTTATTTCTGGTATCAGAAGTTTAATTTCCGTATTCTTTATTTCTTTTAATTATTGATAGTTGGATCTATTTCATTCTTCTTATTCCGTTTTTTTTTTTTTTTTTTTTTTTTTTTTTTTTTTTTTTTTCCCATCCTATTGTCACTTATCCATTTATCGTTGCTTTTCATATTTCTCGTCTTCAACATGTCATGTCGTTTTTCCAGTCAAGTCAATCCTTCTTTTCTTGAGTAGTATATAAATGCATTTTGATTAGTAATCTGTCACGAGATAGAAACATATATTAAAAAGAGATGGTACATCCAATAAAAATCTTTCTCAACCCACCTGAGGCTAAGTTGATGACTTTTCCGTTAAAGTAAAACATAAATTTAAACTTGTTTAATTGTGAATTCAAATTTTTAATTTAAATTAAGATGTAATATTTTTTAAAAACTTTTTAATATAGTAAAAAAAATTAAATGTGATATTTTTTTAAAAAATTTAACTATAAAAATTTAAAACGGAAAATTTTAATCAGTAAAATGAGCGAAGTCAGAGAATTTCTAGTCAGTCCTGGTGAGACATAAGGCCCGTTTAGTTCGTTAATTTGAGTTTTTAATTTAGAATAAAATGTGATTTTAATTAAATGTGATTATTTATGAAAACTTTTTACTGTAATAAAACTGAAATTTTAAACTTAAATTAACAAAATAAATGCACCGGGCACAAATTACAATAAAAGAATGTTTGAATTGTGATGTTTTAGTAAGTACCCACCTCCCAAGGTGATGTCTTTTCCGCCAAAACAAACCGAAATTTATCACAAGGAGTCGGCCATCTCAAGACATTGTTTGGCCCAAGTCCGGTAAGATCTCAGCTGTGATACAAGTGTCACGTTGAAACTACTTCAGCCCTACACACATGCACACACACAAAAGAAAAAATTAATAATAATAATAAAAAGAGTGTGATGTTGAACGTTGATGGGCCAAAAAAGAATCACACCGTCTATTGAGGCTTAGGCGGGACCGGCCTGTAGCCCATCACATGCAGTCCTCCACCTAACCATCTTCCCTCCGATTATTTGCCCATCCATAGAGATCCATTATCTGTTTATTTTACTATTTAAACTTAAAATTTAAATTTTATTATAATAAAATTTTTAAAAAAATAATCATATTACAATAAAAAATTTTCATAAAAAATTACATATTAATTTAAATTAGTAAAAATGCCTTATCATCGAATGACATTTTTTTGTTTCACCTTTTGAATTGAACTTGCCTGGTATCAGAGTACTCGAAAGCTTTGAGCTTTCACCGACACTTTTGTAAAAGAAAGTAAGTTGGATTACATTGGGCACTAAATGCACTAAAATAGAGAAGAGATGGAATCCAAAATCATATCGACGGTTCGGGTTCAATCCAAAATATGTAAAATTACAAGTCAAATTTATTCAAGAATTCTTTTTTTTTTTTTTTTTTCGCAGCTCTTCTAATTCTGTTTTTTTCTCCATAAAAGAGAATAATTGATATGTATAGCTTATTTAGTTCGTTGATTTAAATTTTTAATTTAAGTTGAGATGTGATTTTATGTGAAAATTTTTTATTATAATAAAAGAGTTAAATATGATTATTTCTAAAAAAAATTTACTGTAATAAAATTTAAATTTTAAACTCAAATCGATAAAATAAATGAGATCGTAATAGTATCCATTCCATTTGAACGAGACGTCCAAATCCAACCATGTTTTCTGTTGTCTTCCAAGTTCTACCGCATCATAAAATACCAGAAGGATAACAGCTGTTTTAGGATGGGTCCCATTTTGAGCAAAACCCAACCGCGTATAGACGACCAAGATGGACGATGGATGCCAATTAGGTGTTTGAAAGTAATGATGGGCATGATCTCTCATGTGCCCAACGAAATATGCGCCAAATTCGACGTTACATTTTTAAATACTTCAATGATTAAACTATATGTCATTTACGAAAAAATCCATTAAACTTGTACGTCATCTTTTTTTTTTCTTCTTGCTCGTCTTTTATCTTGTTTTACATTGCTCATTGAAGGTTTTATTTGATTTTTTGGATTCAAAATTTATTTATCATGACTTTTATAAAAAAATGTTTATTTCTCTAAAAAAAATTCAAAATTTATATCTTAAGTTTAATAAAATTTTATGAATATTTTTTATTCCTTTTTCAAAAATTTTAAATATTATTTTCATATTTATTAAATAAAATTAATTTTTATTCTTTCTTGTCTAAAAATATAAGGATTTGTTTTCACTCTCTTACTTCGTTATTTCCGCCAATTGCTCTCAAACCTCGATTTCGTAAATAAAACCAATACAAAAGTGTCTCCCTTTTCTCTAATTGGAACGGGGAAAAAATATTGTATTTTATTCCACCGCATTGTCGACAACAATTAACAAACGCACCGTTTTGCAAGCCGCAGGTTCGTGACAAGCAGTAACCGTTCGATTATGACTGGAGTCAAAAAAGGGACCCACCTCCGATGCAGTCTCCAGTCTTTCTGATTTGTATTCCCTGCCTATGATCAAATCAATCATAGCTCACCTTGCCTTACGACGTCGTTTGAAACGACAGGTGTGGGTATTTACGTCATTTAAAATTGCTCTTTAAGTTTATCTACTTACGTGCCGCTTTTCTTAAGATGATGTCCATTGTGCTTTGCTGGAACTGACCACAGCTAAAAAGGACACTACTCACTGTACCCCACGCGCCCGAAAGTCCACTCGCTAATAATAATAATAAAAAAGGGTCCACGACCTTTGAAAAAAACATATTAGCCTATCGTTGGTAAACTGCTTGTCAAGTCGGGATGTTTAAAAAATCCGCTAAATTGTGAATACCGCATTCAAATCAAATCGAATTAAAGTATTAATAATTTTTAATTTATTAGATAGTTTAATTTTTTTTAATTTAAATTTTTAAATTATAAATCGTTTAATAATTCACTTAAATATATGCATATATAATATTTTAAAATTTTAAAATATTTTTATATTTATTTTAATTTTGATTGATCATAATAAAAGTTTTTATTATGGTAGCAATTCGTGTCACGTGTCGTATTTTGATCGTTTCTTTTTAAATTTACAATCAACCTGAATGCGATCCGTGACACGAAATTTTTTAAAAATCACAACACAAACACTGCACGACCACTTTGCGGGTTGACACGACACAACACAAAAATGACCTGTGAGACGAATTGATCCGTGAACCTGAAATTGACACTAAAATTGTATACTTTTATTTAATTTTTTACATATTAGAAATAACTTAAAATTCATAACACACTAAATTACAATAACAACCATTGAAATTAAGCAAATAATATATAAGACTTTGAGTATAACTATCATAATATCACAAAGTTCATAATAAAAACAAAAATATATAATGAAAAATATATGTATTTTTTAGTTTTTTTATGAGTTTCGTGTCATGTTCGGGTTAGATGAGTCCAACCTGAAATTAACAAGTGTTTTTTATGTCTATTTCAGGTCGACTTAATTCTCACTTGAACTTCTTTTTTTTCAACCCTAACTTGCGAAATTCGTGTCGTTTTCGAGTCGTGTTATCGTGTCATGACTCATATTGTCGGTTATAGTTCTACATGTATAAAATACACCCTATCATATTTTTGTTGGTTTTTGTATTAAAACTTTAAATTGTGAATTTTTCGAGATTTATTAGTTTTAAGTTATATTGTGAACTTGAATCTTTATTGTTATTTTTACTGATTAATGATTTTATAATTTTTATGAATTATTAAAAACGTTTTTAGTCTTAAACTTAAATCGCTTAAACCAATTATGAGTGATTTAGTTTAATTTGATTTTTGTTAAAAATATCAAACAGTCTAAAAGAAAAATTATTTAAATTTAGTTGGTGGTTTCTTAAATAAATAAATAAAAAGCCCAAACTGACTACAAACACCTTTATAATTTTTTTTGTGATTATTCTAATTAAAAACTAGTGAAGCGACTATTCTATTTTTCCCAATAAACTAGCATGTTACAAAATATTCAGTTTCAGAATTTAGTAAAAGTAAATAAGTAGTTTCGTTGTTTATCTCTCATTATTTGACCTTTTTTAACAATTTAAAAATTGTTTATTTCGTATATTTAAATTTTTAATTTAATTATAATGTGATATATTTTAAAAATTAATTATAATAAAAATATTAAATGTGATATTTTAAAAATTTTTAATTATAAAAATTTTAAAAATGAACTAGACCTTCGAAAGCATATATGTGTTATTTACGTGAGTTTTTCTAATCCTGACCAAACTTCCCGTGACAATTTGTAAATTAAAAAATAGAATTTTTAATACGATTATTTTTATTTGATAATTTAGCGCGTATTTAACAGTAAGAATTTTGGTAAAGGATATTCTGACTTTTCTGGACAGCCAGCTAAAACTTTTTACGCGGAAAAAAGAAAAGAAAAAGAAAAACCACGCGCCAGAGGTTTCAGAACGGCACGCTTCCCGTGATTGGAGGAGCAAAAAAAAAAAAAAAAAAAACAATCACAGTTCACACTTGACTGTAGATTGTAAAACCCTCCCAATCTACTTCTCTCACTAGAACTCCCACACACTCTCTCTCTCACCACTTCATTTGAGCTAAAAAGCCCGATCCTTTATCTTAAGACAGAGGAATTCAATCACCCCAATCCAAACACCTCTTAAGTCTCAACCATGGCAATGGCGATCATGCAAATTCAAAATCTCCTCCTTCTCTTACTCACCATTTCCATGGCGGTAGTGGAGGCGAAGCCCAGAGGGAGTGGAGCAAGAGCGGCATCTCCGAGGATGTACACTAACTACTACCGAAAATCGTGTCCGAGATTCGAGCAGATCGTGCAGGACACCGTCACCAACAAGCAGATCGCGAGCCCAACCACCGCCGCCGCCACAATCCGGCTCTTCTTACACGACTGCCTCCTCAACGGCTGCGACGCCTCCACGCTCCTCTCCTCCACACCCTTCAACAAGGCAGAGCGCGACGCCGACATCAACCTCTCCCTCCCCGGCGACGCCTTCGACGTCGTCGTCCGCGCTAAGACCGCCCTCGAGCTCGCCTGCCCCAACACCGTCTCCTGCGCCGACATTCTCGCCGTCGCTACACGCGACCTCCTCACCATGGTCGGCGGCCCCTTCTACACCGTCCCCCTCGGCCGCAAAGACTCCCGCGTCTCCCGCGCCTCAGATGTCGACGGCAATCTTCCCAAACCGACAATGCAGATCTCCGAAATCACCCGAATCTTCGCCCAACGAGGCTTCTCCGTCCAGGAAATGGTCGCCCTATGCGGCGCCCACACTGTCGGATTCTCCCATTGCAAGGAATTCAGCGATGGGATCTACAATTACAGCAAATCTTCCCAATGCGATCCCCAATACAATCCTAGATTCGCCGCCGGATTGCAGAAAGCTTGCGCTGATTACCACAACAACCCGACATTGTCCGTCTTCAACGACATCATGACTCCCAACAAGTTCGACAACATGTACTTCCAAAACCTAGCGAAAGGATTAGGGCTTCTGAAATCGGATCACACTCTGAACAGCGATCCGGCGACGAAGCCGTTCGTCGACCTGTACGCCAGGGACGAAAACAGGTTCTTTAAGGATTTTGCTCTGGCGATGCAGAAGCTCAGCGTCTATGGAGTCAAGACCGGAAGAGCTGGAGAGATTAGACGAAGGTGTGATCAGATTAATTAAGCTTACTCAGTTGAATTAATCTTAATTAATTACGTTATTGTTGTTGTCCTTGTTGTTTATTGAGTGGTGGTTAATTGGTTGAGGGCAATTTTCTCTTCAAGTCTTCTTCTTTCTTGGTTCTGTGAGGATTAATATTTGTTCTGTATACATGTTTTGTTGTATCAACCAGATACTTACTGAACTTAAAAATGATATACTTATTTATTTTCTTCTCTGTTTTCTTCAAATTGTGTGAAGTTACGGAAAAAGTGGCGGTTATTAATGTGAATTAATTGTAGATTGGGTATGGGGCAGCGTGTTAGTGTTTGTAGTAACCCAAGAGATGAAAACTATAAGATTATTTATAATATAATTAATGAAGTGATTAGAGTAAAGCTTTTTGATTAAATTTTTGGGTTGAACTTCGTCTGTTCTTCTTGTTTTGAGCAATAATTGTGAGACTTTTGTTTGGCCTCTGTGAGTTGGGTTTTGCATGTGCGTGGCCGTGGCATTACGTTATCTGATTCTGTACTGAAGAATCCTTTTTTTAACATTTTGCTAAAAGTGATCGCTTCTCAACACCTGGGGAGGCCAGGCCACAGTGAAAAAAAAAAAAAAAAAAAAAAAAAAACACGCAATGTCTGAAAAGGGAAACGACACCTGACAGGCATGTGCTAGTTGGGGCTGCGATAAAGACAGCATGCCATGATGAATTTTACCAAATTCAATGTGTTTTTGTCCTCTTGATTTCTTCTTCTCTCTCTTTTTTTTTTTTTTTTTTTTTTTGGTGAGTTTGGTTCTGGTTTCTGAATAGGAATCAGAACCACGACATATGAAGAAGGAAACAAACTTTTGCGAGGTTTGTAAGCTTAACTATAAATCTTGGAGCATTGAATGGGAACTCCTTTTCTACATTGGTTTTCACTTTTCATGTCATCATTTCGAGTTTCAAAACAGAAGGGGACTTTTACAAATGTGATCGCAATTTTTGAGATGATTTCTTGTCACGCAAAAAAAAAAAAAAGGGGCACAATAACAAATCTGAAATACAAAAAGTACTCTTGACAATATTATACTGGGTTATTGTGCAACTGACAGTAGTATACTAGCATGCCATGATTCCCAAGGTATTCTACCGTGTCACTGAAAATTTTGATGCTACTGTATTACCGGTAGTGGCCGACCATGCTACCAGCTCTCTAATCTATTGTGCAACCTGAAATTTCTCAATGGAATACCAAAAGTACACAAGAAAAGAACTCAAGGGAGAGGAGGCAGGGGGAGTGTTGCCGACAGCGGAGCAACACTGAAAGGAAGGAAGATCATGCGTTGACACCACCTAGTTAGGGAAGATCCAGACATGGCACTCCCATGCAAGGGAGATCTCACTGATCTTTGGCGTTGAACGACAAGGAGTGCACAGGTGACAAAACCTTATGCCAAGAATCTAATTGGAATGGTTTGGATGAATTTTGGGCCTCTCTCTATCAAACTTGGTTGGGCTTTCGCTGTATGAAAAGCTGGAAATCACGTGCGGGTCAGTGGGGAAAGGAAAATGTGGGCCACAAATGTTGAACCATAGAGCCCTGACCGTATCATGGGTGGGGACGTGGGGTTGAAATTGAAGATTGAAGGTTGAAAGTTGGAGTTGGTAGAGGAAATATGATAGAGTGAAGTTGATTGATAAAGTTGAAAATGACTGTACTTGAGGGTCATGACCATGCATGTCTTGCCTTGGTTTCCTCTTACCCATCCCTTTCTTCATAGTTTACATCCCATTTCCCAACCCAAAACTGTTTCAAGCTAAACTCTCTCTGCACTTCGTCTAGCTTTCAATTTAATCCTGTTAATTCATATTTCATTCCAAGATGCAAACTGTGGAACTCTTACAAGCAAAGACGAGTTCCTGTTTTCCTCTTTCTGCGGGGAATTGCTCAAGAACCGACACACACAATGGCTATGTTTAGTAAGTTGTATTGTACTGTATTGTATAAGGTGTATTATATTATATTATATTATCTTATCATAATGTAATATAATATTTAGTGTATTGTATAAGGGTTAAAATGGAAAATTTTAATAATGTGTGGTCAAAATGTAATTTTTGAAAAATTTAGAGTCAAAATATAAATTTTAAAAAGTTTTGGGTGAAATTGTACTTTTATAAAAATTTTAGGGTCAAAATGTATTTTTGTAAAAGCTTTAAGGTCAAAATGTAATTTTTTAAAAACTAAATTTGTATTGTGTCACCTTAATTTTTTACCAATTTGAGGCTTCAATATGACCTATATCATCTTAATTCTTAATCTCAACTTCTAGTCGTATTTAATTCCGATTTAAATCATTAATCTACTATAAAATAATACAATATAATTATATTAATTTATTATTTATATTAATTTATATAATACGATAATTACATTAAATATTATATTATTATATAATACGGTGCTTTACGGTCAAAGAAACATGCCTCCAATATGTTCAGCTCTTGTTTACTGATTAGAGTTTGGTTAATTTTACATCCATCAGTTGGGCCTTCGGCTTTTTCTTTCATAAGAATGAAGTCGTGGCACACAACTTCCATTTGTTGGTTTTCGAAAAGAAACACAAAGGACTGGAAATTTCTACCAAAAATAAGAATAAATCATTGTTGGTGTTTTATAATTATGAGTTTGTACCATTTGAATTTCAGTTAGTGCTCCAACTTGATCCCATTTACTACATTTGAGCCTAATCGAAAATCATATAAACATATTAGAAAAAACGGAACTTGTATTCCTAGGTGTAAGACACTTGACATGACTAGAGCCAAAAGACATCACAAACTAAATCCTAATTAGAGCTAGAAATGCTTTGTAAAGAGAAAATGTATAAAACTCGACTACGAAAGGAATTAACACATATACATAAAACCAAAAAGAAGAATATGAACAACGGGCACAAATTAAACTTTCTCAAGGCCTCGTTTTTATTTACACTTTCAAGATTCCTAATTCGAGCGAAAGAAAACTGAATGAGAGCAAAGCACAATACAATAGCCAACTTCTCCATTTTCCAACCTAAAACAAAATTCCTGTAAACTTCTCCAAATAATTACAATGTAGGCCCTCCAAATAAGATAAAATAATAACTGACGAAACGCGCGAAACGAGTCATGAACTCCAACCCCTCGATCAAAACTAGGACGAGTTAGCACTTGACCCACCGATTCCATCCCCGAGTCCGAACCGAGTCTCACTCTCGAAGTCTTCGTTGAGCAACTCCTCCCAATCCACTTCCTCCTCCTCCTCCTCCTTTCCCTTCATTACCTCTAGCACCATCCTCGCCTTTTGCCTTGTCCTTGCGCTCTTCGTCGCCTCCACCTTTCTCAGCACCTCCACCACCCCCGCCTCCTTCGCCAATGCCTTGAAACGCAACCCGTTGTGACTCAGTGCATACAACACGCCCACGCAACTCTCCTGAGTCGACTCGGGTACCAACTCGGCCCTTCTCAACATACCCAACAACCACTCCACCGCACCCGCATCCAACAACGCAACCCGCCCGTCGACACTCGAGCCCAAATTGCATAAAATCAGCAATATCCGACCCGTCATGTGGCCCGTCTTGGCCATGTTCAGAAGAACCGGAACCGCCCCGAGCTTAACGAGTTTGAACCGGTTGGTCTGAACGAGTGAGAGGTGGTACAGAGCCAGGGCCGAGTCATGCCGAGTCCGCTCGCTGTAGGCTCGGAGCAAGTGCAGCAATGGCTGTAAAGCTCCCAAGACGCCAATGGCGGTCTTGTTGTCGTCGTCTAGGGCTAAGCTGAAGACCGCACCGGCGGCGTGCTCCTGAGCTTCAGGGGACCCACCCTTGAGGACGTCGATCAGAGGAGGCACTATTCCCGACCGTAGGATCTTGATCTTGTTCGACTTTTCCAATGATAAATTAACCAACGCTGCGACCGAGTTCACCTGAACACCCGTGTACTTCGAGACGATCAGAGATCGTAGGGCTGAGAGAAGCCGGTAAGTGCAGAGGTGGGCCCGGGTGTCTTCTCTGGTCCGCGTGATCTTTCTCAGAGAGATCAGAGCCTCCTCGACCTCGAATACTTGTTGGCTTTTTAGACTCATCACTATTTCCTCTTCTTCCGAGGAAAAAGAAGAAGAAATACTACGGTTTGGGGCTTCAATTTCCGACGACGACGACGAGGAGTTCGAGAGCGGAATTTCCGACGACGACGACGACGAGGAGATCGCGAGCGGAGCCGGCGGGGTCATACGCGACGTCATCATTTCAACGGACTCCTCCGAGCTCGAGGAGAACTGAATACGACGCCGTGCGATCTCGGCCGCCAAATTCAGTCTAGGGCTTTCTCTGACCGTCTGTATCAGTTCCTTCTCGGTGACGACAACCACCATCTTCTCCTTCTCCTCTGTTTTGGTTTTGCTCTTTGGACTTTGGGAGCAGGACGCCATGAACGTACGGAGGAGCTTCTCCGCGGAACTGGAATCAAGAGGCTTGGGAGCGTCAATGGAGGAGCTTCGACACCAGGCGGTGATGGCGGATTTTAGAGCCAAATTGGGGATTATGGAGGAGAAATCGGCTATTGAATCATCCATTAGAATGGGCGTAAAGTTGAGAGCTTTACAGGCATCCACGCAGGCACGCTCGAAGGTGTGGCCGGAAGAGACGATAACAGGGTCCGCCATTAAAGAACCAGTGATGGGACAGAGAAAATCCCTCGGAGGCTCCTTCTTCGGTAATTCATTCTTCAACGGAACAGTTGAATTCGATGAAGACCTCTGAAAAATCTTCCATTTACTCCTGGTATTTCCTGCTTCTGTGCCCTTCTTCTCTGCTTTTTTCTCTTTTTTGCGTTCACGTTGTTTCTTCTCCACGGGTTGGTGGATCATCAACGTCATCATACCCTCCTGAAACTCCATCTTTTTCCCACTCTTCTGCCAAAAAAAAAAAAATCAAAAGCTCTTCAGTTTCTTAACTTGTCATTGGTTTTCTGATAGTCGGAGAAGACGGTGAAAGAGAGAGAGACATTGAAGGCGGTGGAAAATATGAACTGGGTTTTGGGTTTTTGGTGATGGGGAATGATGGGATTCTGATTCCCTGGCTTTCGGGAAAATCAGGCCAATCAGAAAAGAATAGGTGGTGCAAACACGGAACTACTCAACAATATCGCTTCTCTGGCTTCACCTGAATTACTTTAAAAATTCAAAAAGAATAGATAAACCCCGTCCTTTTGAATTTATCTCAGGTTATTTTATTTTATTTTTTAAGGATCAGCTGCTTACTCAATTAGTAAATTTTTTTTAATTTAAAACTTTTAAATGATGTGTCATATTGTGATTAGTTAGACATCATTTTAAATATCAAAATTAAACATATGACTTAAATCTAAATAATAAACATAGAAGGACAAATGGTAGAATAATTCTAATACAAATCTTAAAACAAATCTAGTTCTTATCAATAATCAAACTCAAAGAAATATTAAGATTTAAAATAATTCCACATAACTTAAAATAAATTCTATTATTATGTATTTGTTACTCATCACTCTCTTTTTTGGGACGAAAACCGGTTATTTCTAATGCAACATTTGATACTATGACTGTGGAAGAGTAACTACTAGTAAAAGTACTAACAACCAGACCACCCCTTTTACTGGTCCTTTTTTTTTTCCCTTTGGCTTTACATGAATTTTTTGTTTTCTTTTTTCGTTTATTGCTATTGTTTTACAAAAATTTATTACTAGTACTTTACAGACTAAACAGGTTTTCACTCCGTGACATAATAGAAACTCACTATAAGAGTTTCTGTCTGATATGGCGTTTCCTGGACCATTCCTTCTGATTGATTAACCTTTTTGATTGGTCACTTTTTTATAGACAAATACAAGCTGCTCAAGACCAAGCTGCTTTATCCCACTATACTCACTCGTTGAGAAAATCAAAAGGTGAGGAGGACCCCTCACACTTTCCCCTTTTTCCTCCAAAAGATTTTTATTTCCTTTTGTATTGGTGGAAGATGCCTCTCTCTCATCACTTTGCATGGAGATATTCCAACTAATTAAGTCAGCAATAATGGCACTACCTTCATCATTATTGCATGCTTAGTTGCTAAGTTTCTGGTGTATTTGTTATCGACTTTGTAAGTGTATTAGGCTGGACAGGTCTCCTTTTTTTCTTTACCAAAGTTATCGATTCTTTTTGGCTGCTCAACACATGCCTAAAGATTATTTACTTTCATTTCTTCCAATTTTTGGACAGATCTAAAACATGTTCCATAACTTGGGGGTCTTTCACGTTAATTGTTGTGGTTACTCTTGATTCTCCTTTTAAAGAAGGCCAATTTGTTTCCTTTGTTTTCTTTCAAAAATGATACTAATTAGTTGAAAGTGTATTGCAGTTGTAGGCGATTATGATCGAACTATATTCTTCTATTTCATCCAATTCTTCTTCCCAAAATTTATTTATTTATTTATTTATTTTTTTTTTTGGGGGGAATCCTCAGCTTTGTTTTGGCACTCAAGTAATCATCTTAGTAGAGAATATGCTCAATTATATTTATATATGATTATAACACAAATCAAGTTACCTAACTATGCACGTGAGGTACGTGCATGGTTTTTTCTAAACTAAGAAGAGGTCCTACATCCATGAGCAATGTTCAAAAGCCTGAATAATTTGAGCTAATTATTTAGCTGTGCTTGTCTTTGCCACCCATTAAACCATGTATCCTTCAAGTGTAGGACCCACTAACTCAACAAGTAAACAGAGTTTTATTCTCCGGACGTCTATTAGCATCCAAATACAGCATCTAGAAAGATCTTTTGTGGTAATCTAGATGTGCTCCCCTTCTTGTATGTAAATTTGTAATGCGTGCTTTTTAGCTCTACAAAAAGAGTGCAACACCTTTACAATTGGCATACACCTTTTTCGTTTGTTATTAATAATAGTCGAGCAATAACTCCCCCACAACTCTTGTCTAGTCCTCATGGATACCTGTATGGTTGGTTGAAAGGCGAAACACTATTTTTCAGTCTTCCCATTCTGTTTTGTTTTTAGACTCTGGGAATATAACTTTGCCTGCATTATGCTTTAACAATTGGCCCCGTTCACTTTATCAATTTAAGTTTAGAATTTGAGTTTTATTACAGTAAAAAGTTCTTAAAAACAGTCACATTTAACTTTTTTACTATAGTAAAAAGATTCTCACATAAAATCACATCTCAACTCAAATTACAAACTTAAATCAACAAAATAAACGAGCTTAAATTTATAAATTTAGACAGAAAATATCCTTTTACTTTTCTCTGAATTTGACTCCTGTTTTGGAGGCACAAGAACTCTTTTTCCCAAATATATAAAATCTTTACCATTTTGTCTTTAGAGGATTGGCCTCTTTTTTCTGCACTTTAGTTTCTGGAAACATATTTTGTTGATTTTTCCAGAGTAGGCACAAATGAAAATGAAGGTTTTTAAGAATCATTGTGAAGCTCAATCTAGATTATACTGATGAAGGCTAATTTAGGATTGCAAATTGCATGTTTTCCGGTCAAAGGTGCTGCTTTTCAGAATGAAAGTAATTGCCTTTAGGCAAATTGCTTGAAACATCACTTCAGCCAATTAAAGAAAAATTATAGTTTCATGAAAAAAATTTAGAAAAGTCAAATTGTCTTATTTATTTAATAAAAGATAATGATAAACTTCATCCTAAAAAAAAGATAACAGTAGTTGCTGGCCTAATCTATTAGTAATTTCGCACCAAATTCAATCAGAATTCAAATCCTAAATACTCAAGTTCATAAAAAAATAATAATAATTTTGGTTTGTTATTTGGAAATTTTTTCGGTGTTTCATTTTTTCAAAAATATCAATATTTTTTATATTTTTAACGTTAAATTTAATTAAAATTACATTAAATTAAAAAAATATAAAAAATAAATAGATTCTAATATAAAATTGACAGTTAAAAAATATTAAATATTAATGCTTTTCAAAAAAGAATAACACTAAAAAAAGTCTCTTATTATTTTAAAATTTTTTTTTACGGGTTGAGCTGAAAAGTAGTATTTTTTTATTTAAGAAAATTGAACCGGGGAATCTGCAAGTTTGTGGAAAAGAAATTGGATTCTCAAATTTCGAAAAGGAAAATATTTACTTAGGTCTCGTTCACTTTATAAATTTAAATTTTTAATTTAAATTGAGATGTGATATTTTTTAAAACTTTATATTGTAATAGAAAAAATTAGATGTGACATTTTTTGAAAATTTTTTACTGTAAAAAAAGAAAGAGAATTTGGTGTTCTTAATTTGTCAAGAATACCGGTATTTTTTATTTTTTTAAGTCATTAAATTTAATTAAAATTATATTAAATTTAAAAAGTATATAAAATAAATAGATTTTAATACAAATTTAATAGTTAAAAAATAAAACAGCATCAATATTTTTAACAAAGAGAGACACCAAGAAAGTCCCAAAAAAAAAGATGGAACCACCTTAATTCTCCATATGATAACAAAATTTATGATGGACGTGAAGTCATGTGGGGTTAAAGAGTAATGAATAAGTTTTTTCCCTATAAATTTAGACCACTATCTTTATAGGATTCTTTAAAGGAAGATTTTTTGATAGATTAGTATATTAGTAGGTCAAGTTTTTTTAATCGTTAAATCTGCATACTTTTTGATTTTTAGTATTTTTGTACAGATCTAACAAACATAAAACTTAACATACCAGTATGTTGACGTACCAGAGAATATCTTTTTTTTTTAAGAATTTAGTTTATATTTATTATTAAGGAGGTTCTCTGGTACGCCGGTGTATCGATAGGTCAAGTTTTTCTAACCATTAAATTTGTATATTTTTTAACTTTTATGTGATTTTATACAGATCTAACAGTTAAAAAACTTGACATACCGATATATTAACGTACTAAAAAATATCTTTATCAATTAATTGAACACTTCTATTTATTTTTTATTTTTTTTCCTGTTCTGTCGCATGATCTTTGGACATCGTATAAATCTCATTATATGAGCAAACAAAACAATAACTCGTTAATGCCATCAAAAAAATAATAACAACTTTTGACATGTTCATTTTATTAATTTAAATTTTTAATTTTAATTTTATTATAATTAAAAATTCTCATAAAAAATTATATTTAATTTTTTTATTATAATTAAAATTTATTATATAAAATTATACCTCATCTTAAATCAAGCGTTTATAAATCCCAATTCCAACTTTCATTTCACATACGTAATTTTGTCCAGAAAAAAAGAGAGAACATACGCAATAATGAGAGATCAGATGACCACGGGGTCACGTTGTCTCGGGGCTTGTGCGACAATTAAGCGTCGTTTTGTAAAGGTATTTAAACGGCACATCATTTTCTGTGGTGTCTTTTTTCCCCCCTTTTTTTTTTTTTTTTTTTGAAGAAAAAACTGGTGTAAAAGCAAAAGGTTGTCTTTTCATTTTATTATTATTATTTTTTTGTTAATCAAAGTGTTGTCTTTTCTAATTTTTATACGCTTTGATATTTGTTGTGAGTTTTTACGGTCCCGTTCACTTCGTCGATTCGAGTTTAGAATTTAAGTTTTGTTATAGTAAAAAGCTCTCACAAACAATCACATCTAACTTTTTTGCTACAATAAAAAACTCTCACATAAAATCACATCTCAACTCAAATTAAAAACTCGAATCAGCGAACTAAACGGACTCACATTACTTGTCGTTTTACTGTAACACCTTTTTTTGTTTATTTATTATGATGTATTTCACATTGGTCGTTTTCATTTATTATTGTCGTTTATTATTTACATTTTTCTTCGTATTGTCGTTTAATGTGTATTGTGGTTCTCACATTTCTCGTTTTTTTTTTTTTTTTCCTGTCGTTCTAGCATTTATTGTCGTTTTCTCTTGACGTCAATAATAAGAAAATCCACTCCTCAAAAAAATAATAATAAGAAAATCCGAGGTGGAAATTTAAAAGGTGGGAGATTAGCGTGTGGGACCAGAAGCATCGTTGACAAACAATGGCCGTTTCCAGTTTGGTTTGTCCTGCCTTTGGCGTTGGCTTACGCCCCAAGTCAATACGAGACCTTTACCTATAAATCTACAAGTTTTGCATCAACAAACTTTCAGCTTTTCTCTATCTTATTATCTCTCTTCCGTTTCTTTCTCTTCCAAAAATCTAAACAAAAACATTTCAGGGTTTTCGATTCCCATCTTTTCTTCTCTCAATCCAAACCAGACGCCATGGGAGGAGGAACCGAAGCTTTTCCCGATTTGGGAAAACACTGCCAGCACTCCGATTGCCACCAACTCGATTTTCTTCCCTTCAATTGCGACGGTTGTCAAAAGGTACAGAAACAATCCTAAACCCTAATCAAGAATTCCTAATTCTTGAAATTTCAAACGCTAATGAATTGGATTATTCGATTGTTGCTATGCAGGTGTTTTGTCTTGAGCACCGCTCTTACAAGTCCCACGAGTGCCCCAAATCCGACTACGGCAGCAGAAAGGTCGTCGTCTGCGAGATCTGCTCGGCCTCCATAGAGACCACCGGCTGCGACGGCGAAGGCGAGAAGATGTTGCTTGAGAAGCACGCAAAGTCTGGAAGCTGCGATCCCAACCGGGAGAAGAAACCGACGTGTCCCGTTAGGCGTTGTAAGGAGGCGTTGACGTTTTCCAATTCCAGCGTCTGCAAAACCTGCCACCTCAAGGTTTGCCTTAAGCACCGATTCCCCGCCGACCATGCCTGCAATAAGGTGGTGGCGGTATCGGTGGTGGCAGCGGGTGGTAATGGCGGCCGCCGGTGGAATGATAAGTTCTTGGCGGCTTTGGCTTCCAGAAGTTGGAAAGATTGTGCAAAAACAAAAAGTGGGTCTGGCGGTTCTGTTTCTTCTAATGCTAAAACTAATCCATCTGTCAAAGCGTTTTAGGATTTGAACATTCTATTATCGGATTGTTTATGGATTATTATTTTCTGTTTATAGAGATTACTTAAATTGGTTCAAAGATTATCATTCAAGCCTGAAGATCAAAATTCCTACGTTTTAACTATGTTTTATGTTGATTCCATCCAATTCAAATTTTCAAGATTGAAAAACAGGAGTTCAATTTGCACCCACAGCCATACAATTCATCTTCCAAGTACAATGATAATAACAAAGACTAGGCGATAAAAGCAGTGTCAAGGACAATAACAATTCATCTCTGTGTGTATGAATAAGAAGCTAGTTTACACAATCTGTCTTTCCAATCAAGTTAATCAAATAGTAGAATTTGTTGAGTGATACAACACAAGACCAACCATCTCAACCTAAATCTCACTATCTAATCCACACGACTAGATTCACCGCGCTATAATCTATTTTCGCATTTTCTCAACGAAATTATCAACATAATGAAAATTTTACAATGTAGCAAACTAGCCATTCAAATTTGGTCATTATGGTGGTTGTCGTTTCGGACGAGACGCTATGAGGGCAAGAATTTTTTTCCTCGGTCCCTGCAGAACAAGAAACCATTGTGAGAAACCAAGCTCTTTTGCGTGAAAGAAACAAGTAATTAAACTATTTTAGCATATGGAATCTGCAATATAAACACAAACAGAAGAAGGAGAAATTCTTGCATATTTTTTCTGTTACTTGTGAAGAGAATAATCAGATGGTGATAATAATTATGGAGAAGGAATACAATTAGCCATAAATCCAGGCACTTTCACACACACATAGCCGTGAATGTTTTATTTTAAAGAAAATTATAAAGCAGGATATTAGCTCTATAGTCTATACCATTGGTAGCCCCAAGTCCTTTAGGTCCTTGTCTCCCATCTGCCTCAACGCAGTCATGTCCACCTGAATATCAAACAATAAAGAAGCAGCAAATGTTTTACATTTTTCACATACCTCTTAAGTTACGAACAGTCATTAATAGAGAATTTTATGCCCAACTAATACATTAAAACATGAAAATTAGTGTGGCACATATCCAAATTATGATAAGAATTGAGATACCTACGTCCCAGTTTAAAAATCTGTGAGCGGAGATACTTACTTCTTCAGCCTGGAAAAGAATAGCATATTTCCCCAAGCCAAGTGCATGCAACAAACCAGCAACAGTACGCGGTTCATCCATCTGTAGGATACAGAACTTTATATATAGGTAAAGTATGCATATAGATACATACAAATAAGGAAACAGAAAGAGAGAGAAACATAGACGTCTAATAGCAATGGCGTACTTTCAAAGGTGATCAAAGTGGTATTGCTAAATGAAATAAAATTGCTGCACACAGTTCATAGTACCATATGGGAACTTTGCTGCATGCTGCCACCACCTGATGCAAATTGTGAAACGACCTTGGTAGTTCCAGGGGGAGCTTTCATTGTGACAGGTATGGAGCCCATTGGCCGAGAAGCAGTGACAACACCACCACTTGGAAACCGTCCAGCCCTTGAAGCATCAGCTATCCTAACTGTTGGTACTTTCCATAGTTCCTCCAAGTTTCTTGGAGGTGAGAGCCCCAAAGAAGTTCTCAAACTTCTATCTGGGGATCTACCCTGTAATCCATTTGTGATCCGAGAAGAGTAAGAATTTCTTAGTGAATCCACCAAGAGTAAATCATCTGCACTTTCTCTGGCGGGTATGTTCCTGAAAATGGTGCTTCCATTTGCTTCGGATTTGTATTGTGGCGTGTGACGACTCAGCGGCATTTGAACAGGGTTTGAAATCTTTGGATGAAGATCCCTCCCACCCTCTTTTTGTTTAGGTAGCCTCTTGCGCATTAATTTTAACCTGAGGTCATTTCGACTGAGCCGGTAATCTTCACTCATCACAAAACATAAGAGTCAACAGATATACGGAGTAAATAAAAAGAAAGGAGAACGAGAAATGATTTTAGGAATCTTAAGTAGTATACATGTTCACATACCTTGTTGCGTATTGCCACCAGGACTCCATTTAATACCATCACCACGTTGCCTGTAAAATGATACCCAACACATCATCGTAAAACTAAAAGAGAAATTCAAACATATAAGCTTAACAGGGATTTGAGAAACATAATGGTTCTAACAAAATGTAAGTTGTTTAGTTACCATCTTCTAGATCCAAATTTCAAAGATGCCCGTGCAAGCAGCTTAAATTGGAAGATTGTTATGCCAGAGGAAAAGGTGAAAAAACGCAACAAAGAAGTTTTCAATTGTCAAGTCTATAGCTCAAATGGGAAGGGAAAATAGAAGAAAAAAAATGCCTAGGATCTAACTTCCTGTTTCTTTAATTCTGTAATTTCTTAGTACCTAAAACGGAAGTTACTAATTCCCACTATGCTTCCAGGCCAGTATAATTGTAAATTCCATCGATAAAAGTACTCCCAACTTTCCAATTTCTTGCTATGACACATTATCTAGAACTAGCCAAAAGGCATACTTTTCTATAAAAGAGATGGCAAAATAAATGAAAAAACATACCCCCCAAAAAAAAAGGAACAAAAAAAAAAAAAAAAAAAAAAAAAAACGAACCGTTTGGTGGAAGACAATACAAGACCATTACTATCAGAACCAATCCCTTTCATCTCTCTTGTCGATCGTTTACTTCCCGCAACCATCCCATTATAACTAGGAGAAAAATCCGATTCTGTTCCTCCTCTCTCCACAACCTGCAAACAATTTCAACAAGACAAGAACCAACAGACACCCACATTAAGTAAAATTTATCCGAGTACGACCCAGATAATGATTCGAAAAATTATTCAAGAAAAAGGAAACTTGGCTCATAATTGGATGAAAATCGAGCTGAAATAAAACAGCACCAATAATCACCAAAGCGAAACACAACCTAAAACAACAAAATGTCCCAAAATTTCTGCTTTTATCTTTTTATTTCTTTTTCGATTCCATGGATTCCTTCCAGTTATCAAATAATCGCCAATTTTCGGAACAAAGAGAAAAATCATCACAATACCAAGCAACTAAAAGTCAGAAGCTGAGAAAGTAAGTGAGTACCTGACCAGTGCGACCGAGAGTAATTGTGACCCGAGGATTCGACATCTCCGAACCGAAAACCAAAAGCCTCAAATAAAGCAATAATTTTTACGCGTTAGAGATTGGCGGGGAAAACGAGATCGATTCGCTGCATTGCCAACTCCCATGAAATTTGCAGAAGAAGAAGATGATGATGATGAAATGGGACTTGTGGCGATGAAAAGAGAATTTGGCTAAAATGGAGATGTATTCGGTTCCTTGCTTTGCGGGGTCTGATCGGACTTTTACAGCTTAGACCGGTCAAGTCAATTGAACTGGGCCGGTTCACAGCTCCATTTGGATTGGAAAGTCCACTGAATGCAGGGCCTTGTGTTGCAACTCTTTCATCTTGGACTGAGATCTTTCGCTCACAAGTTTTAAGTTACAACCTTTTCTTTTACTTCTAGTAAGATTGGGGTTCTCTCACCTTAAAATTGACTTTATTTTCTATAATGTTTTGGCATCTTTAAATGGCTCAAATTGTCTTTTCTATTATACAATGAAAAAGAAAAAAAAAATAAAAAAAGATTATTGATTTATTATTTGTGTGGTTATCGAAATTAGAAACAATTCAAGTTTCCTTGCGAAGTATTAAGAATAAGGAGGGCTCGGCCCTGCACTTAAATGGGACACAACCCCAAGTAGTTTCGATGTTGGGGCTAAGCATTTGGGTTTAAGTATTATGAGTGCCCTTGTTTATGTAGCTACTGGACAATTTTAATAAGATTAGGAAAGTGATTTTCTGGTTTATAACCATTTAAAAGTAAACAAAACCAAGGAAAAAACTTGGAAGATTTTTTCCTCCTTTTTTTTTTTTTTTTTTTTTTCTCATTCCCTACATCTTAATTTTATAAGTAAACATGTGAGTAGGCACAAAAGAAAAACACCATGTTCTATCCTCACTCATAATAAGCATGCACTTAAAACTTTTTAAACTCCGTTCCATCTCCCAGTTCAACATAATATCTCTAGTAAAGTAATGTAATCAAGGCATTGTCCCAACAAAGAAACCAAAAGCTCACAAATTGTATCATGGTTATTAAGTTATCTTTTATGGGTATTAAGGGTATGTTTAGTAGTGATTCTTAGAATCCAAAATCAATTCTCTAGCCATTCACAACTAAAATTTGTATTTGATAAAAACCATAAGAAATTATCCTTAAAAGAACTTTTAAAGAATTTACAGTCAAAATCAGAAACAGTTCAAAGACAACTTTAACTTTTAAATTATATGACAAATCATCTTGAAATATAATTAATAAAATTTTCATAATACCCATAATACTCCTGAAATCAATACTTGTATAATTACAATTTACTAAACACTTAACTGTTTTTTATAACAACTGTTTTTTATTTTTTTAGCACAGCTAAGAACAATAAATCTAAAATCTACAGCATTATCAAAATAACCCTAAGTTAATAGGCATCACGTAGCATCATACTTGATAAATGTATTTTTCCTCTACACGTTACTCATCCGAGAGGTGCCGCACCTTGACAACGGATTAATGTTTACTGAACTCAGGACTGTGCTTCTTGCGGGGTAAAGTAAAATGAAGAGGACAAGTAAAACTAGATGTGGATTATGGGCAGAGAATGAAATCAGATACGGTTACAGATTATTTTATGAGATATACATACAACTCATGAGCTTTACTCTCCTTTTTCTTTTTTTCTTTTTTAAACAAGATACACAAGTTTACTGTTAAAACATGTCTGATTACATATTTGCGGTTGATTCTTTGATCTCTTCCAATGTGATGGCCTGCATTGCAGAAACATATCAGATTCAGGTCATCAACCTAGGCATTATACCATGTACAATAACCATGATAAGTGCCATCAATATTTGCATGAGTGCATCAATATGTGGGTTTGTGTCACGAAAACTTGTGTTTTTACTTTTGGCTAATAAGTGCCATCAATATTTGCACGAGTGCATGTACGTTCTTGTGTATTAATTTCTTCCTAGATAATGGAAGGACATTGAGCAAGTTGACACAGCCACTCGGCATACATGTCGTGTTTCATCAAACATAGAAAAATAAATATGGTTTAATACATGTAATCATGGACTGTTTGTATTCTTGTATTATGTAGGATAAACTGAAATAACGTGCTACAGAAATTACCTGCTCTTGTCCCGCAAAGTCATTGTCCGGAGTGAGAAAGAGCATGCAGTGGCACTCCTTCCTGCCAAGAAGCCAATCTTACAAGTTTAGCAGTGTTTTATATGAAACGATTAATAAAAAAAAGTTCAAACTTAAAATTTAGAAAAAAAAAAAAAAAAAAAGCGAATACGAGATGGTAAAAGCATCTTTACATGGTAAAATACGTACACATATGTGCGTGTGTGATGTGATAAACACAAAACGTTCTTACCTCTCTCTCATAGGAACACACGGACAATTCCAAAATCCTTGCCCAGCCTCAGCAGCTTTATCATCATAATGCCTGAAACATCCACAATTCAGACTTTGAGAACTATAGGCTGACAGGAGGTATCCTAACTTTAATTTCAAGTAGTTAGAAGTTTTACTGGAAGTATTGGATACAGACAAAAAACATCTCATCAAAAAAGACAGACAGCTACTTACCGGCAAGGGCAAAGGGGTGCACCCAATTGATCTTTATGATCTGCCAATCCCTGTAATAATTGCAATATTAATTCTAGTATGGACATCAAAAAAATGATGTACAAGACCAAAAATAATAAAACTGGAGGTGAAAAGGAATCAAAGTAACAATCGTGTAAGAGAAACAAACATATTAGCTAAGAAAACACTTGCTTGTTCATGCTTGTCGTTACAATTATAACTAAGAAGAAGACACGGTTTTACCATATAGTGAACTTAGATCAACCCGATACTTGAGTATTTCACATAGTAAATTTATTGAGGTCTACATGGGAATTTAATAAAGAACACAAGCGGCGAGGCAATTTTAGTTGGAAGAGAAAATAAATATTTTTTTAATGTATCCTTCCTAGCACACTTTACACATCATATAAGCCTGAAAGGAACGTCAACCGAAAACCATACTGCCCAAACATTGGATACATGTTTGTCTTGACACGTTAAAAAGTTGCAAACACCGGTATGTATGAAATACTCAAATGGCATTAAAAATAAAAGCCTCCAAATGCTAAATATCCTGCTCAACATCCTTCAACCAAGAAAGCATAGCACATACTTAAATTACAGTCCTGGGCTTCAAATCCCCTAGATAAAAGTGTCAGCTTACTTCGTATTTGCACTTCAACATTTTAGCCATCTCTACCTCCTAAATGATCAAACCTCATGCAAATACTAGTGATTTTATAATCAGCATCTTAAGTTTCCCCAATCTTCCTTTTCCCCACGTATCTCACTCAAAAGACTCCATTACCCATTTTGGTCCTTCAATCACAAAACATAAACATAATTGTCACTACGAAACTTCTTATATGTCCTATTGAGTATTAACTATCCTGCACACTTCTAACTTATTGTTTATCAAGCATTTACAAATTTTATTACCCATATTATTATCAGATCTTAAGAACCATGTAAAGGAACATAACATACCAGATCATGGAATTAATCGACAGGGGAAACGCAATGAAGTGTGACAAGTGTGAAGTGTCAGAGAACAGAGAATTTATATCTAAGAAGTAAGAACAAAACTTCAATAAGCCAAAATACCTTTATAACAACAGAAGTGACTCCCTTATCAACACAGAAATACGTTCCGGACCTACGAGCATATTGCTCTGAGAACTTCCTCATTATCTCAACAGACTTCTCTGATGGTTCCACTGCAAGCATTAGACAACGTAGTGTTAACAACCTTAATGGTAAATTTATAGGACAGTATGGTCGCTGAAACAACACGACAAACAGTAGAATGGATCCTCAGCAATTGGCACAGAAGATCAAACAAAACAAGGCTATTAAAGCCATACCAGTCTACTCTATAAGACATCATCCTCTTGTGCTTACACACACGGGGTTATTAAATCTACCAAATTTAAAAAAAAAAAAAAAAAAAAAAAAAAAAAAAAAAACTGCTAATTTCACTCCGAATTTTCACTTTAATCCTGACAATCAAAAAGTATGTCCTTCTTCCTCCAGCTTTTTAAGTCATGGCTATAAACAAGAAACCATAAGACATATAAACCAACTCACTTCTATATATATATATATATATATATATATATATATATATATATTAGACACACACACACGCACAGAGGATACATATATATGTTCATAGAGTTTATAAAAACCCTAACGAAACTAGATTAGAATAAAAAAATACTCCAAATCGAACTTCGAACAGCACTGAACGATTATAGAGGACCTAAAAGCAATCAGAAAAACACAAATTATGTACAATAAGACACAAGCAACCTCAAAATTTCGGGCGAAAACATGAAAACCGAAACAAGTTTGAATCATCATTTGCAATGAAATAAATCAAAATCAAGACAATTCGACGAAAAAGAGGAACCAAAAAAGTTGGAGAAGATTACTGACCTTGGGCTCGAATCACAGAGCGGTGACGAGAGAGAGCGGGAGGGATAACGAAGGAGGAAATGCCGAAGCTGAAGGAGGTTGAAGCTTGGACAGTCATGACCACCGATTTACTTTCAACTGCAAACGCCACAAAAAATATCTGTTTTGTGTTTTTATGCGAGCAAGAGAGACACAGTTATTTTTTTTTTTTTTTTTCTTTCTTTTTTTAATTTGTTCTTCAGGTGTGTATATATTTTCCAGTTTTTCTAATTTAGGTTTCGGGATATTTCTCCATTTAAAAGGCGTGCCCGCCACTCGTTGTCATGATCAATGAGGAACCTACACGAACCAGTCGGTCCACAACATTATTGAGGCCTGAATTTAGTACGGCCAGATTCCTTTTGTGGGCTTTGGGTCTAGCTGGGCCTTGAGAGAATATAGTTTCCTATTTAAATTTTGGGAGAAAGAGGAAAATAGGTTAAAATTTAAGATGAATTAAAATTAATAGGTTAAGTTTTAATTTAAATAGATCAAATTAGATGTCCATAATTTTAGTTATGAACCATAACTTTTATTATTCATAATTATCCATAACTTGTCGGTTAATGAACCATAAAAAAATTATATGATTGTCCATAACTTATTTTGAAAAATTGACAATTATAATAAAATTTATATACTTTCTTAATTTTTTAAACTATTTTCAATTTCCCTTAAATTTTTAATTTGAGTTGAGATGTGAAATGTAAAGAATTTTGACTGTAATAAAAAGTAATATGATTATTTTTAAAATTTTTTTTTAATAAAAAATTTTAAACTCAAATCAATAAAATTTTATTACCTCTTATTTTTATAAATACTATTTTATTAGTGTAATTATTTAACTAAAAAAGTTATAAATTAAAAATAAAAGGTAAAAATTCTAACTCATACACTTTTAAAGAATATTTATTAAGATTATCTGCCGGGACCTGGTGGCATTTTAAGGCCAGCCTATTTATTACTACGTTCAATTTATGAGATAATTTCAGTTTAGACAATCCTTTTCCTATAAAAAAAAAAAAAAAAAAGAAAAAATTGAAAAAATGGAGAGTTTTAATTACAAAAATGTTTATTTAAGAGAGGTATTTAATTTGATAATAATGTTAATCTACACATTTTATAATTATCTTAAATGTTCATCTACACATTTTATAATTATTAAGATAATATCATTTCGGAGGTTTTTTTTTTTCTTATGTAGGTGATTATAAATTTAAATATATAACTGATTTTAAATATTCATTGACAAAGAGTGTGATGATATCCCTGACTAATATCCTTTTTAGCTAAATAAATACTATATTAGTCAAAAGAGTATTAATTAATAATAAAGGGTAAAAGTTTAGAGATAAAAATTTAGATTCATATACTTTAAAGATAAATTCAATAATATTTTCTTTTTCTTTATTTTAAGAATAGTACAATGAATACCATTTTTTTTTTTTTTTTTACCAAACGTTGATGCACATCTACGGAGAGAATTAACAAAACATTACGCCTACCAAGTACCAACGGGCTAAATCACATCACAGTAGCCAAAAGTAAAATAAACTTTTAAGGTTCCGTTTATTTTATCAATTTAAATTTAAAATTTTAAATTTTATTATAGTAAAAAATTTTAAAAAATAATATTGTTTAACTTTTTTATTACAGTAAAAATTTCACATAAAATTATATCTTAATTCGAAATAAAAACTTAAATCAACGAGCTAAATAAGTCCTGAATTTGCTTAGGTTAAGTTGGGGCATACCTCCAAAATTCGTTTCAAATTTTCAATACCCATATAAATGACAGATTTTTGATCTTTTATATTCTTGCATTACTGGTCGTATACGAGTCTACGACTCTACGGCATTGCTCTAGTATACTATACTACTTTCTCTTTCCCTCTTTTCCTTTTTTAAGAACTTCTATCAGTTACATTGCTAAAAAAAAAAAAAAACTTTTATCAGTTGTAGTTAACAGCCACGTCCAACTGTATTTAGTATACATGCCAACTTATGTACGTACTTCAGTACTCGAAAGAAATAATATTAATAATGACAAAAGGAAGCTTTTTTTTTTTTTTTTTTTTTTTTTTTTTTGGGGTTAGAGGGGATAGCTTATAAACTGCTTATATATAAAATTGACATATAATGATCTAGCTAGCTACAACATTTGATATTCATATCCTTTCAAATATTTTATATGCATCTGAGATATATACATAATGAATATACATACTTTAGACGTGGGAAAAGGGGAAAATGACCATGTGTTGGAGACAAATATCGAACACTGAATTCAGCTCCAAAGTACCGACCACCCCAACTTATCATCTTTGATAGCTTTTGATTACTTTTTTGTTCAACTGACAAATAATTAATAGTATATCTGGGAATATATGATGCCCACTTCCAAAAGCATTTATCGTAAAGGGCAACCCTCATGATGACGACGCATTTAAAGCCCATCTCATTCATTTTGCTGAAAAAGGTTGCCAAAAAAAAAGTTTGCTCATTTTGGCACTAAATAAATAATGATAATAACAATATTAATTAGTATTTTACACGAGAAAACACAACCAGATTTCACAGCGAGTTTTAACTCTCATATAGACCTTTTCTTTTACCTTTTTTTTCTCCCCTAGTCTTCAAGCTCACGGCAATATGCAGCAACCTATTATACCCAAGAAAGACCCAACAGAAAATAGCTGGTGCTACCAAGTACTGATGTTGTTTACTGAAAGTAAAAAACCGAAGTACTTTTCATTATTACATCAGCTTCTTCTATATCTGTGACATTGATGATGATTTACGTTTTTTACTTTATATATAATTCAGGAATAACAAAAGCGAATTTCAGTTACAGATCATTCCTAACTAGCTAGAAGTAGTTGTAATCACTACTTTTTCAGCTGGTTCTTTGGAACTTTACCTGAGTTGCAATTAAGAGATCTTATCATATAAATAGGACTTTAATTAATTTCTTCAGAGATGATGAGGGTTAATACATATAACAGAAGCTTTTGATATAGGTTTCCAGAGGAAAATTTTTAATTAACTAATTAACACACAACCCTTGATTTGAAGGAGCTTTTTACCTAGCTACCAACAAGTATATACACGTTTCTAAACGTTAAATAATCTACTAAAAATCACGTATGTTTAATTGAAAAAATATACAAAATTATCTGCTACAGATCTAACGGTTTAAAATAAAATAAAATTCATTTTCGAAAGGGATGAATTATTGGTATTGGACCTCTTTGTGCAGCTTCCTTGGCTGTAAGTGTACATGAGTGACCACCAGCAACTAACTTCAATAATACACACATACATAGATAATTTGAATATATATGTACATATATATATATATATATATGTATATATATTCCCAGAATCCTCTCCAATCTTTATCTGTACAGCGGGTATCGCAATTAATGATGACAAAGTACCTCTATGTTATATCTGTCTAAGAATTGAAAAGAAATTTCTGAAAAATATTATGAGTACTCGAGAAACCTTGCATGCACATACTTGTTGCATTTATCCTAAAGTTTGACATCATTACTTATTCCATATGAAAATCGATCTCAAGTACTCGATAGTAATTAGGGCCTGAAGTCTAAGTACTTATAATTCAACAGATCACCAGACCAAAAGAACGAGTTGTCATGATCACCGTGATTATTATCAGTGTATAACGTGTATATACTATACGTATTTGTATATGACTATATATAACACAAGTTTTAGGTGTATATATGTACACGGACACCATTTATGCGTGTGTCTAACTGTTTATATGCGTACACACACACACACACACACACACACACACACATATGTATATATATCATGAATATGTACAAGCATGTTTTACCGCAGATAGAAAAGATTTCCAAAGGAGAGAAAAAGTGACGCTTGAAGAATTGAAGCATACATATGAACTAAGAAAAGAGGGAGAGACAGATCTTCTGTGGCGAGCAACTAGCTTGATTCAAAATACATACACATAAATTAAATATCATATCTATACTACATCTACATAAGATGTAAGTTTATGTATTGTTTTATGTGTGTCTCTCTAATAATAATAGTACTGATCATTCTAAACGATTTTCGGATTCAATTTGCAGGTACCCTATATATCTGCACAAACCCTAATATAAATCTTGTAGATCTTGCTCAAAGAAAAGGAAACAAATTCAGAAAACTCTTTCAAATAGAAATACACACACACACACACACACACACACACACACACACACGCATCATTTTCGTTTTAAAACCAATATTATATATGAATTATATTATATATATAGTCGGTTGAACAGGATAGTCAGATGAACAACACAAACAATACTCGATGAACATTAAAAACACGAGAAACTGAATAGATGAAAGAAATACCTTACAGAATAGCAACTAAATCAGTTTACAAATTCTTACATACATCTATTTATGTCTATAGATATTTGAAAAACAAAAAAAAAAAAAAAAAAAAAAAAAAAAAAAAAAGGAAAACCCGCAAAACAGCACAGACCCTTGCATGTCCAAATACAAGATCTAAAACTTACCAAAATAAAAGGCTTCTAATTTACTAGAAAAGTAGTAGTAGTAATAGTAGTTGAGAAACTGACTTGCTTTTGATCTAGCAAATCATCGGACCACAACGCTTGATTCCCCGAAGAAAAGACCCAGCTTTGGAAACAAAGTCTTCTCAAAAGCTCAAGAAGAAGTACTTATAGAGAAAGAGATTAAGAAGAAGGCAGAAGAAGTACTTGAAGAAACAGGCTCCGGATGATGATGATATTGATATATATCTCTCTGCCTGCAACCAAACACATGTTCATGTTTCTTCTGATGATCATTATAATTGATTTCTCTTTTTCCTTTTTTTTTTTTTTTTTCGCCTCAGTTGCTGTAATGATGATGCTTTGAGGTTTGTGGGGGGGCAGTTGAAGGTGAAAGAAGAGGAAGGAGTGGGAACAATGATGGTGATGGAGAAGGTGAGGAGAGGACATGATGATTGCTCTTTTGCTTTGTGGCGTTGAAAGAAAGGCTGGTTGTTCAATACCATCTAGGTTTTTTTTTTTTTTTTTCCTTTCTTTTCCTTTTTGCCCTCTCTCTCTCTCTCTCTCTTTCTCTCTCTGACATGGTATAGAGAGGGTGATAATGATTCATGAAACCTAAGACTTTTTTGTTTTTTCTAATCTCAAGAATCCCGAGACTTGTTAATTTACATTAACATAATAATAATAATAATAATAATATACCTTAATATGCACCTTCACACTACACCAAAAGCTAGCGCGTGTGAAATAAAGGTCATCTGTGAAATACTGAATCTGATGATGTCTGCTCTAAATTATTATTTTCTAGACTCTCCTCCTCCTCCTTATTTATTTATTTATTTGTTCAAACAATTAGTTGATCGCTGGGACACTAAATATTATTAGATATACGGATTTATTTTTATTATAGGGAATATCAATGTTTTTATTTATTAATTTTTATGGATAATGTACCTACTAAGCCGAATGATTTTTTGGCTGCATAGATTTGCATTAAATTAATTTTTATGTATAATGTACCCACTATTCCAAAATATAAAAGGCATTACAAATACTAATTTATACACATAATCCCTACTATAAAAAATACAACACTACAGGTAACCGGTTCTATAAGTAAATTCAAATGAAATTTAAGAAAAAATAGTATATACCAGACTCTACAAATGAAAATCATCAAAGAAATACACAAAAAATTAAGCACACATATGCCTCTTTGACAAATCATCTACAGTCTATAGAAACAATCCAATCAACCGATTTCAAGAAATTCATAGGACGAAGGCTAGACAATGACTACAAAGAGACATCTTGCAGACGAGAAAATAAAAACTTAAACTAATCGGGTTAAGAAACACTATTATTACAAACAAAAAAATAAAAAATCCACAAACTAGAACATCAAAATATTAAGGAGAGCAAGGTCGATCCCTCAAGGTATACACACGTAGGCAATAACCAAGCGTGTACACTACAAGTCGACTCAACTTCTCTTGCAAACGACAACCTCTACAGGGTAGGTTGAGATGAAGACCAACGCATAATGACGATCTAATCCTTATTTTAGATTCGATTTGACAATCGTCCTCCTCTGCAGATGACATAAACTCCACTCTAAATTGAGCATCCAATAACGAGCTTGTAGATAAACTTTAGTGAGCAAAGGCTCGATGATACATCAAGACTCTAACCATAAAAATTTCTCTCTTTTCCCCCTCTCTCCCTCTATGTTTTGCTAGGGCCGGCTGCAGTCAAAGTATTTGGAGACCTTTTTTCAGTTGCCCAAATTTCTATTAGGGTACAAATTTTTTTTTATAGCTAGGGAACAACAATGTTATTTCTTTATACACGCATATAATAATCTAGCACGAGTACATATTAAGCTTTATCTAAAACACAAAACAACAAATTTATATTAAAATGGCATTAAAATTCCTCGCCACAAGCACTTCCTCCTATTTGATACCAAAAAAAAAAAAAATCAATGATCGACCCAAGTATGTATCGTATATGTGTCTTTCAGATTATTTGAACATATTCATCTAGGAGAACTAGCGTCTGATAGATGAAATTAGCGGAGCAAATCACATCATGATAACGATGGAATTATCTAGGAGAACTAAAACAAATTCAAAAAGAGAGAGACATTATCTAAAAGCAGACAAATACTACTCAGAAGTATGTTCCCCAACCTCTAGTACTTTCCAACATAAGCCATTCATTTAACTTGTATTTACGTGGAATTTATTTCCCCTTTTTTTTTTTTTTTCAAAAAAAGGAAATATTCCAACCAGCAGCTTAGCAGTAATCTGTAATCCCCATCGACTTGTCCACGTCCTTGTTCATACGACAACAAAGTTGTATAACGAAAATTACCGCCGAGACACACATGTTGTTGTCTGCCTTTTGTAAATATTGGTGTCTTTCCATTTCAATGAATGAATCTCGCATATATAGATGTTTTTCTTTTTAACACATTATTCATTTTCATCTTCATCTTTTTCTTTTTTTCTCCTTCCTTTTTTTCCTGTACATTTGTCTTCCCCGCGCCCTAATAAATGGACCACTCAGAAACCTTCTCCCAATGAAATGCACGGCAACTGCTATGAGTAATTGCTTTCAAACAGATGAATTTGGAGGAAGGAAAATCTGTGGATCACTGCATATTCCTAATTCATTGAATGTTTTTTTGGTACAAGAAGTATACTTGTATTGTCACTTGTCGCCTACCACTACTCCAAAAAAAAAAAAAAATGTTCCATGTTCCCAATTGATTAAATGTTTTTTTGGTACAGCAGTATACTTGTGTTGACCCCTACCACTACTCCACGAAATTTTTTGTTTAAAAAAAAAAAAAAAAACTCCTTCATGTCACATCTGGTATTGATAGCTTTCATTAATCAAAGCTTTGAAATTTGCCTGCTATTCAAAGAAAGAAAAAAAGAACATGGATGGTCAAGAAAAGGGTCAAAACGAAAACATAATTATCTCATAAAATATATTATTCAGAAATTCTGAAAACTACCCTTTAGTGTGTGTGTGTGTGTGTGTGTCTACATATATTTGTGTGTGTGTGTGCGCATATATATTTTTTCCTTGCTTAAATATCATACTCTTTAAAATATTGTTGTGTGTTAAGTTAAAGAAAAAAACAAGTTGGCTGAAATTATACGTGGAGAAGGTCTCTATCGCTTAAGACGACTGACAAATGCATATAATAGATGTGGTCTTACTGCATGCACGATGTTTCAAAAGCTAAGCGGCCACAGTAGTAATGCAGAGGATCCAATATTTACAAGAGTGATTTAGCTCCACAAGAAGAGCATGATTATGGGATCTTGTAGAATCTCGACTGTTCTAGATAAAATTTGATGGACCCTATATTGCTTGTCATGAAATAAGCAACCAAACCCAGTTTGGACCTCCCATGAATGTTTCCACTTCTGGCCAATCGGAATTCCAAAAGCAAACAATGATTTTCAAAAGATTTGAACCAAATATGTAAAACGAAAAAGTAACTTTTCAATTGACCTTCGGGGTAGAAAGTAGAAACCGGGAATATATATATATATATATATATAGCTTCCCTTATGCTTTCTAGCTACTCGCTACCAAACCTTATCTTTTTACGACTTTAAAACTTTTCTTACTTTCTTAAAACAAGTACTTAATAAGTCTTGCTAAAAGAGAATATCAGTTTTATATTTTATCATTTATATGACCAAAAGATTCAACATCAGAACTTAAAGTTGTGAAATTATTTGTTTTTTCTTTTTTCCCCTCCAAGTTTGTGTGTGTTTTTTTTTTTTTTTTTTATATATGATAATGAAAGATGATAGATGGTTTAAACATTCTCTTATCCTTTCCTAGTTGAAAGTTTCCAAATTAAGAGTTGCTTCCACTTTTCATTTCATTCTCTTGTCGTCAAGCCTGCAACTTTTCGCATTAAATGCAACTCCTTACAAAGGAAACAGGCTGCAAATGGGATTAATAACGCAGGAGATTTGCAGACGTGGCAAAGACCAAAGGCTAGAAACAAAGGAATGCAAACCCAATTCCCCATGCAATGCAAAGTCCAATGCGTGACAGCTTTTCCCATCTGCCAATCCCTTCACCTAGTAAATGAATCTTATTAAATTCTACGTTGGAAAATTAGATCATCGGAAAGAGACAAGTTAATTCTTAAAACGAGTATATAATAGAACTATAAACAATGAAGTAATGAATCCCATGCACATGACTAAAATTAACATTTTATTAGAAATTAATAAATAAGTTCCTTAAGTTAACTATGGATGTACATAAAATACAATTATTAGGCTACTCGTTTATTTGCTGATATGAAATGTGGTGGATGATTGGTTATGACCATCACTTAAATCTTAACCAAAGATGTAGCTCATTGTACGCTCAGAGGGTTGGTGGTCGTCATAAAAGCAGGAAGTCGCCGGCGCATTTATCGCTTCTCCCGGCATAGAATCAGTCAGCAGACAACCTGTATGATCCGATACAATTGAACGACCACAAACAGGGCGTCGACGTTTTCAAAGATTTACCTCCCAGTTCTGTTAGTGTTTGACAGGAGGAACGTCGTTCACGTAATCTTTAACGGCGAACTTTGGCCTGTGACAAACTAGGCCGCCTCAACATTCGAAGCAATGCTTTTGTCCCAAGCTTATGTCGTACCTATAGAGTTGAGTCTCCCCTTGGTTGATTCTGTAGCCCACATTCAGTCCTAATGGCATCCAAGAGCTCAGGAGACACAGCGGGGGGCTGACTCTCAAATTTTCTCCTTGCATCAGTTGTTTTCTTCTTACCCGAGTGGTCAGAACTCTCTCCTGCGCCCCAACCCCGGTAAAGTATAACTTTGCTAGGCTCTTGAGAGACTAGAACTGCACCTGTTGCTTGCTGCACAGAGAGATAGAGAGATTTAGCCAGTTTAATTTAGAAATCCATGAGCCCAGAAAAGAGGAATTTGAGCGCATACCTCTAGCATAAAAACCACCTCTTGGACTGAAGTGCCTTTTGCTCTGCCTTTCACATTCACAATAGCAAGAGGATACTTTCGGAAGTGCGCGTTGATTGCTTTTGCAACACCGGTTACAATGTTGTTTCTCCCTAATGAGTAATAGCAGCAACATAAGTACCTTCAAATGATGAGCTCTTATAATGACAAAATTTTGGGGGACTGCGTTAGGGGCAGAAAGGAAGTGGAAAACAAGAAGCTTATACGTACGAAAGTGCAACAAGTATGAAAATCTTTGCAGGGAGAATGCAGCTACGCCTATAATCTTCACCTATGCTACCTTAAATGAAGCATAGGACACCAATAACTGAGCAAGAACAATTTACCTACTGCAAGGACAGGACGCTTTTTCATCTTGAGAGCTTGCTTCCGTAGAAGTAGCCTCTCTCTATTGGAAAGAAATATGGTTCTAGAGGGCATCTCGTTCAGTCCCTTATCTGCTATAACTGGAACTGATGGTTCCAATCCATTTTTGTCTGATTTAGCTGATGACTCCACTTCCTCCTCATCAGAGACATCGTGCTGAGCGCCAACAGCAGCAGAAGAGTTCATTCCATTGGACTGAAATCCACACAACTCGCATTAAGAAAGCTAAAAGGAAAGAAAAACACAAAGAAAAAGCCACACAGAAATCCTAGATAGGGCCATAATTTATCCAGGGAAGATGCGAGGGGCCTGAAGGTTACTTGTGCAACTTTATTTACATTCTGGTTCATATAATTTTCCTAATTCAGCTTTCCGAATCACTAGACTGTTGATCTGAAGCATTAATGCCATCTATCAAAGTATGGGAGTTAAATGAGCTCCATTATCTCAGCAAAAAGCTTATTTAACCAACTCATCAGGCCATCCCAAATCATTAGAAACAAACATTCGTTAACCTTGGAATTTAAACTAGCAAACTTCTCCAACTATGTTCATTTATTTACCCTACTCAGACATTCCAAACCGTGAAGAGAATAACTGATATACCACTTACCATCTCTTCATCTGAAGTCGTAGGAAAAGAGAGAGAACCAGATTTGACTTCAGCATCAAGGCTCAAACTTTCAGCTGATTGTATCCCATTCACCTCATCTCGGACCTAAATTATATTAGAACTAGAGTTAACCCAAAACATTAACTGGTTCAAACAGGCACAGTACCAATAAAAGATAAGTGGCTCACCAGGTTACTTGATTCATCAGCCGGCTGCATTTTGTTTCGTTGCTTGTCTTTAACCTGGGTTCAAAAGATTACACACGATTGGTCTCAACTTGCAAGGGGTAACATTGAGAAAGAAAGAAAATCTAGAAAAACTGGCACCAAAAAAACGTATGGGTTGAACTCACCAATTGAAGTTTTAAGTCATCTATATTTTTAGTAAGCTTCAAAACATGGAGTTTCAGGGACTGCATAATCAAAACAGGGGAATTAACAACAATTAGTTCAGCAAATATCTTGGGAAAAGTACTGAACGTTCTACCACGATTGTATTTTCTAACACTTTCTAGTATCACATTTCCTCTGAACTTGAGGAAAAAGAAAAATGCTGAGAATTAAAAAGAGTTGACATGCACACGCACTAAAATGTGTCAATTTACCTGACGACGCTGTGCCTCAATAGAGCGTTTCATTGCTGCCCTTTTAGTCAGAAGCGTTTGAGGCCTCAAAGAAGCAGGCCGCTCGTAATTTTTTCCACGATAGACAATGATTGCATAACCTTTACTCTCTCTTTCCACTGCCACTAATATCCCACCACTTTCTGCCTCTAGAGTCTGTGCTACTTGGTGAACAGCTTCAATGCTTTTCTCATTAGAAATAACCTTTACAAGTTCCCTGTATTTCCAATGAAGATGCATGTTCTCAATTGTTCCATCAAAGACACCCCGTCTACCTGAAAATTTTGAGGAAAATACTTGTCAGGGTCACTTCGGGAAAGGCTAGCAAAATAGTAAATGTCTTATTTACACGTTAAATTAACTATTTAAAAGTTAAAGACAAATGCTCTTAGTTTATAAAACTCTCGCTATGTAACACTAACATTAACTTACCCAGGAGTAGGAAAGGCTTCATTCTCAAACCAATCTTCCTCAGCATATATCTTTCCTCTTTGGTTATGCCCTCTTTATCTATTTCAGGTTGTTGGCGGCTCTCTGCCTTTTCCAACTCCGCTAAAAGTTGCTCTGCTTTTGCTTTCTTTTCTAAGGCCTGTTCAAGAGATTATTTCATCTGTAACACAAAAAAGAGTTGAACAAAAAAGTTGGCCACAAGTCGTAAAACCTCAAAAGACCATACCATAGACAATTTGATACTAGTCCCTTTAACAGACGTTTCAGCAACACTTGGCTTTCTCTGTTCAGATGGGAGCCTCTTTTTGTGGCCATTAATCTCTCTCGATTCACTAGCACCACACACTACACTCCCAAGTTGATCCTGCTCAGTTTTGACTGACGTTTGATGCTCTGTCTTCAGTTTCTTTGCTTGTATTACATACTTCCTCCGTTCTTCTATTGCAGAAGAAACTGCAGACGGCAGAAAATCCTTCCCTCTATAAAGGACAATAAATTCCTTATCTCGAGCAAGAAGAGTTCCTCCAGTCAAAGTCTGTAATAAAAACAATATCACATAAGAAGTTTTGCATAAGTTTTCCAACTCAATAAAAAAATGAAAAAAAAAAAAAATATATATATATATATATATATATTGCAATATTAAGTGGCAAGGAAACTAACAGATGAAAAGTTCAGCTACTGTTTTCCAATTACTATGTTATCTTTATGCCATGGTTGACTTGGTAAACATGCATGAGGAGCTCTAAGGCAAAATAAATTAAACATAAATATATTTTTAACCAAAGGCAACCTTTAACTCTTCCGCCATCATTTCACTATTAGTGTTCTGCACCCCTCTCTTGATAGCAATCTTGGCGACCTCGCATTTTTCCCATAGTTTGACAATGGAAGAAGCCAATCCTTGAAGATTCCTATTTCGGCCTGCCAAGATAAGAAAATGATTACTAACATGTTGAACACATTAATGCCAGTTATGGCACCGGAAGCCCAACTCACCCAAGGCAAAATGGCATGGCAAGGGCCGAGCAAGCCTCCTTAATGTGGTCATTTCATCATCTGTTAGTTTAGGCAGCACGCCATAGGGAAGAAGACGAAAGGGTCTTCTGTATCCATGAACAATCGGGCGTAGAAGATCAGCATCCACAGGCTGAGGATCATATCCCCACCAATCAGTAAAACGCGGACCCAACCCATCTAACAAGCGGTCGGCTTCTTCTGCAAGTTGCGCCTCCCCTGGCAGCTGAAATCGTACTCTATTTGGCAAGCCAACACCTTGTATTAAGCTTGGTTGAACCAATTTATTCCCGGGGGTTGGAGCAACAGTTTCTACTCCATCTATACTAGATGAAGTATCCGTTTTATTCTGTTCTTCATCTCCAACGTCTGGAACCGGTAACGTCGCGGTGTGAGATGCGTCTTTCCCCACAAAAAAGTAAGGGTATTTGTATTTTATCCCTCTATATAACACTATCTTACTTCCAGACCTCCAAACAACCAAGCCTCCGGTTTTTTTCTGCCAAATTAGCTCCATTACTCAAAAATAACACAACTTTATAATCAAAATGTCACCTTTTAAGCTACATTACTCTTCATTTAACTTTGAGCAGCAGTTTGTACAAGTTCAATTGGAAATGCAAGATCAAATGGACCACAACTACGGAATAAATTGTGAAATTCGTAACAAGACATTGATAAATCAATAATTAATTGAGAATTACCTCCAATAAATCATGCGTCCGCTTCATGTTCATCCTACAAATATCTTCACACTCGATCTTGACGACCTCAGACTGCCTCCACCGCTCGTGAATCCCATTCACAATCCCTTCCGTAATCCCGGCCTTCCCGACCTTCACCTTCTTCCTCAACCCAATCCCCAGCGTCCTCAGCCTCCTCAGCTCCTCCGGCGGCAGCCTCAGCTCCGCCAAAGTCGGAACCCTCTCCCTCTCCTCCCTCGCCTTCGCCGCCGATTCCTTCCTCTCTTCTCGCCTCTGCCTCCTCACCTCGGTCTTCAACTCCCGAAACCTCTTGATCGCCGTCCCCGAACCCGGCTCCGGAACCGGATTCTCCGGCGAGCTCCAGCTGGCGTCGATCGTGTGGCCGACCCTCTGCTTCGGCAATCGGTGCGGCAGCGGAACGAATATTTCTCCGGCGGAGGATCTCTCCGGCTCCGGACTTGGATTCTCGTCGGTGAATCCGAGGCTGCGGAGCTTCTCGGAGATTCTTTGGATGGCGGACTTAGGAAGCAAGGTTTGAGCGTCGGCGTTGGAGCTTCGGACTGTGAATTTGAGGGGTTTGGGGGTTGTGGACAATGGTGAAGAGAAGGAGAAGAAGAAGAGAGGAGGAGATCGGTGGGTCAGTAGTTTTGGCGGGAGAGGGGAGGTGGGAAGTTGAGATGGAGGAAGCAACATTTTTTTCAGTTCGTCATGGAGGGAGTTTGGGATTCAAAGATAAGGAAGGAGTCCTTTGTATGATCTTTTCGCTTTCAAGCAGACGAGTCTGTTAACACTTAACGAATGAACAAACGACAAAAAAAAAATGATGTCAGTTCTGTCAAACGACCTTTATTTAGTATCTTCAACGCAAAGGTTAATGCCTACTGCATATTTAACATCAAAAACTACAATGGTGGTATGTTGCGTTCCTATGCATAATGTTGGTTTAAATGTTAAAATAATTTTATAATTATTGAATTTTAAAAATTTTAAAAGTAAAATTCTAATATTAAATAATTTGAAAGATAAATATTAAGATAATTAATTAAAAAAGTAAATGTATAAACTAATAACACTATGTTATACTTATTGTAAATTAAGTACAATCAAGTATAGTACATGATAAATTTATCATAACAAATAATATTGTAATAGAAAATAATTTTTACACTTACAATATTAAATTTGTAATTGACACAAATATTACATCGGAGATGTTGTAATCCCCAGCCTATTTGTGAGTGATCATTTGATTAATGATATTTTCGTCTCGACATCCAAGTTCTTAAACTCTTAATTTAATCACATAATTGATTAAAATCGATGACTAACAATTATCCTCAATTGTAATCCTCATAACAAAGAATCCTTAGAACAGTGCTCAGTCTCTTTTGCCCTTTTATTTTGTGTTTCACTTCTTTTGATACCCATTGTGTTCTCCAGATTTGTTATGTAATTTGACATTTTTGTCTTTAGCTTATTTTACACGGGTTAGTTATACGGATGGCTTTATTCGTCTTCTCTCTTTCTCTCTCTCTCTCTCTCTGAAGCTTATAGGCCTCTTCTCTTTGTTTGCCTCCTTTGATGTTTTCGGTGGGAATGTTTGTTTCACTTTTTTTTTCCGCTTTCTTATTCTCTCTTCATGATGCTTCTAGACTTTCTCTCTTTGTTTCGCTGCTTTGATCTTTTTGGTGGAAATGTTTACTCTAACTTTTTTTCTTTTTTCGCTTTCTCACTGGAAATAAAAACACACTTAGGTTTCCATTTCTGATGTGTTCTGGATTACATCTGTGAAAAAAAATTTATTTGGCTTTCGCTTGCCTTTTCCTTTGTTTATTTGTTTTTCATTTCTCTTTCCTTCGATTTTGCTTCATTTTCTCTTCTAATTTTTTATTCAGTTTTTTTTTTATTTCCGTTTTTTTCATATCTATTATCTGTTAGTTTTTTTATTTCCAAATTTGTTATATGTTAATGTTATGTGTTACTATTTTTTTTATCTTTTTTTATTCGGTTTTTATTTCCATATCTATTTAGTTTAATTTTCGTTTCGTCTTATTTCTTTCGGTTTTTTTTTTTTTTTTTTTTTTTTTTTTTTATAATTTCTCATCTGTCTACATATTTCTTTGGATTTGTTCTTCATTTTCAGTTTTCATTTTTGTAATGTTAGAATTTTTTGTATTAATTTTTTCCGTAAACTGGTTTTTCCTTTTTTTTATGTTTTTTTTTTTTAGTTTTGTTCTTTTGTTCTTTTATTCTACTTTGTTTTTTCCTTTTTTTCATTTTCCTTGATATTTGTTTTCTTTCTGTTTACAGAATTTTGGTAATTTTTTAATATATATGTTGTTATAATCACCGACTAATTCTTTTGTTTATTACCTTCTTTTATTCTTATCTAAAATGTTATTGTTTTTGTATTTTTCTTTGTCATTTTTTTTGCGTTGTAATTTTTCTTGTTACAGTTTTCATTTTTTATTGTCTTTTACTAATTGGTTCTGTTTGTTGTGTTTTCCTGTTATATTCATGCATTGTAACACCTTTCATTTTTTAGTGACATTTCATTAATGTTTTTCTTTTTTGATATTTAGTCTAAATCCTTTAATAATTTAGTTGGCACTCAAAAACACTGCTATTTCATATCTCAATTTTTTGTGATATATGTTGTTAGTAATAGAAGATCAATACTTGAACCTTTTGATGTTGTCCGAATTATTTGTGCTTTATACTGTCATGTTTTTTCCCTTTTGGTTTCTCTTTTTGATTTATACTATTTTGGTCATTCCTTTTACTTTTATGTTGTCGTCCTTCTGCTCTTATTTTTTCTCTTTGATTTTTTAAAATTTTTAAATTTATTAGCATTATTTGATTTTTTTCCCGTTACTTTCGTTATTTAAATAATTTATTTCACTATTTTCTTTCTCCTACAGTTTCTATTTTCTTAATTTTAATAATGTTTTTATTCTTTTAATGTTTTACTTAAATCCTGTAGTAATTTTGTCGGCAGCCAATAACATTGCATAATCATATTTCAATTATTTTTAATATATCTTGCTAGCAATAGAAGATCAATACCTTAACCTATTTTTTATATGCATTATTTATTTATATATATATTATGTCTGTTTATTCATAAAAGATTACAAATAGTTTTAGGTTTCATTTCCTTCATTATATTTTTTAATATTGTATTATGTTTTGTTATATTTATATGTTTATTCGTTTATTCGTTTATTTTTCAATTTATTTCTTTCTGTTGTTTCTTTCTCCTTATTCAATTGAAGAAAGTGAAGATCGTATGTAAATAACTATGTATATCTGTATAAATAAGTATATATATTATTGTTTACAGAGATACACATGTAAATAAATATGTATATATGTGTTACAAATTTACAGTAACATATAAACAAAGCTTTTACTATGTATCATATTTTGTAATAACTTTTAAATATCTTTTCCATACATTTTTTTTTTTTTCAGAATAATTAACAACATAATCATCGTTTTGAACATTTGTCGAATTGACGTGTTATTTGAAAAGCAGTGGATATAACTTTCATATGCCATTTTTAGACCCTTTTTTTTGGAAAAAAAAAAAAAAAAAGAAAAAGAAAAAGAAAGAGTGCCACGTAAATTTGTTGATATCTTTTTTCTTTATCTTCATATAGGTTTGGTCGACCTTTCAATGTTTTTTTTTTTTTTTTTTTTTTTTTTTTTTTAATGTGGATTGAAAGGTGCAGAGATTGCCAAGATGTTGTTCTCGAGTAAATCCCCGTTCTATTTTATTTTTGTAACTAAAAATATTAATAAAAATGTAAGCAAGAAGAACAATAAAAAACGATATGTCGTTCTGCAAGTAATTGCATGCATGTTTATTATAGGCAGCATAGCAATGTACAATTAAATAGTTTTACATTTACAGGGAAGACAAGTAAGATCTTTTGTGGTACAAACTCAACACCGAACAATTATCAACAATGATTATTACAAGATAATAAGACAAAGCATTGCTGTACAACATGTAAACAATACATTAGGAGTCGTTTACATTTACAATTTCATTATCCCATTGACGGTAGTTTTGTCATCGAATACAAAAAGAAGAGAATTCACATAATGTAGGCGATTTCTTTCCTGTATGGCAGATACCCAAAAGCAAAAAATCAAAATCAAAATCAAAATCAAAATGAATCAAGTACTGCGAAATGAGATTAAACTTTATTCATTTCAAAGGCACAACAACGCAGTGTAAATTTTGTGGCAATTTCCCATTAGGCAAACATGGTGCAGCTCACATTTTGGGGTGCAAGTACTCGTCCAAAGTGATAGGTTTAGGACCACCAAACCAATCAATCAAGAAAATGTTCTCGATCTCTAATTTGAAGATCTGGAAGTTATGACTCATAGGCCAGTCTGTCAAAACAAACATCCAAAATAAAACTAAATTCAGCCTGGTTAGAGACACAAAACATGATGAAAAACGAGAAAAACATGGCACTAGATCTGAAGTTAGCAAGTTAAATTTTGTCAAGTTACCCTTCATCTCTGAATGTTTCGAGAACAATGCGTTTTTAGCAAACTCTGCTTCTTTGGATTTCGGATCGACTAATTTAAACTGGAATACCATCCAACAACTGTCAGTTCACTTTGTTCCAATATGATATCTTCCTCAGAAATTGCATAGTCAAACTTAAATTAGCAACGCACCTTTCCCGTAAGTGTTAGCTTGGCACAGGTTGGGTTCTCCGGGTCTTTTTTCCCACAAGTTCCCAGAGGGTACTCACTGACTGTAAGTGAAGCCCTTGGATCTTTCAATCCATATCTGGCAGTTGGATCAAGAGTTGTTAAGTAGAAGTATGGGATACCCTTGCCTTTACCAGGTTTCCCATCACTGAATGAGACCACATTCCTGCATGGCAACAGTGTTAGAATATAAAACTATTGTTGACCTACCTCTTTATAGTTAATAGTTTACGTTTACGGGAGTTGAAGGACCTAGATACAAACTCATGTAATTACATTTTTTAACGTTGTCATCACGTGTTGAGCCCTCAAAATATTTCGGGCTCATAATTAATATTTGTTCGCACATTTGCCCATCATGTGGCCTACAAGTCAATGAGAGTTGTAGAATATAAAAAACTATTTCGGTCAACCTCCTTATAGCTTAAACTTTGTGGATAATTGGTAAACTAAGAAGCAGTAACTAATATTTTAGGTTAAGACGCGACTTGAGAGCGCACTCTAATGAGGCAACACATGATTCTTCAATCTATATTAAGTTAAAAGCAAAGAGCAAAAGAAAATAGTATTTCTGCATATGATAGTTGAAAGATTTGGATCTTGAACCTGAGAGATAAGGCTATGTTTGAAACCCAAATTCTATGGTGGAAAAAAAATTGAAAGAAAATGCAAAGAAAAAAAAAAGGAAATAAATTTAAATTTTCTCTAAAAAAAATGCAGTATATGAACATACGAAAAAGAAACCTTACCCAAAAGGTGCTCCTCCCAAGTCACTTGAGATGGTACTGCAAAATCAAGACGAGCAATATAAGCTATAAAGATTTTCAGCTTTTTTTTTTTTTTTTGCGGATAAAAGATCATAAATTTGAAGAAGAAAAAACTATCAAGTTCCATAATTCCACTATGAATTAGGTTTCACGAATACAAAATCACAATTGTTATTTGATTATGCTACTTTCTAACAAAGGTTCTATCTTTCCTTCTTCTTTTTTCTGGGAACATAAAAAAAATAATAATAAGATATCTGGCAATCCACTAGCGAACAGACAAGGAAATCGAGATTTCTATCGATCAATATAAACAATCAGAACATAATATTTATCGATACACCCCCACAACTGATAATCACAAAATTAAATCTTATAAGCAAAATCAACCGAAACGAACCAAGTTCTAATCGTTTCCTATAACAGCCCAATAACCCAGAAGAAACAATCCAAGCGAAATTCACCAAAAATGGTTTTTTTTTTTCTCAAAAAAAAAAAAAAAAGGAAAACCCAGAATCCATTAAGGCTAAATATGATTGAGAAAAATACAAAAGAGTGAAAGAGAGATTTATGTACTTTAAGACGCCCCATGAGTTCTGAGCGACCAACCAACGAGCAGTGGCAGCGGAATTATCCGGGTCGGGTTTCTTAACCGAAAGTGACCGACCTTGGACTTGGGCACCCAAAAACACAGAAATCAAAAAGAAGAAAATGTTGAAAATATGAAGAACACGTCCTACCATTTTTTTCTTTTTATTTTTTTTTTTTTTTTTATTTTGTTATTCCTTGCTTAAAGATGAAGATGGAGTGTACTGAATAGTATAAAATTTTCCTATTGAATCATTTGTAAAAATAACCTATTTATACAAAAACATTAGCTTCCGGTTTTTGCTCAAAGAAGAAAGAACCATAAATAATTAAATAAAGCGAAATAAAGCGGCGAGAGATGTGTCGAATCCTCTGCAGCCGAGGACACTTCCACAAGATATGCCTGTGGATTAGCCAAGGCTAATTGATATTTCTTTTCTTTCTATCTTCAGAGAAGAACGTTCACATAAAATGATAAAAAAAGACAATTATAATATACTTAATTAAATAATTAAATTTTATTATAAAAAGAAAACAAATTATATAGTTTTTCTTTTTTTTTTTCAACACACTTAGTACATTATTATAACTCAATTTATAAACTATTGCTATTTTAAAAAGTATCTCATCTTTTAATGACTAGTCTAAAAATTGGATAGAAATAAAATTTAATTTGCTTTGATATTTGTTGCTTGATGTTTCTTTTTTTTTTTTTTTTTTCGTTTTTTCGATTATGTTTTTTTACTAATCGTTTTGTTTTTTAATGGCTAATAATTTTTTTTTTTTTTTTTTTTTTTTTTTTTTTACAAAGTTGAATTGTTTTTCTTAAATGTTTCATTTTTTTTTTTTTTTAGTCTATGCTCTTTTGAATTCACTTCTTCCATTTTTTCTTTTTTATCAACACCTCATTTGATATAATAATTATCTCATATTTATGATTTTTATTATTGAAAAATGTAATTATTAATTATGTATGAAAAAAGTTTTATTCTGAAAATTTAAAAAAAAAAAAAGAGAGATAATGAAATAATATTAAAATAATAAATTAAAATAAAATGATAGGTGTAAAAAAGAAAAATAAAATGATCATGAATTAATAATATTATAAAAATAGTTAGGGATAGTCTTGGAATAATAAAGGTGTGTAGAAAAAAATAATCCTTTCAAAATTATGAGGGGTGTGTATATAAAAGGGAGGTGTGAAGAATAAAAAAGAGAATGTCATGTTAATAGAACTACCCTTGGTATAAACATATAGTGAATACTAAAATGTGAAAATAAACTTCCTATATTAATTCTTTTGGTCTTCTTGGTATTTGATAATTGCAACCTCAATATTTTTAAGAAAACAATTAAAACACCATTATATTTAGTCTCCTCCTTCTTTGTTGCATGTTTATTAGTGTCAAATATTTTTTAATTCTTTAATTGTGATAGGTTACAACAATTATAATAAATTACAAATTTAAATGTCAACGCAAATCGGTTATAATAGAATGACTACTGCTTTAATTAAGGTTCACACTGTTAAGGAAAAGAAAAATAGAAAACCACGAACACTTTGATTTAAATCAAGTAAATCTATCAAATGGTAAATTTTATATAATCTCTATACAAATTGAGGATAATATAATGTATGATAACTCTATGAAAATAGAGTTAATTAAGCATTTCCCGGGGTTTAAATTACTATTTAGAGAGTATTTAGTTTTGGTTTTTCCCTTATTTTGCCTTGTTTCTAGTTTAGTTAATTCGGTTCCTTGAACTCTCCCTCTGTGTTTTTATCTTTAAAAAGAACTAATCCGGTTGCATTTGGTGACTATTTGCGGTTTTGGGAAAGCATTGTCGTTTTTGGAAGAAAATTAAATCGAAAGATTGTTTTAAACGTGAATGGTTTAAATGCCACGTGTGATTGGGGTACAATAAATACCGCAATGTAAGAGAAGAAATCCTTGGTCATATTTTGTAAGAGAAATGAAAAGGAAAACCTCCTCCAAATCTTTGGGAGAAAGAAGAATGCATGTTTAAGAAAAGAATCTAGAAGAAGCCTTGAAAAGGGGGATTCGGATTCTCTCCTCATCACCTAGTTTTCTCTTACTCTTTTTAGTGTGTATCTTGTTAAGAATATTTATGCTCTTCTTCACAAATGATTCCATTTATAACTTTATGAGAGTATTTTTGTTGGTTGACTTTCTTTGAAATGTTAACTATTGAAATGTTTATTGATGTTGAATGGATTTAATGGTTGTTTCTTTGTTTATTCAAGTAATATTGCCTTTAATGTGATTGGAAAATCATAAGAGAGGAGTGTAACTTTGATTAGATTCGGGAAGATTTAGTTGAGTGGACCTAACTTTAGGTTCTTAGATCTTGTTTAGATCTTGATTCACATGATTTAGGAATATATTGTGTCTTGCATAACCAAACGAAGGGCTTCATCGATTTTAGAGTCTAGATTTGCAAAGGAATTTGTGAGGTCTAACTTTAAAATCGTAGACAAAGGATTGGAAAATCTTTGGTTTAGTAGAACTTTGAAATAATTTATTTTGACATCGACAAAGATTGATTTTAGTAAAAATTTAATTAGTTTTATTTCTGTTTTAATTGTTTGTAGTCAAGTTATTATTATTAGTTTGTCACATCTTAAAAATCAATTTAATTTCCTTTTTAACTGCTTGGATAGAATTTACTTAGCAAATTGGTCTCAAAAATACACAATCCCTGTGGGACGATACTTGATATCTCATCATTTTACTACTTGTTGACTCGTGCACTTGCGAGATTCTATAAACACAATTTTAGGCAACAATGTACATGCAATAGAAAGTGAAAATACGATGTGTACTTTTATATGTACTTTTAGAAGTATGGTTGATTTTAATTATGATTCTATTATTGTATTTTTTTCTCATAAAAAATTTAAAATTTAAATAACAAAATAAAAATTTATTAGTTCAAATGTATAAACTAAACGAGCCCAATATAAATTTTATTTTTTATTTGTTTTTGTTTTTTTTTTTTTTTTCCTTTTGCTAATCTAGCATAGATTTGATTGACTTGTGATGTGAGTTGTAAGGAGTAATCCCCTTTGACAAAAGGTTGCAAACTTGACTCAGACAGATCGAGTGCACTGGATTGTAACAGTGGATTCATGGAAAAAAGAGCAACAAGGGCCTGAATTTGCGGGCCCCGCAGCATGGTTCTCGACCCAATTAGTTGTGACTTTAATCCGGATCTAGGCCTCTATCTCGCCTGGACCACGGATCCACTTGTCCTCTTGTGGATGGAAGACACACATGTAACAAATTAACAATAGCTTCTAATTCAATTATATTTGCCGTGCCATCCTTTACTTCAGAAGTTTTTGTTTTTATTTATTATTTTTTTGTTCTGTACCTTTCCTCCAGAAGTTGAACAAAAAAAAAAAAAAAAAAAAGGAAAAATACACGGTATATATTTTATACCTATATTTAAAATGAATTAACATATTTTTTAAATAATAATAAATTACAGCACATTCCTCATTTTATGTTTACAATAGATATTTCAATTTATAATTTACCCTTTTCAGATCTAATCCTAATCTTAACATTATTTTTCTTTCTTTCTCTCTCTTTCAGTCATTTCATTTTTCTCTCTCTTCCGGCATATCTTAAATAATAATGATTAGTTTATAAATTTAAAATTATTATTAATGATTTTAATTTTTAAAATATAAAATTTTTTACAAAAAAAGGAAAATTATAAATCATCGTTAGAATTAAGGACGGATACATGAAAAGTCTTTTTGAAAAATAGACTTAAGATGTGTAATATGTTTAATGAGTAGGTTCTAAAATAGAAAATTTCAATGAGTAGGTCTCTTATTAAATGAAAAAATGTGTATTCCCTAAATATCATTCTCCTTTTCTCTCAAATTAAAAGAAAAACGTTTGAAAAGGAGGAGCTAAATCCCCTCCTTAGCTGGGCAGTCACGAGGAAACATTGTCGGCCAAAGTTCACCGGCGGCGCCGCCTTTCACCGCCATAGAATGCCCCTACCGACGTCGACAATCGCCAGCATCCATGGTGATTAACAGTCCGAGCATTATTTCTCTCAAATCTTGTATTTTTTATGCTTAATTCATTGTTTGAATGTTGAATAATCGTGGTTTGGTATTTTATTTGAAAAACCAACAAGAATCATGTTATTTTATGGCCTTTTCGGAGTTGAGTAATCTGTAAAATCGAAGAAACTCACGTCTGTCATTTCTTTCTTACTGGTGTGCCTCGTTCTTACTGGAACCGGTCAGAGCGGTCAGAAGCAAACGACATTCAGACCGTTCTTACCGGCATTGGTTAGAAAGGTCATAATGTCATTTTCTCCCCATTTAAAGAATATTTTAGTCATTCACTCTTATTCCAAGAACAAAAAAAAATGAAAATGAAAATTTTATTTATAACGGGTCTACAAATTAAATGGGTGTTAAATGGGTGTACATTTGGGGCTATTGTCTTCAAAAAATCCGAAAAACATCCCCTTTGTCTCCGCGGCGGCGACTTGGTAACTGTCGCGATGATTGGCGACGAAAATGGCGAACCAATGGCGAGTTCTTTCTCCGAGATGGCGAGCTCTCTCTCATCACGAGGATTGGAGAACCTTTGTCGGAGAAAAAGAACGGAACAACGCTCGCGAACCAGATCGCGCCGTCACGAACAGATCCGACCAAATTTGGCTGACTTCTAGTTCCTGTCGTCGCAAAGGAGACCCCGACCAAGAAAACCGCCCGCCGTCGTCGCGCTGCCATTGAGAAGCTCAGATTTGCTTTGTCTCCGTCGCAACCATACCAAAGCTTCTCCAACGTCTGATTTGGTCTCTCCTCCCCTAGCGAATTTTATAATCTGAGAAGGCTAATGACGATAAAAGATTGATAACTAGAAAGGAAAAGCAAGACATTATCCATGGTATTTTATAGTTTCAAGTATCCCAATTATAGTTCCATGTATATGGTTCTCTATTTGAATTTTTCTCCTTCTGCCTCAAAGTTTTCTCCTCATAATTTTGAACAAGGAGGAGGAGCTGGCTATGCCGCTCTGGGTTGGCTTTTTAGGCAACCAGAACCTCCATTTCCTCCACAATTCATTTTGAGTTTTGAAATTCAATCAAAAAAAATCCATGGACATATATGATTATATCTATCCTATGACAAATGCGTATACACTATCTGGTTTTGAGTTATTGGATGGAATGCGCTTTTTTTTTTTTTTTTTTACTAAACAGATGAGAATATGGGATTGAGGGGATGTTTGGTTGGGGGATTCGTCCCCCATTCGAATCATAATTCATGGTTCGCTACAATGATTTCTCTCACAAAAAATACACGTAAATCGAAAATGGTTCAAATCACATGATTCGAATCCATGCACCAAACGGACCCTGAGTGACGTTGCAACATGAGGACTAAAGGGAAAAATACAGAATGTACTTTTCTTCATTCGTCTAGCATTGACTATTCACATTTACTGTTGTTTATTTATATTTTTTATTTTTTTCATTTTTGAACGACTTGATTTTTTTTCCTGTGATTTTAGTACTCTATTTACGGGTAATTATGATATTTAATGTGATTTTTATTGATAAATACGATGTTTATCGATTGTTAGAGTCAGTTTTTAAACTTTTAAGTAAATATGATATTTACTAGTTGATGAAGCTAGTCACTAGATGTTTGAATAAATATGATATTAATTAGTAAATACAATATTTATAAAGCACCGGATCCGGTGTCAAATTTTCAAATAAATATGTAAATACAACATTTACTAGTAAATATACTATTAAATAGTCACTGGAGTCGGTGGCTGAATTTTCAGATAAATATGGCTTTTACTAGTGAATACGGTCTTTATCGGTAAATACAATGTTAAACAGTTGCTAGAATAGGCAGTTGAATTTCCAGATAAATATGATTTTACTAGTAAATATGGTATTTATTAGTAAATAAAATGTTAAACAGTTGTCGGAGTCGGTAGCCAAATTTTCAGATAAATATAAATTGTCATAGTAAATACGTTATTAACCAGTAAATACATTATTTATCAGTAAACATAGTGTTAAATGGTCATCAGAAAATAGTCACCAGCATCAATCGCTGAAAAATAGTCGTTGATTGCCGAAGCTAGTAGCCATATTTTTGGATAAATATGATTTATTAGTAAATACGGTATTTACCGGTAAATATAATGTTAAACGGTCGCTGGAGTTAGTGACCAAATTTTTAGATAAATATGATTTTTACTAATAAATATGTTATTTATTGATAAATACAATGTTAAACAGTCATTGAAAAATAATCACCGGCATTGCCTCTAAAAATAGTTACCGGGCCGGGCCGCTGGTCATTTGTACCGACCATAATTTATCTTTTATACAAAAATATACTATAATCTATCAAATATGCTATAATTTACTACTTTGTAAAAAATATAGGTTTAAGAAGAAACATAGAGGTGGAAAAGGAGGTTTGGGAGTGCTTTTAAGTTTTTAATAATATTGGATACTTAAAATATCAAATTATGTTATAATCTACTATTTTAAAAAATGCTATAATTTACCAAAAATCTTATCAAATAAGCTATTTTTTTTTCCATTCTCCCTATAAAAAATAAATAAAAATTATGTTATAATCTACTATTTTTTAAAAAATGCAATAATTTACTAAAGATCCTATTAAATATGTTATTTTTCTCATTTTCCCAATGAAAAATAAATCAAAATGTATAAAACAATTAGCAGTTCAGTAACTGTGGAAATATGTTTTGAGAGGTTGATTTAATTATCTGTTTAAGCTAAGGATTGATTTAAATATCTTTGGGAGGGAGACAAACAAACATTTATAATATCAGTTTTCGTCTTTGATTATAAGTGTAGAAATCTATTTTGAGAAGTCAGTAATCATTTGCATTAGCTGCATTAGTTTTTGGGATAAATTAAAAATATGTTTATCTGCACAATTTTTGGTTTCTAACGTTTAGTGCAGAAACAAAAAAATAGTAATACTCTGTCATGTGATCTTCGTTCTAAATAGAAAAATAGTAGAAAATAGGCTAATATGAAAAGCTTAAGAAAGGAAATAGGCTAATTTTTAGTTATAAAAATTAATAGGTCATAATTTGTTAAGTTATGGTTCATAACCAGATAATTTATGGACAAACTTGTCAAGTTATGCTTCATAACCGGACAAGTTATGGATAATTATAAATAATAACTTGTCAAGTTATGGTTCATAACCAGACAAGTTATAGACGAAAATAATAATTTGGCCTATTTATTAACTTATGTAAACTATTGGCCTATTAATTTTAATTCATCTCAAATTTTAACCTATTTTCCTCTTTCTCCCTTCTAAATAATTGAAAAGATTTCGGGCTACCGGCTACGGGATGAAGATCTAGGTCCGGACCAGATATTTAGGTTGGCCCAGATCTTTATGCAGGCCATACATCAGGTTAGAAAGATGGGCTACGTACTGGCCCGTTGAGCCTGGTCCATTTGCAAAATAACATGGTTAATCGTAGAAATAGTCCCTCAAGTTTACCATTAATTCCGTTTAGTCTCTGACTTTAAAAATATCTCACAATTAATTCTTAAAATTTTATTTTACTTCAATTTTGATCCTTATGCTAGCTAGGTATTATTTATTTTGACAGAATTTGTAAAAAATAAAGGATTAAAATTAAAAACATTTGAAGGTAGTGATAGTAATAATATAAAAAATAATTGTTTTTAATTTTAGTATATGATTTACACATATTTCACCGGATATTTAAACACTCAGTTAATAAAAAGACTGAAATAAAAATATAATGAACTTCAAGGATTAATTATAGAACATTTTAAAAATTATTGCCAAAAGTAAATTTAAAATAAATTGCAGGACCTAGATGTGAAATTAACACAAAATAACACGATATATACGTATGTTTTATTATATTTTGCAAAAAAATAATAATAATAAAAAAGAGTAGGACTTTTCAAGAGAAAGAGGATGCCAAATCTGACCTTCTAAAATTAATTTGACAACCGAAGAAACTTGACATTCCAAACAGAGGGAACGAACCAGCAACCCACCTCAAGATATCAAGATTCAAGACCCAAGATCAGGACTCTGAAGTCATCTCCTGACGCTTTTGAGAGAGTTTCAGACCCAAAACTAAAACAAAGAAACCAAAAAGAAAAGAAAAAAAATGGGGTTCTTCACTCTCGCCATAGGAGGCCTTGGTTTCATCTTCATCGGCGCATGGCAAGCCTTCACCTTCTCTACCCCAAAACCAAATCAAATCTCTCTTCCATCTTCTCCTCTCACACACTCATCTTCCGACCCAAGACCATCTTCTTCTTCTTCTTCGTCTTTATCTTTCCTCTGCATCTCAGTCTTCTCCTTCCTCTTCATCCTCAACTCGCTCTTCTCGTTCATCGACGCGCTCAACTCACGCGACCGAGTCGGCACAGCCCTTCAATTGCAGGTCATCGCCATCGCCGCCCTCTTCTTGCTCTACGCCGTCGCCGGACTTCTCGTGAATTCCGCCAATTCCTTCTCTTTGCCTTCTTCACTTCTCGATTCGATCCTTCTTTTCGCTTTCATCGAAGAGTTTCTGCTGTATTACCTCCAAAGAAAGGACCAAAGCGGAGTCGAGAATCATTACTTCGATCTCTTGCTCGTCCCCATCGCTGTTTGCGTGATTTCCACGATTCTCGACCTGAAGTCCCCCCAGAATTCGAACTTTCCCAAAGTCATTCGCGGCGTGGGGCTGATTCTCCATGGAATGTGGTTCGTTCAAATGGGGCTCTCGTTTTACACGAACTTGATCTCCCATGGGTGTTCTTTGCACGAGAAGAGTAGAGGGAATTACTCGGTGAAGTGTAAGGGACATCCTGAGTATCACAGGGCTAGGTCAATTGCGACGCTTCAGTTCAATTGTCATCTTGCTCTTTTCGTGGTTTTGGTGTCGTTTATGTACTCTTTAATCTCCCGGAGATATGGAGGCAATGGTGAGTTTATGCCGTATCGGCCGCTCGTCGAGGAAATGCAGCCAGTCGAGAATCAGAGCCAATTCACTTTGGATTCTGATGAAGATGATGTTGGTGAGGAAGGAATTAGGGAAGAACAAAATGTGGTTTCAAAGCAAAAGGCAGGTATCGTGGAACATGGTTTGAATGGTCATGCATCTCACCAGTGAGTTATAGATATTGAACAATTTTATTCATTTTTCATTTCTATAGATGAATATGGAAATTGCCCTTTATAATGTTTTATAGATTTGGCCTTTAGATCTATGCATACATTGAGTTGTAAATTGTAATTCGGGTTATATTGTTCTACAACTTAGCTTGTTTTTTAATGGGTGCTGTATTGTTAACTGGTTCATTGGTGAAATGTGACTGATTTGGTTACCGATAGTTTGTATTGTAAGATGTATGATTTATGAATGAATGAATGATTGCTTGAAAATTTTGTACACAAGTCGTATAAAAAAGAGTCATATTATGCCTGTAAGATGCCGTGTTTTACAGTATTTTTTTTCTATGCTGAAGCGTACATGGAGTTGAGCTAAATATACATTTTCCTCTCTAAATATGATAACCTATACTGCTTATGTCTCTCAGGTCCGGGATAATTGGAAAAGTACTGGCAGTGGTAATTGTTTTTTTAGAATAGAGTGATGGTTATATTGATAGCAAATTGATAAAAGGAAAGTGATGATCTTTGTTGTTTGCGTCTTCCTTTGTGCTACTTTTGTACAATGATAGTATGAAAGGGAAATTTCAGAAAGGATAAGGGGTTTGAATCATGTGCATATTCTTGGGTATATTTTTCCATCTTATCTAGTTCTTGGACAATGCTAATTATGAGAGGCTTGTGAGCTTTTCCAAGTGCATTTTCCATCTCTTATAAGCACCCAATGTGTAAACTAAATGTAGCATAACGCCCTCAAAGATGTGACAAGTAGTCAACAGTGCTTTTCTATTAATAACATAACAAAAATGTGGTGGAAAGAGGAGACCCCGATATTGGTAACCAAACACACTTTAAATTCGATTCTGGATATGTTTAGGATGGGTTTGGTTTGATCTGCACTTTTTTTTTTCCCTTCCCCTTTTTGCTAGATTGCTCTTGAGTCTTGACCTGCTTTAGTAATGTTGAGTTACGATTTTTCCCCACCTACTGGAATTTGAAGCCTAGCCAAATCATAATTATGTCGGAGTTTTAGGTGGACAAAGGGGTCCTTGAAGTTTATTACTCTATGTTTTGGATTATTGAGCCTTTTCCACTTGACCATAAATCTGTTCGTACATCAACTCTATAACTGTGCAATTATACAGTTACCAATCCTTTTGCATCCATGGTAAGGTTTCATATTAAAGGTAAGAACTTATATCATAACTTTTCTTACCTTAAAACACGTTTATAACTTAATCTAACATTTATTTATTTTTAACAGGAGAATGAATACTATAAAGAGTTTTGCTTTCCCCTTCAAATGACTACTAGAATTGTCATCATTCCTCATAGTTTATTTATGATGTCTAATTTTATCATTCATTTAACACTGCTTCATCTTGAAGTCCCGTTTGAATTGGTTTAAAAAAAGGCTGCTTTTGACTCATTTAGTCTAAAAACGTTTTTAAACATGTTTGGATGGACAATTTTAAAATATTTTTAACTTTTTTAAGCACTTTTAGAACAATTCATCTTTAGTGCTTATAAATTTTTTTTATTTACATTTTTAATATTTTATTTGTGAACAACAAATTTAATAACTCATTCATTTCTTTTTATTACGTTATTTTTTATAACATTAAATGTTTTTAACTTTTTTTATCTAAACAGATTTAAAAACTCTTATTAGATATAATTATATTTTTTTAAGTACTATCCAAACTAATAAAAAAATCTTAATTTATGTTTATTTTTTTTCTACTGCTTAAAAGTACAAACTATCAAAAGCGAACCTCAAAGGTGCTTTGCACAACCCAAAAGCTTTTGCGTCAAAAGATGTAATGTGTATATTTGATTTAATCAGAACATCAGATTATCCGCCACGCATATCTGGGCTTTGAGAAAAACAGAGCAAACAGAACCCTTTTTCTGTGAGCAACTTCATCTTGTTCTTAGAACCTTCTATCCACATGGTCTCACATTTTCAAAGCACCGGTAAAACTCAAAGGTCTATCGAATTGGTCACCCCCCTTTGTGGATTCAAAATTCTTACGCTATGGCTTAGGTTTTCCTGATCTAGCCGCCTTCTCTTTCAAGTAACTATAAATTATCTGGAACAGTCAATTTTTTTTGTTTTTTTCCTAACTTTGGCTAGATAGATATTGGTTTCTTCAAATGCGCATTATTGTTTGTCCGACTTTAAACAGAGAAAACTGTGGCACGAGGCGGCGAAGTTGGTTTTTCAGCCTCCAAAATTATTCTCGCCTCGCGTTCAGAAGTCCACCCGTTCACACCTTTGCATGATGTTCGAGTCCAGAAATCTTTTTTTTTTTTTTTTTTTTTTTTTTTTTTTTTTTTTTTTTTCTTCTTCTTCTTCTCGTTACGTGTCATTTCATTTTCTAATGAAAATGAAGCATAACCACAAACTATTATTACAACTCTGCCACTTCTTTCCTGATTAATAAAAAGAGAATCTTGAAAGCTTGTTTTATAATATATTACAAGACTACTAATGCTTATTTTTTATGATACTACATGATTAATATTGTTAAAGAAAAAATATGTTTAGAAATTTGAAAACGAGATATATATTAATATATATCAATGGATATTCTATTAATTAATGATCAATAAGTATTATTATTTTAATCACAAGAATGCATGATATTAATCCGACGGTTGTAATAAATTAAATAGTTGACAAAAAAATTAAAAACAATTAATGAAATTAAATTCTTATTACGTCACATAACTAAATATTTATATTTATATATGACCACCGATGAAAATGTAATTATTAAAAACTAATCCATATATAACTTCATAATATATAAAGTTTTTTGAAAACGAAACCGTATATACTATATATATATATATATATATACACACATATACTGTTAAAAATGTTATATATAAACGTATAATATATATATGTGTATATATATATATATATATATATAACAAAACCTTAGAACCTCTATATATACACTATTAACAATCGTTAGGCATACAAACGCTCATATGTATAACTCAACGATTTTTTTTTTTTTTTTTTTTTTTAGGAATTAATCCACGATTTGATTAAAATACTAAAAAAAAACTGTGGTTATTATCATGTATAAATAGTGGCAGAGCTATACTAAAATGTAAAACAATGGTTTATTTTATATGCTTCAATTCTATTGGAAAGTGTGGTAAAAGGAGAGAAAAAGAGTGAGAAATAGAATATGATTAAACAAGTGATCTGGAGAGAGGCATAGAATAGGAAGATAGCACGAGATAGGTCATTATTGAAACAATATAAAAACAAATAATTAATCAATATTGCACAAGTTTACACCATTAGGTTTTCATCATCTATGGTAAATCTTTATTTTTTTTCCCTAATATATGATAGGATATGTCCTACGTATATGATTCAGAAAACAAAGAATTCAACGGACAACAGTTATGAAGGATAAATTAAACTGATTATCTTTCTTAAAAGGATAAGATCCAACAACTCAGCGAACTTGTTGTCTTTCCATGGCTATAATAGACCAAAGGTAAAAAAAAAAAAAGGACAAATTATATAGATACATTAATTACCTTGATTAAATAATAACAAGAACCATTTGAGCCATGATAGTAATAATAATAAGAACCAAAAACTCAGCCGTGAAAGTTGTTGTCCTTCCACGTCTAGCGTTTTAAAAAACCAAAAGGATTAACATTCAAAACAGATAAAACCATCGTAAAATAGGGTAGTAAGTCACCTCAAAAAGTTGAATACTGGAAAACATAAAGTATAACAGCTCATGAAATTAACCACACTACCAAAATAAACCGTTCTTCATCTTCATAAATTGATTACTTTAGCACTGAAACTATATATATTTGCAGATCACATATCCACTACAACCAATCCAAATATTTTCATATACTATATTATACAACGTACAACGACCTAATATAACATATTAACATGACACTTCCACAAATGACGTACAAAAAAAAAAAAAAAAAAAATCAAACACATAAACGAATATAATTAATTGAGGACTTGATCTCCTGATCATCTTTTGGACTTGCGACAACAATAATCAAGACGATCTCCTTATTGGTCTTTTTAAACGACAACGTTGTATAGAGCATTAATCCCTTGAATATCATCCGCATGCAAACCCTTGGTGAGTCCCGAGCCAATCTGCGGATACATGATTGCTCCTTCGACCGAGCTGTGCATGAGCCCTAGAATGTGCCCTATCTCATGCAAAGCCACCGTCTCCACGTCGAACGCGTCCGCGACCTCACCGATAGCCCAAGTCTCGTCCGCATCGAAGTGCAGCCTCCCGTCGGTCGGAGAGAACGCATGGCCCAAGACCCCGCCGGCCCCGTCGAAAGGGTTGCCGTCACCGTGATCGCGGCGCTCAAAACTGACCCTGATATCGGCCTTCGTGTTGCCTTGGGCCCTGGAAAAGCTGAAGTGTGTGTTGGAAGCCCACGTCTGAAAGGCCCGGCCCACTGCTTCCGCGTCTTCCGACGTCGTCCCCTCTGCGAAGCCGTAGGTCAGGCTGTACTTGGAGGATGGCCACTTTGGTTTTCCGGAGAAGAAAGAGTAGTGGGAAACCGTTTGGAGATCATCGATAGAGACGTATTTTTGTCCAAGTAATTTCCTATGGACATGGTTTTTAGTACTACTAGTTGTACTTTTTTTACTCGAGCGCATTCCTGTGTCGTTATTTATGATATCTGCCACGGCACAACGGGGCATCATCATTTTGGACAAGGTTTGGGAGTCCAAGGTGCCGGTGGGTTTCAAGTTGTAGTTGGTTTGGTATGTTTTAATGGCGGCTTCCAAGAGATCATCGAAAGTACTATCATTGGCAGTACTAATATCGTTATTAATACTGTTGTCATTAAGAGAATGGCCGGTGATTTGGGTTTTGGTAATTTGTGTAGGGTTTAAGTAGCCAAAGTGTTGGAGGTACTTTTTTAGGTCACGAATGCCTTGGACTTTGTCACCCTTCTTAAATCCCTCAAGATGTTTGAGAAACCCAAAGGGTGATGAAGAAGTTGGTTTGTGATGATCATGATCATCATGATTGGCTTCAACGTGTGAATGATGATCATCATGAGCTGAAAGGAAATCGAGAGAGCTGATGATCATGATCATGATGATCAGGATCAGTGTGTACTTGGTGAAAAGCGAATGGTGATGAAGAGAGAATTTAGAAGTCATGACTAGGCCGGGAAATATAATGAGCATGCACTAGCTAGCTACGTGATATGAATATGATTATAAGTAGAAGATCCCCCCCGCCTTTTTTTTTTGGAGATGCTTTTCTATGTGTTTTGATATGTAGATTCATTTTTACATGGGATATTTATAGTACAAACCTGATGAAGAAAATACAATTGTTCAGTTTACTTACAACGATGCGCCAATATTAGGTCATGTTTACTTCACTAATTCGAGTTTAGAATTTGAGTTTTGCTACAGTAAAAAATTCTCAGAAACAATCACATCTAACTTTTTTACAGTAAAAAGCTCTCACATAAAATCACATCTTAACTCAAATTACAAACTCAAATCAGTAAAATGAACGGAAACTTTCTTCGTAATTTCTTCACCAATATTCAGCATTATTTCACACTTGTTCGTTGTCCCACGTAATGAAATATTGACTTTCTAGCCTTCTAGGATTGGATCGAACTCCGAACTATGTGTAAAAGCAAAAATGGCTACTTCTTAACTACTTGGTACAATAAAATATTAAATAATAGATTCGTTTTTTAAACCCATGAAACTTGACCAAACAAAGACCCCTTAAACTTCATTTTATGATTGTATATGTATCATTAATGTTGAGTATGTATACTAGTAATTTCCAATTAGTAATATTAATTCATAATAAATTCTACCCATATTATAGGATTATTAAGAGAGGTCCCGCCTGACCTTGGTTATTTGAAATTTCAAGAGTATAATGCATGAAGCAGCTCTCCCAGACAATATATTAGTGGACCTTTATTTCACAGATTCAGAATCATAATTTAAAATTATTCTCAGTTTATGTGTATTTTTTATGAGAAAAAACACCGTAATAAATAACTAATTATAATTCAAATTATGACATAAATTCTCATACTAAACACCCTCTTAATTAAACTCTATATACAATATTTCATACGTTGATATCAATAATAAAGTTTACTGAAATCCATGAGCAATAGTTGCCATATATAAACTCATGATAATCATGAAAAATAGGGAAACAAAAATGTGTCAAGCATGGCGATCAATACTGACAGTATTTGCAGACGAGTCAAGCAGTCGTCATGTTGAATTTATTTTCAATATGTTGAATTTATTTTCGCTATATTGACAAAATTCAGCGGACAATTCAAAATTAACTTTGTCCGACTTTACTCATTTTACTAATTTAAATTTTAAATTTTTATAATAAAAAATCTTAAAAAATATTATATTTAATTTTTTTTTTATTATAATAAAAAATTTAAAAAAATATCACATTTTAATTTAAATTAAAAATTAAAATTTATAAAATTAGTAGACCTTTATATACTACTGTAGTACTTCTGCAATCCAAAAAACGAGGAGAGACGTACTTATATATCAAATAAACGTGGAAGATCTATATATCGTAATCGTACTTTCTCACCTCCTTGATTATCGGAATATGTGTCACAAAATAAATAAATAATGTCAAATCGTGACAAGCAGGTGGGCCGAGTAATCTTTGTATCCTAGTACCTACTAACACGACATCAACATATGGATTCATTGCATGCAAACAAATCCAGCTAGGTATAAAGATAAACATTGGAGAATATTTTGTTAATTGTACTGTTAACGCTAAGAATAATACGGAAGTCTGATATTATTATGATTCGTATTTTGTGCGTATACATATAGGTTGGGTCAATATACTGAATCATACATTTTTTGACAACTATGTTCAAATAACGCCAACTTGAATTACCTAACAATTTGTTCTATCTTGAATTTATAAATTTGTTTGCTTTTCTTGAGCCCCTAAACCGCAAAATATATGACATTTTACTCTCAATATATATAAGCCTATTATAGGCTTCAATCAGGGTTTGTCTGTGCTATCATTCGTCGTTTAATTAATAATGTGATTTAAATCTCATAATTAATTTTTATGATACATGGTTACTAACCGAAAAAAAAAAATTATAATTCGTGTTTAGTCATAAAATTGATTGAGTTGCATTCGCACTATTGGTCACCGTATATATTTGGAAGGTTTTTTTGCATAGGACCCTCCTTAACTTTTTATGATTGGCAATCTGATTGCTAATTTTTTTATTTATTTTATTTATTTATTTTTACAATCGACTCTTTAACGTTTCAAATCCTTTGCAATTGAGGTCCAATTAAAAACGTCCGTTAAATATTGTACGGATTTAATCACGTGACTTTTCTTTGAAGCATTAGATGGTAATTTCAAAAGAAACATACCCTTTTTCAAAAAAAAAAAAAAAAAAACTAGAAATTCGGTTCATCTCTATGGCTCTGTTTGTTTCCGTTTTCATTTTCATTTTTCACATTTTTCGAGACTAAAAAATGAAAACGGAAACATAAAATGCGTTTGGTATAAAAATTTTTAAAAAACAAAAACAAAAACATTTTTGTCTTTTCTGAAAAATTGAAAATGAAAAAAAGGTATTTTCATTTTCATGTTTTCGTTTTCTGAAAATGAATTTCATTTTTTTTTCTTCTCTCTCTTCTCCAGTCGAAGAAGACGCTGGGACATCCGGTGAACCCAGTCTTCCGACTGACATCCCCACCCCCCAGCGTGTGCAACTGTGCGCCACCCCCCCCCCCTAGCCGCCACTCTTCTCCGACTGCCTGAAAACGAATTTCATTTTTTTCTCTCTCTTCTCGATCGAAGAAGACATTTGGGACATCCGGTGAACCAGGTCTTCCGGTGACATCCCCACCCCCCGTGTGTGTGTGCAGCTGCGCCACCCCCTAGCCGCCACTCTTCTCCGACTACCCCCCCCCCCGCCGCTCTTTCCGACCCCCCACTCTTCCTCTGCATGTAATATATTATTATTTAATATATTTAATATTATTATTTATTCAATATATTATTAATTTAAATATTATTACATTTTTTAAAAATTAAACCACCAAACGCAGTTTATTTTTTTTTTTTTTTAAACTGAAATCAATATCTGAATAAAACTACTAAACGCATTTCAGAAATAATTTTAAAATAAAAATTAAAACGTTTTCATTTCTATTTTCATACAAAAAATAAAATCATTTTAGAACCAATTTGAAACGCACCTTATGTTTCTCTCCTTCTCACTCTCACTCACACTCACTCCACAATAAATTAAAGAAAATTAAAAAAAAAACCACCCGAATTTTAATAAAAATGAACCTAAATTCAAAAAGTAAAAAACAAAATCCAATTCTAAATATTCTTCTTCTCTCCCCCAGTAATTTAACACAAATCCACTTTTTTTCTTCCATCGCCTTTCCTCACTCCCCTCAAACTCTTTTTTTTTTTTTTTTTTTCTCTCCAACAACAACGACAATGAAACTGCCATGGCCATGAACAACGTTAAGAAGAAGAACAACTTTTCTTCCGTGACTTTCAGAGAGCTGAGATGCATTGCAGGGTCCTCACAGCAAGTCTTTGTGCCGGCAGTGATCTGGACATCGGCGGAAAAAAGGGATAGAGAAAAAAAAAAAAATTTATTATAATATTTTTTTTATATATACATAATTTAAATTATAACTTAAATCATGAAATAAACATCTTGATTTGGTATAATAAAATTCAAATGGATTCTTTTTCTTCAAAAGTAAAATAAGACTGTTGATAAATGAATGTATAACAGTACAAGAGATAAAAATAAATGATTGATGGATTTTAATAATTTTAAAAAAGGTATAACATTAATAATTAAAAGGGATTATATTATTTTATAAATCAAATCAACATTAACATAAGAGTACGTGTTTGGATACGAGAACCAGTGAAAATTATATCTAACAAAAATAGATTTTTTAAATCTTTATTAAAGAAATATTAATCAACAGAGATATCTAGAAATTTTAAAAGAATCCAAATAAAGAGCTATTTGTTTCTTTAACTTTTTGAAGGACCAAGGTTGTTCAAGGCCCGTTTAAACATGGGTCTTAACGTTCAGGCTTCTTCCTCAAGTCACAGTAGTGTTTGAAAAAATGGAAAGAAAAAATGGAGAATTTAGAGTATGAGTGTGAATTTTTATTTTTTATTCTTGATAAATATTTTTTTATTAGTGTAATTATTTGATTAAAAAAATTACAAATTAAGAGAAATGATAAAAATCTTGACTCATGTATTTTTAAAGAGTATTTGTCAAGATTACCAAATAAAAATGAAGTTAGCCCATGGCCATTGAATCACTTTTTTTTTTTTTTTTTTTTTTTTTTTTTTTTGAGGCAATGACAATAATGATATTAATGTGTTTCATTTTTGCTATACTTAAGCGTCACCCTTTATCCAAAAAAAAAAGTAATTGATCAGGAGTTCTTATTCTTTAATATATTTTCATTGGTATACTATACATATACATATATACACTGATGATTACGGAGAGAGAAGGCATATTGTCATGTGTAGGGTAAAAAATTAAAACCCTAATATGAACATTAGACGGGACTCATGTGAATTAAATGAGGATATTTAATAATCGGAGATTATTTTACCCTAAGCTGCCATGCCGGACGAAGGTTCTTTTAGGAGAAAGACACAAGTAAAGCAGAAAATATATGAAGATGGTCGATTTCTCCGAGCGATCGAGGAAAACAAGAAGTCAACTGCATTGGTGGTCATAAGCAGTGATGACTCAGAGAATCCTTAGGAAGCTGAGTCCACGTAGATCGAGAGAGATACGGGGCATGTCTTGAGATTTGTGACTTGTAATTAAAATAAGTGAAATAAGAGTGGAAGTAAATGAGAAAATCCTGCTAATTAGCAGAAATTTTAACCAACCGGGGATATTATCTAAAAATATGGGGAAAACATCCCGAAATAAAATAAGGAGAATTACAGAGAGTGCATGGGGGTATATATGTAGAAAGTATAAGTTCAGAAGGACATTCTGTAATCTCATTCTTTAGAACAGAGAAAATTTCTCTACTCCTCATAGTAGACGTAACTCTTAATCAAATGGTGAACTACTATAAATATGTATGTTCCTACTTTATAATTACTTTTTGATCTTTTAAAACACTTATTAGATTGTTAAAATCACGTTAATCATCTTTAAATTTAAATTAATTCTGTTGACGAATTTCTACTGTGAACAGTCAACTTATATATCTATACTTTTCCTTGACAGTGTCCATTGACGTTTTACATGTCATTAACAATAATGTAGAAAGAACAAATATTAAATTCCAGATATATTCAAGCAAACAGTGAAATTCCAGGTATTATTACAGTGGTAAGATATTTGCAACTCAATTATACTGCTTTAGTAAACAGAACTCAATAACATGGTTTCTGCATTCACATTATTCTGTCTCAAGCTGACCACCACTGTTGTCAATGGAATATTCTTCACTTTTCAGTTCCCAAAACCAGCCAACTTTTTCTGCAGTCAGACCAAGCAATGTTTCTTTATCACAAAGGAAAAAAAAAAAAAAAAAATCTCCTATCAGAGAGAGAGAACAAGAAGAAGATTACTTACATTTGTTCATTTTCTAAATCCCTTCTACTTTTGTAGAATCTACACAAAATGGAATACAACAGAAGGCTAAGTGCACTTGTCAAGGCCAAAAACCAGTAGTACTTGTCTAGCCTAGCTTCACACATGTCATCCGAAAACCAGCTATTCTTTCCCTTTGACTTGGTCAAGTCTTCCACAACTGTTATAAGAAGTGCACTGAGAAAGCTCCCAACTCCAAACACGCTATTGTATAGGGCAAAAGCCATTGTTCTCATCCTAACAGGAACTTCAGAATAGAAGAATTCTTGCATCCCAACGACGGTGAATATGTCAGAAATGCCTAAAAGGATGTACTGGGGCAGCAACCAAAATATGCTAAGTGGGACTGTTTCTGAATGTGAGCCGTGAATCTCAGCTTTTCTACTAATCTTTAGCCTCTGTGTTTCCACACTTGCTGCTGTGACCATTGCTATGATCGAAAGAAACATCCCGGTTCCCATTCTTTGCATCACGCTGATGCCCTTTTCGTTTCGGGTGACCAGACGTGTGACTGGGATCAGAACTCTGTCATATAAAGGCATCAGGAGAATTATAGACAGAGTGATGGTACTCTGAAGTGTGGCTGGTGGAATCTGGAAGCTGCTTCCGATGTTTCTCTTCATTGTCATACCTTGTTTGGTAAAGAAGGTTGTAGGCAGTTGGAAGATCACAGCAAACATTAGGAGCATTGTCCATATGGGAAAAAGCCGAAGTACTACTTTCGTGTTTTCGAGCAAGTAATTAGTACTTTTCGGATTCTTGTCCAAGCCCTCTGTGCTACTCCAGTTTTGGTGACAAAGAGGTTTCTCTTGAAGCCTATATAGACAGCCAGGCCAAAAGTTACCGTCACAAACTCAAGCACATTACCAATTAGATTATCTTTCTTGATAAAAAAATCCAACAAGAAACTAAAGAACTTACTCTAGCTCGACAATGTCGTCGACATTCGGTAATGCTATTCTGCAACTTAGTAACTTTGATGCAGTTGCTTTGATGCTGTGAATTATGCTTACGATAGGCTTACTATTGTTTCCCATACTCTCAACCTGTTTGTATATGTAAATCCTACTTCCAAACGAGAAAAAAACAACTGATACAACCATTGCCAGGGCGAGAATAGCGAATCCGAGAACCCAACCAAAAGTGTCTTGGATGTAGGACATGACCGTGACTCCCAAAAGACTTCCGCTGCAGACACCAAAATACCACCATTGGAAGAACGAGCTCTTGATGTTAGACTTTTGCTCATCTTTGGTGCTAGGCAATTCCTCTTCTTCATCAAGTTGATCTGCTCCAAAGGCTTGTAGAGATGAGTTGTACCCTCCTTGGCCTAGAGAAATCACGCAGAGAGACCAGAAGAGAAAGGTGGTTGACCTTGTTCTGTTTGCAGGAGACCAGGCCCGTGCTGATGCTGATGATGTCAACGCCACTAGCCCCTAGAAAAAAGGACCAAAAATCATGAAGTTCATGAACTATAAGAATTTGACAAATCCCAAGTTGCTAGCATATATATTATGGACACGACATAGGCACACACTAATTCTGGGCCATATCATTTCACACCCCCCCCCCAAAAAAAAAAAAAAAAAAAAAAAAAAATCATGGTACGACTAAAAATACAAAATTACGTCAGGTTTGTAAAACCATTCTTGGAAAAATAAATAAAAAAATAAATAGATTGAAACTCATGAGTAAGTAGCACTAAATTATTGAGTGGTAAATTATTGAGCTCCCCTCTTTTGTATTTTTCCCCTTTCTGACATGGGTTTCAAACAGGTAGCAAACAACAGTATCTCACCAGGGTATCTAGTCATAAAACTAAATATGTAAATATAATTAATAAAACTCAAGTTTTCAATAGTTATGTCAAGTCTTAAACAGAAGTGTTAATTAAGTTGTACACCATTCTCAAGAGTGGGATTTAAACGTACCACTTTCATGTAAACATTAGGCTTAAACTTTTCCACAAAAACGGTATGTTTATTGAACCATGATCAACAAGACCAATATCCTAAAACAGACTACAATTTTCAAAGTTTCATGGAAAAAGAAAAAAAGCATCGACAGAGTGATGACTTACCACAACGTAGAGGAAAGAAGAGGCCAATATAGTTGTATATCTATGCAAATAAGAGTCAGCAAAGGGTGCAATTAGGAGTGGCAACATGGATGTGAACCCACCCCAACTGTTTACAGTCTTGGCTGCAGATGAGTTGCTCATCTTCAAAACATCTGTTAGATAAGTCACTAAATTTGATGCCACTCCTTTGAATGCAAATCTCTCCATACCAGCAATCACTGTTAATTAATAAACCAAAGAAAAAAATATAATAATAGAACCAAGTTATTAATTAGCACCCAAAAACAAGGCTCCTTAGTCAATGGAGGATAATTAATTAAGAAAACTGATACTGATGGGATAACTATTAAGGAGGTCCCCTCCATTACTCTAGCATATTAAAAAAATAATTTTTTGTACTCAGTTAAGCAAAAGAGGGAAATAAGAGTATTGTACTGTTTACCTATGAGGAGAATGCATGAGTAGCTAAGACCCTTTTCTCTCAGAACTCCAGCCATGAGAAAGAGAATGAAATATTCAATTGATGAGCCAAGTTGGTGGGTGTAAGAATCCAAAACAAGGAGGGAAAAAATATCAGATTCCAAAGACAGATTTTATTCTGTCAGCTGTGGGGAAAAGACCAGTAATATTTTTCCCTTCATGATCTCCACCAACAAACAAGAGTAGCACTAGTCTTAATCTAGCACATTGTTGTTGTTCACCACTCTTGGTTTGTTTCCTTTCCTTTCTCAGTCTTTGTAACAAACACGTCAAACAGGGTCTTGGATTTTATAGCTTTAATGGGACACTAGATAAGGCACTACTAATTAAAGCTCCTCCAACATTGCTTTGCATTGTCCAATTATTAAAAAAAAAAAAAATGCTTTGCATTATTTGAAAAAAAAAAAAAAAGAAGCTAAAACCTCCACTTTAGAATACTGATTTGGATGGACATTTTTAATGGTGTCATTGCCAATCGACTTTATGTCAACATACTACAAAGCTTTAGTCCATGAATGATATTGAAAATAAAAGAATGAATTGTTTGTTAGATTGCTCTTTGTTGATGCACCTCCTGAAGTTCTGCCACTTCACTGCCATGTGGCGTCCTCTTGACACGTAGGTGACTATAACTGTGTCTGTGCCAAGTAAGCCAAAAGATTAATTCTTAGAGTGATATTATATGTTATTGTGAATTTTTTATTAGCAATAATATGGATAATACAACGAAGAACAATTCATAACAACTTATATGAAGATCAAAATATAGAAATAGTTATAATACGAATTCAACCTTTCTATTAAATTTGAAAACCAAATTATAAAGATGTCGAGGCATGTAAACCATGCTTTCTTTAAAATAGATTCGTCCCTTCTGGCGAGTACTTGAGTTAACGTTAAATGTCCGTCTCCCAGGATACAACGACAACAACAGTAGAACGACGCACAATTAAAATCGTCCGGCTGCACATTTCCTCTATCACCAAAACACTACAAAAGAATTGCAAGAAGAACTTGGAAAAACAAGAGGAAGAACTCGAGAGAGAGGGGTGAAGAGTGCTCTATACAGTGTGTATTCCTTCATGTGTTACAAGTCTTATATAGGCTTTTTAGAAAGGGGTTTCAAAATGTAGAATTATGAGACTTAATCACCCAATTATGGTCCATTCTTTATGGTGCAAAACTATGCTCCTTCCTCTGAGATGAATCCGGCCACAAACCATAGGTAGGTTCAGATTTTAAGAAGAAAAAATTGAAGCCATTAAACTGGCCATTATCGCACAATTAAGCTTGGCCATTAAGCCCCTTTAATCACTAGTTTTGGCTGAACGTGGAAGGTTTTGTGCCGAACCAAAAAAGAACAACGCAAAACAAAACTCGCACGAGTGGATTTTTCGGTACGGTATTCGTGTCCGCAGTCACACACATTGGGTCCTTAACCCCGCCGGGACAGTGACTTGCACCCCCCCAAAACGTAAAACATAGCTCGCACGGAGTGAATTTTTGGATCCGGCATTCGTGTTCTCAAGCGCATACATTGGGTCCTTAACTCGCCGGGACCGTGATTTGCACACCACCCCCCCCCCCAATGCAAAACAAAGCTCACACGGAGCGGATTTTTCAATTCGGTATTAGTATTCGCAGGCGCACACATTGGGTCCTTAATCCGCTGGGACTGTGATTTGCACCACCTCCCTCCCTCATGACAAAGAATGTAAATTCATCAAAACCCATCCCAAAATTTAATTAACCCCCTTTTAAAATGGGCCATTTTCCAAACATTTTTCTCGTTCTCAAAGTTAGAACCGAGAGTCAAATTAACAGTTACATTAGTGAACAGAACCATAAAAAATTTTCCTACTATGAAACTGAAGAAAACTTGAAAATCATAAACCTTTGAGAAAAAAAAAAAAAAAACTGACAAAAATTCACGATTTCTAATCAGAGTCATCACTTTGACCCGGGTCAAGTATTACATGAGAATCTAGTCACCACGAGGAAATTAAAAGCAGAAAAATTCCTTGTCTGATTTTAGCCAAGATCAGAAAATTCCTTAAGAACTAGTTTTTATCCCCCACATAAACATAAATAGCAATAAGACATTGTTGAGTCATGTCACATCATTTCAAGAGATATATATTATATATATATATGAATATGAGAGTAGGAATTCATGGATCTCACGTACCCACTAGTAAAAAACCACTTTTGAATATTTGAGTCCATTAACCTCCATTAAAGAGCCTTTTTTGGCCTAAAAAACTTCACGTAATTATAGACCCCATGATGATCAGTTTGGTTTTTTTACTTTTTAGTTATCGTGCCGTGTCCACATTGTGTAAATATTGATCAGGTTATTAAGCGTTATCTTTTTTTTTTTTTTTTTTCTTTTGTCTGCTCCAACCCCCATAAAAAGTTGGTGCTTGCTGACTGAATAAACTGAAATTGGACTCGTATATATACATTGGTTTTTCTCTGATACGTTACGCTGGTGAACAAAAAATACCTTATATATATATATATATATATATGCAGATATAAATATATACACTAAATGACAAACTGTTCAGAGTGGCTAAGAAGAAGGCCAAAAACGTACGAAGGGCACAAACACACACACAATTTACACATGCAAACACACAAACAACACGCAGACTTTAAAAAAGATCACTAGGAGTGATTTACAGTGCTGGCTGACGATGAATTTTTATTTTTATTTTTTTTCGGACCAACTATATATGAAGAAGAAACGGAAGAAAAAAAAAAAAAAAAAAAAAAATTAATGTCAGTATATAATTAGCATTTAGCCGCAAGTGGAGTGTTTAAATGGACAAACGGTGATCGCAGACTAGAAGGGGATAATTATAGCTAGCTTTTTGGTGCTTGGGAAAGTAAGCAGATATTGTACGTAGCAGCCCCCACTTTGGTGGTTTCTTGAGACGGATTGCACTAATTAATCTCGGTCTTAAAATGGGCACCACCACTAATGAGGTTGTTGGCATTTGGCAAGAAAGAAAACAGTTTCGATGTCCAAAGCTATATATATATATATATATATATATATATATATATATATAGATATATGCATATCTTCAGCCACATGACCAATGAATCTACACAAGAAACGTGAGTGATCTTAAATTGGCTCACGCCATGGGCCAACAAAATATATTTAGAGAAAATGTAATGCCATATCATATATTATAATATTTATTGATACCGAATATTACTTTTAAGATACCGATCGATCATCGTCGTGATACTAATCATTTAATGACGAGATCTACCATGGTACCAATTGATTTCCGCCAACTGTGACTTTCTGAATTCCCCTTCAAGTGTACGTTGAGAGAGTACATATTTATGAGCATTTCAATATGAGGCTAACAATTCCAAATTGAAGTACTTTCAGCTCATCATTATATATTTTTTTTAAAAGAAGTCATTTTTATTCAAAAGTTTATTACCCAACAACTCATGTGTGATTATTATTTTCATGTGCATCAGAATTGTGACAAATATGGACCCTCTGGCCTTGCATATAAAGCGTGCATCTAAGTAAAATCTGAAGTCTAACGTCCCTTCAAAAGTCAAAAGATACACATTGGAAACAAAGGTCATGAGTACTAATCTAGAAGACGTTTTAACAGTCCAAAATTACCTGCAGTCTTTTATTTTTAGGAAGTGAGTTGGTTTTTACAATTTTTTTGTTAACTTAGCGGTGGAGAATTAAAATTTTAGATCTTTTCAATATGAATTTATACTCAAGACGGTTATTCATGAAGAATATACAAAATATCACTTTCAAAAAAAAAAAAAAAAAAAAAACAAAAACCACAGGTGGAAATGATATTAATTTTTGGGGTATATACAAATATTTTCTACTGTTGTACTTCCCCTATAGACGGGGCTGTCATTGAAATTATTTGGCTCATGATCCTCTATCATTTCCTATATATGTCTACGTAGTTGTTCCCCAGTATTAGTTTATTGCACAGTTTTTTTTTTTTTTTTTGATAATTTAGTTTATTGCTCAGTTGAAACGTAAGGAACAACACTATAGTATGAGTGCGCCAACTTGAAGCACATCAAAACACTTAAGGGTTGTCTTTTGTCCAAAAAACTAAAAAAAAAAAGACAACTCGAGTTTTAACTTTATTCAAGTTCATGTTTTTTTAAGTTCCAATTTTATTCAACTTTATTCAATTTATTTAATTTCAACTCAAGTTATAACTCAAATTCAACTTAAAAACTACACTCAAGTTACACTCCAAAAGAACATGCCCTTAATCTTATGCGCCCATCAAAATTAGTTAATTACAACCTCATTAACTATATGATTGATCTTAGATTAATCCATTTGAATGTCGATAGTTTACTAAGATTTCATGATCTCATGAAGCTAAATATCCCCTAATTTCAAAGTTGGAATTCTAATCCAACTCAGGCCACCATTAAATACTGTTGACGATCATGATTCACTTTCAAAAAGAAGTATATTCTTGATAATGCTCAAATCTGGCTATTCAACACATAGAACATGCAAAAACACAGTATAGCAAGTTGACAATCTATTGCTTCAGTTCTAGCAAAAGACGAAGGTATCAGTATGACAAGGCAAAATGATATTAATGCATGCGAACTAATTTAGAAACATTAATAATTATAAGTTATATAGGAAATGAAATTCATTTTATCCGCATATATGTGCAGTTCGAAAATGGAGTAAATAAAATAATTCTCAGTTGTTTACTGATAAAAAAAGATCTCCGTACAAGATAAATATTGTTGCTGGCTTTTTGCGTACAGATGACATAGGTATGATCATGAATGTTTACAATCTTATATAATTCTTCCTTAGACGAAATACATGAAGGCAAATTAACAGGAAATTATTTATATGCTTTGATCATTACCTCATCGTGATGATGATATAAAAAGACCAGGATGAGACGTCGGAATCCACTGACGGCAAAGAACAGTAGTAGTGTTCTTCTATATTTATATATTTATATATATACACGTCAGTTTCCTTATTAAGGGTGAAACTTGAGAGAGAGAGAGAGAGTGTGTGTGTTTTAGGTGAGTGGTTAAGCGTGATAGAAATGTTCAAAACATAGCACTTATAGCAGGTGAATCAGATTAATATTCTAGCGAAACGCCATTTGGTTCATATGAAAGTTGAATAAGGTGAGATGAAGAAAGTTTGGTATTTGTCCTGGGATATTAATATAAGGGAATTAATGGCTTTTGGACGTCTTGGTATACAAGCCTACAAACTATAAATTACCTAAATTAGTTAGCGTTTTATTAATTATTAACCCGCAAGCTTTGAAAGAAATCAGACAATGTATATATATTTTTATGTATATCTATATCCAATTGATCAAAACTCTCAATCCCATTCAAGAATAATTAATAATTTTTTTTCATGAAAATTGCTCCTTCTGGTTATGGTTATTTTTTTTTTTTTTTTTTGCTGAACTGCTGGCGATTACTTTCTTTTTCTTCTTTTAGTCCAAAAAATCACTTTAAAACACACATAAAAAATACTAGCTTAGTTTGGTAGTGCTGTAGATTTTAAAAAAATTGCTTTTAACTGTATTGAAGGAAGAAGCAGATGTTACAAAAAATAGCTGAGTGTTTGGTAAATTATAATTATAGTAGCTATGCTGGTTCTAAAATTAGTGTAATAGCGTTTAGTAAATTATGAAGTTAAATCATTATGGATAGTTAAAAATTACGACTATATTATACTATACTATACTATAATATATATAATTACAATATAATATATATTTATTATTATATTTAATATATTACAAAACAATTATTATTATATAATTATGATCTAGAATATAATAATATTATTAAAATAATAATTAAAATAATGAAAATAATGATTATATTATATTATACTATATATATATATATATAATTATAATTATAATATATATTTATTATTATATTTAATATAATACAATAAAACTATTATTAAATAACATATTATTATATAACTATGATATAGAATATAATAATATTATTAAAATGGTTAATATAAGTACAATATTATAAAATATATTATAATATTACATAATTAAAAAAGTATAACTATATTATATTATAATACATTATAATATATTATATAATTATTATTATATTATATTAAACAAATATATTATAATTAATATATTATATAACCATAACGTGTGTAATACACTATAATATATAATAATAATAAAATTATAAGATTATATTAATATTTATAATAAATATAATTATATCAATACAATATAATATATAATATATTATAAAATAATAATTACAATATGATATTTATAATATCATATTATTAAAATAATTATAATATTATTATAATGATAAAATAATAATATTAGAGTTATTAATATAATTATGATATTATTTGTTTCAATATTACTATTATATTATGAGTCTGAATTTTATATTGAGAAGATTGTAAATTTTAAATTTTATTAGGGGTATTATGGGTATTATAAAAATTTTATTATTTGTACTATGTTGATTCTCGCACAATCTAAAAACTAAAATTGTCTTTAGACTGCTTTTGATTTTAGCTGTAAATTCTTGAAAAATTCTTCAAAAAATACGTTTAAGAAGATTTATCAAACACTAAAATCAGCTTCTGTTACAAGTAGAAGCTGATTTTAGGAGAAAAAAGTAACACCAAACTAAGTCATTATCCTTTTCGTTAATTATATCTCTTTTTGTTTGCCATACACTAGCTGGAATCAAACTCATTATCAGTATCACAGTATCACGAAACCGAAATACTTTCAGCCCGTCTTCGGAGCATCAACACAGAAAGGGAACTTTTATAGGACTGCCATAAATCCAAGGTATATTTAAAAAATATTAATCGCAATAAATACTATTGTCATGTCATCACGTTATATTTTGAAATGTCATATATACCCTTAAGATATAAAAATGTATTCATCATGATACCAGTAAGCTACCAACTGTGATATCAGTATCCTCCATGATACTTGTAAGTTACCGACTATGATACCAGTATCCCGTCGGGATACCAACTGGTATGTGACTGGATACCAATTAGTATTCGCCGTTCTAATGGCATTGATGTCGCTGGAACATTTAAAAACACAAAAGCACATATAAAAACACAACACAAATCCAAATATTCCACCAAATTGTGAAAAGAATCATAAAAATTAAAAAAAAAAAAAAAAACAAAAATTTTACAAAATTCAAAAAATAAAAATACAACATCCATTGTGCGGTGGCTGAAACTGCTTGTGTGGCGCTACTGGAGGCAAATCTGGCAAGATCATGATGGAAACCTTCGAAAAAAACCATAGTATCAGATCTGGCCAGGAGCGCCGGTGGAGCAAACTCAGTCGTGCAACAAGCCGTTCGTGCGAGCTTGTTCTGATCATCTCTGGCGTGAAGATTCACCACCAATGGAGTTGCAACCCATATCCGCTGCCCATAGAGTTTGGATCGCAAAACGAACTCTTATTTGGACTATCAATGGGATTAGAAACAAAAGATACAAAACATCAACCAATCTCCTCAACATCGGATATATCATATTTGTGGTGGGGTTGCACAGAGAATAAGCCGGATCTGGAGGCAAAGTAGTATGGAAAAGGAGAACTGATCTTGTGGAGTCGTGTGGAGAAGACAGATTTGGTGCACGCCGGTGGGAAAGCGGCGGTAGCGGGCATGGTTAGTGTGGCGGCTGAAAAAGAGAGAAGGGGAGGGAGAAAGAAAGAGAAGTTAGGAGGAGAGAAAGAGAAGAGGGCGGCAAAAATTAATGTGGTTGCTAAAGAAGAGAGAGGGGGAGTCGGAAAGAAAGACAACGTGGGGAGAGGGAGAAGAGGGTGAGAGGGGGAAAAAAATCAAACCCTAATCAGATTTGAGTGTGTTAAGGTGCCTTTGAAATTGGTTTCAAACCCATTTGGCTTTTTATGAGATTGTTTTGAGTATAATAAAAAAATAAAATCATGTTTATTAATTAATATATTATAATATTATTGATAAGTATCAAAAAAGTGAAAATAACTTTCAACTGTTTTCTAATTCTTTCACAAAAATCATTCTCATTGTTTTCATTTTCAAAACATTTACTAAACAAACGTCATTTCGTTTTCATTTTCATTTTTTATTTTTTAAAATACGTAAAAATTGTTTTCAAAAAAAATTCTAAACACGCACTTAGGGGATGTTTGGTTGGGGGATTCGTCTTCCGATTCGAATCATGATTCGTGGTTCGCTACAGTAGTTTCTCTCACAAAAAATACACGTAAATCGAAAATGGTTCAAATCACATGATTCGAATTCCTGAACCAAACGGACCTTTAGTCTCCATAACTTTTACACAGTTGTGGTAAAAGTCAATTCACGCCTAAAAGCCATGTCACATACCCTAAATATCTCACATAGAAACCAGTGAAATTAGGCATACTTTTGGAACACTAAAGAAAACCCACTCGAAGGTAGTTTTTTCTAATTGATTCATAATCCCGCAAAAATTGTATTATTTTTTGAGTCGTGTTGTCGTGTTATGCCCCGTATTATTGATCATAATAGTAGTATATATATATATAAAAAAAAATGAGACACCACATTTACTCAATATAACATTGATGTTAGAAATACATGACAATAAAAAAACTTAGTTATCTTAGAGTATCTTCAATGTAATACTGTAATCTACATGCCAATAGTGAATTTAGCACTTGAATGTAAAAAAATCTTCTCTAATGTATTGTCATTTGTTGCGCCAAATTTATCATACGGTATACTTGGTGGCAAAATTTTTCACAAAGCATAGGATAAATTTAACATTTGATTGTTATTAGTTGATATATTTACTTTTTGATTTAATCATTACACTATTTACATTTTCATGATTATATAAATAAAAAGTTTACCTTAATAGCTTTCAAAACTTAATGATTATAGTCAAAAGTAAATTTATCATTTAAAGTAACCTTTTGTATTAGAGCGCAAATAAAAATAACATGTCAAATATATTATTATCACATTTTAATGTAAATTGACATTAGTATTTATATTAGAGATAGTCTTAGACTATTATTATTTATTTTAATATACATATTACTAATATATACTATGTTGTATTTCTCACTTTTATATTTTACGTAAAAGTCATAGTAAAAACTTATATATATTTGTACAAGCGAATAAGTGGATATATATTTAAAGAATATAAATACAATATTAAATTAATGTGTAAATGATAACATTTATTATTTTAGCAAGACTAATTAAATGCGTTGACTTGCTAACAATATATACAAAGTTATTTTTTCAAAGGGATCTACAAAATTATTTTGATTATATTCTAATACTTTTAATTTTTCCTTTTCATAAAAATAAATATAGAAAAAGTTACAATAATTACTACCATAAAATAATTACAATGACATTTTAAAATTATGAAAAATGTAGTGTGTGGTTGGAACCGTTTTTAAAAATGGTTTTTATGTATTTCGAGAAATAAAAAATAAAAATAAAAACGAAACAACGTTTATTTAGTAAATATTTTGAAAATGAAACGAAAATAGAAACAGTGAGAATGATTTTTGTGAATAAATTATAAAATAGTATGATTTTTGTGAATGAATTATAAAATAATTAAAAATTATTTTTATTTTTCTGTTTTCATTTTTAGTACTTATCAACAACATTATAATATATTAATTTAATAAATACAATTTTATTTTTTTATTATACTAAAAATAATATCTTAAAAAATTAACTAAACGTAATTTCAGAATCAGTCTCAAAATAATTCTTAAAATAATCTCATTTTTACTTTTTATTAAAAATAAAATTATTTAAAATCAATTTCCAATGCACCTGTAATGTTTTAGATGAAAATTTAAAAATAACATTAATTATTTTTGTTGAAAATAAAGTAACTAATTGTGTCAAATATAATATCTCTATATTTTTAATATTTTATAATATAAAAATATATAACTAATTACATTACGTCATTTAAAAATATAAAATGTTCTTTATTTAACCTTAACGTGATTTTTTTTTTATATATGAGTCCATTCAACAACGATTATTATTAACGACCCTAAAAATTAAATTTAACTTATTCATAGGCATTTAAGAAAATAATTTGGGTTTTAATTATGGAAACGAAAAGTATTCCAATTCACAGGCTCTCTTTTCCCCGTAGGTGGCAAATGTCAAAGGGTCGTAATTGGGGGCCATTAATGACTCCAAAAAATCAAAAAAATCAAAAAAAAAAAAAAAGAGAACTCCTTCAACGGGCTAGAACTAGTACAAAATGGATCCACTTTTCGGGTCTAACACTCTAAAGACGAATCTCAGCCATGGCGGATCACGATCACGATCACGATCATGATCACCACCACCACCACCACCGCCCTCACCGCATCAAGGTCCCTCCGCGCGCCGCCGGGCCCACCGCTCCGACCACCTTCATTACCACTCCCACCACTTCCCGAGCTTACCCGGTTTTCCCCTTCGCAGCCTCGACTCCAACGGTCTCGGCGACTCCATCGAAGCACCGTCGCTCTTCTTCTCTCAGCTCTAAACCTTCCAACAATGGCAAGTCTTCTTCCCTTTCCTTCCTCTTTCTCCTCCTCTTCTCTCTCCGCTCCCTCTACTCCCTCCTTCCCTTCCTCCGTTCCTCCCCTTCCTTCTCTCTCTTCCCCTTCTCCTTCCTCGTCTCTCTCCTCTCCTTCCTCCTCACCTACTCTTTCTCTCTCTTCACCACTTCTTCCTCTTCCGCTAAAGCCCCTTTCCACCAGAGGCCTAGCCAGAAACTCTTCTCTCTCTCCTCGATTTCTCAATCCGAGCACAGAGCCTTGCTCGCCAGATCGATTCTCCTCGCCGTCGTCTTCCTTCTCCGGTTCCAGGCCCTCCGGTACTGCGGCACGGCGGCGATGATTCTCGCCGAATTGACCGGAAACGTCGCCGCCAGGTTCGTCTCCGAGGGAAAGAATGGGAATTTCGCCGATCGGTACGGATCCAAGGTTCGTGGGTTTGTTGCTTTGTTTCTTGGATTGTTTTTGCTGTCTATTAGTTGGGATCGTATCGAGTGCTTTCCTTTTTCGGCTAAGTCTGTTGATAAAGTTGGATTCTTTGCGTTTCCGAATGGGAATTGTTTGAGAATTTGGCCAATGTTGCTTCCGTTTCTCTCTGGGTTTCTGAGTTGCTATGATCGAGTTTCAATGAATTGGAGGGCAATTAGGCATTTAGGAATGAAACGAGTTCGTTTGATTTCGTTGTTCTTCACAACTGTTTTGCTTTTCTTTCCTGCTGTTGTTAGCGTGTTCATGTTTGAATCTGAGGCAGATAACGTTTCAATTGGGAATTTGGTTTGGCCTCTTGCCAACACTGTTGTTTTTGGGGTCCTCTTGGCCGAAAACTATAGTGATGAGAAGTTGGTGAGTTGTAAGGATTTTCGGAGGGAGTTTTTGGTGACTTTTGTTTGTACTCTTGTTTTGGAGTTGTTCTATTTTCCTGAGCTGTCACTTTGGGGACTATTGCTCTGTGGCTTGCTGTTATATATTGCTGTTCGGGAATTAGATCCGTTTTACTCGAATTATCTGGAGTTGGGAATGGAGTCTTCAGAATCGTTCAGTGCACTTGTTATGAAGCCTATTAGGCACATTTTGAGTGAGAGGAAATCGCGGAAGATTGCACTTTTCCTTATGATCAACACCGGGTACATGGTTGTGGAATTTGTTGCTGGATTTACGAGCAATAGTCTGGGGTTGATATCGGATGCTTGTCACATGTTGTTTGATTGTGCTGCTCTAGCAATTGGGCTGTATGCTTCATATATTTCAAGGCTGCCTGCGAATAATCAGTTCAATTACGGCCGTGGAAGGTTTGAGGTTCTCTCTGGATATGTTAATGCGGTTTTTTTGGTTCTGGTGGGATCACTGATAGTGTTGGAGTCCTTAGAAAGGATTTTGGATCCTCAAGAGATATCAACCAATAGTCTGTTAATTGTTTCGATTGGAGGACTTGTGGTTAATATTGTTGGGTTAATCTTCTTTCATGAGGAGCATCACCATGCACATGGTGGATCTGGATCATGCTCGCATTCACATTCACATACACATTCTCATTCACATTCCTACTCTCACGACCACTCTCCCCATCACCAACACTTGCACGACCATGTTGGACATGATCACAAAGGTTGTGGAAAGCATGAGGAGCATATTTTTGTTTCTCATGAAAGCCATGAAAAATTATGTTCTCACCATGATGAAAAACATGGAGATAGTCATTGCACTAACCACAGCAGCTCTGGCAGTTGTAAAGATGATAACCATTTGGGGAATAATAAGTGTCATGATAACCATCTTGGCCATGCCCACCAACACGAATCTCCTAACCACGCCCACCACCATGATCATTCATGCCAACACGATCAGTTGCAGAGCAACAAGCATCATCAGCACCATCATTGTGACCACAGTGGCCACGGTGAACAGCATGACAACAAAAGCCATGTCAACCTTCGTGATCACCATGACCAGGCCTCTCAACACGAGTCCCATGGTCATGGCAGTCATACTCATTCCTTTGAAGTCCACAAGGTAGCAGAATCTCAAGTTCAAGTAGAAGAATCAAATAAGCATCATCATCACCACATCGACCACAACATGGAAGGAATATTCTTGCATGTTCTGGCTGACACCATGGGAAGTGTTGGGGTTGTTATATCAACGCTCCTGATTAAGTATAAAGGATGGCTTGTTGCGGATCCTGCCTGCTCAATATTTATCTCTGTCTTAATTGTATCTTCAGTTCTCCCATTACTCAGGAACACTGCCGAAATTTTGCTCCAAAGAATTCCTAGGGCACATGAGGTGGATTTGAGAAGGGCTTTGATTGAGATTAGGAAGATGAGAGGTGTTTCTGGCATCCAAAACTTGCATGTATGGAGTTTCACTAACACAGATGTGGTGGGAACACTCCGTCTTCGTGTCACAAATGAAACCAACAAGGCTTCTACGAAGACTCAGGTGTCAGATATGCTACGTAAAGCCGGAATCAAGGATCTGACATTGCAGATTGAATGTGTTACGTAACGAGCTCATTACTCACATTTTGACAGTGTTCATGGAGAGAGAGTACCCATTTACTAAGTACCGTGCTGCAATTTCCGAGAAAACAGCCGGTTCAACCATTTGCAAAAATTTAGTTTGTCATGAAATGGGGCTTCTCTTGTTCTGCTTCTTATCATGATAAATAAAACAAATCATCAAAATGTATGTCAAAAGAGTCTGGGCAGCATGGGATGAAAGGTTTCAAACACAAGTAGTTCTGTCATGCTCATTATTGATTAACGCGTGCATCCTTCCCCACCTCAAGAATGATGTCGGCATTTACATTACATCCTTGTATGTAATTCCGGAGACATGTAAAAATTATGCAAAAGATGGTGATATAGTAGGGTATTCTACTTATTTGAAATGCAGATATAGCCATGTGATTAATTTCCGCGGGCCATTTCTTGCTTCTTCTTCTTCTTCTTATTTATTTATTTATTTATCTTTTGATGAGAAAGTCCGTGGGCCATTTCAGTAGTATCTATTCTTTAGGAGCATTTGCACTTTTCTTGCAGTAGAAGTTTCAGGGTTTTTCTGTTGATGATGCTGAACATAGATTAGAATGTCTTGGTTGATGTATTTATTCTTAATTCTGATTCTATTATAGTGTTTTCTTTTCGTAAAATTTGAATTAAAAAAATTCTCTTTATTAATTTTCTTATAAAGTTTCCGCTAATAAATCAGAATCAACATAAATTAAACGGGTGCTAAAAGGATATTTTGAGTTCATATTATGGGGGTTTGGGAAAACTGTCTTGGCACAAAGCAGAAAGAATATGTATTGTTCCACAAGTAAATTAACGTTTAGACAAACAACTATGCATGTTATCCACGACTGAATCTTATTTGATGCAGTTTCGTACATTACCAGAAAGAAAGAAAGCAATATTCAATTTCCAATGTCAAGCAATATTCAATTTCCAATGTCGACATGACAATGGATGTGAAAATGTTATTTTCCAATGAATCTCATGTTCTTCACTTGCCGTGGAGGGGATTGGTGAAAAATCTTCTGTTTATATTTATACATATTTCACCAATAAGTAAAAATAAAAAATAAAAAAATTACCAGACTAGTACATGAACAAAAAATTCGAATGTTTACATTTGCCGTCACCTATTTAACACCTTGGGTGCAGAACTTTTTGCTAATCGCCTTGGGTAAAGAATTAATAATGACAATTATACATTACTGATTCCTATTATTTTATTGAATTGGGCAAGCGATTTTTTAAAATTTTTCTTAAAAGGAAATTAAACGCAAACCCTTAAGTCTCGTTTACTTCGTCGATTCGAGTTTTCAATTCAAATTTAAATGTAATATTTTTTAAAAAAATTTTAATATAGCAAAAAAAATTAAATGTTATATTTTTTAAAAAAATTTTACTGTAAAAATTAAAAATTAAAAATTTAAATTAATAAAATAACCGAGACTTTAAACAAAAACGTTCTCGACCGGCAATGACGACGTTTTATACTTTTTCGGAATATTCTTCCTCTCCGCAAATTCCAGATCTCAAGTGTTTAGTGCCCATTTGTTTCTTGTATTCATCTCTATTCCAGATCCCAAGTGTTTAGTGCCTGTTTGTTTCTTGTATTCATCTCTGATTCTGAATCATGATTCATGATTCACTACAGTGTTTTCTCTCACAAAAAATACACGTAAAACGAAAATGGTTCTGAATTATGATTCTAAATACACGAACAAAAAAAATAAAAAATAAAAATTGTTTAGTTCTCTTCTCACTCGCCCCACGCATTTTGAAGAAATATTTTTTCCTTTTTCAGATAAAAAATTATTTTTCCTTTTTTCTTTTTGATGAAGTTGCGACGGACACAAGCTGATGAGTTCAAAAGCAATGAAAATCTCTCTCATTCTGATTCTATGAGCAGCTAAAACTTCAGTCTTTAAGAAAATTTACCAACTTTCTCTCTCTTTCCCTCTCTGAGATCTAGTTCTCTCGGCATGGAGAGCTCGGATGAGAGGGTCGTCGCCGTTATCATGGTCGGCGGTCCTACCAAAGGTTAATTTTCCTTTTTTTTTTTTTTATCATTCCTTTTCGTTTTAACAACAAAATTCACAATTGAGTGGAAATCTCTTATTCAGTTTGTATGATAGATAAATACATATATATATATATATTTGTCCGTATATTTGTATATATATTTCTGTTTTTGTTTCGTCGCAGGGACTAGATTCCGACCACTGTCGTTCAACACTCCGAAACCCCTTTTCCCATTGGCTGGGCAGCCCATGGTTCACCACCCCATTTCAGCTTGTAAAAGGGTCTGCCAATTTCTGAATCTCAATGCATATAAAGTGACAAAGTTTGGAAATTGCATTCTCTAGTTACTTCATTTCTTTTGTTATTATGCTTTTGGTAGATCCCAAATTTGGCGCAAATCTTTCTGATTGGATTCTATGAGGAGCGAGAATTCGCTCTTTATGTCTCCTCGATATCAAATGAGCTGAAATTGCCTGTGAGGTTGGTTGATCAGTTGTGCCAAAATTTATCATTTTTTTTTTTAATAATCCAAGAGTCCAACATATTAGATATAATAATGGAACTTTTTATCAGTTTTCCGTTGATTTAATTATTATTATTATTTATTTATTTTGGTTCACTGTGTCAATGTAGGTACTTGAAAGAGGACAAACCGCATGGTTCAGCTGGTGGGCTTTATTACTTCAGAGATATGATCATGGAGGATAGCCCGGTTTGAATTTTGTCTCTCTACACTATATTAGCTTCTCTCTCTTTTTTTTTTTTTTTTTACTTGTTTCCCAGTTCAGTTATGGAAGTTATATATATATATATATATATATATATATATATATATATACTGTATAGACTTTCTAAATCTGGTTCACATTTATTGGGCAGTCACATGTTTTTCTGCTGAACTGTGATGTTTGTTGCAGTTTTCCATTACCTGACATGCTTGGTGAGTTTTGCGTTCTTTATTTGGTGTGGAAAAGGAAAGAAGTCAGTGTATTACTATTCCATGTCACATTCCTTTTTTTATTTTTTATTTATTTCTAATTGACAGTTGAAGTCACGGTATTGCAAATTATTGTTAGTTGGTATTTAATAATTTTAGCTGTCTTATGCTTCTTTTTTTTTAAAAAAAAATTATTTTTTAATCTTTCAGAGGCTCATAAAAGATATGGTGGGATGGGGACAATGCTAGTTATCAAGGTTGGTGCGTGAATTAGCTGCATTCTCAGAAAAGTTAGCAAGTAAAATTATGTTATCAAGGAAAGAAATGTTTGTATCTTCTTCTGGTGTCATGTGCAGGTTTCCGCTGAATCTGCCCATCAGTTTGGTGAGTTGGTTGCTGATCCAACTACCATGGAACTGTTGCATTACACAGAGAAACCTGAGACTTTTGTACGTACATGATGCTAGTTGTGTTCTGATACTTTCATAATTTTTCTCAGTTGTTGCTTCATGAACTTAGTTAGTGTGTTTATTTATTTATTTTTTTCTTCGGTGACGTATAATGAAAATTATGCTTCAAAAATAACAGGTGAGTGATTTGATAAACTGTGGTGTCTACGTATTTACTCCCGAGATCTTTACTGCAATTCAAGATGTCTCCATGCACCGAGAAGACAGAGGTTGGTCTTTTTAGTTACATGTACTATTAGCGGTTGAGTTCTATGGGCTTCTGGCTAAGAATTTTTCACTATCTTATTTGTGACTAGTGAGAAGAAATCTTTTCCAAAAAATACCTTGTGCTTCTTGTAGTAGCAAACGCAGTCTCATTTGGAGATATTTCATTGCAAGTCTATCAAAATTTTACTTTGTTTTTGTTGCATTCTTTTTTGCTATTAGGGGTTTCACTTCCATAAGTTTTTCATAGCTTAAATCGTGATGTCAACGTAAATGTATAGAATATTTTTGTACTTATTGATTCCTTTAGTAGGCATGCATTTTAAACTAAGAAAACAAGAAACCTTTTAAAGCCAGTGCTGTGCAGTGTAGAGTTTAAATCAACTCACCAACTAATATGGCAAATTTTGTTTTGTTTTATTATTTTAACCGTTTATCTGATTGTTAATCAGTGATCTGTAGGCAAGGAATCTTCTTCACATTGCTAATGCTTTTGATTTGTATGTCCTCATATGCAGCTAATTTACGCCGTGTATCCAGCTTTGAAGCCCTCCAATCTGCAACAAGGTTGATCTCCTACTAGTCCAAAGTACTGGGTTTTTTGGGTATGATCTTGAATCCAGGCCATCACTTCCTTACTGACATGAATTTTTTTTCCTAGTCGGGCACTTCCTACGGATTTTGTAAGATTGGATCAAGATATTTTGTCACCCCTTGCTGGAAAGAAGCAATTATACACGTATGAGACCATGGATTTCTGGGAACAGATCAAGACACCAGGGTAAAGTAACTATGCCTAATAACTTTGTAGGCACTTTATACGCTCCTTCAGCAGGACCGTTCCTAGACATGTAAGGTGTGAAGATTAAGGTTTGACAAGGCATATAAAGTTTGATGTGTAACAATGAATTTGGAATGATGCAACAATAACGAATTCATTTAGTTCAGATCAATAATTGTACGTTCCCAAGTTATTGTTACATAGAATAAATACCATGTTGCACCTCAACACTTTCCTGTTACATGTGTAGGAGTGAAGGACCGTAGAAAGCCCCTGACTTTCTATATCTGAATCTTCTTCCAATAATTTCCAAATATATAAATCAATAGTTGATACTGCAGGATGTCTTTGAAATGTTCTGCTTTGTATCTTGCCCAATTCCGACATACCTCCCCCCATCTTTTGGCCGGTGGAGATGGTACGAAGAGTGCTACGATTAGTGGTGACGTATATGTTCATCCATCAGCGAAAGTACATCCAACTGCAAAGGTAGAGTGATCTCACCAATCGCCATATAGTTGACAGTATCTTACAAAAGTAGCCGCACCACAAAATTTATTTCAAACAATAACAATTTTTAATCTCTCAGTGTTTTTGAGAAAGAAAAATGGAAGTACTGGTTGTGGACATAGACTGATTTTTGAATCTCTCTCTTCCACATGTTTCTTCTAAACTGACCGTTGGGGCACTTTTTTATACAGATTGGTCCCAATGTCTCTATTTCAGCTAATGTTCGGATAGGTGCAGGGGTAAGGCTTATAAGTTGCATCATCTTAGATGATGTTGAAATTAAGGTATGGAACTCTATACATAAACCAAACCATGACCTGATATAAACGCATGTATCTGTTCATATATAACCAAATATGTTTTTGTCTTGCAGGAAAATGCAGTTGTTATCCATTCCATTGTGGGATGGAAGTCATCAATTGGAAAATGGTCACGTGTCCAGGCAAGTTCAGTAATGTAGTTGTATTATTTTGTAGTCATCGGTTTTTAAGATTATACTATTAGATTTAAGTTTTTCAGAAATGGTTATGGAATAAACCCTTCGTTTAAATGATGAACATAGTACTCTGAATCTGATTTTGCAAGTAAATATATGCCCTCGGAGGAGTAGAATGAAGATAAGTTTAGATTGGAAAAACGATGGTTGATAAATGGGAATTGATTCTCGATCAAGGATCACTAAAATGCCTTAAACAATCTTCAAGTGGTGAACTTTTTTTTTGGTGCAATGAAGCGGTGACTGTTGTGACAGGCCAAAAATCCCCCGACACTTGATCACATTTATGCCTTTTTTTTTTTTTTTTAAACGAGTGTGGATGATAGCTAGTTGTGGCTGATGAAGAATCCACTTTCTCTTTCAGGCTCAGGGAGACCACAATGCAAAGCTGGGAATTACCATTCTTGGTATGTAGCCTTGACTTCCCATTATCTCTATTGTTCATACTCTTTGAAGCTCAATGAAGAAACTTCAAAGACTTGGACCAACTTTGAGTCTTATCTTTTCATTCCGTGCAGGAGAAGCCGTGACTGTTGAAGACGAAGTTGTAGTCATCAACAGCATTGTTCTCCCAAATAAGACTCTTAATGTTAGTGTACAAGAGGAGATCATATTGTAGGGACAGTTAAGGCAGAGAGAAAGAGAGCTGTAGCCTCCCAGTTTTGTTGTACTAATGGTTCTGTATGATCGCGGTGCCAAAACAGCGAGGAACAGATTTTTATCGGCCGACAAGAGAAGGAAAAACATTGCTTTGATTTTTGCCATAACATAATAAGATGTCATCAATTTATTAATCTCCAATTTGGAGAGACAAATATTCCCATGTGGATAAAGGTTTGATTGTTTTAGTACTAGTTTTTGGGTTATTATTTGGCAAAGAAAATTTGCGGAGGAAAGATGACAATTGACACGCTCACAGACTCACAGTAAGAAATATTACTGCGTGAAGGTCCACTTTTGTTAGCATTGAGTTAATGAGTTTCAGCAAATATTAACAAAAATCGAGTTAAAGATATGGCTTTCGCATCATCACAACCTCAAAAATCAAAGTATCAAAAACATCGTCTCTTAAAAATAAAAATAAAAAAGACATAAAAACACCTAATTTTTGAAAAAAAAAAAAAAAAAAAAAAAGATCGACCACCATTGCACGAGTACAAGTTACAACCTCATTTCTCTTAAGGTGGATGATTCAACTCCGTAAAAGCAAAACTGTGCCTGAAATAACTCGAATATCATTCTCGTTGTATACATTGGGGAGTGAAACTCTAATCCTAAATCCCCTAACTTACAATGAGCCACAAATATCATCTCTATTACATAATGTGAACACCAACTGTACCCCAAAATATTCACGAGTCAATCATCTTCCAATCATTTTCCTCGGCAAAGCCACCTATATTTTCTCAGTTCTATGAACTCTGCCCGCCTGCCAAATCTTCGACCGTTAGATAAGCTTCATAAAAATTGGCGGCAAACTGATGGTGGTAAATGAGCATCAACGAGACTAGAGTCGCAGAAAAACAAGTGGAGGAATTATTGTTGTGGACGTAGGTCTAACTTGTAAGCCTGAATTTCCATGGGAGAAACCAAAACGTGTCCCTCTTGTGCAACTTCACCAGATTGCTCAGGATACCCAAGCATCTCCGAATCTTCATGCAAAAGATTCAAGGAAGTTGCTTTTGCATTCAACACCGCAAGCTCCCTAAACATGTGAAACAGATTCACAGGTTCTTCGGCGATGCTGGTGCACTGTGACCTGCCCTTGTGACAGTATGATGAATCCCAACTTAGCCTCTGTAAGATTAGCACGAACCTCGGATCTCCGACTTGTTGCTGAGAGTACTTCAAAGGCCTGGGAACCTTAAAGCTAACAATGTGCAAGTCGCATGGTAAGGAAATTGCCAATGGGGCAAAAGATCTTGGCGGTGGCCGCATGGACATATCTTGTGGCTTCTTGGAAATGAATGCATGTAGTGGGTAGTTCAAGTGAGCACCGATACGGTGAGAAAGAAGAGAGGGGTTTAAGGGCAAAGAGTTTGAAACTGAGTTTTTAGTAGAGGAAATATTGGACTCTACAAGGATGTGAAAGATCACATTCATTGCACGGTTATCCATCACGCCTTGCCCAAGACCACGTCCATCATCTCTTACCAAACGACGATCAAGCATAATCTCTAACCATCCATCTTTAACGCTTGCAACACCCAAGGACTGTCGGGAATGGACAGAAAACCGCAGACCATTGGATCCTTGCATGAATGCAAGAGAAGGCATGGGGTAGTAATTTCCTTGCACTGGAATTTTGTTGTAGGTTTCTCTCCGGCTCATCTGGAAGCCATTTAAATCCGAAAAGAATACTCTCTTGCTATCAATATCAGTTTTGTACCTGGTTATTATCTCCTTATCATCAAATTCAGCTCCAAGAAGCTCAACATGATATTCCTTCTCTATAAGGAACTCCTGTACAGTATTTTCTCCATTATACAACCGGGTACTATGGGAAATGGGGCTTTTCACCCATTCCGTATGTGGATAAGAAAATAATTCTTGCATCAAAGAGCCCTCAGAGATCACAATTTGTCCACCTGATTTAACAATAGGTTGGGCATCACCAGTCGGTTTGAACAGGTACGCTCCACTTCCCCAGCTAGAGTACATAGATATTTCTTCACCAACAACATTTTGAGAACCATCTTTGTGGATTATTTTCTGCAACAGACCAGTTGCGACATCAAAGGTGAGGGTCTGATGCCGATTCCGGATTTGGACTGTGTCATCTTTGGCTTTTGAACACGCATAAGGAGTTGGACAAGGCAATGAACCAGACTTAGAGAAGAATTTTAGTTTTGATGGCTTGGCTTTTTCGCATCCAGCAAAACCGTTAGCAATGTAATATGTTTGCAACCCTAGTGCAGGAATAGAAGCTTTAAAATAGACACGATGCCTCCCGCTGAAAATGTTGCTTTTGTCATGCTGCAATTCAGGAGCAGTTTGACTTTGAATGCATGTCCAGTTTGAATCCACAACAGTAACATCCGGTTTGTTAACAATAACCATCACAACCTCTTCTCTTGCTTGCTCTGAAGGATTGAATAAGACTACCGATTGATACGTCCCTTCACGAGAAATTATGGTCTTATGAACAGGCTGAGCATCATACTTAGATCTCACCTGTGCAGGCTCAAACTGAGAAGGATTCTGATCTGATTTCTCATGGCGTATTTTAAGCAGCACTTCAATAGCCTTAGACAAGAAAATCTGCAAGTCTTGCAAGGAAGTATGCATCCGAGTCCCATAGTCCAGGACCACATGATCCTTTGCAGTACCAGTCACCCCATCATGATGCTGGAAAAGAGCCAAATTTCTTCTCGCAGCCGTCAGTTTGTAGGAAAACCCCACCGGCAATTTCTCACATTGTGCTCTCTGACAGTACCCAAGCAATAAAGCCATCATCATATCTGTGGCACGGAGTGTTTGCTCTAGAACCCGATCAACAGCCTTGAAAAAAGGCCTCGAGACATAATAACCACTCCAATAGTCCTGTTGCCTATCAGCATAAGTAAAGAAGTCACCTGATAGAGAAGGAAACCCTCCAACCTGTCCAGAGCCAACCTCACCAGGGCGAGAGTAATTTATTCTCTCAGACTCCTCACGAAGAGTTCGAAAGTAGTCTTCCAAAGTTCCAAACTTAGCCTCTGCATTTAAGGAGGGATTAGAATTGATATAATCAAATAACAATTGATAATTCCTAAATTGAGCTTCAGCTTCATCAACGTTGATGTAGCGGAAATCATCTCCAAGAGGAACAAGAAGTGTGTTTGTCCTGTATAAGGTTGATTTCTTCCTATATTGATCTAGTAGTTTGAATGCCCTTTCCTTAACATTCTCTTGATTGGTCTCTACTGGATGTTCTCCCCACGGACAGGATTCATACGTGAAACTACGCATTCGAGCAAAGTCAAACTGGCAACAAATTGCAGGCTCTGGTCCACACGTATGTGGAATATCATAAGAATAGAAGGGCATCATGTGGACAAAAATATCAGTAGTTTCCTCTGCATCCCAACTCTGACGCCATATATATTCCAAATTCTTATGAAGAGAAAGTTCCTTCTTCAGCTCGTAATGGGTCCTCTGGATAAGCATATTATCAAAACCCATTCGACGGAGAAGATATGCCATGGTAGGTGAGTAACCAAATGGATCTATTGCCCAAGAATTTTTAGGAATAACTCCAATAGTGTCACTCAACCACAAATTCCCCTCTGTGATCTGATACACCAATTGCACAAGGCAAAGCAGATATTAAGAATAGCATACAGACAGTTGTGCTTACGGTAAGAGTAAAAAAGATACAGATGAAAGGATGCTCCAAGCAATGCAAACGCATTGCATATTAAGGCTCTGATTTTATGGATATGAGCAATTTTAAGAAATAAAACAAAGGAAGTTTTGAGTTTACCTGCTCAATAATGGCAAAATAATGTGAATTAGCCTGCATCAGAAAGAGGTTATCATGGTAAGTGAAGCTTCCAAAATGATAATTCATTTATTAACTATATGCATCAAAAAATGAATAAACTACCCATTCTTTCCCTGATGATGAACCATAATGATTTTACTATAGGAAGGATCTCACATATTGATCCATGAACATAGTTTTCCTGTGCGGTTATCACTTGGTGCTCCTACCCTTGAACATAACAAACTGTCCAGTTACAAAATATAACACTAACAAGCTTTATTCTCATGAGACACGCGTTATATGAGCCAAAACCTCCTAGTGTTTGCTAGTCAACCTGTTATTGGGTAGAGACATGCACATTTTTCTCACTCTCTAGAAAAGCTATTTATAATTTATAAACTTACTAAAAAGATATCACAAGTAGAAATCCAACCCATCGTCTCAATATAACAGAGTTTATGGCTATCAAGCTTGCTGCATTGCAATGATCTTCTTATTGTAAGTGATTGCAGGGTAGCTGTTAAAAGTCCTTAATGGTTCAATTCCTTGTCCGGAATGGTGGTGTTCCACTATTGTTGGTTCCATTTTATCTTTACGTTCTAGTTTTAGTTATATTTCCTTCAAGTGGATTCCTAGATCCAACAATGTTAGTGCTAATGCTCTATATAAATGGGCTCTTAGGTCTAACAGTTCTGGTCTTTTCCTTTTACAGGAGGTTGCCCCTGATGTGGCATCCATCTTTTCTGCTAATTAAGTAAAGCACTACTTGTTCTTGAGCAAAGATCCTAACAGAGAAATTTCTAAGAGATACACTGCAAAGGAACAGAGTATAGAGAAAAGAAGTTATCATGGTATGTGAGAAAACATATTCTAGATATATAAAATATTTTACCGGAATAACCATCAAACAACCATACAAAGTTTAGGGTCAAAATGACAATAAATAAGCCCATGAAAATTGAAAATTACCTCATCATTCATCACCCAGCCACCACCAACAATCTCTAACTGGCCATTCTTCACTAGATTGATGAACGATTCCTTTCTGTTATCTGAGGCATCCCTCCACCATCTCTCCAAATACGACATCTCTTCCCATATAAACTTCCTTCGAGTGTCCTACAAAATTCAAATCCAAACAATTCAATTCTACTAAAAATTCTCATACATACCAAAGGAAACTCTTAAAAACAACAGTAAACCCCAAAAAAAAAAAAAAAATCTCACCTTTGGAAGCGTGTCGACAATCGTGTCGAGAATGTGCCTGGACTGCCTATCATAGTACTCCTCGACGGTGAGCTTCCAGCCAGGATCGTTATGCGAATGAGGCACCACAATGATCTTCAATTTCTCCGTATCCCACTCGTCTCCTCCATAGGTCACCTTCCAACCTTGCTTCCAAGCACCGCCGTCCACATCCCGGAACTCAATCTTGTCGTACAAGCCCTTGGTCGTGATATCCACGGCGGCTCCGGCGTCGCCACCCGAAACGGGCTTCCGGTAGCTCGGTTTTCGAGGCTTGGCTATTCGGGCTGTGTTGCGGGATCTGAAAGTGGAGGTGATCGGCGTGGGGACGCCGTAGCGGAGGACGACGAGGAAGAAGAAGAAGAGGGAGACGAAAAGGCCGATCGCGAAGAAGTTCTTGAAGAGGAAGTCCTTTAGGGCTAATCGCCGGCGAGATTTTCTGGAGAATTTGGATTTGGAGGTGGAGGAAGGGGAAGATACGGAGGTCGAGGGCAGGGGAGAGTTCGCCCAGCCGCCACGGCGCGTGGAGAAGGCCATTGATGAGAGATCGAGGTTGGTCTGTTGCTAAGTAAAGCGGAATCGGATTAGGTGTTTGGAACTCTCATTTCTTTTGTTTTGTTTTTTCGGGTCAACTGTCGTGTTTTCTACGAGACTGAGGAGGGAGAGAAGTGAAGTGCTAGATCGGAGGTGATAGGAATCTATGGTGGGATTTGTAGTTGCAGAGACAAATCAAGAAGATGACCGACTTTCCTTTCTGGATGGTGGGACCAGTCAGTGGCAATTTGGTAAAACTGATCTCTGATTTTTCAGACTTTTCTTTTTCTTTTTTCTTTTTCTTTTTTTTTACGTCACGGGATTGTATTAAAAAAAAGTTAAGATAAAAAAATATACACTCGTTAAGCTACGTACAGCGTGGGAAATAAAATTGTATGTTTGATCTTATATTAAAACACGTGATTTCTTTAAAAGGTAAATCCATTAATTAAAACAAGAAAAAAAAAGTATTTAAAAACTCTCAAAAACATCCAAAGTAAATAGGAGTTTTCTACTAAAAAAGTTAAATAGGAATATATTTAAAATGAATTATTTTAACAAGAATATTATAAGAGAAATAAACTGTTAAAAAATGTTGAGAGAAAAAATAAAAAAGGCAATAGTCAAAAGATTTTTTTTAAAGGAAAAGATAACAAAAGTAAAAAAAAAAATAAAGTCATATAACAGTTTTTGAATAAAAAAATAAACGTAAGTATGGTCATAAGAGAATTATTTTAATTAAAAAACAAAAAACAAGATTAAAAGAATAAAAAAAAGGGAAATAGTAGAAAATAGGCCAATATGAAAAGTTTAAAAAGGAAAAAATTTTTGTTATATAAATTAATAGGCCATAACTTGTCAAGTTATGGTTCATAACCGAGATAAGTTATGGACAAACTTGTCAAGTTATGGTTCATTGGACAAGTTATGGATAATTATGAATAATAACTTGTCAAGTTATGGTTCATAACCAGACAAGTTATGGACGAAAATAATAATTTGGCCTATTTATTAACTTATGTAAACTATTGGCCTATTAATTTTAATTCATCTCAAATTTTAGCCTATTTTCCTCTTTCTCCCTAAAAAAAAAGGAAAATTGTCACATGGTAATTGGGAGAAGCCCACTTGGAAGTGAATAATGAGTCTTTAGGTTTCGTTTATTTTACTGATTTGAGTTTTAAATTTAAGTTTTATTACGGTAAAAAATTCTGAGAAACAGTCACATTTAACTTTTTTACAACAGTAAAAATCTTTCACATAAAGTCACATCTTAACTTGAATTAAAAACTTAAATCAGTGAACTAAATGGGCCCTTAGTTCTTTAAGTTCAATTCAATTAATCGATTCGAGTTTTTAATTTTAAATTTACTACAGTTAAAAATTCTTATAAAAAATCAAATTTATTTTTCTGTTAAAATTAAAAGTTCTCACATAAAATCACATCTTAGCTTGAATTGAAAACTCGAATTAACGAACTAAACGAGACCTTAATGTATGTTAAAATAAATTAGATTAAATCAAACAAATTAAATTATATTAAATAAAAAAATTATTGTAACTAAATTTCAGAGCAAAGCAAGAGAAAAAATGTCTCGAATAAACAAATTATATTATCTACTATAATAGGTCGGGGGTTTTACTATTCAAAAAATAGTGTTGTGTTGCCCTTTAATTTTAAACAAATTTCATCTGTGTTCCTTTGAACACCTAGCCTCTCTTTCTTTTTCTTTTTTCTTTTCTTTTCCTCATTTGTTGTGCAGTGTGCACTCTAGCTGGTTATGTAACTAGGGCTCGTTTACTTCACTGATTCGAGTTGATATGTGACTTTATGTGATAACTTTTTAATGTGGTAAAAAAATTAGATGTGATTATTTCTGAGAGTTTTTTAATGTAGTAAAACTCGAATCGGTAAAATAAACAGAACCTTATAGGAAAGCTCTTGGCAAAAAAAAGTATAAAAAGAATGAAAAAATAGAGAAAATGAAAAAAATAATTAGAAAAAGGTAATAAAAAACTATAAAAAATAGGAAAGTGTATGGTTTGACTCTTTTATGTAGGGGGACAATTCGTATTACGTATCATATTCGTGTTGTGCTTTCATCGTTTCTTTTTAAATTTACAGTCAACCCGAATACGACCCGTGACACAAATTTTTTAAAAAACCACAATACGAACACGAACAGGATACGACCACTTTATGGTTGACATGACACGACACAAAATTAACCCGTGACACGAAATTGACTCGCAAACCTGAAATTGACACAAAAATTGTATATTTTTATTTAGTTTTTTACATATTAGAAATAACTTAAAATTCATAACACACTAAAATACAATAATATCCATTGAAATTAAACAAATAATAGTATAAGATTTTGAGTATAACTATCATAATATCCCAAGTTCATAATAAAATAAATATGTAATGAAAAATATATGTATTTTTAGTTTTTTACGAGTTTCGTGTCGTGTTTGGATTAGGCGGGTCTAACTTGAAATTGACCTGTGTTTTTCGTGTCAATTTCAGATCGACCCATTTCTGACCCAAACCATTTTTTTCAACTCTAACTAGCGGATTTCGTATTATTTTTGAATCGTGTTGTCGTAGCGTAACTCATATTGCCGGTCCTATTTTTATGTATAGAAGATAGATAGATAGAGAAGATACACGTATCTAGCATTTCTCCCACTCTCATAATGTATAAAGTATACACTAAGGCCTGTTCACTTCACTGATTCGAGTTTATAATTCGAGTTGAGATGTGATTTTATGTGAGAGCTTTTTACTGTAGTAAAAAGTTAGATGTTACTGTTTTTTAGAACTTTTTACTATAATAAAACTCAAATTTTAAACTCGAATCGGTGAAGTGAACGATACCTAAATAGTCTGGATATTTATCGATTTGGTTGGGCGAAACGGGTCAGATCGAAGCCCAATTCTGTATCCCAACTCAACTCGGCCCCACAAAAAGACTCGGGTGGCATTGGGCGGAGACCTATGCCCCAATAGTCTAATCGGCTTGGTCTATACCTTTTATTTATTTATTTATTTTGTTAAATCCCTTATATACATTTCAGCCAAACCTCAACCGTTGTCATTTTTTTTTAATCGAGGCAAGCTTTGTACTTAATCAATCTAGGACAACCCCGACCATACTTGGTTTCACCATTCTGATTCATATAGTCGAGCGTCGTTAATTTACACTTCTATTCCTATAGTATCATTAAAAAAATATGAATATCACGCCGGTTTTATCACATCTTGTATAAAAAAAATAACATAATAACATTTTATAGTGGTTACTGTGGAAAATATGCTAAATTTGCTCAATTTGGTCAAATTTATAAGTTTAATTATGTGACTTTGAAGTCTAATGTTGTCCTTTGTAGTAGTCCAAGGTACTTTTTTCCTTCGAACTTTTGTTATTAGTTGCATATTCAATTATGAAATTGTTCTTCTTTCTTTTTTGTCTTCGTTATTTTAGGACTTTGTTAAATTTTGCGCATCTTGCTAAAATCATGAATTATTATTACCGAATAAATTGTGTGTGTATTTCATAATTTGATTTGCCGTCATAAGATTTCATTTTAATATGAACAATTAAGATGGAATTTCTACGTTCGCTTGTAATTATCACTTGGAATTTTGTAGACTTTTAATGCGCTGCAATTCAGTTATACTTTAATCCTCTGCAATTATGTTTTCGCTTGTAATTTATGTTTTAATTTTGGAGCAAAGATCAAAGAGCCAATAATCAGAAACAATATGTCTCCACATAAGATCCAAACGGGTCACCAATGGCGGAGATATAGGCAGGGGGGCCATGGCCCCTCTAGCTTTTTCTTTTTCCTTTTTTTAAACATAATAGTTTTAATTTTAATACAATAGATATATGTATAAATTAGACTTAATCCGCTTAATTAAGCGTTCTTTATATTTTATTTGACTAACTGTTTAGATTTTTTTAAAAATAAAATATTTAATTTTATTAAATATATAAACATTAGTATACTCTTGATTAAAAAATTTAACATTCTACTAATAAATCATAACTCCGTCAGTACGGATCACTAAGACACCGCCCACACCATAACTATGGATTATTATGGAAAAAATTTGGCAACGGCATAAGACTATTGGCGTTAGCAACAACTTGGTTCCCAACACATTGCTACATTGAGTGGCCATGGAGGTTCCGTTTGGGAGGTAGCTTGGGCGCACCCCATGTTTGGATCAATCCATGCTTCTTGTTCCTACGATGACCAAGTGATCATCTGGAAAGAGGGCAAGTAAAGGTCTCGTTTATTTCACCGATTTGAATTTTAAGTTTTAGATTTTTATAATAAAAAACTCTCAATAAATATCACATTAAATTTTTTTTATTATAATAAAAAACTTTTTAAAAAATATTACATTTTAATTCAAATTAAAAATTTAAATATAAAATAAATGAGACCAAAATGAATGACAACAAGCGCATGCTTTTAAACTTGAAACGGCACGTCCTTATCATTTGATTAGTTTCCAACACATATATATAATAATGAAATTAAAATGGTCCGACCAACAATCAGAGTGCATGAAGACAGTGGGCCCGACAATATTATGATGAATATTTTAACCTAATGAATTTAGAATCACGTACTATGTACCACTAATTTATTGAGTAGATAATAAAGAATTCTGTTGTAGTTTATCATTGTATCTCATGAATAAGGTATCTTTTGATATCCTGCTAAAATAATAGAGGGCATGTTCTTTTATCCATAAAACTTAAAAAAAGACAACTTAAATTTTAATTTTATTTAAATTTACGTTCTTTTAAATTTTAACTTTATTCAATTTTATTCAACTTTATTCAAGTTCTAACTTCAACTCAAGTTATAACTCAAATTCAACTCAAAAACTACACTCAAGTTACACTTTAAAAGAACAATCCTAGAAAATTTTATTGCAAGGTATCATGGTTTAACAAAATTGACATGCGAACAAGACATCTTTTTACATTCTATGGTTTCACCGATTTAAGTTTTGTTACAGTAAAAAATTTTCAGAAATAATCACATTTAATTTTTTTATTATAATAAAAAAATCTCATATAAAATACATCTCAACTCAAATCTGAGAACTAAACAAATCATATTTCGACCATATAATTCTCGTATAATTTATAAAACATTGTTGCTTTCTTGCTAGGCATGGACGTTATGGGCCGGCATGAGGCATGCGGATTACCAAAATTGCCCTCCCACCAACCGCAGCACGAGTGGGCACAGAAGGCGCTATAAGTAATTTAAACCTAACCGCGCTTCCAGATCTCAATTTGAATTCCCGCGCACTTGTGTATAATTTCTCTCTCCTATAAACTCCGTGACTGACTGATGAGGTTAAAATCAGATTCCCACCAATAAAGAAAATACAAATCAGATCCAAACGCAACTTTTTTGCCTCTTGTTTCCCTTGAAATTCGTGAACCCGCCAAAGAATCTTCTTCTTCCTCCGCCGATTTCAACGGCCTGTGCTTCGTCTCTCGCTATTCTCTGAAGAAAAAGAAGAACCAATTTGGTCTTTTGACGAAGCTTTTTCGAAGAATGTCTTCATCGGTTTCTCGTGAAATTGATTCCAGAGCTAGCGCTTATTGTCGCAAAGAGAAATCGCTTGGAGTCTTATGTTCAAAGTCCTTTCTTTTCCACTTTTTTTTTTCTTTGCTCCTTTTCATATCTCAGTTTGATTTGTTCGAGCTACTTTTTTTCTTTAATTAATTAATTTATTTTTCGTAAAAACAGATTTTTGAGGTTGTACAATCGAGAAGATGTGAGAACGATCGGACTTGATGATGCTGCTTCCAAATTAGGTCTTGATCCAATGTTTATTATTTACTTTCAAAGCTTTTTTCTTTTTCCTAGTTTATTTAATTCAGATAAGGATTTTTGGTATACTCTGAAATGATTCTCATTACGAAACCGTAGCTCAAGATTCAAGTTCTTTTTTTTTTCTCTTGATTGATTTAAATAAAAACTCACTTTGATTTGCAGGAGTTGAGCGGCGCCGCATGTATGACGTTGTCAATATATTGGAAACTGTTGGTGTAAGTTTTCGATTTTTTTTTTTTTTAAGGATTTTAATTTTCTCAAAGTTTAGTTATTTTTCCGTGGTTCTTTTATAATTTTAAAATTTTCCTGAGTTGTTTGCTCCTTGAATCTCTAGGTTGTAGTAAGAAAAGCTAAAAACCAGTATACATGGAAGGGTTTAGAGGAAATCCCTTCGGCTCTGGACCAGCTGAAGGTAAATGTGGTGTTATTATTTTATTTATTTTTAATTTTGAATTTATTTTGGATTTGAAGCCGAGACACATTTTCTATTCTGCTTTTACAGGAAGAAGGTTTGAGAGAAAATTTCAATGCTACTATTTGCAGCATTACTACTAGGGTATGTTACATTGAAACTATGTAGTGTTTCCTTTTATTTTACTTTGAAATGATACATATGAAGTAATCAACATAGATATCTTGTTGAAGAATTTTGATTTTCATTCATTGAAACCGGGAAAGAAATGAACAAGTACTAATAGAAACTGAAGCAACTAAATTCTCGTTTTAGTGAATAACTTTTCCATTTTTTTTAATTATGATTAGGTTTCAAATGACAATGAATATAGAGGGCTTTTGGGTCTGAACACAACAGGAGATGACTATTCTTCTGGGTCGTCCAAAAACAGTAATCTCCATCTCCTTCCATGTTCTTTTGTTTGATATTGTGAATTGATTTACTTGGATAAGATCACTGTCAACTCTAAATTGTGTTATCAACTTTATGCACTTGATCCTCCTTTCGAGCCCGAAAAGGAAAATAAGTACTGGTTGGATTCAATTTTGCAGAGTCCATATTCGTGCACAGAATTCTAAAAGTTCTATTCGATCTTACTTCGCATTTTTTCTTCGCATTTTTACTTGTTGCCACAGAAAACAAAAGAGACAAATCTCTAGCGCTTCTCACCCAGAACTTCATCAAGCTTTTTCTTTTTTCGGATGTAAGTTGATTTATGGTGCTATTACAATTACAAATCAGTTCATCACTTTTTCTTGTAGCCTGCTGATACCCACAATTGGCCTTTCAGGTGGACTCGATCTTGCTTGAAAATGCTGCAAAGGCGTTGCCAGGTGATGCAGATGATGCGACAGCTCTACGAAGTAATTCACCTTCCATGAGTGTTATTTTGAAGAATTAACAGCAAGAAATAAGAATCAAACCTATAATTAGTGCTTTTATATTTTGCAGCAAAGGTTAGGCGACTGTATGATATTGCAAACGTTTTATCTTCAATGGGTTTGATTGAGAAGGTAAAAGATATTCCCATTAACACCTTAGCACATGGAAGTAGGCTTCAGCAGTCATAAATTTTTTATTCTAATTTTTTCTTCTCATCCCTCCTTTAATTCTCAATGTTTTGCAGATCCGTCATCCCGACAGTGGGAAACCAGCATATAGGTGGTTGTGTTGGCGAGGAAAGGCCAATAACAAAGTTGATGCTGCTTCAGATGTGAATGAGCCCAAAATGAGAGGATTCGGAACTGATATCACAAACTACTGTTTCAAGAGAAAGAGAGAGGTTACTGAAGTGGATTGCAAGTCGAGTCAGGAAAGAAGTTGGCAAACGCATGATGGGTTGATCGAACTGGAACCCAACAGTGATGGTGAAGAAATGAAGCAACACACAAAACACCTCTCAAAGGCTATTGAATTTGGTCCTTTTGCTCCTATTAGTGTGTCTAAGGTAGAAGATGCTGCAAATAAAAGAGCAAGACAGATTCAAGACTGGGAAAATTTGGCTTCTACTTATCGTCCTCAGTATCGCAACCAAGGTAAACTTTGAACTAAAATGCATGATTCAAGGAAGTCTGGCTTGTGGCCATACATAATAAATACATATATGTAATCAGAACTTCATCTATTACAACATGATCAATTAACTTTAGCGACATATACGTGGATTACAAAGTATTTGATGAGTTTCTGCAGTAGATACAACACTAAATGGAATTCAAAACACCTCCAACCTTGACATTCCCCTTTCCTTTCAATGGGGAATTTCCTTCCCTGTGTTTCTTTTCCTGAAATATGAATTCCTATTCTTCTCTCGTAAATCCAACATCTTAAAAAATTACTCCCCTAAATACAACTCAACCGTTTATTGCTCTACTTTCATATTGCTTATAGAAGTTGCAGTTTCTCTGATCCAGCAGACTGAAATTATCAGCTTGTGGCGTTTCTATCCTTGAAATGCGACAGGGAGCTGCTTGAATACACCATGTATAGAGATTAATTAAAGAGAAAATTACAGGTTGTACCTCGTCTAAGTACTTGACTTACTAAAAGTACCCCTTTTAAAAAATTCTATCCCTTGACTAGTTCTAGTCTAAAAGGTAGAAATATAAGGGCTAATGTTAAGGGGTAGAAATAAAAAAGAGCTCAATTTTAAAGGGTATTTTTAAAAATTGCCCGAGATTAAACTCTGCTTTGCTGGTTAGTGACCTTGTGACTGATTTTCGTGCTAAGAGTTTATATGGAGCTTATCTTTTACAATCTTAGGTACTAAATTGTAGAGACGGCTTTTTGTTGGTGATTTCGCAGCACTATGTGACCTGTTTACTCATTACATGGAAGCTTGGAAGTCATGGTTCGTCGATGCTGTAGGGAAGCAACAAATGCAACGAATTTGCTGACAAGAATATGTCAAGTTTTTAACCCTTATTTAGGATGATCAACTGCACAGTTGACAGTAGATTACCTTTTTTTTTTTCCTTCTAGATTTCCTCATGACACAGCACACAGGTGCACCTTGGATACAAAGTTTTGCTACGATAGCGGGTTGGCACTCATCTGCTACGTTAGTCATACACTAGAAGCCTTGATTTTTTTTTCCCTCCCTTATAGGAATATAATTTCAGTGCAAGTTCCTAATTCTTGTAAGTTGTAAGTGACTGATTCGGGGCATTTATTGAGCCGAATAATCTGTCAGCTTACAGAGCTTTGTATGATAAGACTTCTCAGTTTTCAAATAATCTGGTTTTGATGATTATTGCTTAATATCAGTTTATGCAAAGCAATTTTCATATGATTCATATCTTCGTATGATAATCTATTTTACCTAGTTTTCTCATTATTATTCCAACTTTTACTATCTGATGGCAAATGTTCTTATCCTTATTCACAAAGGGACATTCAGAAGTGCACCACTGGACTTTTTGTGCATCTTTTATGTTTTTGTCACCTAAACCTACTAACCCTCAAAACTTGTCAAACAGTTGCTATTTAGTCCAATTTAATGACGTTGGTTAAATTAAGGGTCCGTTTAGTTTGTTGATTCGAGTTTTTAATTTGAATTGAGATGTAATTTTATGTGAGAGTTTTTTACTGTAGGAAAAAAAAATAAATGTGACTGTTTGTGAGAATTTTTTATTGTAATAAAATTTAAATTTTAAACTCGAATTAACGAAATAAACAGGACCTAATGATGGAAAAGTTATTGTACACCACACGACACGTTTTGGCACTCTCCTGAATTTTCAATTTGGCGCTTAACCCTTTCTTTCCGTCACTAATTTAAATGGTATTATTAATTTGAGCCGCCTTACAACAATTTGATAAATTTAGAGGGTTAATTTCTAAAATAAAACTTCAATAGACAATATGACAAGTTCAGGGGTGTTAAATGCAAATAACTTTTTTTTTTTTAAATTGTCTCCTGGCCATGATTTTAGGACAATTTCTCAAAGAATAAGTTAAAACTTGGATAAATCTTGTAGCAAAGCCCCACCAAAGAATACTCCGGCCCTTTAATCGCCACAGCTGTACCATCTTAAGGCGACTTACACGAAATCTCAACGGCGAATCCGTAATTTCGTTGCGGAATCAGGGGTAATACGGTAATAAGACATGCCAGTTACAGCAACGAACAGAATTTTTGGTGGGCTCCAAGGGTGAGGGTAAGAAAAAGATTCGCCGAAGCCGTGCGATCGAGCGCCCCCGAAGTGGCACAATCTCAAACACACAAATAAGAGAGAGAAAGCGGGGAGAGAGAGAGAGAGCTCTTCCGCTCAGCTTTGTTTCTTCTTCTTCATCTTCTTTCATTTCATGGCGGCCACAGCTCGAGCTTTCGTTCTCTCTCGCTTCACGGACCTATCGCTCAGGGCTCGCCAACCTCCCCAACCACCTCCACCACCGCATCGCCTAACGAGAACTACGTTTCCGTCCTTGCAGCGGCATCGTTTCGCGAAGGCTAAGGTTTTTTGCCTTATCTCTGGCGTGGACGGCGGCGGAGTCTCCGACGAGTTCGTTTCGACGAGGAGGTCCAGCTTTGACCGCGGTTTCTCGGTAATCGCCAATATGCTCAAGCGGATAGAGCCATTGGACACGGCGGTTATCTCCAAGGGCGTTTCTGATTCAGCCAAGGACTCGATGAAGCAGACGATCTCAACCATGCTAGGCTTGCTCCCGTCCGATCAGTTCGCCGTGACGGTTAACGTTTCTAAAGGCCCTCTCGATCGCCTTCTAGTGTCTTCGATCATCACCGGGTAACAATTTCAGCTCCCGAATTAGATATCTACCTTCAATTCGATAAGGAAATGAAGTTTCACATCATAATTTTAAGTGTGTGTGGATTGGTACTGATTGATTGGATTGGTTTTGGAATTAGGTATACACTGTGGAACGCGGAGTATCGAATATCTTTGATGAGGAATTTTGATATTCCGATGGAGAATTCGGAGAACTTGAATCGGTCGAAGAAGCAGGGAGCTTCCGAAGGGCAGGAAATTGAGGATAAGGACAGTGAAAGAGTTTTCGAAACGAGTATTGCAGAGTTAGAGACAACAAGTCCTCAGGTTTTCGGGAACCTATCTCCTGAAGCTTTGAACTATATTCAACGGTTGCAATCAGAGTTATCCGTCGTCAAGGAGGTGAGTAAGGCTGTCATAAATGTTTGTACTTGCTGCACTTTTTTCGTTGAAGCTACTTAACTCTAGAAACTGCATTGAATATGATATTTAAGCGAGGACATTGTCTAATACAATACAATTCCCTCAAAAAAAAAAAAAAAAAAAAAAAGGAAGAAAAGAAAAGAAATTGTCCAATACAATTTGAAGAGGTTGTGTTTTGCTTGAAACATGCCTTGGTGAAAGGTGGACCATTTCTGATATGAGATTTAAGCATATCGCCCTATGTAATGTTAGCTCATTAACGAGATAGCAATAATGTTTTATGAGTATTCAACTATTCATATATGCTAGACAAGACCCCAAAATTGGCAATCGACAGGTTTTGAGGCTTTTGGTTTATTAAGTAAATGAAAGCATTTTCAGTCGTCCCACCCTCCTATACAAGACTTTACATTACCCATGTTTGCTTTTTGTGATTTGAGTTTTGTAACAATGTTCAATGCTATTATTTGAGTTGCATAATTTCCTTTTGACTTGCGTTCAAATGTGTTGTAGATTCAAATGGCTGAATTACATTGTCGCAACTCTCTTATGAATGTTTGGTCTTTTGATTCTGCATATTGCTTCTTTGAACCCTTAATTCTCAGGAGTTCTTGAATGAAAGTAGCTTAGAAACTATTTTGTTACTAAATATTCGTCATAATACTCAAATTTTCTGGGATAAAATCGAAATTGATGTAGTTTTTAGGCGTTCTTTTCTAGCCATGGAACAATTTGAGGTGTCGAAAAAATTTTGTTGTTCAGTTATTAACTTTTGTCAAGCAGTTTGAGGAGAAAACTTTTCAATGCTTCTTGGTTTCTTGTCGTTGCCACCCATGGCGCTCATGGTTGCTCGGCTTGAGCTCTCAATTAGTTTTGTGTGAGGTGGTGTTAGATTAGCCTTTTCTAATTTGTTGTCACAAACTTATTTACTGAGTTTTATAAGATTCTGACACAACTTGATGTCAAGATTATGTTATAACTCATCCCCAAAAGCTAGCTTCTAGGGAGAGGGTGCCCAAATAATTATAAACCCACATACTAAGAGTCTAAGCCCATATTTTAGCAATGTGGGATTCAACTAGGATCTTAACATACCACCACGCTTCCGACACCGATGTCCACGGCGGCCCACTCTGGATGGCCCACTCTTGCCTTTCCAGGTTGCTCCTCCCCAGGTCGCTCCTTCCGCAATGCTCTGATACCAATTGGTATAACCCTTGGGTAGAACTCATCCTCAAAAACTAACTTGTAGGAAGAGGGTGCGCAAATGATTATAAACTCACATGCTAAGTCCATACTTTAACAATGTAGGGTTCAACCAGGATCCTAACAGATTATCATTACATTTATATTACAAGCTTCTTGGAATGCCATGTCCCAACTGACGGGTGTACATTTTTTCAGGAACTGAATGCTCGAAAGCAGGAAAATTCACGAATAGAATTTAGCAGAGAACGTAGGAATGATCTGTTGGATTATTTACGGTCATTAGATTCTAATATGGTAATAGCCTAAACTCTCTTCATTAAAGCAGTATTTTCATTTCAGCCACGAAAAAGAAGAAGAAGAAGAAGAATGTTAATACTTTTCAGTATTCATCTCCCCAGTAGGTGGCGTTGCGCCTCTCGTAAACTGTAGCTATATTGATACTGGGGTACTTGATTTGTTTCAACAGGTGACGGAACTGTCCAAGCCATCCTCGTTAGAGGTAGAGGAAATAATTCACCAGCTTGTTCAAAACACATCGCAGAGATTCTTCAAAGATGATGGTGAAGCAAATTTTATGGGAGAGTCTGTCCCAGGGAACAATGAAAACCTCCCTGTTGTCAATGATGAATCTTGCAACACCATAGGCACCTCACGTGATTACCTAGCGAAGCTGCTTTTCTGGTTAGAATTCTGCCACTCTTATTCATAAATGGCTTGCTTCTCGTCTTTCCTTTTTCTCTCTCTTTCTAAATACAGTTCTTTTGAACAAGTTACGTGTATGAAATGTTCTCATTTATAAAGGAACTTGCACATGGTTCACGTTCACACACATGTGGTCACTTCCTCAATTCTTGTAACCAATGGATTCCTTTGGGCACTAAGTCTCGTTTTCATGTTGGCAGGTGTATGCTATTGGGTCATCATTTAAGAGGCTTGGAGAACAGATTACACTTGAGTTGCGTTGTTGGATTGTTGTAAAGAGAGAGAGAGAGTGGGAAACTTGTATATTCTACACCCTTTTCTCCGTTTTCTACTTCTTTTTTGTATCCATGCCAATGCTTAGTTATATTGCTATATTTTTCTTTTTAAATCTAAAGCGAAACATTCGAGTTTACTTCATTGTCCTAAAATGACATTTTGAATGCCGTTCACTAAGCATACCGAAACCTAAATCTTATGGCCGTTGTAGTTATAGTTTCGTAAATCTCTGTTGTTGCATATTTTGAGGTTAAAATATGAGAAAAAGAAGTTAGAGCATGCTATGGTTGACGAAATGTGGAATGGACAGACAATTCGAGTTATTTTTATGTTTGACTGAAAAAAAGGAAGCAATTCCACCAAACATATTTAGAAAATAGATTAAGGAAATAATCATTTTTTGTTTCAAATGTCATATCAATAAAGCTCTTTTGCCTACAATTACCCTTAATGTTAATGTTTGACTCTTCCGATTATCTCAATGCAAAGAAATTTTTAAAGGTTAAACTAGATAGTATTTTTGTAAAATTAATATTCATTTTATACTACTCAATTAACTGATTAATATAACAATTGTAATTTTGGTATTCCGTCTTACATTCAGAGGTTTTCTTCCCACCTTTTCCCCTCTCTTTTTCCAAGAAAAAAAAAAGAGAAAAAGAAACAATAAATAAATAAATGTGCAATAATAGAATTATTGGCTATGATGTCCAAAACCGTGTGCCAGCCTTGTCTGTACTCAATTGACAAACATGTAAGGAAAACAAGAATCAATAAAATATAACAAAAATTCACTGTGCAGTGATTTCTTCTCTTAATATATACATAAATGAATTGAATAATAGTAAACCTCAAGAATTGAAAAAGAAAAAAAGCAAAATCCTTCTTATTGTCGTTTTAGATCGTGATACTGGGGCTTGTAAAGATCATAACGCTTCCACAACCAATCAACTGGGCAAGGCACTTGGGAGTCAAGCCTCACCCATGGCTTCCCTTTGCCACTCCAATGCAACAAGCTCACAGGACCAGGATGCAAACTTCTACAACTGTTCAACACATTGTCACCACCAAGCCCATGTTGGTTCCACCGATGGTCAATTGCCTCAACATCTCCACCAAACACCAACAAGAAAGGAGGCAGAGAACCCAGCTCATAAATCCTCTTCTGCTTCTGAATTCCCATCCATTTCTCTATCTCCCTCGTGTAATCTCCTTCTCTCCACCTCTCCAAATCCATCACCATCACACCCGTGTTGAAATAGCATGGCATTTTATTATCATCAATCTTTTCGGAGAAAACCCCTCGAAGCTCGCCGTCTGACCAGAATTCATCCGTGAAGTACTTCTCAAAATCTGCATGACAATACTCGGGAGCTGCAATCACTCTTGACCCCCTTAGCGTTACACTCCATAGCTTCTGTATGTCGTCAACCAATATGGTATCAGAGTCGAGATAGATCACTCTTGCAACGCAGGACTCGAGCAAATTGGCTAAATAGCTCCTCGCGTAGTTTAAGGGGTTGTTGAGAGCTTGGCGGATTGAAGACGATATTTGACTTTTGACTATACATTCCCTGAAGATGTAAACTTTGAAACTCAATGAAGGGAAGGTGGCTTGAAGAGTCCGAGCAAGACTTTTCGAATCGGCATCGGCATCGGAGGCAATGAAGTGAAAGAAGAGATTCTCTGGGCAAGAAGTGTGTCTGAGAACTGAGTGGATTGAAGCTATGGAGCCCCTCAAGTACTCTGAATCAATGGTCATTGCCATGTGAACAGCTGAAGGGTCACAAACCAAAGACTTGCCGTTTTTGCCCAAAACTGGACAATGGAATCCGTTTCTGTATTCTGGGGCCTCGGAAAATTGCATGGAAATTATTCCATAACCTCTGTGCTTGACTTTGTTGGGCAATGATCGGGCTTCAACATTGGTGGGAAAGAGAAGCAGATCAGAAACTAGGAAGAGGAGTACCACTGCAAAGAGCGATGTTCTTGAAATGAGCATTCTTTGACTGCGAGAGATCGGTTCTTGAGATGACGATGATAGAATATTAATTGATGGGGTTTGCGAAACTGAAACGCAAAGAAAAGAATTTTTGAGGTTGTTCTTATTATTGGACTGAGAAAGAATAAGGACACAAATGTTGAAATAGTCAGAAAGCAAGACTAGAGAGAGAGAGAGAGAGAGAGAGAGAGAGAGAGAGAGAGAGAGAGAGAGAGTACGCCAACGCGTCTGACATAACGCGTTTTCTGATTCTGGCAGTGGCATGGCTGGCTGCTTCGCAAATTTGAATGTTGGTCTTCTCGAACTTTCCTAATGCTTTCGTTAATATTATATATTTTGTATTACATATATATAATACAGAAAATTATGCTAAGGTCAAAAATATTGTCCTAAACCAAATCATAATCCTAATGTAAATATAATATAAATAGTAATGTAAATCTAAATAATTAATTCTAACAACTATAGTATTTTGATTATTAATTTTGTGTGGAAAAAGCTTATGGAGAGTTGGACTAGGGTCGACGATTCAATTAGGTTCATACTTTGTTTGAAAGACTTGTGACCACGTGCTTTGAACTCGAATACATTATGAATTAAATAATTATTATGCCTCCTAGTAATCCATCGTCAGGTGACCACGTGCTACGTACACAATACAATACATAATCTTATGCAAGAAAAGTGTGTGTACATATTTATTTCAATATATGCAAAACAAGGTTTAGATTGTTTTTTCCTCTTTTTTTTTTTTTTTTTTTTTTTTTTTTTTTTTTTTTTTTGCTTTTGCGTTTCAAACTCTATCTACGTCAATAAGAGAGATGCAATGGATCGTCTACTATATCCACCATCCAAGAGTATGTATAACAGGTCGTTTGATGCATAGATTTAGAATTATAATTTATGATTTTAATTTTTAAAATTTAAATTTTTTGTGAGAAAAAAACACTATAGAGAATTAAAAATCATAATTCAGAACCAATAACGAACTCTTAAAACAAACATCTCATAAATTTTTCCCTATTCAATTAAAGGTCACAATTCATTGTTTTCAAAATCTGTGCTGTCGGGCATTGGAACATCCTATCTTCCTTATCAATGAACCGGAAATAGTGCATAGAACTTTTTATTAAAGCCATAATGAAAATGACACTGCACAATTGAGAATGGAAATAAAACTAAACCCTAGTCTATTAATAATTAAAAAAATAAAAAAAATACTTCCTCTTAAAACGCAAGTAATTAATCGCAGCTGAGAGATGAGAGAGAGAATTTCCTACACATAGGATCTCTTTGGACCTGGAACTTAAAAGATAGAGCTACTCTAAAATTCACGACCTCTATTGAAGCTAGCATATATCGCCATTCACACAATCATATTGCTTACCGCAGCCTGGACAACGTGCGTCTACCTCGAGAATTCTTATATGGCAGAAAAGGCAAAGCCGATCGAGCGCGGGCGAAAACTCGAGTCTTGCCATGTTTAAATCCTCACAAGATGCAGGACATTAGGAAGGCTGGGGTTTGAAGTTCTGCCACGCCCATGTCATGGCTCCAACCAAACAAACGTTAAAGAACACCAAAAGTTACCAATTGAATATGTGTGCGCGTGCGCGTAGAGAGAGAGAGTTGCAAAGAATAGTAGGAAAACCCCCGTTTGGTTGCGCTCGGTTCGCTTCTATTTCTTCCTTCCACGCCCAAAACCTTGTTCCCGTCGTTTTCCTTTTATACTACGACGACTACTACTACTATTGCTTAGCCACAACAAAGCCTATAAACTAATGCTCGTTAGATCTACAACTCGTTCCTACGTATTCATTTGAATTTGAATATTTGCTCTGTACAAATAGGAAATTTATGGTTAATGTGATGGTATGACTTCTATGTCTCATTAAACCGGATGCATTCAAGAATATTGTGTAAATGCCTTAAAAACTATTGAAATCATACTTTGTCACAACTATATCCAACGACTTAATAAAACGCTATAGACTATAAGTAAAAACATTTTTACTCGCTTTCAACGATCAATCAGCACAAGTTCGCCAAGTCCTGAGCCAAAAAAAAAAAAAAAAAAAAATCACCAAGTGACCATATTGTTTGTAACAAAATTAAAATACAAATTACTTTTTTTTTTCCCGAGTAACTTACAGATTACTACATGTAAGATACTATCAAAGATTTTAAGTTTTTCATGTGCTCAAACAGGACTTCCAGACCTATTGTTAAACGAGAGTGGAAATTGACTTCAATCTAGAACCTATAAGAAGTTGCTTGATTTCTTCTCTTTTAAGTTTCAACTCTATTATTTTTTTCTTATTTTTTTTTTTTTTTTTTTTTTTTGTCATTTCATAATTTATGTTCATTCTATGGTAGTCAAAAACGAGGAGTTTCAAGTGCTTTATTTTTTCTCTCCCTTTTCCTTTTTAGGTTTCAAGTGCTTTAATTTTTCTTTAATTTTGTTACCTTAAAATTTAGGGCATGTTTAATTCGCTGATTCGAATTTTTAATTCGAGTTAAGATATAATGTTATGTGAGAGCTTTTTACTGTAACAAAAAAATTATATGTGACTGTTTCTAAGAGCTTTTTACTGTAACAAAACTCAAATTTTAAACTCGAATCAGCGAAATGAACGGGAAATGCTTCATGTATTTCTATGATTAGATGTAACCTTTGACTAAAACTACTATTAACATATATTTTTCTTTTATATATATATATATATATATATATATTGAGTGTGGAGGATTCAAATTCTATATTTTATAGTTAAGTCAGGGTAAGAAATTATCACTAGAATATGTTTGCTAGAGCTTGAATATATATAGTTATATACTCTGCTTGAATTTTCAAGTAAAATTTTTCTTATTTTTTTCCTTGTATATTGATATTTGTATTCTACGTTATAAAAACTTTAATTACAACTCAATACGTGCATCGCACATATCTGAAATAGTTTTCTCCAAAAGAGGAAAATACATATCATATTATCAAAAATACAATAATCGCTAACCAAAATTTCAACACTATCCCATTCGTCACTGCCAGATAGTTTGGTAACACATGTCAAACTTAACCCTGTTTCAGTATGTAGAGTTTAATCTGAAGAGACCAAAGTTCTTACGAAGGCAGGTATAAAAATAACAATTAGAGATCAAATAAATACCTTTCTGCAAAAATATCATACAGATCCTTATATACAGAAACAATAGCTTATAGGCCATCCATATGAAGCAACCCTTGGTAGGTTTTTCATGGAACTGGCATCTAAATATGTAAAATGAAAAGGCATGAGTTATGTCATCTCCATGTACTTGTAGTTGTACTATATAAAATGTGAAAGAAAAGACAAATTTTTGCTCCATAATATACTTACGGTGACGCGGTCTCGTGTCCGTCTGTGTGTAACTCGGGAAGTGTTGTCTCAGAATTAGGCGTGTTAAGTTACTGAGAGTGCGACATGAATTTGTGAAACCGTTGTACCCTTTGATCATCATGTGAAGATCGATCTCCCAATGATTTTGATCTCTTCCTCGGCCGGAAGAAGAAATCTTCTGTGTCCATTATGTAGGACATCTGCCACATGATAATACCCGTGATCAAATGAAAAAAAAAAAATATATATATATATATATATTATTATTATTATTATTATTATTATTATTATTATTATTATTTATGAAAAGAAAAAGATACATCATTAACAATTAACAAACGAAGAAGGCAACAGGACGAAAAAACAAAGAAAACACAACCACAGCACCAAAAGTTAAACGTCTGAGGGAGTGCTCGTTATTCTAATATGTTTGTTAGATGATGAAGTTTGATGTAAAAGCCCATGGACCTCTTTCACAAGTTATTAGGGACAAAAGTTGGAAAGAAAACTAAAGTTTAAGAACTATTAGTGGAAATTAACTTTTGTTTTTGTGACGTTTTAATTAGCTAAACAAAAGAGTGTACTGATAGTTTAACGTCATGGACACGTAACGATCATGAAATTACCACTTCACTCTCACTAACACCGGCACATGGGGAGCTCATGCAACACTCCGTCAAATATTTAACCACTAGCTAATGGAGGGAATGAAAATGAAACAGAGTAATAGATTAAGGACCAAAGTGAGACATTGTAAAAATCAGAAGTTGAAAGAAATGAAATCCAGTGAAATTGGTGAATTTATCCTATCAAGACCAAAGTGGGATTAAGAGTGAAGCTCAGAGACCATTTATGAGATTAACCTTCAATCCTAAGCCAGCCTAAAGGAGGAGGGTGTTACACCAAAGATTTGGAGAGCAAATCAAAGTTCTGCTGTACTCATCAGAGGAACTATATTGATAAAATCATCTCTAGCACGCCAAATAAAGTAAAAAATAGTGAAGAACAACTAAAAATCTACATCTCTCCCCATATTCAAAGCAAAGTCCAGAACATCGATAAAGGAGGATGAATGGAAAATTTCAGTTGTCCAACCGCAAGCAAACCACAAAGACCTAGCAGCAGGGCAAAGAAGCATAATATGAATAGAGGTTTCAGAGACAACCACAAAAAGGACACTGAGATGCAGGTAATGCAAACCTAGCGTTCAGAACTGCATGAACTGGGGAGAGGGTATCACAAATCAGCCGCCACCACAAGATTCTATGCCTTAGAAGGATTCTCATATCAGTTATCATTATCAGTGAAAAAACAATACAATCTGACTTTCTGCATGTTGCTAATGCCATCTCATCCAGCATATTTCTTGCCACAATAGTTCCCTAAGCTATCCTTCCACAATTTTCTTTGAGTGCATATACACCGGTGAACCAATACATCTGCTTTTCCCTTTGAACCTACAAAAAAAGGTTTTGAGCTACCTTTGGAAAGTCACGGGCATAACAGACCTAGGTTGGTCATACTCCATATGCTCCACATGTTGTCAACACTAGAACCCATAGCCATCATGAAGGCCTCATCCGTGAAACTTCTGCTTGATAATTGAGAACTGAAATAGGGACAACCGAGCACATAAGAGATTGGTGGCCGGTGGGCCTGATACGCTTCTCTCAACCTTGGTTTCCCCAAATTGAGAAGAATCAAAGATCTATCATCAGAATTAGGTCATGGGACCGAATAAAACTCCGGGAAAGATTGCAAAGCTCTCGATTTGCTAGCGAGTGAGGAGGTCTTTCAATCGATTGCATAATAGATGGTTCCGTAATTGGAAGAATAGCCTTTGTAAGAATTCCATTTTCATCCTCCACCAACACCCCACGCTCACTTATTTTTTCATAGAAAGAAGTATTTAATAAGTTGATATATTCAATGAGCCCAGCTGAGGGCTGAGGTATCCTCTGACTGATAAACAGTCCTATAAGGCACTTCACCCTTGTGTAGTAAGGCTTCCCCTCCCAGAGACAATTCATTGAGTTGGTTTGTTGCAAAATGTTATTGCAACAATGTTGATGTTTTCACATGAACAATGGAATTTTACCAAAAAAATAAAAATAATAAAAATAATTGACAAATAAAATAAAAGACAATCAACGAGTTGTGTTTTATGGGGAAAATATACTTTCTAGCTTCATTTTTGAGCCTCTACGGCTAAGGAATTAAAGTATTACTTCTTTTGTTGTTCTAAGCTAGAAACATTTGTCGTCTCGTTGATCTTTATTACTTTTTCCCCTTTCCGTTTAGTTTTCCCTAAAAGGTATCCTATACATTTTTTAGATGGTAACCTCTCTCTTTGCATTAATAAAGTAACATTTATTAGAGAGAGAGAGAGAGCCCTACCTTGGATGAACTGCAAGTGATCTTACACTCCAAACCATTGACTAATTGGACACCTTCCAAAGCAGTGGAGACTGCTGAGGACTCGTCTAAAGATGCAAATCTGCGTTTGTTTCTGCAGATATGATATAGAGAAACAAATACCGAAAAATAAGCAACAATTCACAAAATCTTTTACCTTAAATTTGCAATCTGAAGAAGGAAAAGGTAAACACGACAATAAAATACATTGCATTTCTTTTGGGCTCCATAAACATGGTTATTTATCAAAGGTGTATCCAAAAGTAACTATATTCTGTCAATAATGCTAAACTTCAAGCAAATATCAGTCACATAAAATGGATTTGTTTTTGCACAATCTGCATGGGAGGGAATAGGAATTCAAAATGAGTAAAAAGTCGAATAGTACAAAAATCAAATGGATGTAAATGAGAACCCTTCTAGTAGAGAAGAGAGGTATTAAATGACAATGTAAAAGATAGTCTAAACGTTCAATGGTACCTACCCTTTAGTTAATAATGTCAAAATAATACTTACTTTGAAATATAAAGTTATTACCTCTTTAGGGTAAGTCCATGTGGCTCCTTTTTTCCAGGAAATACTGACAGAAGATCATTGTTTAGATAATCAGAAAAATTGGGTTCCATTGAAACTGCAAAGACCTCAGGTTTCTCATTCACATTGTGCATCAGCTGGATGGATAACCGGGAGGGGGCAGACTAAAAAGTGAAGGTAGAGAAAAATCAAAAAAGGAATAAAGTAAAAAAATTATAAACAATGAAAAACTACCTGAAAGGTGGGAAGAACGAATTCGGTTTCTCAGTGAGAGTGAGAAGAAAAGAAAAACAAGTTCAAAGAACTCACACATTCCAATCTATAAATATTCTCCTCATGCAGAAGGACACGTGCATTTTCATAATACACTGTATCTCCCATACCAGCTTTCCGGGATTTTTCACTCTCATACAATTGAAGAAGCTTATTGTCCATCTCATCAGTTGCCACTGTTTGAAGCTGTAACAAAAAGCTATCATTTACACATAGAATTCTGGCAAGAGAAAGCTAAAGAAGAGAGAACTTAAATTTTTATTTATTTGATAAGGAAGAGAGAAATTAAAGTTGGCATACCTGTTTAACCAACTTATATATCACTTTGTCCAATGTAAATAACACATATGATTGGTTTCCTATAATAGCTCGACATTCATCCTCAAACTTTGCATTATCAGAAGATCCATCAAGCAAATTGTAGAGCGCACTCATAAATCTGCATAAATGTGAAGAATACCTCTAAATAAAATTGTATCAGCCAGTTATAATATATAGAGTAAGAAAGCAGTAGTGAAATACCTGCCATATGGATCTGGACAACTTGCATCCTTTGAAGTTCTCCATTTCATTTCTCCACCAGCCGTTGAATTCACTTTTGCGGACAGAATCCTTTCATATAGAATCTGGTCAATTCAAAAGTTATACATTGAGCTCAGGGAATAAGTGAACATGTACAAAACCAAAATAAAAGAAAAATAGAGGAATATGTTTCTTTACTTGGTGAAGTCTAAAAAGCACATAGAAATCATCATTTCCATAGAAGACCCGACATCCTTTCTTTTGCTCAACTAAAATCGCTGGCACATGTTTTGCGAGAGGCTTCACGGATGAAAGAAAACGCTCTGGTAATGGCACTAAACGTGCGTTGGTTGTCCCCTCAGCCTCTCCTTCGCTCTCAGCCTTACCATCAACCTCGTCATGATCAACATCCTCCTCTCCATGTCCTTCCCTGGAGCACTCATCACCTGCAGACTCGCTGCCCGAGACATCTTCACCAGCCTCGGAAACATCTTCACTGTTTTCATCATCAGCATCTGAATCATTTTCCACTCCAGCTTGTTGACCACACAACTCTTCACCACTTCCAGATTGATACTGCCTACACTCAACAGGATGCTTTGCCTTGGCCATACTCTGCATCCCAACATCTCCAGAGACAAAGTTATCCTCCTCAAAGTCACCATTAGGTGATAACTCGCCCTCCTCCTTTTCAACTTTGGAGGCCCCTACAGATTCTTCATGAGAGCTGCTTAGTTTGCTACCTTCTCTAAAAAGGCCATTTGCCAACGGAGCGGATTTCGCAACATCACCCTCCTGAAATATGCAAGAAAAAAGGGGAAATGAGTGATCCATAGATCAATTGGTGTACTACTCTACTGAAGGCCCAAAAAAAAAGGCCTTAATGCTTACAACATTCCAAACTCGTACCTCTGCTGAAGGTACGGTACCAACATTGTCATCGGGTCTGGACAGAGTTGCACCAAAACCTTGAAATGAAAAACAAAGACAAATGCGCAGAAGCAAGAAAATGGTCTCAGCAACAATCAGCAAGAAAAAACATATTAATTAGAGAGAGAAAGAGAGAGAGAGAACCTGGCGCTGCTTCCAGGCTGGTTCTATCATGACCATTTTCTGCTCCATTTGCCGATGATGCATTCGAATTAGCAACTCGGTCAATGGAGGTGACATGTTTATTGGACCCACAAGCGTTGTCACTTGCATCTTCATTTTTCTGGTCTTTCTCAAGTTGATGAGTATCACAAATTGGATCTTCTCTGCAGACACGACCCACATCAACAGAACAATCTTCTTTAGTTGAGGTATCACCAGTTGCTAAACCAGTCCTACAAATACTTGGGGATTCTGGTAAAGTACTGCCGTCTTCACCCTGCACAGATTTTTGTTTTCCAAAACTAATGACAGTAGCATCGCCACCTGGACTTTCATCACTCTCTCCTATGCTTGATGCACTACAATTTGAAGCACCACTCCGAACTTCCTTAACATCTTCAGTGACCTTTAAACAATGAAGTTGAGAAAGAACGCCCAAAATTGGTTCCAAGAAGGCAGTATAGAGTTTCATGACTTTGTTTAACTGTTCTTTTGTTGAGCAGATTTCTTCACATGAATATTCGACAAGTTTGTACATGTCTTCGTAAATGCTGAGATCTGAGTATTCATATTCCAGATGAGGACTGATAAATTGTCTGTTTCCAGCAACAAGTGCGAGAAGAAAATCATCCTCTTTCTGTTTTTGCTCTTTAATTTCCTTGATCTCGCCCACTAAAGCTGCAATTTTTAATAACGACAATTAATAGGATAGCCAATGCGACAATAACCACCACTATTATTCTAAAACTAACATTACCATCATAAACCAAGTTGAACTTACATTTACTGCTCAAGTTCTTTGAATCTTGTTGCTTGAAATAGAAGCTTCGTTGATCAAGTGATTTATAGTGGTTTTTCGCGTATATTTCAGCCCAAACCTTGTTAAAATCTGATCGACATTTTGTCCATTCCTCTTGCTTCTGCTTCAGGCGCGTTAATATGACAGGTAACGCCAGAGCTGGATTTTTACGCAATATGTCCATCACATCAAGACCATGGTCACCATATAAACGTTCTATGCACCTTAAATTTAGAGCTGCAAAGACAAAAAGTTGGGAAGGCCAAATCAGCCGGAGAACAAACCGCTAGCCTTAGATAACAGAGACCAATTTTAGGAAATATTCTTGCTTCATGGTCAGCTGAAAGAAACAAACCAGTAAAGTGGTCTTCAATACGAATTGGATTTTCCACATTGGCTACATTTATGCTGTTCAACAATTCTTCTGCTCGCTTAGCAGTGGAGGTCACAGACTCTAACAACATGTCCAGTTCAAACCTAAAATTTAATGTTGTCAGAGAAGCAACAAAGACAGCTGTAAAGTTTTTTCCTAAAGCCCAGAGGCTCAACAGGAGTCCAAGGAAGAAATGGAACAAAATTTAGGATTGTAAACAATCAATAATGCATTATCAAGGAAAATATCATATACGAGAAGAACTATGTTGAAAGCTAATACTTACTTTCTGAACTTAGACAATTTTACTACACAAGCATAAACATCAGGGAAAAGTAATACCAAAGAAATACACCATTTTAAAATACCATGTCACTGAGGAGAACAGCAAAACTATTTGCAGAATTTTACCTATCATCTTCACATCTGAACAAACATTCCTCGTACTGATTTCTGCGCATATGTTTAAAGGAATAGTCCTCACGTCCTGAGGTCACAGATACCCAGTGGTCATTCAAAACTTGAGTGCCGAGCTCTGATCTCTGGCTTACGGAAGGTATTGGATACTGAAAAGTGACAAGTACCAACAAGTTACACTTCATTACGAATGCTGGATCTGCTGACTACAACATATCTAGAACTGTATGTACCATCATCCATAATTTAAAAAAAAAACAAACAAAACAAAAAAGGGAAAAAAAAAAAAAGGAAAGGAAAGGAGGGGGGAGGGGGGAAGAAGTTGCTTACGTCATCTGGCAGAAGGCGATAACTTGGAGTACACCTTTTGCAATCAGAGAGGTCAAGCTCCTGAATGGATTTTCCCATATACTTTTCCCTGCATCTTTCTTTTTCTTTGCTTCCCTCCACATCACGCTTTTGCTCCTTTTCTTTATCCTCTACCCTCACTGGTCTGGTTGAGTGACCATCACTGGATATTGACTCTGCATCAAGATATAGTGCCATTTAAGTTCACAAATTACAAACGAAAACTTGAGATTCCCAGAGGAATCATGCGGCAGCTGAAATTTGTTGGCACAGAAAAATGAATTGCTCCTCCACATACATATAATATACATAAGATTTTATGAAAGAAAATCTTATGTATAGAACTAGAAGGAAAATAAACATACTTTTACTCATAACACCCGCAAGAAATCCATCTGCAAAAATAGACCAGTAAGACATATAGATATGGAACCAAGACAGAACAAAAAAAAAAAAAAAAAAAAGAAGAAACTTCTTCTAATGCTACGAAGTTACCGATATTCTCGCAACGTTCTAAGAAATCAGTAAACTCCTCCATAAGGTCTGGAAACTTTCCCAATAAATCAGTCACCTGAAGCAGCGGAGTGAAGACCCATAAAAAAGAGTAAATATTCAAATTAGTTCTCCAAAATGCAATCAACCACAAAAATCTATATTTTTCTGTGTGTGCATCGAAGGAATTTTATGTTTGCTAAATTAAGTGGTGTTCAGTTTTCTTTCTTTGATGATAATAACACAGATGTAAAGGAAGATAATGGACGTTCTGTAAATTAGGATAATTGCTAGAAATGATACAACACATACCAGATTTTTTAAATCATTCCTTTTAATTATTCCATTGCTATAAATATGAAGACACTTCAAGAATGCCTGGTAGTCATCTTGACTGCATAACCTCTCTTTAACTTTCTCACAGAAAATGAATCCCTGGCTGTATATGCCTGACATGTAATTCAAGGGAATGTAGTCAGAGTAAACAATTCAATTCCATGATAGTTTTTTCCACATCACAATACGTTGTCACCAGAGACATTCAAGATTTCAGGAGAAATTCTAAATAAGCTCATACATGATAGGGTTTCACTCCCTCGGATCAAATATCATATTGTTGATCGTACTGAAATAACATAGATCTTAACTTATATGCTTTTTCAGCTAGTTGTATCAATTTAGCTAAGCTTGTATAAAAAGGGTTATGAATAAACTCACTCTTCAATGTTTCTTTGTCATCACTATTAGCATTCCCTTCAAATCCTTCAATCTTTCTGGCAGATTTCTTTCTGTCAGGAAGTCGTTGGATGTTGAAATCCCTATTGTTATTGTTCTCAATTTCTCGATCGTCATGATCATGATTTCTTCTCTCCTTGCTCTCCTTTTCAGCACGCTTTCTTTGCTCTTTGTTCAATTTCATGGCTTTGTCATCATCCAGCTCAGGACGATCAACACTACGATCACGATCTGCACTGCAAGGAATAATCCTATCTCGCCGACGTTGCTGTTGAGAATGAAATGCATTTTCCCACCATCAAGAATCCATTAACTTCCAACCCGAAAAAAGGGAGAGAAAAAAATCTTTGAACATAATGTAATAACCTTGTCCATATGAATTTTGGGTGTAACAGAGCTGCGCTCATTGAAGCGCGGAAGTGAATTTCGGACGTAAGGAATGTGTTGTGTTGAAGGTGTTGCATTAGAATCAGGTAAAAATCTTGTGAATTCATCAAGCAAATCTGGATGTTTATGAAATAAAGTTGCAACCTGAAAAGATAAAAAATTAACCACTTTGAACCAGTAGATAACAATGATAGGATTAATAATTTAGAAAGAGAAAAGGTCCTATTATATTATGCAAGCAAAATAACAAAAAACTAAAGTTTCTTACCTCATCATAGACCGCCTTTATGTCCTTGTGCTCCTTTCTATACATATTCAATATGTCTAGAAATGACTTATAGACATGTTCATCATTTTGAAATCGTTTCTGCAAAATATTGACCACCTATTAAACAACTAACAAGACTGCAACTTGAACTTTCTTTCTTTCTTTTCCTTTTTTTTTTTTTTTTTTTTTTTTGGAACATTTGAAACTCAAAGAATAGACTATAATAACCTTTATCTTGTTCACAAAACTAATAGCTTCCTGAAACTCTACTATCTTTTTCGGTGGAGGCTCATCCTCATCAATGGTTATCTCGTAACCTTTAGGCAAGAAGGTGTTGAATCCCAAAATTAGGTTGGTGTGGCCTTTGAATAGCTCCTTCACTCTTGCAATGACACCTGCAGTATCAGTTCTGGAATAGAAAAAACACAGGCATGAATCCTTTGACAACTAAATGCAACAAACCATTTATCACGGAAAACTCGAGGGTGTGGAGAAGCGGACCTCTCAGCCTTGAAATCTTTCATGACCTCAAGAAACGTGTCATATTTCTCCTTTTGGTCTTGAAACATGTCCTTCACTTCTTTGAGATAGGTCAAGGCATCACTCGTTGTCAGTTTCTGAGAGCCACCTCCTCCCGCACCCCCTCCACCACCTCCCCCTCCTCCCCCTTCTCCTCCTGGTCCCGGGACCGAGGACTGCCCATGGCTTTACACCCAAAAATTGAGAATAGACTCATTAAACATCAAACAAATAAAACTAAAATCAACAGAGTATCACTATTAATGCGACAGTTAATCTATATTCCATACACACAAATCTTCACTATTACCCCATATGCTCTTTAGAGAAGCTTACCCAAAACAAAGCCAACTATAACATAGAATTATTCTCAGATTCATTTTTTGCCTCCCTAAATACACAAGAAAAGATGCAAAGTTTCATCTATTTCAACCAACATTTCTTCCTCAATTTAGATTCTCTTTTTATCACAACTCCTCCTCTTAAAAGCCAAACAAACAAACAGGTAAAATTACTAGGAGATCAGGCTTTATACGCAAAAGAGAACACGATCAATAACAAAATCAAACAGAGCGAAATCTACAAAACATTGCAATTTCGAAGATGTGCACAGAGAGACTTACGAGAAAGGGCGTTTCAATTGAGTGCTAACGAACACGTCGTCCCTCATTCTCTTCATGATTTCTGCAAATAAAAGAAAAGCGCGAGATTTGTTCTCTGAAAACAGAAATCAGCTTACTCTACAGGCTTCCGGATTTTCTCAGGAAAATACGCAGGAAAATAGTGAGCAGATCTCCGTGGAGGAGCGGAGAGAAACGGAAACGAGTAAAAAGGGCTTGATCGCCCACAGAGGGGGGAAAAGGGAAGAAAAGAAAAAAAAAAAAAAAAAAAAAAAAAATGAAGAATAGCTCAATAGGCCAACTACGTAAATAAAAAAAAAAAAAAAAAAAAAAGAGAGAGATTTAAACAAATTTGAAAATGAAAATGGAGTATAATTTGGTGGCTTATTCGGAAAGTAAAATTACATTATTATCATTAGTAATATTGTTACAGGGGTACGTGGAAGTGTGAGAGTCAAAATCTAAAAATTCGAATAAAATTGGGTGTGAGCCTGTGAGGAATAGCTTGCGTTGGGGGGTTTTGCATTGCCGCTATATTTAGAGCTCCTCTTTGCAGCTCGGTTTTGTTTTGTGCCAAAACGTTAGGGTGTGTTTAGTTAGTGTGAGAATGATAATAAAAATAAAAAAAATAATAAAATTAAATAAAAAAAATAATTTATTTATTTAGTTATATTTTTATAAATATAATGAAATGAGATATGAATATTTTTATATTAATAAAATTATCTATTATGTTAATATAATTAATATCATATATATTAATATAATCATTTAATAACTAACATTATATAATGACATAATATATATAATTATAATTATAGTTATATAATATTTACTATTAAAATACAATCATAATATAAAATATAATAAAATAATAATATTGTGATTATTTTATATTATAATGTTACAACAATACTATATCATATTATTAGAAATATAGTATGATTATAAAAATGTAATAATATAATATATTGTCATTTCTAATTATAGTATATTATTTATTATCTATTGTAATATAAATTTATATTGTAATTATATAAATACTTAATTATAATATTATCAAATATAGTATATGATTATAATTATAATATTATATATTTAAAATAATAAAATCTTAACTATCATATTATTAATGAAAACATCACATCTATATCCTATAAAATAATAAAATAAAATAAAATAATATAATATAATATAATATTATTTATAAAATATTTAATTATTATATTTAATTTTATAGAAAATACTACTATCCCAAATATTATTATAATTATTTATTACAATATCACAATTATATTATATTATAATGATAAATATAATTACAATGTATAATACATAATATAAGATATTATTATAATATTAAATATGATATATTATAATATACGTATATAATTATAATATTATATTATATGTTGTAAGATATAATTACATTATAAAATAATATTAATTATATTATAAATTTAATATTATAAGATTTAAGGGTAATGATAGAAAAGAAAATTAAAAGAACTTGGAATCGGTATTCCTCTCATATGAGAAAAGAATGATGATAATTAATTTGATGGAAAAGTCATTATATTTTATATGGTCATTCTTTTTCTTAAAATCAACCGAACACAAAAATGAACATTAATTTTTTTTCATTCTTTTCTATTCTCCCAACCAAATACATCGTTAGATCGGTTTTCTCTTGTTTTGTTTGTTTGACAATGTACGTCATTTTCCAGCCCACGTTTTTTTTTAGAATTATTAATTTAAAATCTTATTTTTAACTTTGGGGAGTAATTAAATTAATCACTATCGTCATTCTCAAAGAAAAACTAATTACCCACTATCTTCTAAGTTAAACTAATCATCCACTAATTCTTAAAAAAATAATAATAATAAACTAATCATCCACTAACCTGTATAAGATAAGCTATACGCCTAATACCTTTTAATTTTGATTAAGACTTACATTTATTATTCGGACACATTTATACCTTTGCTCGCTATATCTCTATATCTCTCCATCTCTCTATAAGAAGGGAGGAAAAATGTACAAAAAATTGTACTCCAACTCACTAATCTAATGGTTCAAACTTAAAGATTGTTCTTTTACATTTTTGAGTTAGAATATTTTAAGTTGAGTTTGAGTTATAATTTGAGTTGAAGTTGTAATTTAAGTTTGTGGTTAGATATCCATATTTGAGTTATGATTTGAATTGTGAATCTTTTTAAGTTTGTATTTGGGTAGATCAAAACTTAAATTTGTATTTAGATAGTATTTTAATAAAAACTAAATGTTCATGAAAAATTTAATAGGGTATATGGGTGGAGTTTTATTTATCTTTTATTTGTAAATGCATAAAAAAAATCATCTCAATCAGAATTAAAATGAAAAAATTATGATATTTTTAATAATAGAAAAAATATTATTAATTAACTTGAGTTCGAGTTTATGAACTTAGGAGAAACTTAAACTCGAGTTTAACCCTAAACTCGAATTCAAACTCAAATTTTATAAAAAAAATATGAACTTAAAATAAAGTTATAACTGAGTTTAAACTTTTTTATAAATTTCGTGACAAAAAGAACAACTCCTTAATCATTTTAATGTACATTAAATTTAACGGTTTAACTTGACTTATTTATCTCCTCATACCCAACACTCAACGCATTAACAAATATATCTATGCTTGGCTATAAATATATATTCGGGCTTTTTTATTTTATTAAAAAAATTGTTAAAACTTACCCTTCTCGGTATTATGACAGCATTCCTACCTCACTGAATGGCGAAGGTTCATGAGTAGCGGCAAACGGGCGGGGACAAATATTTGCAAACACAAGTCACAACCACGTTGTAACTGTATCATTGTGGACAATTCTGGTTTCATTCACTTCACTAATTTAAGTTTAAAATTTAAATTTTGTTATAGTAAAATTTTTTTAAAAACAGTTATATTTAACTTTTTTATTATAGTAATAAATTTTTACATAAAATTATATCTCAACTTAAATTATAAATTCAAATCAATAAAGTGAACGGATCATCAACTTACTCAAAGTCGAGACGCTGTGAGGACTATGACTTGTACAGCCCTTGTAGCACACGGGCACGATTGGTGCAACCGAAGTTGGTACACGACATTGGCGCGTTGTTGCATATCGTGGGTTTGCGTTGCTGGAATGAACTCTGTGTGCGCGATTTTTCCGGGCTCAAATCTAATCAGGTTTGGTGTTTGCGTGTTAAGAATGCGTTTCAACGTGTCATCTATTGGATCTACTTTGTCATGAGCTCTCTTTGATTTTGAAACGGTATTTTTTCCAGAGTATTCAAGTGGACTACCACTGGTAGCATAGTAATTTGGTTAATTTATTGTCAGTAGCACCTGAAATTTTCAGTAACACAATGGAATACTTTTAGTATCACGATGAACATTCGGAGCATAGCAGGTTACTGTCAGTAGCAAGTAAACTACCACAGATTGGTGTGGTGTGCTACCACGGTAAAACTTCCACGGCAAAAATTCATTTTATGAATTGTTATTCGTGCTTTGTAAAGTCTCCAGTCTCCACACATCTATTGTCTTTTGTTTTTTTTAAACACAAACTAGTTGCTCTCATAATTTAAATATTGAGGGTCTGTTCTTTTATAATGTAATTTGAGTATCAGTTTTTTAGTTGAATTTGAGTTATAATTTGAGTTAAAATTGTAACTTGAATAAAGTTGAGTAAAGTTAAATAAAATTGAAACTTAAAAAAACGTGAACTTGAATAAAATTGTAACTTAAGTTTTAACTTTTTTTAAGTTTTATTGCAAAAGAACAACCCATGAATATCTCGTTTAAACCCATCCTCCCTTACCAACAAGTTGGCATCCCAAACATCTATTTTTCACTTTTTTTTTTTTTTCATTTGCTTTTGGAAAACGTTTTTGTTATGCTGGATTTATCTTTTATCATTTTTAAGAAAAAGAAAACACATGTTGCAATCAACTTTTTCAAGAAACATGTTGCTCTCAATCTCATTTTTTTATTAAATTTAATGACAATAAAATTACATAATTATCCCATGCGTTCTATTTTGTCGACTAAAAAGTTATCCCGTATGTTCTTAAAAACAACAAAAAAGTTTTCATATTAACCGGTTTCCGTTGATGTGAAATGACATTATAATATTCCATCATTTTGGTTTTGAAATATATATGGATTTTAGGTTAGCCAGATTTCAATTTTTTTTTTTTATGAGAGAGAAAACAATATAGTAAAAAAAAAAAAAGAATTTTTACAAGAAAACACTATAATAAAAGAATTTGAGTTTTGATTTTAGTTGCAAAAAGGATAAAACCTAAATTTTTTTTTTACTATCGGATCCCAACAAAATCAGAGAAACTTGGTGAGCCTACCTTTTAAATATATTATTCTAAGATTTTTTAAACCTTAGTCTTAATTAATATTTTTTTGACTAATATAGTTCTTTGACTCAAAAATATTAAATTAAAATAAGTGGTAAAAATTCAAAACGCATGCATTTTAAAAAGTATTTATCTCATTTTCTTATAAAATTCCCAACAGAAATACTATATATGTTGAATTTGATTTGTGTAACGCTTTTCTTGACGTAAACATGTTTGTAAAACTAGGCAGTAAGAGTTTCGTTTTGCTGGTTTTTTAAAAAGAAAAAGAAACACAAGCACACAATTTGGAGATGGTAAGAATTTAAAGTGGATGACAATGTGATAGCCGAAGGCAACTTAATGGCGTAAAGTCAAAACCAGAAATTATTTTGAACATGATTCTCTCTAGTTAAATTATGGGAATTAATTAAACAAATAAACTATTTTTTTATTTTATTTTTAGAATTGACCTTTAAAATATAACGTGAAATTAATATTGCCCTCTTTGTTTACTATTGCCTTTTTTTAAAAAAAAATTAATCTATTATAATAAAAGGACAAATATGATTAAGGAAGTTAATAATAAAATGGTGACTACTATAAATATAAGTTTTTCATTTTTTTCTTTAATTAAACTAATCACTTTTACCTTTTTTTAAAATAAAATGGTATATATATATATATAATATATATATATATATATATATATATAGGTTCATCGAAATTTTTAATATTTTTGAATGTGCTATTGTAATACAAGTTGATGGCTATATGCACACATCCAAAAAAAATAAAAAATTAATATAGCTATAATAAAACATAGTTTTTTTTTGATAATTTATAATAAAACATAGTTATATACATTGTATGTTTGAACTGTCTTTGTTCTAGTACACAATGCATCTACCCATAAAAAAAAAGACCATTATTACACAAAATAAAAACTCCAAAGCTCTCTGAATAGTATTACATATATACCCACGTGCCATACCTCCCTCAAATTTGAAAGGGTTGAGAGTATGCAGAAGCTTTACGCGCGTGCGAGCATTTCACAGTTCCTGTAGCAAAAGAAAAACAACTAACAAAATTAGAAGAAGATACACCTAGTTACGCGCGTACGAGACACGACATGCTCAGTTAGTCGATTGTGTGACTCGCGGAGGTTGGCGTTCTTTGGAGGCTAACTAGAGAATAATAAGCCCCTTGAGACCCTTTAGCCAACAGATTAGAGTGAGTTCCTTTCTCCACCACTTTCCCTTTGTCCAACACCGCAATCACATCACACTTCTGTATGGTACTCAACCTATGTGCCACCACCACACTTGTCCTTCCCACCATCACGCGCTCCAGGGCGTCTTGTACCACCTTCTCCGATTGACTATCAAGCGCGCTAGTCGCCTCGTCCAATAGGAGAATTGCGGGATTTTTCAGTATGGCACGGGCTATTGCGATTCTTTGCTTTTGGCCCCCTGAAAGCTGCACTCCTCTGTCCCCGCACCATGTGTTGTACCCGTCTTTTAGCCCCGCGATGAAATCGTGAGCGTTGGCTGCTTTGGCGGCCTCCATGATTTCTGTCTCACCAATCTTATCGGATGCCCCGTATGTTATGTTCTCTTTGATTGTGCCAGCAAATAGCGTAGGCTCTTGGCTTACTAGTGCTATGTGTTTGCGCAATGACCTAAGGTGGTATAACCTTATATCTCGACCGTCAATTTTCACCGCCCCTTTGAGTGGATCATAGAATCTCTCGATTAAGCCAATGATGGTTGATTTGCCGGACCCACTTTGTCCCACTAGAGCCGTTGATTTTCCAGCCTCGATTTTTATCGAGAAGCCTTGGAAGATCATCACATCGGGCCTAGCCGGATATGCAAAATGCACGTCACGGAGTTCCACGTGGCCCGTTATACTTTCAGGCTGGCAGCCTTCGGGGTCTTCGGGCTCAATTCGAGTGTACCGGTCCAACACTGCAAAAACCGTCCCAACTGCGTCCGCGCCTTTAGCAAGGTCGGTAGTCATGCTACCCGCATCCGCAATTACACGACCCGTGCTCACCAAGATCATGAAGGTCTCAAATAGGGCTTTGGAAGTAATATAGGCGTCCGCAATAAGCCTCCCTCCGTACCAAAAGTCAAAAGCCCAAGTACAAGTAGTGAGGCTCTGAGAGCAGGCGAGCCCAATGCCGGCATACCAGGACTGGCGGATGCTCTCTCGGCGCGGGCCTTCTTGGGCCTTTTCAAGCATTTTGAGGATTCTGTCTTGGGAAGAGAAGGCAGTGATGGTCCGGAGATTGGAAACTGCTTCCGCGGCTAGCTTGCTACTTTCTTCTTGGGCCTTACTGGCCTGGCTGGACATACTTCTGAGAAGGACTCGCCGGGTGTAGAAGCAGATTATGATGAGTGGTTGGACAGCGATCATGACAATTGCTAGCCTCCATGCAATTACAAGGCCCATTGTGAAGGCCACCGTTACAGCTGAGAAAGTTTGTACTAGAAGAGCCATCCTATCACCAACTAAGGATCTCACCTGCACAAAACCAAAACCAATTAAAAAATCAGACCATTTTTCAAGTCCAAAAAGGAATGGCATAACTCGCCGAGAAAAAAAAAAAAAAAAAAAAGAAATCGAACCATGGTGCGCATTTCACTAAAGCAAGGTATATATTGGATAATATTAAAAGATTTCAATTCAAAGTCTTTGTAACATTTCATTTTAATTAAAAAAAAAAAAAAAATTAGCTGTAGAACTAAATTAAGCAAGATTCTCATCCCATGATTGGATATAATACACTCCAATCATTGGCTTTCTTTTTTAGAATTATTATATTTGCTTAATTTAGTGGTCGTACTCGAGTTAGCGAATTAACAATAACAAATGGGCGGTTAACAAACAACAAGACAAGATCATATAAACAAGTGCGTACCACGTTGGCATCTTTAGCGAGTCTAGAACAAACTGCACCAGTAGAATTCTCGTCCTGATCGAACCACCCAACTTCAAACGTCAATATCTTCGAAAGCATTCTCTCCCTAACCCTCTTCGTCAAGCACTCTCCCATGTATGCGAAGTTGTAATGCTGGCAAACATTGATCAGCAAAGAGAAGATCGCCAGCCCAAGAAAACACAGCGCGTAAATCCGAGTCTTCTCCTTAATCTCGTCGTGATCCGTCAAGAAATAGACCGAAATCATTGACCCCATAGCGAAGGCGTAAACCGGCTGAACCGCGCCGAACAATGTCGCGCTTGAACACCCCAGAAGCGCTTGCTTCCACTCAGGCAAGTTCAGAGCCAACAACCGCCTAAACGACGGCAAGGGCAGTTTCATCTCCTCTTGAACGACGTCGTCTCCGGCCGTTGAATAGGCTCGTGCCGAGTTTGCGGAGCTCGAGCGGCTCAGGATGGAAAGTCTTCGGCTGCTCGTGTTGTTCATGTCAATGCTTGATATGGAGGATGAAGTGGCGTGGCTCGATGAAGATTCCTCCGGGGATTTCTGTTTCTCCGTTTGCTGGAGGCGGACGAGGGAAGTGTAGAGGCCGTCGTCGCGCTGAATGAGCTCGTCGTGGGAGCCAGTCTCCATGACGTGGCCATTCTGGACGACGGTGATGATGTCGGCGTTTCGGATGGTGGAGAGGCGGTGGGCGATGATGATGGTGGTCCGGCCCACGGCGGCTTTGTCTAGGGCTTCTTGGACTACTCTCTCTGACTCGGAGTCGAGCGCGCTTGTTGCCTCGTCAAGGAGGAGGATCCTAGGTTTCTTGATGGTTGCCCTTGCAATGGCTATTCTTTGCTTTTGTCCTCCCGACATTTGAACGCCTCTTTCACCTACCTGAAATATATATCATGCAATATCAAATCAATTCACTTTTGTTTTCATCATATTTCTATATATGTTTGGCACTTCGGCTTTAGTATGTAATTTTTGTGCTTTTGGGGGAAAAAAAAATCAACAATTATTGTAAGAAAAAAGAGCAGTAGAATTAAAAGAAACAAAAGTTAAAAATCACATAATCTCCAAATAACTGTGTACAGGTAACAAATATACTACTTGTATAGTGTTCTGTACAAATTAGTACTCTTGAAGACTCCAAAACGATAACAGATTTTCTTTGTTTAGAAACCAAACCAATAACAAAACTGACCCACCCTTTAACTACATAACTATAAACAATTAAACATCGACTTAAAAACGGTATGTGTGTGTGTCTATATATATGCACATACAAACACACACACACACACACACACAACATATATATATATATATATATATATTTATATGAGTGTACATTAGGGGAAATCTAAATTCAGGTGCCTTAGTACTATAACTGTTAGAAATGGTCTAAGTAGTAGTTTACTACTCAAAATGAAAAGGATATGAGTTTTGAAAATATGGTTGGCCAGAAAGTGACAAGCATGACTTGGGTTTCTATAATAGGATTCCTTCACAATGGAATAACAGCTGTGGGCTTAAGCCTTATAAATCCTGGTCTGAAGGTTGGACGTGCCTTGGGCCTTGTTCATTTCACCGATTCGAGTTTAGAATTTGAGTTTTATTACAGTAAAAAACTCTCAGAAACAGTTACATTTTTTTTTTACTACAGTAAAAAACTCTCACATAAAGTCACATCTCAATTCGAATTAAAAACAATTGATCAACTTTTTTTTTTCCCAATCATGCTGTTGATAAATTGTCAATACCGTTGGACCAAATAGGTTTTTTCACTTTATTTGTTTTACATTTTGACATTACAAATTAAATGAGATTCTATTATCAATTAAAAAAAAAAAACTTTTTCAAAAGAACATGGAAGTAAATTAGTCAACATGCAACAATATGCATTTTTCTTTGAAAACATAGTCCATGTTAGCTGTTCAATCATTACAAGTAATCGTGTAACTGTTCTTATTGTCAATCAACTTGATACAAAAAAATAATAATAAGTGCATCATTGAACGTAAAAATAGTCATATTGTTCATCCGAAGTGCTGCTCCATTGAATATTGTCTTGGCTAAAAACAAAAAAAGTTTTCAGTATGACGTTTGATTTGACTGCAAGTGGTGATACGCGTGGCATACCAGCGTATTTGTGCCATAAAGAAAGCAATTAGACCTTTAGTAAAAGGAAATAGAAGCAAAGGTATGTGGGGGACGAAATCATTAGTTAGATTAATAAAGCTACAAAACAATGAAGAACACTAATAAAAAATGAAAGCAGGGAATCCTTGAGCACTACTGCTTGTACGCCATTCAGTATTGCATAGTAATCATGTATTCATGTTTTACACATTTGCTCATTGTATATATTGGTTAAAAAAAGGGTAAAGTCTTAGAGGGAAAGATAGGAAAAAATAAATATATCAAACAAAAGCAACAACAAAAAAAAAAAAAAAAAGGTCAGAATTTTGCAAAGTGGCCAGCAAGATGTGAACTAACCTGTGTGTCATAACCCTGAGGCAACTTAGAGATGAAATCATGAGCGTTAGAAGCTTTGGCAGCCTCAACCACTTGTTCCAAATCGGCATCTTCTTTCCCAAACAGTATGTTTTCCTTAATGGAGGTGGCAAAAAGTGCAGGCTCTTGGCTCACTAAGCCCATTTGCGACCTTAGCCATTTCAGCTGTAGCTTATCAATGGCGACCCCATCAAGGCGTATCTCTCCACCAAGTGGGTCATAAAATCTCTGCAGCAGTGATATCACTGTAGATTTTCCCGAGCCACTCCCGCCCACCAAAGCCACTGTCCTTCCCGATGGAATCTTCAAGCAAAAATCTCTGAAGATTATGCTCTCGGGCCTCGACGGGTATGCGAATTCGACGTGCTCGAATTGGACTTCCCCGAAGACATTCTCCAACACTTGGCCTTCCATGTTGTCGGAATCGATCTTCGGTACTCGATTTATCACTTCCAGTATGCGTTCCCCAGCTGAGCATGCTTCCGAGAAGTACTTCAAGTTGGACAAACCAGCCCCCAGTGCTCTGATTTTTTTTTATTTTTATTTTTATTTTTCCGATCAAGGGAAACAAATCAACTCCATTCATACTAATAATAAAAATACCAAAAAAAAAATTATAATTTAACGTGTGTGAAAAAGATCTATGATAAGATTTTTTTTTTTTTTTTTTGAATACCTTAATACAAAATCCTCCTTATTAGCAAAAAAAATAAAACATCAGTGATAAACAATGAAAGGTAAAAAATCATGCCTTATCAATAATATTATATCACATTAATTAAAATATCGTGTTGGATTAGGGCTTAAAAAGAACAAATTTAAACCCCATTTATTTTCACCGATTCGAGTTTTATTACAGTAAAAAACTTTCAGAAACAGTTATATCTAACTGTTTTACTACAGTAAAAAGCACTTATATAAAGTCACATGCCAATTCAAATTAAAAACTCGAACCAACGAACTAAACGGGTTCTAAAATTAAAGCATGAGCGGAATAGTATGAAAACATAAAATGCAGCTCTCTAAAAGAATTAAAATTTTTTTTTTTTTCACTAGCGATGTTATTGGACTAATATCTCATTGGTATTTGAAGGTGCAAGAAGAAGAAAGAAGAAAAAGTTGCTTACAATCCACCAACGGCGATAGATGCGCCAACGGCAAAAACAGTCCCTCCTTTGGCCCCATGATACATGACCATTCTGCTACCATAATAAGCCATGAAGGACCAAATAGCAAAAACAACCCCATTGCTTCCAATGGCCAAGCCCTTGGCCAAACCCTGCCTAAGTCCCAACTTCACCGACCCTTGTAGAGCCGAAGAGAATTCTGTTATGGTTTTGTTTTCTCCCACAAACGCATAAACCGTGCGTATAGAAGATATAGCCTGCTCGGCTATATTACCGGCTGTATTGTACTCTTCTCTGATTTTCCTAGCCAGGCTCATTAAGGTCCGTCCGTACATAAAGCCCGGAATCACCAAAAGCGCCACAAATGGAAACCCCACAATTGCTAGCTTCCACAGCATTATAAACGCCGCTATGTAACTGCCGATGAACATTGACGCATTCATCAAGAAGTTTGGTAGCTGAAAAGGATTAATTTTTGGAATTGTCACAAATTTAAAAAAAAAAAAAAAAAAAGAAAGAGAGAGAGAAACTTTTGCTGAAAATTGTATATTCTAATTTTCTAGAGAGACCTTTTCGCTTAGAACATCTTGAATCACAAGACTGTCATTGGAGACGCTGGTGATGACCTCGGACGTGCTTGTAACGTGCAAATCAAAGTATCCCACTTCTTGCCTTAGCACTGCTTTCAAGTACCTTGCTCTCATTCTCGCCGCTTGCCTTTCGCCTGTTCTTGTCCAACAATATCCCTCTAAAAGTACCCAAAAAAACAAAAAAAAATTAGTCTTTCTCAAATCTTCTGCTAGCTAGAGTATTACTAAATACGCAAATAAATATTCGTGTTGAACCCACCAAGGAAACAAGCGACAAATGATCCACAAGACAAGTACAAGAGCGCCACTGCATTCTGTCACGGCCCACAAAAACAAAAACAAAAAAACAAAACAAAAACACATTAGGTGTTTTTTGTCCATGTCCGCTATCTTTGTTTACTTGCTATATATAGACGCAGAAAAGGAATTTACCTTATTGATGTTTTTCAAGAAAACATCTTGGGCGGAATCAGATGATGCATCGCCAATATTGTTCATCAAACGGCTGGTGATCAACAAAACCAACGGCGTGGAAAAGCCATCACCAAGGGCTCCGAGGAATCCGAAGACCATCAGGATTAAATCCACGCCATCTGCATGGACGAAAACGGAGCGTACAGACCAAGCACCTTTCCTCCTCCTGACACCGCCGCTATTTTCCTGTCCCATTTTTCTCAGCAACTTTCTCAGGAGCCAAACAGCGGCGCCTGGTTATAAAGATTCCCGGGTCACGCTCCCAGTGGTGTTTTGATTTTGGGTGTTGGGTTGCTTCCAAAAAATGGCCCGACCCTTAATTACTTTGTAAGTCGGATGACTCGGGACAAGCAAATACAGGTCCTGCCTTGTAACTTGTATATATAGGCCCCATATGGTGCATCACAACCCCAAAAAAAAAAAAAAAAAAAAAGGGAAAAAGGGGGGGCCTCATTAGGAGGGAGGGAAAAAGATGGCGGTTGACTTTATTGCTGTCTTTTTTTTTTTTTTTTTTCCCTTATTTTTTGTGTGTGTGTTTAGCGTCACTAAGGACGTCTAATGGAACAAGTGGGACCCACTTTAGTACTGTGTCACTTCTATAGGTAGATGTTTTGTTTGTGAAAGGAAAATTATATTAAGGTCAATCCGAATATTTAATCACGATAATATAACATAATTTGCCTTAGATCAGGCGGTGGGATCTGTGTTTGTTTTCTGTAGTTTTTTTTTTTTTTTTTTTTTTTTTTTATCTAATTCTGATAATCTAGCGCCTAAATATGCGTTGTTTTTATAGTACGTGGCCGAACTTGCTGTTACCCATAGTGGAGGGTCCGTTTTATACTTAGATTTATTCTCTGATTCGAATTATGATTTATGATTTGTTACAATATTTTTTTTCTCAAAAAAATATCGTAAATTAAAAATGATTTTAATCACATGATTTGAATCCATGAACCAAACAGACCAAGAGTGATTTGTAGCTTCTTTCCACTATTTAGAGTTACGTATTATAAATTTTGGGCGTTAGTAAAAATTTGATTTCAAATTTTGAAAGAATTTACAGGATTTACACTGAATATGAATCTGATTCTGTTAGATTTGTATACTATTAAGTGTTTATATAATATCTATGAGGCCTAATTTTTAAATTTAGATTATTAGTCCAAGATATTTACTACCAAAAAAAAGTTCTGAAAAATCAATGAAAATTTCCGATGCATTTTACCTGCGAATTCCAGAGTTTCATAGCCTTGATAAGGTTATTAAGGTCCAACTAAGCAGTTAGCACCTTGTTTAATAATAAAACGACAGACGGCAGTTGTACTGTGTGAATGTAAAACACAGTATCACACTTGATCAGATCACAGTATAAATGGCAGTTTATCGATTTAAATTTTTAATTTGAGTTAAAATGTGATTTTATATGAAAATTTTTAATTATAATAAAAAATGAAATGTAACTTTTTATAAAAAAAATTTAACTATAATAAAATTAAAATTAAAAATTTAAATCGATAAAATGAACGAGACTTTTATATTCTTATGTGAGAGTTTTTTATTGTAGTAAAAAAATTAAATGTGACTATTTTTTAAAATTTTTTACTGTAATAAAATTTAAATTTTAAACTAAAATCGATAAAATAAACATAAATGAGATGTTCTTTTAGAGTATAACTTAAGTGTAATTTTTGAATTAAATTTAAATTATAATTTAAGTTGAAGTTATAATAAAACTTAAATTTTAAACTTAAATCGATAAAATAGACGTAAAGTCACATTGACAAACCAAATAATAAAAAAGAAAAAAAATTATAAAAAGAATAAAAAAAAAAAAAAAAAAAAAAAAAAGGAATCGAAGGGTTTCTGTTTGGATGTTTCCGTTGCGTTCAGATGAAAAATTCAGGCATTGATATCCTGACACTGTTTTCTGAAATCGATGGTTTTCTACTGGTCCCGAAAAAGTAAATGAATGAACAAAAAAAGTACTAATTCTGTCGTTATCAATCCTTATTCTTATAAAAATAACAAAAATCCCAAAACATATTTTATTACTATTAGTACAATGGAACCGTATACAATCCCCAAAAAGAGAACCGTATTGTACAAGTGAAGGTAAAATATTGAATTAAAAAACGTAAAATAATTTAATATATTGACTTAATAAAAAAAAAAAAGTGAAGGTAGCGCATAAGGGGAGATGGTTGCTGAGGATGACGTCTCCTCTTACCTCATCTCTAAATTGTGATTTACCTTTAACCTATCGTGTATTTTTTATTTTCCTGAACTTTTGTAACCATATTTAAGAATGGATTGTTTAATCAATTACATTAGTGTTTTATGTTGGATAAAGTTAATATTTTTGTATTTAGGTCTCATTTATTTCACCGATTTAAATTTTTAATTTTAAATTTTTATAATAAAAAATTTTTAAAAATATCATATTTAATTTTTTCTATTACAAAAAAAAACTCAAAAAATATCACATTTTAATTTAAATTAAAAACTTAAATCTATTAAATGTATCTTGTAATCTAGGCCTGGCCTTAATTTCACGATTCTTAAATGTTCCCCATTATCCAAAATTTTGTCAGGATTTTCGTATAAAAAATTTGACATTGAAACAGTCTGTCGCATGGATTGTAAATTGTGCAGCATGTGACACAACATATATATATATATATATATATATATATATATAGAGGGTGTTTCTTGCGTCCCTCGTTTGTTATTTAAATCGATGATGTTGAATTGGACGGTCTTGATGTAGGCAAGGGTAATGTGCCAGCAATTTCTTTTCTTTTGCCTACAGCCCGGTTAATATACTCATTTAAGACCTAACCAAAACGACAGTACACCTTTTCTTTTACACTTATTGTTTACAATCATGCCACTTTACTTATCTTTGTTCAATATTTACGATATTGGGGGCATCATATCTTTGCTGCAAAGTTGTTAATGACTTTACGTATTCCAGTAAGAAAGAGGACGGAGAGAAAACTTTAGTAAAAAAAAAAAAAAAAGAAGGGAGAAAAGAAGAAGAGAGAAATCATTTACAACACTCATATTGGAAGATTTTGTATTGCTATTTTCTTGACAAAAATAATGAATTCCTATTTTCATGATTTTTAAAGGGATATTGAAATTGGATTTTATATTTTCACTATGCAATCGGGAAAGGAAATTGAATAAATTAAGATTTTTAGTTTATAAATTAGGAAAATTAATTAGTCAAAATTAACTAGAAAAGTATAGTTTAAAGTTAGGTGAAATCGAACATTTGAAATCGTAATATGTTGACTTTTGCTTCCATTGCAATCTTATTTTTGTTTAAGGTTTTGTAGTATAAATTTTTAATTTGATATTTGTATTCATATTTGATTTGATTTTCTAAATAAAATTAATATTCTTTTAAGAGAAATACACCATATAACACAATTAGTAGGGTGATTAGTAAATTATGGCATAATTTTTTAAAATATGTAGTTTATAGTACAAGTTAATATCTTATCTTAGGCTTCCAAGTTTTTAAAGTTGAGATTTGATTTTAAACCCAAAATGAGAACCCTGTAGCAAAACTCAAATTCTAAACTCGAATAAAGCGAAATGGGCCCTAAAACCCAAAATACCCCTAAGTTGTCTCTCTCCTTCCCCCTTATAGTTAGGTCCACCATGGCTGACTTCGGTGATCAGTAAATACCGTATTTATTAGTAAATATTATATTTACCAGTAAATATTGTATCTACTTATAGATACCGTATTTACTCGTAAATACTGATGACGGTGTAAATTTGTTAACTCAGAATTTAACCTCTCCGAGAACACTCACGCAACAACACTTACGAATTGATCAAAAAATAAATGCAAAAAAAGTAAAGAATACACTAAAATTTATAGTGATTCAGCATAATATTGTTACACACGTCCACTTATGTGTGCACTAAGTCACAAAGAGTACAATGCATCTCTTTTAGAGTAGAAAGTTGTGCGTAGAAAATAAATAAGGAGTTTTAGCCCTTATTTATATGCTTCTCTCATACATCTATTGAAATTTACATTGTCTCTAGAAGTGATAATTCTTATCTAATCTAATCTTCTAGTTGTTATCTCGTATTTGAATTTGAATGTGGGATTTGGGGTTATCTTCTCTTGATTTCCTGATCTCAAGTCAATTGTTGGCTTATCTCTATTTGGTTCATATCCTTATGCCGAGTTTTGTGTAACCTCGCACATATCTCTCGACTTGGTACTATATACTAGCACAAGATTCTTCAATTGGAGTCGTGTTTAGTCAACAATCACTTCTTGACTTGAAGATTAACCGGTCATGGCTTAACATATATATCGACGCCATGATATTGCTTATGGTTGTACTCCTCGACCATGGTGTAACAAATACCATAATTATTCAAAAAATTAATCACCAGCGTAAATATCGTACTTACCGATAAATATTGTATTTACTCATAAATACTATATTTATCTGAAAATTTAGCCACTAGCTCTAAAGACTGTACCATATTTACCGATAAATATCACATTACCAGTAAATATCGTATTTACCAGAAAATATCTTATTTACTTGTAATAATATATTTATCAAAAAATCTACTTGTCGATGCCGGTCACCGGAGCCAATCATTGGTCGCCGGCACCGACCGTTGGACTTGACTATAGGGGGAAGGATAAAGGTGGGAACAAGAGGGTTTCAGGGTATTTTTGAGTTTTTAATAATGCTGTAAACTTAAGATATTAAATTGTGCTATAAACTATATGTTTTAAAAAATTGTGTTATAATTTATTAATCACTCTAGTAATTGTGTTATTTCACTCATTATCTTATTTTAATTGTAGTGCTTAACAAGAATTTGATAACAATCTACGACAACCTTTTTACCATTTTTAATATTAAAATTTGGCATAGTATATTTTCGGTTTAATTTTGAACATTTAGATCTCGTTTGATTTTTATACTTGAACTTATGATTCTAATTTTATTACAATATTTTTCATCACAAAAGAATTAAAATTTAAATTTCTTTTTCGTTACTCACATTGCATGTTACAATGTCATTTTTCATTAAAAGAGCTGCATATATCAACTAGCACACAAAATGATAAAACAACGTGAATTTACTTCACTACCCAGAGTTGTTGTGAGTAATAACAACAACACCAGGTCAGCCCCCAATCAACTTACAACAGCCGGTTAAAGTTACCATTCTCACCAAAAGCAATGATTTTATAAAATCTTCAAGTGAACCTAGCCTATAAAGCAACACCACTTTTAATTTCAATATATTATTTGAAAGGCAACCCCTGAGATGTCCTTCGGAGGGATGGAAGCCTATGCTATATATATATATATATATATATATATATATATATATATATTGAAATAAACACAATTATAAAAATTTATTTATTTTATCAATTTAAGTATAAAATTTAAGTTTTATTATAATAAAAAATTCTTAAAAAATAAAAAATTTTCACATAAAATTACATCTCAACTTATATTGACAAACTAAATAGACTCTTATAGTAGTTGTTGACCAGTCAACGATGTTCATCAGCTATGAATTGTAAGATAAAGGTGAGGTGTTTATTTGCTGCCCAAAATAATCTCTCTCTCACTTCTTTAATTATTATTGTTTTTTTCTAATCGAAAATATTGCATCAATAAGAATGGCAAACATTTTTCCAACAGTCCCTAAAGACATTCCAGTGGTAAAGTCACCTTAATCTAATAAAAAATCTCCTCTCTAGTAATTAGAAACTCATTTAATATATTAGCCACCTAGTGGCGTTTAGAGATGATAATATTCTCCATGAAGACGGAGCTCTACCCTAAACTAGATGGGGATGAGAAACAATTAACAAGAATGAGGATGGAGATGGGGACAAAATCTAGTCATCGATTCGTGGCGGGTGGGGCCGGAGGAAGTAGCCTCCCTCCCAATATAAATATGTTATTTTTATATAAATATGTATATATATAGATATTAGATATACATAATCTCTTAAAATTTATTTTTACTTAAAAAAGGGATAATTGCATCCATGATGCTTGAGAAGATATGGCGTGCAACCATGCAATAAAGATTAAAGCTATCAAGAATAGACACGAAAGGATAATTTATATTTATGTTTTGATGTTTTTAAACTTTTTTCGCTTATGCGTCAATTATTAGTTTGGATTTAATTTGTAATATGTTAAGAATTCTGTTTTTTATGGAATCTTTGATTTTGGTCTAAATTTATGTTGAACTTTTAGTTGTTATAATTTTGAAACCATAATTCTATGTGATGGTCTAATGAAGAATAGGACGGGTATGAGGAATATTCCCCTAATGAGAAATCCTTGATTCTAACCCCACTCCTCCTTAAGTAAGGATGGGGATAGGGATGCAGATAGTTTAATAGGGCGGGATGAGAATGAGAAATCATCCACCGCCCATTGCCGTACTGCTAGATATACTAATGTTATTAATTAGGGTTTTCTATGCTAATTAATGTTGTTCAACAACATGTTCAGAAATGTGCCACGCGGCAAACTGATTGAAAGATTATTTATAAACAAAATAGCGATAGTAAGCATAAATATATGTGCATATATATATATATATATATATATATATATAGATCTCACTATTTAAAAAATTTCGCAACCAAAATATTGACATCAACTAGTTTTTATCACTAATTAAATGGTTGCTACAGGTTGTTCGCAGAAAATTTTCTAGTGGAGGCTTATGGTCGTAGAAGAAAAAGGTTTTTTTTTTTTTTTTTTTTTTTTTTTTTTATACAATAAAAAATTTATAGTCTGTTTAATTCACATGTTTAAATTATTAATTTTAATTTTGAATTCAAATTTTATGAGATAATCAATTAGTGAGAACTTTTTGTGATCAAATTTTTTGAGAGAGAGTAGAATAGAATCATGAGTTTAAGTCCTAAAACTAAAACGAGCCTTTAATCACAAAAAGTTGATAAGTTTGACACAAAAAGTATAAAATTTTGATGTCAAAGGCAACCAAATTATTATTTTCCAACCAAAATGAAAGCTTTTAACATAATGCAACAAGTTTTTACGCGGCCACTAACTCTTGGTTTAGATTTATGCTAATGCAAAATGAATTACTCAAAACATGGATATTTGCTTCCTCCTTCACCAGCAGGGATGAACTCATTTAACTACACGCCTAATGCACATGCATGCAACTACGTATAAGTACCGCCTCTTATTGCACAATCCATTTACTTTCCATGACCAATAAAGATTAAAGATTGAAATGTGATTTGAACCATTTTCGAGTTCGTGTATTTTTTTGTTTAAATCATTTTAATTTAACCAAACATTAAGATGTTTAAGTTTTTAAGATATAAATTTTTATTATAATAAAAGAGTTAAATGTAACTATTTTTGAGTGTTTTTAACTGAGTTAAAATTTTATATACATATATATATATATATATATATACATGTGCGTGGAACGCACACAGAACCAAATGGTGACACGTAAGATAAGAAAAAAGCAGTACGTTTTACTTTTATATTTATCAGATCAGAAATCAGAAACAGAAGAATAGCGCTTGTGCCTGCTTTACGCCTTTATTTATTTATTTATTTGCACGAAAAGCAGAAGAATAGCGCTTGTGGTGCAAGGAAGAATGGGCTCCAAGAAATGCCCTTTTTGTGTGGTACGCAACACATTCATGTGGTGGTTTCTCTTTGGCTTGACACAGCTAACGGTGGAGAGAAATTCGAGGAAGATAGTGGTGTACTTGCATAGGAGCACACGGAACTATAAATAAAGTTGGACGCTTTTGTTTTCAGTAAGCAAAGTTGGATGTACTGATTGGATTAATTAGATTGATATGACGATCTCGACTCAAGTGTGTGTTTAGTCGGGAAATGAAAATGAATTAAGGGTCCGTTTGGTTGGGGGATTAAGATTTGAATTTTTTATATTTAGTCACAAAAAATACACGTAAATCGAAAATGGTTCAAATCACATGACCAAATTAAAAATAAATTTATTTTTATGGTCAGTTTTAAAAAATAAATGGTCATTTAAAAAAAAATTTTTTTATTAAATGAGTGAATTATCATTCATTCTTTATATGAGAGGAATATTCATTTCAAGTTCTTTCAATTTTTTTTCATCATTATCTTTAAATATTATAATTATTATAATAATATTTATAATATAATTAATATTATATTATAATAATTTATATTAAAATGTAATTATATTTTATAACATATAATATAATATATTATAATTATACACGTATATTATAATATATCATATTTAATATTATAATAATATCTTATATTACTTATTATACATTGTAGTTATATTTTTTATTATAAATATAATATAATATACAATATAATTGTGATATTGTAATTAATAATAATTATATTTATCATTATAAGATAATATAATATAATATATAGTTGTGATGTTGTAATTAATAATAATTATTATAATTATATTTATCATTATAAGATAATATAATATAATATAGTTGTGATATTGTAATTAATAATAATTATAATAATAATCGGGATAGTACAATTTTTTTTTATAAAATTAAATATAATAATTATATATTTTATAAATAATATTATTATATTATATTATGTTATGTTATATTATATTATATGATATAGATGTGATGTTTTCATTTTATTATTATTTTATTATATTATATATCATTTTATATTATATATTATGATTGTATTATAATAATAAATAATTATATATATTATATCCTTTTAATTTTATATATATAATATTAGTTATTAAATGATTATATTAATATATATATATATATATGATATTAGTTATATTAATATGAGGGGTTATTTTGTCAACATGAAAATATTCATATCCCATTCTATTGCATTTGTAAAAATAGAACCAAACAAATTAATCATCTTTCTTTTCTATTCTATTTCATTACCATTCTCATTTCCATTCCTATTCCCATTCCCCCACTGCAACCAAACGCACCAAGAGTTATTAGGTCATGTTTAGTTTGATGATTTAAATTTTTAATTTGAATTGAGATGTGATTTTATATGAAAGTTTTTTTACTGTAGTAAAAAAATTTAAATGTGATTATTTTTTAGAGTTTTTTTGTAATAAAACTTAAATTTTAAACTCGAATCGGTGAAATAAGTGGGGCCTTAATTTGTATGGGTTCCTAGTTCCTACACCTTGGTGGCTTGATACTTAGGCTCCGTTCATTTTGTTGATTCGAGTTTTGCTATAGTAAAAAGCTCTTACAAACAGTCACATATAACTTTTTTACTATAGTAAAAAGTTATCACATAAAATCACATCTAAACTCAAATTAAAAACTCAAATCAGTGAACTAAACGAGCCTTTACTCTTTTCAAAGTTTCACTTGATTACGTTTCCAACAATATATTTATGGAGATTTCTGCAGTAAAAAAAAAAAAAAAAAGAATTTTCAAGAGGTCTTTATTTTTTAATAATTAAATTTATATTTAAAATTATCTATTATGCACATATTTTATAATTTAATTTAATTTTTATTAAATTTAGCGGTTAAAAATATGCGCTATGTATAAGAAGTTCTACCGTGAAGGTTATACAGTTCGTAAAGAATATGCATGTCAGAACCTGATCATTTTAGTTTCTTTTTTCTTTTTTCTTTTTTTTTTTTTGAATTCTTTCTTGCCCAATGTAAGAGCTAATATATGATCAACGTTAGTAACATACACAAGTCATGATATCACAAGCTGGACTGTTTAATTGATTAGTACTGATCCTGCATTGATACAAACATTATATATAATTAGTTGACCTAACCTGTACGCAATCACTTCTGTCTGTTTGCATGTGTTATTATTATTATTTTTTAAAATTTATCATGAAGAGTATCACATCAGGTAAACGCAAACGTTACTGATCAGATCCTTTTTTTTTTTTTTTTTTTTTTTTTTTTTTTTTTTTTGCCAACTTGGTTTTACTTCAACCTACTAATTATTGCTCAATAATAGTGTGTATCTATATGTTGAAGTTTCAATTAATTAGTAGTTAATTAATTATTATATTGTTTTCTTTTAGGCATATGTGTTTCTAAAGAATAAAGTGGTATCGGAACTGCTAACAATAGCGGATGGCGGATGGCGTATGTTTTTTTTTTTTTTTTTTTAATTATTCAATTAGTAAGCAAGAGAGAACTAAACTTATTTTGTACCAGGTAATCCCCACGTTTAACTCAAGTTAGTCAACCTTTCCTCCATCTGAAATTAATTCCAACGTACTTTCTGGTCATTTCTTGAACATCTTTAACGTAAGGGATGACGTTCTAGTTCCATATAAGATATTATTAATCTTTTCATAATTAATATTAGAGAACGACAATTTTGGAAACTGAAGCAGAAAATGATATCTTAAATATTAATAAATATATTTGACCAACTAATTAAGAAGGATCTATATATACACATATATGTATATTTTTTTTTTTTTTTTTTTTTATTAATTGATAAAGAAGTTAGAATGGAGTTATCAGTTACCCTCTCTCTAGTTACTAAAAAGAATGAACGCATTAGAAGATATGGGATTTGTCGGTTTGAACAATTTAATGCTATATAAAGGTTTAGGTATCGAGTTAAATATTAGGTAAATGTCAAAAATATATATGAACATATTTATGGACGAATTTTTACTAGTGTCATTTTTATCAGTAATTACGTGACACGATATAATTTAATGATGTGACACGATATAATTTAATTTTATTAATTATATATTATATTTTGATACGTACGTAGTAATAGGTCACACCAAATGTGGCATATTCTTGTGGGATCCTACTATAAACTGTAAATACTAAATGGGTCAGATAGGCCATAGAAGCTCCGTCCTTCTGCTAGCTAGCATGCATAATTCTTTCCTTGGTGTGATGATTTCTTTCGTTTTAGACCTTTTTTTTTATTTTTTATTTTTATTTTTTTACCCATATAAACCTTTTTTCAAACTCAATCCAAGGTAGAAAGTATGGAAGTTGTTTATACTTTCACCATGACTTCCATCATGAGTCATATCGAGAGTAAAATAGTAGCTGCATTTTGTCCTATATATGCCTTCGAAAACCAATTTGCACTTTGAAAATGGGCTCTCGAGCGAAATAATTAAAACCAAACCATATTGCACAAGAGGCTTTGGTAACACACATCCTGGGATCAAGTGGTTATTATCCCTTAAAAAGTGATCAGTAGTTATGAATTCGCATCTGGAAAAGCGCTTGATTATCAAGAGCTGCTTCCGAAATGTAAAGCATGCAAATCAATATAATAACTCATTATAAATATTTAATAAGTAAAGTCAAGAAGGGCTGGGAAATTAGAATAGTGCACAAAGGGTGAATTATGTATATATATATAAAAAAGAGAATTAAACTAATTAATTTCTTGTGAAACATACATTAGGCAATAATTTCTCTATTCATTTAATGGGTTAATTATTTTCGCAGCACTAATTATAAGAAAATTACTTTATAAATGATACTAGTTTTGGTCATGAATCCTAAGAAAAATATTTATTAATTAGTTCCATGAAAGAAAATTAAAAAAGTAACGTTTTACAAATAATACAAATCATAAGAAACAGCCCATATGATGGTAAACATAAAAGAAAAACAAAGTTAAGAAGAACAAATTCGTCCCGGATATAAAAAAAAAAAAAGTTAAGAAGAACAAATTCGTCCCGGATATGAAAAAGGATATTCAATCCACTATTGTAATTGAAAAATTACGTCTCTCTTAGTTAAACATCTTAAAAGGCACTTTCAAAAAAGCGAAACAAAAGTTTAAGAGGCTTCCCTAAAATATCCTGTTATAGTAAAACTTAGTGGGAAAAATCTGCTCTCCAAAAAGAAAGCACCACATCTCAAGTCTCAATTTGTTTTGTTAGTTCGAATTATAACTCAAATTTTTATTATAGTGTTTTTCTTATAAAAATTCAAATTCAATTTTTTTAGCTATAGTTATGAATTCACTTTTTAACTCAAGTTTTTACTTCGAACGAGTAAAATGAATGAAGCCTAAGTAAAACAAAGGAAATAAAGGGTGCGTTTATAATTTGTTTCAAAATGATTTTGCTTTCAATAAAAAGTAAAAATAAGATTGTTTTGAGAATCATTCTGAGACTAATTCAGAAATTACGTTTGATTGATTTTTAAGAGATTATTTTGAGTATAATAAAAAAATGAGATCGTGTTTATTAATTAATATATTATAATATTATTGATAAATATTAAAAAAATAAAAATAAAAAAGTAAAAATAATTTTTAACTGTTTTTTAATTCATTCAAAAAAATCATTTTTACTGTTTTTATTTTTATTTTTAAAATATTTATTAAATAAATATCGTTTCGTTTTTATTTTTATTTTTAACTTTTTAAAATATGTGAAAACCGTTTTAAAAAAGGCTCCAAACACACATAAAGTATCTATGTTGCTTTTTCTAAAAAATAAAGTGCGCACTCAGCCAAGAACAATATATATATATATATATATATATATATATATATCATGTTCGGTAAACCGAGTGACTAGTTAAATCTTTCTAAATCAAAGAAGTACATACATCTTTAGCTTCTAGTTTATCACTAGTCAGCTACAACAATGTTGCCTCTCTAAGAACCTTATTGTAAACGCATTAGAAACAACTTTTACAAAACATCGCCAGAGCTTAGATTTAAAAGCATGCATGCATGTCTCCCAGACGAAGACCAATATATATCCTTTTGAAAATTCCCAAGTTTCCGTATATATCTCCACAGCCGACATCATCCGACGAATGATTGGACTACACTATATATATATATATATATATATATATATATATATGTTTCTGTATTGACTGATCCAATTCGACAAATTTAAAAAGTACTACCACGGAACAGTAATAATCTTCTGAGATATATACTTTAAAAATGATGACCCAAAAGACTCATAAGGTTCTTGAGAATTAGCAAAATGATATTTCTTGAGAACTATTCATGATTCCCACGATCCCATGAGTTACAAAGAAGGAACACAAATATATTAGAAATAGAGAGTAACGGTTAAATATTGGCATTATCCGTACAAATTTCAGACAGAAGAATAATCTAAGGACGGCACTGATTTTATTTCAGTTTACAAGAATTTTCTTTTTTCTATTTCTCACTGTTTTTATTTTTTCCTTATAGTTATTAACAATTTTTTTTAAGAAATAAATTATAAATACGCAAACCAAAGCTACTCCCTTTATTCACACATAATTAATCAACACAAATTTTTCTGTTAAAATTGTATTAATTCAAAATTAAACAAAGCTTTATATAAGAAGTATGGAAGAAAAAAGTGTATAGTAAAAAAGAAATTAAATATTATCTAAGATTATTCAACTAAAAGAATAGTGACTATCTAAGAGATTAAATAAAAGAAAAAACTAATTAAATAACTTAAAATAATGGGATAGGTTAAAAAATATAAAAATTATCACTTTTTTTATAAAAATATATTTTAATAGAAACACATTTATAAAATTATATGTTTTATAGGTGAAAATTAAATAAATAAAAAAATGAGTGGGGCACTGCCCATAAACCCGGATGTAGCTAAGTCCATGAGAATAATAATAGATATTTATGTATTATTTAGATTTTTAGATTTTTCGGCCATTCAATCATATGCATCGCCAATGAATATTAGTTGTGATCTAGAGTTGTCCCGTCCGGCCGGCAGGATTCACTGCCACCTCAAGCTGATTGTGATATTCGAGACATTGATATACACACACACACACATACATATATATATATATATATATATATATATATATATATATAGCTTTCAACATTACATAGGGGCACGCATGCGTGAAAGAGCTAGCATGCGAAAGTAGAATCCTAATCACAATTCCAAGAAAAAAAAAAAAACCCCCCTTTTCATGTCGTAAAGTTTCTCTCCTTTGAGAACATCAAACCAGTCTTTTCGCCGTATATGTAGGCATATAAACACCCACACCCACACGCATGACTTGATCACCACAACTATCTACTCTCAGTCGATGTTTCTGTGGAATTATTTTTACTACCAATCCTTTATTGTCGTCCACGTTAGTTTTATTTTAACTTTCAATAATGCTCTCTTTGATTATCCTTATATTTTTGAAATATCCAGTTTTTAACCCATCCGTTAATGAAATGTCTATTCTCAAACGACATCTGCCACGCTACCGATTCAGATCTATATTTTTAGAATAATTTTTAAACCTGCTACCTATTTGTTTTGTTCAAATCATTTTATTCCTTTTAAAATCGTCGTGTACGTGTCCTTGTCTTCTTACATTTTATCTCAAAATGTATGACAGTTTATTAATCAATGAGCACATCAAATTAACCTGTATATTGATGATTAAATCTCTAAAATGAGTGTGTCCATGACTTAAGTAAGAAATGCATATATTCTTGAGTCATTTATAGGTGAAAAATAACCCATTTATAGGGGAAAAATAACCCATTTTGAGACTTCATGCCCCTTCAGGTGGCTTTGTCCTTATATATCGATTTCTGATTTGACAACTCATAAACCGTTTACTACTTTGTGAATTACCTAACACAGTCCACTATATGAGAGTCGCAATCGGACAACTCAGTTTTCTTACAATCGGACAACTCAGTTTTCTAATTCCCAACTTTTTTACTTGTTGTCTAGCCAATTTACATATTCTCATGATGTGAAATGTGACTTTTGTACAACTTCATAAGTTTCTCTCTCTCTCTCTCTCTTTTAAACCGATCATTTTATTAATTTGAGTTTTACACAGAAATAGTCACATTTAATTTTTTTATTATAATAAAAAAATTTCACATAAAGTCACATCTCAATTCGAATTAAAAATTCTAATGAGAGAAAAAAATTTAAATCTTTTTTTAACATGTTGTTCAATTGATCATGAACTAGTATTGTAAATCATATTCTTTTGGTATGAATATGGAGTGCTATATCTTACGCAATTAGTGGGGAGTTCGGATTTGAGTTTATATGTGATTTTATATGAGAGTTTTTTTTACTGTAGCATAAAAAATTAAGTGTAATTTTTGAGAGAACTTTTAACTGTAATAAAATTAAAATTAAAAATTTAAATTAGTAAAATGAACGAGATCTAAAAAATTAATATATAGAATATATGAAAAGTGAAAATATGTTTGACGCTTTGTAAGGTTTATAGATATTAGCCAGTACTTTTTGCCCAGAAGGATTTTTTTTATCTAACAAGTGCACGCAAAAAGCTTCATATATGAAAAATTGAGTGCGCAGAGCTACAGTACCGCTTGTGGTTGTCTAAGACTGATCTTACAATATCCGAAACAGTATCATGAACTCAAATAATTCAGTGGGAATATTTAAAAATACCACATTATCCTGAACTTGTGTTAGCTAGCTTAGATTCTCTAACATGCCCATCAAATTTAGCACTATCTGAAGGCTACTTTCTGAACAATGTTGCTCGGGATTGCTACTATAAAGCACTAATCTCAATAAAATAGCAGTCACACGAGAACAATACTATAAGGTACTGATAGATTTGAGTGCCACCTAGCCAATGTCCAAAGAGGGCTGCAACTTTTATGAGCCCAGTTAATTTTTTTAGGGTTCATTTAATTCGTTGATTTAATTTAAATTGATATGTAATTTTAAGTAAGTTTTTTTTTTTACTATAGTAAAAAAGTTAAATGTGACTGTTTGTGAGAACTTTTTACTATAGTAAAACTCGAATTCTAAAATTTACTATTTTGTCTTATTTTTTCTTGTTTATCCGCCCAAACAATTTTCATTTATAAGTTTAATCCTGAATTTTTAAAAGTTTTTATTTATACCCTTAAGTTTGATAAAAAACACATTATATTACTTTGCCCTTAAAAAATTTCTGATTCTAAAGAAAAAAGGACACCCTTATACTCAATAATGCTTCTTAATCAAATTTCTTACTTTCGTAAAACAAACTCAATAATGCTTCTTAATCAATTTTCGTACAAACAAAATGCAAGAAATTAGCTCTCTCCAAATCAACAATGTTTATATATTAAGGTACTGTTTTTTTTTAATTATTAAATTCTATAATTTGACTTCGTTTCTTCCTAGGGAAAGATTTTGAACAAGCATCAACCTACTTTTAGGATAAAAATAAGTATAGATATGGGCAACAAGGAACTGATATATATCGAACAATCGCTAAAGTACTGCTCCACTGAAATATATACTTATAATTGATTAGATATATATAGCTCGAATATAGTCTTTTTCAGAAGAAGAAAAAAAAATTGTCTATATACATATATATTTATATACACAGAACGTTTAGCAGTGTTAAGATATGCGAACAGGTGGTTGAAGGAATGAGGATCTCATGCAAGTACTTCAAACTGACCACCCAAAAAAATATGCGTAAAAAAGTATATGTACACGTATGATGTGCCCAACTATATAATCGCAAAAAATGGATAATTAAGTACTCGAGTTTGGATAATTATAATGTATTGGAATCAAAGTTGCGTGGTGGTTGATGGGGAAGGAACTTTTCATGCAAATGCAAGGGGATCAATATTCCTCCAAATTAAAAGTTGGACATGCAGTACGGTTCTTTTTTCTTTTTCCTTTTTAATCTTATAATTTATATTCATACATATCATTTATAGGAAGACAGAGTTGTGATATTTAATTAGCACCAGTAAGTAACGAGTAATATTGTTGGTAACGATAAGATAAAATAAAAAGTACTCTGAAACCGATCATGGCCAGCATCTTGTGGGCCTTTTAAGAACCCTGAGTAAAAATGCAGAGACAAGCAGCATATATCTTATAAAAATGAGTGAAGGAGATGGTTCAATGCAATTCGATTTAAGTGCTAATTTGGGTTGCTTCATTACGTGCCACCCAAAAGAAAGGGACAAGACTAGACTTTGTACTCAAACCATATCTAATAATATTGCTCCACCATAGCTTTTTTTTTTTTTTTTTTTTTTTTTTTCAACAAATATAATTATGTAAAGGATTATGGAACAACAGAGTCCCCATCTTTGAGCACCGAATCTTTTCTCAGAAGCAGAAGTCGGCATTATATTTTATCCTGCATGCCTCTATATAGAAAAAGGAATTTCCTAGTATGGAATTGGTAGTATTGATAGTGTGCATTTCTAAACGTTAGACAGTATTAAAGTATATGAAAAAAAAATACTATGTTTGAAGGGTAGTAAAAATTTAACATAACTGATAATTATATTTTTTGAATATGATTACTGAATTTCAAAAAAAAAAAAAAACTTTTCTTTTTTTCCCATCTTTAAGTCACACACACACACACACACACACACACACACACACACACACACACCATTGTCCCCACCACGAGTACCACTATCAACAGTTGCTTGCAGAAACAACAAAAGCAAGGCGTACCACTGTTAGCAACTAGTATTTTCCATTTTGATTCCTTTCTTTCAGTTGAGTAATTTAGCTGATGATCAGGTTCTTTTGAAGCATGGGAATGACCGAATTAATATCCCTAGCTACAAAACTCACTAACTTTATATATGGTCAAGATTCAAGGAGATAAAAGGTATATATACCTTAGAACCATGAAGTTGCACTGGAATAAAATTTTTTTTTTGACTCATTTACTAACTTAAAAGCTCATAGAAATTCAAGGGATTAATCAATGAGTCGTTTTCCAGTATCCCAGAAAAGAAGTTGCTTTATCTTTGATGTTCTTTGAAATTTGGCCAATGACAGTTCCAACCACTTTGAAAGCACATCAGGGCATATATGAAAGAATTATTGATAGGTGGATTTCCACTGCATCTTTCAAGGATTTTCCCTTATTGGGTTCCTGCTATAACCAACTAATTAAAGTTTTGGTAAGTAGGAAAACCACTCATAAGTTACTTCCATAATAGCCCGGGTCTAATTATGGGAGAGAGAGAGAAACAGAAAGAGAAAGAGGCGGGGTAATCAACCCTCTAATGAGCTCTCCTTTTTTTTTTTTTTTTTAATATGTGTTTGTGTTGTGTGTTGATGCGCACATTATTTCATTATTTTCAAGATTTGACAACAATGCAAGGCTTCCATGAAGTATTCTATATTCTCACATCCACTTTATTATGTTGAAGTACAATTAATCAATCACAAAAAAAAAAAAAAAAAAAAAAAATGTCTTCAGTTTTTCCTTTTAACCCAAGACTTGATTCAATTGATTAGTATTCCAAATCAATTCAATAGAATTAGGATAAGAACTGTTTGGACATTTAGTTCAAGAGTCAGCACTATGAGGACATTTACTAAATTATTATAACTGTCGGATTAACATCATACTGTTAAAACAATATTAATACATATTATTAATGAATAAATATTGAAATACCATTAAAACCACACATATGTGTGTGTAATGGGAGATCAATTGAGATTAGAAAAGAAAACAAGTGAATATGAATGTGATTCATTGATTCCTATTTTAGTAACACGTCGGTTTATTGTTTGATCATGCTGAAGGCTTTTCGTGATTTGGACGCAACATTAACGAACATGTGAACTTATTAAGGACATATAAGTAAATTTAATATTCATTTATTTTAACCAAACTGTGCAAGAATTCATATTTTCTTTCATCATTTCTTTATGTTATGTGGGCTTGTTAAAATCTGATTATTTATTTTAAAATAAAGATATGATTAGATAAAAGAGATAATGCGTATTCAAATTGTGAATTCACTAGGACAAAACATAACTAGGAGTTCGTGAATATTAGAACTCTGTTTCCTAGTACCTCATCTTTTAAACACTGATCATAAGTGTGTATTTTGCCACATATCGTATTTACATTGATTCTGTAATCAAATAGTAAGTCGTTTTAACTATATTGAGATATATTTATAAGTCGGAGATCCAACTCATTAGAGGTTGGAAATATATACATACAAAAATCAACTTTGTTTATTAATTTTTTTTTTTTTTATTAAAGAACACGTGATTAATAAGCTCAGCAATCTCATAAGCAATAGACATGTTATATCATCATTTCTTGGAGATAATAATCACTATCATTAGAAAGAAAATAATACTTTTTCACTTTACAAAAGCGGCCTAAAAGAGATTTATGTGACTAGAAGTTTTCAAGAGCACCTTTATACTTGCATATAAAAAAAAGAAAAAGAATCTGGCAAGCATGTTGTATATAACCTTTTTTTTTTGGAAAGAGATGTATGCTAATTATTCCGCATGGCATAAAGAACTAAGAATATATCTGACTCCCATGAAATTATCTTCATTATAAAGCAACACCTTCAAAATAACTTCTCTGAAAAAAAAAAAAAAAAAACTTAGATATGTACTGCAAAATCAACTCTTTTACCATATTTTTAGTAAAATGTACTCTTAAATTTATTGAATTAGAAAATGTCTATTTTACGTGGTTGAAAATTAATAAATAGATATACGTTGATATAGTACTAATGAGTAATTAACCAACAATTTACTGAACCAACTAATAATTTGACAAAAGTCAATCAATCCTTTATGAAAGTCAGTTTTTATTTTTATTTATTTTTTATTTTTTATAATAGTGGCTTTCTTTTTAACTTAGCAAACCTACGAATATTTGCCTATAAAACATAGGCTTTAAAAAGACGTCGGCGATTTTTTTGAGGGAAAGACATCCGCAATTTCATTGATTGATTGAGTGGAAAAACAAAAATTAAAGCATACAAATATAATTAAGCTAGAGTTTTCAATTTATATAAAACTAACAAAAATAATGAAAAGTTGTATCTGTCGCAAGTCCCATATATAGTTCCACTTGTACATAATATATATATATATATATATATATATATATATGAAAGATACAAACAATAAACAAAAACTCCTTTAGAGATTAGTCGTTTTTTGGGGTGTAATAATCAGGATTCTTGGCAAGATTACCGATATCAAACCTTGATTAAATAGGACTTCTACCTTTCTACCTTCCTACATGTCATGTGCATTTCCTAATTTTCGCCTCAAATTAATCACATTGATGGGTTGGGCCAATACATGATTTTTTTTTTTTTTATTCTCACCGATAGAGAAAGTTTCTCATTAGGTAATAATTCCAAGTCGTCAATAGCTTAAATTTCAAAGGTTGGATATTTCAAAACTATTATACAATGTAACAACCCTCTGGTTTCTTCTTAAACTAAATAGGACATTAGGACTTTTTCCTAAGACAAATAGTGAAGGACAATTCATTTTTTTTTTTTTAATTTAAAAAAGCGAACAACAACAATAGCAAAAACGAATAAGTAAATTTCACATACCTGGGCAACCTTTCTTTTACATAACAAAGCTGGATCTTTAGCCAAAAAAAAAATTACAATTTTCATTGTTCTTCCAGAATCGGGCCGAAACAAAATGATAAATGGATGCAAGACCATTCTGGGCCAACCCAGTGATACACATACAACTTTATTTATTATTAGGTAGATTATTTAGTTTTTTAGCGTATTAATATGTAAGATTTTTTTAACTCTTATATTTATATATTTTTTAATTTTCATGTAATTTTATATAGATCTGATAGATATAAAACCTGACCAACTAGTATGTTAGTAAGAATATCACTTATTATTATTGTTTTTTTGGCATCACAAATTTGACATCTCCATAGTTTGGAGGCTAACGAACGAGTGATAAGCTCCTATGGGACCCTTGGCCATCAAAGTTGAATGGGTCCCCTTTTCCGCCCCTTCCCTTTATCCAAAACTATAATCTCATCACAGTTTTGAATGGTAGACAATCTGTGCGCCACAAGAATACTAGTTCTCCCGATCATCATGCACTCTAACGCCTCTTGCACGGCTTTCACTGAGAGACTATCAAGCGCGCTAGTCGCCTTGTCTAGCAACAAGATTGTTGGGTTTCTAAGTATGGCGCGCGCAATTGCAATTCATTGTTTTTGTCTGCCGGATAGTTGCAATCCCCTATCCCCCACACGATGTCTCCCCCGTCCTTTTGCCTTCTGATGAAATCATGAACATTGGCGGCCCTCAAGGCCTCCATGATCTCTGCTTCGCTTACGTCACTACAAGAAAATATGTATTTATTGACTCTAATAACAATTGTTGATTTTTTATGTCGTCAGAAATATTCACACTTATTGACGCTATTTTAAAAAGTTAGCATCGGTAAATTTATTTGGTCCTTCATCGGGCGGATTTTGTTGACTAGAAACTTTCCGACGCCTATAAATGTCTAGAAGTTTTTAAGAATTAAGTTTGCGACGCTATATGGGAATTTTTTTGAGAATTAGGAGTTAATTTTCTAATGCTATGTAGACGTTGGGAAGTTTTGGGAATTAAATTTGCTACGCCATATAGCGTGGTAAGTTTTTTGTAAAGCTTTTTGCAAGTATGTGGAGTGGTACTTCTTCTATAGGGTGAGATACGAGTGGTGATTAATATTTTCTCTCCCTTGTAAAGCTTTTTGTATCACGGGCCTTGATTACTAATGTAGTAGGCATGTAGAAACCCATGGATCATAAACAGCCATTCTAATTCAAATTAAGGTTCTTGACAACTTCAGTGAGGGATCAAGATGAGAACCCGTCAAAACAAATATGCAAAAGTACTAATTAGACTATCACTAAAGTGGTAGCCTAGTTCTATTGGCTTTGTTCCCAAGTCTTTTTGTAGATTGGAAGTCTCAAGCTTGAGTTCCATGTCACGTGCAACAAAGTGTTTCTGAAAGGAAACAGCTGACTTAAGCAAGAATTCTTTCGAGATATCATTTTTTTTTCTTTCTTTTATTCTTTTCATGATTTCACTTGTTAGATTGAATATTTGGTTGATTTATATTGATGACTCATAATATTTTGTTGAAAAAGGTTTTCCATTATGGTATCTTTACAAGGAGGAAATGGCGAAAAAGGGGAATGTACACTGTAAAAACCATCCAAAAAAGACAAGGATGGAAAGTTAAAAATAAATTTTGATGAAGTGACTTTGAGAGCAATTGGCCACAATCACGGTTCGATGTGAAGTATCCTTTAATAAAATAAGTGACAAAGTTAAAACCCCTATTTATGAAGGGATGCTTGTAAGTATACTAAAATACTTCCTTGCAAACTTCAAAGTTAGTTATAAAATTCTAACATTTTTAACTTTTTTATTTTGTAGGAAAGATTCGACTTTATAATGTTACCAAACATAAAAAAGGCTATAGATGATCAAATGAAGGATTCACACAGAAGTTAGTGGTGTTCATTGCGCAAATACTTTAAGAAAATTGGTGGGGAAATATCACCAGAAATTGCTAAGAGATAATTACCCCTTGACGATATAATTAATGACGAAGATTGGGAGTGGCTTTGTAATTATTGGAGTACTGAGGAACAAATAGTAAGTTTCAAACCTTTCATGAAGTGTTCTGGTGGTATTTTTTCACTTATTTAACATTACTTTTTACAATGACTAATTTGTATCATTTTTTAGGAACTGTCCAAGCAAAATATGAAGAATTGCTTAACAAACAAAGGCTATAACAGTTCACACGGATCAAAATCCTATTTTGCTCATCGTGAAGAACTAGTATATAAATTTTCCATTAGTTATATATTTTTTATTTACATTTTTTACCCTAATTTAAAATATTGCTACAGATGAATCTGGAGACTAATCAGTTTGTTGGTAACATTGAATTTCACCGGGTTATATATACCAATCACAAAACAAAATAATTGTGCAACCTGCAAGCCGAACAAGATTACGTGAGTGGTCATTTTTAATTAATACACATGCACTTTTTTTTGTAAATAAATAAGTTTTATGTGCAATATATTTTATTTGATGTTATTATGTTAATAATGCAGTTTCCTTACCTTTACTTGCTTAGAGTGGCAGTATACTTTTTATTTTATTTTATTTTTGTTCCTAAAAACAAAAGAAAATGGAATTAGATGGATTTAATATTTTTTGTACAAGCTTTTTTTTTTTTCTTTTCTCGTTAGGATTAAACACTACAATCTATATGTATTTTTATAATTACTGTCTAGTCTCAAAAACCAGCCTAAGCAAAAAACATTTTTCAACATTTTTTTTTTTTTTTTTTTTTTTTTTTTTTTTTTCAAAATAAAATGTTGGCTCTTAGAGATTTGCAGACCCAGCAATCTTCAGATGCAGTATCAAACGGCGATACTCATCATGTTCCTATCACAAAACGGAAGCCTCGTTCGGGATATATTTGAGGGACAGGAAAAATTCTAAAAAGGATCTTCTAGTTCTTGTGTTGCACAAAGTGAGAATGACGTAGTAGTAGTGGAGTTGAAGAACAAACTTGCATCACATGAGAACAAACTTGATGCATGTACGTCATTTATTCAACAATTAACCTCTCAATTGAACGTGCAATTTCCTGGATGCTTTGCTCAATTTGATCCAAGAACCACCTTTCCTCTACCTTTGCCACCACAACACCCTTCGCAGGATGATGATGACGACGACGACGATGCTTATCGTCCCATGATCTCGAGAGATCCATGTTATTAGACTTACAGTTTAAACCTTTAATTTCAAGTGTGAATTTATATTATAGACTTCTACTTTTGAATATTGATAATATGCTTGAAACTATTATGTATGTTTTCTTATCATTAGTTAATATGAGCTCTCAAATTTCTGTTATTATTATTTTTGTAATTTATTAATTTTTTTAAAATAATAATATAATTTAACAAATAAATGCAAAATAATAATGCAATATAAATTTTTGTTAAAAAATAATTTAAAACACGGTTTCTTCAAAAATGAAGAAGTTGCTGACGCATTAGGTGTAGGTAATTTTAGTTTTGAGGATATTTGCTGATGTTTTGATGGTGTGAGGAATTTTATTTTTTGAAACTTACCGATGATAATGGCATCAGTAAATTTCCTTAAAAATAGAGAGGGGAAGGACATTTTAAGTAACTTGTCGACGTTATTTTGGTGTCAGCAACTTCTAATCAACTTAGCGATGTGTTGACTACGTCATTAAGTGGACTTAGCTACGCTAAGTCAGCAACGCCTTTAGTGATGCTATATTGGAGTTAGAAAATTAATTTATCGACGCCTTTCAATACTTACCAACGCAATTAATGCATCAAAAATCACACTTGTTTTCTCTTATAGTGCCGGTAAATAAAGTTGGCTCTTGGTTGACGAGTGCTATGCATTTTCTTAATGAGCTAAGGTGGTAGGATCTTATGTCTCGACTGTCGATCTTGATTGCGCCTTTGAGCGGGTCGTAGAACTTTTCATTGAACGGATAAATGTGGATTTACCGGACCCACTTTTTCCCACAAAAGGTATTGATTTTCCAGCTTCAATGTGGATTGAGAAGCCTTGAAAGATCATTACATTTGGCCGAGTTGGGTATGCGAAATGAACATTGCAGCGCCGGTTATCTTTTCAGGCCGATAACTTTCTAGGCTTTCTGGATCTATTCTTGTCTTTCGGTCTAATACGAGAAATATAGACCGAATAGCATCCTGACCTTTGGAAATGATAGTTGTCAAACTTCCAACATCTTCTATGATGCGACTTGTGGTGACTGTCACAATTGTAGTTTGGAAGTATTCTCTTGGGCTTAGGTAGCCTTCAAAGACAAGTTTGCCACCGTACCAGTAGTTTAAGCGAAAAGTACAAACCTTGATGCCAACCGAAAAACCGAGTACGATGCTTGCAAACCATGACTGGCGAACGCTCTATTCACGCGGGCCTTCTTGAACCTTTTCTAACATTTTGAGGATTCGATTTTGAGAATAGAATGCGGTTACAGTTCGATGGTTAGAAACCGCTTCAGAAGCAAGTTTGGTGCTCTCATCATGGGCTTTAATGGCCTTTCTAGACATGTTTTTTTTTAGCAAGACACTCTTACTGTAGAAGCATGCGACAATAAGGGGTTGGACAACTATTAAGACAATGGCAAGTTTCCATCCAATGACCAATGCTATTGTCCATGCCATAATTACTCCTGAGATTGCTTGTATAAGGAGACAATTGATCACCCATTAAAGATCTCACCTGCGAAAGAATAACCAAATAGTCATTTTATTACTTGCTTAATTCTCTCTAAATTTTGAAATTTCTTCTTTGTAAGTAGTTTTTCTTGATTAATAATTTGTTGCACTTGTAAATGCAAGCATGAACACGTGCGAGAGTGCGTGCGTGCATGTGCATGTCTATGTGCGTATGCATGAGTGCATATATCACTACAAAAAATTGTAGATTTGACGACACTAATTAGTCGATGGTTTTATACAAAATTGTTGTCAAATGTGCTATTAAATATACGGTGGTTGACGTAACAACTATAGGTGATAGTTTTTTAAAAAACCGTTGTCTAATACTAGTATCTTTAACAACGATTTTTTTTTTAAATTTTTTATAAAACCGTCGTTGAATCTAGTTTTTAACCTAAAAAAATTTCATTTCGTGAAAATTCACTCGAAAATTAAAACTCCCCCCATTGAGTTATTCTGCCAATCTCTCCTTCCAGACAGTGCCGCCACCCGAAATAGGCCCCTTCTTCTTTCCGTTCGTTGCCATTCTCCTTCCATTCACCGCCGTTTTCTCCATAAATCCAGGAAAGACCACAAATCCGCAAAGAATATCAAGTAAATTTCATTAATTTTCTCATTTTTTTGTATGAATTTGATAAAAAAAAAATGAAGAAAATAGCTTAGATTTTATGGGTTTGAGTATTATAGATGTTAGGTGTTTGTTGTTTGAGGCATTGGTATTGGGATTGATATTGGCAATAGCATTAGCATTAGCATTAGCATTGGCATTGACATTGATATTGGCATTGGTATTTTCTTTTCCCTCTCTTCTTTGATTAGCCCATGTTGGGCATTGGCATTGGCATGAGTATTTGTATTGACATCATCATTGGCATTAGTATTAGTATTAGTATTGGTATTGGTATTGGCATCGGCATTGGCATTGACATTGGCATTGGCATTGGCATTGACATTGGCATACGTATAAAGTTGCAGAATTGTTTATGAAGTTGTGTTTCAATTTTTAGTTTTGTTTTTTGTTGTTCAATTGGCAAACTCTTAATGCTTCTTGCAGTCGCATCATGAGTTTGAGAGAGAATGTTAATGATATTTATCTTTATTTTAGGGTTATGATCGGTTTTTTGGTTATTTTCTTTACTAGTAAGGGTAGATTAGTCTTTGACTATTATGCTTGTAGGGCTATATAAACCCTTCTTTGTTAGTTTATTCAATGAATTAGGTTTTCTCTGTAATTGCAATAAAACTTTGACATTAGGCCTTTTTTTTTTTCTTTCTATTTCGCATTGGGTATTTCCCACAAATAGCAGGTTTTAAAAATATTTAAGCCTTGTTCTTTTTACAATTTAGATCACAATATAAATTCTTTTATTATGGTGTTTTTTCTCATAAAAATTGAAATTTAACTTTTTTACTACATTATTTTGTTTCAAATAAAAAAGTTTGAGAGTTGCGATTTGAGTTGTAAAAAGACACAATCTTAGAGTAAACAACAGTAACTAATAGATTTAGTAGGTAAATCATTTTTTTTTTTTACTTCTATTAAATAGATTATTTACCTAGTAAGTTTTCTATTTAGTTAGTAACTTTGCTATTTGCTCGAAACATTCTTAAAACATGCTATTTACCCACCTTAGTTCCGTGAAAATGCTATTTACTACTATTTTTTGATATTTTTGTAATATATGTTTGTGGACCTATTTAAAGTTGCAGCAAACTCAATATGAAGTTGGAGCACTAAGAGCTTACAGTTCACCAGTAATTATGGCTACGCAATAAAGACCGGATCTTTTTGGGTTGATTCGAACTTTGATTTGAGGAAGATCCATTATCTTAATTTTTTTTCCCTGAAAACCTTAAAAAACAAAAGTGATTACATGAATTACACACACTTCTAAGAAAGAGATGCCGTCTAATTTTTTATTTTCTTTGGTGCGAGTCTAATTTTAAAGCACATGAATTATCGTATCTTATAGTTTTTTAATTATTTTTTTAATTACTGTCTTTTGGGATTTGAAGCCAAACACTCCATATACTGAAAATAACTCACACACTCCAATTTTTTTTTTTTTTTTTTTCCTTCTAGCGTTAGAAGAAGTCGTGTATGTCCCGGACATCTGCAACGTCCTCCCATGCTTTTTTATTTTAGGAAAAATTCAAAGAAAAGATTGATCCATTCAGTGATTTTGCGGTCGGGTTGACCCCCTTGCTTCTATCATGTTACAATCCTCTTCCTGCGGAGCCTGTTGCCAACCGCCGAAGCAATCGACCAAATTAACTAGATTACCACCGGTAAATTACCTGATCATGTTGTCTTTATTAACACATATCAATACTCGCATGTACTTTCCTTTTAGTATAACAGTTTTAACTCTTTAACATATCAATAGTTTACGGGTCCCTAAGAACAAAAAGGAAAAAAGAATAGTTTACAGGGAAAAAAAAATTAAAATATCATATCATTAATAATTATTTTACTTCTTAAAGCTTGAATCCATAATCTATATATTAAAGGAGAATGGACTTATTATTTATCTAGACACATAAATTACTATTTATTTAGACACACAAAAAAAAAAAAAACTATTTAGAGTTTGGTTAAGTTATTTTGTCTTCTTTTGCGCTAAGTGTAAAGCTTTAATTAAATGTTTTTTTTAATGAAATACATATCTCGTTACGTAAATAATTCATCCTTTTAATTTGCCATGTGTTTGAGTACTATTTAAAAAAAAAAAAAAAAAAAAAAAAAAAAACGAGCTCACGTGAATCACGATGCAGGGAATCAACAACTTATGGAAAGTGGGTCCCGTGGGCAGCAAGGTTCCCACCTCACTCAACCAACACAAGCACACATCGGACACAGTATCACAAAATAAGAAAGCCAACACTCACAAATACGAGAAACCTTTCTCAACCTTTATTAATCTCAACAAAAGAAATACAAGTTTACCGCAGGGATCACACACTTAGGGTCCGTTTAGTTCGTTGATTTGAGTTTTTTGAGTTGAGATGTAATTTTATGTGAGAGCTTTTTATTGTAATAAAAAGTTAAATGTGACTATTTGTGAGAACTTTTTACTGTAGCAAAACTCAAATTCTAAATTTGAATTAACGAAATGAACGGGGCCTCAACTCTCCTGCGTTTTCCCCTTCGCACCAACAAAGCCGAGGAAACACTCCGTATCTCTTCTAAAAAAACCAACACCAAGTCAGATTTTACTCTAGGTTGTGTTTTCTCTATTCTGACATGTGAAAGTAACTCTTCCGAGCTTAAATCCACATATCTATATCTCTCATCCATGAAAACACAAATTAGAACAATTAACATAGAGAAACACAAATAAATTAAATGAAAATCAAACTAACAATTGGCAAAATATTCAAAACATATTTCAAATTAGGTTACATCAAGCCCTAAAATAATAATCTAACTCAACTTAGAGGAATCCATAACCAAAAATAAAATCTAAAAACTAAAAAGGAAATAAAGGGAAACGGAAGAATTATGTTGAAAAAATGATTCTTCAAGGATCTTCAATGAAATCATTGGATTTTAGCCTCCAAAGCTCCTTCTTCTCTAAGGATTTTGTGCCTTTTTTTCCTCTCTTCCTCTCCAATTTTAGAAAAATGAGTCTTCTCCCCTATTATATCTCTCCAAATCAACTCAATTTGACAGTATTTCGTGTCTGAGTACTACAGTGGATTAATTTCCTGCTGCAGTGCCGCTAAGGGTTTTAAAAAAACCCTAGCAAAACTGTTGCAACCGCTACAGTGGATGGATTTCTTGTTGCAGTGAGTATGTGGTTTTTCTGCTCTCGGGCGGAAAATCCACTACGACGGATGGATTTCTCGCTGCAACGGATGTGTGACTTTGATGAGAATTTTCGGCTTCTATATGACCGAATTAGTATTTGGTATCCTCACAAAAGTTGTAACACTATCTCTTATCTTTCGAACGCCACCAATATCACCTTATTTGGACTTTGGATGAAAGAATTATGTCTCAAATGCTGAAATATATTCTGAAGTCAAATTTTCACTCATTTTATTCCCTTTTAACTTCATCCTACAAAAGTAAAATAAAAACACATTAAACTAATAAAAATGCTTGGAAACTTAAAAATACTCAAGCTCAAAGGTACTTAATTTGTGAATAAAATACTCACTCATCAAGTACTGAAAAGATGTTTTTTTAAACATGAAGGTACCAGTTTAATATTATAAAAAATACATTATACCAAGAGCATGTTTCACTATATTAGAAGGTACCAAATTGATTTTATCTCAAAAAAAAGACAATGTTTAAGTAGGGATACAATTCAAAATAAAAATATTACTTCATTTGGGGCAAATTAGAGGAAAAGTATTTCTCAAATAACAATTAAGAGGGTTGGGTGAAATACAAATGTTTAAGTAGTGTCGTATTTAAGAATTATTATTTTAGTGGATCATTTAGGAAAAAAAATTTCCTTCTCTCGATCACCAATGATATAATAAAGACCATATGAAATTAGTTAAATTTTGTGTAAATTAAGAGAGGGAATTATATATAAAATATTAAAACTATATACATTTTGTAGAAATACCAAAAGTCAAGGGGCTATAAAATAAATTCTCAAAAATATGTTATTCCAATTAGTTAATAGTATATTAAAGGAAAAAAGAAAGAAAAGAAAAACTAGTTAATAGTAATAGGAGTTGAGTTTGTTACCGTTTTTAACATTTTTAATATTTTTTTATGCCCCCTCTAAAATAAAATCCTGGTTCCGTCATTGTTTATTTTGAACTAATTTGTAGTTTGATTTTGACTGTTTTAACATTGTTTTTGCATCAAATTTTGGATACTGTTCAAATAGAATTATTATGAATAATTTGAATAAAAAGAAAATTAAACAAAAATGCACCAAAATAAAATAAAATCACACCAAATTAAATATAAAAAATAAATTAAATAAAATGAAATATAACTAATATAAAATACAACAAAATAAGTTAAAAATATTTTTCTGTGTCTTTTACTTTAGATATTTTTCTCACTTTTATCTTCATTTCTCTTATGTTCTTTTTTCTTTTTTTTTTTTTTTTTTTTTTTAAAACAACAATTTATATAACTTCTCTTTTAAATGAATCGCTCGCAAATCACGCCTTTAATACTTGTGTATAAACAAACGTAAATTCTCCTAGATTTTTTTTTTTTTTTTTTTTTTTTGAGGGTATCTGACTTTTGAAACGTTTTTAGGGGATTAAGACAAATATCCATTATTAATGAGCGATTATATACGGTCGATTGTATAGGAAGATTCTTACGCCATCATGCACATAAAATATACACCTGAAATCTTTTTGCTTCTTTTTCTTTTCCTATAAAATCGGTAGCCTGTCTAGTCCAGGGAAAAACTGTTGAAGCGAAGTTGTCTACTCAGTTAATTTATGGAGAGAGAGAGAGAGGAGGAGGAGGAGAAGGAAGAAGAAGAAGAAGAAGAAGAAGAAGAAGAAGAAGAAGAAGAAGAAGAAGAAGAGTACTGACTCTCCCTTATAATCTCTGCGGTTAACTCAGGCAATTTTTCCGAACATGATTATGGAGGATAGAAATTTGGTGGGAAAGAAACGTTTGAAAGATGGGCCATCTATAGGCGCACTCTTCATGCATGCAGATGTGGTGCATATGTGGCTAATGGCTGTCGGTTTTATACATGCCAGTTTTGATAGGCTTTTCGACCGTATTCGGTTGCTTTTTGCTCGCCAAATTGTTGACAGCAATGGAAATGCGTCCAACAACTTGGATGTCAATGTTTTGCAACATAACCTCAACAGGTTTCACTATCATGACTCTATCCTTCTCCATATATATATATATATATATTTATATATTTATATATTTGTACATACTGTTTATATTATCTCTCTCTTCTCTCTAACAAAGTTTTTATGGACATCAGAATCTAGTGGCGGTCTTATACTTGGCATGTTTTTCATTTGTCGCTTGTAACACCCGTCTCACCATCTCTTTCTTACACACACACACACACACACACTCAGAATCTAGTGGCGGTCTTATACTTGGCATGTTTTTCATTTGTCGCTTGTAACACCCGTCTCACCATCTCTTTCTTATACACACACACACACACATCGTATGAAATATAGATATCTATGAAATATATAATATATATATATATATATATATAATTTTTTCACTATATTAATTGAGAGATTTCTTTAATGCTATGTATGAGAAAATTTTAGAGGGATATAGTTGGACAAGAATAGGAGAGAGGCAAGCTTCAAGAATGAGAGCCAAATATTTGGAACCGTTATATATTGCGACAGGAGCTTAGTTATTTTGACTTGAATGCAGCAAGCACATCTGAGGTTATAACAAGTATCTCCAATGATAGTCGCGTCATTCAAGAGGCTACGAGTGAACAGGTTTTTCTTAAATAAATACATGTACATATATTTAATGTATATTTATGACAAGTGATCATCAAATTTGTATCAATGTGTTTGTTTCATAAGTTTAAACTACTGTTTAAATTTTTTTGTTATAATGTTTTCTCTCATAAAATTTAAATTTCTATTCAAATTTTTTTGTTTAAACTTATGAATCATACCGACTATGTATTTAATGAATAACCATCGATAAAATATAAATATTGAAAACTCATCTATATATATATATATCTATATAAACCGATTTTTTCTCATGATATGCCAGGTCCCAGACTTCGTGAGCAAAGTCTCCACTGTCATAGGAGGTTACGTTGTAGCGTTCATGATGTTGTGGCAATTGACGACGACAGCACTATCCAGGGCATTGCCTCTAATTATTCCTGCCTGGTTGTGTGGAAGATCTCTAATGGACTTAGCTGGGAACGTCAGGAAAGACTATAACACGGCCGGTACTCCGATATCCGCCATTAGAACGGTTTATGCCTTCGTTGGAGAAAGAAAGATTGTAGCAGAGTTTTCTGCAGCTCTAAATAGGTCCATAAAATTAGCGTTGAGGCAAGGTTTGATCAAAGGCGTGGCCGCTGGAAGCAACGCCTTTGTATATGCTACTTGGGCTTTGATGGCTTATTATGGTAGCAGATTGGTCATGTACCACGGAGCCCAAGGAGGGACTATTTATGCCGGTTTTCCATGATTTTAAGAAAATTAGAACATATTTACTTCATAAGGCCGTATATATTTCTTATTTTAACGTGACAGTCGTGATTTGCATGGCAGAAAAAAAAAAAAAGAGCAGGCACAGATATAATTTCGACTTTAAGTGGGGATGAATAATATATAATTTTAAATTTCAAGAGAGTAAACTACACATAACAAAATATGCATATTAAAAGGGAAAAAGTTATAGGTGTTGTGGGCGTATACTATCAGTAAAGCGTGTCTTTGTCTCTAAAGGATATAATAAGAATATCATGTTTTCCATACATAGGCCTCGTTCATTTCACCGATTCGAGTTTTCAGTTTTAAGTTTCTACAGTAAAAAATTCTAAGAATATATCACATTTAACTTTTTCTATTATAGTAAAAACTCTCAGAAAATATCACATCTCAGCTTGAATTGAAAACTCGAATATGCGAAGTGAACGAGGCCATAGTGTATTCAATAATGGGCTAGTTTTGTCGGGTCATCGTTATTATTATTATTATTATTAAACATTACCTATTATTATTATTATTATTATTATTATTATTATTATTATTATTATTATTATTATTATTATTATTATTATTATTATTATTATTATTATTATTATAAGACAAGTTTGAATTCTCCCAAAACCTGCGTCGATCGTAATTTCAATGATTCTATTAGGATTAGCAACATGCAAATTGTAGTCCCTTTAAAGTGTCATCATCTCTAAGTCGTAAATCTAATTGTGTAAGCAGAGATATTTTCCCCAAAACATATCATGTAAAAAGTGGCGGAATTAAACTTGTTTCTACGTGGAATCAAATTAAAGTTTCCACCTTTTTGTCTCTTTTTTCATCTTTCTTTATCTATTTATCTATTTTTCTTTTCTTTTTTCGAATGAATTAAGCTAAAAATTTGGTCTAACTCACGTTTTAAAATTTGCGATTTTATATAGTAGTATTAGTTAATATTTGGCTTATTCAAAGTTTTTAAGTTGAGACATGGGAATACTTTGTCAAACCACGAGGTCCAATTTTTTTTTTTTTATTTAAAAAAAAAACTAGTTGGTATGACTAAAATTCATAATTTCAGGAATCGTAACCTACAAAATAATAATAATAATGAAAAACAAATTGGCGAAATGCCCCCTAAGCAAATTCACGATGAACCTTTCTTTTTTCCCCCGGAGTCATGGCAAAGAATCAAAGATATTATTGTTCCTCTAATATCAATGCATGCGTGAGATTAACAATTCTATAATGCTTAAAAGCACTAGCCTCCCACGAGATGCTGAAGGGATCTTTTTAAGTGCGGACTATTCAATTCATTTTCAAAGCGAAAAAAAAGACAAGAAAAGGGCGGACTAGGATGGCACTAATACTCCACTAAAATTTGAAAGTATACATAAACTATGGTCCTTCATGTCCGAAAATTTCTAGCGGCCAACGAAAAATAGGAGATAAACAGTTAAGTATATCCTACTGGTATAAGTGAGAAAAAGAGGCGCCTTATTGATTGTTGGATCTCAATAACTATTATCTTTGTCTATCTTATCTCACTGATTATTGATTGTTATATTTGTCTGTCTTATCCTTTATTATTGTTATTTTGTAGGGATGCCTATCTTATCTGCTTAAGTGACTAATAAAGAAGAAATTGAGAACGAGGTAAATTGGAGCTTTATCAAACCGTCACCACGTTTTCATTTGCTAGTGAAGAAAATAAGTAAAAGGTAGATGACATATGATATGAATTCGTGAGTGTTAGACAGCACTTCGCCTTTCTAGGCGCTATTGTGCGTCAATGTCTGAAGCCATTTAGGCATATATTTAGTAGTTTATATTGTAGTATATCGTATAAGGGTTATTGTATTGTGTTGAATGTTGGTCTGATTTTGACATCCAGTCGTGCTCAATCTCGACATAAATCATGAATCCGCTATAAAATAATACAATAAATGCGCTAAAAGTGAGTCATATTCAATAACACGATATATACCGAATTAATCTACTTTTCGTATTAATTTATACAATATGATGATCACACTAAATATTGTATTAATGGATTATTATACAATATAGTGCTTTAATACGGTCAAACAAACATGCCCTTTTGTATTACACTAGAGTTCAATATATTTATGCAGATGTGTACTCAACAAAATGAGCATATAATGTTAGCCTAGTTTGGGACGATAATTTCAGCCTCGATCGTTTGTAGGTTTACGAGTGAGTGGTAAACTCCTGTATGGCCCTTAGCCATCAGCGACGAGTGTGTCCCTTTTTCCACTACTAGCCCTTTATCCAACACTGCAATTTGATTACACCTTTGTATAGTACACAACTTATGTGCCACAACAACACTAGTTCTTCCCACCATGATACGTTCCAAGGCCTCTTGCACGACTTTTTCCGAGTGACTATCAAGTGCGCTAGTCGCCTCGTCTAGTAGCAATATTGTCGGGTTTCTCAATATGGCACGTGCTATCGCAATCCGTTGCTTTTGCCCCCCGGAGAGTTGCAATCCCTTGTCCCCGCACCATGTTTCGTACCCTTCCTTTTGCCTCGTGATGAAATCGTGGATATTTGCTGCCCTCGCGGCGTCCATCATCTCTACTTCGCTTACGGTCTTTGATGGTGCCCCATATGTAATGTTCTCTCTTATGCTGCCAGCAAACAAAGTTGGCTCTTGATTAACAAGTGCGATATATGTTCTTAATGACCTAAGGTGATAAGACCTTATGTCTTGACCGTCGATTTTAACCGTGCCTTTGAGAGGGTCGTAAAACCTTTCGATCAATCCAATTATTGTAGATTTACCAGACCCGCTTTTTCCCACCAAAGCCATTGATTTTCCAGCTTCAACATTGATTGAGAATCCTTGGAAGATCATTACATTAGGCCTAGTTGGGTATGCAAAATGAACATCGCATAATTCTATATGGCCTATTATCGTCTCAGGCTGGTAACCTGCTAAGTTTTCAGGTTCAATCTTTGTGTTCTTGTCCAATATATCAAAGACAGACCTTACAGCATCCCAACCTCTAGCAAGGATAGTAGTCATACTTCCGGCTTCTGCAATGACGCGACCTGTGGTGACTAAGATAATTATAGTTTGGAATACCTCTCTTGGGGTGATGTAGCCTTGAGAGGCAAGTTTGCCACCATACCAGAAGTTCAAGGACCAATTACAACTCTTGATGCTTAGGGACAAACCAAGGGCAATGCCTGCAAACCATGATTGACGAATGCTCTCTTTTTGCGGTCCTACCTGAGTCCCTTTCAGCAGATTTAGTATTCGTTCTTGGGAAGAGAATGCGGTAACTATTCGAAGATTTGATACAGCTTCGGCGGCAAGTTTAGTGCTCTCATTTTGTTCTTTGATGGCCTTTCTAGACATCCTTTTGAGCATGACACGCCTAGTGTAGAAGCACATAATGATGAGGGGTTGGACTGCTATTGAGACTATTGCAAGTCTCCATGCAATGACTAAGCCCAGTGTCCATGCTATGATTACTGCTGAGGTTGCTTGTACAAGAAGAGACATTCTATCTCCCACTAAAGATCTTACCTGCAATCAATAACAAATATTGTTTTGTTTTTATTATTATTATTCAATATTCTTTAATGTTTACTGATTTATTGTGTTTCCAATATCTAGAACACATTTCAAAGCGGTAAAACATAAGAACTAAAAGAGAAAAATGTTTATATATACATACCACATTTGGATCTTTGGCTAGCGTGGAGCAAATAACACCGCTAGAATTCTCATCTCTATCATACCATCCAACTTCAAAAGTGAGTATCTTTGCAAACATTCTCTCTCGAATTCGCTTAGTTAGGTACTCCCCCATGTATGCAAAACTATAGTGTTGGCTTATATTAACCAAAAATGAAACGATTGTTAACCCCAAGAACCACAGTGCTGAACTTCGAATCCTTTCTTTGATCTCATCATGATCAGTTAAGAAGTACACTGATATTGTAGTTCCCATGGCAACTGCAAAGAAAGGTTGCATTGCACCGAAAATAATTGCGCTCAAACATCCTAGGGTTGCTTGCTTCCATTCTGGCTTATTTAAACCTAACAATCTCCAAAACGATGGAGTAGGACTCTTTGGATCGTTTGAATCATTGCTAGTTCTAACTCGAGAAATCGAACTAGCTGTTACAGTGTCGGTAAGGTTTGACTTACTAAGGCCTAAACGGCATTCATGCATAGTGTCAATGAAATCCTTATTTGATCGAGAACGTGACCCGAAATTTTTCTCTTTATGGTCTTTTTCGATGTCCGTTCTTTGGAGACGAACAAGTGAGGCATATATACCATTTTCTTCTTGTATTAGCTCATTATGTGACCCTTCTTCTTTAACTTGACCATTTTCCATCACGATGATATCATCGACATTTTTTATGGTCGAAAGTCGATGGGCGACGATTATGGTAGTTCTACCCACAGCCACCTTGTCTATAGCTCCTTGGATTGCTCTTTCTGATTCGGAGTCTAGTGCACTGGTTGCCTCGTCTAAGAGGAGAATTCGAGGTTTCCTAATGATTGCTCGAGCAATTGCAATTCTTTGCTTTTGTCCTCCGGATAATTGAATACCTCTTTCACCAACCTGTTCACCATTCACACAATTGAATACTGAATATAAGTTCTTATTCAATTTTTCAAAGCTTTCAAGAATCAAGACAATGTAATAGGCCCAAAAATCAGTGCTAAAGTAAGGAATTAGTACAAACCTGGGTATCATAACCTTGGGGTAACTGACAAATAAAATTATGAGCATCACAAGCTATAGAAGCCTCGATAATTTCCTCCATCTTCGCGTCCTCTTTGCCAAAAAGTATGTTCTCTTTTATGGTTGTTGCGAAGAGTGAAGGCTCTTGGCTTACTAGTGCCATTTGCGACCTTAGCCAGTTAAGATTCAACTTATTAATAGCATTCCCATCAAGAAGAATCTCCCCTTCTAGTGGGTCATAGAACCGTTGCAGTAACAGCAAAACCGTGGATTTTCCGGAGCCACTAGTGCCAACTAAGGCAACTTTCTTTCTTGGTGAGATGGTAAGGGTAAAGTTTTTCAAGACAACACTTTCGGGCCTCGATGGATATGAAAAATTTACTTTCTTAAATTCAACTTTGCTAGAGATCTCCTCCAAAATCATGCCTTCCATGTTCTCTACATCAATCTTAGGGACTCGTGTTATCACCTCTAGTATGCTTTTGCCAGCACATTGTGCCTCAACTATGTCTTTGATGTTAGATAAACCAGCTCCTAGTGCTCTGTTCACCAAGGTTTACACAATCAGACCAACTAAATTATTGTTCCTTTCTTAAAAAATAAAATAAAATAAAATACAAACTCTTCACTTAAATTTACAATTTATATCATCGGATTAGACAATAAAGAAATGAGACTGTTTTCAATTACGTCTTGGTTAATTTCATTATATCATCTATCGTGATTAAAAAAAGATTACACATTCTAAACTAAGTTGCATAAAATATTGTAATTATGTCTAAGAGCTTTCTACAATAGGATTTTCCTAGCACATGTTTTTGAAAGTTAAATCTTGTCAAAAGTTAATTGAATCTAATAAACATCTGACGGTTAAAATAGTGTATGCTAGTAGAGTTTTTTTTTTTCGTACCCCTACCAAAGAGTTCTCATTATACATATGGCAAAAAGTGCATGTTTTTGAATGTTTAATCTGGTCAGAATCATATTATAAATGAAAAGCATGTAAAATTAATATACCCTAATAAAAATTTAACGGTTCATGATATTGTACGCCAGTAGAGTGTTTTTATTCGTACCCTACCAAAGAGTTCTCATTATTTATATGTCAAAAATCTAAAACCACCTCCGCGTGGAAGCACTTTCTTTGATGACAGAAAAACATTTACCATGAGGAAGCATATATTGGGGGAGTGTGTGTGTGAATGCATAAGAAATGAGTGAGAGATTCTTACAGTCCTCCATGGACAATGGACATCCCTGCACCAAAAACAGCCCCTCCTTTTGCGCCATGGTACATGACCAATCTGCTAGCATAGTAACACATAAAAGACCACATAGCAAACACACTGGCGCTGCTTCCAATTCCCAAGCCTTTGACCAAACCCTGCCTCAATCCCAACTTAGTGGCCCCGTTTAAAGCCGCGGAGAATTTTGCTACAGTAGTTTTCTCGCCGCCAAAGGCGTAAACAGTTCTGATGGAGGATATTGCCATCTCTGCTACTGTACCAGCCTTATTGTATTCACTCCTAGCCTTTCCTGCTAAATTCAGTAAGGATCTTCCACACATCCACCCGGGAATTACTAGAAGCAACACAAATGGGAGTGCCACCAAAGCCAATTCCCATGACAGTATAAACGCTACGATAAGACCTCCTATAAACGTGGATACTTGGCTCACAAAGTTTGGGACCTGTTGAATTTTCAGGTTCACGTTCACCAATGGCCCCGTGAAAATATGCATTAGTCTCCATTTTGACATTCATTTTTAAAGGTCTATCTATCCAGGGGTATATGGAATATATAATTTCGGTCCCTCTTGCTATTAAACTGTCTGTTTTTAGATACTATAAAGCACGAAGATGGCTTATGATAGTTTTAATATGGATCAAATGGTAAAAAAAAAAAAAAAAAAGATCTTAAAAAAATATTCTGAAAGGAAGACATGAATTGGGCAACAAAATCCAGATCTTTACTTTGGATCTTTTTTTAATTTTAATATCATTCTATCTCTTTTAAAGTCCTTACATCCTATCTTTGTACTAAGATTCCTCCTGAAAATCACAGTTTACTAACATAGGGGGTAAAAAAAAAATTCATAAACCTCAGATAATTCATAAAAGATTCCTCCTGATACAAGTGCATATCTTCAGGGACCAATAGTATAAATATCCAAAAGTTTTAGGAATCAACTACTTTTAAGCAAAAATAGTAAACCAAATGACAAAAGTCTATCAGTATGTGTAGATTATATATATACAGTTCAAGTATCACGAAACCTTTTCACTGATAGCATCTTGAATGATGAGACTGTCATTGGAGATGGTTGTTATAACCTCAGCCGTGCTTGAAGTATACAAGTCAAAGTAACTAAGGTCCTGTCGCAATATTGCTTTTAAATATTTGATTCTCATTCTTGCAGCTTGTCTCTCACCTGTTCTTGTCCAACAGTATCCTTCTGCAATTTTCATATAAATAACATAAAAAGAAAAACCATTAATCTCCGGATTATACTTATTAATTCTTTCCTACAGATTCTTACAAACAATCTAACATGTATAATAAAGAGAGGGTGAGACAGAATTCACCTAGAAAACAAGCAACCAAAGACACACCAGCCCCATATAATATCCACACAGCGTTCTGCATCCACCCAAAGAAATGACTTCATCAAATTTGAGCAATAATATTACACATCATAACATTATATTATCTAATTAGTCATAATTAATTTGCTTAGTATTTTCAAGAGAGAACAGAGAAGGACACAGAGAACTAGACCTTATTAAGGCTTTGCCGCAGAACATCGGGGTCCAACTTTGATGCATTGCCAATACTGTTAATCATGTGGCTGGTGAAATACAGCGGAAGACGGTCAGTGAACCCATCAAGAACGGCGCCGATGAAACCGAAAAACATCAACAGCATATCCACCCCATCTGCTTGCATGAAAATGGAGCGTACGGACCCATTTATACGTTCTGTCTTCCCCTGTTTTTGGCTTTCCTCTAGAACCATTTTCCCAGTCACTATACTTCAACAACTTATATATATTCTAATGAGGACATAAGCATATATATATATATATATATATATACTGTATAAATTATAACATTTGTCCTTGCTATAGAGATGCTCTGTTCCCTTTTTGTTTGGCTAAAGTGACGAGGTTATAATTTATCTGCATATAATAATGGCCAATTCTAATGCTCTGTTTCCTTTTTGTTTGGCTAAAGTGACGAGGTTATAATTTGTCTGCATATAATAATGGCCACTACTAATGCTCTGTTCCCTTTTTGTCTGGCTAAAGTGATGAGGTAATAATTTATCTGCATATAATAATGGCCACTACTACACGTCATCAATAGTACAATAAATAAACAATATCTGGAGCCATTTTATGTATATAAATACAATTCATCATGATCGCAGTTTAGAATCTGAATAATAAGATTTGCTTTTTTCATGATTAATCATGTTGGTGAACGTAACTAACGAAAAATATTGTGCACAAGAAAGCTTCTTCAACACAATTTGAACGTAATCCCAATTCCCAGCTTAGAATTAGAATAATAAGATTTACTACTTAAAACATAATCACATTAATTAATCATATTAGTAAACGCATCTCACAGAAAATTTTGCTGCCTCATTAAACACAATCGAACATAATCGCAGTTTAACAATGCTTACAAAACAATACCATTGAACATAATCGCAGTTTAGAATCTGAAAGATAAGATTAATCATATCGTTAAAGTTACCTCATAAAATATCGTGCATAATCAAGGCGGCGGCTGCATGGTTGCGAGAGAGAGAGAGAGACTGTGGAAAGGAGGGCGCTGGTGCTGCTTCAGTTAGAGATTGGAATGAGTCCAAGTAGTATCTTTTAGACCCAACTATTTTGTTTTTATTTAAATGTTATTCAGAAGTAATTGGCTTTGATTTTTGAACCAATAATTGTCGCTGCCGACAAATATCACCAAAAGACCTTGGTTCTATATTTTCAATTTGGACAATCAAGTTCATAAACTCTTGATTTCTTTACAATTTTGAAAAAAAATCAAGAACGTTCAATTTTCGATATAATTTATCACGTATACGACATATGACTTAATTCAACATTGAATTTTCAACTACACCCTTTAATTTTTTTTTAAAAAAATATAATATATATTTTCAAAAAAATCCCAAATGTGAGTTGAACTCATCTGACATAGCCTGGCGCCCTTGAGGGTGTTTAAGAGCTTGGGTGAGGCATGTGGGTTCTAGGTGGTGACATGTAAGGAGTATTTTGGGTTAGGCCTAAAAATTTTATTTTTTGCTCGTGTTCGCATGGGGTGATCATTGGTGGTCGTGGGTTGAGGGCTAAGACTTTGGTTATGCGGCGTGGCTGGTATGGAAGTTGGTGTATGAGAGAGGTGTGGAAGAATGAATCATCGTAGGATGGTTTACCTTGCATAGGATCAAGAGAAGTTGACATTGTATGAGTGGATTCCACGTGACCTTCTTTATTGTCACCATTATTTGCCTGAGAGAGAGCATTATGTGGAGAGGAAAAAGACAAGGAGTTATTAATGGAATGAGAGAGATTTAATGGAACCTGATTTTGTGACAAAGAAAGGGTAGTGCAATTTGGCAATGATTGGAAGGATGAAACGGTTAGATTTGGAGTTTCCAAATTTTGCTGTGATGTAGAGATATTATGTGATGTGGTTGAATCGTGATTTGAGGAAGACTTTTGAGTGACAGATTTTGGGAAAGGGTGTGGAGGAATTAAAATGGAAGGTGACCAAGACTCGAAAGATTCAGAAGTGGGGCGAGGAAGATTTGGTGAATGGATTTGAAATGGAAAAACATCTTCTACAAAAATAACGTGTCGAGAAACAAATATTTTGTGAGAGTTTGGATTATAACAGAGATAAGCACTTTGAGTTAGAGTGACCAAAAAAGACACATGGTTGGGACCGTGTTTCAAGTTTGTTAGTGGTGTAGAGACAGAGCCATGGATAACACAAACAACTAAAGACACGTAATTTTGTGAGATTTGGTGGTTGACCGAAAAGCTTTTCGTAGGATGACAACATGGACAAATTGACTTAGACATGTGATTTATGGATAGACAGCAGTAGCGAAAGCATGTGGCCAAAATTGAAGGGGAACAGACGCATGGTGTAGGAGTGTGAGACCGGTTTCAACGATATGATGTCGTCCTTTTGAGAACCCATTATGTTCAGGAGTATGAGGCGGTGTTGTGAGATGTGAAATTCCATTTGTTGATAAAAAAAGACTTTAATGCTTGATATTCGCCCCTGTTATCTGAGTAGAGTGTGATAATGGGTCGGTTGAAAAATTTTTGAACGATGGCTTTAAAACGAACAAACACGTCACATAGATCTGATTTACGTTTTAATGGATAAAACCAAATGTAGCGGGTGAAATGATCAACAAAAATTGTATAATACTTGAAACCGTCTTGTGAATAAATTGGTGAACTCCAAACATCTGAATAAATAATTTCAAGAGGTGAATTACTAACAAGGGAAGATTCAGAAAACGGTAATATATGGCTCTTATTACATAAGCAAGAATCACAAGAAAATTTAGATGACAAAGTAGACGGCAAATCGAGACGATTGGTGGACACTAAATGACGTAAAAGTTGAAGTGATGGATGGTCAAGGCGATGATGCCATTTTGAGAGTGGAGCTTTGACAATTGAGAAGGCAAATAATGGCGTTTTCTGAGAGATCTAAGATGGCCACTCATAAACGCCATCTTTAGTTGTTCCTTGCAGAAGTATTGTTCCCGATCGAGGATACTTCACATAAAAACAAGTAGGTGAGAATTCAATAGTAGCATTATTGGAAGCACAAAATTTAGAAACTGAGATCAAATTTTTTTTCATATGGGGAACACATAGAACATAGGATAAGTTAAAACAGTGAGATGAAGAGGGTAAGGTGGTAGAGCCGGTATGAGTGATGGAGAGACCGGTACCATCACCAATTAGGATGTCATCATTGCCGGTGTATGGTGAGTGAATGGACAAGTTTTGAAGGTCAGTGGTCACATGGTGAGAAGCGCCAGAGTCTAAAAGCCACATAGAGATAGAGGGAGCAGATGGTGTAGCATAGTGGGCAGTAGGTTGAGGAGTAGGAGGTCGGTTGGTTGAACGTTGTGGATGAGAGTTCCAAGGTATATATTTAAAGGATGTGCAACGCTTAGCAGAGTGACTTTGTTGACCACATGGCTGACACTTGCCAAGGTAGGGACGTGGATTATGGTTTTGAAAAGTGTTATTTTGTAGAAAGGGGGGTCGAGTTTGGTATTGGTGTGGTGAGGACAGGGTTCGGTTTTGGTTATATGGATTTTGTTGGTAAGGCCGGTATGAATTGTGATTTTTCTGGGGTTGAGAGTTTGGTTTTTGGGCAAGGTTGGCAGAAGCAGGAAGGTGTTGATCTTTCTTGGATTTATATTTCAGAAAGGCTACATGATTGATGAGTTTCTCGTAAAGTTCTTCAAAAGTAATGGAACTTTCACGAACGCGAACGGCATCTGAGATACTGGTGTACTGGTCATCGAGCCCGCCAAGAACTTTGAGAGTGAGGTCATCAGTATGGATGGGTGCACCTAGCATGGCGAGTTCATCGACGATGCTTTTGATTGTCTGCATATATTCCGTGATTGATAGAGAATACTTGACAAGGATGCGCAAATTTTCTTTAAGTTGAGTGATGCGACCACGAGATGGTTTGGCATAAGTATTCGCCAAAGTTGCCCATGCTTCATGAGAAGTCTTTGCAGAGGCAATGAATGGAATGAGAGTCGGTGTGAGAGAAACGGCAATTACATGAAGGATGAGTTTGTCTTGGCGAGTCCATAGCGAATACTCCGGATTGGGCCGATTGTCTGCAGTCATGGCCGGTGAGCAAGGGCGTGTTCCATCAACAAAGCCCATAAGATCATATCCAACTAGTAAAGCATCAAACTGGAATCTCCAAGAAGTATAATTAGTTGACGTAAGTTTGAGTGGCATTTGAGTTGTTGAGTTTAGAGCAAATAGATATGTGAAATTGTCTGAAGGTTGAAGAATAGTGATGTTGGAATTTGAGAGAAACGTTGTGGAGTTGGATGAGGTGAGTGTGGTAGGTGTAGTGGACACTATTGGAGTACTGTGAGATTTTGCCATTTGGATAGACGAAAGAGAGAATGAGCTCAATGAAAATCAGTGCTCTGATACCATAAGAGAGAATAGGAACTTGAAGAAATTATATGAATAGTTTTTCTACTATTTCATTGATAGGAAAGGTACATAATATACACAATATATTGTTTACAAATATAGAAATAATATTACAGCTATACAAATATCCTAAATATTGAATGACAATAAACATTTACAGCTTGTCCAATATCAAAAATTGTCAACTTTTCTTATTATATAGTTCTTTTAAAAAAAAACTTAAATCAAGCTTCGACTTTACATTGCGTTTGATATGATGGTTCTAAAACTAGAACTATAATTCTGGTTCAAGTCTTTATTTGTTTGTAAAAAGTAAAAAATTATTCTTGAAAATCAGTATTTAGTTTATATGATTCTGATTCCAAATTTAAATCATGATGTGATGTTTTAAAATATAACTATTTTAAAAAATAATACCATCTCCTTCTTGATTTTAGATAGTTTAAATTTTTGGTTTTAATTTTGGTTTCATAACTATAATTTAGACTTAAAGTTTAAATTATAAATCACAATTCTAATTTTAAAACTAAAGCTGCATTAATTTAAACCTCCGTACTAAACACAATCTCTTACATAGAGATAGAATAATAACATTCAATGCCACGTGTTTAACTAGAGATGCTGAGTGGGAGGTCAGGCAACTTGAGATAATTGGGGAGGCGTGCAAAGACAACAGTGACTCGAGTCAAAGCTAGTTAGTTCAGGACTATGGCTGGAACAATGGATGACAATGCAATTCTAGTCTTCTCCATTTTCAATCATATTTTCTTAGTGAGTTGGTATTCGAATATCTACTTATGTTAAAAGATTAGAGGGCGTTTAATTTATGTATTTAGAATTATAATTTAAAATTATTTTCATTTTATGTATATTTTTTATGAGAAAAAATTAATTCTAAAGACGGATATAAAAAATAAACGTCCCAAACTTAATTTACATATGAAAATGGTACAGAAGAATAATTAGATTTTAATGTAAAATTGTGCCTAATTTTCGCATTTCTCTTTTCCTTCACGTAAATTAGGGTTACGTATTATTACCTGTGAAGTCTAATTATTCACACGTGCTATTTATACGGGTAAATTAGGCTTATATATATATTTTTTATTGAAGTTGCATATTCCACCAGCAATTCTGGAGGTATTGTTACTCCGTTTCTTAAGATAAAGGTTTTTAAAATGGGCTTCTTACACGGGCCAAGCTTTGGGCTACGAAAGCCACTTTGCGATGACATGGGCTTTATTTCCAGTCAGAATTCAGAACATGAATAACGGCCGCCCTCGGCAGCTCTGCAGAAGAAGCTCGAAACAGAAGCACGGGACAAGTAATGGCGGGAACGCTAGGAAGTGATTCTCAGAAGCAGCTTCTTACCCTAATTCGCAACTTCGCAACCGAGAAATCGCAAGGAGGTAATACATTCTGCTCATACTGCTCGTTTGGCTCCCGAGAAAATTTAGACTGTAGCGGAAAGGAATACTAGGAAAATTACTTGACCGAGAAACTGTAGAACTAGGCGATCGTCGTTGACAACATTATACCTCATCGATGTGGAATTAAGCTCTTAATTATCGATTTTTCACTATTTATTTTGAGAACTGTGATTTTTTTTGGGGGGTGCTGAAATTAGCTCAAAATTAAACGAGAGAGCGGTTACTGTACGTGTTTCGACGTATGCAGAACGAAGAATTTTAGGTCTGAAGAAGCGAATTGAAGAGCTTCGATCCGAGGCGGAATTCGCAAATGCGGAGCTTGAGGACACCAAACGAACTAAAGAAACCGCTGAGCAAGAGCTTAAGGGCTATGAAGTTGAATTGGCTTTGAGCGAGACTTCGATCCAAAGCCAAAAGGTAAAGCTCGAATTGGTCGAAATGTATTAATGCATAATTGATTAGGTTTTTATCTAATCTACTTAAATTATTTTCAGTCGAGGATTTCTCTGATTCAAGACGAAATTTCCTCCGTCGGATCTGATTTAGAAGCTCTTAAGGTAATTAAGCACGTCTCTTAATGTTATTTTTTTTTCCTTTTCCTGTTTAATGCTGAGGACAAAAATAATAATTCGTTTAAATTGGACTCTTACTTTTTCTATATTTTCTGTCTTTTCAACCTGAAACGTTGAATAAAACTCTTCGATCCTGCAAAGAACGATGAAGGAGCTTTACGGTCAGACTTTTATTTTTATCTTTAGTTTAGTGGATGCAAGTTTTTCTAGTATTTCTTGAAAAATATTGAAATTTTTGCATGTATTTCTCTTGCAGTGATGAGTTTACGAGTCAAATGTTTGAGCTCAATGCTAAGATAAGGTTAGATTTGACTTAGCTCAATGCTAAGTCAAATGTTTTTTTTTTTTTTTTTAATATTTTTTGAGGTAATGTAGAACAAAGTTTAGTGAGATGCTTACTAGATATTTAACTGAGTTTTGCTTTGACAAATAGATGTGTTGTGCGTAATGGTACTTTACTTGCTGTAAATTATGATATGTCTTGTTATTGATTAATGCAGGAAGTTCCAAGAGACATTTACTTGCAATTTTCACAAGGAGTTTTCTCTTGGAACTTTAGCTGGTATTAGCTTGTTTACACCGTTCAAATTTCTAGTCATTGGTTGGTGATTTAATGTATTTTGGAGAGACTAGAGATCATTTCTATTTTGAATTAAAAGAAGGCAACAAACTTGCAGGAAAGGAGCTTAATGGAGTACCTTTATCTACTCTGGAGGACATGCTGGACCAAGTAATCTCTCAAATAAGTATGATGGAAGAAGAATACCTCGCAGAACAGAATATTCAAAAGCAGGTAGTAAATTAGTCTTTTGAACAATTGGAAATATTAAAAAGTGAAGGCTTAGCCTGTCTTTAATCTCAAATATTATTCGTACAAATTAACCAAGGACGATTGATAATCTTGCACTACTGCAGACCCAGAAGGAGTTGATTGATTGTGAGAGAAATGTGTCGCTGACTGAGGTCATACTGAAGACAACACAAGCGTTGCAGGACTTAACAAGATATCCTTACAGAAAATTCATGGCAAAGTGCTTACTTCTTAATGATTTCTGTGGGCGAAGAAACAGAAAATTGTTCATCGGATGGGGTCATTATCAAATTGTGGATAAATTGCTTAAGAAGCATTGAAGCAACATTATACATATTAAAGTTGCTTGCCCGCCATTAAGTTTGAGTCCTAGGATAATTCTTTATTTGAAAATTTCCAGTCTCAAAAAAAATTCATAATGGACATTTCGCTCAGACCATTTTCAGACACTGCTTAATGATGGCATGCTCTTTTTGTTATAGAGGTGTATGGGAAGAAATAAGTACGTTATAGCTTGCATATTTTCATCATAGTGGTTGTTCAAAATTTGATACCGATTCCTTCTGATTTATTTTAGTTGTTTGAAGGTTTCCTCAGACTACAAAATATTGTAATTTACAACCGTGACCTACTGAAATTGCTTCTTTGACTGAAAACAAGCAGACTTCTGAATTAGAACAGATGTGCACTGCCCTTGGTGAGGAATTGCAGAGAAGATGCATCTGTCCCAATTGTCATTTAGACAACGTGGAGGTCTTGGGTGGAATTCTTTAGTCAAGTGAGGCGAATTAATCTTTTGTAAGTATTTTGCTTGAATGACTACCTTTCCAGTGTTTTTCTTACCAAAGTGTAGAATAATAGAAACTTGCACACTTTGTTCATACTAAGGTCATAGCATTTGAGGGCTTATTGGCACAAGGTGGAATGTAATGTGCCGTAAGTTTTCTGCCGATCTTGCTTTTTTAAAGTTACATTGATTGTTTTAGGTCCTTTCAAGAACATTCACGGAATAGCAATGCCTGAACTCTGTTACTTTTGCAGTCTCTCTTTTGTTAGGTTACACACACCACAATACTTTTTTTTAGGGAAAATACACATCTTAATTAATTCCTTTGGTCGTTACATGTTTCCATGAATCTAAAGTATCTGGCTTGCAATGCCCTTTAGTATAAAACCTCAAATACGAGGAAGAATATGATTACAGTAAGAGAAGATGGATTTTTTTTTCTTGACATATACCGTTGAAACCAGTGGCGGCAAATCAATCTCTAAAGCCCAAGTGCATTCACTCTCAACTGTTCTCATTAAGATTGCTGCATATATCTCGGCGATGCTTCTAGGTCCTTTATCATTAAGGAAAGCAATGTTGAGTTGCCTTTATCTTCACCTCTGCTTGTTCCCTGCATTGTCAATTTTATAATTTGTATCACAACCGGAAGCTCATGTATACTTAGAAACCGAGTTAACTCGTGCAACCAAAATTGCAAAACATAGTATCTGGGATTACAGAAAAATCATAACGGAGAACTCACTGTTTGCTCATTAGGCAGTATGGTAGGAAGAATGGTTTGCAGACCAACAACTCTTGCGCTGTTAGATTTCACCACTTCAATCTGTGCTGAGAATAGTGCAGAGACCGGCCGATGATCGGAGAACTTACTCTCACTGCGAAAATAGGATAGTTGCTTCACGCCTTTTCCATACCATAGAATTCTGTCACACCTGCAGCCATTGTATCTTCTCAAGTCTATTCATGGAGAACCATTCGGGGAAGGGGGAGGGGGATGGGCAGTTTAACAAATTCCTAACTTGCCACCTAGAATAAGGTAGGGGCTTGTGGTAGTGGTAGATTTTGAATGTAAAAAGGGGGAATAGATCCAAGAGTCAAATAGTGGTCTTTTTGCAGTATGAAGTGGTGGGGAGAGAGAAAAGAAAGGTTGACTATTCTTACCATGCTGGAGTTCTTTGCTTCTCTCCCGATTTGCTTGGAAGACCACCTGAATAGCGATTACAATTTGATTGAGAATACTTGTAGGTAGGTGCAAATTCTATGTCCCCCTCTTTCCAACCCTGAAATACTCCGCCATATTCTTGTTCTCTTCGAAGTTGATCGAAGTCTTGCAATGCTCTCCAGTCGTGCTTCTTAATAAGCTGCCTGGCTAGACTGTCCTCCAAATACAGCCTATAGTTGAGATCCCCGAACCAGAATATCCGACTGTTTCAGAACAGATTTGTGTTATTGCGTTAATTTTGATTATAATGAGTAATTAATTTTCCCCTCCTTTTCCCCTCTTTCTTTTTCTGAAATTGTTTCTGATAAGGTTCTTCTCGTTTCAACCTTATGTAAATTCCCAAATTCTTTTGCAGCAGGAAAAATGTTTGAACTAAGATCTTGTTGGTGAATTTAGTAGTTTTATCATAGCAAATAGGATGGTGAACTAAAACATGAAATTCCCCTCCACATCGTGAACTAGAGTTATAATTACTGAAACTACTCAAAAGGAACTTGTGATGTGCAATATGGTTAAATAAGATTTTGTTATCAATTTTGGAAAGTGGTGAGTCGGAAGCGAGCATTTTAAAAAGTAGAAATTTTCACAGCTAAGCTGTAGTTTGCTGGAGTGCCACTTACTCGTGTCCTAAGATGGTAAGAGGATGAGGATTATCGTCGTCTCCAAAGGACCGAGGGAAAGAAGTTCTCCTAAAAATCTCCGACACTTGGTGGTTCCTTCGACCTTCATCGCCTTTCTTCTCACCAGAAGCTAAATGTGCAGCAATAAAGCAAAAGCTAGTCCCTTCGATCGACATGCTAACAGAAACCGATCCTTTGTTTCCCAAATAACCCATGATGCCACAAGCCACGGAACAAACTTTAACATTTGAAACGCAATACTTTCTGAGCAATTCATTTCTCATCCACACACTCATAAAGACTCCAACCATCTTTTTGCTCGCCATTAGTTTGTACTTGCTCCCAACGTTTGGCGTCATATTTATAGTTTTTGATCGTTCTCTCATTGTAGTCGCACTATAGCTGCTAAGACTCTTCCTCCTCTCAGAGTCGAGAACTGGCACATAGAGATAATTGTCACTTGAGATTCGATTTACCAAGGGTGTCAACCAAGGACAACCATACTTGTCATTGAGAGTTTTCCCTATGAGCCCGTTCCAATTTGTTGCTTCCGTTGGGTCTTCTGCTCCGATCACTGTTCGGGTCTTTAAAGGTACAATCTCTTGAAATCTGCACCTTGGAAACTATTTGCCATCAAACGACACTTTCTTATGTTAAAGAAGAAAAATATCAAAGAAAAGATGACAATGTTGGGTGTTGACTTTCATCATAACGTACCCAAGAACGTAAATGTCGGCCGCATCTTTGAGATTCAACCACTCATCCAAATCTACAGCCAAACTGCCTATAGGTGACCTTCCAGCGACATTCCAAGTACCCACGAAGATTCTAGAATTTACAGAGACATACATTATAGTTTATACCAATCAAGAAGACGGAAGGAAAAAAGAAGAAGAATCGCTTTTTAAGTTCAATTAACCATGACAAAATTCATAAATCCTACCTCAACTCATTATCGGTTGGAGTGCATGGATCCATCTCGATGGACCGAATGAGAATATCATCCAAGTAATCATCACTTTCATCTTGATCATTCCCATCTGAATAAAAATTCTCACCGGTTAATAATAAAATACTTAAACAGGTAATTAAAAAGAAGCAACAAGATTAACAAAATACCATAGAGAGAAGATGATGACCTGCAAGTTCATTTGGTTGATAAAGTTCAGGTCTCTTGTTCTTTCTCTTGAGCCACTTTGGAATCCCACGAGTTCTTGGTTTATTGTTCTCGCTATACATGATCGCTAAAAAGAGAGATCCAGTCCATTCCAGTGTACAAAAATGATAGGATTTAACTTCCTGTGATTTTGCTCATATGAAAGCTGGTCAGATCAGTTTCGTTGCTCTCAAGAGAAGTAGATTTGGCTATAAATGATCATCGTGCCAATAAGCCGTATATACCAAAGAAACTGAAAGAAAGACAAAAGACGTGAACTTTAGAAAGTTATATTTCCAGCGACAACCCCAAGAAAGGTTAGAGAGAGAGAGAGAGAGAGAGAGAGAGAGAGAGAGAGAGTATTTAAGTCAAAGCTGGTGGATAGTAAGGAAGAAGCTTCCCCTCTCAGCTCTTACATCTCGTGGTGCAAGTTAAATAACCGAACAAATAGGAAACCAAAAGAGATATTGGCCTCACAGTCTTCTATCATTTGCTACATTATTAGAGTCATTACTTGCTTTGCTTTGTTAGTGACGGTCACGTTATTCACGGTCACGTTATTCACGTATGCCTCGTGGTCTTTTAGGTGACAAGTTCATTGCATTGACAAGTCAGTGAACTATGACTATTTAACCAACTAAAAATCCTACCATTCTTAACTCCAGATAGATCTCCTATATTTAACGTGTAGATACGCAGTACAAAGTATTATTTTTATTATTATTATTATTATTATTATTATTATTATTATTATTATTATTATTATTATGTGAAGCTATCCTTTTGTTTTCAAAATTAAAACTCTACTTTTGTCAATAAATCTATCTCAAAAGTCTGTTTAATTGCTAAAAAGGACTAAAGTGAGATAAGAATGGCAACAGAATTTCATACATACTTTTTATCTGTATTTTGGACGTATATGGTTTGACAGTTTCAAAAACTCTTACAGAACACAATCGGATTAGATAGATTCCAGAAGTCGTACCCCTCCAACAGTTTTTTTCTTTTTTTCTTTTAAAAGAATGGACTTTTTTTTTTTTTAATAATAGAATGAAGAGCTAATCTTTCAGCACATTGGTTTAATTATTATGGATTTGTTTAGTTATATGATTTAAGTTTTTAATTTGAGTTGAGATGTGATTTTATGTAAGAAATTTTTATTATAATAAAAAAATTAAATATAATTATTTCTGAGAGTTTTTTACTATAATAAAACTCAAATTTTAAACTCAACTTAATAAAACGGATAAGACCTGTACCAAATTTACCGTTCTGATCACAGTGTGCCACTTTGGTTGCCTTTTTTTTTTTTTTCTGCTCTCTTTGACTTTGTCCGTGCTTTTTTTTTTTTTTTTTAATGATAAGATTGTCTCGCTATCAATACAGTTAGCCAATATGTATAAGAGGTGGAAATATGCAGGAGCAGTAATGAGGCCTGAAACTTGTGGGGGCTCTTTTGTTTGTTTGGACATTCTCAAAGCACTGTGGAGTGTGGACCGTACCGTAACACCACTAAAGATAAGATAGATGATAATAATAATACAGTGTCTCAACTCAACTATTTAGAAGTGTTTTTTGTCTCTCGCACAATTTCGTAGGTTCGACTCTTGTCCAATTCTCTTGGTCCAGAGCCACGTGATGTTCTAATGATCTGTAAATTATGTCATAATTTTTGTGGAATTATTTACTATCTTATGGAAAGTTTATTAAAAATATATACTATGTGTTTTGAACATTTATAATATTGTAATTTAGATTTTTTTTTCTTTCAAATTTATACCATTTAAGGATCAATTGATTTTCACTCCTGAATTGATGAATTTACATTTTACATCCTAAATATAAGCCTGTAACTAAAACACAAATAAGATGTTATGTTTAAAAACCGAAGGAACAAAACCATAAAATTATATTTTCAGGCTAAGCTGCAAAAGATAAGTAGTATTTGATTACAGGTTTATTCATAAGCGACAAAAGATAAATTCATCCATTTAGGGGTCAAAACCAACCATTAACCAAGTCAAAATATAAATTTACCATGAATTTAAATTTCAGAGGTTCAATTTTGAGAACATCCAAAATACATGATATATATATATATATATATATTATATACACAATGCAAAATACAAATTAATAACTATCCTATTCTTATATATGCTACCCTTCCGGTTCAATTAATTTCTTTCCATATCAGACTTTCCAAATTGCCACACATCCTTTGCATTTAGCGCCATTGGCGATTTGTATTTGGTACCAAAAGTGCTGGAAGACTTGAATAGAGTACAAAAGTCCTCTTTCTTTAAACAAATGAAATAAAAAGTCCTTCTATCTTTTATGGAGGAACTGGGACCAACAGATCAAGACACATTCAATTCCTGAGCTTTCATAGGTTTGGACATTCTTTTGAGAAGTAGATGTGATTGCAGTTTTGCAGATATATTTCAGTCTCAACTATAATGAGAGATGTATGATACTCTATCTGCCATCATTTGGACCATTGCTTCAGCTACCTTTCATTTCTTTAAACATTGAATGCTTTACTAACTTATAGATGAACATCTATCCATCCATGGTGGGTACTGGGTAGGTCTTCCTTTATTATGAGGATTGAGAAGTGCACAAGTTAAGACTTCGTTCATTTTACTGATTCGAGTTTTCAATTTCAGGTTTCTAAGTTAAAAACTCTCAGAAAATGTCATATCTAACTTTTTTTGCTACAGTTAAAAGATCTTAGAAAATATCATATCTCAGTTCAAATTGAAAACACAAATCCGCGAAGCGAACGAGGCCTAAATGAGGAAATTACTCCAAATACTAGTTTGTAATTTAGTAAAAACAAACATTTTTGCACATCTTATTATACAAATGTCTAAACTATTTGGTTATATATTTGTAAAATCAGTCAAACCATAGTGTAAAAGTGATATTTCAACTAAACACAAGGGATATTTAGTGTTCTTCAAGTTAAATAATATTCATCTAGGGATACATAGCCAGTGAGGAAACTAACTTTTGTTGGCTTTGTGATGTGCCAGTGAGGAAACTAGGAATTTCTTCAAGGGGGCGTTTAAACTAAAGTAATGGTAGAACTATTTTTTTTGTAACTATTTTTATAATAACAAAATTTTAAACTTATAGAATAATATATTGATTTTTGGTTTATTTGGCATTTTAGGTTTGAAATATGAGTTACTTAAGTTAAAACTTTGAGTCTAATTACAGTTTTTTTTTTTTTTTTGAATCTCATATAAATATCAAAACTATATAAGTTCAAGTTGGACAGACTAAGGAAAAAAGTGTTAAAATTTTTTTTTGATGGATAAAAATTAAAGGAGACCCATGGGCCATGGGAAGAAAGGTGGCTCCGTCACTAGATGTGGCACTAACCATGGTAAGTGGGGTCGGTGCGGTGCATATGGCGGGTTTTTCGGGTTTATTGGACTGGTTCAAAATCAAATGTTTAGCAAAATTTTCTTTTTCCCTGCCTGGTAGTACTTGAGAAAAATTTTCCCATCCTAACATACCAGTCTGACCATCTTTTAAATACTCAGCAACTAGTGTTCGGCTACTTCCAATTTTTGTTGTTCCCCACATTCTGTTGGTTTTATCTTTTCCCATTACTTACTCTTTTTTTTTTTTTCCTCTTTTACACGGGGTGCAGAATTCACTAAAGCTTTCCTGCAATTATATTTATTATGGTCCCAAGGGCAAGCTGACCTTTGCTCCTTCATGCAGGAAAATTATGGAACTGTCAAAGGTAAAATAAAAGTGCCATTTAAGACTGATCTTTTTCTCCATTCACTTTCGAAAAAAAGAAAAAAGAAAAAAAGAGTTTAAAATATTTTTCCAATTATTGCACGATTAGTTCCTGAATTGTCTAGTAATAGATTGTGCGGTCTTTATATTTTTAACTTGGTCATCTATCTGTAAGCTATTGATTTCTTTGCAGTGTTACAACGGCTGAGGGGAAAAAAATGACATCCGTCATTAATTTTGACAATACTGCAAAGAAAACCTGATTGTCCAAATTAAAAATATAAAGACCAAACTGCCTAGTAAACAATTCAAGAACTACTTATCAATGACCCAATTTTGTCCCCTGAGGGGAAAAAAATGATGAGGCACAATGGCAATTAATCTGATAGTAACTTTGACTTGGAAGGTACTCTAAACTCAAGAACTCATTAATTTGTTCTGTGGGGTTGCTTTTACTTCTCTCTTTCCTATAAGAATTGTTTGGCTTTGAGGTTGCTCATTTTGCTTCTATAAACTGATAAACCTAGTAAAGTGCAAAATAGAATAATGGTATAGATACTTGGTCATCAAATTGCATACTTTGAAACCAAAACTTAGAACACATAAACTAAACAACCTCTAAACTTCCACAATGCTGGAAGAATAAAACAAAAGATTAACAGATCTGTCATCTCATTTTGCTAAAGCTTGAAACTCGACACGCTCTACTCGTTCCAACCTTTCAAACAAGTACTCTTTGCCGCATTTTCTCGCATCCGAAACCAAATGCCGTCTAAACATGACAATGAAAGCTTCTGCTCTCTCATTGAGCTCTTCTTTGGACAGCCTCGGAGGTTCTATTTCTCTATCTTCTTCTCCGCAACCATTTGTTGATGATAATTTCCCACTAGTCTTCGGGCATTCCTCGGACTCTTCGCGCTTTGTAACTTGCTCCGACCAGCACTTGGAATGCTTTCTCCTTAGCTTCTTGCTCCTCTCAATCTTCACTTCTACATTATTGCTTTCCTTTTGGCTCTCTTTTGGTTTGGAAAGCGTTGAAGTGAAAAGAATGGCTAAGAGTACAAGGTTAAGCAAAACAAAAACCCATGCACGCCATTTCTCCAGAAGAAACACCACCAAGACTTTCTTCAGACAAGCCATTAACACGGCCGTTCCTGCTGTGAACAAGACCAAGTAAATACAACAATCGTCTTCAAACTCTCTCTCTTTTGTTACTCTGTCATGACTGATCTCTTTTGAGTCTTTAATTCCCTTGTCCATTTTTTCTCTCTCTTTTTTTTTTTTTTTTTTTTTTTCTGTTTGTGTATTTCTCGAGTACTACTAATAATAATAATAATAAACAAGAGAACATGAGATGGAGTTTTTATAACAGACTCCAATGCATGGTGGCATTATTTAGATGTTGAATTTGCGCTCCACTTTTGAGAGGCCAGCTGTGTTGTTTCAGTAAGGAAATGACTGGTGGGAGAGAAGCTGCTTAACTGAATAGGGGGAGACAAGCAGACATATATGCTTATAAAGTTGCAACCACTATAGCGACCATATGATATTTCTCCAACTCAAGAATTTTTGAAGAAATTAGTCCAAACATTACCATATGGGAAAATGGGGATATCTAGACTTGATAATTGACTATACAATATATGGTTTTATCATCTTTGAAAAATGGTCCTATATTGAATGAGGAGATTTGGGAACTGTTGAACAATAGTTGTTTAGTGTAGTAGGGAAATAAAAATTAGTAAATTGCATTGTTGGATTCTAGACTTTTTATTTATTTTTGTTTTGGAATAATACATCTTTTAACTTTTAATTTTGACAATTTATTAACTTTCATATTAGTAAAAATTGAAATCGAATAGCTAAAGAGTGTTATTAAATTGTGGTTGAGGACACTATTCGCACGTGAATTTAGTTTAAAAAATGACAAGCTTTACATTTTATGTGTAAATCTTATGTCTCAAACAATCAATTTATAACATTTTATTAGTTATTAGACCTTATTTATTACTGATTTTAGGTTTACGGTATAATTTATTAAAATTAAAACAAAAAAAAAAAGGAAAAAAAAAAAAAAAAAAAATGCAATAGTGTGATTTTCTGGATAAAAAATTTTCAAATTTTGTTTTAGTGACGTAATTGTTATGGGGGTAGGAGATTTGTTTACATGGGAAAGTGGAGATCTATTGCTCAAAGCTGCACGCCTTTAGGCATGAAAAGGGAAAGAAGATGCAGAATGTACAGTTGGGTGAGGCAGGATTATGCCGGGGAGAGTGAGAGCAATCAAAGGAAACGTGAGCAGCCCAAAAGCACGCCTTGTTCGGTTACCGTTCAGGCGTTTCATCATCAGAAAACGACCCCACATGTGACCCTTTTCCTACTACATCACCAGCATCAGTCAAGCAGAGAATCATTCCCTTTGGCTTTCTTTACGAGGTTCTTTGCTTTTCTTTTAGGCAATTGAATTTAGAAGTTTAAACGAATACTTTTAATTTTATCCTGGTAGACTTTTTTTTTTTTTTTTTTTTTTTTTCCTTCTTTTACTGCCCGTTTGATCGGTGGATTCTTATGAGTTTGAACTTAAAAAGTAATCTAATAGTTGCGTATTAATTTTGGGTTTTGGATTCACTTCAACCCAAAATTAAAACTTTACTCCCTACAAAATTTATTTGGGTTTTAACCCAAAACACTGTTCACAAAACTAATTAAAGGTTCTAAATAACTAATTTTTACTCACATTTTCTATAAATCTATAGTTCTAATAATATAACTAAATATTGGTTCAAATTTTATTTTCTATTTTGAATCACAAAAAACCCATATATATATTTAAATTCACATAATTCGAACTCACGAATTAAACGGGATATTAAAGTTTAAATATCTGAAAAAACACTGTGGATAAGCCACCATGACTATTATAATCGTGGAAAAACTAACAGTATCTAAGAGTCACAGTTATTGTAAGTAGATACGTTGATATATGTAGAGTAAATATTAACGTGATTCTTTTGTTTAAGGTTGAAAATCGCACAATAAATTAAGGACTCGTTTAATTTGCCGATTTAAGTTTTTTATTTAAGTTGAGATATGATATGTGAAAGTTTTTTACTGTAATAAAAAAATTAGATGTAATTATTTCTTAAAATTTTTTTACTATAATAAAATTCGAATCAATAAAATAAATAAGGCCTGAGTTCATACAGAGCAAATTGCTCTGGTTTATGGCAAAAAGCGACATTCTGCGAAGTTATAGTTTGATTTGCAAGCCACCAGAGAGCATTAATTGTTGAAAAACTAATTAAAAAAAAAAAACTACAGCATGACTAGCTGATGCAACTTCCTCCACTTGAATAGAATTACATGAATGATATCAAAGGCATTCAACCGCAACTATTTTTTTGCAACTTTGTAACAAACTAGAATTATCCAAGTCGCGTTTCAATCATACCAAATAGCTCAGCAATTCAATTATTTAAATTGGGTCATATTCTTGATGGAAAAGAGAAGAAAGAAACAAAAAGTAGAAACTATGATACATTAAGCTACGCAGATTTGAGTTTTGATTGAAATTGAGAAAAAATTTTTATCATCCAAAAAACGATGTGAACTTATTCCAAAATTAAAATTGAAGGAGTGAGCAGGGGCCTAAGCATTAAAAAAAATTTATCATTGATAGGGTGATCCAATAAAAGTACATTTTATTCAAAATAAAATTGAGGAAAACTTTGATGCAAATAAAAGTACAAAGCAAAAGAAAATCGTATATTTGATAACAGCAAGTATATTTATAAAACAAAATTGTAATAGTATTAGACTAATCATATTATTAACGACATAAACCGCAAACTCTCCCTCTCTTTTGAAGACTCGTGATCGATCAGCCGATGTTGCATAAGAAGGTGAGTTTGCTAATGCTAGGAACATGAATACTACGTACGAAATCACCTTTCTGATTACCTCATTGTCTTCTGAAATCCGAACAATTATATAAGCTGCAAAAAAGACAAGAAAAATATCACTCATCAATTAGAGGATAAACTCAACAAGCATGAAGATATCTTTTAGAAACTCAGAAAAAGAAAACTATTAATGGACATGTTTAGCTGCAATTATCAATGCTGCAATCACATTCAGAAATGCTCAAGACCTAACGATTTACACACATGCTTGTCAGCGGCTATGGTGACAAGCTTGTTCTCAAAAAGGGAATTGCCACTGAGTATATCTACAAGAGGTATTGTCCAGAAAATTTATTTCAAATGCGCAAATTCTCCGTGTGCATCCATTTCTGTCCAGCTCGGTCTTTTTGCTCCTCGTGATTATGGAGGCAAAGATACTGCAGTTAACGTTGGCCAATCAGAAGAACTCAATCTTTTAGTTCGTTTCATTGTAACACAGCATTGTCGTCCAAAGCTCTCTGATTCCAGGGCATGCGCCTCTTCATCTCAGAAGTTCAAGAGTTTCCACAGTTTCGCATCCTGAACTTGCAAAAGTTGACGACCTTTTTGAAAAAAAAAAAAAAAAAAAAAAATCATCTTCCACAGTTAATTTTTCCATTCGAAGACTGCACCTGATTGTTTTCACTTTCTCAAACACATCTCCTATATGTTCTAACCGTGCTCAAAGCTTCGTCATCACTGTCTGTCTCTTGCAGTTGTGCCTCAACCTCTTCAATCCTTTGCTGGCTCAAGGATGTCAACTCCGCTTCAGTAGTTTGTAACGAATGAAACAAAAGTTACCGACTAGTACATTACGTGAGAGATGAAACAATAGTTAAAAAGAAATTTTTATAAATGTATTCACATTTTACAAATGTTATGCAGAATAGCGGTGAAAAGAAAACTTGAATGGATATCAATTTCAAAATTATACTTCTGTGTATGCACATTACTCGATTACCTTTCGTTTTCCTTGACATGATGTGCACCGCACTATGCTCTCAAGCCAGTCCAAGAATAAATTGTGTGCAAGTGAATGACATAGACATTCAATCGTTCGAAATCCTCAAGAAATCCATAAAACAAATAATTGGGTAATATTACAGATTTTGAGACTACTACTCCTTGAAAGAGCAGACCCCATTGTTGCTTATCTAATTTATAAGGAACCACGAGCAAGAAGTAGAAGAATGTCCTAAACTAATGCTCCTAAGGCATGTAGTAAGGCACGGGCAAAAAAAAAAAAAAAAAAAAAAAAAAAAAAGTATAACCATTCAACCATATGACATGAAATTCCCTCACAAGCTACTTTTCAAACAATGACGATTTATAGTCTTACCGAGAGAATGCACAACAAGCAGATATAAGCTATCATGCTTCAAGAAAACAAAATTCTTGAATCTAGAAGACTCTAAGGCCTCGTTTATTTTACCGATTCAAGTTTTTAATTTTAATTTTGTTACAATTAAAAGCTCTCATAAAAAGTCACATGTAATTTTTTTTGCTACATAAAATCACATCTCAGCTCAAATTAAAAAATGGGGCCCAAATAGCTTAACAGTGGGTTTTTGTTGGGTGGAAAATAAAGAGAAAAGAAAATAGATAAAGGATTTTGTAGGAAAAAAAATGAAATTTTAAGTTGTTTGGTAGAGAAAAAATGAGAAAGGAAAGAAAATAAAAATTTATGGGGCCCGCTAATTTTTAATCTTTCTAACTTTGAAAAGAAAAGAAGAGGAAAAAAGTTTGACAAAAAATAAGATGTAAAATAACAATTTTAACCTTCACCCCATTCATCATATTTTTATTTGTATTGGAATATTTTATAAAATGAATTAAATTTTACATTTTCTTTTCACTTTTCTTTCTCTTCTACGAAATAACATAAGAGAAAATCATTTTACTTCTTTTACTTAAATATTTTACTTCTCTTTTCTTCCTCTTTTCTATCTATCCTACTAAACATAGCATACTGTTTGGTACAAGAGAAGGAAAACGGGAGGGAAAAAAATATACAAAAGAAAGAAAATGTGAATGAGAGAAAAGAAGTTGGTTTTCATTTTATCTTGTTTGGTATGGTAGGAGAAAAGAAAATGAGTGTTCAGTTATATTACCATCTTACTAATTATTCGATATTATTTTAGTTTTAAAATAGGGACAAAACGTCATTTAACTATTCAAACATGACACAACATGTTTTCCATTAAAAAATCTCTCCACTTTCAGAGACAGAAAAAATGGTGGGACTCCGTGTCCTTTTTTCCATCAATTTTTTCTCTTATCAAACAACTTAAAATTCTATTTTTCCTTCAAAAATCCCTCCACCCTTTTTGTTCCTCTCACTTTTCACCCCTACCAAACACAGTGTATATAGGTAAATCACGCAATTCAATCAAAACTTTGGGTGATCCCCCAATCCGAAAGTCTTCCAAAGACCCAAATATATAACATTTTGTTACAATGCGGATGAAATGCTCATCAAGTGCAAATTTCCTTACTTAATTAAGAAAAGAGAGAGAGCAAAAGGAAAGGCAAAAACTTGAGCCAACTTCACAGACACCGAGGAACTACATCGCAAAACTGATTCGATCAAAACCAACACAAAAATGAAGATTAAAAAAAAAAGTCAAGCAAACAAACAAATCCCGTGAATAACAAAACAATGGAGAAAGCAAAGAAAACCTTGGAATCAAAGCATTCGAAGCGCTTACTCGTTGGAAGAGCTTTTTCTGCACTCCGTTACCATTACCATCATCAAGCACCAAAAAAAAAAAACAACAACAACAACAATAACGAGGAGGACGGCGACAACAGCAGCAACGTGATTTGTCAATTCCTTTGCTGCTATTCTGGCAAGTATCATTTTGTCTCTCCCAGTCACAAAATGACATCGTTCCATGGAACTATGTCACCACGTTCAAGACGTTTCAGTGTCCCGGTACCCCGTACTGTTTTGCCTTTCTATTGTTGAAGGCGCGCAAGAAAAGAGAAGTCGGCCCCATTGGCAACTGAGAATATTAATCATGGTTACGCAATGATTTTGATTATGTTTCTAACTATTACGGTATGAAATGTCTTGTCTCCCTACCACCTAGGAATTCCACTTTAATTGTTAGATTAATTTTTAAACAGTACCATTTCCACATGTCCGGATCACTAGTTTACCGTGGTGAGGCAAAACTCTTTCCAATCATGAGCCAAACAATCAAAATAATGACTGCTATAGGTATGAAAAAATAAGCGTTTGGAAAATTGTGTACCTTTGGTTGGGTCACAGTGTTAGGACTCGTTTAGTTCGTTAATTTAAGTTTTTAATTCGAGTTGAAATGTGATTTTATGTAAGAACTTTTTACTGTAGTAAAAAAATTAGATGTGATTATTGGTGAGAGCCTTTTACTGTAGCAAAACTTGAATTCTAAACTCAAATCAATGAAATAAACGGGCCTTAGCGTTGTGCCACCAACGAACTCTTTTACTTCCCTTTATATCAAGGCGGCCAAGAAGACGGAGTTCTCAAGGGTTTGAGTTTGGACGATGTATTGTACCTCAAATGAAAGAACGATGCCATTAGTTTTTGTCACCCACCGAGTATCAGAATATCGTCCCCGCTCTCTACGAAGGAAGAGATTTTGATTTCTACTCGTAGAGGAAATACATTGCAAATTCTTCTCTTAAAAAAAAAAAAAAATTGTATCAGATAGAACAATATAAAAATGATTATTATGGCATTTGCACAAAGGTAACACGCACAAATAATTCGGGTCCGTTTAGTTCGATGATTCAAATTTTTAATTTGAATTGAGATATGACTTTATGTAAGAGTTTTTTATTATAATAAAATTCAAACTCTAAATTTAAATCGGTGGAATGAACGGAGATATGCTCCCAAAAAGATTTTCCTAATTAAAAAAAGAAAAAAAAACTATAATACTACTCAAGATGGTAATCACTCCAGTAAAAATAATTAATTATCATGCAATTAATAAAACAAAATAAACCTATCAAAAAATGAAAAAAAAAAAAAAAAAAAAAAAAACAAAGAGTCACAATCACATTTAATTGTTTAAAATGATATAGATAATAAATCTATACAAAATCATCACTTTTCTTTTAAAAAAAAAAAAAAAAAAAAAAAAAAAAAAAACTTGGTTGCAAACATGGCCTGTATCAAGGATGGACAAGGCTGAAGATCTTGGGTCCATATTGTCCTTCATACTGGGCCTAGTAATGGCCAGCCCGTTAATTCTTTGCGATCCCATGATATTTACGGAATGATATGAGAAAAATAGGAAATTTATTAACTTTTTGAAATTTATTAACTTTTTTTAAAAGAAAACCTAGAGAATTTGAAGTCTAGATCTTAAAATATCGGATTTTCTGAAGCCAATTACAAATTCCCTCTCTGCATTAACATTTATAATAAGAAGGTGTAGTGTTAGTTTTTTTGAGAGAGAGTTAGAGAGAGTTAGAAGGTCCTTAGAGAGCTGAGATTGGTCGGAGCTCTAACATAGTTTTCAGGCGTCTCGTTGGATGCCTAGTCGTAAAATTTAGTCCTCCAACTCGTCTCGTTGTGGACTTTTCAGTGGCGATAGTGGTGTACGGTGTGGTGATTTCATTTGGGTAGATATGAAACGGTTAGGAATTTAAAAGCTGAATGGACGGTCTCCTTTCTCGGGAGAGTTTTTTGTTTGGTGGCTGAGATCTCTTCACTAGCTACCTTCCTCGATGGTCCTTTGGCCATACGCCGTTTACTGTTGGTTTCTACAGGCAGTGATCAGAGATTTTTATCTTTTTGTAACTTTTGTGTTTGTAATAAGGTTAATGGTTTTCCCACTCGACCCTCATCTGATTTTTTTTTTTTATTAGATTTAGGTTTTTGACTTAATGCTGATAGGATGGTCTTGGTCCGGCTATAATTTTTTGTATGTCGTGTAGATGTCCCTTTTCTATGGGTTTTGATGATCTGCCCCTTTAGTGCCCGACAACTTATGTTAAAGAAATGAGTTTTCTCCATTGAACTTTCAGTCTGCTCATTGTTAGTGTGTCGATGTGTTTTTTCAGTTTCAAGCCTTAAGCGTGTGTTTGTCTCTCTGATAGGTTAACATCGTACCAAGACGACTATTTATTAGTGTTTTAATGAAATGCAATTTTTCTTTTAAAAACAATATCGGTTTTTTTAAAGTGAATGCAACCACACTTGACATATGACCGTCATAAATTTGGTATATGATGAGAGAGAAAAGAGTATAAATTTTAGTGTTTAAATATGGCACAAATCTTAAGCGCCCCTAGTAAGGGTCAAGGGAGCATTCCTCGAGCAAGGGAACATGGAAGTTTAAACAGCTAAGGTGATTTCTTGAATTTGAAAGTTGGATCGCTAGCTCTTGTAGTTGGTTCCAATGTCGTTTTCCTCTGGTCTTTCCATATTCATCTTGGATATCTTGCAAGCATCACTGTCAGCATGAGAAATTGAGTAAAAGCTATTGGTATGATCTTCTTAGTTGATGCATTTTCTCGTAAATTAGGAGAGTGGTAATATATGCCTTGGCCTGTTCCCGTCAAAAAAGATTTTAAGAAAAAGAAGGAAACAAAAAAAAAAAAAAAAAAAAAAAAAGGAAAAATTATCAAATCCAGACAAGTTAAAGGGAAAGGTAGATGGGGTATCATGTCGAGCACTAACATATCATGAACTGAATGGACCATTTTATTATCTTATCAAAGAATAAAACCAAATGCATAAAGAAAAGAGGGAAAGAAATGGAGTCCACTGAATATTTGGAAGGTGCCACGGACTTTTCCTCATGTGTAACTATTGGAAGTAAATGGGTAGTTATTTAAACATAAAAATAAGCTTCATAACGTCCACAGTAACCGTTCAAAATCCCGGGTGCTTTACATTTTTTGAACCAATACTACCTAAATCGACTTTTCACCAACTAAACAAAAATCAAAATAGTGTTCTGACCCAAAAGGGACTTCACTATTATAATATTTACGTTGATTGTGAGCGGCAAAAGGTTTTTTTTTTTCATAAATATTTAGGAGTTTATAAAAATAAACTAGTAGTAATTCTTTACTTTTCAGCCGTCGCATATATATAAAATGTTATCTATTATGTATATATTTTTAAATATAATGTGATTTTAATTAGGGTTAAATGTCGAAAACTTATACTACCGATAAGGAAGCCTATGAGAGAAGTCTTTAAATATTTTTCATCTTTTATATTAAATAATTTTTTGGGACTTTCTCTAGTGTTCTCTATTTTTTTAGAACACTGATGTTCCATGCTTTTCATCCGGTAGATTTATATCAAAATCTATTTATTTTATATATTTTTTAATTTAATGTGATTTTAACTAGATCTAACGGTTAAAAAAATAAGAAATACCGATGTTTTTAAAAGAGAGAGAACGCCCTAGAAACTTTTTTTTTTTTTTTTTTTTTTTTTTTTTTTTTTTGGTCTTCTCACAAATAACCTGAGCCTTGTATGTCTTTTCTTTCAACGACTTCAAAATTTGATTTGTATCAATATGGACATTTAACCATAATGTCGACTTCACTGGCAAAAAAAAAAATGTTTTTTTAAAAATATTTTTCTATTCACATCATCGTGAGGTTATTGAAAGGAAAGGTGTTCCTCAACAAAAAAAAGAAAGGAAGAAAGTATGAAAAATAAATTTTCTCAGAGGCAAATCCTAACAGAGTAGTGAGTCCTCTAAAGATCAGGGGAAAAAACTAATAATAATAAATATTATAATAATATTAACAACAACAATAGCAATATCAATTCTCAATGTGAAGTCAATGACCATCATGTTTTTATTTTAGTTTGATTCTTTTTTTTTTTTTTTTTTTAATGGCTTGATTCATTTCTGTTAAATAGAAAGAAAAGAAAGCAAAGAGGACGTTTAGTCATACTAAGAGTAAACCTAATTAGAGAATCCAGATAAATTTTTAAAATTAAGTGGACGTATAGTTCATAAATTTAAAATTATAATTTAAAATTATTTTTAATTTATGTGTATTTTTTATAAAAAAATATTATAATAAATTATAAATTATGATTTAAATTATTATTGTGTGGGAAAATGTGATGGAGATCTGGACTAACAATACCGCGACACGTGACAATATTTGTTCTCCGTCAAGCACACAACCCTCGACGCTTCGTCCCCTCAAGATCAGCTGTAGAGCCTGAAGTCGAGGTCCAGATTAGGGCGACGACCCCATGTGGCGTTGACGAATGCAAACCGCCTGGATTAAGGCGTTAAGAACCCTTGACTGCAGAAAAAGTCACTGGAAAGGACGAAAGAGGCTAAGACAGCGCTGACGACGAGGGGAGCCTTCCGACGAGACACAGTGGGTTACGTGCGAAAGTGAGAGACGACTGACAACATTAATGGCAAGTTTATAAACCGCCCCACAGGGAACAGAAAAGCATTACAGAGACTCACAGAGCCATAATAGAAGACTAATCAGTTGAGTGAACAGTACTGATTAGTGGGCTATAACTAGGCCTAAAAAGGAAAAGCACTTGAGTGCATCTACCTATGAAGGAAGCCCAAGTATAAAAGGAGAAGGACCCCCAATAGAGAAGGGGTCCAGATTTTCCAGAAGAGAAAGAATGAGTGAGAGAGAACAATTTGTGTAAATTGTAATCCAAAAAAAAAAAGGCAATACACACACAATGGATGTAGTTCTGATTTTATAGAGTGAACCACTATAAAATTTTTCTTGTGTATTTATATATAGTTCATTCAAACACACAAATAACCAAAAACAAATACGAATTCCACTTTTGTTACATCAATAAGCCGGTAATTTAAAAAATAACCTTAAAATAACCAGACAGATTTATTATTGACGAAATCCTACCGTCAATAATTATTATTAAACTTAAAGAAAGTGACAAATTAATAAAATGCGAAAATGCAAATTCCCGAAACATGATTGGCCCTCGACCAATAAGGCAATTCCGCGTTGATCAGAGTCGGAGATTATTAATTCATGAGATTTATAACCAAATAAAAAGAGAATCAATTCCCACTTTTTTTATTTTTTTATTTTTTATTTGTTGTCGTCAAGAGGGGTGAATCATGTCCAAGTCCAACTATCCCCATTCTTTGTGGACCTCACCAAAACAATCTCCCAGTCAAACCCATTAACCAAACCATTATTTTCTATTTTTTTTTTTTTTTTTTTTTTCCCCAGTCAAAGAAGCTCTAAAGTAATTATCAAAAACGAACCAAAACACGATCAGCCACCAAAAAAAAAAAAAAAATCGAAAACACAACACACTCACCTTTGAATTCTCATCAAACCCAAACCCACGAAAAAGAAGAAATCTCATGCAAGCAAAGCTAATTGTTTGCCAAAGAAACAAAAGTCAATGGCCTCTCTCTCTCCCACTTTCTCTCTCTAAACAAGACAGTTCATTGAGAGAGCTTTAGAATTTTAATTTTCTTTTTTTGTTTTTCTTTTTTTGGTTCGTTCCTTCATTCATTCACGAAAAATCCCTTTCCATATCTCGCCATGAAAGGCTCAGCCACTACCATATTCGCATCACTGCTCGTGCTGTTCGCGAGCTTGGGGTTTTGTTCCGGTGTGGCCGAGGACGACGTCAAATGTTTACAGGGAATCAAGCAGTCGCTGCGGGACCCACAAGGGAAGCTCGCTTCATGGGACTTCTCGAACACCTCCGTCGGAGTCATCTGCAAGTTCGTCGGCGTCTCCTGCTGGAACGACCGCGAGAACCGGATCCTCAACCTCGAGCTCCGTGACATGAAGCTGGCGGGATCGGTTCCCCAGGCTCTGGAATACTGTGGAAGCCTCCAGAAGCTCGATCTCGCCGGCAACGACCTCTCAGGTGCGATCCCTTCCCAGATCTGTACCTGGATACACTTTGTCGTTGACTTGGATTTGTCAAGCAACAAGTTTTCGGGTCCAATACCGCCGGAATTAGGAAATTGTCAGTATCTCAACAACCTTGTTCTTTCCGACAACCGACTATCCGGCACGATTCCGTATGAGATCGGTAGCTTGAGCAGACTGAAGATATTCTCCGTCGCTGATAACCAGCTCACAGGGACGGTCCCGTCGTCTCTGAGCCACTTCGAGAAGGAGGATTTTACCGGTAACAGCGGGCTCTGCGGGAAGCCGTTGGGGAGCTGCGGTGGTTTGAGCAAGAAAAATCTGGCCATAATTATTGCTGCTGGAGTGTTCGGCGCCGCGGCTTCGCTCCTGTTGGCTTTCGGGTTGTGGTGGTGGTACCATGTGAGGTTGAGTAAGAGGAGGAGGAGAGGATTTGGGATTGGGAGAGATGGGGATTGGGCCGAGAGATTGAGGGCTCACAAGTTGACGCAAGTTTCTTTGTTTCAGAAACCGCTTGTTAAGGTCAAACTGGCGGATTTAATGGCAGCTACGAATAATTTTAGTCCTGAGAATGTAATTGTTTCGACGAGGACTGGGACTACTTACAAGGCTGATCTGCCTGATGGGTCGGCTTTGGCGATTAAAAGGCTTAGTACTTGTAAGCTTGGGGAGAAGCAGTTTAGGCTGGAGATGAACCGGTTGGGGCAGATTAGGCATCCGAATTTGACACCCCTTTTGGGATTTTGTGTTGTGGATGAAGAGAAGCTTTTGGTTTATAAGCACTTGTCTAATGGGACTTTGAATTCCTTGTTACATGGGAGTAATGGTGGTGATTTGGATTGGCCTACTAGGTTCAGGATTGGTCTTGGAGCTGCTAGGGGTTTGGCTTGGCTTCACCATGGGTGTCATCCTCCAATTATTCATCAGAATATATGTTCTAGTGTGATATTGATTGATGAGGACTTTGATGCTCGGATAATGGATTTTGGGTTGGCAAGGCTTATGACTTCTGATTCACATGAGAGTAGTTTTGTTAACGGGGATTTGGGAGAGCTCGGTTATGTGGCTCCTGAGTATCCGAGCACTCTAATTGCTTCGCTGAAAGGGGATGCTTATGGTATTGGGGTGGTGCTTCTGGAGCTGGTGACGGGGCAAAAGCCGCTTGAGGTGAGCACTGGCGATGAGGGTTTTAAGGGGAAATTGGTGGACTGGGTTAATCACCTATCTAACACTGGTCGAATGAAGGATGTTATTGATAAGTCGCTCCTTGGGAAAGGACATGAAGAGGAGATTTTGCAGTTCCTTAAGGTTGCTTGTAATTGTGTGGTTTCTCGCCCGAAAGAGCGGTGGTCAATGTACCAAGTATACCAATCATTGAAGGGTATGAACAACGATCGCGGCTTCTCCGAACAGGATGATGAATTCCCACTTGTATTTGCCAAGCAAGAAGTTTAAATGTGGCCTTAGAGCAGCGAAGATGGGATAAGAATGCACATGGCTAAAAAGATATTCATCTTGAGGTAAGTTCTCAAAAGGCTCTGTATGTAAATGGCTTTATATCCGTTTTAGCTGATTTTCCCAATTGTTAGTCTAGCTGTATAATACAATAAACTATCTGAACGATGGGGTTCTGTGACAAAGAAATTATTGTTTGCCCTTTATTATATGAAATACATTGTACTATGAGGCTCCATAATGTTTGTAATATGCGTCTTCTTGTTTAGCTTTAGAAGTTTTGCCACTAGAAGAGGACGAATGAAAATTTTAACACAATACAAGATTTAGTTGGTGAACAGAACAATCTTCTGCATCACAGGGGCCTTGTATCCCAAGTGAATCCTAGTAGTATTTTTCACTTCCACACAAGAAAATATATACAAAGAAAAATTGCTTATAAGAGAGTGTTTTACCTTATCTGCTCATAGGGCCAATGGCCATTGAGCTTAACTAGCTGTTAGTAAAATAAGCTCGTCGTTCCTTTGCTGATCATTTCAATCAGTATTCTTGATCAATTTGTAGCTATATTGGCATTAAAAAAAAAAAAAATTAAAAATGAGGTGGCCGTGGATCAATTATGTGATGCTTTAGGCTTATGATGCCCTTTATGTGGCTGAGCTAAAAGCTTATTGATGCTCGTTATTGCATCATTGGCTTTTTATTTTATTTTATTTTATTTTTTAATAAAGAACAGCACAACTAGGCTGTTAGAGTTATATAGATGTTATTTCTGTCTGTGAATGTGTAATCCTATTTCTTATTGTTATCTCTACAGCAGACAGAAATCGGTTTGCGAATATGTTTAAACGTCTATTTATGATTTACTTGAGGAAAATGTCTATGTTGTTGTGTTCTCTCATATATGAGATAACCATTTCTTCTGAAACGTCGGTCCCAGATTACTTGAATTTAAACATCTATATGGTTTATTTTATTTATTTACTTTTCTATTTTGGAGGAAAGAAATGAGGAAGTTACCGTTAGTTCACATTGAAACAACAGTAAAGAAGGTAATGCCCGTCATTTTCCTTATATATGGTCCTATGAAGAATGGCCGAACATGCATTCATAGAAATGTCAAGGTTGAATGAGATAAGAGCAAATTAGAGTCCCGGTATGGACTTTCACAATCGAGTTGTTATTTTGTAATTGGAATAAGTAATATGTGAAGAACATCGCACTTCCCTTTAATGTAGTAGTACAGATAATAGATAGTTTTACAGAAATCAAAGGATATTAGGCCTAACTCAACCTAACAAAACTGGCTTGTTAGGGGAGGATTGCATCCACCATATAAAGTGGATCATGCCAATATCTCTAACTAATGTGAGATTCTAATAGATAGTCTATGTTACAACTTGTATACAGTCAATGAAGAAAAAATTATGCTGGTAACACTTTTTTTTTTGGCTTAAATATGATGGTAACAGTAACGCTTCCCGACAAAAATTACTATAATCTGAGACCTACCCATTTTAGACGACAATGAAGACTAGAAGGGAGAAGATAAGTTTGACCATTGGGTTGCGTGTATAATCTGGTGTCTGCAGCTTTGACTAAAAAAATTCCTTTCTCATGCCAAAATCAGGAAAATTGGGACAGAGCATGCCAATAGGTAAAGAAGTTAAAAACCAGAGTTGAGATAACAGTTTGGGAGTTTCGTTCTATAAGTAACGATAGATTACATTAAATTGAAAATGTATGTAAAATAGACAAATTTTAATATAAATTTAACGGTTTAAAGTAAAAAATTACAGACAATTTATTTTTTCTGGTCCTACAAAGTACTGAGGTTTGAGGTTTGAAGTTTTAACTTTATTTAAGTTCACGTTTTTTTGAATTTTTCAGCTTTATTGTTCTAACTTCAACTCAAGTTATAACTCAAATTAAATGTGGGCCAATTAAATGTGGGGTTAGTAAAGATGACGTGCCTAGGATTTTGTTGATCTCATGTGTCCTCACGTCTCAATTTGAAGTTAAAGTTGAAGTTGTACCTCTTCTTTTTAGTGGAAACGGCAAAATTAAACCGCACTGGCCGTGAAACAGCATGCGCACGCTTGGATGCAAGGCTTATATTTATGTATCTATGTGCGGTATGTGTAACATTTTATTTTTCTTTAATCGTCTTTTGAGGTCAATTGGTATTATGAAAGGAAAGGAAACGCGTTCGGGCCATAAAGCCATCACTTTAAAGCCACTAAGCACTGTTACTAGTGGTTACTGGGTTCAGTCGCTAAACGCTGTTACTAGTGTATGTGTTTATATTTTATTATATATTTTTGTTATTTCTTCACCATAGTGTTACCCCTTTATTGAGTGGGAAGGACATTATTTCTGTATTGAAAAGCACAATTTAGCACTGTCCTTCCCGCCAAAATCTTGCTCTAATTATCTAGAATTCCCCTACATAGATATCAAAGGTTATCCATACCATAAGAGCTATACTTTTTTTCTTCTTCTTCTTCTTTTTTTTTTTTTTTTTTTTTTTTTTTTTTTTTTTTTGAGTATACCATAAGAACTATAGTCGTATAAGAGGGGAGTGTGTGTGTGAGAGTTTTTTTTTTTCCTCCCAGTTATTGCCAATTACGTCAAAAAAAAAAAAAAAAAAAAAAAAATCATAATCTGGCATCACACAAATGTTATAAAAAAAAAAAATTTAACGATGAATTTTCTGTTTAATTTTGTTTATTTGAGTAATTAACCTGAATTACGATCAAGGATGAAAAATTGAATCTTTAGTTTTCTTTTTTGTTTTTTTTTTTGTTTTTTTGTTTTTGGCTAACACTCGTCAATCTTTTTATAAGATTTCTTGTGCAGTTTTTTTTTTTTTTTTTTTGGTGGTGGGTTGGGGAGGTTTTTTTTTTTTTTTTTTTTTTTTTTGGGTAATTCGCACCAAATCTGATCCATCCGCTGGAAATGCATACAAAAGGGCTACACACACACACACACACACACGCAGTGTCCAGTATACGAACTACTCTGGCACAAGGTGCAAATTTTAAGGGCGCCTGTTTCCTCTTTATACAAATAAGACTCTTTTCCTTGGCATTCCAGATTAGCACCAAAAAATCGTTGGGACATCTACAGTTTTGTTTTTTTTTTGGGTGCTCTGTGGGGCTTCTACAGTTTTAATCTTTATTACTTCCCACATTTTGTACTTGAGAGCCCAAAAGGTTCTGTGGCATGCTTAGCACAAGCTTTGCCCATGGCCAGATGGCCTTGCCTAAAAGTGCCTCTGTGCGTGTGTCGCATGCATATCGAAGAGTCTTCAGGACATGAGATTCCCAAACTCAAGGCGCACTTTTGCACTCATTAAAGTCTTCAAGGTGGATTTGAGCATTATCAACACAAAATCAGAGCAATATAATCCTTTGTACATAAAACAGATGTAAACTGTCTGTCTTGAATGCCAGTGACCAGACTTTCATGCATCGACCCAAGTGCGACTCTTAATCCGTATCAGTATTACTTATTAGAGCCTCAGGGAAAAAAAAAATAATAATAATAATAAAGGGTGAAAACTTGTACTTGTTTTGAATGGAATTGCACGGGTTGAGAATCTTTCTTTTCTCTATGGAACGAAAAGGGGGGCCATAGTTTTTGAATCTCACACTTAAATTTGGACCGAGTCTTGTTCATTCTCGAACCAATCAAAATCAAATCGCTAATCAGTAAAAGGAACCAAACAAGAAAGAAAAAAGAGACAAAAACAAAAGCAAAAGAAAAAGCAATGGCCAGGGATCATTCTTTGGTTCCTTTCTTTTACTTTTGTTTTCACTTTGGACTGGTTTTTATTTTTAATGATATTCACCATTTTATTTTTGGATTGAGTTCATTTTTCACTGCCAAGCGATATGTGACATGTTTAAATTAACTTTCAGGACTTCCTATGTTTCAGACCAAATAAAGCCACCATTCATGCAAGGAATTTGTAGGGCAAGATTTGTATTTTGCATTTTTATTTTATTTTTCCTCGGGATGTATCGAAATACCTCTCTTAAAGCCCTCCCAAAACCCTCGGTGCCACGAGATCAAACGGTCTCAGGCAAAGGGCAAGTTTCCTGTTCTTTCCTAAATGGAAAATCCAATAAATTTTTTATCCAACAATGGAAAAGAGAAAAAGAAAAGCTTGAATGTTATTTTCTAAAACCTACTTTAATAAGAAAGTGCAATTATTGGGGAAACTTTCCTGTTAAACGAGACACCAATCAAGGCAATTTTGTTATCGGTGAAAGAGCACCTTTAATTTGATACTTTAGTTGGAAGCACGAGCAGCAAAATAAAAGCCACTTAAATTTAAATAAATAAAAAAAAGAAAGCCAAATAATTTAGAAAGCAAAAAAGAGAGAGACAACAAAATGATTCATATACATGTAACAAGCTTACACCGTCTAGGCTAGAACCTTTCTTGGGTAGTGCTAAAAATTTACTTATAGTATCTACTTTGTCTGTTTTTTCCCTTACAAAAGCAAAATCGTTATCCATGAACTCTGTCTCCAAAGCATATTTAAGAGACATGGCAAACACCAAAAGCGGGGATATCTCCATTCTCCACCCCAAAAGTTTCATCTTTTCTCAAGGCTCTTTTTGAACGTCTCTCTCTCTCTCTCTCTCCCTCTCTCTCTCGGTCATTTACAATGAGTTTAGTTTCTTAACAATCTGCAGATCTTAGAGAATATGTTTTTAAAAGCAAAAGTACTGAGCTTAACCTTCAATCAATAAATAATCACTCCACAAAAAAGCCTAAATCCTAAAACTACTACTCTCACAATACATTACTACTAACTCATGCATAAATTGCATGTTTTTATAGGCAATGAAAGTTCTTTTGTTGCATTCAGAGCCCAAGTGAACAATCCTTTATAAAGTGGAAAAACATTCCAGTTTCCATTCTTCTAGTAGTGACTGATTTGTGGACCAAAAACAAAAAAAAAAAAAAAAAAAAAAAAAACCTGTGCCTGCCAGCCACACAATTCTTTCATGCTTCAACAAGTACCTGATAAAAACACATTTTCAGGCACCAGGTGGCTGTCTAGTCTTCACTGCTTTTCTGCGCAACAACACACGAAATCAGGTCCATATTAAGAGAACTGAGGGAGGAAATTATAAAAACAAAAAAGACTTTGGTGGGGTTATCTTATACTATTTTTGGGGTGGCTTATTTATGCATGGTGAAAAGAGCTATATATATATATATATATGTATATTTTAAAAAAAAATTGGTGTCGATAACCAGAAAAGAGCAGAGTTTGCAATACATGTGTTCTTTTCCATATATAAAGTTGTGTTCAATTCTCCCTTCCAAGGTCTTATTTTTGTGTGTATCAAAATAAGAGAAAGTTCGATGACATAAAGAAGCTTTTGATAAAGAATTCTTTATGTTTCACAACTAATTGGATAGTAAGGAGGCATTGGGAGGAGCAGTTTTAAGTTTTGTGCTTCTTACTCTCTCTTTAGTGTTTAAAAATGAGGCAATAATAGCCATACTAACGCAGTGGCCAAAAAAAAAAAAAAAACATTTTTTATCCATTTAGAACAAGATTCATGAATAGAAGTGTGACTTAAATATATGAAATCCATTGTCACCTCTGATAACCAAATTGAGAGTGAAGAAAAATGAAACCGAAATTAAAAGATCAAACATTTTGTCCCCTAATTAAAAAATGTAAGCCCTTCTAGAATAAAAAGAGAAAAAGAAACTTGGGAAAATACACAGAATCATCCTATATATGCTAAAATAAACATATACTATCACTACTGACAAATATACTCGTAATTAAGAAAAAAAATGTACCTGTTGTGAATGGGATCAGGCCCATTAGGCACTCGTCTCTTGCTCACGTAACGGAAGAAATTGGAGTTCCCGTGAAGAGAATCTCTCTCTCTTCCATTCCACTTCCAATGCTTCAATCGCAACCTTTCCGTTGATGTAGCAACTTTTAAGGTGACAGTTTTCGCGGCGTGATCGGCTATAATTCCGGCGAAGAGAAACCAGAAGGCAACAAGAAACAGAAGAGCTCCAACAAAAAACCTCAAGACCTTGCTTCTACTACCGGCACTCCCCATTTCTCTTTCCCTCTTTTTGTCCATAGTTATCATGAGTACTTACTCAGTCAAACAACAGCGTTGGCCATTGAAAAACAAGAGAGATAATTGTCAGGACAGCCAAACAGAAGAAGATAGAGAGGAAAATCTAATACCGTACTAGGAAAAAGATTTATGGGGTCTTTAACTTGGCGGGTAAAGAGCAACTGGGATTCTAGTAAAAGGCTAAAATCAGGCAAGTGGATATCCTCTGCGTTTGTGAGACTCAGAGGAAAAGATAAAGAGAAGAGAGATAGAGGGGAATAAGGCTAGGTATCAGTAAAAGTAAACATTTTATATATAGATCTTTGTTGGTAGTTTGAATTTATTTATATCAATTTTTAAACAAGAAAATCTCTTGATTTTAGAAATTTTGATAATTTTTTAATAATATATACGAAGCCTATTGATGATGCTTTCTGAAGACTTAATTTTTATTTCTCTCTTTTAATGTGTGAATATAGACACATTATTGAATCACGTTAGATAAAAGACCGAGTCCTTAAAAAGCTAGTGTTTGTAATTGCCCTTAAAACGATATGAGATTCGGGTTCTTTTATTCTTTACATACCCCACAAGATGATGCATGCTTTTAATTTGGATGGATGGATTGAACTACTCATTTAAACTTAATTAGCTCTAATACTACATGCAAATTAGAGGTTTTAACAACTTGATCTTTTATCTTAAAAAATCAATGACCCAATAACTTATAAATTGTATTTAAAGATGTGGGACTTGGTTTTCTTTTATGAAAAAAGTATATAGTTTGCTATAATCAGTTCTATTTTTTTTTTTTTCATTCTAAATAACAAAATAAATAATATTCTTTAATAAAATGACATAAATCATATTCTTTTATTATTTTAAGTGGTATCTCTCGTCTTTTCCTTTATTTTATCCTTTACAGGTAAAACTGTATTATCTTCAGCTCATTCTATTTTCCTTTTTTTAATTTTTAATACAAAAGATTTTATAATTTGCAGTCACTTTGCTGTTGTTGTTTGATTTGAAATGGGTCCCATATTTCTCTTTGGTTTGTGCATTTCCATGCAGCAATAACAGAGACCTTTCCATAGTATACAAGAACACATAGAGCCCGCTGCTCAGACGCAGAATAGTGACACAAGAGAGAAGAACCCACTTATTGTTGGACGCTTGGTTCCAAAAACTCACATGCCAAGGAGCTCTCACTCTCACAAATATGTACATTCTTGTTTTCTAATGAAATAAGGGAACATTTTGTGACGTAATTTGTTTTATTTTTATGCAACAAAAGAGAAAAGAAGAGAAAAACGTGTGGAAGAAAACAGTGTAATGTTTTGTCTCTAGCCATACTTACCCCAAGTTTTCTTCCTTGGTAAGTACCTAACCACCTTAACCTTCGGAAAACACAAGATTTCAAAATTACAAAAGAGAACAAAAAAAGTAGGAATAATAATAATAATCTTATCCTACTTTAGCCATATTGAAAATTTGAAAGTAAAAGCACTAGATTTGGCATGTTTTCCGACCAGCATGTTTTCAACTTGAACTGGTCCAAGCAAAAATAGTTTCAAAGAGCATTGGTTTGTATTATATAGAATATCCCAAACGAGCTTCAAGAGAGACCCACTTATTAAAGGGGGGGAAAAGAGCTTCAAAGATAAAACTATCTACTTTGCATCGGTAAGTTGTCGTTTTCATGGAATCATTTCTCAGTGAACAATTGTTTCAATTCTATAAATTCACATCATGGAATATTAGAACATTCATAGAAAAGCATTTTCTATTCACAATACATCATATTCTTTGCAAAGAGAATTTTATGATAGGGTATATACAAAACTATTTCATTTATAAGGCCTAATTTTAAAGGTCCAACTCTCATTCAATTTTATTTAAGTCGTAATATTTTTTTTTATGAGAAATTTTCTGATAGGATTTTCATATCAATAAATATTTTAAATCTGATTAAAATCACATTAAATTAAAAAAATATACATAACATATAATTAATGATATAGATTTAACAATCGAATATAAAATTATCGTGAATTCATTTTTTTCTAATTCTATAAGAAATATTCTCTTTTTTTATTCGATATGATTCTCGCATTATTTATGGTTCAAAATTATGTGCCACGCGAAAAGTATTTTTGTTCTACTCTAAATTTTTTTTTGAAAAATTTGTTTTCTTAAAAAAAAAAAATGGACGATCACTGTCAAACTTTGAGCTAGTACCGTGTCCAACAAGAAATGAATCTGCAAGATGTAATGCTTATTGTAGGATGCGTACGATATTGCACACATGCAAAATTAATCTACTTGGCAATAACAAAATAGTGCCATGTACTCCAGACCTTAGCCGCTAGATGATGATAAACAATGATATAAGCCATTGAAAAAACAGTTGTCAACTAAAAGCTGAAAACGAATTGGGATGTACAGTAACTCCATTCGAAAACAAGTATGAGTTTTTTTTTTTTTTTTTTTTTTGGGTAATTGAAAACAACATGATTAGCAACTAAGGTATCATTATCAATAGTGGCTCCGTTCACTTCGCTTATTCAAGTTTAGAATTCGAGTTTTGCTACAGTAAAAAGCTCTCACAAACAATCACATCTAACTTTTTTGCTACAGTAAAAAGCTCTCACATAAAATCAAATCTCAACTCGAATTAAAAACTCGAATCAGCGAAGTGAACGGACCCAGTGTTTGTTTATAGACGTTAAATTTGGTTAAAATAGTTAATCAAAATATATACAAATCAGAAGTCAAAAAAACTAATCAACTAGTAAAGAAAAGAGTGTACTTATAGCGGAAAATGTTATTTTGTTCAGAATTGTATTTTAATTGTTAAATTGATTTTTTAACGGTTTAATTTAAAATTATAATTTTTTATATTACGCGTTGTAAGTTTTTAATTAAATATACATTGATTTGATTACTAAATAATTAGTTTAACAGTAAAAAAATAATAATTTTTATTAGTAGAAAAAAATAACATTTTCCACCCAAAATATTTCCTAAAAAAAATCATATAGTTCGAAATAATATCTTACCAAAAAAAGACCATCGAGAAGTTCTGGTGAGAGTTGCATAATCTACAGTTTCAGAGTTATATCTTCCCAATCAAAACCAGCCCCATCAATACCCGAATCATCACCCTTGGCATTAAAAGAAAATGCTGTGAAAGTGACAGTTGGAGATGCCTTAGTACTGATTTTTGAGCTGTGTGGGGCCCACGACGAAGCTTGCAAGTCTGCAACATAAGTGAAGAACACGCAGAGAAACAGAACTGAAAGTCAAGTTAATTATAAGCGCCGTTTAGTTAAGTCTTGTCTATTTTATTTATTTAAATTTAAAATTTAAGTTTTATTATAATAAAAATTTTTTAAAAAAATAATCACATTTAATTTTTTTATTATAATAAAAAATTTTCACATAAAATTATATCTCAATTTAAATTAAAAATTCAAATTAATAAATTAAATAGGTGATTTGAGTTTTTAATTTGAGTTGAGATGTGATTTTATATGAAAATTTTTTATTATAGTAAAAAAGTTAGATATAACTGTTTCTAAGAGTTTTTTTACTGTAGTAAAATTTAAATTTTAAACGCGAATCGATAAAATGAACGAGATAAAAACTAACAATAACATTGTTGTTCTTGTTCTCTATATAACATCCGAATAATTACGGTATGTTCATTTCACTTATTTAAATTTAAAATTTAAGTTTTATTATAGTAAAAAATTTTAAAAATAGTCACATTTAATTTTTTTACTATAATAAAAATTTCTCATATAAAATTATATTTCAATTCGAATTCAAAATTCAAATCAGCGAACTAAACAACCCCTATATAAATTATTAGCTTGATTAGAAAAAAATAATTATTGTCTCGTTCACTTTAACGATTTCAAGTTTTAATTCAAACTGAGATGTAATATTTTTTTAAAATTTTTTACTATAATAAAAAAATTAAATGATATTTTTTTAAAATTTTTTATTATAAAAATTTAAAATTAAAAATTTAAATTGGTGAAACGAGACTTATATATTATTAGCTGTATTTTAGCTCACTATTTCCCATCAGATCAATCAATCAATCTATTTGATCACATCTCATAGAATTTTCCTGTTTAAGAAATGCTAGACAAAAATTCCGCGCAGACAGGCTCTTATAGTGAAAGAAATTCCCTGTACGTCTTTTAACTGTTTGTTTCTTTTTTTTTTTTATAAAAAGAAAAAAAGAAAGAGAAGTGCAAAATTATTCTTTACAAATAGTCTTTTTTTTATTATTGACGTCTTAATCATAATTATTCTTCTATCATAACAGATCACTTTAGACAATATTGATTAAAAAGAAAAAGGGATAATATTGAACACATTAGACAATATTGTTTCGTGTTAATTTTTAAAGGTTAATTCTAGAAAAAAAAAATTATCCTTTTTTTTTTTTCCTTTACTTATGCACAAAAATTTAGGGTCTGTTTTTTTATCTAAAAAACTTAAAAAAATACAACTTAAATTTTAATTTTATTTAAATTTATATTTTTTTAAGTTTTAATTTTATTCAACTTTATTCAACTTTATTTAAATTATAACTTTAATTTAAGTTATAAATTAAATTCAATTTAAAAATTATACTCAAATTACATTTTAAAAGAACAGACCCTTATTGCCTTTAGATTGTTGTCTCAACACAAAAGCGACATGGCCATACCAACAGCCAGCTCAGCACAGAGCTCTTCAGTCCTGTTGAAACCATTCGCACATGATGCATGCCAAAGTACATAAAAAAAAAAAAAAAAAAAAAAAAAAAAAAAAAAAAAAAAAATTATTATCTGATAGCATTTATAAGTCTCTATTGAGTATAGGCGCCCTATTAATGTTATAAAATGATATTGGCTAAGAGCTCATTCCATCTTCTTTTTCTTCTTCTAACCTATAAATATACAAAGCTTTCTGTGGTTTTTCAGCATCGATCCTATTAACTTAAATACCCTGTGATGCCTCAACTTTTACATGTTACACCTCAATCTTTAATATACTACATGTGTAAAATCGATCGTGTTAAAAACAACTGTAAAAGAGCATAGGGGCTTTTTTTTGGTTGAGATATTCACTTGCAGGAATGGTCCATCTCTACTGCTCTAGGTAGTGACAGAGTCAGCTTTTTACTTTAATAATGATGTATATTAAATTTTTTTAAACAAATTATTTTAGTAAGGGCATATAAGAAAATATATTTATTTTAGTAGAGACATATTATTTTAGTGATGACTTAAGTATAAAATTTTAAAATTTTTAAAAATAATATTTTTTTCAAAAAAATTTGAGTGGAGGCGGCTGCCCCTACTCGTCGGAGCCACTGACTCTAGGAATCAGTTGAACTTGACATCATCGTTGAAGTAAACTGCGTAGCTGGAATTCTTTTATTTAAAAAAATAATGAAAGGATTAGTGCTTAACCAATAATTCACCCAAATTGCATCTTGGTAACTTTTGGGGCCAAGTGTGTGTGTGTGTGTGTGTGTGTGTGTGTGTGTGTGTGTGTGTGTGTGTGTGTGTGTGTGTGAGAGAGAGAGAGAGAGAGAGAGAGAGAGAGAGAGAGAGAGAGAGAGAGAGAGAGAGAGAGAGAGAGAGAGAGAGAGAGAGATTCATTTAATTCTAAACTGATTTCTAATTGGAAGTAGAATAAAAATGATCATGCAATTTAAGGTAATGGGGAAAGCAAATTGCATGCATTTCTTGCCTACTCTACTTTTTAAACGTTATTTCCCTCTTTCTTTTAAATGTGCATGCAAAGCATTGGAGTTGCATTGGCCTTAGATGTTAATTCATCTTCTGACTCTCACATAATGGGAAAATCAAGTGTGAAGAACCTGAAGAATTTGATGCAAAAATACTTGCACACCACATGGGATTGGGTATTGGACATTGGATAATTTGGATCCCAGGTCTGAATTTGGCCCTCCCTTCTCTTCAATTCATGGTTTATAGTGTTATACTTATATAAGATCAAAATTATACAGTTACATACTCAAATAACATATATTCTGACCCAATCACATTCTTTTAAAAAGAGCATTATGATTCTTAGGTAAACCATACATACTATGATTAAGTCCCACAAGATCAACTTTCCAGAGCAAAAAAAAAAAAAAAAAGCCCCCACAAGATCGCAATATACATAACTGCAAAATTCAAGCAGGACTTCAAGGCTTTCACCTCCTCTATTCACTCGATTACCATGCTTTTATTCTATTTCCTTGCTAACTAGAAGTATATATCTTGGTGAATGAGGCATCTACCAATAGCAAAAGATATTGACAGAAAAAGTACAAAAGAAAAATCTAAACATTGAAGAAAAAAAAAACACCTAAAAATTATCCTTTAACCGAATAAAGAAAAAAAAAATAAACACTAAAAAGTCTAAAAAATTACTGAAAATGTCAAACAGAGAGAGTCTAAGAGAGTATGACGCGGGCGGAACCCAATTGCCCCTTTGGGTTTGGCCCGCCGTGCATTATTTATAATGTCAATTCAATTGGAACACCAAACAGAGTAAAAGACGCTAAAAGATGTAAAGTTTATATTCTCTATTACTACTAAGAATAAAGTAATAATTTGGAAATACACTTCTAATCTCCTACACTAATCATTTTGAACAAAACTTAAGCATCAGATCTAGTGATAGTTTCAACAGAAACTATATATACAGAAATTGAGGAAAAGTTTGTTTGTGAACTAGCCAACCGCATTTAAGATAATATTAGACCTCAACGTTCAAGAGAGGTGTGAATTTTAAGATGTGCAACCGGAGACTCCTGTCAAAAACAGTCAGTTTCTGTTGTGTTGTAACTTTGGTAATGAAGACTTGAACACATAGAAATTACGCTTTCTTTAAAGCGTTATTTACCCCCTCTTCTCTTAAGATTGCTTAAGAATTTAAATAGTAAATCACTTTCAGAATATGACAAGTCTTTCAAAGTGTTTCTGCACTAAGCAAAAATGAAGAAAACACAAAGAATAGATAACATTGTTTACAAAAATGAAGATATCTTTTTATACACGTCACGTGTCACATTCGCATAAGTGTCAAGTGCACTTATACAGTCTCAATGCCCACACCTCGCACGTGCGTGCAAGCCACAAGAGACTCTCTTATTACCACTTCATCAACCTACTCACATATGGGTTGGCTTATAAAGTGTTACTCCACCCAATAGGTTTTCTACGTGGGACTTTAGCTATCAGATTTTTTATATTTACACTAGAACAATTCCAACATGTTGAAGATATGGTAGACCAAAATTCCACGCAGACAAACTCTGGAGATGAAAGAAAAATTCCCTGTTTGAAACGTCATGTTTCCGAATGACTTTTATCATATGTATGCACAAAACTGCCTTAATATTCAGACTTCAGATCGGATCGGATCCGATACTTGTTGCGTTAAAAGGCGCCTATCGTCCTTCTGACAGAACTCTTTCAGTCCACTGGCAACGCCCCAACATTATTATTTTAGAGAAACTCTGAAATTTTTATCATCTAAGGGCATTGCTTAAAGGACATGGGAAAGCTTTAAGTACAAAACTTTAAAATCACAACCGCCAAGATGGTGGCTGCCTAATGCCATTGTACTACTCGTGAAATCACAATCTCATTCTTTGATTTTTTTTTTTTTTTTTTTTTTTTTTTTTTGTTCTCATGTAGATAAATATATATATATATATATATATATGTATATATTGCTAGAATTGTGGAATTGGTCCAAATTCAAGGTTGATCAACGATAGAAGGTTTTGAGGGAGACATCATCACTAAAGGTAGCAAGCATGGCTCGATACCTTACATCAAAGTGTAAATTGGTGAATTAAATTGGCAGCAAAAAAATAAAATAAAAAGATGGTGATTTTTCACCTTATTATCTGCATTTTTTTTTTTTTTTTTTTTTTTTTTTTTTTTTTTACAGACGATGGCAAATTGGATTAAACTTTTTTTTTTTTTTTTTTGTAATAGTTTATGGCATCAGCTGTAAGAACTGGCATTGTTTTTGGACAATTTGTTTTCTCAATTAAAATACTTTCTTATTTATTTCTTTCATAAACTGATGAAATGAGGCGTTTCTTGGTATGGGGTGGCCTAGACTTGACAACATGCATCGTCTCACAAGAAACTCATCCATATAGCTGTAATTTTGAGGGGGGGGGCAAGAAAAAAAGAAAGGCCTTGTTCTTAATTAACCAAATAATTCACCCAAGTTGCACCTCAATATGAATTGCTTTGGGAGCCAAGCATATGAGAGAGAGAGAGAGAGAGAGAGAGAGAGAGAGAGAGAGAGAGAGAGAGAGAGAGGGAAATCACTATTTTGTGATGTCATGCTAAACCGTTTTCTAAGAAGATGAAGGAAAATAATCATGCAATTCTAGTTAATGGAGAGCCAAATTTCATGCTCTTCTTGCCTCTTTACTTTGTAAAGGTTCTCTTCCTCTTTTTTAAAATCTTACATGCAAAGCTTTTGGAGTTGCATCACCGAACACATAATTCACCTTAACATTTTATCATTTTCTCTCTCACTCCATTCCCCTACAATGGGAAGACCGCCTTGTTGTGATAAATCCAATGTGAAGAGAGGCCTATGGACAGCAGAAGAGGATGCAAGATTACTTGCGCATGTATCCAAACATGGGTTTGGGAATTGGACATCTGTTCCCATGAAAGCAGGTCTCTCTAGTTTATGTCATGGCCTATAGTAATTTTTTCATTTAAAAGTTAAATCTAAATCAACATATGCACACACACACACACACATATATATATATATATATATATGTGTGTGTGTGTGTGTGTGTGTGTGTGTGTATATGTATATCTAGTTATAATATATCAACTGAATTTTACAACGAGTTTGTCTGCAGGACTCAATAGATGCGGGAAGAGTTGCAGGCTTAGGTGGACTAATTACCTCAGGCCTGACCTCAACCATAATGACTTCACTCCTCAAGAAGAAGAGCACATTATTAACCTCCACCAAGCTATAGGAAGCAGGTTCAATAGCTACCTTTTTTTTTTTTTTTTGCCTGTTTAAAAGCGTTTTCGAAATGGTTTTGTTTTAAGTATGAACTTTGAACCAAAGCCATGCCCACAAATTATTAGTCCTTGAAAAGATCATAATAACATAAATTATCTTTCACTTTCATACCACTTTTCATGTACTGCAGGTGGTCTCTCATTGCAAAACAGCTACCTGGAAGAACAGACAATGATGTCAAGAACTACTGGAACACCAAGCTGAGGAAGAAGCTTTCCAAGATGGGAATTGACCCTATAACACACAAGCCTATTTCTCAGATCCTTTCAGAATATGGAAACATAAGCGGCCTTGTGAATTCTGGCCGCCTGCATATTGCCTCTCGGAACATGGACAACGTATTTGTTCCGAAGTCAGAGCCATCATCTATCATCACAGGTTTTCTTCCACCAACCAATATGATCACAAGGCCTGCAATTGAGCAATTCCCGGATTACGACTCTTTCTCTAGTTATAACCCTTCATTGGACTTCTTGAGTAAGTCCCAAGTAATCAATCGTGACATTGTCCAACCACACTTTTTCAATGAAGTAACCTCCTCTTGCTCATCATCATCATCTTCTTCTCATGTCTCTGACTTAATTAGCTCGCCACAATCTTTCACTTGCCAACAATCTCAAGCCCAAATATTCACACTTTCATCATCACCATCTTCTTCTTCTTCCCTTAATTGGGGCGAGTTTTTTCTCAAGCTCGAGGAAGAAACACAGGAAGGAGAACAAGAGGGTGAATTGCAGGGTCTCGTGTCATCAACAAACGCCGCGATTTTATCACAAAGTGAAACTCCAGCACAGAAGTTTAGAAGTGATCAATACAGTGCAAACAGAACGGTAGATGAGGAACTTGGTTCTCATAGTACGTGTGATTTTGAATCCACAATATTTGGAAGTCAAGTGAGCAACAAGATGGAAAATTCCTCCGCGGATTCATTCTTGGACACTCTCTTGGATCGAGACAGCAAATTGACGGCGGCCTTCCCTGAATTGTTGGACGGATCTTTTGGGTATTACTGCGCGTACTTGGACGACAGACACTTTCCAGCCTAGTAGAATTACGTAGAGTAGCTTGCTTCATAAAAACATTCCTACTTACAATTACTAGTTATTAGTCACAGGAAAAACAATAATTGCAATTGGCTTTATATCTTGTATCACAAGCAAGGCCAAAATGGTGACGGTAAAGATGCATGAAGATTGTTAGATTTTATGACTTTGGTAACTTCTCTTTAGTTTAAGTGCTATTGAACTCTGAATTTGGATGTTATCCTTGAAAAAATAGAATAAAAAAATGTGATTGGAGGTTAGGAATAATGGGATTCGTAAACGTTAGTATTTTAATTTTCTTAGTGAACCAAATTGGCAAGAAATATTTCTAATTGAGACGGAAACTTTTTTTTATTATATATAAATATACATGTAAAATATATATATATATATATATATATATATGGTGGATCCAAACAAATGGTTATCCTTATAGGAGCAAAGGATGAGAGAAGAACCGTAAAACTATGATGACATATATATTATTACCAACAAACTGGTCCTTTATTCTAGCTTCTAATGATAGGAATCCTGATATCCAAATCTAACGGCTAGGAACAAAAAACCTTTTATTTTTATTTTCTTTATGCTTTGAAGATGAAACTAATAAATCAAAAGCTTCAGACACAATCAAACCTGCCTCTACAGTTTCATTCAATCTATGAATCTCCTCCACTTATTATCAGATTTAGATGTTAACTAATCAATTCAAAACCAAAAAAGTCTTTTTTCCTTTAACAAACTGTGGGGCAAAGACCAACCACAGGCTCAGAAAGAACAATGCAACTTCAAAAACCAAAAAAGCCGTTCTGTTAGTTAGAATCAAGAGTTAAAAAAGGAGAGAAAACCTTTGAAAAAAAACAAAAAACAAGAAGAAACAGAGAAGAAGAATTCATTGATTAATATTGATGACTACACTGCAAAGATCGTCCGTTTCTTTTAGAAGACAGGGCTCGTCGGGTTGCATTTGGGACGATCGCCTTCAATTTAAGGCGTTAGAGTCTAAGACCTCTCATTCTACGTTCCTCCGAAACAAAAGAGAAGAGGAACCTCTCACAAATCTTCAGAGAAACCAAGAACGCAATTTCAACGAATCGAAGATGGTTAGTTCTCGATCGATCAGCTCCTCGTCGCATTCTAATGGTGATCAAAAGGTCCAGAGATGTTCTCTCTCCCTTCTCTTTGGGCGATGCATGGGGTCTCCTACAGCTTGATTTAAATCTTTCCCATCATATTCTCCATTTGTAAAAGTTCCATTTTCTCCCATCTCTTTAGCTTTTTTATTGCGAGAAATCCGAATGCGTGAATCTCAAATTGATGAATTTACATTATTAGTGCGTAATTCTGATTTAGATATTTGGCTTTGAGCTATTTCGTTCATGCTCTCTTTTGCATATTCTCAACCGTTTTCAATGACTCCTAATTCAAATCCAACGCCCATAAGTTTGATGATTATATCATTCAGACCATGTGAAACTACTTTCCCAAAAAAATTCGTGAGAATTGTATTGCGTTATTGGACTCTTTCATTGGTTTGTACTTGGCCTCTTTGGTTATTATAATTGCGTCATAACTATCTTTGAACTCAGCCATCTTTCAAAAACCAAGGGTTGCCTGGATTAACATGTCATTCCTAGTAAGGATATCATTCAATAAAGCTACTTTATGCAATTGTATGGGGTTATCTCACTTTGCAGTGGGACCTGCGAGGTGGGGCTCACTCATGAGATAACCTGACCAACCTATCGGATTGTGTAACATTTTTCTTTTTAATATTATGTTAAAACTTCTAATGTCGTAGTTCAGATAAAAATACGATTTTCATATGAGAAAAGAAAATGGGATAGATATAAGATTATGACGTGAAGTTTTTTTCCTCCTTGCTGGTCCCAGCCTTCTTTTTTAGGAAGGAGCTATGCCTCTGGCAATGTTTCATTACGCATTTACTTTGGTGAGACTTGGTCCAAGGTCTCATTTTCCAATAAAATTGTGAGCTGGGAGAAAGACTAAACCAATAAGCTCGAGCCAACCATATTCTATTTCTTCACGTGTAGGTTATTTAGACTCCGTTTATTTTACTAATTTAAATTTAAAATTTAAATTTTATTATAGTAAAAAACTCTTAAAAATAGTCACATCTAACATTTTACTACAATAAAAACTCTCATATAAAATCACATTTCAATTCAAATTAAAAATTCAAATCAGTAAAATAAACAGGTCCTTAATTGGTTAAAGCACAATGTGCCAGACATAAAGCAATAGAGAGTAGAGATCAAGTAAAACCATAACAGTCCAATGCGGCACAGGAATTGTCAAAACCTTCAGAATTTTTAATGACTTGTTGCAAAAAGATATTGACCAAGAATTACAACTCAAACTTTTCATTTCAATATTTTTTCTCACAAAAAAATTTTAAATTCAACTTTTTATTGCTATAGTATATTCTCTTACATAAGTCACTTTTCAATAACTCAACTTTTCAACTCAGTTCTGAACTTGTAAGTCACAAGAGAGACGTGCATAAAAATTCCCAGACTATAAAACACGCTTCTTTTTCAACCCAAACGAAGATCACATTACAAGAAATGATCACAAACCATTTTAATGGTTTGAACTATTTCTTTTCTCGTTGGCTGCATCACTCATGGAGAAATCTTGAGCATCATTTTGCTGAATTCTGATGACAAACAGAAACTTTCTTGTTTCTTATTTCACTTAATTTGGTTGTCATAACTGTACATTCGGATATTATGTACAAATGAATTTAAAAATACGATAAAATTGAAAGGACATAAAAAAAAAAATAAAAATAAAAGGCTGCCAAAATACAACCGAGGCACCATATAGGCTTAACAAGGCATCTTGTTTTTTCTCTTTATGGGGGAAAAAAAGGTTCAAAAAATTTTGAAGGTGATAAAACAGTTCTTCATAGATTGAAGAACCTCCCAGGAACAAGCAATTCCTGGATTACTAGGGTTCAACGACTCAAAATCCCAGTTGATGATGGTTAGTATAGTCTATCTTGTTCAGGCGTACACAGCACAACATATGCTCAGGTAGATCCTCTGCCTTGTTCCCCTATTTCAAAAGCACAAACATTATCAGATGTGGATCTCAAGGATGTCACGCAATGCTTCGGTGCCTGAATTGAAAAGTAGTCGTATACATTACCTGAATCGTTAAACCGAAGTCCAATATGGATAGCTTCAATCTGTCATGGAATGCCTCAAACCCTTTTCTTGAAATGTAGCTGAACCGGTGTATATCCAGATCGATCTCGAAGTAGTTTTCTCCCTGCAGGAAAATGAAAAAGTGTCCAAGTGAGATTATACCATCTCATTTCTCTCTGTATTTCTTTAGTGTTTTGAGTTAGATTGAACTATCAAGTGTTTGAAAAAAAAAAAAAAAAAAAAAAAAAAAAAAAAATCCTTCTTACCAAGTAAAACTCATGTTGAGGACGCGAAAGAATGGGTTTTTCGTTGTAAGCATTCATTAGCTTCTTCTCAGCTGTACTTAAATGAAGGTCCTCCAAATTTGCCGCTCGGCCCAGGATTTTCAATCTTTCTCTAAAGGGTGCAATGGTATCAACAGGAAAACCTCTAACTCTTTCCACTTCATCATTGATTAATCTCTGTCAAGGAAGAAAGCATGTAATACCCTCAGCAAACTGACAGATACCGATATCTTAAACACAAAAACAGGTTGTAAAGATACCATAAGAAAAAGAATACAGCAAAAATAGGAATAGACAACCATGGTTTCATCTTACGTTGATATTATCTCGGAAACTAGGTGGAAGATCTTTGGAATAACCTTCAGAAACATTAAAGTACATAACCAAACTCATTCCTTCTCCATCATTTTCTCCTTGAAATATAGAGGCAGAATATAATGGCACCTGCAGTTTAGAATGACATCTTTAAGCATTAAAAAAAGTCTAGAGAACTAAAGAAATCTGGTTCCAGGGAACAAATAAAACACAACCACTGTAAAGATAGTTTTGCAGCATTGTTCATCCAGCAATATGAACCTGAACATTTACAACAAGAATAGAAGGGACATCGCCAGATATATGCTGAGAAGGAAGTTCCACGAAACGAGCAATATGATCAATTTTCCTTGGGCATAAGAAAACATCAACGCCAAAAGGATAAAACGCTGCGCAGTTTGGAGCAAAGTCTTTCTTTTTATCCCTGTAGCCAAAGTAGAGTTGGGGCAACAACAAAATCAGGCAGTGACAACAGATTCTTTCATCTGTCCACATGACCGTGTGATTATAGCAAATTAAATCTTCAATAAGGATACAAAATGTCATCAGATCAGATAATCTCACCTAAAATAGTTTTTTCCTCTGACTTTAAACGTGCTTGGCTCAATTGGCAACCAGCAATCCAGCATTCTCTTGTCTATCGAGCAATGAGGAACCGTAGAACCTGCTTTTGGCCTTTGCCGAAGGACCTTGGGTGAAACTACGCACAGAGAAAACACGAAGATCATCAAATTGCTGGACATTTTTGTAGCCGAGTATGGAATAATTGAGGGGAAAAGTCATTAGTTGACTTTGAATGATTTCCCTAAAGTTTTGGGATAGGTGATTAGGCAGTTTCCCTCTTTTTTTTGATTTGTTTCCTTATTTATCTTGTTTCCTTTTATTTGTTGTTCTCTGGCTTATCTATATAATGAGGCCAGTGTACATGCCTAGGATTATGAATGATAGAACAATAGTTTCATTCTTCTAGCAGTGTTTTCTCCTCTAGTTACTATCTCCTCGGGTTCTTGTTATATGGTATCAGAGCCAGATTAAATCTGGACGTTCTTGAACTCCGAGTTGTAGATGGCAGTGTATAAGAGGGCTTTGACTGGAGCAAGCAGAGACGATGTCCCTAAGGAAAGTTCCAACACCTCGCGGACTACCTCCACAATTGCTCCCACTGCTATTTCTCAACCCACTTCCATGAACCCCGAAATTTCTAACCATATCTCTCTACAAATTACCACCCACAAATTAAATGGAAAGAATTTTCTTAAGTTGTCTCGTTCAGTGTTGATGGTTTTACGGGGAAGAGGAAGATTGGGCTATTTGGATGGTTCAATTTTGCAGCCCAAAATTGAAGACCCTTCTTATGCGAATTGGGAAGCTCAAAACTCCATGGTGATGGCGTGGTTGATTCACTCGATGGAAGACAACATTGCAGATACCTACATACTGTTTCCCACGGCAAAAAAAATCTGGGATGCTATAAACTTGGCCTATTCCGATTTAGAGAATGCCTCACAGATGTTCGAATTGAGAAACAATGTGAGAAATCTGAAACAGGGGTAGAGTGATGTTACACAATATTATCAGGAGTTGACAAGACTTTGGCAAGAATTGGATCTCTTCTCATCTCCATCTTGGAAAGACCCCGAAGATGCAGTCTTATATAGAAGGATGATATATGAAGACCGGATATATGATTTTCTTGTAGGACTTAATAAAGACTTGGATGAAGTCTGTGGCCGATTGCTAGGAATGAGACCTCTGCCCCAAATTGAAGAAATTTTCACTCTTTGTTAAGACCTAGGTTCAGAACTTGAGAATTCACACAGAAGTGAGAAATTGGAAAGAAACAATTGGATTGAATTGATTAAGACTTCAACTACCGAAGGAATTACAAGATATGGGGGTGTTCTAGCGACCCCTTGCACTCCCTAGAGCCTTAAGCTCGTCTATAACAATTACAGAAAAGTTGATTCAATGCCCTCCTACCCTCCTCTCTTTCTGTTTTTATTCCCTAGTCTCACTAACCGTTTCCCTCTACCCTTCTCCTCTTCCGAGGCCCTCTCAGGATCCGAGACATCACGCTCTTCACCCCGCAGTGAGCTCAACAGCTCCTTGCATCCCTTCCATGTTAGCACCTTTTTCTCCTCTAACCGTTTCCACCTCACTAGCCTCCACCTCATCCCTTGCTGCCACATCAACCCGAACTCTTCTCGGCCTTCTTCTAGCATAGGTGAAACGTAATGGGGGACTGGGGAACCCATTAGGTGCGTAGAGAAGAAACAAGAAAGAAAGTCATGCTTGGAGGAAATATGTAGAATTTAGAGAACTCTGCACTTGTTGTTTGTGAACGTGGACAAGAGAATCCGAGGGAAGGAAAAAATAATAAGTGGTGCGAACATTGCAAGAAACCTTATCATACCAAGGAGACTTGCTGGAAACTACATGGCAAACTAACCAACTATACACCTCAGAACCGTGGACGTGAAGGGATTTCAGGCAGCAGCCGACAAAACTGATGAAGAATTAATCACTCCAACCACTGCAGCACCAGTTTTCTCCAAGGAACAGCTGGAACAATTAAGACAGATAATGACACAATCATCTTCCCATTCATCATCTCTCTTGGCTCAAAGAGGTAAAGCATTAACTGTTTTTTATGACTTGGCAGAAAAAGAAGAACCATGGATTATTGACTCAGGAGCAACGGGCCACATGACTGGTTGTGGTAAACTTTACACTACATATATTCCCAGCGCTGGAAACCGCAAAGTGCAGATTGCCGATGAAACCTCCTCTGTGGTGGCCAGTACTGGGACTATAAGAATTGGACCTAGTGTCACGTTAAAAGGGGTTCTCCATGTGCCGAATCTAAGTTTTAATCTTTTGTCTATAAGTAAGCTAACCAAAGACTTAGACTATGAAGTAATTTTTCTACCGTCTGTTTGTATCTTTCAAGACCAAACTCTGGGCTAGATTCTTGGTGGTGAGTAACCTTCTGACTTTCTTTAACTTTTTGGTTCTTCCTGCGTGAATAGGTTATATCAAATGGTTGCAGACCATCCTCCTTAATTTTTTTATGTTCATGCATTATAGACTTTGGTGCTCTAAGGTTTTGAACTTGTGTAGGATTGTCAGGCTGTGAAGAATTATCTACTTGTTCTGTGATGGTGTGTGGTTGATCATAGCCAGGTGGTTTGAGTATGGGTAGATTTGACTGAACATTATCCAGAATTTTAGTGGAATTTTCTACGGTAGTGGTTGGGAAATTTTCAGGTTCTGTAACAGGTGGATCTGTCTGATTTAAGCCAGGAATATTTTCAAACTTTTTACCATGATTCTCTACTTCATTGGATGTTTCATTAAGACTAGAATCCATAGGTTAACGGTTTGTAATTTCTGGAGGAGCAAAATCCCAAAAAAATTCCCAAGACTTAAGGTCCAAAGATTCGGAGTTTGGAACTACAGGATATTTTGACTTCTCCCAAAAATTATCTTCCCATATTTTCTCCCCCTGAAGGAAATTTTTGGTAAACGCAAGTTGATCTTCAACGAAGGTGACATCCCTAGACACAAAGTACTTCCTCTTTTCTATGGAGTAGCACGTATAGCCCTTTTTAGTTGTAGAATACCCCAAAAAAATACATTTATGAGCTCTAGGGTCTAATTTCTCTCGGTTAGGATCAAGGTTATGAACAAAGACAACACAACCAAACACTTTTAACTCTAGAGAAGATGGAACACAAGCCTCTGGGTAGGATTTGTATAGGCATTCTATCGGTGTTTGAAATTTGAGAACTCGAGAGGGTACCCTATTTACCAAGTATGTTGCACCCAAAAACGCTTAGGAAGATTTGTTGTAAACAGTAATGACCAAGCAACTTCTAAAAGATGACGATTTTTTCTCTCGGCCACTCCATTTTGTTGTGGTGTATCAACACATGAGCTTTGATGGATAATTCCATTATTTCTCGCAAATTCCCCTAACATGGCATTGAAAAATTCGGTTCCATTATCAGTTCTCAAGAATTTAATATTCTCATCAAATTGTGTTTTAATCATTGCATGAAATTCTTTGAAAACATTCCCGGCTTCGGATTGTAGAAACCTATAACTGAAAATTCGAATAGGTGAAATGAACGAGGCCTGAATGATTTCCCTAAAATTTTGGGATAAGTGATTAGGCAGTTTTCCCTTTTTTTTATTTGTTTCTTTTTATTTATTGTTCCCTGGCTTATCTATATAAAGAGGCTGGTGTACATGCCTAGGATTATGAATGATAGAACAATAGTTTCATTCTTCTAGCAGTGTTTTCTCCTCTAGTTACTATCTCCTCGGGTTCTTGCTATAATTTTTATCCTTAAACCTTAGTACATTAAGCTCATTTGGTATAGCTTATGCTTATGCTCTTAGTGACATTTTCTTTGAAGAGCTTTATAAAATCATACAGACTCGTTAAAAGAGATTTTTCAATTGACTGAAACCTCTTTTGAAAAGTTATACAAACACTCCCACGAGAAATTTTAGACCCAGAAAGTCCAGCATCTTTCAGAAAGCAATGTCAAACATGCCCATTAAAGTTTCTCTGTTTGGAAAAATGCCTATGTAAAGGTAAAGCAAAATATACCTAATTGGAGATGAAAATAAGAAAAGCATTATTACTGATGTCACCGTTCCACATAATAAAAAACTTCATTGAAGTTCAATTACGCTAACTTAAGAAAACAGACAATGAAATCCCATTTAAACTAAAGAAGGATTAAATGCAATACTCACTTAATGCCATATCAGAGTGTTGCCCTTCCCTCCATTTAAAGGAAAGTTTTGAGGGCAATTTCCACTTAAAACTTGGATGACCTGGGCTTATTGGTCTTCTCTTGTCAATTGTGGAGGCTGTGGAAGCAAGAAAAGGCAAGCAATTATTCGGAAGAAGTCCGCAATGATCCAACGGCTGCGTAGTCCCGTCTTCTCCCATAACACTTTCTTCCGCACAAATAGTAGATGCTTCATCCATATTAATCGAACGAGACTCAATTCTCCCATTGTTCTTGTTTAACGTTTCCCTTGGTTTGTGATTCTCCTGTTGGTCAGAGGAAACGACAGCTTGAGTCTGAGTACTTTCACCAAGCTCCTTATTACGATAAAAGCCTCTTGGCGATGAAACACTCAATCTGGATGCGCTTTCGTTGCCATTAAAGGAGGAAAAATCTGCAAATGGTTAAAGATTCTGCAACTTCATAAATAAATTTTCAAAAAAAAAGGGCTAAAAATCATTTCTTTTATGTCGCCTAAAAACAGCATACCCTCGCGAACGCTGTAGAAATCATCGTCCAATTCGGATTCAACAACAGAAGTACAATCCACCCATGGCACGTCCGTACTTGCTCTAGCTGTTCCTGAATACAAGCAAGAACACGTACCAAAAACAACATGAATTTATTTTCCCCATTTCTAAAGTTCAAGTACCAAAAGAAGATGTAAGGTTCAAGTTCCTGACTTTGGTTAAAAAAAGAAAAATGGATCTCCGGAAATTAATGCATACAAGCCAATAACATTCATTCAAAAGTTCCTAAATTAATGTTTCCAGCAAAAAAAAAAAAAAAAAAAAAAAAGAATCCTAAATTAATGAAGACAAACTCATCTTCATCAAAGAGCTAATTTACTTCTTAAAAAAGAAATCGGATCAACAAAAGAAAAAAGGATTAGTGAAAAAACGAACCTTGAAGTGCAGGATTAGGGTAAGATCGATCCAGGGACGAAACGCGCCTCTGAAGAGTTCTTCTTCTGCGGTACTTCTTCTTCTTCGACAAATCCAATCTCCTTCCCACGCACTCTTTGGGTCTCGAAACACAAGCTCCCATCTCTCTCTCTCTCTCTCTCTCTCTCTCTAAAATTCTCTTTTTCTTCTTCTTATTCTCCTTCTCGTCCTCAAAATTCTATTTAACTCCCTCTCTTTCTCTCTCTAAAATTCTCTTTTTCTTCTTCTTCTTCTTCTCCTCTTCCTCAACATTCTACTTTAAAAAACTCTCTCTCAGTCCACAAGAGCTGCTTCGTCTTTATCACACTTCCATAATCATTAAACAATAAATAAATAAAAACTGATAATTGATCAATTTATTTACCCACCATAAGAAAAGAAAAAAGAAATCGGTAATTTTAATCTAAAAATTGAGAGGAGAATATAATTATTCGGAATCGATGATACTCTCGGCTTCGAAACTCGGCAAAGTCATGCGTTTTTGGAAAAGTCAAAAACACAGCGCAGTTAATCTTGATTAATTTGTAACACGGGATCCGTAATCAACCGTTTAGCACTTGGTATGGGCCCACGCGCTATTAATTGTTAGAACGGACGGTCATAAGAGCGCGTTTGATCATAGCACCTGCAAAGAGGCGCGTGGGGTGAGATGCTTAAGAACCTAACATCGTGTCCGAGGACAGACTACCGTGCACGATGTCGTTCAATGTTTGAGTGTCAGTTCTCAGCACGTGTCCGAGATCTTAGCTGTTGGTAGCACGTGTTTTTATAATTTCTTCCACAAACTTCTATGTACGAGCAGGTGTCTTTAATTTTACCCATCTTCTTAATCATTATCAATGATTATTTATTATTTATTTTTTAAAATCTTCACTTGCTAAATGGGCCTGGAAATGGGCCTCGGACCATATTATTGGGCTTTAATTGTAGTCCAGCTAAGAGCTATAAGGCCCCTCTCCTCCCCTAGAAGAAAAAATAGAAAATTATACTTTTATTCTTGTATTTTATAAATATTTTTTATTAGTATAATTATTTAATGAAAAAAATTATGAATCAACAACTAAAATAAAAAATAAAAATTTGTCAAGATTATCCGCAGCTAAATGGAGTGAAGGATGAGCTAATGTTTGAGCTTTGGCAATGGCGGTTTCTTCGTTTCCATCTCTTTACTCGCTGAAAATCAATAATTGTAAAAAACAGGGATTATCTTCTTCTAGTGTTCCTATCTTTAATGTCCGCGCCAGACCAAGCAGAAGACCAAAGCCATCGACCATTATCGTCTTCTCTTACAGTACATTCTTGAACTCAATTACTTGGTTTCAAATTTCGCTTTTTCATGGCGAAAATAATTCATTTCTGTGGTTAATTTGCAGAAAAATCAGGTAATGGAGCGGTGAGCGAAGAGGCGAAGAGAGTATTACGAGAGCGATACGGTTTCAACCCCAACGAACTCTTATCCGATGAACCTTTTCCGAAGGTCATTCTTAATCTCTCTGTCTCTTGATTTTCTTGTTGTTTAAGCTTAAAAATTAGTTAATGTGGAATTTCAGACCGGAAGGAGAAAGCAACTGAAAAATACGGGAAATGGCAAGCAAGACGGAGTAGAAGAGGATCCAAAGCCGCCTCGAACTACTCATAAACTTCTTCAGGTTATTTTTCTGATTATGTATATTTAGAGTAAAATCTTTCGAATTATAGATTTTTCATTGTGAATGAAAATGTCAAACGAAGCCAAATGTAGGTGCTTGGAGGAAAGGCTCGGAGAAAGAAGTTGCTGTCTCCAAAGGGCATGGATGTACGGCCAATGATGGAGGTTGTCAAAGGTGCTGCTTTTGATATATTACAGGTAAAGGCTGTGCGTTTGTTCAAAATTTTCAGTGAAAAAAAGGGGTTCTTAATCTATTGGTTTTGTTCACATTCTGATTATTCTATTTGCTTGCCAAATTATTATTCTTATTAAAAAAACCAAGGTCTATTTACTTGTCAATAATCTATGTTAACCTATTTTTAGGCTGCTGGTGGTAATCCTACATCTTTAAGGCCCGGCCGCTGGTTAGACTTGTACAGTGGTACTGGATCTGTGGGGATTGAAGCCATTAGCCGTGGATGTTCTCAGGTACATTAGATAAAGTTTTCAATTTATGTTCTTCACTTTTATATGGTTTGTCCTTTGCATAATCTGTACTTTGATTTGTTTGCTATGGCGTTGACATGCAAAATTTTCAGGTGCATTTTGTAGAGATGGATCCGTGGGTTGTCTCAAATGTACTGCGTCCAAACTTGGAATGGACAGGGTTTCTTGATGCTTCAGTTATACACAGTGTTCGTGTTGAAAACTTTTTAGAACGTTCAGAGCGATTTCTTGGTACATTCATGCCTCTTTTGGTCAACTTTCTGTCCCTACCACCCTTCTTTGCATGTAAAGAATCATCCTGTCAAATGATATTTCTACAGGATTTTGATTTGAGTTCTAGTGAGTCATAACTATCAAGTTTTCTGTAGATGGTAGATTAGTATTATTTTTTCGATAAATTTGGAGTAAGAGGCATGCTTTCTTATGTTTGATAAGAAGAAGAAACAATTGTTCAGATATTCAGATCGGTCAATTAATATCACTTCCGTTACATTTCACAACATCTACAGATTAAAGGTATGATTATGTGCAGGTGAAGGTGAACCATTTGATTACATTAGTGTTACCCCTCCATATACACAAGTTGACTATGAGATACTGATGCGCCAGATTTCAAATTCTGCCTTTGTTGGAGAGGATACCTTTATTGTAAGCGTGGTTTCTTATTCTCTGCTAATTTGCTGAATGCGTATATTTAAACTAGTCTTTCGTTCTAACATCTAAATCTTTTTTGTGATCTGAAGGTAGTGGAGTACCCACTAAGAACAGATATGTTGGATTCCTGCGGCTGCCTGATTAAGGTAATTGGAACAACCAGCAGTTTTCCTTCCACAATAACACTAAAAATTAGTATCTATAACTAATGACTTAAATCTTTGGAATGCGTCGTGGATATTAAACTCAAAAGGTTTTATACAAGATGGGAAGGGGAGTTGAGTTACATGCTATTTAATCTAAAGTAACTAGAGATGTGGATTTTATGGTGCAAAATAATCATGCTGAATACCATGAATGTTTTGTTTGTTTATAGGTGCTTAACTTGTAATGTGGAATTGCAGATAACTGATCGACGATTCGGCCGTACCCACTTGGCAATTTATGGTCCCAAATGGGCTAAGAAGAAGAGAAAATCAGAGAAGTTGCTGGGCAAGATAGCAGTGCGACTTTCATAGGAGTCTGCAGGTTGATAGTCAAAACTGTCACCATATAAATAGTCACCTAATCCACTATCATTCCAACTACTTTGCTGTCCGCAACCGTCTCATGGTAAATCGATTTCACGGGCCTTAGCCACCAAGTTTGCATATTTCTTTTGTTGCACATTATTACGACTGAATTAAAATGTTGAATTCTGATGTTGCAGGTAAAAGTCCTAATTGCCGATTTGAACACCGAGGATGTTGGACCGTTTCAAGTGCTAGATGATCGCGTCTGGTTTCTTTAGTTTTTATAGAAAGTGCAAAGCAGCAAGACATTAAAAGCCTAATTTTGTGTGTATAGAAATTGATTGTCTACTTTTAGTTGAGAGTTTGGATGTAGCTTGTAGAAGAATAGCTTCCCTCCGCAAGCTCTAGTTCTAGAAAAAGTTGATTTGCACCTTTGATTATGAAGACTTTGTTGCAATTTCCAAGGTACATATATGAATGCCAATTTTCCTTGGGCATTACAAGAGATCCCATTTTTGTTCTCAAGTTAGGAAATGATGCAATAGCAGACACCCGTCAAGATTAATGGTATACTTATCTTAAGTTTTATTTAAAGTCATGAATGATAAAACTCGAGGCACAAGACAAGATATCCTATAAAATTGGTTCTTTATGAATGGAAACCTAAAAAGAAAAGTGACAGCTTCACCATATGTGAAGCTTAACAGTAGAAAAATATGGATGTAATTTAAGGGTTCAATCTGAACAGCTCCAATATCCAACAGTTCAATCGTATATACAACTATTTGGGATTGAACCTTACTCTCTTTGGAGCCAACCTAAGGGGAAAGAAGTTTGTTTGTAACTGGAGAAAGTCCAAGTAATGCCCGCTTAGGATGAACACACGTTGCAACTCTTCCGACAATTACCAGGGAAACCCTCAGAACCCACCATATAAACAGGGTTCTTTGCACATTCACCGGCCTTAGCCCATAAAGGGCAGTTATCATTATCATCCGTGCATTCATCACTGCTTGATCGCTTCACTGGCTTGTCAAAGGACCTAACGTGAATCCACTTGGTGGCAGACCACTTCTCACCCTCAATCACAGGGCAGCTACCATGCAAGCTATTTGTGTCGGTAGTAGCATCGAGATGAAGGCTGAAGAACAGCAAGGCATCTCCCTTGTATGGTCTCACTACAAGAAGATGAAACGGAAATTTTCAGATACTCCCAACACAAACGTGAGAGGGCATTGATGTGGACAGAGCAAACTGGATACGTACAAAATAAATGCCGTGTTTGGAATTGTTTTTGTTTTTATTTTTCATGCTTTCCAAGAAAAAAAAAAATGAAAACGATTCCAAAACGGCGTTTGGCACAATTAAAGATAAAAAAGGGAAATGAAAATGATTTTTTAATTTAATGTAAAATGAGAAAAATAAAAAATGACTTTTAGTCGTTTTTCATTTTTTGTTTTCGTTTTCTCCTCTCTCGTGCAGAGAGAGAGAGAGAGAGAGAGAGAGAGACATTAATAGGTTTTTTTATATTGAAAACGATCTCTTAATAAAACTACCAAATGCATTTTTAAAAATAATTTTTGTCTGAGATTGAAAACGTTTTCATTTTCATTTCCATTTTCATACAAAAAACAAAGTCATTTTAAAACAAGTTCCAAACGCGTCTAAAAGGTAATTGTCAAATTAAAATGACAAATGGTTATTAGCCATGCTGCCTGTTTAAACAGAAATTGAGCAATTTTAACGGAAAAGAATGTGCTAGGTCGTAGACCATGATATTGTCTCAGATCCATGCTAAAAGCAGCAGCTGGGAATCACAATAGTAAGGTAAAGTGAAAAACAACGCAAGGGGATGAGACGCCCAAGAAAATTCATTCAATCTCATGAAACTGAAAATGGCATATAGCATTATCTAACTTGCGAGAGGAAAAGACCAAATGGTTAGAAGGATTAAAAGAATAGTGAGTGCTTGAACTTTCAAATTTTTAAAGGCTAGTAACACTTGCATACAAAATTCACCACTCTGTTCATGCGTAGTGTGCTAAGATACATGAAGTTGAAGACAGTTCTCTGGGTTAGCTAACAAATATATAACAAGATAACAGTAGATTTGAACACATCACAAACTCTTACCTGCATAGCCACTTTTAGCACAATCTGACCAATTAGCACCTTTTCGTTGAGACATTTTTTGCTGCAGACACAACAAAAGAAAAACAAAAACGTATTGATATAGGACGAGAAGGAATTAGAAATAAACAACATGAATTTCAGTACTGCAAGAAGCTCATCATCAGGCATCACCTCTGCATTGGGAAAGATCGTTTCCCCGCCGTTCTCAACGTTTGACAAATACATCAAGACCGTGGCAACCCGGTGGCCACCCAACTCTTGATTCGCCTTGTCATGGAAATAATCAAAATGGGGTTCATACTTCTCACCATGCTCATAGTGCAGTATCTGCATGGACTCACCGTTTTCTGATAAAGAAAAACCATATTCAATTTAGACTAAAAAGAAATCACTTTTAACATCTCAAGAGATCATAACAACCAATACCTACCCTCTGGAAGAAAAGTCCATGCAGCAATTCTGGCCTCAATGTCAGCAACTACTTGATCCTTTAAAATTAATAAAAAACACAAAGTAATAAGTTCTCGAAGATCACACGTTTAGAAGAATCAATGACATGAACAAACAATTTTCAACAAGTTACTATATAATCTGACGGTTAAAAACAGTATCCTACCAATAACATGCTTTTTCACACCCACCACCGAATCCAAAAAAAAAAAAAAAAAAAACAGGTTTGGGTTTTGTTACCTGACCCTTCTGGAGGAACATTCCAGAGCTGGTACGTACTTCGCTCATAATACTCTTACCAGAGTCGTTATCGGCCACCATTGACTTTTCTAGCTTATCCTTAGCCTATAAACCCAAATCCATATTCCATATCAATTCCATGCATAAACCAAAAATCTAATCTTGAATCACACATAACATTCTTCTTTTAATAACAAACGAAAAAAAAATGTATATTTACCAGAGCGATTAGGTGGTCACACTCCTCCTCAGATAGAAATCCCTTGTAAAGAAAAGCCCTGCGGAGTTTTAATTATTATATTAAAATTAATCAAAAAAATTAAAGAAACCGACATTAAGAAATAAAAAAATAAATAAAAGAACAAGAAAATAAACAAACAAACCTGGGATGCCATGAAAGCTGAGTGACCCGAGTTGGATCGAAGGTTACAGAAGAAGCGCCGGTCTTCAATCTAAGCACAGATTCCTCACTGCGTATACAGAAAAACTCAGACAAATTATTCAAAAAAATTACAGGAAAAAAAAATCAAAAGAAGATGAAGAGAAGGGAATAGTCTGACGTTTTCTTTTCTGAGAGCCATTTTGGGACTCGAACGGAGGAGAATGAGAGATCGGGGAAGAAGCAGAGAAAACAGAGAGAAAGTGCAAGAAAATATCGAGAATCCATGAACAAATTTCGGTGCTTGGTATGCCCACGGAATCTAAGCACAATGGGACCGAATAACCGAATCGAATTGTTGGATTTGGTGTGATTTGGGCATGTTCCAGAGCTCGAGAGAAGGGGTCTTCAAATAGAAAAAAGAAAAAAAAGAAAAAAATAATGCTGGGCTTACTTTTCTTTTTTCTTTTTTTTTTTGAGACGTATTTAATGGAGAAAATTAAATCAGAGCCTTTTCCACGCTACTGCGTAAGAGACGACTTTATTTATTTATTTATTTATTTTGTCAAACGACTTTTTAATTATGTGTTTACTTCATAGCCTCAGTAGTTTTTGTTTTTCAACCTAAATCAGTGGGCGCCCGCGACCCTTCGGCCTTGGGTTTTTGGTTTGTGAAGTTCTGGAAGATTCTCTCGTCTTATCGTTTCCATTGTTGTTTCCCACACATTGCTTTATATTTTCTGTGTTTTCAAGTTTAAATTTCAGGTAATTTTTGTGTTATTGATACAAGAATTATTAACGTTGTGATGATTTAAGTTTTGAATTTGATAAATATAAGTTAGAGATTAAAATTTTCAAAAATATATTTTAAAAATCAATCCAAAAAATATATTTTAAAAATACTTAATCAAAAATGAAAATAATTAATTACAAAAACTCCTCATGCACTTTATCCTTTTATAACACTCCGTCTTCTAATTTTTAAAATGCAACATTTATTCTTCTTAAACAATAAAACGTTAACAAAATTACCTCATGCGTTAACAAATTTAATAATTTTTAACACGTTTCGCATTAATAACAGTTGTTGTTAACAATTTAAAGCACAATTATTATTTTATCCAGGCACTGTAATTTTTTAGTCTAATTTATATATGATATAATAAAAAAAACAAAATAAATCTTATTCACTCTTAATGACCATAATAAGTGCCCCGCCTCACAAACATGATTCATTTAAAAAAAAAAAAAAAATGGTTTTTTCTTTTATTTGCTATATTAACTTAAAAAAAGTTCAAAACAACTTCATAAACTTTTAATTCTATAAAAAAAATCATAAATTTTTAATTTAAATTCAATTAAGGATGGATATTCCGTATTTAAAAGTCTAAAATTAGTTTTAAATTTAGATTAAATTTCAAACCATAAAATTACTAAAATATCTTTAAAATAATTAATTAAATGTTAATTTTTGTTAAAATTTTATTATTTAAGGGGAATTGATGTTTTAAAATTAGGTGAGTAAAATATCATAAGAGTCATAATTAAGAATAAATTTCTATAATTAATCTAAAATAAAAATACAAAAAAATTAAAGGATCGTATCGTCGTAATATTTGTTCGCATTGGTTTTAGTGCACATTCACAATAAGAGAAAATTCCTAGTAAAATCAATAAAAAGCAATAACGAAAATAACACCCCAAATCCCTTATCAACAATACCACTTAATTAGCAGATGTTGAGGTGGCTTCGCATTTAATGCAATTTTTTAAGATGCGAGGGACGTTTTCATTGTTAGAGTCGATGAATCAACAAAAAACGTTTCCAACAAGCTAATCCTACCTTAAAAGCAAATCGTTTTCATTTTTCAACTAAATTAATTGATAAAAATAAGTAGAATTGAGGTAGAAGCCTATTATCTTTAAACTTCAACGGAGAGTTAAGTTGTCGATTTGAACTAAATGTTCACTTTTTAAACTCAAATGAAATAGTCTTGACAAAATTGTAAATTTGAGCCGAACGCAACAAATCAATCTAATCTCTTGGCTATTAACCTAGGCTAGGTCTGGGCCAACCTCCAAACTGAGTTGAGTCGAGGTTTACAATCTGAAAGTTTAATCAAATTAACTCAACTTAGTTCAAAACACTTTTAAAAAAAAAATAAACATACTTTTTAAAATTTCAGACCAGCGGCCTAGCCCTAAATCTTAGCTGATCCTTCCCTTTAGGACCGAGCCAAGTCAGGCACCTCAAACTTTCATCTCTAATCATGACCTTTTTTCCTCATGTACTCCATATATTATTTATCACATGTTTTGTATTATTGTACAGTATCCTTATTCCTAATCCATGTCTCAAAGCATATTATTAAACTTTTATTTTTGATAAATGCCTTATTGTTTGTCAGTATGAAAATTAAAGTCACAAGTTGTTAACAACCACCATAAGTTTTATAGTAATCATTAGCAACCAACGACTTTCACAACTCTTTTAATCGCCGCAGGCTTAGGTTTGTCCACAATGCCGTCGTTCACCGCGAGCGCCCGGTACTTGTCCTTCCTGGTGAAGCCGGTGCACTCGTACGACAAGCTCGCGGCTATCAGCCTCTGCACGTAATTCGCAACCTCGTACTGCGCCTTCTTCCCGGCCCCACACGTCATCTCGTACGGCAACTTCTCCAAGAATATCACCTCGTACACCGGGCTAGGGTTCATGAAGAAGTAGAACGGGTCCATCCCCTTCCACCCCCTCACTGTTGTCCCATGGAATATCCCCATCCTGCTCGCCATCGCCACCGGGACGAGCTCGTCCGTCAGCTCCGCGAACAGCGCCGAGAATCTCAGCAGGAACGGCTCGCGACACGTGGTACCCTCTGGGCATATAACCAGGTCCCCTTCTTCTAGAAGCTTCTTTATCATGGCGGCGTCGGTGTCTCGGTCGCGGCTCAGCCGAACAGTCGTTATTGGAGATATGATTTCGGAGAGCCGTGAGAGGGAGCACGTGACGGCGGGATTGGACGGCCTAGAGCCACCGAGAGGAAGACTGGGTCGAGGAGGGTCCGGTGGGAGCAGATGAAGAGGACTCCACTCCGGCCCGTGGATTTCTGGGCCTGGGGAGGTGGGCTTCCTTTTATATGGACCCGGACGCCTAAGGCCCAAAAGGCGTAGTACACGATCGGCATCGGGAGTAAAGAACCAGCGGCGATTCGCAAGCAAGCTAACAAAAACCCGATCGGAATCCAGAGAATGATGAGTAGAGCCATAAACGGCGTTGGTTTTTGAACCAAACGGCCGTCGTGGAAAACTACGGGTTTCGGAAGCTTCTCGTGGCTTACGGGCTTGAGTTCGGGATTTGGAGTAACGACGTAGCTCTCTTTGCACAATGACATGAACGGAAAATCGGTTCTCCGGTCGCCAATTCCAATATCTGGAGGCGGCGCATGGGAAAACGCTTTGCGGAGCGCTTGAGCCTTGTTTTTCCCGACCAGAACTCCGGGAGTTTTAACCAAACCAGTGGCTCTACCTCTGTAAACATGTATCTCCGTTCCGAGAACCATGTCGGCGCCTAAATAGTCTTTCAGAAATGACTCCACCATGATCTTGGGGTTCGCCGTCAAAACGCAGCGTTTCCCACACGAGGAGAAGACCCGCCACGTGTCGGGATGCAAGTCGCCGGAGTAGAACTTCGGGAGGACGGCGCGGGCGACCGATTCGATGTCGGAGGCTCGCAATCCGGCGAAGGTGGCGAAGATGAGGACGCGGATTCCGGCGGATTCGGAGATGAGGTAATAGAGGATTCCGACGACCGGAGAGGCCAAGAGCAGGAGGAGGAGCCGGAGAACTCCTCCGACTTCGAACGCGACGAGAGCAAAGTAAGGAAACGAGCTTCGTCCGGTGAGCAACGTGCCGTCCATGTCGGCCACGACGGTGTCGTTTTCGCGGCCGATGGATTTGCATTCGTCGATGGTTGGGAACGTTAGGGGAGAGTAATGCAGCTTTTCTGCCATTGTTACGTAAATAATGATATTATAATTCTAGTGATTAGTGTTGTTAAGCAGTTAGTATTTATTTAATTGGGGTCTCATTTATATAAACTTTTTCAAAGTTAGAGACTGTTAGAGGCGTAGAAAGGACAGATGTATGTTGTTTTGGTTTTTAAGACCAAATTGGTAGTAGAGATTTCCCGATTATTTATATGGTGGTCCTCCAACAACCGAACAAATTTAATTCTTTGGATTAATCGATAAGACTTTTTTATTGTTTATTTAAGGCATTAGTAATGTGGGGATGATATGAACAAGAGGAGGAATCATTTGCACGTAAGCTAATTGCGGAGTAGTAGAGAACTATTTTTTTTTTTTTTTTTTTTTTTTTTCACATGTGGCGAGTGATTGGTGTTATAGCCTAAAAAGTAAATATCAATTTGGAAGTCCTTTTGGTTTTGATTGATGATTTGATAATTTATTCCTTTCTTTATTTCTCTATTACAAATAGCCGATATATTTTTCATTTAAAAAAAACACACACACACAAAATATGTACAAAACATATATATATATATATATATATATATATACATTTTTTTTTGGTCCGACGGGGATAGTAATAGAGACAAGCAAGGAATCATGAACAATGAGTCTCTTAGGTCTTGTTCGTGGATTTGAGTTAATATATAATTTTATATGAGAACTTTTTATTATAGTAAAAAAAATTAGATGACTTTTTGTAAGAATTTTTAACTGTAACAAAACTTAAATTAAAAATTCTAATTAGTAAAATAAACAAGACCTTAATAACATGTACTTAAAAGAAATATTTCACTTGAAGAGATCCTTTGAAATATCTGAGGAAGTAACTCACCGACAATTAGGTAATAAGTAAAAGTCAGCATACTAATTTTTTTATTATTATTATTATTATCACTACGGTCTTTAAATTTTAAGGTCATTCTCAATTTACCCTTTAAATTTTAAAAACTCTCATTTTACCCTCTGAACTTTGTAATACTTTCACTTAACCACTTACATTACAATTTCTATTAAAATCATACCCAAAAAAAAGAGATTAAGTGTTGCCACGTGATTCTTATATATTTATTTTTAGTAGAAATTCAAACAAAAATATCACGCAATTGCATTATTTTCTTTTTTTATTATTTTTTAATAAAAATTACAATAAAAAGAGATTAATTGTGAACAATTTAAAATTCATGAGATAAAAAAGAGAATTTTTAAAATTTAGATAGTAAATTGAGAATGATCTCAGGGGCGTCCATAATAATATTTTTTTAAATGTTTGTGAAAACTTGTAATATTAATATATTCTCCAATGAGTTTGGTAAACCCATGTGTTTGGTCACTCGTTGTGGTAGAATCATCTTCTTGCTTTGACTTTTGACTATCGTGGTTTAATTAACTTCGTTACAAGCCTTTTTCAGTGCTTATATGAATACGTGATGCAATGGCTAAGTGAGTGCACTAAAAACTCAAATTAGTAAATCAAATAAGTTTTAAGACTTCATTTAATTTACTGATTTGAGTTTTTAATTTGAATTTAAATGTGATTTTATACAATAACTCTTAACTGTAATAAAAAAAATTAAATATGATTATTTTTAAAAATATTTAATTATAATAAAATTAAATTAAAAATTTAAATCAATAAAATGAACGAATTCTACTCATAATATGTAGCATAAACTCGTCCATCGTTGATACTGTCACTGAAATGATGGCAAATCAAAGTAAAAAATTCTATGCCTAACTTAGCTTGGGGCCCATGTACTGCGTTTTCCTTTTATTGGAAATCAGCTGTGTCCTCACATCTTGTTCAGTGGTCATTTAACAATTTATTAAAATTGCGAGTGGAACAAAAAAAAAAAACCTCACTTATACTTTCATTAACTAACAATAAAAAAAGTATAAAGTGACATCAATCCAATCCACAGTCCACAGATAACATCACTTGAGAACAATGAAAATGGGTCTCTAGATGCTAGGTGAAAGATCATGACCATGATAAGTCAAGTCTTTTTCCGCTATATTCACTTCGTTTAAGAGGGTTTTACAGAGTTGAAAACGCAAGAGAAGAGCTGTGGCAAAAGAAGGTGGTGGAAAATAGAAAATTGTATCGATAAAATATTTTTAATACCCTATAGTATAATTTTTTTTTTTTTTTTTAAAAGGCAATCGACATTGTTTCTTCTATTACTTCTCCTTCCCCTTCCTCTTCATGATACGATCACACGTGAAGCAGCTCACGAAATTCTGTAGGTAGGTTATTATGAGATCCAATGAGTTGAGCACCCATAGTCCATAATCGATCTTGGGATTTTGGAATGGGGTCTTATGATCTGATCCGATTCTAATTCCATGGAACCCTTGAGATTTTTATGACTATTATAGACTTTTATCTTATTTCCGATCTCTCTTTTAAAAATTAAAAAATATTAGTGTAATTTTTTCGATCACTCTTTTTGTAACTTTTTACATTTTAAAATTGATAATTTAACATGAAATAATGCTAATGATACCAACGCTTATTCTAAAATTTTTTATCAGATTTAAAACCACAACATATGTAAAATCATTTGATTATTGAAAATGACAGGAACATTGATTCTATCGTCTACTCTTTAAATGCAATTGAATGAAAAAAAAAAAAAAAAAAAAAAAAAAAAAAAAAAACAGCGTGCTTTTTAATTTTTCCTCCTTTTAGGCTAAAAATTGGCTGAGTTTCCTTTGATTTGCCAGCATGTTGTCTAGGATTGTACTCTGATTGATCACAGAAGTAATGAATGAAGCAAAAGAAGCATGGAGCTGAAGAGAATTAGCAGATAAATTAGTGTCATTCTAATATATTCCTTGGGGACTCAAGCACCAGTCTCTCTACTTTTTGTTCAGTAAAAGAGCACCATGATTAAAGTCTCATTTGTAAGAAAAGCCTGCGGTTGCAGAGGAACAAAGGACCACTTTTGGACAAACCGAGACCACAGTTAAAAAAGGGAATTTGAAAAAAAACAGAAGACCAACACGACAGAGAACGGGACAACATATTTGTTGCTAAAAAGCATCCTCAGTCCCCATCAAAGTTAGAACTTTTCTGTGTCGTGTCTAGTTCAAAGTTTCCTTTTCCAAAAGCTCATTTCCAGGTTTCAGACAAAGCTCACGCAAAAGGGCGTATCTGAAAAGTGCTTGGAACCTACACTAGAGGCCCACATTAAAAAAAAAAAAAAAAAAAAAAGAAAAAAAAACCCTCCGTCCTTGAAGAACTCATAACAGTTAGAGCATGCAAAACAAATGGCAATGAGTCAGAATAAGATTCAATTTGATTAGGGAAAAAAAAAAACAGAGAAGAAGGTGATTCACTGAGATGTGAATACATTCAAGAATAACAACCACTTGTATTTATCATTAGAAAAATTCAAACTCCAAGTATAGACCTGATGATCTATCCGAGTCTGAAGCTGACTTGTTATTTGGAGGCGCTGTTGACTTGAATGTGTGATTTAACAATGCTAGATCAATTGGTTTCGGAATCTCCGGAGGGTGAGTACTACGTATTAGAGCCCAATTAACACTTTCAAAGAAAGGATGCTGCTTAATTTCAGTGGCACCTCTCTTAAATCCTAATCGCTTTTGAGGGTCCTTTACAAGTAGACCCCGGATAAGATCCTTAGCAGCGAAACTAGCATTCGATCCTTCGGGGAATTTGAGGGACTGTCCCACAACGTTAAGTAGTGTCACTCGGTTTCCATTGCCTTTGAAGGGTGTCCTGCCATGAATCAACTCATACAGGAAAATGCCAAAGGTCCACCAATCAACAGCACTGCCATGGCCGTCCCCTCTTATGATCTCGGGAGCTAAATATTCATGAGTTCCGACGAAGGACATGGACCGCGCGTTCGTTGGCTCAGCAATAAGTACAGGGAGTGAATCCAAATTCGTCGAGCTTGTTTTTTCAATTTTCGCCTTGGCTGTTTTAGAGCTTAAAAATCGCGGCTTGAAACAAGAAGGTTGCAAGCAAGAAGGTTGCACGCAAACAGGCAATTTGAAGGCTGGATCAATGCATGACGGCTCAATGCAGTATGAGGAGATTCTACAAGCTGTCTCGGCATCATCGGACTGAACAAGAGTTGGACTGACAAAACATCTTAATGACAAATCAAAATCTGAAATCATTATATGGCCATCGTCCCTCACTAGCACATTTTCGGGTTTCAAGTCCCTGTACACCACTCCCATCATGTGGAGATACTCTAAAGCAACAAGAACTTCCGAAGCATAAAACCTGCAAGATCATACGAAACCATCAGAAATCAAATTTTCCTTAAATATTCATACAACTAGTGACCACTATTTTATTAGTATGAAAGAAAGAAAAGCAACAATAAGCTGGTTGACAACTTTAAGAAATTTCTCTAATTTCTTGTTCCAAAAAAAAAAAAAAAAAAAAGGCAAAACTATGATCATGGCAAGTTAAATTAGTGAATTTTGATTTTCAAATTACAATTACATTTCTTAACAACATATACATTGTTGAGAAAAAGCCATTAAACATTGACGATATAACACTAAAAAACATAGTAAAAAGAGATCGACTAACCTAGCGGCTTGCTCAGTGAAGCGCTTCGCCGGTTGGCGTTGGCGAAGCGTGTGGAGATCCCCACCACTGCAAAACTCCATTAACAAGTAAGAGAACTTATCCGTCTCGAAATGCGAGTAAAGGGTCGGAAGAAACGGATGGTCCAACAAACCCAAAATGTCTTTCTCCGTCTGAGCTCTCGCCAACTTCTTCCTCCCGACAAGCATGCCTTTATCCATAACTTTGATCGCAAAAAGGCATCCCATGGAGCCCCTCAACTCCGCCAAATAAACACTCCCAATGTCCCCACACCCAAGCTTCTTCAAAAGCCTGAAATCCCCCAAACCCAACTCCCCATCTTTCCCACCCTTCACGCACTGAATCGCCTCCCATCGGATGTCGTTTCCCTTGTGGGGCTTCGACGGGAAAAAACACTTCCTGAAACTGCTGCTCTCGTTCTCGCTCTCTTCTACGCTGCAGAGGCTAATGCTGACGCTGGTGACGGATGAACTGTCGTGGGTTTCGCTGTTCTTGGGTGGTGCTGGTTTTTCGTCCTCCATTGCGGTAGTGCGGAGAAGGTGTTCGATGAAAGTCCTAATAGAAAAGAAAATAATTTCTTTTTTTGGATAAAAATGTGGTCAAGGTTGGGTTTGGGGTGTGACCGAGGCGGTCAAAGGAAGGCCGAGAGAGACGCGGGCGCGAAGATAGGATAGCTTCTGAACCTGAACATGGTGAAAAACACAATTCAAATTTGAAATGGGTCTGGGTGAGACACCCAATGCCTTGCCCAGCTTGGATTTAGAGTCCATTTCTCTCTCTTCTTAGCCCTCTGTCCTAGAAGATACAGCTTAGAGACAAAAACAAAAACGCATAGAGAGAGAGAGAGAGAGGAGAGAGAGAGTTTCTGTTTACGAGGACGACAAAAGCGTTTCGGATTTTCTAAACAAACCTATTTTTTAAGTACATGCCACTACCACGTCTATAACCCAAGCTAATACCGTTAGTCAGGTGAGGTTCAATTATATGGTGCAATCAAATGTACGGGGTTTTGGGCATCGAGAGCGGCGAATCTTGACTGACGATCATTTGACCCGCAATGACGAATCTTAACCGTTGATAAATGGTGGAATCTTGAGATGATGTTAGAGGAGATTAATGCAATTGGGCTGTCGTTTGTGCTATTTTATTAGATAGGGTGGTGTAGATTCTTTTTGGCAGAATTGTTTTGTAGGATGTGAAAACTGAAAAGTACAAAACAAAAATGTATACAAAACAAAGAAAAATTTATATAAATTTAGGAGACGTTTGATTTATAGATTAAAAATTATTTTTAATTTATGTGTATTTTTTGTAAAAAAAATATTGTAACGAATTACGAACTATGATTCGAATCAAGGTCTGAATCTTTCTTCCAAACGTCCCTAAAGATCTATCAATTGAGTGGTTAGAATTCTCAATTTTTTCAAAACAATTTTACTCGTAAGATACGGTTTCAAGACCGATTCTGTTGAGTTATTATTATTATATTTTGTTAATTTGATATGAAATTTATGTGATTTAAGGTTTAGAATTAGGTTTACTCATAATTGGGTATTTATATAGGCCTCGTTCATTTCAGCGATTCGAGTTTTTAATTTTAAATTTTTACAGTAAAAAATTTTAAAAAAATATCACATCTAATTTTTTTTGTTATAGTGAAAAATTCTCAAAAAATATCACATTTCAACTCAAATTAAAAATTTAAATTCACAAAGTAAACGAAGCTATAGATCGGTCATCGTAGATTTTGCCAAGTGATTTACTGTAGTTTATAGATTCCATTTGGATATTCCTGGAACCTAAGTTTGGAGCAGGTAGAGTAAATAAGGCCCACGTTCGGGAAAATTATGATGGCACTTAATGCAAATCTTCTGAGAAAGGAAAACTTGAATATTGACGACCCTCTGCCTTTATCAGAACTCCTTTATTTCCTCACTCCCTGCAATCAATTCATTACAAAGAAAGCAGGGGGAAAAAAAAAATCACGGTGGTAGCATTATTATTTCACCGTTATTTGTTTTACTGATAAAATGTTCCAAACGGGACACCGCATACATATTTGATTTGATGGTTCAAATATGATCTTAGTTTAAATAGTATGCTCTTTAAAAAAATAAATAAAAATTATGTTAGAGTGGTTTCTCTCGTGAAATTTAAATTTTAATTCTAACTAACTGGTTTGAACACTCAAACTAAATAAATAGTGCATTTTACCGAAATAAAAGTTTTTTAAATATCCACCGAGAGAAAAAAAGACGTATCAATTGAAATTTGAAGCAATGATATAGGGAACAATTTATTGTAACTACTAGTTGACAATGGTGCAGAAATAGTCAGAAAATAAACGTTAATAGACGTTTCTAACTCTATTACTTTGAGATTATTTTCATAAATACAGTATGTAGCTTATTTTAAAGTGTTTATAATTTTTTAAAACAGATCAAAACATTTTCTGATATATAGAAAAACATTTAAAATGCCCCTCTATTCATCTGTGTATCATTTGGATGAAAAATACACACGTGGCAGTTGAAATAAGTATTTAAAAGTTAATTCAAGTATTTAATTGAGAAAAACATTCAAAATGCCCCTCCATTTGCGTTTGGTTAGTGAATTCGTGTCATGATTCGGATCATAGTTCGTGACTCGCTACAGTATTTTCTCTCACAAAAAACACATATAAATCAAAAATGGTTATGAATCATGATTCTAAATCGATCAACTAAATGTCTAAGTATTAAAAAAATAATAAAGAATATCAAAATAATAAAACTGAAGAAAACAAAACTTAATACATTAAAATCAATAAAAAAAAATCATAAACAACCCGAACAAAGGTCTTCTTCTTCCTTTTACTTTACTTGAGTTGTAGACCAAAAAACACCCAAACCCTAGAGCTGCTTAACCCAGGCATTTGGTGAGAGAGGACGTTCTTGGTTTACGAGATTGGCTTTGATGAGTAGAGCTGCTTCTGGAGCAGAGGCGTCCTCTACAACGAATGGAGGTGTTCACGAAGACTATCAGCGACTGAGAGAAGGCAAACTAGATCTGGACAATAGGCGTATGAGTGTTGGAAGGTTCAACCAGAATTGAGAAGTGCAGATCAGCGATGATCTAGGGCAGAGGAGGTCCAGCGACCTAAGGAAGTGGTGGGGTGAAGGGAGGCTGGGTTCAACGAGGTTTGTCTAGGTTCGCGAGTTGGCGACCATATCGGCTTAGGTCAGCACCGTAGGGAGCAAATCATGGCTGGGTTAGCGCCGGAGAATGGGCGGTGGCCCGGGAGGCAGCGACATAGCTGGTTGACGGCCAGATGGTGTTTTTTCCTTAGTCTTTGAATGTTATTTTATTTTTGTGTCATTTTATATTAAGTAATAATTAAGGTTTAGATTTTAAAATATCTTTTATTAATATGTAAAGGCATGTCACATCAGTAATTGTTAAAGTTATAGACCTAAATGGACGGAGGAGGTATTTTGAATCATGTTTTATACATTGAGGGGTGTTTTAAATCGTTTTGAAAAATAAAAAGACATTTTGAAACAAGATACATACTTCATGGATATTTATGAAATAATCAATTACTTTATTATGAAATTGTGGTTGTAAAAGCTAATTCATTCCTTTCGTGAGTTTGAGTTGAGAATCAAAGTTAAAAATAAATTTATAAACACTATAATAAAATGTTTGAATTTGCAATTTAATTTATGAAAAAATAAATTAAAAGGTTCAAACCCAAACAACTATTTCAATATCGGGATGTATTGATTTGGATTTGATCACTTAAATAGTTTGGTTTGGGATCAAATTACCTCCGAACGGTTTGTATTACATCTAAAATAAACAGTAATTTGGTAAATTAAATTAAACACCAAAGTGAAGTATACGAAAATAGAGAATATGAAGTTAACTGACGTTTCTTGTTTGAAGTAAACTCCAGGGAAAAAACAATCTCTAAACCTCTCAAACTCCAAACCTCTTCAACTATCTCTATATATCATCAATAAATCTTGTTTGACGTTTCTCAGGGAAAAACAATTCCTATCGGTCAATTGATTGCATTCAGAATATGAAGTTGGCAGATTTCTTTGCTGCTTTCTCTCTCTTCCTCCCTTGGCAATTTATGCTATTTGGTAACTTTGAAACAAATAGTTTGAGTTTTTCTTCAAGTAGTACATGCCATTTTGTTCAAGCACATTTATAATTCTTTCACTTCCAAAATTTCAATTAGTATTGCTAGTATATAAATACAAACATTTTGAAGTAAAACTCATATTCCCATATCATATACTTGATATTTGATAAAATATTTGTGTGATTAATTTTGTCACTTTTTATGCACAAGATATACCTATAGAACATGGTTTTGTTGCTTCAATTAATGTTTTCTAATTAGAGTCCATTACGTGCAGGAAACACAAAAGCGCACACAGTCACATTCCACGTGCACAACAAATGCCAATTTCCCATATGGCCAGCCACCGCGCCAAACAACGGCTATCCGGTCCTAGCGGACGGCGGATTCTGATAAGTCCCAACACAGAAAATATAAACACTAAGCAAATTGTCCTCTTCGGGTGAGAACGTACCACACTTGTGAATGCAAACACTTCAATAATTCATTAACTAAAACATTGGCTGCTTAAATAAGCAAAGCCACGTACAACTGAGCCGAAAGAAAAGGAAACTAACAGCTATTTAAATGGAACTTAACACACGTAAACAGAACATGCGGATACACGTAAAACAAAGAGCAAACAAACGGAAATAAAAATGACGTAAAACTCAGAACGTAAAACTCGCAACTACAGATCCTTTTGCACGTAAAACTCTCAACCATCGTGACCCATCGTGACCCATTCCAAGTCCATTTCTGCATTGTTCTTCATCTGTTTAATGGCCACGTCTGCATGCATGCAACGGTCATATACATCCCAGCTCATCCTAAATATTTGGGATTTGGTTTAAGGCCTCTCTCAGATCGTCGTGGCCTATCAATACCCCCTCCATTAAGTGGACGCTTGTCCCCAAGGTCCCTGAAGGAAATCGTTCACGCAAAGATTGGTTGGGCTCCCAAGTGGCGCCCTCGATTGGCGAGATGTTTCACTTTGGACCAAATTTTCTTCTTCAAATTTATTTCCTTGTTTGACCCAGCGAGTATCCAGTATGGAATGAGGTTCGAGTGCAACATCCCCTTCATCATTAACTGGCGGCAGCTCCTTGGAAGGGTTTGCGAGCTCTCCTATGAATTTTTTTAAAAGCGATACGTGGAAGACGGGATGAATGCGTGCTCCTTCCGGCAGTTGAAGTTTGTATGCGACGGCTCCAATTTTTTGTATCACTGGATATGGTCCATAGAAGCGACTAGCTAGTTTCTGGTGGGCTCGTTTGAAGGCTGTCTGTTGTCTATAGGGGTGCAACTTAAGAAACACCAGATCACCAACTTCGAATGAAACATCCCTATGCTTTTGATCCGCAACTTGCTTCATGCGATTAATGGAAGTCTTTAGATTGCTTTTGAGGTGCCGTAGCAGCTCGTCTCTAGCCTCTAGACTTTGGTCTACTTCATGCACCGTAGAAAACCCATTATGGTAAATGGGTATTAGAGGAGGTAATCGTCCATATAGTGCTTGAAAAGGCGTCATTCCCGTGGACGCATGATACGTTGTATTGTACCAGAGCTCAGCCCATGGGAGGTAGTTGCTCCATTTGCGCGGCCATTGATGAACCATACTCCGGAGATATTGCTCGACACAGCGATTGACAACTTCTGTTTGTCCGTCCGTCTGTGGATGATAGGCGGAACTGAGTTGCAGCTTCGTTCCCGATAGGTGGAAGAACTCCTGCCAGAATTTACTGATAAAGATTGGGTCCCAATCGCTGATGATGGATTTGGGCAGGCCATGCAATTTAATAACTCCTTCTACAAACTTTTCAGCCACGATTTTAGCAGTAAAAGGGTGAGTTAAGGATAGGAAATGTGCAGACTTACTCAAACGATCGACAACTACTAAGATCGTGTCCTTGCCGTGGGATGTTGGTAGTCCTTCAATGAAGTCTAAGGTGATGTCGTCCCATACCTGACATGGAATGGGTAACGGCTGCAGGAGCCCAGCTGGAGGCATTGTGTCAGACTTCACCTTTTGGCAAGTTTCACATTTTTTTACATACTCTTGCACTGCCTGGTACATTTTTGGCCAGTAGAACTGTTGGGCCAATTTCTTGAATGTCCGCAAGACCCCAGAGTGTCCTCCAATTTTCGTATCGTGCATTTCATGGAGTAGTTTTGCCCGTAATGCTGCTTGAGAAGGAATGATGACTCTCCCTTTAAAGAACAGTAATCCATTACGCCATACATATGGGCCATCTTGTTGATCCTTAGCTAGACGAGTTAGAGATTGGATGTACGAGTCTCCCTCGTAAGCCCTTTTAATTTCATCCCATACGCTCACTGTCGGTACATGCAGGTGGTGAAGAACTGGGCTACCAGACTTACGTGAGAGGGCATCAGCTGCTGAATTCTCGCGACCTGGGCGATAAATAATTTCGTAATCGTAGCCCATTAGCTTGACTACCCACCTCATTGTTCAGGTGTAGCCACATTGCTCCAAGAAATATTTTAAGCTACATTGGTCGGTGAGAATGAAGAATTTTTTTTTTCCCGGAGATAAGGCGCCATAATTGTATGGCCTCCACAATGGCAAGCATCTCCTTGGCATAAGTGGACCAAGACTTTTTGTAACCCCAATGCTCGACTCATGAATGCTATAGGCTTGCCTTGCTGTGATAACACTGCGCCAATTCCATCTCCAGATGCATCGGTTTCAATGGTAAAAGAATCATTGAAATTAGGCATAGCCAACGTCGGTGTAGTTGTCATTGCTTGTTTGAGAGCCAGAAAAGCTGTGTTGGCTTCTTCACCCCAGCCGAATTTTCCCTTCTTGAGCAGATTGGTCAGGGGTCGCGCTATGATGCCGTAGTTTTGTACAAACTTTCTGTAATACCCTGTTAAGCCTAAAAAACCACGTAACTCAGAAATGTTAGTGGGGGGTGGCCATGCGACCATGGCTGCAATTTTACTATCATCAACCTTCACTCCTCGATGTGTGACAATGTGCCCCAAGTATTCCAGTTCCTGTTGGCCAAACACGCACTTGCCTGCCTTGGCAAAGAATTGGTGCTGTCGCAAAGTCTCCAATGTTTGTCTAACATGCACCATATGCTCCTCCCAAGTGGGACTATATACCAAAATATCATCAAAAAAAACCAAAATAAACTTTCGAAGGTAAGGCCGAAATATTGAGTTCATGATGGCCTGGAATGTTGAGGGTGCGTTACAAAGGCCAAATGGCATTACGAGATATTCGTAATGGCCGTTATGAGTACGGAAAGCCGTCTTAATAACATCGGAAGGGTTTACTCTTACTTGATGATAGCCGGCTCGTAAATCCAATTTGGTGAAGTAAGCTGCGCCATATAATTCTTCCAACATCTCGTCAACTGTCGGAATGGGAAAGCGATCTTTGATGGTAGCGACATTAAGCGAACGGTAATCTGTACAAAATCGCCAGCTGCCATCTTTCTTCTTCACTAGTAGCACCGGCGACGAGAAGGGGCTGGTGCTAGGACGGATGAGTCCCGAATCTAGCATTTCTTGAACCTGTTTCTCGATTTCAGCTTTTTGGAAGTGAGCATACCTGTATGGGCGTACGTTAATTGGCTCGGTTCCTTCTTTCAATGTAATACAATGATCAACTTCACGTGCAGGTGGTAAACTTGATGGCTCCTGGAACACGTCCGCATAATCTTTCAGCAACCATTGTATGCTCTGCTTTTTATCTTGAGTTTGAGCATCAGGTGGTGCGGTTTCCATGGTCGGCTGGAAACACACAGCAAATAGCGCATGCCCACGGCGAAACTCCTTCGATATTTCCTTTGGGGAAATTGCCTGAATGGTATGCACGTCCATTCCTTGCAGCCTACGATCTTGATTTTCCCAGACAAAATCCATGGTCAACTGTTTCCAATTACAAACCACGGATCCCAGCATTTCCAGCCATTGAACGCCCAGGACAAGATCAAGTCCTGATAAGGGCAGAGAGAAAAGGGTAAGGTAAAATTCGGTGCCTTGTAATTCTACCCGTACCTTATCGTAACGTCCTTGACACTTTGAACGCTCGCCATTTGCAACCCGAACAGTAAATGTTTCCGTTGGTACCACTGGTAATCGCAACATGCTTGCCAGACGATCACTGATGAAGTTGTGTGTTGACCACTATCGATTAACACCACTACTTTGGGGAACCCATCGTTCTTTGTCATTCTCATTGTTCTCGGGCAGTCCATCCCGTCAAGCGCATGTATCGTGATTTCAGGCTCCATTAGGATCTTGTACCTCTCTGTAACGTCCCCATGATCAATTTCTCCTGTTTGTTGATCAGTGACATCCTCACAGACCATATTACCGGCACTTGCGTAGCCCTCTCCAAAAGTAATATCTGCGGTTTTGGCATCGATGCCGCCGTAGTAAATCGTTCATTCTGATTAAAGCAAAGGCCTTGCGCTCGTTTCCTCTGCATCTCCTCCCGGGATAAGCGTCATTGGAGCGGCCGGGTAGTAGGAGCTACGGGTAGGTTGTGGAAGAGCTAGAGGAGCTCTCATCGGTGGTGGTCGCATGAATGCATTTGTCGTGCAAGCTGCTCGTCTCGCATTCGTGCTAAATTGATGGCCTCCTTGGGGAGTTCGGTTTAAACATCCGAATCCCATCGGAAATCTCGACCTTTAAGCCGCCTATGAACGTCCCCCCAACGCCTTATACCGTCCATCCGCTTACCTGTTTTCCGAGCTTCTCGAATTCACGTTGATAGTCTCTCAACGTCCCTAGTTGCTTGATTCGTGAGAGAGCTTCATCAAAGTCTTCACACTGATGGTCGAAGCGGGCCCATAGTTCCTCTTGGAATTTGTCCCATAAAATCACTGTCCTTCTTCCGGTAACGTCTTACGAAGCCTTTGCCACCACTGATTGGCCTCCCCTTCAAGGTGATAAGCGACCATGGGGACCTTTTGGTTTTTCGTCGTGCCCTGGTATTCAAAGAATTGTTCCACACGGTTGAACCATTCGGTTGGATCATCTCCACGAAAATCATGGGAATTCCGGCCTCATTTGTTTTGGAAGAAATGATCTGCCTGCCTCCATTGTTGCCTGCTTGGTGATGGTTGTCGTAGTCAGGATTCTCCTGTGTAGGATTCTCCCGGTTTGCGATCAATATACTCGAAAGTCGATTGATAGCCTCCTCCATTCGCTGAAGTCCTTCGTGAACTACACCAAGTCCAGATTCCAAGTGCTCAATACGTTCTTTGTTAGTACCCATTAGAACCTGGCTCTGATACCAATGATAAGTCCCAACACAGAAAATATAAACACTAAGCAAATTGTCCTCTTCGGGTGAGAACGTACCACACTTGTGAATGCAAACATTTCAATAATTCATTAACTAAAACATTGGCTGCTTAAATAAGCAAAGCCACGTACAACTGAGCCGAAAGAAAAGGAAACTAACAGCTATTTAAATGGAACTTAACACACGTAAAAAGAACATGCGGATACACGTAAAACAAAGAGCAAACAAACGGAAATAAAAATGACGTAAAACTCGGAACGTAAAACTCGCAACTACAGATCCTTTTGCACGTAAAACTCTCAACCATCGTGACCCATCGTGACCCATTCCAAGTCCATTTCTGCATTGTTCTTCATCTGTTTAATGGCCACGTCTGCATGCATGCAACGGTCATATACATCCCAGCTCATCCTAAATATTTGGGATTTGGTTTAAGGCCTCTCTCAGATCGTCGTGGCCTATCAGATTCTACCTTCCCTCGGGCCACACTCGCCGCATCATCGTGCGGTGAAAATGGACGGGACGGTTGTGGGCCCGGACCGGCTGCAACTTCGCTTCTAATTGCAACCGCGCGTGCCAAACTAGCGACTGCGACGGACGACTCCAATGCAACGGCCTAATTGGCACCCCACCAGCCACACTCGTCCAAATTTCAGTCCAAGCAGACCAAACAAAGCCCAATTTCTACGACGTGAGCTTGGTCGACGGCTACAACCTTCCCGTCTCGGTCTCGGCCTCAGCCCGGCGGGCCACCGCCCATCAAAGGCTGCACGAAGAATCTGAACGCTTTGTGTCCTGACGAGCTAATTTTGTTGTCGTAATGAGTTCGGAAGTCCTGAGAAATGTGGGCCCAGCGTGTACTCCAAGATATTCAAGGACGTTTGTCCTTGGTACTACAGTTATGCTTCTGATTCACCGCCTCCATTGGCGAGCTGTGCTGCTAAGGAGTACGTGCTTACTTTCTGTTCCTCAACGTGGGGTGGGAATTGTTGGTTGCCGAATCGAATTCGGCGGCGAAAACGCAGCGGAAAGGCGGATCGTGTATCACAAAAATTTCATAAAACTTTTGAGATACTCTATAGATTATATTAATTTATGCACCAATAAATTAATCTCATTAATTTATAAGATTCAAGGATCATCCGAAAAAATACCTTGTAGCCGACTCGGATGATATCTTGATTTTCTTTGACCACGAACAGTCCTAGATCCAAGCTCTTTTGTTTAGAACACCAAAAGTCTTCCACGTCAATTCCTTGATTCCACGTGAGACGTGTGTGTGGGCACACGTGAGACAAAACGGTTTCTAAAAGACTCGAATTTCCACAAACACCAACGCATGCACGATGTGGAATTTTTGGAAAAAAATTTTTTCTCTCTTAGCTATGAGAAATTTCGGCCACACTAGGAAACTAGGGCTGAAAAGTGTTTTTAAGATTGTCACACAATCTTTCATTTATCTCATATTTAAAGAGAAGAAGTCAATCTTCAAAATAGGATCAAATCCTTATCTCCAATTTTGAATTTGGAACAAAAATCCCTTCCCTTATCCCTTAGTTGGCCGGCCACCCTAGGGTTTTATCCCTTTGTGTGTGGCACCTAAATAAGATAAGGAAGGAAGATATTTTATCCATTATCCAAGTAGTTCAATTTTAATTGATTCAAATTGAATTTAAGTCAAACTTAAATTAATTTGAATTCTAAATTAAACAACTTATCAAATAAGTTTAAATGGATAAATCTAGATATGTTCAAATTCAAATTTAAATAATCTCATTATTTAAATAATAATTAATTCTCAATTAATTATTCTTGAGTATTTAATTTTAGAATTTGTAATTCTAAAATTCCCATTTTGCCCTTTTGTATGCGGTAGAATTACAAGGACGACGCGGGGACTAATGGACCTATAATTACGAGCTCCAATAAAATTAATAATTAATTAAACACTTTAATTAATTAATTAATTCTATTAATTCAATAGTTACTCCACTATAAACTTGGAATTGCACTCTCGGAATTATAGACATTAATTACTTCTAAACCGTGAAGTGTCCATTTGATATAGTCATTGCATATAGATCGATCCTCCATAAATAATTCATAATTAGAGTCGGGGTAGAATCTGTTAACCTCTCTAATTACATCTTTATCCTTGAGTACCATTGATTCTCTAATGGATAGTGATTCATAAAACAAATTCATGAACCGGGCGCTCTTACTAATCCAAGTACCGAATCAACACTCAAGAGAATTATTTATCTCGCTTTCTCTCAAGAAGGAATGGATTCCATCTCGTATAATAACATTCCCAGCTACCTATTTCATTATGTCTCCAAAATACAAGGAATAGGATTCGGGGTTTGGAACTGTGCCGAGTAAATCAAAAGACATAAATCCATAAATAGGAGTTTGTTAAGAACTCGGGATTAAGATCATTCTATATATGACCATCGGTAGACTCAATTAGAATTTCTATGCTTAACGGAAATTATTAGAAATTCATATTGTGTTCTGCGTCCATGTTCCACATAATCTCATTATCGAAATACACTCATTCAATATCTCGCCATATTAACGGTCACGGATAACACCGTTCCATTCTAAATGGGAATGACATGTATTAATAATGTTTTAATTAAAGATTCGAACTTTAATTAAATTCATTATGAACGATTACTTTTGATTATTATCCTTAAACATTATCCTCTTGTATATAACACTTATATACCATGTTTAAGGTTACATAAATAATCAAGGAATTTTATTTGATATTCATAAAATATTCATAAATATATGCACATAAAATGATGAATAAACTATTTTATTAAATAAATAATAAATATCCTTTTACATCTCATGCTTTCGGGACACTATTCCCAACAATCTCCCACTTGTCCTAAAGCGGGTGTGTCATGTCTCTAATCCCAAATCCATCTAAGTGCCGATCAAATACATTCAATGGCAATGTCTTGGTGAACGGGTCGACAAGGTTGTCCTCGACGCGATCTTGTAACCGCTACATCGCCTCTATCCACAATGTCTCCGATCGGGTGATATTTCCTTTCTATATGTTTCGCACTCTTATGGCTTCTAGGTTCTTTTGAATTAGCCACCGCTCCACTTTGTTGTCACAAAGAGAGCTTAATTGGCTTATCCATATCGGAACAAGTTCCGGATCGATTAAGAACTTCCCGAGCCATGTAGCTTCTTTTTGCGGCTTCACAAGGCGCAACATATTGACTTCCATGGTAGAGTCAAGCAACACACTTTTGCTTTATACTTCTCCATACCACGGCTCCTCCATTAAGAGTGAACACAGATCCGGATGTCGACCGTCGACTATCTCTATCGATTGGAAATCAGAATCTGTGTATCCGTGAGAGACCAGATCTTCTCGGGAATATATTAACATATAGTTTCTCGTTCTCCTAAGATACTTGAGAATACACTTCACTGCAACCCAATGATCTAATCTGGGTTGGACTGGTAGCGACGACTACTCCCCACTGCATAGCGAGATATCTGGTCTTGTACACAACATGGCATACATAAGGCTTCCCACACCAGGCGTGAGGGATACCTTCTCATATCTTCTTCCCTGCTGGGGTCTTTGGACATTGCTCCTTAGAAAGATGAATACCATGCCTAGAAGGCAAATTCCCTTTCTTGGAGTTTTGCATCGAATACCTAGACAACACTTTGTCTATATAAGATGCTTGTGATAATGCCAAAAGCTTTTTCTTGCGATCTCGAATAATCTTGATCCCAAGAACATAGCTTGCCTCTCCTAGATCTTTCATTTGGAATTGGCTGGCTAACCACTCCTTTACATCTGTCATCATTCCCACATCATTCCCAATGAGTAGGATGTCATCGACGTAAAGAATTAAGAAGACCACTTTCTCTTCTTTCTTGTACTTGTAGACGCATGGTTCATCAATGTTTTGATCAAATCCATAAGACTTTCTGACCTCATCAAACCTAATGTTCCATGATCTAGAAGCTGCTTGATCCATAAATGGACCTTTGCGGTTTCTGAGACTTTCTGCTGTTGGCCTTCCACTATGTAACCCTACGGGCTGATCCATATAGATGGTTTCATCAAGATAGCCATTCGAGAAAAGTGTCTTGACGTCCATCCGCCATATCTCATAGTCAAAATATCTTTGCTATGGCCGGGAGTATCCGGATGGACTTAAGCATGGCTCTTGGCGAGAAAGTTTCCTCATAGTCAACTCCCTCCTTTTGGGTATAACCCTTAGCCACTAGCCTTGCTTTAAAAGTCTCTACTTTTCCATCCGCTCCTCTCTTTCTCTTGAAGATCCACTTGCATCTAATGGGTTTTACCCCTTGGGTAGATCTACAAGTTGCGGACCGAGTTAGAGTGCATAGACTCCATCTCGAGTTTCATAGCTTCTTGCCATTCTTCCTTATCGAGAATCATCCATCGCATCCTTAAAAGTCGATGGATCCTCCTTACCGTCATCGGCAGGTGACGATTTGGGCTTTCCGGTATAGCGGTCGGGTAACGTGCTTACCCTCCCCCACTGACGAGGTGCTTTGGAGTGCGATTAGGAAGCTGTGGTCTTTTCTCGAGTGGTCCGACAACTCTTGTCGATTGTGGTCCGATCCCGCCGGAAAGTAACTCTTCTAATACTATCTTACTACGGGCTTAAAATCTATCATATAGTCATGCTCCAGAAAAGTGGCATTTGTCGATACAAACACCTTTTGATCTTGAGGACTATAAAAGAAACCTCCCTTTGTCCCATCGGGATATCCTACAAACATACATATTTTCGACTTGGGTTCCAACTTCCCGGTCTTTCCCTTGACACATGTCTTTGGACACCCCCATATATCACGTGTCTCAAACTAGGTTTTCGACCGCACCACAACTCTAAAGGGTGTCGTGAGTACAGACTTAGATGGTACTCTATTCAGAATGTAAGCAGCTGTTTTTAGGGCATAACCCCAGAATGAGGTAGGCGGTGATGAATAACTTAACATTGATCTCATCATGTCAAGCAAAGTCCGATTTCTCCTTTCGGCCCACACCATTCTGTTTGTGGTGTACCAGGTGCGATCAATTGGGATACCACACCTTCTTCAATCAAGAAATCCCGGAACTCTTGGTCCGGTATTCACCCCTCGATCCGATCGAAGTGTCTTGATTGGTTTACCTAATTGTTTTTCAACACGCTCGGAATTATCTAAACTTTCCAAAAGTTTCGGATTTCCGTTGCATCAGGTAAACATAACCATATCTCGAATAGTCGTCAATAAAAGTGACATAATATTCGTAACCTCCTCTAGCTTGGACGTTTAACGGTCCACATACATCCGAATGTATCAACTGAAGGGGTTCCGTAGCTCTTTCTCCTTTTGCTGTAAAAGGTCTCTTGGTCATTTTACCTTCCAAACAAGATTCACAGACTGGAAGCTCGCCAACTTTTAGCTCACGCAAAGGACCATCCTTTACCAGTCTTTCAATCCTATTTAGGTTAATATGACCAAGCCTAAGATAGCCACAGATATGTATTGTTATCGTGAGAAATCTTTTGCTTTTTATTCTTAGGTTCGGCAACTCTACGAACATTCGGTATTAGCGATTGAATTAGGGATTGGTTTTATACAATATAAACCATCATCCAGACGTCAGAACAAATATTTAAACCATTTCGAGAAATATGAACAAATTCATTATCAAAATAAACTTTAAATAATTGTTCAAATAATTTGGCCACAATCAAATTTTTGCGAATGTCCGGAATAAAATAAACATTGTTCAAAACTAAAAATTTATTTTCCCTAAAACGAAGTCTAACTTCTCCCCTTTGCTTTTGCCGAAACTCTTGCGCCATTGCCTACTTTCATCGTGTAGTCCCCATCGGCTAGCTCGATTGTAAGAACTAAGACTCTGCAAAGAGAAACAAACATGATTAGTCGCTCTGAATCAATTATCGGCCGAGGTATCACCTCTACTAAACATGTTTCAAGGACTAGTAAATCTGATTTACCTTGTTCCTTTTTCTTTTTCACTCCTCGAGATACTTGTGATGTTTCTCTTCCAGTGCCCTTTGCCATTGCGGTGGAAACACTTTCCTTCGGGTTTTCTGGGCGGGGCCCTTTGCTTTCTTGGGTCTCTTGTTCTTTCCCTTCTTTCCTCTTCCCCAGTTGGTTTTTTCCTTTTGTTTTACGAGAACTTCCTGCAACTTCTAACATTTGCTTCTCCTCCCTTCTTTTGTTGGTGGATTCGAAGTTTTGCGGGTCATTCATGAGTTCAGTGAGATTGCACTTCTTTTTGTTCATAACAAAATTGTTCACGAACTCATGAAAGTCGGGGACAAGCTTTCCGGGATGATGCCAACTTGGGTGGCTTCATCGATTTTGGCACCATTGAGCTCCGCATCGTGGAGGTGATCAATCATGTTCGAGAACATGTGCCTTGATCAAGAACCTTTCTTCATCTTGTCGTTCATGAAAGCCCACCACGGCATCCAAACGAGCCTTTTTCGGAAGGAGCGCGAACATGGCTTCTAGAGACTCCATTATCTCATAAGCGGTCTCCATCTCCTCATGCTTCTTCTGGTTATTATCGCTCATCTTTGGCCAAACATAAAGCACTTTGCTTTATTGTTGGCCTTGATCCAGCGATCAAAAGGCTCCCTTGCGGTTTTGGATGCGATTGCATGGCGGGTTCGGAGGACATTCCTCCACTAGGACAAACTTATAGTCTTCGCAGGACCAATAGTATGTTCATGTTACTTTTCCACTTAGCATAATTATCACCGTCTAATTTTTGATCGCTAGTAGTGTGATAATGGGATTCGACATATTCTTTGGGAATAAATAGAATATTCATCTAATCAATTTATGTGCATGAATATCAAGGCATGTTAATTTTGGCACAATTAAATATGATGCATGATGCACATGAAAATACATAAATCATGTTTTAATTTTGGGTGCCAACGATAATCCAATTTTCCACATATAAAGTGTACCTTTGGGTAGTCAAGTTATATGCCAATTAGACCGAGACTATTCTCAGTTAATAAATATAGTCAAAATATCTCATATTTTCATATTTATTAACTCATCGTTATTTTCGGTCAAAATATAACCAACCAGATTTGATTATATTTTATGAGTGTAACCCACCGTTTCGGATCCCATAGACTTAACTCCGGATTGCTACCTTTGGGTAGTCAATTCGGAAATACATCTGAAATCTTATCTCTAGGAAGCCAACCTTGTTATTGATCCGGCAAGGACACTCTCCTTTGGGAGGGGCGATTCAATGTCGCCGCAAAGCCCTTTCCGGATCTCACGGTGTCGTGCTAACGGCGGAGACTAGTGGGTCGTATTGTCATACAACCCTCTCCCACTCATTATTTTGCAAACATGTATTTTGTTTGAAAAGCATCTCATGATTTTCAAATCGAAAAATAAACAATTTATTTTTTTTCGGATATGTGAAATTCAAAATTTAACTCTTAAATTTAATTTCACATGTAACATTATTTTGCAAATCAATTTTGCAACTTAAATCAATTTAATCATATTAAATCAATTTTCAACAAGATGGTTCTTATTTTATTTTATTTTTCTAAAACACTTTTATAATAAATAAAATAAATAATAACAATCTTGGCGTGTATGCATGGCATGTTATAAATAACATATGAGTAGGCACATTATATCTACATGGCATGTTATATGCATGGACATATATAATATATAATTATCAACATAAAATATAAATATATGCATTCAACTATTGAGATGGATTTGACCGGGTCCCATGGAAAAATAAATTACAACTCAATCGAATCGAATAAATAAATAATTACAATAATTATATTCTTGAATTTACATCAGCGGGACTTGATTCTTGAATTCTTCATTCTTGACTTCATTCTTTGTCTCCGGGTTGGATTTCACCTTCCTTGGGATCGGAACTTTTCCGGGCCGTCGGCCACCCCTTCACGAGGGTTCGGAAACCGGGCCCGTTCGGGATCCGTCCCGAACTTGGGCCGCCAGCGCTGGGCGCGGCCTGGGCCGCGCGCTGGGCCGCGGCCTGGGCACGCGGCCTGGCGCTGGGCGGCGTCGGCCTGCCTGGGCAGCGGCCTGGGGCGCCTGGGCGCGGCGTCTGGGCGCTGGGCGCATCCTGGGGCGCGCCTGGGCGCGTCCTGGCAGCGCCTGGGCCCCGTCTGGGGGCACCTGGGCCGCGTCTGGGGCCCGCGCCTGGGCCGCGTCCTGGGGCCAGCACTTGGCCGCGTCCGGGGGCAGCGTCTGGGCCGCGATTTCGTGAATTTTTTCTGGGCGGTTTCTGGGCTTCTTTGAAGGCTTCAAATATGATCTTCAAGGCCTCCTTCTTGATTCAAAATCTTAAACCCTAATTCTACCCAAATCCTAGAATTACAATAATTCTAATCCGAATTAAATTACAAATAATTTTATTAACGAATGAATATAACCGATCCATGGAACCATATAATTAACGACCAAATCCATCATCCATACATTCATCATCATGAATAAAAATAAACATCCATAAATGCAAGTGCCTACTCATCACATACATACATATTCAATTATCAAATAATCGAAGCATAAATTAATATAAATCTATAGACCGCTCGATACCAATTGTTGGTTGCGAATCGAATTCGGGCCAAAAACGCAGCGGAAAAGGCGGATCGTGTATCACAAAAATTTCATAAAACTTTTGAGATACTCTATAGATTATATTAATTTATGCACCAATAAATTAATCTCATTAATTTATAAGATTCAAGGATCATCCGAAAAAAATACCTTGTAGCCGACTCGGATGATATCTTGATTTTCTTTGACCACGAACAGTCCTAGATCCAAGCTCTTTTGTTTAGAACACCAAAGTCTTCCACGTCAATTCCTTGATTCCACGTGAGGCGTGTGTGTGGGCACACGTGAGACAAAACGGTTTCTAAAAGACTCGAATTTCCACAAACACCAACGCATGCACGATGTGGAATTTTTGGAAAAAATTTTCTCTCTCTTAGCTATGAGAAATTTCGGCCACACTAGGAAACTAGGGCTGAAAAGTGTTTTTAAGATTGTCACACAATCTTTCATTTATCTCATATTTAAAGAGAAGAAGTCAATCTTCAAAATAGGATCAAATCCTTATCTCCAATTTTGAATTTGGAACAAAAATCCCTTCCCCTTATCCCTTAGTTGGCGGCCACCCTAGGGTTTTATCCCTTTGTGTGTGGCACCTAAATAAGATAAGGAAGGAAGATATTTTATCCATTATCCAAGTAGTTCAATTTTAATTGATTCAAATTGAATTTAAGTCAAACTTAAATTAATTTGAATTCTAAATTAAACAACTTATCAAATAAGTTTAAATGGATAAATCTAGATATGTTCAAATTCAAATTTAAATAATCTCATTATTTAAATAATAATTAATTCTCAATTAATTATTCTTGAGTATTTAATTTTAGAATTCCGTAATTCTAAAATTCCCATTTTGCCCTTTGTGTCCGGTAGAATTACAAGGACGACGCGGGGACTAATGGACCTATAATTACGAGCTCAATAAAATTAATAATTAATTAAACACTTTAATTAATTAATTAATTCTATTAATTCAATAGTTACTCCACTATAAACTTGGAATTGCACTCTCGGAATTATAGACATTAATTACTTCTAAACCGTGAAGTGTCCATTTGATATAGTCATTGCATATAGATCGATTCTCCATAAATAATTCATAATTAGAGTCGGGGTAGAATCCGTTAACCTCTCTAATTACATCTTTATCCTTGAGTACCATTGATTCTCTAATGGATAGTGATTCATAAAACAAATTCATGAACCGAGCGCTCTTACTAATCCAAGTACCGAATCAACACTCAAGAGAATTATTTATTTATCTGCTTCTCTCAAGAAGGAATGGATTCCATCTCGTATAATAACATTCCCACTACCTATTTCATTATGTCTCCAAAATACAAGGAATAGGATTCAGGGGTTTGAATCCGCACCGAGTAAATCAAAAGACATAAATCCATAAATAGGAGTTTGTTAAGAACTCGGGATTAAGATCATTCTATATATGACCATCGGTAGACTCAATTAGAATTTCTATGCTTAACGGAAATTATTAGAAATTCATATTGTGTTCAAGGCGTCCATGTTCCACATAATCTCATTATTCGAAAAATACACTCATTCAATATCTCGCCATATTAATGGTCACGGATAACACCGTTCCATTCTAAATGGGAATGACATGTATTAATAATGTTTTAATTAAAGATTCCGAACTTTAATTAAATTCATTATGAACGATTATTTTTGATTATTATCCTTAAACATTATCCTCTTGTATATAACACTTATATACCATGTTTAAGGTTACATAAATAATCAAGGAATTTTATTTGATATTCATAAAATATTCATAAATATATGCACATAAAATGATGAATAAACTATTTTATTAAATAAATAATAAATATCCTTTTACATCTCATGCTTTCAGGACACTATTCCCAACAGGAATATCACCGTCGGCAGTGATGTTGCGCGTTGATGTAGTTTCTGCTTTGAGGTTCGGTGCTTTGAGCTAATAAGATGATGTGTTCTTGAAGCTTTTACTTTGATGGTTTGTGGATGTAAAAGTTCTTGATTCCTTTTTTTGTTTTATGGAAAATGCTTGAATACTATAGCTATTTCAACATGTGAGATAATTTTAGTTTATTGAGTTATGGAAATTAAAGTGCTGTATTTAAATCCACAATCCACAACTATTAAAGTGCCTGGATCGTGAGTCCCAAAAATAATTAATGAGACGTTTGAAAAGAGAATTCGTGTCATGATTTAAATTATAGTTCATGGCTTGTTACAGTATTTTTTTTTTTATAAAAAACATACGTAAAATGAGAATGATTCTGAATTATGATTCTGAATCTATAAACTAAAAATCTTCTAAAAATAATTTTTGATTTTTTTTTTCTTAAAGGGCAATTGCGTCGTTAGCCCCTGAAATTCGCGTTTACTAATTTTTTGATATATGATTTTTTTCTCAAGTCTTTTGATCTATAAACTCTCAATTTTGACCTGACATGTGGTACAATTGATGTGTGACTTTTGAAATTAATGTAAAAATCACATTTTTATCACGTAATAGTCAATATTTTACTTTAATAGTCACGATAACTGTAAAATGCTATAGTTTTCAACGAATTTTAATATTGTTAGGGAAAATTTTTTTACGTACAACATAATTATTTTTGTAAAATTTTAAATTATCACGCAATAAACATATAATTATTTATGTTAAATTTTAAAAATCATTTGTCAATTTTAATATTAGTGACTGTAAATGTCAAAAATTAGTATCTTTACATTACATTACATACATACAAAAAATCAAAAGCTTTTCTCTTTCTTTTGACATGGGTCACTATAAGAAGGGTTCTCATTTTTTTGACACATGTCATCATTTTTCCCTTTCATTTTTTTAAATAGGAATAAAATTATTTTGGTACTCTATGTTAAACATGTTCTTGATACCTTATATTTTTAATAATATTAAAATAATACCTCAATATTTTTTTAAACATTTTTTTGATACCATGAAATTGATTTTTAGGACATATAATCTCCAAACTACCCTTATTATTAATTAAAAATAAATCACTATTATTTTTTTAAATTTAAGAATATATTTTAAAAGTACAAAATTTAAAAGAAAACAAGAAAGTAAAAAAGTTTCATATTTTTCTCTATAGTTTTAGTTTTTGGTTAATTAAATAGAAGGATACTAAGGTCATTTAACGTTTAAAAATCAACTTTCAGGTACCAAGAATATGTTTTTAAAAATGTTTGATGTACCGTTTTGATATTATTAAAAGTACAGGGTACCAAAAATAATTTTATTCCAAAAAAAATATTTTCATGATTATCTCTTCTTTTTTTATTATTTTTAATTTTTTACTAAATTAAACTCTTAAGGAATAACAAGTTTACAAAATAAATTTTTATAGAAAATTTAGATATTTGTATTCAAAAATATAGGGCGTTCAATACACGTGTGTAACACATGCTTTCAACTAGTTAGAGATTAAAACTGTCAAAAAATAAGAGTTCAACGAATAATATGTTAAAATTTAAAGTTTAATAACCAAAATATCACTATATAAACTTAAAGACTAATAGTATCAAATACCTTTAGAAAATTATTGAACTTGCCCTACAGTGTATAAGTCTAAATTTTTATTATTTACTCTTAATTAATACCATTTTGACTAATATAGTTATTTGATTAAAAAGAGTATTAATCAATAATTAACGGTAAAAATTACGACCCATACTTTAAGGGGTTTTTATCTCTTACTCTTCGTTCACCATATACCTTTAAATATAGTGAGAATTAGAGATTTTATCCCCTTAAGTACTTGACTTACTAAAAATACTATTTTTAAAAAACTCTGGGGCTGTTTGATATTGGTTTCATTTTTGTTTCTCACAATTTTCGATGCAAAAAACTGAAAACAGGAACCAAAAACATGTTTGGCAAAAATTTTGTTAGAAAACAAAAATGAAAACAAGCTTGTCGTTTTCTGGAATTTTGAAAACGGAAGAAAGTCGTTTTCGTTTTCTTGTTTTCATTTTCGATTTCTTCGGGTGTGTTGGTTCCGTCTTCAATTTTTTTTTTCTTTTCTTCTCTCTCTTCTCCGGCCGAAGAAGAGGCGGCAGATCCGGCGAACACCACCGTCACTCCTCTCCGACTACCCGCCGCCATCTTCTCCGACCGCCCACCCCCCCGAGATTGCGCCTTCCCCGGACGCTGCGACTCGACCCCCCCCTCTCCCCCGTCTGCGCTTGGGCCGCCACCCACCACCGGCGTCTGCGACTGCACGGCCCCCCTTCGCCGTCCGCCGGCTGCGGCCCCCCCCGCGCCGTCTGCAATCGCGCCCCCCCCTCACGTCTCTGTGGCCGCCACCCCACCCCCTCTCCCACGTCTGCGTAAGCCGCCACCCCACCACCACTCACCTCTGCCGCCCCCCCCCCATCTGCTTGCGGGCCGCCACCCCCATTTCCTTCGACTATTGTTTTCTTCTCGTAACATATATATATATATATATAATGTTATATTAATATACTTATTTAATATATTTAATATTATTATTTATTTAATATTTATTGTTTTAAATATTATTACATGTTTTCAGAAATTAAACCACCAAACACGATTTCAGTTTTTTTAAAACTGAAAACAATTTTAAAATAAAACTATCAAACGTATTTTCAGAAATGATTCCAAAATGAAAATAGAAATGTTTTCATTTTTATTTTCGTACAGAAAACAAAAACGTTTTAAAACCAATTCCAAATGCACCCTCTATCTCTTGACTAGTTCTAATCTAAAAGATAGAAACATATGTGCTAATGTTAAATGATAGAAATAAAAGAGGCTCCATTTAAAGGGATATTCTTAAAAATTGTTGTCTTACTAAAAGTATAATTTTTAAAAAACTCTACATCTTGACTAGTTCTAATCTAAAATGTATAAATATATGTGCTAATGTTAAATAATAGAAATAAAGAGGCTCCTTTATATTCTTAAAAATTGCCCTTAAATCTAGTTATAGCTTGAACCTCCCTAAACTGTAGGCCAAAAAAGGTAGGCCTATAAGTCGGGCACTTTATAAAAACACCATAAATTTTAGGTTTAAATTGACATATACTAATAAACATAAATTATTACAAAAAATACCACAACTAAAAATATTTAAATATCATAAAATTCATAAAAATCACAAATATATATATAAAAAATCACAAAAATCTCATAAAATTCAAAGATATTAAATGAAATACATAAAAATATAAATATAATTTTACTCGGCACATAAAATTATGTCATTATGTATATTTTGTAACAGTGTCAATACACATAACAAATGTCATATCTAAACATAAATATCTCCTACGGGTTTTCATTGATGGACCATTTGGGCCACATCATTGGCTCCTTCCTGGGCCTTTTCAATATAACTCGGCCCATCTCTGCTGCAGGAGCACTGCGGATAAAGCCGTATAGCGAGTTAGGTCTCGTCTTCCACGCGAGGAATTGCAGAGCAGCGATACCTTCCACAGCTGAAGAACAACTGTCCGAGAGCTTTGCAGAAATCTCCCAGTACGTTATCGTCCAATCTAATTCTGGCCCCACTTTTATTTTGATTGGTAACAAAATTTTAACCATTGTTGTTTCGTTTTGTTCTGAAACGATCTTTTTTTCCTCTTCTCGTGTTATGATTGTTGTAATTGCAAAATGACGATCGATAATTGCTATGATAATGATAATTGTTCTGATTAATCATAATGGTTTATTTACTGACTTTATTATTTATTTTGAAATTGAATTGGCTGAACAAATGAGCAATGTGTTTAGGGCCTCAGAGTCTCTGCGATCTAGGGTTTCCTTATAAGAGCAACTGTAGGTGTAGATCTATAAATACGTGTTTCGTAGAACTCTGTGTTTCTCAGAAATCTTCAAGTATGCATTAAAAAAAAAAAAAAAAAAAACTTCAAATATGCTGTATCCCATAATTGGCTACCCTCTCTTTGCCAAAGTATCCGTCTTTTCTTTCTTTTCATTTCTTATTTATTTTCTTTGTTGTTTTCTAAACGAATTCGAATCAGTTGATGAGAGGAAAACTGCAACATTATGATGGATTCATTTCCGGTCCGTTTGGTTCCTAGATTCGCTCCCTGATTCGAATCATGATTCATGGTTCGCTACAGTATTTTCTCTCATAAAAAATACACGTAAATTGAAAATGGTTCTAATTACATGATTTGAATTCATGAACCAAATGGACCAGAAATCATGATTCTCTGTACTTAACTCTCTGATGATTGTTTCGTATCTAACGACTATAATTTCCTTGATTTGTTTCCTTAATTTTTTTGTTTAGTGAAATTAAATCTTCAAGTTATTGTGTTAGATATGATGAGTAATTCTTTTGGTCCGTGTTTGTGATTGAACCGTGAGTCCGTGACTGTAACTCTTTTTAGCGCACTCTGCTCTTACACACTGATTATTTCTAGACAATTTTCACCTTTTTTTTTTTTCCTTCTCTCTTTGTGCATTTATTTATTTTTCGATTTTGGTTCGTCACTTTTCTGTCTGTGTGATTATCTGCCCCAACTGGTAATATACACTATTCCGATTTACTGAATGAGCAGAAGGTTTTTTGATGAAGTATGAGAGCTTTGAATCCAACTATTCTTGTCGTTTGCAGTTCCAAGTCTTTTATTTCTTTTTAATGTTTGTATTTAAATAACTTTCTTACAATATTTGTTTGTAGTTGGTTTCCAATTTTCTTTTACTCTTTGGTGTCTCTACTGTGAGGAAACATGAATAAAAATACTATTTTTTCTGATTTTCTTGGACTTCAGAAGTTTTTCTTGAAAAAATTGCTGATATAGACTATACAAATTGCCTAAGCAGAAGTTTCAATATGTTGTTGTTGTTCTAATTTGATTCCTTTTTTTTTTATTCTTTTTATTTTAAGTTATAAGATTCCAAAATGTGACGTGGAGATTTCTGAGAGGAAGTCCCATGCTTTTAATAGGGAGCAAACTTATTTTGTATGTTTGTAAATTCCCAAGTAAGCATTGACATTCCTTCCAGAAACAAGAGTTCCTCTGTTTTGGGCAGTCTCATATTGCAGCTCCTTATAGGAGCAGCGTTGCTGCCTTTACCTTGTGGCCTGGCCATGAGACTTGCATTCCATTTTCAACAAGTGTTGTGTATGTATATATATATATATATATATATATATATATTTTTTTTTTTTTTTGACTGATTTATGACTGTATAAAAGATGGATTCTCATGTAGTAAGCATGTATCTTGACATGTAGGGCGAGTGCAAAAATGGGGGGAGGAATGGAGGCAAACAAGAACAAGTTCATAGAGGATTGGGGCGCGGCGAGAGAGACCCTTGAGCAAAACTTCCGCTGGACTCGTCGCAACTTGGCCCTTGTTGGATTGTTTGGCATTGCCATCCCAATCTTTGTCTACAGGGGTATCGTCAGAGAGTTTCATATGCAAGATGAAGATGCGGGTAGACCCTACAGGAAATTTCTGTAAGCATTTAGAGAATGCTTTACAATAATTGTGGGAGTAGTTAAACAAGGTTTTTCTGCAGACCACAGAGTTCTATTTCCTTGTATGGGAAAATCGTTCTTTTACTTTTATGAAATTTGTGGCAAGTGACATTAGGACGGGTTTTGCCTTTTGACTTCGAATTGTATTTTGCCTTTTGCCACCAAGAAGACAGTATACTTGTGATCGGCCAATTTCAGTCTTTGTAATCTGTTGTCCAGCTTGATTTGTCTTTCGACCACCCAGACTCTTGTTAATGGAATGGTTCACGCATTTTGTTGGGCCACAAACACGCGGCTTTTTAGTATACGAAAATACTGCACAGGTAGGATGTTCCAAAGTCTCTGTCTCGAGTATTGTGTCTTTGGAGATGAGTAAATAAAAGGAAAAAGTCGTATTCTTGTATCAAGTAAGAATGAGTGTGGAAGATTGTATATATTTAAAGAAAAAAAAAAAAGAATGAAACAATTGAGGATGTTTCTTCGCTTGGTATCACTAATCACTTTATTTGATTGGCCATTTGCACTCTGTCCTTCCTTGTAGCAAGGTGTGCTTCCAGGTCCAGGCATATACGGTTTAGGAGGCTAGTCAATGAGAATTTGAGACCTGTAGAGTGCGATTGAAATTCGTTTTAAAATAATTTTATTTTTTATATGAAAATTTTATTTTTTGTATGAAAATGAAAAGGAAAACACTTTTAATTTCAGACATAAATTATTTTTAAAAATGAGTTTGGTAGTTTATTAAGATATTATTTTTAGTATAAAAAAATATATTAATATTTTTCTCTTTATTTGAGAAAGGAGAAAATAAAAATAAAAAATAAAAAATGATTAAAAGTCGTTTTTTATTTTCTCAACTTAAAAAATCATTTTTATTTATATTTTTTGTCTTTAATTATGTCAAACATCAGTTTTTTTCTATTTTTATGTTATTTTTTTTAAAAAACGTGCAAAATAAAAACAAAAAAACTCTAAACACAGTCGTAAGTTTGAGATTTTTGTTTGGCCCTAAACTAGTAGTTCAATTTGCAAATTGCTATTTTTGTCCTATGATTGTTTAAAAATGTATAAATGAAAAGCCAAATCTTAAAAATGAGATTGATAGTTTTTCCAATATTTTTTTATATCTGTCGAAAAATATTTCTTCAAATTAGATATTTGATTTGGTTTTTGGTATTTAACGCAAAGTAGTCATATATCATAAACTTTATTTCCTAATGAATGGAAATTGCAGTAAATGATGGTGTAATGAAAATAATTTAGGGTTTCAAAGATTTGTTCTTATATAACCCTAAGTATATTCACATTATCATTGATCAATATTTTATTAAATCACATACCTTTTTTAGTAGATAAATTTATATTTTATTTTTATAATTAAGAACGTATTTTTTTTATCAACTATTATAATCATTGTGTTATTTCTTTTTGAAATTATGAACCTGTCTCCAAAAAAAACGTAACATTGTAATTTTAGGAGAATGGAGTTGAAAAAAAAAATATTTTTTTTGAAACATTTTAAACACAGTAAAATTGTGTAGTTATAATTAAAATGATATTTACGTGTTATACTAAAAAATTACGTAGTAATACAATTTTTCGTTATTTGCAAAATATTTGAATTTGTTTCGACATTTCAACATTTGTACCAAAAGCCCCTTCTTATTGGGTCAGGAAGTTTGGATCTTTCAAAGATGAATAGGCCCATATGTGTCCATGGCATTACAGAAGACTCTAGAAAGGCTGGCTTCCGATTTAGGGTTTCCGTATAGGAGCAATTACAGACCTATAAATATGCTCTTCCGGAAAACTTTCAGATCCGCTCCCAGCCTTCGAAACCTTTGTGCCCTCAACAAGTTTTTCCGGTATTTTTAATCCTTTCAATTCTCTTCTATCCCTTTTCATAGTATCTGTCTTTTCTTTCTTTTTCTTCTTCATATTCTATTTTCTTTGTTGTTTTCTAAAGGAATTCCAATCAGTTGATGAGAGAATAACTGCAACAATATGATGGATTAATTCCATGATTCTCTGTACTTAAGTCTCTGATGATTGATTCATGTTTTATTTCGAATATTTTTTTGTTCGATTTGTTTCTTTATTGTTATGTTTTTGCAGTGAGATTAAATCTTCAAAGTCTTTGTGTTAGATATGATGAGTAATCCTTTTGGTCCGTGTTTCTGATTCAACCGTGACCGATAACCTTTTTACCAAACTCTGATCTTACGTTCTGATTACATATTTAAAAATCTCTTTTTTTTTTGCCTTTTCTGTCTGCATTTTTTTCTCAAAATTATTTTATACGATCTTTTCTATTTTTGTGTTCATCACTTTTGTGGCTCTGTGATTACTTGTCCTCCAATTCCGATTCACCGAATGAGCAGAATATTTTTTGATAAATTATGAGAGCTGCCAATCATACAAATGTCGTCGTTTGAAATTCCGTATCGTTTATTTTCTATTGAAGTTTCTTTTGAATTTGATTTACTTTTGTCCAATACTTTTTTGATTAAAATTTCGTTTATTTTATTTGGTATATCTGCGGTGATGTTACATGAATAAAAATACACATGTCAGACTTCAGAGGTTTTTTTTCATCAAAAAATCAATGAGATAGAATATTCATAGAGCTGAGCAGAAATTTCAATGTTTTTGAATTCTCATTTGTTTTTATTGTATTTTAGTTTTTAAATTTAATTTGCGACGCGAGATTTCTGAGAAGTCTCAAGCTTTTTATAGGGAGCAATTTTTTTTTGTGTTTGTAAATTCCCAAGTAAGCGTCGTAGATAAATAAACCCAGCAACGTTGAAGGTCCTCCCAGAAATGGGAGCTCCTCCGTTGGGGGCGGTCTCATATTCCATCTTCTTCGCGGTGCGCGGCGTAGCTGCACGAACCCTTGGGACTGGCCATGATGACCTACATTTCATTTTTTTTTTTTCATCCTTGTTCAATTTTTTTTTTATTTTTTAATTTGTTTTTATTAACAAATTCTCTTTTAATACCGTTTTTTCTTCAAAAAAAAGTACATTACATTGTAATTTTATGAGAATGGAGTTAGAAAAATAAGCTATCTTTTTGAAACATTACATATCTTTTTGGGAAATTTAATTAAAACTCAAGTTTTTATTGAGACATCCCCCACGTATTTTAAAATTAAAATTGTACACTCCAATATTTTTTCTTATCTTATTATAATCTGTAATATGTAAAAAAGATTTACTTCTCCTTTATTTATGGGTGAAATTTGATTCTTTTCATTTGTACAGTCCAACCTTTTTTTTTAACCTTGAACGATCTTTTTTCTTTTCTTTGCTATTTTTATTTGATGACATTAAAATTATTTTTTTCTAATTACTTTATTACCTATATTCTATTATCAAATTTCAGGATTTGAACACAAATTCGCAATACATTGATCTGTTTCTTCAAAAAGATTCAAATAATTAGTTTTTTTGGTCCTCATGAGCCATCCAGTATAAATAATAATAAAAAAATTTAGGAGAGAAACGCTGGCTTCCGATTAGTGTTTTTGTATAGGAGCAATTGTGTCCGTCTTAGATCTTCCAGTTTTTTCAATCCTTTAATTCGCTTCCATCTCGTTTCAGATTATCTGTCTTTTCTTTCTTTTTTCTTCGTATTTTATATTCTTTGTTGTTTTTGAAAGGAATTCCAATCAGAACTTCAACAATATGATGGATTCATTACATGATTCTCTGTACTTAAGTCTCTGATAATTGTTTTATGTCTTATTTCGAACATTTTTTTTTGTTTCTTTAATTTTTTTGATGCGAGTTTAAATCTTCAGGTCTTCGTGACTAATCTTTTGGTCCGTGTTTCTGATTCAATCGTGACCGATAACCCCTTTTTAGCACACTCTGATCTTACTCTGATTATTTATTAAAAAATCTGTCTCCTCTCTCTCTCTCTCTCTCTACCTGTACCTGTTTTTTTTTTTTTTTTTTTTCTCAATATTATTTTTTACGCATTAATCTTTTTTTTTTTTTTTTGTTCGTACTTTTGTGGCTCTGTGATTACCTGCCCTAATTGGGCGATATACGCTATTCCGATTCACAGAATGAGCAGAATATTTTTTGATCAAATATGAGAGCTGCAAATCCGACAAATGTCGTCGTTTTCAGTGCCGTATCGTTTATTTTCTGATAACACGAATCTCCGAATTTAATTTACTTTTGTCCAATACTTTTTTGATTGAAATTTTGTTTATTTTATTTGGTGTCTGTGCAGTGATGTTACACGAATAAAAATACACGTCAGACTTTTAGATTTTTTTCATCGAAAAATCAATGGGATAAAATATTCATACAGCTGAGCAGAAATTTTATTGTTTTTTAATTCTATTTTGATTTTATTTTGTTTTTGTTTTTAAATTTAATTTGCGACGCTAGATTTCTGAGAAGAAGTCTCAAGCTTTTTATAGGGAGCAAATTTATTTTGTGTTTGTAAATTCCCAAGTAAGCGTCGTAGAATAAAACAAGCAACGTTGAAGGTCCTCTCAGAAATGGGAGCTCCTCCGTTGTGGGTGGTCTCATATTCCATCTTCTTCGCGGTGCGCGGCGTAGCGGCACGAACCCTTGGGACTGGCCATGATGACCTACATTTCATTTTCATTTTTTCTTTTATGATTGTTCAGTCAGTTTTTTATTTTTTATTTTTCTGTTTTCTTAGCAAATTCTTATTTAATCCGGTTTTTCCTGCAAGAAACGACAAGTAGCATAACCAAAATCCGTATTAGTAAATAAGGTAAAAAAAAATGAAGAAAAAATTGAGGACATTAATATGCGTTAAGGAACGTATCTCTAGACGAGCAAAATTAGAACGGTCTATAAATGATGTTTTCGCATATGAGAAGTTAAAGCTACTCAAAAATGATTTTATGCAGATTAGGTGAGTATAAACTTTATTTATTAATATACCGTATCACAGGAGGTTTTTTTGTTATATTTGAATGCCTAAGGAGAGGCGAAACATGGAAAAGATACCAGCGAAGCGACATCGATTGAGAACTACATACATTGTTGGGATTGGCATCGAAATCTATAACTACTTATAATGAAAACGAGAACGAGGTTGTGAACGAATTACATAGTTGATCACAGCTTTTTTACATAAATAAACATAGAAGTTAGTAAAATTTCGGTAAAAAATTAAAATAAGTAATATTTTAGAATTTGTTAAAAGTAAATATTGTAAATTAAAAATGTATGTAGTACTTGTAAAAAAAAATGTAGTAAAAAATCGAAAAAAGAAACGAAAATAAAATTTTGTGGTATAAAATATTTTACCATGCAAGTCCAATCGTAAATAATAAAATATTTATTTTAAATCCCTTAAATTCTTCTATTTAGTTAATTTAGTTTTAAATATCTCTAATTTATGTTATACACACTACGTAAATCAGATTATAGAAAGAAATAATGGTTGCATAAAATATATTGCCATGCAAGTCCAATAGTAAATAACAAAATATTTATTTTAAATCGCTTAAATTCTTCTATTAGTTAATTAACTTTTAAAAATCTCTAATTTATGTTATACACACCAATTAAGTGTTGGAATTTCGGGTCGGCGGGCTGCCTGAAGCCTGAAGTTTTTTGGGCTTGCCTACCCAAGTTAGATTTTTGGGTTCGGGCTTAGACAATTTGAATTTGACATTACCTCTCTTGCCTGCCACTGTATACCGCCGTTCGTCGGAATTTTTTTGAATTTTTCTGACCATGCCCATGCCCGAATTGCCCAAAAATTCTGTGTGGTCGAAGTGCTCGAACAATGCCCGAACCTGCCTGCCGGAATTCACCCAAAATGACTATTTTTTTTTTTTTTTTTGAATTTTGCCCGAATTCTACTCGAAAACCCGAGATGCTCGACTGCCTGAATATCCGAAAACAGCTAGTTTATTTGAATTTTTACCTGAATTTTGTCTGAAAACCTAACCTGCCCGAGGTGCCTAATTGACCGAAATACCTGAAACGACTAGTGTTTTGAATTTTGCCCGAAAACCCGAAATGCCCGAAATTGCCCGATTGCCCAAATTTCAAAAAATAGCCGTTTACCCCCTTTTTTTTTGAAAAAAAAAATCATTTTTTAACCCTAAAATTTCTCTATAAATACCCCCATTCCCCACACATTTTTCTCACTCAAACTCTCTCAATCCCTCTCAATTTCTCTCAATTTCTCTCAATCTCTCTCACAATTTTTCTAAAGCTCTCTCTCTTTCTCTCTTTCTCTCTCTCAAATTCTTCTTATTTTTTTTTATAATGGATCCTTTTGGTTATAGTGGTATTCCCGTTGATGCCCAACACAATGTAGAAGAAGGGCAGTTTCCCTCTAATGAGTTTGTTACGCAACAATCTACTAATCCAAGCCATGGTGGACGTATTGGAGGTCGTGGTCGCAATAGTGGGCGTGGAGAAGCGGCGAGTGTGACTGCGTCTGCGTCGACAAATGGTGTAACCTTCAGGAGGAAATGCAAGCGTACCTCAACAGTTTAGGATCACTTCGACATAATCGACAAGGTAGATAATGAAGGTAACACTAAATATATAGCTCAATGTAAATATGGTTTATCTAAATTATAAGGTCACACTATTCACGACACCACACACTTGAGACGACACTCTGAAAAGTGTCTTCAAAAGCTTAGCCAATCTAGCGGACCCGAACTCCGCCAAACACAATTATCTTTTGATATCGCAACCGATGGTTGAACCACTTGGAAATACGATCCATAAGTAGATTGTATGGAAGTTGCGCGAATGATAGCTGCTTTAGATCAACCACTTAGTTTTGTAGAGCATCCTAATTGGCAACGATATATTAAGGTTGTACACAATCCTAATGCACAGTTCACTTCAAAAACTACTCTCAGAAAAGATTTATTAAAATTATTTATAAAAGAAAAAGATGCATTAATAAACCTTTTACACTCGACTAGTGGGTGCGTTGCGTTAACGGCAGATATTTGGTCTACCGTTGCTAATAAAGATTATTTAGCTGTAACCGGACATTACTTTAAAGGATTTGATTTAGAGAAGAGAATATTAGGTTTTAAATGTGTTCTAGGATCACATAGCGCAGATTTAATATACAACACAATTTTAAATGTAATTGATGAATTTAGATTAAGAGATAAAGTAAGGGCTATAACATTAGATAATGCTAGTGCTAATACAAAAGCAATTGAATTCTTTGAAAATGATTTAAGTCTATTCGGTGACGGTAAATATGAGATTAGGTTTAGAAGCACAAACTCTAGAGTATAGGAACCGCAACAACAAGATGAAAAACCGCATTCATTCTTGAATGTTTTCGGGTTAAAGAAGAAGAAGAAGACAACTCAAACGGAAGTTGTGAGTGGAAGTGGATCTTCATCAACAAGTGGCAGTGGAGGTAACAGCTTCAACAAGCTTATGGCGTACCTCAGTGAAGGCTTAGTAGTCGGCAATGCGGTAGAATTGTTTGACTTAGTTCAATGGTGGAGGGCACGGGCATTAACTTAGCCAATCCAAACTTGATTGGCAATGGATATATTTTCGATTCCAGTCTCTATTGTTTCATTCGAACAAGCCTTCAGTACGACAGGAAGAGTACTTTAGGAACGCCGGAATGCATTGCAAAGGGATATTGTTGAAGCCTTGGTTTACATTAAGGATTGTGATCGGGCCGATCAACGTTTATAAGATACAATTTCACCGGCAAGCCAAGAATAGATCGATGAAATTAGTCGATTAACATTTAATTTTAAAGATGATCCCTCAGCTTCAAATTAAATATTAAATTTGTAATTTGTAAATATGTATTTACTTTTTACATTGTATTTGTAATTTAATAAACAATGTAAGTTTGTACAATTTGTAATTCATGACAAAATGATTGCACTCTTTGTTCCTTGCCAAGTTTTTATCCCAAATGAGTTTTTCTTGGTAAGGTTTTTAACGAGGCAATCATGAATTACAAATTTAAAAATTAATAAAGAAATAATTTTTTTATATAGTTCGTGTGTTCATTTCAAATTGTAATATATATATAATATATAAATTGTAATATATATATATATATATATAAATAACTTAACATTAAAAAGAAGTTTAAACAATTCGGGCAATTTGGGCAGGCTCGGGCCGCCTAATACAAGCCCGTGGCCCGTTCAAGCTGAAATTCGGGCTCGGGTGGGCTCGGGCTCGGGCGAATATTCTGGCTTTTTGGGAGGTCACGGGCGGCTCGTCTAAAGTTCCAACACTAATACACACTACATAAATCAGATTATAGAAAAAAATAATTAACCATTTAAAGAACATGTCTAAAATACCTCATAAGAGCAATTTAAAAAAAAAAATATATATATATATATACATTATAAAATTCAAATCAACATTTTTTCAATATTGTAAAATAGTTGATGTTTTAAAGATATAGCTTGAATAATAGACATTTTATGTAATTATTTTTTGGGAAATAGTAAAAAATAGGCCAATATGAAAAGTTTAAGAAAGGAAATAGGCCAATTTTTAGTTATAGAAATTAATAGGCCATAACTTGTCAAGTTATGGTTCATAACCAGATAAGTTATGGACAAACTTATCAAGTTATGGTTCATAACTGGACAAGTTATGGACAATTATGAATAATAACTTGTCAAGTTATAATTCATAACCAGACAAGTTATGAACGAAAATAATAATTTAGCCTATTTATTAACTTATGTAAACTATTGACCTATTAATTTTAATTCATCTCAAATTTTGACCTATTTTCCCCTTTCTCCCTTATTTTTTCCTTGTTCCTGCCTGCATCCAAGCAATCCAAATAGGCTTCAATTTCTCGTGCACGGTCCGCCTATCCCATGTAGCTTCCTAAGCTTGCCCGGGTTGAGTGTGGCGGCCCACATTTATAGCTCTTGGATATACAGGCTTGATTAACACCCCCTGAATTAATGGGTGTCAAGTGTCTGCCTTTGTAAGTGTGCCGTCAAATCCTAGGATTAGCCGGTGCCGTGTTACATTAGCTAGAGTTAGGTAAAGGCAAAAGAAAGACTTTCTCAAGTCATTAGCTAGTGTGTAACCGGTGCCGTTTTTATTGCAGTGTTAAAGCCGAAAGCAAGAAAAGTAAAAAGCAAACCAATAACATTATAACAAGATTTTGTGGAGGATTCCATATTTCTTTTCACACTTCGATCCAAGAAAAGTTACCCACCCTTTCAACTTTGAACTTCTTCGTATCGAAAAATAGAAATTCTTGATAATTTTTATTTCTTTGCTAATTAATCACCAAAATATCAGCACTACCGTCAAAAATGGCGGCTGACTATTTGCACGCACCTTCGCAAACACTTAATTCACTATGTGCATGCACCGTTGATCATCACAAACACTTTCCTCACTATATTGTATGCACCGCTGATATTCACACACACTTTCCTCAAGCGGGCCCATTGAAAAATAAACGCAAATAAACAAAAATGGGCAGCCCGGAAACGTTCGAAACTGCTGACTCTGGTCGCCTCTTCAGTCTTTCTTTATTCGTAATTAAGAAGGAAACAAGACGGAAGCTGCTAGGAAATTCATCAAGTGCCTTGGTCACTATGACATAAAGCTTCTTCTTCCTCTCCCTCTCTATATAGGATCACTAAAAACGCTGCTCAAAATTCACAATCTAGCTAGTAAAAACTCACACTGAAATAGTTCGCAAAAATGATGGTCAACATGGGGCAAATGTGGTCTCAAGTGGGCACAACTATGGCCAGCGTGATGTTTGTTTATGCCATATTCCAACAATATTTTCCTTATCAGTTCCGAAGTTACTTCACAAAATACTCCAACAAAGTGTTGGGGTTTGTCTACCCTTATATCCATATCAAATTTGATGAGTACCCCGGTGATCGTTTCAAGCGAAATGAGGTCTACACGGCCATCCAAACCTACCTCAGCGCCAATTCCTCCGCGCGAGCCAAGCGCCTCAAGGCGCACGACATCAAAGACAGCAAGTCCCTCGTTCTTAGCCTTGATGACAACGAGGAAGTCACCGACGAATTCGAACGAGCCAAACTTTGGTGGACATCCCACACAAGCTCCCCAAAGAACAACACCTTTAGTTGGTACCCCAACTCGGACGACAAGAGGTCTTACACGCTCACCTTCCACAGACGTCACCGAGACCTAATCACCACTTCTTATCTTGGCCATGTCGTCAAGGAAGGGAAAGCAATAGAGGTGAAGAATCGGCAGAGGAAGCTTTACACGAATGGCAGCAATGAGAATTGGTATGGTGGGAAGAGCACTAAGTGGAGCCATGTCCTTTTTGAGCACCCGGCGACCTTCGACACTTTGGCTATGGACCCTAAGAAGAAGAAGGAGATTGTCAATGATCTGCTCAAGTTTAAGAAGGGAAAAGAGTACTACGCCAAAGTTGGCAAGGCTTGGAAACGAGGGTATCTTCTTTATGGTCCTCCGGGGACTGGTAAGTCAACCATGGTCTCCGCCATGTCTAACTTTTTAGATTATGATGTCTATGATTTGGAACTCACATCAGTTAAGGACAACACCGAGCTGAGGAAGCTGTTGATAGACACTTCGAATAAGTCCATCATTGTGATTGAGGACATTGATTGCTCTCTTGATCTTACTGGCCAAAGAAAGAAGGAAAAGGCGGAGAAGAAGAAAGGAGATGAAGAAGAGAAGGACCCTGCTCGTAAAAGGGCTGAAGAGATGGAAGATGCTAACAAGAGCAAGGTTACTCTTTCGGGCTTGTTGAATTTCATCGACGGGATTTGGTCGGCTTGTGGCGGTGAGAGAATTATTGTGTTCACTACTAATTATGTGGACAAACTTGATCCTGCTCTCATTAGAAGAGGGAGGATGGACAAGCACATAGAGTTGTCTTATTGTTGCTTCGAGTCCTTCAAAGTGCTTGCTAAGAACTACTTGGATGTCGAATCGCATGAATTGTTCGCGGAGATCGAGCGTTTGTTAGGGGAAACTAACATGACTCCTGCTGATGTTGCGGAGAATATTATGCCTAAGTCTGATGATGAAGATGCTGGTACGTGTTTGAAGAATTTGATTGAAGCTCTTGAGAAGGAAAAGGAAGATGCCAAAAAGAAGGCCGAGGAAGAAGCGAAGTTGAAGGAGGAGGAAGAGGCAAAATTGAAGGCTGAAGAAGAGGAAAAGCTCAAGGCTGAGAAAGAAGAAAAAGTAGAGAAGAAAGAGGGTGAACAAAATTCTGCTAAAGAAAATGGGAAATGTACATGTAATGGAACATCATCAGCTAAGGAAGTGAAAGAGAATGGATCTGTCAGCTCTTAATTAGGAAGTTTAAGGAAGACTGAAAGTTGAATGTGAAGTTAATTATGTCTTTCACTAAGTTATTAGAACGTTGCTTGTATGTAAAGTTGTATTTCTTTCTGTCTGTACTCCTAGTCGATATTACTAATTATGTGTGCTCTTAGATTTGCCAATATTATTAACAATAAGAATCTTTTTTCAGTTATGAGACTCTTCGTGGTGGAATTTTTGGGTTTTCCATGTGTCTAGTACCGTTGCAAATAATGATGGGCGCTTGGTTTCTTAACTCCTAGAGCATAAAAATTCAGATTGATTAAAGCACTCAATTAAAATTTAAATCAATGTATAGCCTAAATGAGAAGCTTAATCTGTAAGTCAGAGATTCATTTTTTAAAATTATAATCGTATTTAGAATTGATTCTATTTTTATTTTTTATATTTTTTTAAGAAAAAAATGAAAATGTTTTAAAACGTCATTTAGTGCACTGGGGTCTATGCGTACCTCTCCTAACTTACTGCACGGCTCTGAACCGTTGGGGACGTGCTTAATGTGCAAGTCAACAAGTCAACAAGTAGTCAACCTACTAACTTGCAAGTTGCAAACATGCACGTCCAGGGTGTCTTCATAGCATCTTTTGGTTAGGTGAGATTATAATGAAGCCAAGGACATATCCCACACTTGCGGCCAATCCACGTGGGTCCCATCAGATGTCCACTTCTTGTGTGAATTTACTAGAAAAGAATTTTTTAATTGTAATAGATACTAGTGGCGCCCAATATTCACAATTAATATATAAAAGATATTTTATCTGTATGACCTATTGTAGAACCCATTTTCGATTAGCATGTGGTATTGAATTTCAATAATATGTTTAGCATTGATACTGAGAAATAATAATAAAAAGATTTTCGTAGGAGATTGACTCTAGAAAGTCTGGCTTCCGATTTAGGGTTTCTGTATAGGACCAATTGCAGATCTATAAATACGTTTTTTCGGAACACAGAACTGCTATCTGCCTAGGTAATTTTTGTGTTCATCTTAGATCTTTTAGTTTTTTTCATCCTTCAATTCGCTTCCATCTCGTTTCAAATTATGTCTTTTCATTCTTTTCTTCGTCTTTTATATTCTTTGTTGTTTTTGAAAGGAATTCCAATCAGAACTTCAACAATATGATGGATTCATTACATGATTCTATGTACTTAAGTCTCTGATAATTGTTTCTTGTCTTATTTCAAACATTTTTTTTTTTTATTTGTTTCTTTAATTTTTATTGATGCGAGTTTAAATCTTTAAGTCTTTGCGTTAGATGTGATGACACCTTTTGGTTCGTGTTTCTGATTCCATCGTGACCGATAACCCCATTTTAGCACACTTTGATTTTACTCTCTAATTATTTATTTAAATCTCTCTCTCTCTCTCTCTCTCTCTCTCGTTAGATCTCTCTCACCTCTTTGGTTCTCTTTCTGATTCTTTCGTGTCCGATAATTCATTTTCTCAAAATTTTTTCTTACGCATTAATCTTATTTATTTTTTTAAAATTCTTGTTCGTCACTTCTCTCTACCTTGATTACATGTCTAAGTTTCTTATAAAATTCCGATTCACAAAATGAGCAGAATATTTTTTTCATCAATTATGAGAGTTGCGAATTCTACAAATCTTGTCGTTTTCATTTCCGTATCTTTTATTTTCTATTTAAGATTCTTTTTGAATTTAATTTATTTTTTCATTATTCCTTTGATTAAAATTTTGTTTATTTTATTTGGTATTTCTGCGGTGTTGATGCATGAATAAAAATACACATGTCGAACTTTAGAAGAGATTTTTCATCAAAAAATCAATGAGATTGAATATTAATAGCGTTGAGCAACAATTTCATTTTTTTTAATTATAATTTGTTTTTATTGTATTTAAGTTTTTAACTTTAACTGTGAGATTTCTGAGAAGTCTCACACTTTTAGAGCAAGGTTATTTTGTGTTTGTAAATTCCCAAGTAAGCGTCGTAGATAAATAAACCCAGAAATGGGAGCTCCTCCGTTGTGGGCGGTCTCATATTCCATCTTCTTCGCGGTGCGCGGCGTAGCGGCAAGAACCCTTGGGACTGGCCATGATGACCTACATTTCATTTTCATTTTTTCTTTTATCATTGTTCAATTTTTTATTTTTTATTTTTCTGTTTTCTTAGCAAATTCTTTCATAAACCGGTTTTTTCTGCAATTTTGTTAAGAAATTATTTTCTTAATAATCTAGATGAAAGGTACAACTACAAGTCGTCTATGTGTTATAGTTTTGTTTTTGCCCAGTAACTGAAAGAAACGACAAGAAGCATACTAAACCAAAATCCGTATTAGTAAATCAGGTAAAAAAAAAATGAAGAAAAAATTGAGGACATTAATATGCATTAAGGGGAATGTATCTCTGGACAAGCAAAATGAGAACGGCAAACTGCGTCCAAAAATAATGTTTTGGCCCGCCCTTAAAATAACATTCTATGAGAGGTTTAAGCTACTCTTATCCAAAACGACGACAAAATAATGAATTATTAGTCGCGGGCTTTCCTTAATGATTAGATATGTATATTTTTTTAATTTTTAAATAATTTTATATAAATTTGAGGGATAAAAAATTTAGTCTATCGACATATCGAAGAATGTCTATATTTAAATACTGTATGAGAGGTGAAACATTGAAAAAATGCAAACGACATCGATTGAGGGATCGTCATCGAAATTTATGACTACTTATATTAAAAATGAGAATGAGGTTGTGAACCCAAGTACATAGTTTATCACAGCTTTAATTTTTTTACATAAATAAACATAGAAGTAAGTAAAATTACGGTAAATAATTAAATAAATAATATATTTTAAAATTATTTAAAGTAAATATTGTAAATTAAAAATGTATGTAGTACTTGTCACAAAAAATTGTAGTATAAAATCTTTTTATCACATGTCCAGTCGTAAATAATAAAATATTTATTTTAAATAGTTTAAATTTTACTATTTAGTTAATTTAGTTTTAAAAATCTCTCATTTACTGTAATTTATGTTATACACACTACATAAAACAGATTAAAGAAAAAAATAATTAACCATTAAAAGAACATATCTAAAATACCTCATAAGAGCAATTTAAAAATATATATATATTTATATATACATTATAAAATTCAAATCAACATTTTTTCAATATTGTAAAATAGTTGATGTTTTAAAGATATAGTTTGAATAATAGACATTTTATGTAATTATTTTTTCGTTGTTCCTGCCTGCATCTAAGCAATCCGAATGGGTTTCAAATTCTCTTGCATGGGTCCGCCAAGCCCCTGTAGTTTCCTAAGCTTGCACGGGTTGAGGGTGGCGGCCCACATTTATAGCTCTTGGGTACTACTTATAGCTTCCTAGGATTCAACCGCCGACAGCGGAAACTATCAAAACTTAAGCCGGTGCCATTTTTCATGAAGTGTTACATTAGCCGGTGCCGTTTTACATTAGCTAGAGTTAGGTAAAGGCAAAAGAAAGGCTTTCTTAAGTCATTAGCTAGTGTGTAACCGGTGCCGTTTTTCTTGCAGTGTTACATTCAATCACTCTAAAATCGCATCCCCTCTCATAATCCCATTTTTCTATTTTACTATTCATTTCTATTCCAATTGTCTTCTCAACTTAATAATTAAGTACAAGAACATTGAACTTGAATGGCCAATGAGCTTTCTTGTGTCTTTAGAGAAGACATTAAAATTTCATGTCATGGAAGAAGAAAAAACGAATTTGGTGTCCTTTTGTGCCATTTTTTTTAATGAAATTGTTTTTTTTTTTTTTTTTTTTTTTTTTTGGTGTACTGAATTCAGTGTTCTAATTAAACGAAACACCTGTGAAAATTTAGACCTGTAAAATAAATTAGAAAAAGTAAAAGGAAATAAACTTTAGCTTCCAATTGCATTATTTTAGTTTGGTTCAGAAAAAAAGGAAAAAAAATTGGTGTCAAGCTTTTTTATTATTATTACTACTATTTTTGTAAATCTCTTTCCGATGAAGTTGTGCATATAAACGAATAAGAAGCTTTCTTCTTATTCCAATATTTCCTAGTCAATAGAATTTCGTGCCTGGAACGCTAAATAGCCGATTGAACACGTTTCAATATAATAGCTAGATATTGTTGTGGTGATTTATTCTCTTACCATCACTTTTTATTGTCCTTTTCTGTGGTGCGAAAAATACCAAATTAAAAGGAAATACAATGACAAGAATTCACAGTCACAACCGAATGTAAGATAAGTATAAAATGAAGAAAATAACAATTAGAATTCATAGTTAAAGCCGAATGCAAGAAAAGTAAAAAGGAAACCAATAACATTATAACAAGATTTTGTGGAGGATTCCGTATTTCTTTTCACACTTCGACGCAAGAAAAGTTCCCTCCCTTTCAAATAGTAAAAGAAGGACGAAAATCAGACAAATTTTTACAGATTTAAAATTCCATGCTCGCCTACCACGACACCGGCGATACTACGTCAGTTTTTTTAAAATAATATGTGGGTATATATATTTTAATCAGTATGTTAACTTGGCTTCACAGAGAAAAATAGAAAAATAAGTTTTTGTTTGTTTGTTTGTTTGGAAGTGCAGTAGTCATCAATTTAATATTACTATGAGAATGGAGTAAGGGATGACCTGACTATCCTCTTTTGTCCCGTCATTCCGAAGGAATGGAATAAAAGGACGACACTACTTGTATTAACGGTCCACCATTCCGAAGGAATGGGATAAGAGCCAACCTTCTAAAAAAAAAAAAAACGTTTGAGGCCCGTCATTCTGAAGGAATGGAATAAAGAGCCTACCAAATAAAGAGTCGTAACAATAAAGAGTAGTCGGTCCGCCATTCTGAAGGATTAGAATAAAGGGCATCCCAAATAAAAGTCCAGCGTTTTGTAACCAATTCATACCTTAATCTTACCGTATGGAGCCGACATCGGTCAAGTATAGCAGCTAAAGAGCTAAAAGCCAATAGAGGTTCACCACTTCTCATCTTTTAGTTCTTTTAGCAATCATACGAAAAATAGGAGTTGCTCTCCCCGATCCTTCATTAAACAATATCCGGACCTCATCTTTTCTGATTTACAGACCGATCAGTGTCGTCTTGTACTCAAGGAGTTGTAACCGGAATTGTTCTCAAGGCATGAGAATAATGTGAGAGATAGGGTTCTGAAACATCTAGTAACTGAGTATTCCTTGAGCGATCACTGATTATTATAGGAAATTAAGACTCTAGAGAATCTGTAACTTTATATTTTCTTGATTTCCTGTTAGTGAGCTTAGAGTGAAATTGACTTGATTTAATATTACTATGATACCTACCATTATATGCTATGCTAATTATGAACAATCAAAAGTACTCAAGCTAAATGAAACAAAAATAGTCATAATGACCATATCCCCCGATCAGTTTTCCATTTCCGGTTTCTACTTTAAAACTTCACTCTTTACGATAACTCATATACTTTGAACTTTTCTTATCGAAAAATAGAAATTTTTGATAATTTTTCTATGCTAATTAATCACCATAAACATAGCACCTAATCAGCACTACCGTTAAAAATGGCTGCTGACTATTATATGACACTATTTGCATGCACCGTTGATTTTCACAAAGACTTTCCTCAAGTGGGCCCATTGAAAAATACATGCAAATAAACAAAAATCGGCAGCCCGGAAACGTTCAAAACTCCTTGAGTCTGGTCTCCGCTTCAGTCTTTCTTTATTTGTAATTAAGAAGGAAACTAGACGCAAGCTAATAGGAAATTCATCAAGTGCCTTGGTCACTAAGGCATAAAGCTTCTTCTTCCTCTCTCTCTATAAACGCTGCTCAAAATTCACAATCTAGCTAGTAAAAACTCACACTGAAATAGTTCGAAAAAATGATGGCCAATATGGGGCAAATGTGGTCTCAAGTGGGCTCAATTATGGCCAGCGTGATGTTTGTTTATGCCATATTCCAACAATATTTTCCTTATCAGTTCCGAAGTTACTTCGGAAAATACTCCAACAAAGTGTTGGGGTTTGTCTACCCTTATATCCATATCAAATTTGATGAGTACCCCGGTGATCGTTTCAAGCGAAATGAGGTCTACACGACCATCAAAACCTACCTCAGCGCCAATTCCTCCGCGCGAGCCAAGCGCCTCAAGGCGCACGACATCAAAGACAGCAAGTCCCTCGTTCTTAGCCTTGACGACAACGAGGAAGTCACCGACGAATTCGAAGGCGTCAAACTTTGGTGGACATCCCACACAAGCTCCCCAAAGAACAACAGCTTTAGTGTATACCCCAACTCGGACGACAAGAGGTCTTACACGCTCGCCTTCCATAGACGTCACCGAGACCTAATCACCACTTCTTATCTTGGCCATGTCGTCAAGGAAGGGAAAGCAATAGAGGTGAAGAATCGGCAGAGGAAGCTTTACACCAATGGCAGCAATGAGACTTGGTACGGTGCGAAGAGGACTAAGTGGAGCCATGTCCTTTTTGAGCACCCGGCGACCTTCGACACTTTGGCTATGGACCCTAAGAAGAAGAAGGAGATTGTCAATGATCTGCTCAAGTTCAAGAAGGGAAAAGAGTACTACGCCAAAGTTGGCAAGGCTTGGAAACGAGGGTATCTTCTTTATGGTCCTCCGGGGACTGGTAAGTCAACCATGGTCTCCGCCATGGCTAACTTCTTAGATTATGATGTCTATGATTTGGAACTCACATCAGTTAAGGACAACACCGAGCTGAGGAAGCTGTTGATTGACACTTCGAATAAGTCCATCATTGTGATTGAGGACATTGATTGCTCTCTTGATCTTACTGGCCAAAGAAAGAAGGAAAAGGCGGAGAAGAAGAAAGGAGATGAAGAAGAGAAGGACCCTGCTCGTAAAAGGGCTGAAGAGATGGAAGATGCGAACAAGAGCAAGGTTACTCTTTCGGGCTTGTTGAATTTCATCGACGGGATTTGGTCGGCTTGTGGCGGTGAGAGAATTATTGTGTTCACTACTAATTATGTGGACAAACTTGATCCTGCTCTCATTAGAAGAGGGAGGATGGACAAGCACATAGAGTTGTCTTATTGTTGCTTCGAGTCCTTCAAAGTGCTTGCTAAGAACTACTTGGATGTCGAATCGCATGAATTGTTCGCGGAGATCGAGCGTTTGTTGGGGGAAACTAACATGACTCCTGCTGATGTTGCGGAGAATATTATGCCTAAGTCTGATGATGAAGATGCTGGTACGTGTTTGAAGCATTTGATTGAAGCTCTTGAGAAGGAAAAGGAAGATGCCAAAAAGCAGGCCGAGGAAGAAGCGAAGTTGAAAAAGGAGGAAGAGGCAAAATTGAAGGCTGAAGAAGAGGAAAAGCTCAAGGCTGAGAAAGAAGAAAAAGTAGAGAAGAAAGAGGGTGAACAAAATTCTGCTAAAGAAAATGGGAAATGTACATGTAATGGAACATCATCAGCTAAGGAAGTGAAAGAGAATGGATCTGTCAGCTCTTAATTAGGAAGTATAAGGAAGACTGAAAGTTGAATGTGAAGTTAATAATGTCTTTCACTAAGTTATTAGAACGTTGCTTGTATGTAAAGTTATATTTCTTTCTGTCTGTACTCCTAGTGGATATTACTAATTATGTGTGCTCTTAGATTTGCCAATATTATTAACAATAAGAATCTTTTATCAGTTATGAGACTCTTCGTGGTGGAATTTTTGGGGTTTCCATGTGTCTAGTACCATTGCAAATCATGATGGGTGCTTGGTTTCTTAACTGCTAGAGCATAAAAATTCAGATTGATTAAAGCACTCAATTAAAATTTAAATAATGTATAGCCTAAATGGGAAGCCTAATCTGTAGGTGAGGCATTCATTTTTCAAAATAATAGTTGTGTTTAGAATTGATCCCGTTTTTATTTTTCACGTTTTTTGAGAAAGAAAAAATGAAAACGTTTTCAAAATGGCATTTGGCACAATAAAGACCAAAAACGGAAATGAAAATGATTTTTTAGTTTAGTGTAAAATGAGAGAGAAATGAAAAATGACTTTTAGTCGTTTTTCATTTTTTGTTTTCGTTTTCTCCTCTCTCAAGTAGAGAGAGAGAGAGAGAAATATAGACATTAATGAAGTTTTTTACACTGAAAATAATCTCTTGATAAAACTACTAAATACATTTTTAAAAATAATTTTCGTCTGAGATTGAAAATATTTTTATTTTTATTTTCATACAAAAAATAAAATCATTTTAAAATAAATTTTAAACGCATTCTATAAATCTAAAAATTCTTCTTCTTCTTCTTCTTTCTTTATTTTATTTATTTATTTATTTTCCTTTGCAGTGCACTAGGGTCTATGCGTACCTCTTTTAACGGGTGGGGGCGTGCTTAATGTGCAAGTCAACAATTAGAATCTACTGACTTGCAAGCCAAGGTTCATATCTCCCACCTGAGGCCAATCCACGTAGGTCCCATCGGATGTCCCACTTCTTGTGTCTAATAGGGATTTATTAGAAAAGAATTTTTTAATTGTAATCGATACTAGTGGCGGCCAATATTCACAATTAACATATAGAAGATATTTTATCTGTATGACCTATTGTAGAACCCATTTTTCGATTAGCATGTGGTATTGAATTTCAATAATATGTTTAGCATTGATACTGAGAATCGACAAAATCTCTAAAGTTGTTGAGAGTGAATATATGTCACGGCATATGTAGTGTAATTATATTAAGTTATCTCCTACTAAGAAATTATATTAAGATATCGGCCGAAGAAAAAAGGCTTTGGATTTATTTATTTATAGATAGAAAGAGGGGACAAGAAAACAAGACGTCTTATATAGTATAGGAAAAGAATGGGGAAAGCGACGATTAAGAGAAAGATGCACTACACTATTGAGGGTTGTGGTAAGGACGCATTTGTTAGGTTTCTTTTGTCTATCTTTTCAGAGTTTGATATTATGCACTCATGTGTTGCTACTCTGTCATTGTGAGAGATGTAGGCCTCGTTTGGTGTGGAAATTCAGATCTAAAGATTGGAGTTATGAATTCAAATTCCCGTTTGGTGTCATATTGGACTGAGACCACAACTTGAATCACGGATCAATTTTTGGGTCCTGATTCAAAATCAGGCCCTCCCCTGATTCAGTCCAAGACTCGAATCTTTGCACAGTAATGGCACTGTGCTCTCTGGAGAAATTCCTCGTGACCAACCTCCAACCCAACTCCACCCAACTCCATGTTCTTGCGCAGAGAGCTCAGTCTTCGGTCGTGCCTTGGCAGAGAATCTTTGCGCCTTCTCCTGTTTCTGCTTCTTCAAACAAGAGGGTGGGGCTGACGGCCTTTTTGGGACGGCGTTTCCTGGGTTGCTCGGCCTGAGATCTGATTTTTTTTTTTTTTTTTTTTTTGTTCTCTTTTGCAGATCTCAAAGTACAGATCTAGTTTTTCATTTTTTTAAAAAAAAAAATTGGGCATTTTTCTAAATTTTGAGATGTTGAATGAGATTAGATTTGTTATTTGTTTTTTATCTGAAGATTTGATCTATTGTTTTTATTGTTCCGGTGTCCGATTATGGAGTTTGGTATGTACTTTGAGAAAGGTGAAGAAGACGAAGAAGACGTGTCTCTCTTTTTTTTTGTTATTTTGCATTTTTCATTTAAAAATTTGTTGATTTATTAATTTTTAATTTTTTTGAAGTCTTATTTTTATTTTCAATTCATTACTTCTTTTTTTAATAAAATAATCATTTTTACTAATTTAATTATGACTTATACCTTTTATTAATTTAAAATCAATGCCACATCGTTAGGATTATACACATAAATAGATGGAGGAGATATTTTGATTCATTTTTTATATATTAGAGGATATTTTAAACTGTTTTAAAAAATGACAATTTAAAATAAAATACATACTTAAGAAATATTTATGAAATTAATCCTACTTTAAAAGTGATGGTAACTCTTCAGAGACAAGTTTAATATATGCTTGGCTTGTTATATAATTTCATTCACATTTTTTTCATTTATTTTGTAATTAGCTTGTTATAATTTTGAGTTATAATTATTTGTATAATTTTTTTTCTAGTACTTCATTTTTTTATTATATAACGAATTATATTTTTTTAAATTACACGTAACGAATTATATTTATTATATACTTTTTTAAGTTATATTTATTTTGATCATGATTCAAATTTAGAAAATAAGACAACCAAACACTGGTTCGAATCACATTTTAGGTTAGAATCAGAATCATGCATATACACATCCAAACGAAGGTTCTAATTACTCTAAATCATGATTCAAATCATAAATTATGGATCTGAATCAAATAACTCAAATCACTCTGATTTCAATCCTTATACCAAACGGACCTGTAGACTTCACATGATAGAAGATAGTAAAAACTATTGAATGGGTCAGTGAAAGACAGTTCAAGCCATTTCTACATATATAGTAGGCATTGAGATTGCTGCTATGGTCAGAAAGAGTTAGAAAATGTGGAGTAAAGTGTACCAACCGATTCCTTCTTTACTAGAAACAAAAAAGGAGGAAGATGCATACATTATATATATAAAAAAAAAATAATCGAATGAATCACCTGAACATTTGATAACCGAATATATGCGTGTTTTTTGCGCGCGCGTGTATAAGAAAAAGGAGAAGACGAAGACTGAAACAATAAAGGTTGTTCACTGTCGGCACAACCCTTCTTAGGGTGCAAAAGTCATCAAATTTGGTTGGAAAAAAAAAAAACGTAAGACTTGGTATTGGAAGTGTTTGTTTCATATACACAACCAGACTTTCCGAATACGATAAATTAGTGAATATAATACTGGAATGAATCAGACAATGCAGATATAAAGCTACACAACCAAGTCACTAGCTAGTCAACTCGGTTAATAAAGTAATTTGCTTTGAAAGGGACGCAATATTAATCCGGGCGGAGTTGGAAATATATTTTTAAGAACATGGGTTAAAATTAAATTTTTGATTATATTTTTTATGCAAATCTTGTACTCCCCTCTTTTTATCTTTTCCTGCTCACTTACAAAATCTTTTTTCACTTTCTTTTCTTTTTTTTTTTTTTTGGTTTATTTCTTGTTTTTTTCTTTCCAAATAGATGCTGCCTGATCACCTGTAATAGAATTTGATTACGTTTTTATTTGTCATAAAGTTTGAAATCAAATAACTTTTTTTGGATAAGAAAAAAATAAGGTAAAAATATGTCGTATAAATTTCAGACCTCGTAAGATAAAAATACGTAGTATAAATAATTTCAGACCTGTGTTATATATATATATATATATATATATATATATATGCTAACAAGACCTATGTTTTAATTCTGTACAACTTTTCTTACTTTATCATTGTTGTAGCCAGTACACATACTTTGCTCATAAATAAAACAATCATGCACATGGTCACATAGCCGTGAAAGATGGATGCCCTAAGCGGTGAAAATGCACAAAGATGAAAATAGACTTCGTCAAAAAAAAAAAAGAAAAAAAAAAGAGGCAATTAATTGCCGTAATCACATCACCGTTATATAGAGTGTAATCGCATAAACATGTATGACTCGGACTGATATACACACACACATAGTTCTCAAAAGTCAAAACAAGTGAAGTGAGATGTGTTAATTAGAAATATTGGCTGTTTAGGACTCTTTTATGGCTTTTGTATAATTTGTTTAGGACTCTGTTTTTATTTAGTTGGAGCTCTGTTTAAAGTACAGCTCTATATTTTCGCTACTTAACTTAGTATATAAAACTATATTCTCGTTTTGTTTTGTTATTGGCATTTTGTTATGATCGACTCCTACTTCCTTTCATAAGAGAATTATACTCCTAATCGGACTGGTTTACTCAGCCCTATAAAATATAAGGCTTTTGGTCTTGATGTCTTGTAAATTTCACATTAGTGATCTTCTTCAGAAAAACAACAAAGAGAAACTGTTGTTTTGAGTATAATAGTATAAATAATATTTTTAATTTTATTGTTTTTTTTTTCTTTGAAGATCATGGCGACCACAGGGGAGATGTGGTCTCACGTGATGGCAAGCGTGATGTTTGTGTACGCTATGTTTCAACAATATTTTCCTGATGATGTGTGGCGATTCTTAAAGAGATATTTCAACAGAGCGCTATGCTTCTGTTACCCTTATGTTCAAATCACCTTCCCTGAGTAAAATGGCGACGGTTTCAAGGGCAGCGATGTCTACGTCGCCATCCAAAAACTACCTCGGAGTCGGCGCCATGTCGTCCGCTCGAGCAAAAAGACTCAAAGCTCATGACTTTAAAGACAGCAAATCTCTTGTCCTTAGCATGGACTACAACGAGGAAGTCAACGACGAATTCGAAGGTGTCAAGCTATGGTGGACTCTTTACTACACAGTGCCCAACAACACAAGCGTTTCTTACCATCCCAATTCGGACGAAAAGCAGTTCTACAAACTCACCTTCCACAGAAACAACAAAGACCTCATCACTACCTTTACATCAATCATGTGGTGACACAAGGGAAAGGAATGGCCGTGAAGAATAGGCAACGAAAGCTTTACACAAATGGCAAATACGAGAGCTGGTGTGGTACTAAGTGGAGCCATGTTCTTTTTGAGCACCCTATGAGTTTCAACATTTTGGCTATGGATCCCAAAAAGAAGCAAGGGAAAAGACTACTACGCTAGAGTTGGGAAGCCTTGGAAACGCGGTTATCTCTTTTATGGTCCTCAACCATGATCTGTGCCATGGCTAACTTCCTAGATTATGATGTCTATGATTTGGAACTCACGGCAGTTAAGGATAACACCGAGCTGAGGAAGATGTTGATCGACGGTTCAAATAAGTCCCATCTTTGTGATTGAGGACATTGATTACTCTCTGGATCTTACTGGTAAAAGAAAAAAGGCGCCGAAATTGAAAAAAGATTAATGATGATTCAGACGATGATGACGACGAAGATGACGTGAAGAGCAATGTTACTCTCTCTGGGCCGCTGAATTTCAGTGATGGGATATGGCCGGCTTGTGGGGGCGAGACAATTATACCAGTGCGTTTAGAATTAATTTTAAAATAATTTTATTTTTAATAAAATATAAAAATAAAATTATTTTAAAATTATATTTGATTAATTTTTTAAAAAATAATTTTGAGTATAATAAAAAAAATAAAATCGTATTTATTAATTAATATATTATAATATTATTAATAAATGTTAAAAACTAAAAAAAATTAAATTAATTTTTAAATTAATTTTTAATTTTTTTATAAAAATTATTTTTATTATTTTTTTAAAATATTTACTAAATATACGTGATTTCATTTTTTTTTTTTTTTTTTGAAATACGCAAGAATCATTTTTTAAAAGCGGTTTCAAACACACGCGCACATTGTGTTTACTACTAATCGTGTGGACTCGCTTGACGGTGCTCTCATTAGAAGAGGAAGGATGGACAAGCACATTGAATCGTCTTATTGTTGCTTTGAAGCCTTCAAAGTGCTTGCCAAGAATTACTTGGATGTCGAATCGCATCAATTGTTCGCAACAATCGAGCGTCTGTTGGGGGAAACCAACATGACTCCCGCCTATGTAGCGGAGAATTTGATTCCTAAGTCCGATGAAGAAGACGCAGATGTGTGCTTGAAGAATTTGGTTGAAGCTCTTGAGGAGAAAAAGGAGGAGGCAAGGAAGAAGTCTGAGGAAGAAGCGAAGTTGGAAGCTGAAAGAAAAGAAGCAAAGCTAAAAGCCTCGGAAGAAGAAGAAAAATTTGAAGAAAGACAGTGAACAAAGTTCAGCTGAAGAAGATGCCAAGTGTGATGATGTGGACTGTTGGCCAAAGTGGAAGGGAAAGAATCACGAGTCACCTCATTATAATGTTAGATAATTAGGATATATGTTTTTTATTTTATTTTTTTATTTTCTTTTGTCTAGAAAGTTGTTATAGCTTTTAGTTTTAGTCAAGTATTTAGACTCAATTTTATCTATTTGAGTTTAGAATTTGAATTTTATTATAGTAAAAATTTTTAGAAATAGTCATATTAATTTTTTTACTACAGTAAAAAGTTTTCACATAAAATCACATTTTAACTCAAATTATAAACTCAAATCAACAAAATAAACTGCCTTTAATTTATTTTCTTATGCTTCATTATGTTATTGAGTGAATCAATTATTATTAGATTATTTTCGTCTCTTGATTCTCTCTCTAAAATTCATTTTATTTTTTTTTAATTATGTGGAATAAGAAACTTTCTAATTATTCAATTATTTGATCTTCCTTACAATGATGAGTTTTGCTTATTTCGTATCTACTAAAGCATTGAAATTCAGAATAAAAGCACTAAAGTCCAGAATCCTACTCATAGCCGATCCATTATCGATAACGCCTTGTTAACGGAGACTCTAATAAGCGGAACATGAATTCATCTCAAAACCATAACAACGACCAATGAGAGAAATCAATTATAATTTGCAAGTAAAATATATATATATGTATATATATATTTGGCCACTGCTTTTTTAGGGTGCATTTTGGTGTACTTTCCGTGCAAGTCTTTATGCTTGCCGACGTCTAATCAATTCTCCCACAAAATGCCTGTGCGGGGAAAAAAAAAAAAAAAAACGTGACATGGTCAATGATAGCACATCTCCGAATTCCGACGTGGTAGAAGATCAAAAACATGTCCGTTGTTTTTAAAATTGTTTTATTTTCAATAAAAAATAAAAATAAAATTATTTTAAAAATTATTTTAAAATTGATTTTAAAATTATATTTAATTAATTTTTAAGCCATTATTTTAAGTACAATAAAAAAAATAAAATTGTGTTTAGTTATATACATTAATTAATATATTATAATATTATTAATAAATATTAAAAAATTAAGAAAAAAATGTTTAATTTTTTTAATTCTTTCATACAAATTATTTTTACTGCTTTCTATGTTTGTTTTTAAAATATTTACTAAATAAACATAATTTATAAACTAATTTTATTTTTATGTTTTAAAAAACATATAAAAAGGTTTTTAAAAATAATTTAAAATCAATTCTAAACCCATTCAAAACTTCTATCAAAAAGAGCAAAAATATGATGGTGTGCTTGGTCAAGATACAGAGTGATTACTGATTAGTGTTGGAAACATGATGAGCTGGAAAGGACGTTCTTTATTTGTTCCACTGGGACATTGTGGGGGGTGGAGCAGGTATTGTCAAAGATTCCAAATCTGCGAATTCTATGCTAGAAAATGATGGATTTGTATTCTCGTCCCTTGAAATAATTATAATTTATATTTTAAAAAAAAATTTGATTTAAATTTTTAATTTAATTTAATATATAATTTTATATGAAAATTCTTTATTATAATAAAAAAATTAAATAAAATTATTTTTAAAAAATTTATTATAATAAAATTTAAATCGATAAAATGAATAAATAATCGATGCTCAAAGTGAGACTACATCTTGCAACGAACCTTCCTCGCATCATCTTGAGTCAGGACATATTTCACGGTCCCTCATGCTTTTTCTTTTCTACAAAGAAATAGGTGTAACACTGTCAAAGAACAATGACGTTAATGACGTGACGTAATGTCACACGTATATTATTCTATTAGCCGCATAGTCTCAATGTGCAATTTCATATGAAGTTGCACTATAAGTGCGTAATAATTTATATGTAACTTCATCCTTTACTTGCCGATGAGGCCTGAAACCATGGGGTGGCAACTAACAAGTCGTGTGACCTTTGCCGACCTTTCTGAATGATGACAAAACCACTAGTCAATTTCTGAACAAATCCCTTAAGGCAAATTCACATGGGGGACGGCCAATCTTCTCTATAAAAACAAACAAAAAACCAGTCCTCAAAGCGCCATATACCATTTTCCACAAACTTTCCTAACAAGTAAAACCCACAAAGCCCCCCACCCGGAAAAAAAAAAAAAAATGTTCATAAACATGAATCCTAAAGATACTTTTGCTCAGCTTGGCTCTCTAGTTGGAGGGTTAATGTTCTTTTGGGCAATATTTCAGCAATACTTCCCTTACCAACTCCGAACCTACTTAGAGAAATACTCTCACAGATTGATGAATTATGTATACCCTTACATCCAAGTCAGGTTCAACGAGTTCACCGGCGAGCGGCTCATGCGCAGCGAGGCCTACTCGGCGATTCAGAACTACCTGAGCGTCAATTCATCGATGCAAGCGAAGCGGCTGAAAGCGGACATAGTCAAGAAAGGCCAGTCCCTTGTTCTCAGCATGGATGACCATGAAGAAGTTGCTGATGTGTTCAAAGGGGTAAAGCTCTGGTGGGCTTCAGGTAAAAACACTCCCAAAACACAATCGGTCTCTTTCTTCCCAACTAGTGATGAGAGAAGGTACTACAGGCTCACTTTCCACAAGCGCCACAGGGACCTGATTATTGGGCCCTACCTCAAACATGTCCTCAAAGAAGGTAAAGCAATAAAGGTGAGAAACAGGCAAAGGAAGCTTTACACCAACAATGGGGCCTATTGGAGCCATGTTGTGTTTGAGCACCCTGCAACCTTTCAGACACTCGCAATGGAGCCGGAGAAGAAGAAGGAGATTATTGATGATTTGATTGCCTTCAGCCAAGCGGAGGACTTTTATGCGAGAATTGGGAGGGCTTGGAAAAGAGGGTATTTGCTTTACGGTCCTCCGGGGACCGGGAAGTCGACCATGATCGCCGCCATGGCTAATTTGCTCAACTATGACATCTATGATCTTGAACTGACCGCTGTCAAGGACAACACCGAGCTGAGAAGGCTGCTGATTGAGACGTCAAGCAAGTCCATTATTGTCATAGAGGATATTGATTGCTCGTTGGAGTTAACCGGGCAGAGAAAGAAGGAGAAGAAGAAGGAGAAGAAAGAGGACCAAGATCAAGAAGGGAAAGACCAAAATAAAGAGAAGCCGTCAAAAGAAGATAGAGATGGGAAAGGTAGCCAAGTTACTCTGTCAGGGCTTTTGAATTTCATCGATGGGCTTTGGTCGGCTTGTGGTGGAGAGAGGCTTATTGTGTTTACAACCAATTATAAGGAGAAATTAGACCCGGCTCTTATTAGAAAGGGAAGAATGGACAAGCACATACAGTTGTCCTACTGTGGTTTTGAGGCGTTTAAGGTTTTGGCTAAGAATTATCTTCTAGTTGAGGAACATTATCTTTTTCCCACAATTAGTAATTTGTTGGGGGAAACTAAAATCACCCCTGCTGATGTTGCGGAGCATCTTATGCCCAAAACCATTTTTGGGGATGCCGAAATATCGCTCAAGAGTTTGGTCCAAGGTCTCGAAAATGCCAAAGGAGGAGGAGAAGAAGAAAGCTGAGGAAGAGGAGGCGGCCAAAAGAAGGAATTGTTGGACAAAGAAAAGGCTGAAGAGGAGGAAGGGAAGAAGAAAGCGGAAGAGGAGGCCAAAAAGAAGGAATTGTTGGACAAAGAAAAGGCTGAAGAGGAGGAAGGGAAGAAGAAAGCGGAAGAGGAGATCAAAAAGAAGGAATTGTTGGAGAAAGAAAAAAGCCAAGGATGAAGAACCAAATAAGCATCAGCAAGCAAGAGCAGAGTGGGCGAGCGAGTCGATGTCAAAATTGAGTGGTGTTGGTTTCAGTACCCACTAACTTGTCTTTTCAGAGTTGAAATATAAATTAAAAACTTTCTCCTTTTATTTATTTATTTATTCATTATTTATCGGAAGATGCATTACAGCCGAAGCAAAACCAAACCTAAATGAAGCAAGTAGAAGAAACAAGAACACGAACTCGAATTATAATTTAAAATTTTTATTATTTTTTTATAAGAATTTAAATTTAATTTTTTTACAACAAATTTTTTTTTTTTTTTTTTAAATTAAGCTGTGAAAAGAACACATTAGAATATATTTTGACCTCATTCACTTAGTGAATTTAAATTTTTAATTTAAATTGAGATGTAATATTTTTTTAAATTTTTTTACTATAATAAAAAAAATTAAATATGATATTTTTTAAAAATTTAACTGTAAAAACTTAAAATTAAAAATTAAAATCGGTCTTATAAGCTAATAAACGGACACGTAAAGAGTTCTATAAGTCCAGCTAAACAAGCAGTTAATGGGAAATTTTTCATTATTGATGAAGGGATGTTACTATTATTTTCAGATAAATTAACGGTGTGAACATAATTTTCTCTTAGCAGAAGGAAAAAAAAAATCAATTAAACTGTTTAATGTTTACACTGAGTGATGTATAACAGTATTTGCCCAATCAAACCAATATTCCACAAGCAGTTTAGATCTAGTCTAGACTCTTAAACCTCATTCATTTTATTATTTGAGTTTAAAATTTAAATTTTTTTACACTACAAAATTTTAAAAAACAGTCATATTTAATTTTTTTATTACAATAAAAATTTCTTACATAAAATTATATATCAATTTAAATTAAAAACTCAAATTAATTCGAATTTGGATTCTTCACTAATCTGGGTAAGAAAAAGAAAACAAAATACATTTGTTAACTTGAGAGAATGCCACGTTATTTGCAAAGAGAACAATACATGTCGTTTTGAGTCATTTCGCAAAACGACATGTCAGCTATTAGAAAACGATATCAAAGAGATAAAAACGACATGTAAATTATAAAAGTGAAAGCCAAAAGTACAACACGCATTTCAGCCATAAACGACCATTTTTTTTTTCTTTTTTTAGGGGAATAAACGACAATGGCTTTAATGAGGATATTGGGCGGTAGTGAACCGAAATAACGTGTCGCTATAGATAAAAAGACAAATTTTAAAATTTTGAAAAGCGCAATTCTGAACAAGAAACTGCATGAAAAGAAATGTCGTTCAGTAAAACAAAAAAGAATGACACATGTTCCTCTAAAAACTTTTTTTTTTATTATAGATTTTGTCGTTTGTAATATATTTGATGATGTAGTTTTACGTAATATATTTCTCTTGAGATTATGTCGTTTTATTATGACTGTGTCGTTGGGTAATCTTGTAGCTATCTTTCTATCTAATAAGAAACCTAAACAATCTCCTTAAATTGCTTAAATCACACCGAAGAGATAACTTGGTTTTTCTAATTCGACGGTATATGAATACGTTTTCGAAGATGTACTTTGTTCAATTCCTCGAGGATATCAAGAATTTCCGAAATTCTAATAAATTCAATAAGAAAAACATAAGATTACAATAAAGCTCACGCGATAGTCACCTTTTTTTTTTTTTTTCTTGAAAAAATAGAGAATTTACAATTTAAGAGTGTAGAGTCTGAATTTTTATCTTTTAATATTGATAAATATCTTTTTATTAGTTTAATTATTTAATTAAAAAAAGTATAAATTAAGAATAAAAAATAAAAATGGCTCTCGTATTTGATTATCCTTTTTTTTTTGTTGCAAATTAAGCCTTAGATTGGCGGGCACGCGGGCCATCGCTTTGGCCCAGTGCAATGGCATGCATAAATACGCAGCTCCCCAAAAGTAAGCGGGCCGGATTGGATCTAACTTCATGGTCTGTGAGCCGAACTGAGAAGAATACGTGTCGGTCCGGCCGGACCACCAGGCCTGACTAGGTCGTATCTTTTTAAAGGGCCGGGTCGGGATGCTTATTTGCTAGCACTTTAACAATTGAAGATCATACGGTATTTTCGGATTAATTTATTATTGTTTTCTAAGCAGTTCTTTAAGCTTTAACACGCAATGATTTCTACCCAACGAAACTGTAAAAAATAGATTTAAATTTTATTTGATACTTAAATTTACTCTCTAATTCAAATTATAATTCATAATTCACTATAATATTTAAATTTATAAAACCAAACAGATTCTTAATAACCCAATTGTCTCATAAAAATTAAAATAAATGTAACTGCAATAAGATAAGTATAACAGAGCATACAGTAAATTAACCTTACAAATTACACAAGAGAGAGAGAGAGAGAGAGAGAGAGCGCAAAAGAACGTAATGATTGTTGCCTTTCCTAATTTTCCCACGTGTTGTTACTGCACTATAAATGGACCTAATTTTCCCACGTGTTGTTACTGCACTATAAATAGATGGGGAACAGTGGGGGTGTTTGTAGTACAATATGAATGCACGAAAATTGCCTTGTCTCTTTCTTACCAAAAAGGTGCGTGACCTTCTGGAAGTAAACAAACGTGATGATCAATATGAGACTTTCTCAGAATTGCAGTACAATTAAAAAGTAATTAACAGGCTCTAATTAGACTTTTCCTGCCAAACCCTTGCAATTTCACGTTCACTTTGATTGATTGTGTATAGCATGTGATGGACGGCTTCTACTGGGAACACTTCCTCGATTCAATGTTCGGCATTTTTGGACGGCAAAAAATGGGCAAATTATGGATCCGTAAATATAGATTGTCAATCTGACAGAGAACTTTTATCCTATATATATCATGTTCATCTATATTTAAAGTTTATTATTATTATTATTATTATTATTATTATTATTATTATTATTATTATTATTTATTTTTTTTTACGTTATGCTCTCTTAAGTTAATTACTTGTTTGTTCTTTCTTTTTTGTTTTTTTTTTAAATCTAAGAATTTAAGGGCCTGTTTAGTTTATTGATTCGAGTTAAAATGTTATTTTATGTGAGAGCTTTTAGGTCCGTTTATTTCACCGATTCGAGTTTAGAATTCGAGTTTTATTACAGTAAAAAACTCTAAAAAATAGTCACATCTTTTTTTTTATTACAAGTAAAAGCTCTCACATAAAGTCACATTTCAACTCGAATTAAAAACTCGAATCAACGAACTAAACGAGCCCTTTTACTGTAACAAAAAAGTTAGATGTAACTGTTTTTAAATAGCTTTTTACTATAGCAAAATTCAAATCGATAAATGGCGAGGATCTAAATATGTCAGCCAAAATATCTAAAACTAATTTCAATAGAAAAAAAAAACGGGTTTTAATGTTTAGATTATTTCAAATTACCAACCCTTGTGTGCTGTATATTAGACCATTAATGAGTAAAGAGAAAAATCAAACAAGGGCTACAATTCTTTTGTGATTAGTATTCATTAATTAATTTGTCACCAAGTGAGGAAACTACAATTAAAAGCTATGGTCGCTTTCATGTCTCTCTTCCTTCTATCAACCGTCGCTAATTGTGATGAATTACTAGTTGGTTTCCCTTCTTTATTCCAAATTGCCAACCCTTGTGTGTTGTATATTAGACCATTAAGGAGTAGAGAAAAATCAAACAAGGGCTACTATTCTTCTGTGATTAGTATTCATTAATTACTTTGTCACCAAGTGAGGAAACTACAATTAAAAGCCATGGTCGCTTTTCATGTCTCTCTTCCTTCTATCAACCGTCACTAATTGCGATGAATTACTAGCTGGTTTTCCTTCCACATGCTTATGACAAATAAGGACACATTTTGAAGATTCTTCACATTATAAACACAAGATATGACTTGTAGATTATTCAATAATTATACATATACATAATACAAATATATTGCCATCAAATTCACCGGTCCAATTTTTCGACTACGAAAGCGGCGCCTGCGTGGCCCCCACTTAACTGCATGATGAGTAGGTTCAAAGCATTGCATGAGAAACTTCACAAAAAAAGGCTCCGATCGAGAGAAAGTCTAGGAATTAGCCAGGACTATTCTATTATGTGAGACATTTAAAAGTCTCCGTTCTTTTTGTATGTGTATAAAGAGACAAAGCATTCTATCAAACAAAAATTGTAATAAATAGACAAAGAAGTAGTATTGCAGTGTCCTATTACACACACACAAAAAATAAATAAATAAATAAAAGAAAAGAAAAGAAAAGAAAAGAAAAGAAAGCTAGCTACAGATCATGGAGAAGGCAATGAAAGAAAGAAGGAAAAGTAGTTTGGGGAGTCTTGTCGCAGGAGTGATGGCACCAGTTAGCTCTAAGCTAAGGTACTCGCGCACACACATGCACGAGTACTAATCGAGCTGGCTAGTGTCATCGCCCACGGCATGATTCCCCATAATTTCTTGTGTCGCCGTTTGTTCGTATATATTATATTATATATATATATATATATATATATATGCTTCTTGCAGTCATCCAAAGCGTAAGCAAATCCTTATAGTACATATCAGTTGCATTATTTGAAGTCTTATTGTTCGAGGTAATCAGTTTTTATAATACACACACACACACACACACATATATATGTATGTATGTTAATTAACGTTTTTGTTCCTTGAATAGCGTGGACGACACACATGGCAGACTTAAAAAAGAGGTTGAGATCTAAGTTGAGATCTACTGTAATTAGAGAAAGAATCGGATTCAAGATATATATATATATATATATATATATAAAGTCTTTAATCTGATTTTTGATTAGAGTAACACATGTATATATATTTTTAAAATATGTATATTTTCTATTTAATATGTATATTTTTAAAAAAATATATATATTTTTTTACATATGTATATTTCTTTGAAAAATATGTATATAGATATTTAGAAATTGAAAAAAAAGTACATATTTTTAAAGAAAAATATATATACTCCTTTAATTTAGTATCGAATTAGAGATAATTTTTATATATACATGTATTATATAGGGAGAAAGAGAAAAATAGGTCAAAATTTAAAATGAATTAAAATTAATAGGCCAATAGTTTACATAAGTTAATAAATAGGCCAAATTATTATTTTCGTCTATAACTTTTCTGGTTATGAACCATAACTTGATAAGTTATTATTCATAATTGTCCATAACTTGTTCGGTTATAAACTATAACTTGACAAATTTGTCTATAACTTATCTGATTATGAACTATAACTTGACAAATTATGACCTATTAATTTTTATAACTAAAAATTAACCTATATACTTTTTTAAACTTTTTATATTGACATATTTTTTACTATTTTCCTATTATATATTCTAATTCGGAATTCTTAGGACTACATCATGATCAGGCATGGGAGATCTTTAGAAGGGGCATATATATGGGCCGGAGCTGGTTACCTAAGTTGATGAAGAGTCCAATAGTACCAATTGTGGAGACTGGCATAGAAAAAATAAATAATAATAACAAAAAGAAAAAGCAAAAAATTGACTGTCACATGAAAATGACAAAAAGTAGAAAAATGTTAGTGCTGTATTTTCCTGGCAGTAGAGTGGGTCTTTTGCTTGGGAACAAAGCAATTACAATTAATAATTGAACTCGTGGTTGTGATTGCGGCTGCGGGTGCAATATTCATTAAATTTTGGTCATATGCTTTATTATGCCTTTAGAAATTGAAATAGTCTTAGGTGTACTATATCCATTTAATCTATGATTGTCGCTTGTCACACATCAAGCTCGCTCATGAAAAAAGTAATTGTTATATCCTTAAAAAAATGAATTAATTTTATATTAATTTCTGTGTGTTTCATGAAAACAATTAAACTGTATTAAACAAGGACATAACTATAATTTTATTGGATACACATAGACTGTAAAATAAGGTTCAATATCATTTTTAGTCCATTAGATAAAAAATTATTGCGTATTTTTAATTCATTTCACATATTTGAATCACACTCTAAACTTTTTATTATAGTGTCTTCTCATAAAAATTTGTATTGTTATTCAAATTTTCTAATTAAATTTATGAATCAAATGACACCTTAATGCATAGGGATTCGTAGTGAGATGTTTTAAAAGTGAGATTTGACTTATAGACTAAAAATAGGATTAACCATAAAATAATGTTGATTAGCAAAAAAATAAAATAAAATAAAAAATGTTGGGAAACCCTAAAATTGTTTATGATGAATTCCATAATCTCGAAATTTTTGCCTACCCCGTTAGTATGTCATAATAAAATGTCGTTATATGCAGCATCATTGACCATATTTTTCTATCCACTCCAATTTTAGTTTCCACTATATGCCACTAGATATGTAACTAAACAATATCTTAAAAGTTTAAGAATATGAATATGTAACGACTTGACTGTTTAGGTCGCTACTTAATTGATTTAAACATGTTTATCTTTACCACTTTAACAATGTGAATATGAATGTGAGTTATTTATGTTACTTTACCACTTTGCATAATTTATTATCGTCTAGTTTTTCAGTCGCAAGTAGTGTGATTATAGGATTCGACATATTGCTATAAATAAATAGAATATTCATCTAATTAATTTATGTGCATGAATATCAAGGCAAGTGAATTTTTAGCACAATTAAATATGATGCATGATGCACTTGAAAAATACATAAATCATGTTTTAATTTTATGTGCCAACGATAATCTAATTTTTCACAAATAAAGTGTACCTTTAGGTAGTTAAATTATATGCAAATTAGACCGAGACTCTTCTCAGTTAATAAATATAGTTAAAATATCTCATATTTTCATATTCATTAACTACCATTATTTTGGTTAAACATTAACTACCGTTTGATATCCCATAAACTTAATTTCAGATTGCTACCTTTCGGTAGTCAATTCAGAAATACATCCTGAAATCTTATCTTTAGGAAGTCAACCTTGTTATTGATCCGGTAAGAACACTCTCCTTTGGGAAGTTGATTCAATGTCACTGCAAAGCCTCTATCAGGATCTCACGGTGTTGCACTGACGGTCGAGACCAGTGAGTCGTATTGTCATACAACCCTCTCCCACTCATTATTTTGCAAATATGTATTTTGTTTAAAAATCATCTCATGTTTTTCAAAACTTGATAAATAAACAAATTATTTTTCGGATATGTGAAATTTAAAAATATAACTCTTAAATTCAATTTCACATATAACATTATTTTTACAAATCAATTTTGCAACTTAAATCAATTTAATTATATTAAATCAATTTTAGCGCATGGTTCTCATTTTATTTTATTTTTCTAAAACTCTTTTATAATAAATAAAATAAATAGGTGCGCAATAACTTTTAGCGACAATGTTGACAGTTTTATTTGACCTTATAACGACAACTTGTTGTCGCTGTTTGTCTCTTTTTGTGACGACATTTGTCGTTGCTAAAAGCGGCAATTCTTGTAGTGAAAGTTATATAAGGATAGAATCTAAGTGATGACTTTTTTGACTGCAGTACTATACTTTCACCGCATAATTAATTTGTCCGCAGACTAAACATATTGTTACCCGACAGTAATGAGCAGATAAAAGAGATGTCCAAATGCATCCTTAATTCATTTTCATAATCATAAATATTATGTGTGTGTTTTGCCCTTAATTAGAAGGGTTAAAAACAGTGAATACTCGAATAATTCTCTTATATTCCAGAGAAACTTCTATGCTATAACTTGTATGGGTCGGGTTATCTTGCAATATTGTTGTTTTGCATTCTCTTTAACCAGGGAACTTGCCGTACATAACGCAAAAAAAAAATACATGGAAACTTTGATGAAAAGATATTTTAGAAATTACCAGTGAAATGTCTTGGATCCCACATTAATCGCGACATTGACAAAAATTGCAAAAGAATTTCATGGTTGTAACTGGTAAATATTGTTGTCCCATGAAATATGACAAAATTTCATTTAATTTAGGATTATTATCACTCATACCCCTGAATTTTATGATCATTTTTAATTTACCTCTTGAATTTTAGAAATTCTCATTTTGTTTTCTGAACTTTAAATTGTTTCCACTTAACTCCATTTATTGTAATTTTTGTTAAAAATAGATAGAAAAAAAAAAGAGAATAACGTAGTCACGTGGTCTTTCTTTTTTGATTGCTATTAAAGAAAACATATAAAACTACATGACCACACTTAATCCCTTATTTTTCCATCTGATTTTAATAGGAATTACAACAAAATGAATTAAGTGAGAACAATTTAAAATTTAAGGTGCAAAATGAGAATTTTTAAAGTTTAAGGTACAAACTGGAAATGGCCCCAAATTAAGGAGTACCTGTGAGAATAATCCTTTAATTTAACTTTGTAAAGTTGTACTTTATTTACCGTAGGTTGCGCCACATTTCATTAGAAATTTCTTGGCATTAGGACTTACAAGGAGCCCTCCTCCACATCCCACACCACTTTTTGTAGCTCTCTCTCTTGCGCCGCTTCGTACACAAACACTATAAATAATGCTACTTCGTGGAACTTAGTTATTAATTAGTTAGTTTGCCCGCTTCTAGTAATTATAACTTTCTTTTTGAAGAAGAACATCATTCTGGAGGGGTTTTGAAGAGAGTACAAGGAGAAGAGATTAATGAGGTTATAATGGGTTCCTGTCGCAGGAGAGATATCACCTGAGGCCGGCACGCAACAACGGCGGTGACGGGTGGTATCTCTCTGCGTACAGGATCCCTTTCTAATCTCTAGCCACTTATATACCTTTTGGCACTCTTTCTAATGGGAAGTACTTACTGCATCTTGTGTTTTTTCTTTAGTAATCTAGCTAAATCATTTCATATATGTATTTATGAATAACTTTCTTCACTCATAAATTTAAAGGCACACACCCTATGTGTAACTTAAAAAGATTAGTATACTATACCATATGTTATCATGAATAGATTAACATGGTAGCAGACTCAAGAGGGCGGTAAATCCACACCTTTACTTCTAATTATTGAATTATAGAGTTTGAATTCTCACCATCAACTGTTGTTTTTTGTTTTTTTCCTTTTTTTTTTATTATCAAAGAATAGTAAAATTATAACAGCGTGTGGTACATATCTGCAGATTATATATGCTTGCAAGGAGATGCACTTGCAAAGGTGTAATATTTCAAGATGGATATGCAGTCGTTAATTAAAAGGATCAGAACCTCAGAATGGATCCCTTCAGGAGAGGCTTCTATCTTTGAATTTGTAACCACCCAAACATTCTATGCCTCGGTCACATTATGACCTTACATATCTTTTGATCTCTCGTTTGTCTCAATCAGTATGTTTATATTACGGGGATAGAGTCATCTTGCTAGCTAGTATGCAAAGCTCGAATACTATGCGTCTGATCAAGTTTTTCCTTAGGAGTGCTGAAACGTGATCGATATCGGCTAGGGCATAAGTATACTGTAATTAGAACTGTTTGGGAATCAAGAAGTACCACTACTTGGGGTTGTAACTGCATGTGTGAAGATCAATTTACTGAAAAGAGAATATTCATGTTTACAAATTTAATGCCACAAGCTAGATATAGTTTGATAACTTTTCCACACGAGTGCCAAATGTTTCTGATCAAATCTTCCATGTAAAAAAGTAGAAATCCCTAAGAAAGACGGACAAATTGTTAGGAAAAACAGAGAACATCATAAAAGAATAAACCTTGCACAAATGGTGGATTACAAGTCTTTGTTCTTTTTAATTAATAATAAACAAGGAAATCAGAAAGCCCTACATATACTGAAAACCCCCAAAAAATAAAACACACTTCAATATGTCAATTTGCCTCAATGAGAGTTTCAATTTTCTGGTATTAATTTCATCAAGCGAATTCATGAAGTATTTTAGCCCTCAGTTGGAAATTATTCTAGGGCGCATTCAAGAAATTTTGCAAAGCCCCTCACAGCATAAATTCCAACTATGTTCCTTTCAAGAAATTTCTTTAGGTCTTTTTGGTCAATTAATTTGAACACATAGACGCAATGTCTTATTCTTTCCTTCGTTTTCAATAACGGAATAGGGGCAATTTTAAACAAATGGATAAATTATAATTATACACAATAGATTAGCTCTTCCGGTCAAATTCAACCATTGTCACGGCCTTAGAAGATGGATGACTTCAACAACGTAAGTATCTTCGTCTTGTAATACATAGATATAATCAACTGGTATATTGATTGCAGTTTTTTTTTTTTGGTCAAAATGGGCCCATTATATTAATATAAACTGATTAAGAAGGTTTATTATTTATTCATTAGCTAACTACTTAGTACTTAACTAGAATATAGATGGCATCTAATTGAAACAAATTTTTTTCTTCGGAAAAAGTAAAAAAGAAAAAGCACACTTTATTTTCTTTTTCAAAATTTTTTCCTTCTAGCATACTTACTTAGATGAATCTACCATTTTCAATGATGTACTTGAATGGAAACTAGCATGACCTTACAGTATTTTTCAAAATTAAATTATATCACATTATCTTAAAATATAATTTAAATTTTTTACGTAACGTGCTATGACATGACATTAGTTAAATACTAATTAAGACATTAAAATTTGACGAAAAAAATCTGAGTCCTAATTTGATAGTCTCTCACAAACTTAAAATGCTTTAAGGGAATAGCCAAGTGATCCCTTGTCCATCTTGGAATATATAGTCAATTTTCATTAAATATAAAGTATAAACGTAGGTTTATCTGGCATTGCCAGAGCGAGCTGCCGCCCGAACACATTCCTAATATTATATATTATTGGCGTGGATTAGGATTACTTTGATATACTGGGTTAGGATAAGGGATTAGGATTACTTTGATATACTGGGTTAGGATGATGATCAGTTTCATAAATAGTAATGGAAATTAGGACATTCTGTTAGAACAAACGAAAGTTCCATATGTGGTCAAGCTATTATACAAACGTCTACCTCAAAATAAAGATTACAGTAATCAGCACAGATGGTCTCTAACTTATTTAATATGTGATAATTTAGTCTTTCATTTTTTAAATTTTAATAAAAGCTCTCCACTCTTATTAAATTGGTGCAATTAAATCTTTTTTTGTCTAATCCTGTCAATTTTTAGACGGTTTTATTGATGTGGGTTTCAAATGTGCTTATTTTTCATTGAAAATACTAAATTTACCCATTTAAAGACCTAAAGAAAAAAAAATTTTAATATTCTAGACGTCACTCAAAACCCGGTAGTCTTCACCATTTCGCAGAGCAAAAAATAATAACAAATGGCCATGAGTGGAACAGAAGTCCAAATTCCATTGCTGGTGATTTCATCTGGGAGTCTTCATCCGGACACTTTCTTGTTCATATATTAGTCTACCTGAAGAAAGGAAAAAATAAAACCGTCTGGTGATTGGTGTGGTTGACGGCGACGCAAAGGGGCAACTCGACGGCTCGGATCTTCGTTCGTCAGATTCATCGACGGTGGTGTGGGGGCTGCGTTTATTTGACTTTGTGTATTTATGTGATTTTCTTCTTCACCCTAAAAAATTGACTTGTAATTATAGTTCTTTGATCAGATGGTCATGTAAGAAAAGTAATTAAGATTAAGAGAGAAGAAAATGGGTGGTAGAGAGAACGGGCAACAGCCAACAGATTGACAGAGGAAGAGAGAAAGAAACGATTATGGGTTTGAGTTTATTTATCCAAATAGGTTTTTTTTTTTTTCCTTTGTGTGAGGTTTGAGGGTATTTTCGTCTTTTAAATGTAAAAGGAGAGGCACATGGTGGTCCTGTGCAATAATCCGTGAGAAATTTAAAATAAACGGAAAGGTCTAAATTGCCAACACTTTAAAAGTTTAAGGACCATTTTATTAAAATTAAAAGAGTAGAGACTAAATTGTCAATTGTTAAATAGTTTAAAGACTATTGATGTCAATTACCTTAAAGTATGTAATTGGTAATAAGATGGTGATAATTTAAGACACTACATACCTTTATGAATATTAGCTCCTAGTGTGAATTCCACAGGTCAAGGTTCAATGGAAAATCTGCAGCTACTTTTTTTTTTTCGTTTCTTTTCAATGTCACCAAACTATAAGTAATTAATGGAAATCCATGAAATGTCTATTCCCATGGACTTGACGGGTTGACGGGTTTTGTAAGATATTCTTAGCGAACGATCCTGCTGGTATATTCAAACTTTTGGATTGTATATGAGAGAAAACTAATTATGGACTAGTCTCCTCAGCTTATTCCTTACTTCTCATTGATCCATTCAGCCAAAGTTTCTTTATAAATATTACTCAGTAACTTCAAGGTATTTAGCAGGTAATTTCCAACGTATTAAGGAAATCAAAAGGTAGTTAAATTTAACCTGAAAAATAATAATTAATCATTTGAGGAGTAATTTCTCCGTCATTAATTAGCGAAATATAATATTGCAGTGCCAGCTTCCTCAATCCTGCGTCGGAAATTTCCTGGTTTTCGTGAAGAAAGTGTTATGTGACCTGACTTTTCAGAAGGAAGAAAATCTTGACGTATAAAAATGATCAAGCCCATTGCGATTAGCTCGGCACAGAAATCGAGGATCAACTTATCAACAAGAACAGAAAGATTAAAGGAGTTTAGGGATTCAATGTCGCAGGAGAGATGGCGAAAGCTGTGTGCGTTTCTGTGTGTATATAATACGTATCTATTATATATATATTGGGTAAATAATATATAGCTATTATATAATTGTAGAGATAATACACAGCTTTAGCCATCCTCCTGTGACATTAAGCCCTATCAACTTCTTAAGGCTCCGGTTATTTATCTTATTTATCTTCTTCTCTATAGCTATTTGGTACACAAGTAAGTGCTTTGATTTCATATGCAGTGCTAATTTGCAATTTTCTTTGTACTTTTAGCAAGACTTTTTGTAGGTCTTTTTATTATACCTACCCCATATCTAATCTGTAAACTTTAGGAGAAGGAGCTAAATTTTTGCGAAGTTCAAAATATTTGAGGTTGCCTCCAGCTGTCTGCTAATCTGACAACTTGTATAATTGTCTATAACAACAAACGATTCTTATTTTTTATTTTTATTTTTTTTTTTTATTTTTTTACAATCAAGATGAGACAATTTGTTAACATTGAGAACGATCTATAGGCCAGGGGGAAGAGAGACAAAAAGAAATCTACAATCTATATCATAGTTTATTGACAGAAGAGAATGCAACTTGTCCGAAATGGTTTTTGATTTTTATTGGATCTATTAAACCGCAAGCATATTGACAAATATAAATAGATAAAAACAAATACGGTTGTTTAGTATTATTATTATTATTATTATTATTATTATTATTAAATATATTCAATACCTTTCCACAGTCGTGCTGTTTAATTGAGCATTATTAATAATTCTATGTACCTGTAGGATTTTTGGTCAAGATTGTAATATTATTTTCAAATTCATGGTAAAGTTTGATGTACAAATTAGCTAATAATGCAAAACACAGTTCTTTATGAAGGGTCCATACTTTTATTTTTTAGATGATCACAAATATTGAATTTACAATTCAACATGCTAAGGCCTAATACGATAATTAGTTACTAGGTATACGCATATATATATATATATATATTGACACATAATTGTGATCGCTTTTCATCCTCTATATATACATAGTATTCTCTGTCATTGCTTAAGCCAAGAAAGAAAAAGGGCAATTTTATTGGAAATTAAATGAAGGATACATAGTAATTTATTTATTTTTGTGGATGAATACCATAAATATATTAGTTTTTGAAGGTCATATGAAAAATATGGTAAGGGACCACACTAGCTTCTATAGTCTCTATCATCTTAAGGTCTGTAATATGCCCTTGTGATAATAATCTTAGGGACCTCTAAAAAAAACCTAATGGAGTTAAGAGAAGAAAATTAGATTAATGTTGTGATCTAAGACATCCAATCACCGTCGCGGAAGTGTATTTTAGTCAAATTTTCTTTTTATTTTTCTTTAAAATCAAGTGGTCCGTTGAACAATATTTTGTCCTCCAAGTGTTTGATCTTCTTAATTGGTCAGTCAAAAAAACAGTAGAAAAGAGTCATGATGAAGTAGCAGCCTTTGTCTCGTATTGTTTTCTGAACAATCATATTTCTGACCACATGTTTCAAACTCACGTGTGAACTCATATAGTCATATTAACCAACTGTACATATAAACACTACATATTTTTCAACATGCATTTGGGTAAATGCGTTCTCACTTGCTGGTCTTCTCGGTATGCATCCGAGGAGGGAGCCTTTGGATATAATTTTTATTCAAATAATTTGTATACATTTACATAATAAATAAATAAATCTGTATACATAATAAATAAATAAAGAAAGTGGAGTTGGGGAACTAAACAAGTTTTAACTTCTTTTAGGGTTGTTTCTTATTATAATTATCAATTTTTATTTTCACATTCGTCACCATTTTTGTTTCTTATGTTTCTTATTATAGTACCATCTCAATATTACCTTGACTTTGTCAAAATATAATAAATGATTCGTAGGAGGAAACCTTCAATTAATTGAAGTATCACTATCAAGATGATCATCATCCAATTATTACTACCTAAACATATTCCGTTCATTAAAAAAAAAAAAAAAAGGTTCAATTTGGCGCTAAATAATAAGCTCCCTGTAAAATCAGTTATCATTAATAAAATGTAATATATCATAGAGTTCACATGATAAATGGTCTTGTCTACTTGTAGTTTGCTTTCATTCATCACCAACATGACGTATATAAATGATATAAGGAGAATCCACATATACGTATAGATTATCTCCAGCTGTGTTGCGTTGACAAACATATACATAAACAAAATGACAAATGGCTTGATGAATAAGAGCATTAACAATTAATATAATTGGACGCCATAAGTACTATTATATATAGTTTATTGTTTTCTAATCCTATATATGTCTTAGTATTAGCTTCTCCTACCTCGCCCTGATATTATCCCAACTTTACTATATCATCATCATCTAAGAGCGAGAAACTCGGGACAATTATACATATATATACTTTGGATGGGCTATTATAATTTAAGGCCCCTAAAATAATAATATAATTAGTACTTACAGGAAAGCCTGCCTTCTAGGCATAGGTGGGTTTAGTCCAAATATATATGGTCATCTTCCGAGCCAATATTTAAATACATCTAGCTACCACATTTCTCGCTAATTCCTGTTTCAGGACTACTCAAAGAGGGTGCCGAGAGTCGCCGGCCGGCCGAAGGAGCGCCGATGGGATTAATTAGAGATTTGAAGGGACTACTGTCGCAGGAGAGATGACGCCTGGCAAGTGTGATGACCATAAAAACCAAATCCAAATTGATTTACTTATTTAGAAGTAATTATACTACACTAGGCTTCATCTCTCCTCGACTGAAGCCCCTCCCAATTTCTTAACCAAGTACTGGATTCATCTCAGCTCCATATTCTTCATATAAATGCTTCAGGATCAGAAAGATCAGGTATACACTGACCGAAGATTCCATTTGGCATTAAGATATTAATTGTGTTTGATTATCCACGCATCTGATTTTGAATACTCCGTTTTGCTTGGATTTGGTCGCTAAGAATACTAAATGTTGAGAGAAAATTAGGATTGAATAGATATATATACATATGTGTGTGTGTGAGTGTGTGTGTGTGTGTGTGTGTGTGTGTGTGTGTGTGTGTGTGTGTGTGTGTTTTGTATAGTTATATATGCTAATGCCAAGAAGATCAAAGATTCCTGTTGTGTTCGTCCAATATTAAAGATAGCTTCCTCTTCTTTCTCTGCAATTTTGATTTGTATTAAATCCTTTTTATTTTTTTGTTAATAAGAGAAAGGAACTGGGATTAGAGAAACTAAATCAGTTTTGTTGTAGGCTTGAATCACCATTAAAACATTTTTGTTACAATATTTTTCTTATAAAAATTTAAATTTTAGTTCACATTTCTTTCTGATTTGAACTTATGAATCAAACAACACCTTAGCGTCTCCTAATTAGGGTAACATCTACTAAGCAACTTAAAGTCCCCCAAATTATTAGTTGTTCCTTCTTGCCAATATATGTCAACTATGTTGGAATGATCCTGAAAAAAAAAGCATAATTTCAAGGGATAATATATGCTCACTGTGTTCATGAAGGTTGTGGTCTTAAAAGGCCGTCACAGTTGGCTGTTTCTTTTTGCTTGTAATTTGCTTTTGATCTAGAGAGGTAATCAATTATTGTTGTTAACTTTAGAGAAACTGTCTAATGAAAGGGTGACACGGATAAGGTTGTATATTGTTCACATGATTCAGTGCAAGATTCACAACTTGATTAATGGAGATAAATGTGCATAATAATTTCTTAATTCTCATAGGTGGTGGGAAATCATTACATTCTACGATAAATGTATAGTTCCAAGGACATCTACTTTATCCTTATTGCACTATTAATCAATCAGTATTGTTTAAATAAATGCCTAAAAGTACTTCCTTTATCTTTATTGTACTATTAATCACTTATTAATATTATCTAAATAAATTCCTAAATAAATTAATGCTTAAGATTGATGCATGAACAACTACTTGCAAATTTTTTTGGGGGGGCTTGATGCAAGTGCTTTTACCTACATGTTGATGTACTTTACAACAATATATAAGTTCTCATATGCTATATATAATATTTAATACTTAATTCACATTGGCTTTCATGCACGCGGCCTGTTGGAGCACTTAACAATTATTGAAGCTTTTAATTAACATTTTATAAGAATTTAAGCTCGAATTTTAAGGCTAGCAGGTCCCTAATAATGAGAGATAAAACTAGTAATTAACTAAAGCTGCAATGAAGAATCTATGATGAACTATGGCAGATATTAGAGAGCTTCTGCTTTCTGTTTACGCGTGAAAATTAATAATTTAGTAATTTATTAGAATTCTAATGGAAAACTAGAATTGAAAGGCAAGGTATGAAGCAATCTTAGTGCAAGTTCTGAAATCTGAAGCATTTATATGTAGACTACTTGCACAAACTTTCTCTAAATCTTTCTCCAGAAGGCAATGACTGTATACTATGTGCGGAACACAAAGCACCTTAGCTGATCTGACATTAACTTACAAATACACAACTATGTAACCTAGATATAAGTTCAACATGCCTCTCAAATTTTGAAAATGATTCATTTCACCTTTCGAACTATATAAATTGGTAGGAAAACAATAGTTAGCTCCAGTTTTTTAACTTCGGATGATAGCTACGCATGATGTGGAGTAGTTTTATTTGTTAAGATAAATGAATGTGAGTCCTACCATTTAGAACTTGCAGCAACTTTTTTGGTCTTTCTTTGTAGCTTAATAACAGAACTCAAATCAATATGATACACCCTCTAAATTAAGATTCCAATTTCACTTATTGATTTTAAATCAATTAACTCCGAATTTATTATTTAAAAAAAAAAAAAAAAAAACTGATTTGGATGGAAGGGTGTTTTGAGCGATGTTGCACAGATGGGCATTTAGAAATATTGCCGCTTCAATAATATCGTTTCGTACAATGAAGATACCGTCGTTTGTTAATGCTTTGTCGTTTACAAAGTCTTGGTTCCTGATATATATTTTTGTTTATTGAATATTATGGTGCTATCGTTGTTACATCATTGTCTTTTCCTCAAAAGAGATAATTTTTTTTTTTTTTTTTTTTTTTTTTTTTTTTTTTCTGGGATAATGTTTTCGTTGTATGAAAATGAGGCGTTGTCATGATAGTGCCCTTTTTAAGCACATTTTGTCGTTTTTATGAACATCGTGCCTTTTCTTAACGAAGTCCTTTTCAAAAAAAATTGCCGTTTTTTGAATTCTTGTTCTTTTATCTTTTCATTAATCACTAATAAGGATTGCCGTATATACGATGTGTCGTTTCAAGACATATTGTCGTTTTATGAGTGTTGATACCCGATTTTGTATCAAGGCTATTTAAGGGTCCAGGCTCAACCATGACGCCGTGCAACGTTATTGGACTCGCTTCGCAGACTCAAGCCACGCTTAGGGAACTCCCATGAATTGTGTGTTGGTAGGCCATGTGTGATTAAGTAGGATCGTTTGTCATTTAATTCGATCCAATTTGGATCCCGCTTGAGAGTTTCAAAATTAATCAAATTAAATACAAATAGGTGATGGAGAATTCCCAAAGGCATTCCTCCCGTTCTTTTAGAAGCCCAAAATTCCTAAGCCCAAGCCATAGAATATCTTCTTCTTCATCAAGGTTGATTTTCAGTGTTTTGATTCCAACAGAGGCTCTACCAGCGCCAGACATGCCTAATATAGGCTCTCTCCATGGCAGGCATGTCTCCCGAAGCATCCTCTTCATGTCCAAGTGTGCCTAATAGAGCCTTTTCCGTGTCAGGCATCCTTCCTTTGAACTTTTTCTCACCCAACTCACCATCAAGGCAGCCTTCGCTTGGAGCATGCTCACCCTTCGCAGCAGCTTCACCCAAAGCAGCCTTCGTCTGAAGCATGCTCACTGTTCGAGTAGTTTCATTCGGAGCAACTTTCATGTTAGAGCCAACTTGACAGCTGTTTAGCCAATATCGTATAAACCATCTCTAACAAAGTCTGACATGTGATCAGACCTTCAAAAGAGGAAGTCAACGGAGCATGAAGTTGAGTCAAATACTCTTGAGAATTTCAGACCTTGGAACTTTTCACGTCAGCTTCAAATCCGGAGTTTTGGCTCTAAGTCTTTCTGTTTTTGGATCTTTTCTTTGTCAATCCAGAAAGTCACCTGGTCGATTTGCTCCAAAGGAAATTGTGAATGCATGTCTCCTTCAGAGTGCCGCCTATTGAACTTTAGAGCAGCCACCATGAAACTTTCTTTCCATTTCTAAGCCAGCTATTTTTCAACCCCGAAAAGGCTTATGATGACTTTGCTCCATTTGGATCACGTATGCGTGCTTCCTTCAGAGGGTCACCAATTCACACCCGGAGCAAGTTCCTAGAAGTCTTCATTCCATTTTCAGCTAATCACCTCTTCAACTCCGAAAAGGTGTTAGAGGGCTTTGCTCCATCAGAGCACGCCGTATGAACCTCTGAAGCTGCTGTCAAAATCCTACCAATTTCACCTATAAATAACCCTTATCTCCATTTCAGGGGTGAATCCATCATCAGATCCAACCACTACTTTTATCCTCATATTACCTTTTCTTCAGACTTCTCTAGTCTCTTACTACAGAGACTTGAGGTCCTTTAAGCTCTTCAAAGTCCTTTAAAGCCTCCAAGTGTTGATAGCCTTGAAAACCTTTCCAAAACACTTTTCGATCTATTTCCACCACCATCTTAAAACTTTTCGAAGTTTCTTCATACATTTTTTGGCAACGTCCAAGTCTTCATCTTCGGGATCACTTCTGCTCACTGTCGGACTAGTGCTTCAAGCGTCGTTCTCACTTCCAGAGCAACACTCGCTACTCTTGGAGTTCTTTTCACCAGCGCCTTATCCATTTCACCAACTTCACTCTCACACTCTCATTCTCCTCCAAGCCTTATCCACCACTCAAGTCATCATCTTTGCTCCTAGAGCAACTCACGCTTGTCTCCATAGCACTGCTCTATCAAGGCACCTTCGCCCTCCTTCTCTCCATCTCCATCAACTACTTGGTCGCACCTCCCACCATTCTTTCATCTCCGGAGTTCTTTTATTTGTTTTTTTTGGATTCTCTAATGTATTTTGCAAGGCATTTTCATCATTTTAGCAACAAAAGAGGGTCCTAGGACACATGTCCTTCGGCCTAATTTGGGCGTAACCGACCCTACTTCTTTGTCGGAGGTCCCGCCATCATCATCGACCTCGAAGCTTGGCCACATCAGATCCGCTTCTGACAAACCGCGTACTTATATGTGTCAACTCCCGACAAGTTGACCTTCTGAATCTACCAGACTCCAACAATGAGATACTTTGATTTGTGAAGATTCCGCAAATGTTGTTGTTACTAACGACCTAACGTATATTTATTTGATCCCATTGTTTTCTAGCATTTCTTGGATTAATGTCGTTGTCGTATTTTTGTCGTTTTAAATATTTGTCTCTCCGATGTCATCGTTTCTAACAGATTGTCATATTATGTCGTTGTTTGCGAAGACGTCATTGAGGGGTTGTTGTCGTTCTTAAACATTGTCGTTCATCATTATTGCTGTATATCTGGTGCTCCAGTTCTCTAATATGTTTGACATTTATTGGGTTCCCGTCGTTTTTAATCCTATTGTAGTTCAAAAGGATTATACTTCTAGAGATGCAAGAACGGGCCGGCCCGGCCCGTCCCGTTCTCCTTAAGCCCACACGGGCCACGGGCCGGGCTGGCTCAGCCCACGAATTTTGTGGGCCGGGCCGGGCCATATAAGAATGACCTCGGCCCAGCCCACACCACGTGCCAATTTTACGTGGGCTAGGCCGGCCCGTGCCGCGGGCCTTGATTGGGCCGGCCCACTCAAGGCCCATCTTGGCCCATCATGAGTCTAGATGGACTAGCCCATCTAAACATGTAATTTTAAATTTTTTTATTTTTTATTTTTGAATTTTTAAACAAGTTAATAAATATATAAGTTTGAAAAAATGATATTTTATTTACGATTACCTCATTAAATAAAAATATTTCTAAGGAAAACTAGTGGAACAAAACCTTGATAAGGAGAAAAGAGTACAATAAGGATAATTATACATAAAATATTTACAAAATTACTAAAAAAAAAAAAGAAAAAAAGAAAAATATTATGGGCCTAGATGGGTTGGGCTGAGACAGGCCATTATAGGCCTAGAAGGGCCGGGCCATCATGGGCCTAAACGGGCCAGGCTAGGCCGGCCAAGCCCAAGCCCGGCCTACCGTGTCGTGCCGACCCACGGGCCGATATATGTTGGCCTAGCCTAGCCCATCAATATTTATGGACTGGGCCGTGCCTTGAACAGTAACGTGCTGTGCCGGCCCAGCCCGTCATTATGTCAGGATGGGCCTAGGCCGGCCCATTGTTGCATCTCTATATACTTCGTTCTCCGGTACATTGTTGTTTTTGGGTTGCTGTCGTTTGTAAAGATACTTATGTGATCTTATAGTCGATGCGTTATCTAAAGACTGTCGTTTATAAATTGTCGTGTAGGTCACTTTGTTGGTTTGCGTAATGTTTTTTTTTCCTCTCTATATCTTAAGATCATACCATTTTATATTGAGGCGAGCATATTATTTAGTCTTTCATGAACATGTGTTGTGTTATAACAAATCCGTCGCTTTACAAAGATGATGTTGTTTTACTTCTCAAAAAATAAAAAATAAAAAAATAAAAAATAAAAAGATGATGTTGTTTTATAACATATTGTCCTTAATAAAATTGTCGTACATCTAATGGTGTCGTTTTATGCATATTTCTTAATGAACTGTCGTTTAGATTTATTTTTCGTTTTTGGTCGCTGCCGTTGTTAAATAAAATAATAATATATAAAAAAAGATGATATCGTCTTTAGGACTGCCTAGTTACGATGCTATCGTTTTATGAAGATAATGTCGTTTTCTGACATTCTTGTTTTATTTTATTTTGTTCCATTGTCGTTTAAACATTTTCGTGATATCCGAAGCCGTTTCGCTCAGATGATGCGTGATACTCTGTATCTCTCACTCACTCACTCACAAACACACACACACACACACACACACACACACACACACACAAAGGAGAGAATCTGGAAATCAGAAAAATAATCCTATTTGGATGTTTTTAACTCTCGGCAATTTCGTAATTTTAGAATAAACGAATGATTCTTTTACTTTCCACAGACGAGGACAAGGATAGGGAAACGACACCTCTAAATACATGCTAGGAGATTGTTATCCCCTTGGTTATTAAGGTAAGAATCCCTAGCACTATTGAACTTTCATGAAAATTGGGAAGTTTGACACATTTTGAGGTTAAGATTTGATAAATTCCAAACTTATTTTGAAGAGTTTAAGTTATAATATTTATATTAAAGGAATTTTTATTGTCTTAAAGATTTATTAAAGACTTAGTTTAAAAAAAAAAAAAAAAAAAAAAAAGATTTATTAAGGCCACTTTTACAGAATTTAGACGAGTAGCTATAGATGACGAGTTATATTCTGAAAGTTTTGGACAAAGATAATCAATAGTTGAACTTCGATGGTATGGTTTGAAGTCTTTAAGAGCTTGTATCACCTTGGATGGTCATTGCATTAGTGCTACTCGAAGAAAGGAAATGCAGCCACAGAGATATTGATTCACTGAGAAAGAAAGATTGAATATGAGGGCCTAATAAGATAATTCTCTTACCTGATGTAGGCTTAGCCTATCCACCTTTAATATTGGAAGTCTTGAGATACAATAAAAAGAAATAAATCAAATTTATCATGAAAGTTGGTGTCCCAAAGACAGAATCGGTGCGATGGAAAAAAAAAAAAAAAAAAAAAAAAAAATATTGAGAATGATATGGGCATTTGAGAAATAAAAAGTTGAATATCCATTCCAAATGAGTGTATAATATGGGCATTTGAGGAAATAAAATAAAGTCCAATGAAGTCAAGTGGTGAATATCAAATCCCTAACGTATTAAGCTCATAGAGTCTAGTTAGTGACTAAAAATCTCTTTGTTTTACTTCCAAGAAATTGAGAAAGCAATAGCCCAAATAGCTGGTGGCTATATGGTAATATCTTGAGTTCGAAGGTACATGTTTGTAAACTGGATTCAGATACCCCCCTCAACCACCAGCAATAAAAAAACAAAAAAAAACAAAAAAACAAAAAGGAAAAAGGCCCCTGGAAAACAACATTTAGGTTTTAGATTCAGATGTCCTGCCACATATAGCTAAAAGGGTTTTAAAATGTGGACCAAACAGATGTAAATTAAATTAAGTTATGCAACTAATGAGATAAATGCCGTTTAAAACTCTACAGAGCCACAGACAACATAGTATATATTTATTTAACAAGCAGTGCATAGATCGCCAGGAAATTCAATGTGTCACTTAAAAGCAAAGATTTCTCCTCAATACTCATCTGTTCTAGATTTGTGACATGCCTAAGAGCAGCAATCGATAAAATCACAAGACAAATGCATCAGATGGGCACCCCTAATGAAACAGGCAAGAAAACATTATTGTTTTTTCAATCCAAATCAAGGAATATAATTCTTGTACTACATTAAGGATTCTCATCTCTGAAGCAGCAAAATAGAATCAGGTAAAATGTTTTCTTTAATTTCCTCTTTTGAACATTCATCTTCTAATTACTTTTACAAGCATGATCGGTCCAACATAGATTTAAGGCTGCATTGGTAACAGCAGGACCTGGACATATGGTTCTAAATATTTTACAAAAACAGAAAAGGGGAACCATGCGCTATGCTAGTGTATCAGTTTGGTCGGTGCATACCGTGTCATCACTGCAGCAAGTATCCAGATCTCTTTAGTCGAGTAGTTCAGCCAAAGTCCAAATAGGCCAGATATATGACTATGCTTAATCCCCCATCTTCAATTCCTACTAGAAGATCGTGGCTTCTTCCATCTTCAAGTGAAAACTAACTCAATTTGCACAAGAATCACATCCTAAAAAAAAAAAAAAAAAAAAAAAATTCTTGGAAATTTGTTATTTGCACTGTCTCGGCCGAAACTTCTCCTGCGATAACAGATAGCTAGTTAAAGTTTCCAGCCTTTTAGCACCAAGGCCGGGCCTGAGGATTGTGGTATCACCAGTAACAGAGCATGGATCGCTGCCATTTTCCTTGCTTCCTATGCACCAACCACCAGGAACAACCAAGCCAGGACCGCGAGACAAGAGCACAGAATCAATTTCATCAAGCACTGGCTCATCTCTGCGGAACTTCCTTGCAAAAGGAGCATTACTGTCAATCATCCTCTTCATGTCAGCATGGTTGAGGTGGTGGGGATGTTGCTTGGGGGGATTGTCCCAAGATATGAAGTGGAGATCGCTATTCACAGTTGTATTGCGAAAATCTTGAGCATTACAAATCACAGTATGGAAGTATCCTTCTGGGGATGATATAAAATTTGCATAGTACATGAGAACTGTCCGAGGTAGGTTGTCCCATCCCCATATGCAGTAATCAATGAAAGGCCTAGAAAGTGCCATCCAAGCCGAACCTATAACATAAAGCAAAAATCAGTCCCATTATCAATAGTCTTGAACACTGAACAAGAACATGCAATGAGGTCAAACTCTGTGAATACCATTTTACAATATCCAACACAAATGGCACACATTTAGCCATTTTTTTTACCTAGCTAATTTCACCGATCATGGAATATTCTTATTGTTGATGTGAATATGATATTTGAACAAAACCATGAACATTCAACAAATGAATGCAGTAAGCAACTCAAGATCCACTCAAACTATATCTCCAAGAACAAGAGCTATTTCACTGGAGTAGACCAAGTATATGTTTAGCAAAAATAAATAAATAATAAAGGCAAACTTGAATACTCGTGAATATCATAATTGCAAAAGTACTAGGCACTCTTAACCAAGTAAATGTTTTCCTTTTCCCTGTACATACTTCCCCAACCCCAGGCAAAAGGAAAATACAATCTATCTCAATAAGTAACTTTCCAAAAAATGGATCTATCACTCGCTAATCTCTTACCACAACAAGCACTATAATTTTCTACAAGTAAATTGCACATTAGGTAATACACATATGGTGCAGCATCTTATTGACCCCACAAATCAATTTAAACTATGGCAGGTCGAGAGGCATAAACAAACATATTTCAGATACTATAACACATGCGCTTATGTTGGGCGAAAAAATAGAGTTTAGAATTTCCTGTTTTTTTTTTTTTAAAGGTAATGTAGAGTTTGGTTAAGTTTTCCAGAAACCATTTCAGTAAATTCCCCTCATTTCACTGTTATTTAGTCAGTTTCCACTATGGTGTTTTTGCTTCTCCCCTCATTTCACTGTTATTTAGTTAGTTTCCACTAAGGTGTTTTTGCTTCTCTATAAATAGGGCCTAGTGATTGATTTTTCAATACACACTTGATCAATGACATCGATTATTCAGAATTCCTCGCCTGTTCTCTTCCTTCTGAATTCTAAATTTTCTTTCTCTTCCCCTATTGACTTCTCTTCCTTTATCTCTTTATCTCTCTCTTACTCTCTCTACATCCTTGATGTGTTTGTCGGCATCAAGTAGTTTTGATGAAAACAAGCAGGTCCAGAGCTGTGAGTCAATCTTTGAAAATCTAAGCTGTTACACATTATTGGCATCAAAAACAACCATTTACCTACAACCTAGAATGTGATATTCAGAAATATGCTTTTTCATTTTTCCCACAATGGTTCCATCCAACGTATTCACACAGGAACTTTTGGAAAGTCTTCTAAAAATTCATTCTTGAAGTTGAACGGTTACTAGGAATCAATAAATGGCGTTTTATATGTCATTTAAAATCGGAAACAGAACACTGGAACGAGAATCTTCTCAAAACTACTGGTCCTCTAAAAATTTATGCTCAAAAAGTTTCTATTCTAGAAAAACAAGCAGAGCCAGAATATTTAGTCCCTCCTGCTATCATATGATATTCAGAGAAAGCTGCTCGGCCTTTCATAAGTTGATTGTTAAAAGAAACACATTTTCCCAATTCTTAATCCATACCTCCATCTAATTGTCATCACATGTTCTTAAAAGCTAAAACAGCGACCACACACTTCTAAACTTTATTTTGACTTTCAATATCATTACTGACAGACTTAAGGAGAACAAGATGCATTTGGATGCAAACGATAAATTATTTTCTTCTTTTGATAACATTTTCTAGTGTTAATGAATATAGTACCAAGGTTTATCAAATGGCACCTGAAGACAGTATAAAATCTGCTGAAATTCCATGATCTCAATGAAAAAATAATAATAATAATAATAATAATAAATAAAAAGTTGAACATCAAAGTAGAAAGGACAATGATTTCTACTCTAACAAGACATAAGGTGCACCTACGAAAGTTTAACAGAATCAGTAATCTGCACTCGACTGGAAAAATGTTAAAGCGACAAAAACAAACAGATATCAATATGCTGCATGTTGATCACCTAAAAATGGAAACATGACTTAGAAACATAAACCCAGCACGAAAAACAACACTGTCTCTTATGTTAACCAAACTGGAAAAATAAAGAAGCCAAATAAAGATGATAACAAGTATATAATAACCTGTAAAAAGCTTGAATGCAGTTGGTACACTTCTCCGTTGTGTAACCCAGAAAACATCCTCTTTCTTTGTCATATACAACCCAGGATCTACAATTATTGGCTTTGCTCTTTGATACCTGAAAATATATAGCGTCGCAGACTCAATAAAACAAATTTACCCAACAAAAATATAAGGCAAGAAACGAAAAAGATCTGAATTTCTTTCTCTCTTTCTTTTCGGCACATACTCTTTCCACCCAATGTTACTGGTATGATCGATGAAATTAAGATCCCGTGGCAAGTACGAAAACGTGTGTAGCAGATCTGATTAAAAGAAAAAACAAAAAACATAAGATTAATCATGAGAATAAGAAGAAGAAGAAGAAAATTCCCAAATTTCAAACCGAGAACTATGGACGACAAGAGACCCACCGTCCTGAGTAACAAGAGGATAATCAGAGGCGCTGAGGTTGATAAACCAATCCCAATCGCCTCCTTCCTTCAAGAGAATCGCGGCGGCGTGGAGCGTGTTGGCGACCATGGTCGGTCCTCGGTAGGTCACGAGATTGGCCTTTGTGATCATCTTCACATTGCCGAACTTGGCGTAGGTCGGGTGATCCTTAACGTAATTCTGCAGATCCAGCCTCTCCTCCGGCGGCGACTCGAGGTCAAGGTGGACGACGTAGCGGTTCCTCGGGTGGTAGAGGGCTTCGAGCGTCCGCTTCAGCATATTGCCGTCGCCATTGGAGCCGGAGATGAGGTAGGCGAAGCGCGGAGGCGGAGGAAGGTTCGAGACCGGGACCGGATGGAGCTTGGATTCGACGAAGACGGAGTTCGACGCCGTCAAGGAGCGGTAGAAGGGAAGCAGAGGCGTCCCGTCCGACGAGGTTAACGTCGTCAGAAACAAGAGGAAGAGAGATACGATCGAGCCTATCGCCAGAGGGAAGATCCACTTCCTTTCCGCCCCACCATGATGATTCCTCAGATGCATGTAATAGCTCTTCAGCTTCTTCATCTTCTTCTTCTTCTCCTCCCAATCACGCCCAACTGATTCTCATAAAGTTTCTCGGAGTTTCTTCCCAAGAACGGAAAGTGAAGGAAAATGGAGGAAATTGAGGGAAAATCGAACGATAATTTTTTTTTTTTTTTCCTTTTCTTTTTTCGTTAAGCTGGGTAATGAACCAATGAGTTTTCTAAAATTCTTCACCCGAGAGCGTCCGATTGTGAAAGTGGGATTGGAAAATGATTTGGAAGCTCTTATATAAAATCGTTCCACTTTCCCCCTTTCTTAAGTTTTTAATATTTAATTTATCGTATTTTGTAATTTTCTTCTTCTTTTTTTTTTTTTTTTTTGGCGTAATTTAGACGGGACCACTGTGAGACCGGTAATTAAACGCTATTAGTCTCGCCGTGACAGGAGGGATGGGATGGAATGAATGAATTTAAGCTCAAAACTGTTTTAATTCAAGTCCAAGTAATTTAATTCAACTACGTAATTAACCAATTAGAGGGCAAAGATTATGGTTCTTTTTTTATAAATGAATTAGATTGTTCATGCCTAACATGCATTGACTTCAAAAGTGGAATTATTTCATCAGGCTACAGATTTTTATTTTTATTTTTAGTTGCTAAGAAAGAAGAGATTTGACGAATAAGTTTTTATTTAACCGTGCAATTTCAGCACAGGGAAATATTTATTAGGTCCAACAAAATGGGAATTGTTTCCGGCAAAAGAAGAAATAAAACAAAAGTCACTTTCAAAAAAAAAAAAAAAAAAAAAAAACAAAAAAAAGTGGATGTGAAGAGAGGGAAGAGCGTAGTGATCAAAGTAATTTGATCTTTAATTACCGTAGCATAAATGTGTACTTTTTTGGTCCTTTTAATGCGGTTGCGTTCAATTACTTCAAATCTTATTATTTTGTATTGGTTTTCTTTGTTTTACTTTGACTTATTAGTCCATTTATTTTTATATCTATTCTTAATTTTGAATCATAATTTATAATTATTTTTTTTTTTTTTTTATAAAAAATACACTTAAAATAAAAATAATTCTAAATCATAATTTTAAATACACGAACTAAACGTCTATTTTGGCAGTATTAAAATCAATAGTGATATATATAAAACAAACATGAATCAAGTGGTTTTTTTTTTTTTAAAGTAAGGTATATTTCTTGGACAGGAAAATTCATACTTCCATAATCTATTTCGGAGAAAATTAAGGCAATATTATTTAGGAAGCAAGAAGAACATGACTCACAAACCTAGAGATTATATGTCAAAAAACCTCTTTTAATATGCTCCGTAGACTCATTCTCATTCAGTACATCGTATCTTAATCCTATAAGTGTAAATAAGTGTTTTATTTATTTATTTATTTTGTAGTTTGAACCGGCATAAAATAAGGTTACAAGGCAAGTTGACCCCTATAATCTGCTTATCTCTTTATATAAATTTCCAATATTTAAATGTGACTGCGTAACCATAAATAAATTGTTGATAGTGATGGCATGGCGGTGTAGTTAAAAATAGTAGTCTTGTAGCAAAAATGGAATTACTAGTCAACACAATACGTAATGCTGTATTTGTACCAAAGGAAGGAATAAATCTTAAGGAGGAAAAAAATAAAAAAAAAATTTAAGGCATGGAAAGACTTGCCAAGCGTGGACCCAAAACATTGGAAGGGCCATTGCTCACCTGCCAAACTGCCTACCTAACTTATCTAGTAAATGATCTCTAAATCTCAGCCATCCATTAGCTTCACTATGTTTAATCGCTCCTACCCATCGGAAAGAAGATTCTAATCCATCCTTAATAAGTCGGCGACCACTGAAGGTTAACCAGTGTTTGGTAACAATGATAATTATGGAACGACACAAGTATTCTATTTGAAATTGTTCTTATTTTTATTTTTAACGTTTTTTTTAAATAAAAATAATTATAAAACGATATTTTATATAATTAAAAACACAAAAAAATAAAAGTAATTTTTTAATTTAATATAAAATATGAGATAAATAAAAATAATTTTTAATTATATTTTATTTTTTATTTTCGTTTTCTCATCTCTTAAGTATAGAGAAAAAGACATTAATGAGTTTTTTTATATTAAAAATAATATCTTAATAAAACTATGAAACGCATTTTTAAAAATAATTTTTATCTGAAATTGAAAATTTTTTCATTTTTATTTTCATACAAAAAATAAAATTATTTTAAAATGAGTTCTAAAAACACCTAATAATTTACCATTCCACAGAAGAATAGCAAAATTGCACGTCCTAAAACAGGCTCTAAAATGGGATGGATGTGATTCACAATTTCTTGTTCCCATCAAACTCTTTAGCACCAATCTGTATAAAAAGGAGCCATTTCCATTTTACATACCGTTTTTAGGATTTGCAGAGTCAAGAATGTGCAACAAACATATGTATATATGGCATATAGCCTAGAACAAGGACTTGAAAAGGGCAATCCATTTATTGATCATAGGACGCCTGTTGATTTAATTCCATCGTCTATGAAGATGGGATCACGGCATAGCACGATTAAATTAACTCAATAGCGGTGGGGTGACAGGTGACCCTTGTGGCACTATCTTACCATAAATGATGGAAAGATAAGATGATAAGAGTTGAACTTTTGCCAAGCAAGCGTGCAACAAAGGCTTGAGATTTTTTTTTTTTTTTTTTTTTTTTTTTTGCTAGGCTAAGATATTTAATTGTTAGGTTATGTTTTCAACCATCAAATCAAATCTAATTTTTAATTTAGAAATAATTTTAATTAAATTTGACATTCAGAAACATATATTACGCTAGGATATGGCCATTATGGTTAGTTCTTTTTCTATTTTTTTTTTTTTTTTTTTTTTTTTTTTAAAGAACTAATTACCTATGAGGGAACTGTTTGAGGGGTGGTTCAGCAAAATGGACATATGACAAAGAAAAAGGCATCCATGACCATTGTTTTGTAGATATTTGCAATGCGGGCATGGATGTTGGTGTACCTAAAATGCCAAGCAAAGTATCATTCAAAACCTGTATGCAATAAAGTATAAACGAATAAGTCACAATCCTTAAAGAAAATGTTTTAAATGTGTCGTTAAGATGGGATTGTAGAAAATCCACGCTCTTTTACGATTAGGAAGAGATTAACCGTATAGGCTTAACCAGAAAAATTCTTTTGGTCAAAATAAGCTTTTTTGAAGGATAGTCAAGTCAGTTTGGTTGTTAGTAGTTAGTTAAAGAGATTAGTGAGCCGTCTCTAAGACGGTGTAAATTCATATCTAATTCATTCAATATATAACTTTTATTTTCTCTTTGTTTTCAAATTCTTTTCCTTCTGAATTTTTTTCTTCAGATTTTATAATAGGATGGCCCCACTTCTAATATAGCGCTGGCAGAAAAAACAGCACGAGCACTAACTTCAGTAGTTTGAAATTTTCCCACAAGAAATCTTTGTTTTTCTTCTTTAAAAGATGTGCTCTTTTTAATGAACATAAATAACATTAAATAGCCTAGCAGAAAAAAAGAAAAAAAGGCCATCAAAATGTTTTTATTTCATTTGTTTCTTTCTGTTTGAGGTTGAGGGGCCATGGGATTTATTAAATTTCTTCTAGTACTCAACTCATTTCCATTCATTTGAGATGTCTTTCTCAAAAAGATAAATGCAGGTTGAAGAATAGAAAGGCACTGGATTTAAGAAAATGTAACAAAAACATATCTATAGCAGAATATATTCACAGATTAATCAGCAAAATGATTAGCTTACAATAGTTTGAAAAAATGTATAGGACATAACCAGTTATCAACTTCTTTAAGGTATTCGCAATTTCAAAATTCCTCTGTCATTCATCCTGTTCATGATTCGCGATGCATCGTTAAGTTTATTTGCTCTTTCATAGATGCCGGCAACAACAAGATGTAACTCCTTGTTAATGTTAGGATCAGACTCCAACCTCTCAAACAGTTCCTCTACCATCTTGAAATCCTTTCGCGCACCATAGAGACTGATCATCTGAAAGTGAACTTCATCCGAGAAAACACACCCTTCTTCCTGCATCTCTTTATATACAGCATCTGCCTTCTCGAAATCTCGCAACTTGCCATACGCATTCAGGACTAATGCAATCACATTGGAATCGGGAAAATACCCGACACCCCTCATCTTGTCAAAAACCTCAGTGAGATTTGCGTACTTCTTGTTCTTTGAGAAAAGCTCTATCATGCAGCTAAAGACAGATATATCTTTTATCTCCCCAGCATCGCTAGCCTGACGGAAAACCCATGTAGCTTCTTCCAGGCGACCAGCTCCTGCGAGAATGGTTATTGCAGTCTCCCTAGGGATGTTGTCTGGACGCTTGAGCTCGTGAAGTAAGCGCTTAGCATGAGCAACCAAGCCTGCTTTCTCATAAGCCACAATCATTGTCTGATAAAGAACCTGATCAATCTCAACCCCTGAGCTCCTCAACTTTTGAAACAGAATTGCCGCCCTGTCCAATTTCCCCGCCTTACCCCATATAGATATTATCGTCGAGTAAGTAATGGCATTCGGTTTGATCCCTCTCTTCTGCATTTCTTGTACGAGATTCGTAGCTTTTTCATGCTCAAGAGATTTACCATAAATCTTAATCATAGTGTTGTATGTGACAACATTCTGCTCAATATCCTTGCTTTGCATCAAGCGGAAAAGGTGGATGGCTTCCCCGAAAAGCTCAGCCTCACCATAAACCCTTAAAAGGGTATTATAACTCACAACATTAGGTTCAATTCCCATCTTCCTCATGCTCCAAAACAATCGATCGGCTTCCTTAGCCATATCAAGCTGCCCATAAACATCAATCATAATGTTGCAAGTCGTGAGATCAAGAGGGCATCCGACCTCATTCATCTCGGAAAACACAGATAACGCCTTGACAAACTTTTGATTCTCAACATACATAGTCAATAGAGTCGAATAGCTAACTGTATCCGGCAAGACGCCTGCAGCCCTCATCTCCGTTAGCAGAAGACGAGCCTCTCGAAAAAGCTTAGCTTTCCCGAACACATTAATCATCGAATTGTAAGCGACAAGGTCCGGTGTAATACCCGACCACTTCAATCTCGAAAAGATGGAGATTGCCTTGGAGTAATCACCCAACTTTCGAGAAAGCTCAATCAAATTACTATACAAAACAAGATCACCGGACACCCGGTCCTGCTCCATTTTCTGTAACCAAGAAAGCGCGGCATCGAACATGCCCTCTTTCCCAAAATAAGTGATGAGCGTGGAATAAGTATACCTATCAGGAGCCAAAGCTCTCTGGCGCATTTCATCAAACAGGCCGTGCGCAACTTGCCACTGCTTCGCGCGAAGCACGTTTCGCAAAACGACGTTGTAAGCAAAGACCGAGGGAGTGTAGAGAGCCTGTTCATTAATCCAGTCGAGAATGGCGAGCGAGCGTTGCCAATCGGTCTCGCGAGATAGCAACAAAACCATGAACTTTATCGAGAGCTGTCGGCCTTTGTACGGCGAGAGTACGGAAAAGAGCTCTTGCTCGTTCTGGGTCTGCCATATCGAGCTCAGAAGCTCGTCCATGTCCACGCTGTGATCCAAGTAGGCCGGTTCTCGTGGGTGACGACGGTGGAGAAGTTGGGCGGACGGCGTCGTTTCGTGGGGGTGGTGGTGATGATGTTCTTCTCCAGACATCTTTGGACTTTGAATAGGCCAATACGAGGATGGCATTTGTCCTGTTCTTCTTCTTCTTCTTGGACTTGAAGATGAAAGGTAATGTGGTGTGATTGTTGGAAGTGATGATGTGGGGCAATGGTGGAAGCGAGAAGGAGGAAGATGGAGATGTGCAGCCGAGTTGTATGGAAGTAGAAGATAGCGAGAAAACACGCATTTTTTTTTTTTTTTTTTTTTTTTGGAGAGAGTGCTTTGATTTTGTTGGCTTGAATTACGGAATTATTAATAAAACGATTTTATATACTCTGTTTCAAAATGTTTCTTTATTTTTTTAAACAATTGAAAACACCCCATAATTTATAAAAAACGGTTCAATTTACCCTTTTTCATCCACTTATATTTATGATATCTGACATGCTATTAGAATTTAATCAAAGATGTCCAACTCTAATTATTTCTATAATAAAAGATTAAATATTAAAAATAATAAAAAGAAAAAAAAAAAACCATGACAATTAAAAAAAAAAAAAAAAAAAGTTGTAAATCCCTTAATCATCGTCTTCAACCTCAAGCCTTTAACAAGAAACCTGCAAATCCAATGGCAGAAAAGTTCTCTTTAACTATGGAACGCACGCCCACCAAAAACAATGATTCAAAAACAAAACCCCTTCACTAGTTCACTTATTCAAACAAACTATAAAAAATCGATAGAAACCCCTCTTATTCACTTGAATCCATTACCCAAAACCTTAATATTCACAATCTTCAAAACTCCATCTATGTTGACTATTCGTTCAAATTTATCAGTACTAAACGAACTCATGTTGATGGAAGCGAGGGAACCATAAACTACACGTCGTTCTTAAAAGAAAATTGGAAAATATTTTACAATACGAAAGAAACGACAAGACGACACGTCGTTTGTATGATATCTTTCTATCTAGTTCATCTCTTTTGTTAGTTTTGTCTCATATTGTCATTTGTCACGTTAATTGCTCGATTATCGTCACTCTTTGTTCAGACCAATGCTATTTCGTTTTGCCGCCTGAACGTCTTTCCCACATTGATTAGCCAGGTTGGTTGTTATCCTATCCTGTCCTTGTAATACTATTTATCTTTGTACAGTGGCATTATCGTATGTAGTAGGGCTATAAGAAATCACCCTAAATCCGACGAATCCGGCCGAGCCGAGTCGATCCTACTTGAAAATTACGGGTTTTTAATTTTTTATTTAATTTTCGGTTTTAATTATGTCTAACCCACATTACGCGGGTAGGGACGCGGGGTGGGATTACATGAACCCGAGGTAACCCTACCCGGCCGAACATGTTCAAAATAGGTAAAATAATGTCCAACACTTCAAATTCTTACTTTCATAAGTTTATAAACTTTATGCATTTAAACTATTAACTTATTTATGTTTTGGATTCACGGTTTGTGTAAAAAATGCTTGTATGCCATAGTTGTTGAATTAGGACATTCTTTATTTATATTGGAAGTGTTTTATTTCAAAGTGAGTGTTTTAATTGTTCACCTTGCATTTAGACCCCCTCTTGAAGGAAATACATGTTCTGTTTGATAATGATTTCTTCTATAACAAGCACAGAGTAATTGATTAAAAAGTGATCATGTGGTCATTGAGATCATCAACCCGAGTAACCCGACCCTACCCGAAGTCACCCGAAAAGGTTGCGGGTTTGTAAATTTAAAAGAGTGTCGAGGCCTAAAATTTTCTCAACCCGCATTGGTCGGGTAGGCTTAATTTTTCGGCTCAATCCTACCCTACCCGGCCTGATTTACACCCCTAGTATGTAGCTGTTGAGTTCAATTTCCTTTTAATATAATATTTGCCTAATGCACATGAAATTTAATCACTCGTTCTTCTTAGGACCCCACTCAGCAGGCTTCTATTGACAATTAAAATGAAATATACTTTGCTGCAGAAACCCAAATCGAACCTGACGTACTAGTTACTCATGGCATATATGGTCCGATATTTCAGGGATCTCTTTGTATAAACATCTTAAGATATGTTTGCCCCCATTTTTTCTCCCTCCTCTTTTTTTTCGTTTGTTTAATCCGTTGCCTGCACAACAATTTCTCTTCACAGAGTTCATTAGAATCAACCATCACGTGCTGCAAGTTACTTGTGGCTGAATTTCCGATTTTAGAAATTTATGATCCGTTTGTTTATGATGACTGGTTGCACTTCATCAAGCTGACCCGCGAAATTAGGCGTGTGGTACGTATAGTTATGGGAGATGAATCACTTGTCAGTGACAAAAGAGGTGTCCTGCTCTTATCCTATCAGTTCCTATTCTTGACATTATTTTTATACTCCTTTCCTTTCTTTGACATATCTGCTGTTTATATTCGTGCATTTAGAGGCTTGAGGTGGCCATTAAAAAAGGCTGTGCAGTGGTTTTATTCTTAAGGTACACGTTTCAAAGCCAGGAATAATCTTTTCTTAATATACATATATATATATATATATATTTTTTTTTTTCTGAAGGATCATTTTTTATATTTTCTTGAACACGTAATGCCGCATGTGTGAAAGAAAGTGCAATAGAGTGTTGTGAGCACTCCTCCAAATATGAATCATTCTTTCATTTTGGACGCAGGTACACCAAATAGATATTGGACTATAACAAAGTGCATTGAAGCTGTAAAAAAGACTGAGCGAGCTGGTTGGGGCCTTGTTATGGACCGCCACTTTAGGCATGGAACTAATCCTTGTACTTTGGCGGAGTTAATCAAGATATTATCCGTTTCATTACCCTTTTCTTGAAAATCTTTAAGTCATTATGCAATTCTACTATTTGGTTGCAGCTGTGGGACAAAGGATACGCCTATTGCTGATTTGTGTATTGGTTTGGCTATGGTACTTAATTTTTTTTTTTTTTTTTTAATTCCATCGTGCTAATCATGATTGTTATTATTGAAGCCTCTTGTTGATACATTTACCCTATTTGATTTTTTTTTTCTTTTTTCAAATCTAGCGTCAAATTAAGATAGGAGTTTCGTGTGTGGATGGTCCTTGCAGTATATGTGATCGGGTTGGTCTGCTGTTCAGAGAACTCCTTTGCTTTTGCTTGAATATAATTTCTGAATATTTCTTAGGTGTTTGATTTTTGTTTTACATTGCAGCTTTGTGAAATTGAAAAGGAAGTTGATGAAGAATATATGGAAAGGTAAAAGAACCTCACTCTACAAGTTCAGATCGATGAGCTCCTATCGGACCTGTGAAACCGTCCGATTTGTGGTATAAATTTAAGCCCCTTTACCGGGCTTGTGCTAATTAAAACAACTAATTTGAATGTTGATTTGGCAGTTAGTATCAATAAATCTGCAAGACTAGTGGCTAAGATGATGGAGCATGTGAGGGAGAAATTAACTCATGATATCCCTCGGAGACTACCACCGAATTAAGAACGGTGAGATCACAGAAGAAGTCATCAAGGAAAATCTTGGATGGTTTGCGGAAGAGGAGGAAAGAGAAGCAGAAAGCAAAGAAAAAGGAAGGGAAGAAGAGGAAGAGGAAATGGAAGAAGAAGAATATGAAAGCGACGAGTCCGTTTGGTAAATAGATTCAAAACATGGTAGTTTGAACTTTCGTAGTTTGGAACGAAAAGTTTGATATGTGGTTCAAACATTGAACACGGGGAAACTCAGAATTCTTTAAACCTTGTTCATTTACATTTTTTAAGTTATAGTTATTTGAGTTATATTGATTTAAGGTATTTGAGTATGATTTGAGTTAGAATTTTAATTTGAGTTTGTGTTTGGATGTGCACATTTTGAGTTATGATTTAAATTAAAAATCTATTTGAGTTTGTATTTAAGAGGGTCAAAACTTAAATTTGTATTTAAATAATATTTTAATAAAAACTCAATGGTAATAAAAAATTTTAATAGAGTATATGAGTGGTGTTTTATTCATATCTTCATTATTAATATATAAAAATCATCTTAATCAGAATTAAAATAAAAAAATTATAACATTTTAAAATTTTTAAAAAAATATTATTCATTAACTTTTTTTTTTAAATTGAATTACGTGAACGAGGGAGATAAACTCAAAAAATCCTACTGAACTCAAGCCTTCACTTGAGTCTTCACTCGAGTTTGTCCCTGATGAACACAAACTTGGGCTCAAAATGAGACTCTTGGGCTTTTTTGAGTTTAGCACCCAAACCAACATTCCCTTAAACTTTTTAGTTGAAAACATCAATTTAGAGCTTCAACTCAAACCAACATTCCCTTAAACTTTTTTAGTTAAAAACATCAAATTAGGGTTTAAACTCAAAATTCTTAATGAAACGTTTGGTTCATAAATTTAGAACTATGATTTATGATTCTGATTTTTAAAATTTAAATTTTTTATGAAAAAAACATTGTAAAAAATTAAAAATTATGATTCAAAACAATGGACAAACTCTTGAAAACAAATATCGTAACCCGTTCGGTAAATGTGGTCTTTTCTATTGAACTCCATAGAGTGATTCTGAACTTGTTTTTGTATGGTATTACTTTTGGTTAAATTCAGAACTGATCTAAGTAACAACAGAGAACATAGAACTTGTAAACGTATGCCCCTCTCTGGGTATTGTTTTTTTTTTTTTTTTCTTTTTTTCTTTTTTTGGCTCTGAATAAAGAAAGGAACTTAAACTTCATTGTTTCATCTGCGATTTCTCGAGTGCAAACCCTTATTGTTGAGAAGGGGATTACGAAATCTATGATGCCACTCAAGTGCACGTTTTGTTTGGAAAGGAGGAAATTTCAAGAAACGACATGTAAAATAACTCGGTGAACGACGTATCGCTTATTTGTTGACAGAAACGACATAGAAAAAAGAAAGAAAGAAAGGAAAAAAAAAAAAAAAAAATAATAAAAGAAGAATCCGAAAAAAAAAATCAAATAAACGAATTTTCCTAAGAAAAAGATGAATGTAATGCTGTAAAAATCAAACCAATATTTGGAATATTTTTGCCTTTTCTTTGTTTTTGCTTCCGAACAGTTTTCCACCCCTCTTATTTTAACAATATATTGCAGGTTTTAGACTATCAAATCACATTAAAATACAAAAATCATATAAATTAAAAGAACTCAATGAAAATGTGATGGTTGAGAACTGCACATTGCTCATAGGTTGTTTAGTTTCTACCAAAAAAATCATCCTAAAACATGTTGAATTAGAAAAAGAAAACCGTTGGCATTTAAAAAAAAAAAAAAAATCAAAATCGTTGATGAACTTTGAAGTAAAGGAGCTCACTTAACAAAACGACATGTTTATGCACATGGCAGTAAGACTTTTACGAAATGAAATATTTTATATTACTTGGATAATAAACATCATGTTGTTAATTGCACTGAAACTGGCGCAAACATCATGTTGGGTGTGCATTTGTTTTTGCCTCTCTTGTTCTTTTCTAATGAAAAATAGGTACTATATGCGTTGTATTTTCTACTTACTTTCATTATATATTCTAAATTTTTCCAGCTTTTTTCTTCTAGTATTGTCTCAAGCTTGCATCACATATTCACATTCGCTTCACGTCCTGAGCAGCAACGCTATGCTTCATGATCATGCGGGAAGTACTCGTTGCAAGACATTAGTCTGTATGGCTATGACTTTGTAAAAGTGAAACAATAAAAAAAATATCTACATTAAACTAATGTTTTACTTTGTACGCCCCTTATTTTTACATATTAGATTGGTAGTTGCAAAGGGCTTGGGAGAAATAGTATAATATATATAAATATATATATATGTGTGTGTGTGTGTGTGTGCATATATATATATATATATATATATATATATTATATGAAAGTAAACTGAAAGGGCGTTTGACCTTAGTTATGTGCTCCTAATTTGCTAGATTTCGCTTACCACACCTCAACCCACTTGTTGGTTCTTCATCTGTTTTCAGCAATACTCTTGTTTATTCTAATGGCAAGTTGATGCCTTCTCTCTTTCCAATGGCACCGCAATCCCCATAATCAAAACTCTAAGAATTCTTGGAAAGTCAACCATGATTGATCCGCCAGCTGCATAAGGTACACTGGTATATTAAATAATAAAAGCTTTATTGTTTGGGAGCCATTTCTCATTTTCTTAATTGTCCGCTTAATCCATGAAACACGTAATATGAACAAAGGTCTACTTTTTCATCTGAGAAAAAGACAAAAATGAAGGTTATTATTGACTTGCACGATTATTCCACCAAACGAATTTTGGAAAAAATACTTTCCATTAGAGGTAGGTTGAGGAGCTTCATAGATCCAATAATAATAATAATAATAATAATAATAATAATAATAATAATAATAATAATAGGAAGAATAAGAAGAAGAAGAAGAAGAAGAAGAAAAAGAAAAACCAATTGCGTTGTTGGTTTTGGATTTTTATATTCTCTTTCTTCTACTTTCTATTTGCTCATTTGTTAATCTTTGTATTCTTGAGAGATGAGGGTTTTTCCCACTATTATCTTCATGTTCTGTCTCTTCCTGCTGATTTCTGAGCAGTCTTCTTCATATCCACTATGCACTAATAAAAGTAAGTTCTCTTTGGGGGCTTTCACACACACACACACACACACATGTATACATATATATGTGTGTGTGTGTATATATATTTCTAGTTTGGTTCAGGTTCCACATCTTTCTTATTGCTTTTACTATTGGTTCATTAACTTCGTGCCTGTTTTATTGGAACAGAATCACCTTTCATCCCAAAGACCCGACTTACTTTCTGTCAATACAATGGTAGTGCTTGTTGCAACTCCACTGACGAAAGGAAGTTGCAGAATCAGTTCAGAGCCATGAAAGTCTCCGATTCTGGCTGTGCTTCCCTTGTTAAATCAATACTTTGCTCGGTAAGAATTAGCCTAGTTTGTTTTTTATTGGATCTCAGTTTTCATCCTTCCTTGAATTTTATGAAGGAAATAAAAAGTATGGTTTTGTTTGTCTTTAGATATGTTGTTCCAAACTATTAGAAGGGAAATTATCCTCTTGTACTTTTCGGTTTTATCATATTGTTATCTTCATGTTTCAATAATTACATTGGCTAAGTGGCTACCTTACAGTTCAAGAAAATATCAACAAGTACATTAAGTAAGGCTCTCCTTTTTTTTTTCTGAGGTATGAAATGTGATTTTTTCCATTTTAGTGAAAACCATATCAAGAAAAAAAAAAAAAAAAAAAAAAAAAAAAAAAAAAAAAAAAATGTTCTTCCTGTCTCTCTCTTTCTTTCTTTCTTTCTTTCTTTTTTTTCCTTTTTAATTATGGTTATATGCCTCAAAAAATGATCTTAAGATACTTGGATGATTTATATATTTATTTATTTGGATTGGAGGGTACTCTAAAAAGATTATTGGAATACAAAGATACCAAAATGATAATTTCTCTTATTAAAAAAAATGAAAGAACTGCTACAAAATAAAACATATGAAGTCAGAAAAATGGTTTCTGCTTACATTCTGTAATCTTGAAACTTTCAACAATATGTGCATCCCAATATGAATCAAAAGAATAACCTTTCCATTTTTATTTATGCTGGTTGCTAATTGCTGATACTGTGATTTTTTCTTAAAACTATTTGACAAACGTATAACATAACGATATTATTGGCAGAGGTGTGATCCTTTTTCCGCAGAGCTATACAGAGTTGAATCAGAACCTCGGAAAGTTCCTGTTCTGTGTAACTCCACAGTTTCAGCAGACTCACAACAATCTCGGAATAATTCAACGGACTTTTGTTCTGAAGTTTGGAACGAATGCCAAAATGTGACCTTGGTGAATTCACTCTTTGCTGATCCACAAGATGGAAAGACAGCTAACTCTACTTCCAAGTTATCGGATACTTGGAAGTCAGAAAACGCTTTCTGCAATGAATTTGGAGGATCTTCTGACAATGATGGTTTGGTGTGCTTTGATGGTGAACCAGTGAGACTCAATAACAGTACTGAAAATTCAAGCCCCCCAAGTGGCATATGCGTTGAGAAAATTGGCAATGGATCTTACCTTAATATGGTTGCTCATCCCGACGGGTCTAACCGCGTGTTCTTGTCCAATCAACCAGGCAAAATCTGGTTGGCAACTGTTCCTGAGGAGGGGTCTGGAGAAGAGTTAGTGATTGATGACTCAAGCCCTTTTCTTGATTTAACAGATGAAGTCTATACTGATACCGAGTTTGGTATGATGGGAATAGCTTTCCATCCAAAGTTTCACGAGAACGGCCGTTTCTTCACCTCGTTCAATTGCGATAAGGTCAAATGGCCGCAATGTTCAGGAAGATGTTCGTGTAATTCAGACGTGGATTGCGATCCTTCGAAGCTGAGCTTTGACAAAGGATCTGAGCCATGCAGATATCACAGTGTCATTGCAGAGTTCAGTGCTAATGGTATAAAATTTCTGCATTTTTTTTGTCAAGTGTTGTCTTCTGTAACAATTACCTAGTGATGATTCTAATTAGCACTGTTTTGGGGTTGGATTAAGGTACTAGTGTTAGACCACAAGAAGTTAGGAGAATATTCACAATAGGACTTCCATTTTCTTCACACCATGGCGGGCAAATACTATTCGGACCAAAAGATGGCTACTTGTACTTCATGATGGGAGATGGTGGAGGTAGAGGTGACCCTTACAACTTCTCACAGAACAAGAAATCCATGCTTGGAAAGATCATGAGACTTGACATAGACAACATACCAAGTGAGTGTTATGACATAAGTTTGTTGTTCTAGGTAGAACATTCAATTGTTCCTTTTCACACACTTCCGAATTTCGAAGCTTCAAGAGTTTAGGTGGATTGTCCCTTTTCTGTTTTTTTCTTTTTTCTAACCAAAACATACTTAGAAGTTAAATGAAAGATATATAGTTCCACTTCCTGTATGCTTTCTTCATTTTTAGTAATCATTTGCAGGTGCAACAAGAATTGCTGAATTAGACCTATGGGGAAATTATTCAATTCCTGAAGATAATCCATTTTCTGAAGACAAGGAATTGCAACCTGAGATTTGGGCTTTAGGATTTAGAAATCCATGGAGATGTAGCTTCGATTTAGAAAGGCCTTCTTACTTCCTTTGTGCGGATGTTGGACAGGTTGGATTATATTTCCGATATTAATTTTCCTGAAGGAATCCTTTATTTCGTGTATTTCAGCTCATTTCCTGGAATTCTATCAAAAGTGTCTAATGCTTTTAATTTCATAATCTCATAGGATGTATTTGAAGAGGTTGATATAGTTACCAAAGGAGGAAACTACGGATGGCGTGTTTACGAGGGTCCTTTTCTATACAATCCACCAACATCTCCTGGAGGAAACACATCTTCTAGCTCCATTAACCCAATTTTCCCCGTAATGGGATACAACCACTCTGATGTCAACAAAGCTGAAGGATCTGCTTCCATCACAGGCGGCTACTTTTACCGCTCTACGATCGATCCTTGCTTGTATGGAAGGTAACAAATCAACCTCACTTTTTCTCCTCATGAAGCCATTTCACAACAATTTCAGTCCAAAAAGTTCACGACATCTTCTTGTAAATATTGCAGGTACCTTTATGCGGATTTGTATGGCGCCGGCATATGGGCGGGAACAGAAAGTCCTAAAAATAGTGGGAATTTCACAAGTACTAAACTTAACATCAGTTGTGCTCAGGACTCTCCTATTCCATGCAGTGATGAAGCTGGAAGCGCTGGCTTTTCACCTGGTTTCATATTCTCCTTTGGCCAGGATAACAGAAACGACATATTTATGCTGACTAGTAGTGGTTTGTATAGGGTAGTAAGGCCTAGTCGCTGCAACTATACTTGTGCCACTGAGAATGTCAGTCGTCTTTCTCCTCCGAAATCCGGTCCTTCTCCTTCTCCTTCTGCTTCCACCTCAACCAGTATAAGGGTGGGAAATTCATTGCTAGAGCTGCTCTTCTTTTCCTTTTTATTCTTTTTCCTGTTTGGCTTTTCTTGTTTTCTCTAAAGCATAAGCTCTAGTACTCAGAAAAACAAAAAAACAAACAAACAAACAATTATTTGTGTCAAAGTTGAACCTTTCTTTGTTCAACTGTATCATTTTGAGATGTTGTGGGCCTCTTGCCTTAGCTTTACATTTCCATTGCCCAGGAGAAGCAATGCATGGTAAATACTCGCAGATGTAACTGAAAACTGTAAACTATGCACCTCAAGGATTGAAGCCTTAAATGCAGCTCAATTTTTTATTTTCTTTCACTAAGAGGTTGTCCTTTTAACAATTAATGCAGTTTTAGGATTTTGTCGTTTAACTGTTTATGCCATTTATGTAGGTTCACAAATATGTAATGTTTATAGGTTATTCGCATGTTTATAGTATATTTATTGTATTACGTTATTCTCTTTTCCAAAATTCATTTGTTTTACGAACTAGTACCGCCTGTCGATTATTTTTCTTCAATTCATGCCCTCGCTGTCGTTTTATCAGTTAGTGTCGTTTATATCATTCCATTATTTACTGTGCTTTTTTCCATGATTATCTTTTTTCGTGATGCTGTTCGGTTTTTTTTTTCTTTTCTTTTCTTTTCTTTTACTGCCATATGCTTGTTTGTTGTGTTTCCTTTACTGTCGTTTTCTTATTTTCTTTCATTTGATGTCGTCTTCTTATTTTATTGTCGTTTTTCTAGGCTGTTGTTTCCTCATCCGTTGTCGTTTATCGTTTTCTTCTATCATTTTTTTTTGTCGTTTCTTCTTTATTGAACTTACTGAAGTTTTATAATAATGATAAACAATAATAAGGAAACGTGTTAAATAAGTGCAATAAAGTGTGAATATAAGCATAATCTTAAAGAACAGAAGTTTTATGATAATAATCAAAATGATAAAAAGAAATGTTAAATGAGTTTTCAATTTTTGGATATATTCAAATTTCAAAAGATCATAAAGATAAAAATAGCTCCTTAAAAAATATCTTGAAACCGAATATGAAAAAGGACCATTACTTCTATGATAATGTAATTATGATAGAGATTTTTTTTTTTGAAAAAAAAAATCATTATATGCGGGAAACAAGAACATAGAAATAGAAATAGAAAAAAATAATTAAAAGAAATTAAATATGTGAATTTAAGCACTATCATATAAAATAGAATATTTATAATTATGATAAAAATAATAAGAAATTGTGTTAATATAAGTTTACATATAAATACTATAAATAATAAGAAAATGTGTTAAATATTAGTATACATATAAATACAATTTTAAAGGACAGACATTTTTAGATTCAAAGCTTGTAAAGTAGATATTTTGTGTAATTATTTCATATTGACTCAGTTTTTACAGCTTCAAAGAGAGAAAATTAGAGCATTCCTTTAAGCTTAAGGACCTTTATTTATTTATTTATTTTTATTTATTTATTTATAGAGATTCAAAGAGAGAAAATTAGAGCATTCCTTCAACCATGTTGTCCTTGTGCATTTAACAATCTAGAGTAGATCTGATAAGGATCCAAAGGTGCATTTAAAAATCTAGAGAACATGCTCAATAAAGTATTTATTGGAAAAAGATTGTATTTACGAGCCAACAATAATAATATTTGCTATTTTGAAAATGAATTATTTATTTATAGCTACTGAACTTAATAAATAAATTAAAACTTTTGAACCATATGGGATTTATAAGATAAGTTAAATATTTAAAGAACAAGATAAATAAAGTATCTAGCAAGTAAATACTGCATTTATGAGACAATAATATTTTCGTGATCTTGGTAAAGGAATTATTTATCCCTAACTATCGAATTTACTGTTTACCAAATAAATTAAAATTTTAAAACCATATTTCCTTATAAATACGGAATTTATTAGGTAAACTAAGAATATGTAGAACAATATGAAAAAAGTATTTACCGATGTAATTATTGGATTTACAAATAAATACAGAATTTACGAGGTAAACTAAAAATCTAGAGAAAATATTTTACCGAGTAAATTTAATATTTATTCACTACAGGATTTACAAGGTAAACTAAAAATCTAAGGGGGCGTTTGATACATAGTAATCAATAGGAATCAAATACATGGAAAATCGATAGTGGATAATATGATTTCCTGGAAACTTACATTATCATGTTTGGTTATGCGTAGGAATCTTTTATCAGATTCTCAAGAATGTTATTTTACGGTGTTTGATTATGCACAGTAATGTAATGTAATTTTTCTTATAAAATTAAATATTTTAAATAATTTTAAACTATTTATTTAATTAAGTGATTATAATTTTGACACATTAGATTTAAAAAATATAACAAACTAAAAAAAAAATCTCTTTCTCACTCACTCAAATCAGGCCTTGCCTCGCCTCTTTCTTCTTGCTCAAATCGGACCTGGGCAGCTTTTGTTCTTGGAATAGGTGGAGCCTAAGCCAGCGATGGGTGTGTAGAAGGAGGGGAAGTGAGTTGTTGTCCATTGATTTGGGAGGGGCTGGGCAAAGAGGGCCAGCAACGACGTTGTCGAAGGAGCAGTGACGGCGTGTGGGCGACGAACAGGGGCCTGCGACAGAGGTGGTGAGCGACGGGGAAGAGTTGTTGTGATGGGCGGTGGCTTCGCAGAGATCGTCACCGGAGATGGGTGAGCTCTGGCGATGAGTCTGGTAGGGGGAGGGGGCGTTCGACAGCCATGGTAGGGATGGGAAAGCTCTGATGATGAGTTTGATAGGAGGTTGTTCAGCATCTATGGCAATGATGGGGGAACTCCGGCAATGAGCTTGGACAGTGGTTGTGATGGAGGTGCTCGGCAACTACGACAGGGAGGAGGAGATGCTCAGTGGTGGTAAGCTGCACTGGGTGTATGGGTAAGATTCTCATGATTTTGAGATTCCTGAGAATTTAAATAATATTATATTGGGTGGTACTTTAAAATGAGAGAAAGTGAATCTCATGATAATTACTTTCCTTGGAATCTAAGAATTATAATTCTTGTACCAAACATGATAATATTGCATATTTTCATTCTCATTTTTAAGATTATTGCATACCAAGTGCCCCTTAAATGAACTATTTAGGGAGTTAACATTGTTTTTATCTCTAAACATCGGATTTACTAGTAAATACATGATTTAGGAAAACAAAATCCTAGAATTACCAATAGAATACAATTTGGTAAATCCTTGTTCAAGGTTTGGTAAATCATGGATTAATCCAAGATTTATGAGTATAACACAATCTTGTAAATCTTTGTTAAATATTGGTAAATCTCGATTAACAAAAAAAAAAAAAAAAAAAAAAAAAAAAAAACAAAAAAAAAAAAAAAAAAAAACAAACAAACAAACAAAACAATACAAAAAACAAAAAGTAGCAACGTGCTACATATTATTTCTCAAAAAAAAAATAATAATAATAATAATTAAAAAAAAAAAAGATGTAACAATTTCTCCTAGACACTCAATAATCTCTATATCTGTATAAATTCGAGTGTCAAAAAATCAAAAATCAAAAACGATAAATGAAAAGAATAATTAGTTTTGCTGTACAGCACATGTACACAAGTATTATTCAAGGAACTGCAAATAGAAAATCTAGGAAGTGCTATAAATAATATGAACAAATAAAAACTAACTTCTGCAGTGCTGATCATCAAGCTGTGAATCCCATTCAAATTAAAGTCTAGTGTCCTCTCGTTAAACTGAAGGATGCAGCAGCATTTGCTAGCTCGGTCATTGAAACAGATGTTGTAGAATCTTTTAGATCAGTCTTTGAAATATTGTATTCGCTTTCCACAATTTTGTTCTTCAATGATTGCTCCCCACTGCAACAAATAATCAAAATAATATTGTAGAAAAATTATATTACTATGTTTTTCTTGCACATACTGCTTTAAAAAAACTAATTATATATGAAAGATTTCCATTTCAAATAGGTACCTTGAATCATAAGGTTCCTGTGATCTGTCATCAATCATTGGATCGAATGGAATATCATCATATTGAGACACATCCAATTCTTGTTGAATTGGATATTCCTGTGATCCAAACATAGAAGATTGAACAAGAGGCTCATCATTATTAAAGCTAGGGTTTTGGATCATTAGTGGTTTTAGGTTGTGTCCTTCGTAATTAGGATTCAAATACATGCCACTAATTCGATTATTAATCACATCGTAATTCAGAATCATAGGCATGCTCATTTTCGACGAACTGGGTTGGTCCGGATCAATAAAGTTGGTGTTTGGAGTTATTGTTAATTGCAAAGGAGAAGGATCATGGCTACTAGAGGAAGGGGTTTCTTGTTGCTTGCAAATTGCAAGCTTTGTGTGCACATGATGAAGCTCTTCAAGTGCATATTGTAATTGTGTTTGCAATTGATTAATGATACCTAGACAACCATGAACGGGAAACCGAGCACGCATAGCCGACTCAAAAACGATTGATGTCATCGCGTCTTGTTTGCTTTCTGCGCATACCGCCTTCAAGATGCTCATTATATTGCGAACTCCATACAGTCGATGCGCGTAATGAAACTTTTCGGGTTGATCAGCTGGGAAAAAAGGAGCAAGCGGACAGTCTTTTGAACATTTTTTTCGCTGGTATTTGCACGCTGCACATGCCTGGCTTGTGCCTCCTTTTATGGTCATAGATGACCAATTGGTGGCCGAAAATATTAGTAGAAATGATATTGAGATGAAGACAACAAATGAGTAGGGGATTGGTGATGGAGACGATGACTGTGGGTTCAGAGATCTGAACGAGTTGTGGCGAGATTTACGTTGGGAAAACATGAGGTGTAACTAGAAGGACCAAGCAAGCAAGTGTGAAGTTCTCCTATTCAATGGGCTTAGATCTGTTGATGCTGCGCGTATCTGCAAGTCTCGTATTTATAGAACCAGTGGCAACAACAATAATGAATAATTCTCAGATTTTTTTTTTTTTTTTTTTTTTTTTGCTTGAAGAACAATAATTCTTATTTGAATGTGTTAAATTTTAACTGGGTATTTTTTAAAAAAAAAACTTGGGTGGGGGTAAACTGGTATTTTGAGTTTTGTAACTAGGTTTGAATATATATATATATATATATATATATATATATAGATATGTATATATAATTTTTTAAAGAAAAAAAAGTGCTGTTAGGATAGATATCAGATATGGAGAATATTTTAGTAACTGAAAATTACTAACGTGTCTCAGGTTTTTTTTTTTTTTTTTTTTTTTTACCAATTCAATCTTGTAACTGAGATCCCGTGTTTTGCACATAGGGAAATGCAATAGTCAAAAAAAGAAACATAACAATTAATTTAAGAAAACTTTTATTTATCCTGATTGAGTAGGTAGGGCATACTATTTTATAAGTGATGGGGTTTTATATTTTTGAGAATAAATGTCATTTTTCTTAATTTAAGCAAAGTTTAGTACAATTTATTTATTTTTTTAATTTGCTAGTGGATGAATTCGAGTTTTATATCTTATGGGTTTTACATACAGTTTTTGTTTTCTCCTCTGATCAAGGAATACGATTGCAAACCTCGGCATATGTACGTTTGTCATTTTTTTCTTGCAGCCAAAGCGCTGCATTCTCTCTATATATATATATATATATATATATATATATATATATATATATAAAGAATAAAAGAATAAAATAACTTTGATTTTTATGAAAATATCATGAGTTTTTTTTTTTTTTTGGTAAATTGAATGCATTATGTCAAGCTAAACATTAATGAATTAGGACTATTCCAACACTTATTTAAAATAATATATATATATATATTCTACAGTACTCTTGATTAGAGGCACGTGTAACCAAATGATTGTATTCAAAATTGGATCATATATATACGTCTAATAGCTTTTCATGATCCGTTCTAAAAGAAAAATAATAATAATAATAACTTTCATGATAAATTTCGATTTGTATATACTATTTTTCATGAAAAGATATTAAGATTATTTAGTCCGCCCCTCGGAAAAATAAGTTAAAGGGTGAGGCGGTGGTCTTCCTGTGTTATCTTCTAGAACGTCCTAATATTCAAATTCAGTTAGCATATAACCATAAGATAGGGATCAAATAAATATAAGATGGGGTTCACTTCACCTCATAACTATCTAAATATGTATTTAAATATTTGAATTTATCTTTTAATGGGATATAAATAAACATAGGAATATGAAACAATAATTAATTTGAGTTAAATAGTGAATTTATGTGAGAGAAATTATTGTAGTAGAAAGTTGAGTATTTTTGTGAGAGAAAACATGTGAAGCGAATGAAATCTATATTAATTTTTTTCCTCTCCCCATTAGGGTCTTGTAAGGTTCTTACTATGCCATCCCCCTCTTATTCTTCCCTTGGGCTGAAGTTTGGCACCGGTCTAGGGCTGGCTGTTGGATCTCTTGTGTAAGGGAGGTAGCGATGCACAGTTCCACGTTAGGGATATTGTGGCGGAGGAAGCTCGACTAGGTGACAGCGCAAGTTCGTGGTTTGCAATTCTAGACCTTCTTGGACTAAGATCACAACTACGTACCAGAATTCGGAATCAATGAGCTAGAGGATGAGGCCATTTCACTAGAGAGAGGAAGTCCTTTGATGATGGTGGAGCCAGTTTTTCGCTCTAATGGGGCATATACTAAATTTTTTTTTAACAAATTTTCTTAAAATTTTAAAATTTTTAAAAGTAAAATTTTTTTTTCAAAAAAAAATTGAGTGGAGTTGACTGCCCCACTCATCTTCAAGGGGTCCACCAATGGTGGTGGTTGTGTTTTTCTTGTTCAAATCGTGGCGATATCTGAGCCTGTTCATTTTGCTTTTGTCTAATAAGCGCAACGAGATTTCTGTCGCTTCAGTGTTATGCAGTATATTCTCTTAAGGCTTTCCTGTGGTATTTGTACTGGCATCAGTGTTGTAGCTCCTTTCCTCCTGGCCGATTGGAGCTTTCCATTAATTGTTGAAGAGCCGTACTTGGTTTGCCTCTATGTTTGTTTTTTTTTTTTTTTTTTTTTTTTCTATTGAAGAAAATAGGCTCATGTTACATGTCACTCCATTATAGAAGTGGAAGCAGTTGCTTGACGGGTTAAATGTCTTTCTGTATATCGAGGTTAGTTTTTTTTTTTTTTTTTTTTTTTTTTTTTTTTTTAGAGATGTATTGGTGTGTGCCATTTTTTTTTTTTAATTTGGAATACAACCTACCTATTTAAAGAAATAACAGAATATGCCCGTTAGATTGGCATGATTAGTCCATTCTTTTGGCATTTAAGCCCCAGTCTCTCCCCGTATCCTCCATCTCTCCATGTATTCACTTTGTTCTATACTTCATAGTTCATACTCTAGCGAACGTGAGTATAAACTTCATGAGGTGGATTTCCATCATAAATACTTACCCCCTTTTTCTTTTTTTCTTTTAAAGGCGGGATTAAACACCTCCTCCCAAAACCCCACCACACCCTCTTTGTTTTGCACTTTCTACATCTCTAATTGATTGTTTAAATGTTAGAGATGTTTTATGGGGAGGTGAACATGAGTATAAACTCTTGTGAGGCTAATTTTCTCCGTAAACATATATTATCCGTTTTACACAAGGTGAGAATTGAATTGTAAGAGGACTTTTGGCAAAAGAGAACTAAAAAAATAGTGCAAGAAAAAAGCAAAAAACAAAAGGTAAATAACAAGGGAGTTGATATTTAGACCGTGTTTAAAATTAATCCCGTTTTTATTTTTTACGTTTTTTAAGAAAAAAAATGAAAATATTTTAAAATAGCGTTTGGTGCAATAAAGATAAAAAAAATAAAAATGAAAATAATTTTTTAGTTTAGTGTAAAATGAGAGCGAAATGAAAAATAATTTTTAGTCATTTTTCATTTTTTATTTTTATTTTTTTGTCTCTTGAGCAAAAAGAAAGAGAGACATTAATGAGTTTTTTTATATTGAAAATAATGTCTCAATAAAATTACTAAATACATTTTTAAAAATAATTTATGTCTAAAATTAAAAATATTTTTATTTTTATTTTTATGTAAAAAATAAAATTATTTTAAAATAAATTTCAAACCCGACACGAAGAAGAAAGTAGGTAAAAAAAGGGTTGGTCACTTTTACGTATGTAAAGATAAAGATTAATCTTATATGGAGCTTGCAAAGACTGTAAAACATCATCAATTCGAGCGGCAAACACACCTCATCAAGCCGGTACAATCTATTTTCAAGCCCGTACAATCTTATTTTCTTTGCTACTAGTTGTTGCTCCATCTGCATCTTGGTCAACAGAATTTTTTTTTTTTTTTTGTTGGTGGTGCTGGAAATCTCAGGTCAAGAGCATCTTTAACTGTGTATATAATAATATAGTAACATGAAAACAATTTAAAATCGAAGGCTCCTAGCTAGTCAACGCAGTTTTAAGTCATCGCCAACATTATCTATCCATATATATATGTGTGCGTATTGGAATAAAAGAATACTGCCATACCAAACACTTATACCCATCCCAAAAAATCCAAAAAGAAGAAAAAAAAAATGGAGTTTTTCAATAAGGCCAAGGCCGTACGACTCAAGAGCCACCTTGACAAGTACTTGTATGCCGACGACGACGAAGAGACCGTCCGTCAAAACCGAAACGGCTCGTCCCGAAGAGCCTGGTGGAAGGTCGAGCTCGTCGACGGGAAGAGCCACGTCATCCGTCTGAAGAGCTTTTACGGCAAGTACCTCACGGCCTGGGACGAGCCCTTTCTCCTGGGCATGACGGGAAAGAGGGTCCTCCAAACGACACCCGCTTCGGAAAACGACACGGCGATGATCGAGTGGGAGCCCAGGACGGAGGCGTTCCAGGTGAAGCTGAGGACCAGAGGAGGGAAGTACTTGCGGGCCAATGGCGGGACGCCGCCTTGGAGGAACTCGGTCACTCACGACGTTCCTCACCGGGCGGCGACGCAGAACTGGATTATTTGGAGTGTGGATGTGGTGGACGTGGACGTGGTAGAGCTCGTGACGGAGGAGGATTCTGTGAGATGTCGTTTGTCGCCTACGTCGAGCTTGTTGTCGTCGTTTTCAGACTGGTCGGACACGGGTTCTCCGTTGAGTATTGGCTCGGTTTCTAGGGGATCTGGGTTTGGAAGTTGCATGGAGGTATGACTTGACTTTTGAGTATTTTATGATTTGGACCTTTTCTTTTTTATATTTTATTTTTAGGAGTCATTTTGTCCCCTTTCCATCTTAGAGGAACTATTTATATTTCTAAAATTTGCTGTTGAGGTAATGATCTTAGAATTCAAAAAAAAAAAAAAAAAAAAAAAAAAAAAAACAAACATTGATATGTCTATTATTGCATACATAGAAAGAATATCAACTTTGATAAGTATATATGCTATTTCGACTTTTGTAAACAGGAAAGGGAAAGAAATTTCTCAAAATTGAGCTGAGAGGAAAGCCACTGGCTATTTCTTTTTACTAGAAAGCACAATCTTAATATAGAAAAAAAAAAAAAAAAAAAAAAAAAGATTACAACTAGGATGAAATATTCATTTTCATATAATTTTTTCCCAATTTGAAATTTTATAATCATCTTATATGTAGTTTTAAAATAAATTAGCATATTGAAAAGTCCTTTTCAATAAAGAAATGTTTAAATTCCATGTGTCAAAACGTGACATCTCGGCCAGTAATATATACTGAGTTGAAATTATAAATTACTAAACGAACAATGGTAAAACTAATATACTATACGGAGACTGCGTCTTAGCTTAATAGGGAGACTAAGTCAAATGTTAGAAGATAACAGATTACCCTATTAATTTGTATTCCAAATCTTATCAGAACCTATACAGTCATTTATTTATATTTTACAGAAATAGTAAAAAATATGCCAATATGAAAAATTTAAAAAGTATATAGGCTAATTTTTAGTTATAAAAATTAATAGGCCATAATTTGTCAAGTTATGATTCATAATCAGATAAGTTATAGATAAACTTATCAAGTTATGATTTATAGTTAGACAAGTCATAGATAAAAATTGACAATAGCTTGTCAAGGTTCATAACCATACAAGTTATGGACAAAAATAGTAATTTGGCCTATTTATTAACTTATGTAAACTATTGACCTATTAATTTTAATTCATCTCAAGTCTTAGCCTATTTTCCTCTTTCTCTTTTTATTTTACTTATTTTTGCTGATCCAGAACCCATACAGTTAATTAAACACGCGAAAACCATTTCAAAAAATAAAATAAAATAAAATAAAATAATAATAATAATAATAATAATAATAATAATAATAATAATAATAATAACCAATAAAAACCGTTCCATTCAAAACTAACAGAAATAAATCACGAGAACCACACATGCATCTTTGTTATTTACATTTTACGCGTAGCGCACACGGTATAACGCTAAATTCATTTTTCATACAAATATCACAGATTTTCCCCTCCTAATAAGATCAAATATTGGCTCTAATTATTCTATTTGATAATCAGTTTCAATCCAGAATGACAATTGGTTGCTTCATATAATCTGTCGATTCAATCTATTAAGGTACTATATGCAAACAAATTACAGTGTGTTATACAACCATGTATTGAGATCTATGGCGATTCAATTGTATCTCTGTTTTTTTTTTTTTTTTTTTTCAGAGTGCTATGGAACTCTTCCAAAAAGCCAGGGTGGTACGCCTGCGGAGCCACCTCGAGAAGTATCTATTAGCCGACGACGACGAGGAATCCGTTTGCCAACACCGCAACGGCTCCGTCAGGAACGCGAGATGGACAGTGGAGATCGTCGACAACACCGGTGCGAACGTGTTGCGCTTCAAGAGCTGTTACGGCAAATACTTGACGGCGTCCAACATGCCATTCCTTCTGGGAATGACCGGAAAGAAAGTCCTCCAAACTCTGCCCACCCGGCTGGATTCCTCCATCGAATGGGAGCCAATCAGGGAAGGATTCCAGGTCCGTCTCAAGACGCGCTATGGCCAATTCCTCCGCGCGAACGGAGGCCTGCCGCCGTGGAGGAATTCGATCACGCACGACATCCCTCACAGAACCTCAACGCAGGATTGGGTCCTGTGGGACTTGGACGTCGTGGAGCTTCGCCCAAGATCTCCGAAACGTTCGCTGCTAGCATTAGCACCGTCTAGTCCTCCGCCTGATTCGTCTTCAGAGCCGGACTCCCCGACAAAATTTGAACTTACATCTTCCAAACTTCCCAGCCACGAGGTTTGTTCAAATTGATATAATAGAACGTAATGATGTTTCTGTTATTGTTAAGATCTAGACGCACTAATAATAACAATAAAATGGCATAAGAAAAGCAAACAAATAAAAACTTAAAATTTTGGTGGCTCACCTAAATATAGGAAGCTATATCTACTTTCAACCGTTACGGTAATTCACTATGACGAAGAAGAAAATTAAATAGAAATCACGAAGTGTTAATTGTATCTTTTAACTTTTCTCACTTAACCCTAAAACTCTGTTTAGTAGGAGGGAAAGAAAAGAGAATGAAAAGAAAATATGTAAAAGAAAAAAAATGTGAAGGAAATGAATAAAACTATTTTTTTTTTATAGTGTTTGGTATAATAAAAGGAAAGAGTTGTAATAGCCTAAATAACTATTTTATCAATTGTTTAATATTAATTTAGATTTTAAAATAAGGACACAAAAATAAATTTAGCCATCAATGATTTAAATTTTCTTTCCAGTGTCGGAGAGATAAAAAATAATGATCCCACCATAATTCTTTTTCATTCTATCTTTTATTTTTCTCCTCTCTTTTTCTTACCAAACAATCAATTCTTATCATTTTTCATCTAATAATCCTCTACCTACTTCCTTCCACTTTTCCATCATACCAAACACACTCAAGTAACACCTCTCTGCACTTTGCACTCGCAGGAGGGGGGGTTTGTCCTCCCTTCTGACTCCCACAGCAACCTTACCATGAAGGTTGATCTGCATTTTGTCTCTACTTCATAGTAATAATTAAGCTCCATAACTTAATTTTTGTGATATGTTACACCATGACAAGCTTTGTTTAGTTACTTTAGTACTTGGTGCTCTTCTCTGACGCTTTGTACTTATTTCTTGAAATGCAGTCAAGTGATTCGTTTGATGGTTTGGCGGCGAAAGCCAAAGGAAGGACAATCTACTACCGTGTGTCGAACGCAAACGAAGATGAAGACGAGGCAATGGAAGAACTTTTCTTCGCATTCAAAGGCAGCGGCGTTGAGGAGTTAAAGGAAAACTTGAAGGAAGAGACGGGGCTTGACGACATCGTTGTGTGTTCTCGCAATCCATTAAATGGGAAGCTCTATCCCCTTCGCTTGCATCTCCCTCCAAACAATACAGATATGCATGTTGTAGTTGTTCCCACGTCATCTGAAGGTAATTAGTTTTCAATATGAGCCTTTGTAATCAGTTCTTTTTTTGTGTTCTTATCTATTGGTCATCTTGATTACTAAAGCGGTTTTGATGCATGCTGTTGTGATTTTAGAAATATGGTTCAAAAAACATGTTTTGGTTTACTAGATGTATTTGTTGTTTGGTTTTTATATGTTAGTGTTGGCTTGCTTTTTGATAACCTATTTTTGGCTTTCTATTCATGTTAATTGGACCATAATCGTCTTGTGAACATTAACAGCAGGAAGGTGATCACTGGAGACTGCAGTTCCAATGCAAATAAAACTGAACTTGCAGAACCAGTTAACAGCATTAAATGTCTATATACTCTGTATATACAGCTTCTTAATCTGCTCAGACTGCCATTAAGCAATTGGGAGAAGGGCAGAGGGATATTTTTTTATTGAATAATGTTATAGGATACTAGTGGTGCTTAGCACCACCTATTATAATAAAAGGTACTGTAAAACTCACATATGGGGCTCCCCTTTTATTAATGATGGTATTTAGGCCGGTGTCCTAAAGTATTTTTCTTTTTTATTACTTGAACCACCGAGGAAAGAGACGATAGCAATATTTGCAACAGTTATAAAAGTATCTGAAGGTTGTTATTTGTTATGGGCATTGGTGAAGTTTTATCCCATTCTGAGAACTTGGATGTGAATAAGAGCCAATGTTTTAGACAATTTTCTGCCGTACACGTACTCTTTTTCTTACAAGTCAATAATTCAACCTAGACCGTGTCAAAATATATATATATATATATATATTTTAAATGACATGGAATAAAATTTATGGTCTTTATTTGTTAGTTGCAAGATATATATTTTTACATTTTTTTTATTTTGACATGATCTTGATCAGATTTAAGAATTTATAAATATGTCATAAAGAACACGCGTCACGCTTATCTTACTTTAGGTGCAAGAAGTTGTCACCGTCCCGCCCTAAAACATATTTGCAATCCCTTGATCCAGCTATATCAGGGTGCGCCTATGTGGGAAAATGCATGGCTAATTTGGTAAAATGGATAAATGCATAAAAATGACTTAAAATAAGAAAAATAGAATTAAAAAATAAGATAAAAGTTTAGGTTGAGCTGAACGCCAGACTATTATTCTCATTTATAGAGAATGAATGTTGTCATCGTAATTGGAGATTTTAACAGAATATCTTTATGAATTTTCCGAAAATGTGAAACTAAAATGGGAGTGAATAAGGTAACAGTTTGGTTGAATCACCCAATGTTGACTTTAAGCCGCCAAGATAATGCGACTATGATAAGTGACGATGATTCATTGCAAAATTCAAGGAAGTATTATGTTTTGATGGTATTGAAATGTAAAGAGTAACACAACGTCATGTTTTGTTTTTCAAACAAATTTGAGTTTAAAATTTAAGTTTTACTACAATAAAAATACTTTTTCTCATAAACTTTAAGAAAAAAAATAAACATTTCATTTTACATACTTTGTGTTTTACTACACAACACAAAGTATGTAAAAGCTCTCACATAAAATCACATTTTAACTTAAATTAGTAGGAAAAAACCGAATAAAGGAGAAAGAAGAGCCTTTGACGCAAGAAGCTGTTTAAATTATCTTGAAATTCTCATTGAGCCAAATCAACTTTATTTGGGTTTTGGTAAAATAGACCACGTGTTTATTAGGCTCGACAATTTTTTCTAATAACATGTTAGATCCGACGCCATAGTGTTTATTGTCTGTAAAGCTAATGAAAGTTGATTAATGTTGAGGATAATACTTTTTATTGTATATAAAACTAATGAAAGTTGATTAATATTGAGGAGATAGTTCATGATCCAAAAGAGAGGTCAATTTCATTCAAGTCACGAGGCAATGACAAAATTTACAATTAACCAACACATTATTTTATATCATATATTAAAAATGTATAAACATCTACCAAATATCCTCTATATCTTCATTCTCTACTATACATACCACTAATTCCATTAAAATATGCATATATTCATTCTCTCTATACACACACCACAAAATCTATTGATAACAAAATCATTATTATGTACTTTTGTTTATCAAAAGTACTCTACCTAAAAGTTTGTAAATATTAGAGTTAACAAATTTGCATGTACATGCCACTAATTCGATTAAAATATGCATATCTTCATTCTCTTTTAAACATATATAACTCACAACAAACCTTTTTCCTAGCGATGTGCTATCTTTTTGGTTTTTCCTTTTTTTCCTTTTTCCTCAGGGCCCGAGGAGGTGGCTTTGAGTTCCGGGACGCGGGGTCCTAACAATTTGGTATCGTGGCCGATCCGTGGGAGAATCACTTTTTGTTTGTTAACAAGTTACCGTCCATTTATAAGATTAACCAACTTTCTAAAAAACACAAGTATCATTTAAAAACCAACCTACTTCAAAAAATAATAATAATAATAATAACTTTAGTAGTTGCAAGCTTTTTTTTTAATTTTATTTTTTAAAGAATACTGCAACAATTTGATGGAAAAAATAATGTTTTGTAACACGAAGTATTAAAAAATAAATAAATCATAAAGAGTAACACAACGACATGTTTTGTTTTTTGAAGAGTAAACAAAGTATGATAGTGCGAGAAATATCTTTATGTGACATTATGAGTGTGTGTGTGTGTGTATATATATATATATATATACACACACACACACACACACAAGTATGTATTTGATTTTTTGAGCTTGATGCATGTTTATTTTTTTTCCTAAAGTTTTATTCAACCATAAAGATTAAAAGTAAAAAACATGCTCGCCAAATAAAGGAGAAAGAAGAGCCTTTGACGCAAGAAGAGAGCTCACAGCCAATGTCTCACAGTCTCAGACCGCACACTTCATTCGAGTCATTTGCGGTAATTACTCAAGTAACCCCTGGCTGATTTTGAGCCAAATCAACTTTATTTGGGTTTTGGGACCATTAATATTGTATTAGATGGATCGAGCTTTTAGGTAAACCTGTTTAGTGTTGGTATGGTATGTTTATATAGGATTTTTTTATGAGATATTAATAATTTATGTTAAAATTGAAAACTCTCAATAAAGTTGTAAAAATTAAAATAACTTATGAAAATTAAATTTTATGGTAATTTACGTTAAAATTTACAAACTCAAACGATTCATCGTATTTAAAATTTTATAAATTATCGTTTAAATTTATAACTTTATCATTTGAATTTACAAATATTAATATAAAATTTTATAAATTAACGTATGTCTCTGTCTACGGTGTGGGAAAAAAGACCTAACAGCATGAAAAGACCCCTTTGTATATTGATGATTGTTGTTGTGTTTATTTGAGATTCAAATTTCTTTTTACCTTTACATAGATTGCTGTTTGTATTGCTTTTTCAAAATATTTTTCTTCCAATCCGAATAAAATGCCACCTGTCCGACCGACAGGCGTCGGATGTTATCTCTAACCGTGTGGATTGTATGCACTGATGTCACGACTACCCGCTTATTTGCTGGGAATCCAACAGCCGAGAGCAGTGTGCGCGCGCGGAATGAGCTTCACTTCGACCCGCTTTCTCCTCCACTTTGGGGTCTCGTGTGCCACCCGAGAGTTTGGCTGCCTCCCCTCAACTCCCACGACGCGCAAATTTTCTACCACTACCGCCATTCCAATAGCCCAAAGGGTCAATATCTATTTCTCAATTCTCAACGCTCGCTCCAAAAACTTTTATGGGCATTCTTTTTTTTTTTTTGTTTTTGGTTTTGTTGGAGTTTCAATATGTGTGGTGATTTTCTCCGGTTGGCAGAGTAGTGAAGAGCTATTGGTTGTAGCTGGGGCTGGAGCAGCTGGTGTTTATGGAGCAATTAGAGCCAAGACTGTTGCGCCTCAGCTCAGTGTTTTGGTTATTGAGAAAGCAAAACCTCTTTCTAAGGTTTCTTTTCCTTTCAAGTTTTCTCTCCTTTTTTCTTTTTTAATTAGTTCTTATAAAATAAAATTTTTTTTAAAAAAAAGCTGTGTTCTATAATTCTATTGGCAGGTGAAGATTTCTGGAGGTGGCCGATGCAATGTGACTAACGGCCATTGTACTGACAATATGGTGAGTTTTATTTGTGATCTTTACCGTAACATTTTGCCTGATTCCTTTTTTTCTTGGTTACTATGCAACTATAAGAACAACTAGATTTTGGTTGTCTATTGAGTTTTCTGTTCACATTAGAAGATTTATTTACTTGGGTTTGTTCTTATTTAGGAAGAGAAATTGTTGCCTTTATGTTGCTTTGCCTCCATATAGGAATTGGAGAATTTCCTCCACATTTGTAACTAATGCTTAATAGGCTCAAGCTATAATGTCTCTTTTTTTCCCTTGGTATTTAGAATTGTAACTTGAGGATTTTTCTATGCACAAATAATGTTCGCAATGATGAATTTCTTCTAGGTTTTGGCAGAAAATTACCCAAGGGGTCATAAAGAATTTAGAGGATCTTTTTTCGAGATGCACGGGCCAGTTGATACCATGTCCTGGTTTACAGATCATGGAGTGGAGCTCAAGGTTGTTCCACAAACTCCATGTTACTTGTTTCATATGTATTTTGCATGTTTAATATACGCGTCAGTGCTCACAGGTTGAGGAAGATGGAAGGGTATTTCCTGTCAGTAATAGTTCTTCTTCGATAATCGATTGTCTCATGTCAGAAGCAAAAGGGAAAGGAGGTAGTCCATCCTTTGAACTATGGTACTACTTGATTTCCTTTATAGTTCTTGCACTTGCTGGGGAGAGGGTCTTGCATTTCTTTACTCAAGGAAATACGAAAAACCTTTTCTTGTTATCAAGGATCCTAAGTTGTTCTTCTAATATAAATGTTCCTTATTAGTTGTTATGCAGACTAAAAAAGTTGTGAAAACTGCATCTGCTAATGACGGGAAATTCCTCCTTGGTATTGAGAAGAATGCTTCCAGCTCTCTTGAATATGTTGAAGCTGATTATCTATTGATTGCTAGCGGTAGTAGCAGTCAGGTTGGTTTGGATATATGGCCTTTTCTTGCAATCTCATGTCTTCGGTTTAAAATTATTGAAATATGTTTGTTCTTTTCACAGGGTTATAGTCTTGCATCTCAGCTTGGTCATTCCATTGTTGACCCTGTGCCAAGTTTATTTACATTCAAGACGGCAGATTCACAGCTAACAGAGTTGTCAGGAGTAATGCCCGTTTACAAATTACACTCTTTATTAATGATTAGCTATAGCATTTTTGTTGTTACTCGTGAAATATATGCACACAGGTGAAGAAAAAACTTGTGTGTAGTTCTTCACTATTGATGCTTTTGTTGAAACTACATTCTATTAGAAAACCCGAACACGTAGTGACAGCAGTAATATTTTTCTGCAATGCAAGTAATCCATAATTGACTAGGATGATAAAATGGCTGTATGTGGACATGGAACTAAAAATTTGGAAACCATTTGCAAAAATATCTTCTTCCTTTCAAGAATCTTCCATCTTTTATTCATTGGCAATGGCTTCCTTTTTTCTTTTTCTTTTTTTTCCTTTTAACCCTCTAAGAACAGCTTACAATTACCAATTTAAAGGCTCTGTTCATCAGAATCCACATAATGTTGAGTTAAGACTGCATGATATTATTCCTCTGGGCTAAATTCAATAGTACCGTCTTTTCCCTTTTTGATATACAGGTTACATTTCCTAAAGTTAAGGCAAAGCTGATATTAGAAAATGTCAAAAGGAACATACAACAGTTTACACAGGTAAATTTTGCTCCTTGCCGTGATCTTACCACTGATTTTAAATTACATAATGTTAGAAATACCCGAGACCTTTGGAATTGTAGGTCGGGCCCATGCTAGTGACTCATTGGGGACTCAGTGGGCCAGTAATTCTTCGATTGTCAGCTTGGGGTGCTCGTGATCTATTCAGTTCAGGTTACAAAGGTAAGGAAATTTCCCCCATCTTTTCTTTCCCCTGGTTGTCATATTATTTCACTTCAAAATATGAATTTCGTCATTTCTTAACTTGATGGTGTTTGGATGCAGGGATTGTTATGGTGGATTTTATGCCCGATTTGCATATAGAAGATGTTAAGTCGATCCTTAGTCGACACAAGCACCAGTTTGCAGTATGCCTGAAACTTGTTGCTTCATTTGTGAACTTCTATGACTTTATTTTTCTTTTTTAGAGAGAGGGTAAAAATTTTGATTTTTTGTAGGGAAATTTGTTTGAAATGAGTTTGTTGGAAAAAGACTAATAATTCGAGGTATACCCAACTCTGTGTCTGGTTGTCAAAACATGAATTTGACTTTTTAACTTGGAATCTGCATAATATGACAACCTATATAGCTCTCTATAAAACCAAATATTTCAAGCTGGCAAAATATATGCTTTCATAAATGAAGATACGTTAAAGACACTTTAAAATTATCCTTCTCAATAGGTATAGTATTATGGCTGCTTGAGGAAAGTTGACAAGATATTATTATCTATGTTTTTGTTGACTACTGGCTAGTTTGTGTTGGTTAGTTCTAATACATTTTTCCATTGTAGCTCCTTGTGTTTGAAGCTAACTTCTTATTTGTTTCTGGCACCTCTGCAGAAGCAAAAAGTGTCCAATTCATATCCGCCAGAATTTGGTCTTGTAAAGAGATTCTGGAAATATATATTGGATCGTCAGGTTATATTTCTTTTCTGAATTGGAAGATGGAGTTTTGTTTCTTTCAAGAGAAAATTTCCTTATATATTCAACTTTCATACCCAGGGTTTATCTGGAGACGACCTGTGGGCTTATATTTCAAATAGCTCTTTGCTTTCCGTTGCTTCTCTATTGAAGCATTGCGACTTTGGAGTTACAGGGAAGGTGAAGATCCGTAGATATTTTTTCTTTTTTGGGAGAAAATCTGTAAACTTTAGGCTGTTGAATTTGATTTGTTATGTTTACTGAAAATGACATGCATTTCCTAACGGTGAAGGGTCCATTCAAGGATGAATTTGTGAAGGCTGGGGGTGTTCCGCTATCCGAGGTATCTCTCACTCTCTGTAATATATACTCTAATGTGTACACATACATACATTCATTGAATGCTAAATCATTTTTCTTGCTTCTGTGAAGATCTTGCTGAATACAATGGAAAGTAAAATTCATTCCGGTTTGTTCTTTGCTGGGGAGGTAATAATCCTTGAAAATTTTGTTGGTTTCTGTAAGAACTATAAACCAAAGCGTTTTGAACAAAGAAACTAATGAAAGAGAGAGATTAGAGAATTTCTGAAGAATTAATTATCATTATTGAATCTGATTGTTATACTCATTTAAGCACTAGCTACTGATTAGTTTGGTAACTAACTCAACTAAGCTAATTACAATTACATCAGCAGTGTAACAAACCCATAACTAATTATTACACTTACAAACTGTAACAGAAAAGTAACTAACTGCAGCTAAGCTAAGTTAACTACTATCGCTTACAGTTTCCATGACAAACATTTACAAACTAATATGAATGATGTTCTATTTCTTGCACTGAAGAGTAACATATGCAGGTATTGAATGTTGATGGAGTGACCGGTGGTTTCAATTTTCAGGTAAAGAAATATGATATAGAGAGAATACACACACACACACACACACACATATTGGACTAGTGGATGCTTACTATAATATTTACTTTGTTAAGAAACAATGTGCTCAAAGAGGATGTCTAGTGATGAAACACACACACACACACACACACACACACACACACATATATATATGGAAGATGCTTTATAATATTTGATCATAAGAAATTCAAAGAGGATGTCTAGTGATGAAACACACACACACACACACACACACACACACACATATATATATTGGAAGTATTTTTCTTTGTTATTGCTCAAAGAGGATGTCTAGTTGTTCATCACTCTTCATTAGTGGACTCTCGCTAAGCCACTATTTCTTTTTTGTAGAACGCTTGGTCAGGTGGATACATAGCTGGAACTACTGTTGGTACACGAGTGCATGATGCTCATCTCAGGGTTTTGGATTTAGGATAAGATTGGTAGTACGCAAGGGAATTGCTTTCTTATTTCCTTTCTTTCTTTCTTTCTTTCTTTGTTTTACCTTTTTGTTCAAGTTGCGGACCCCTTTTGGGAAAGTGGAGATTAGGTGAGCCGGAGCAGTAGGGTGTCCAAAATAAATGTTTTTTTTTTTTTTTTTTTTATCGCTTTGGTGGATTCTTTCGCATAAAGGGACCAAAATAGTGTTTGGAGAGAGAAAATGATCAGAAAATTTTAAGAAAGAATGGTCTCAGCTGAATTTCTATTATTCATTAAGTGTACAGTTATACAATACTTGTAGTGCTTAATTACTAGTAAGTAGTTCTAACTAATTCCATAATTCTCGGGCTTAAATAATGAGAAATTAGTTATATGACTAAAATTAATTAACAAACTTCTAGATTCTGCTTATGACTTTCTTGCTGAGCTGGACTTCTACTAAAAAGCTTTAGAAGAAGATATTGCTTTTAACACCTCTCCTCAAGCGAAAGAGAGAGATCTCTATCTTGAACTTGTCCCTTAAACGCAGAAATCTGTTTACTGAAAGTCCTTTCGTCAACGCATCAGCAATTTGATCAAACGTGGGTACATATCGAATTTCAAGCTGCTTTCTAAGCACCATATCTCTGACAAAGTGAATGTCAATTTCTATATGTTTAGTTCTTCGTGGTAGACGAGATTAGCTGCCAAAGCTGCTGCTCTAATGTTGTCACTCCAAACAACTGGACAAGAACTTATTTGAACTCCTAATTCACTTAACAGAGATTTCAATTACACAAGTTCAGCTGCAGCTTTGTTCAAGTTGTGTGGACTAGCTTGAACTCCTTGATAATTCTCATCCATTCGATGCCAGCAAGCAACAACTACATGACCTTGTTTGCCACAGATCTGACATATAGGCTTAGAATTGCCTGATGAATAACTACGGCCTCCATTACTGTAATTACGACCTCGTCCTCGACCTCTAACTTGAGATCCAGAAGCTCGACCACCACGAACAGCTCCACGACCACTACGCTCTGCAAGATTTGCGGTAGCACTTTGCAACTCAGTTGTTACTGACTTAGAACCATTGCTTGAACCTCTTAAACAGACAAATCTCCAGTTTGTGCTCGATGAGTGATGGTAGAGACCACAACATCATACTCTTGCGGTAATCTAGCAAGAATTAACAGGATCAAATCCTCCTCTGGCACTTCATACCCTGCTAAGGCTAGTGAATCGCTTATTTCTTCCATTTTAACGAAATAATCAGAAACACTCATAGATCCTTTCTTCGTCGTTTGTAGCTGGATCTTCAATGGCAGAACTCTTGCCTTTGCTCGCACTGAGAAGAGAAGCTCAAGAGCCTTCCAAACAGCACTCGATGTCTTGTAGCGAGTGACGCCGCGAAGAATCAGAGTTGTCAATGATGAGAGAAGCCAGCTTAGCAATAACTGAGAAGAGAAGCATCCATTGAGCATATTCACAATTAGGTTTTTGAACCAGATTCCTAGATTCATCAAGAGACTGAAGAAATTTTGGAGGACAAAGGTTAGATCCGAGAACATACCCTTCCAGATCATAGCCTCGAAGAGCCGAAAGAGCTTGAGATCTCTAAACAAGATAATTTTCTCGGTCCAATCGAACAGAAATTGATGTGTTGAGAGATGAATTGAACGGATTCACTCGTTGCGCTAGGGAAGAAGAAGAAGAACCTCCAGTAGAACTAGATGAAGACGAAGAACCAGAATCTCCAACAGTAGCCACAGTAGCCATTGAATCTCGTCTCTGCAAGAGAAAGAAGGGCTCTGATACCAAAGACAAAACTAGTGTTTGGAGAGAGAAAATGACCAGAAAATTTTGAGAAAGAATGCTCTCAGCTGTATTTCCGTTATTCATCAAGTGTACAGTAATATAATATTTATAGTGCTTGATTACTAGCATGTAATTCTAACTAATCCCGTAATTCTCGAGCTTCAGCAATGAAAAATTCTAACTAATCCCGTAATTAACAAATTTCTAGACTGTGCTTATGACTTTCTTGCTGAGTTGGACTTCCACTGGAAGCTATTGCTTTAACAAAAAAGGAAAGCTATACTTTAAGAGGCCTTTTTTTTAATTGGATTATTGTGTCTCAATGAACACAAATTTGATTGGAAACTCTTTCCCGGATAAATCTCAATCACCTTTTTTGACTGATACCAAGCTAAAGTGGCTTTGATTCCAATCACTTCCTCAGCGGATAGGATATTGTTCTAAATGAAATATACCATCTTCACATTTCAGTCCTGTTTTCCTAATGTTTTAAGCAAATGACCACACCATGTGCATGTGCATATCACTTCCTATGTAGATAAGCCGCCCTCTTGCAAAAGAAATATAAACTTATGAGCCTTTTTTTTTTTTTTTTTTTTTTTTTTCTGGTAAGAAATTTAGGATAATTATATTCCACAGCAAATAGGTTCTTTAGCCCAAAAAAAAAAAAAAAAAAAAGAGATTAAGAGGTTGTTTTTTTTTTTTTTTTCAAAAAAGTTTAGAAAAAATTTTATTTAAGTTTATGTTTTTTTTTTTTTATTTAAGTTTATATTTTTTTTGTAAAATTTGAGTTTGAACTCGAGTTTGAGGCTAAACTCGAGTTCAAGTTTTCCCTTCAACTCGAGTTCATGAACTCAAACTCAAGTTAATAAACTGTATTTTTTTTATTCTTAAAAATATCATAATTTTTTATTTTAATTATGATTGAGATGATTTTTTTTCTATGCATCCACAATGAAAAAATGAATAAAACCTCACCCATATACCTTATTAAAATTTTTCTTCACCATTAAATTTTTATTAAAATACTATCTAAATATAAATTTAAGTTTTGACCCACCCAAACACAAACTCAAATTCTCAATTTAAATCATAATTCAAATATGAACATCCAAACACAAATTCAAGTTATAACTTCAACTCAAGTTATAACTCAAACTCAACTCAAGATCATCACTCAAATCCCACTAACTAAAAAATGTAAAGGAACAACTCCTAAATCTTCACGAAATGACCATGAAAATTGGACATATGTTTTATTCTTGTTATTAAATCTTTTCCTTGGAATCATTAGTAAAATAGGTGAAATTAAGAGAGAGGTTATTTGGAATTGATGAGAAAAATATTTGGCGAAAGGCACTTTCAACCCTATATAATTTTTTTGGCTGAGATATATTTTGGATAAAGAATGGTAATAGAAGAGCAAATTCCGTTGAATATGGAATAAAAAATCCATTGAATAATTCCAAGTAAAAATTACAAGATGTGACCTATTTTTAGAGTTGATTTAAAATGTGACTTACTTTTTTAAATATCACATATATTACATTTTTAAAAAAAAAAAATTTGCATTTTTTGACATTTCAAATATACCCTTCCATTTATTTTGCTGGGTATATAACTAACTGCCATATTTTCTCTTCCAGCACAATCCATCCTAATAGAACATAATTAATAAAATGTAATATCAATTATAAATGTAGGAAAATAGTAGAAAATAGATTAATATGAAAAGCTTAAGAAAATATATAGGCTAATTTTTAGTTATAGAAATTAATAGGCCATAATTTGTCAAATTATAGTTCATAACCAAATAAGTTATGGACAAACTTATCAAGTTATGATTTATAACTAGACAAGTTATGAACAAAAACGTGAATAATTTATCAAGTTATGGTTCATAATCCAGATAAGTTATGGATGAAAACAGTAATTTAACCTATTTATTAACTTATATAAACTATTTTACCTATTAATTTTAATTCATCTCAAAGTTTTAACCTATTTTTCTCTTTCTCCTTATAATGTAATAGAACAACCCATCTTAATAGAACATCATTAATGTAAAGTAATATGAGTTATAATGTAATAGAACAACCGATCCTAATATCAATTATAAAATAGAACATCATTATGTAAATTAAATTATAATGTAATAGAACATCATTAAAATACTAATATATCATTAAAATAGAAACTTTATTTTTGGGGTTTGAATTTTTTAAAATTGATACATATCCCACAAATCGTGAAAAAAAGTATAACAATATTTAAATTACATGAAAAAGTAATATATCATTATAAGATAAATAATGTAATAACATATTACGTTATTTAAATATTATTATACAATTAAATTGTTTATTAGATATTCTCAAACCAGTTATATTTCAATTCAAAAGTCATAATTCGGCCACGTGTCTAAATCACCCTAATTCCAAACGTTCTAGACACGCAGGATAAAGTACAAAATCAGAGAACTATTAGCCGCCATCGATTTTGTTTTGCTTCTACTGACCACGGTCAATCATACGGTTCTCACGTGAGCGAATGGGCATTTTGACCCTGGCGGTGCGCTTTGACTCTATTAAAATTAGTATGTGTACGACCCGTCTCCTTCAAGTTAGAATTCTCCAATTAATCTTTAATAAAGGTCCTTAATCAACATGCGATTAGTCAAATATAGTGGGGCATATTCTAGAGTACATACTGAGAGAAAATTAGAAGAATTTTTTAGTATGTTAGAAAAAAATAATATTAGTGAATTTTGAGAGTTTTTCATAAAATTTAAAAATTATAATTTAAAATTAGTATTTTAATTAGTGAACGTTTGATTCATAGATTTTAAAATTATAATTTAAAATTATTTTTAATAAATGTATATTTTTATAAAAAAAATTATTATAATAAATCACGAATCATAATTTAAATTATGACATAAATTCACTAACTAAACCCACTTTTTTTTTCCTTTGTATACAATGCGGCATCAAATTCAAATTCTATCAAATTTAAGTTTCATCCCACCCTACTTATATTATTTGACGTAATCGTCATCCAACCTTTCACTCTTTTATTTTGTAAATTTTAAGTAATATAACTCAAGAAAGGGACAATACGAATGAAACCCACCACGAAATATTTCAATGAATTGGAAATCTTACCTCCCCCTCGTGAATTTATTTATTTTATGTTGATATATAAATTTATTTTTTTAAAGAAAAAAGTATACAATTCTCATGCAGTGACTTCACATATTGAGAGTCTATTTAGTTTTTTAATTCGAGTTGAGATGTGATTTTATGTGAAATTTTTTTACTAAAATAAAAAAATTAAATGTAACTATTTCTGAAAACTTTTTTCTGTAAGAAAATTAAAATTGTAAACTCAAATCAATAAGATAAACGAAATTTAATAATACCTAACACACTTAAAAAATATATAATTAGTACCATCACGTGAGCTATAACTCGGGATGACATTAATTATCTCACTCTATATACATATTTTATTGAAATAATTAAGTGGAGCTAGTACACCAGTACATTTTTTTTTTTTTTTTTTGAGAGTATAAAGTATACATTAAAAACAAGATAGTACAGCAATATGCGCATGTACCAGAATATCTTAAAATAACTCAAGCTGGAAAATCATGAGAAAATGCTGGACCATTGTCAGATAGATCTCAACGCTAGACATCCAAATTCCAAACAATTTAATTAATTTAGTATTGACCCAAGAAATTTCACTATACACTTTGACCATATATTATACTCTTGAATCTTGATGACAGTTTTTAGGTACCAGAAAAGCCTAAAAGAACAGAAACAAAACAAATGGGACACATCCAAGTCTCAAGTGGAGGAGGCCATACCGACGCAGACGCCAACAATCAAGATAATCCAAAATCCTTAGACCACCTTTCCACGTCAAGAAAATGACATACCCTTTTACCTGCATATTCCAGAATCCAAAAATATTCATCTCCAAACACCACCCTTACGCATATATATATATATAAATACACATTTATTATTTTCGCGGATTTTCCTCTGGCTCCTAACGCGCCTCACACTTTCTCTCTCCTCCTCTGATCTTTTTTTTTTCCGTGACTCGCCTCCATACTTTCTCTCTCCTATCCGAGTCGGTGGTCCGAGCTTCGTCAGATTTGCTCTTTTCTTTTCCGGTATTTATCTCCTCTGCTTTCGCTACATGCATTACACTCATATTATATATACATATATATACACGTGTTTGTGTATCAGAAGTATTGTATATTTGTATTTGTATGCGTTTCGAAGGGCTTTACGCGATCATCAATGGCGGTGAATCGCTGATGAGGATGAGCTTGTTGTTTTGTTTTTGAACTGGATTTGAGCTGTGGAAGCCTTACTGACGAAGGAGATTGGATTCAGATTCTGCGGTTTTAGGGACAGAAATGGAGGAGGACGGAGATGTTGGGAAGAAAATCACGATTGGAGTATGCGTGATGGAAAAGAAGGTGAAAAGTGGTCCCGAGGTTCTTCTTGTTCTACTACACTTTTTATATTTATTTTTATTTTTTTCTTTCATTTTAGTCCAAAACACATTGCACTCGCGTATGAATGTGCATATGTAGAGCTAATCTCTTCGCTGAATGTAGATGTTCACGGCGCCAATGAAACAGATCCTTGATAGATTACAGGCATTTGGTGAATTTGAGGTAGATATTCGTTTTGATCTGATTCGTGCTGAGTGCTTGCTCTTTTATATGGTTCTTGATTTATAATTCTGTTTTCTGAGCAAATTTAAATGCAGATTTTGTTTGGATTGTGAAATCAGTTGAGATTCTGAAATCGCGTTAGTTTGAACAACTTTCTTATAGTTCTCTTGTGTCTGTTCTGATAGATAATACATTTCGGAGACAAGGTCATTCTTGAAGATCCAATAGAAAGGTACATTTTCATATCATTAGGTGAAGCGTGATGATCAATCTTTGTTTGCGTCTTTTTTAGGATCGTACAGTTTTACGACAATGTATTCAATCAAAAGGAGTTAGCTCATGTCTATGATTGTGTCTCAAAAATTTTTTTTTCCCGTAAAGAAATGCTAGCAACAGTGTGAAAATGACTGTAGTCTGTTGTGTAGCATGTACGACATGGGAGAGCTATAGCAGATATTTTGGTGTTGGTGGCTTGTGACTGTTTGATTCATGTTGTTTCAGCTGGCCTATATGTGACTGCTTGATTGCCTTCTATTCCACTGGATATCCTCTTGAGAAGGCCGAAGCATATGCTGCTTTAAGAAAGTAAGAATTTGAATTTATTATGTTCTCGTTCCAGTAGATTCACAAATGTATCATTTTTCAGTCAGAAATAGCTAGTGAAGAGTTATCCATGTAATATCAAGAAAACTATTCCTGAAGATGCCTCTCAGTTTCTAATAGATCCATGAAATTCCTCTCCAAGTTCAATTTACTTCCAGAAAAGGAGCATTCAATTAATTGTTTTAAGGATTGTTGGTGAACAAGAAAAAAGGCACGTGTTGGGGGTTGGGCAATATAATGGAAATTAGGTGTTTGCTTGGCTCTTAGAATAAATGAAAGAAATATTTTTGTCTCATTTATTTGCTATTTTGTTATTATTATTCAGTAGTTCTTGTAACTATTTTTTAGAACCTGTTAAATGTTTCACAACCCTTTTGTGTTTTTTTTTTGGTCCTGTATTAACTTCATCTCTGATCCAGACCTTTCCTTGTCAATGAGCTGGAGCCACAACACCTGCTTCATGACCGAAGGAAGGTATATGAGGTATGTGTGTGAACTTTCAACTTCTTGTTGGCATTTCCATTTGATGATTGCAGTTTTCATGTTTTTTCCTAGTATTTTTGTGATCATTGCTCAGAATACTGTAAGTCTCCTCAGTCTTTTTTGGTTAAATAAACAGCTCAATTAAAGGTTAAAATTGAAGAGATGAGAAGAGAGAGAGATAAGTGGCCCAAAAAGAAAATTTATAAGCTCCATGCTGCATGCATGTATTGGTTCTTCTTATATCTGAATGCGTTCTTATGTTGAGACTACTACGCTTAAGCAAAAGTGTTTTGTGAATAGCAATTTCAAACGTTGAGAGCTTGTACTTTAGCCAAGCTTCTCTGCTTGTTGTTTCTGTTTATATTTTCATCTCCTTTACATCATCTATCAAACTACTTTTCCGGAAAATGTAATTTGAATAGAAATTGACGGGTCTGGTCATTTTGAGTTCGGCCTTATGTGCAAGCACATGCAAGTGCCATAGGTAATATTTGTGGGATTAGCTTTGCAAAAATAAATTACCTGAAAAGAACTTCTAAAGAGAGATTTTAACTCTCCATCCATAAAGTACTACTGAATTACTTCTTCATCTGAATATTTCGTGGTTTGTAAAAGATGAGCAATATAGTCTAATACCTTAATCTTGTTTGGCTCAAGCGTCTTGAAATGTTTGGAATTCCTGTTCCAAGATATGCCCTTGTAAATAGGGAGGTGCCTCGTCAAGAACTGGACTATTTTGTTGAGGAAGAAGACTTTGTTGAGGTCCACAATGAGCGTTTTTGGAAACCTTTTGTGGAAAAGCCTGTTCACGGTATGCTATTCATCTGATGATGCTTTATCCTGATGATGCTTCATCTGATTGTTGCCAAACTTTTTTTCTTGGATTATATGGACAAAATTGCCTTTAGTATCGATTTCTTGTCATTTTCTTCTTCAACTTATGGAGTTGACGGCTTTAAGATTTACATCAATATGCAAATATTGCTTTTTCTCTAGTGTTGATATGAGTTTGTCTCGTGCTTTGTTGAAGGGGATGATCATAGTATAATGATATACTACCCTAGCTCAGCAGGAGGAGGAATGAAGGAATTATTTAGAAAGGTCAGCTCTATGATTTCCATTTATTTTTTCGTGTCATATGGAGTAAGATAAAATCACATAGAGCATCCTTAGTCTTAGGTGGTTCTTCTACTGAAGGGGCTCTAACGTTCTTGTGGAATGACAATTTTTAAGAAAACCATGATATCTTTCCAAATATGGTAGCCATTTTTTCTCCCAAGAAGGTTGGTTGATGCTTGCTGCCTCCCTAAACCAATCATAATAATTTTTGTCAGTTCAGGCTTGTGTTTTTCTGAATTCGTTGGCTTATAATTCATAGCAGTATGCAACCAAAATTTGTTCTTAAGGAGGTATGGATGGTTTGACAGGTTCAGTAGAGATTTTGCCTCATGCTCTATTCGTGACATGTTTGTGAAATGACCTTTAGGAATGCTAGGAGATGTATTCTAAATGATGTGTAATTGTATGATTTCAACTTGGTTAGCTGCTCAGTGATGATAAGGTCTGGTGCTTATCCATATCCATTTACATATACTACCACTTTTCGTTTCAGGTTGGCAATCGTTCTAGTGAGTTCCATCCAGAGGTTAGAAGAGTGAGACGTGAAGGCTCCTATATATATGAGGAATTCATGCCAACTGGAGGAACAGATGTCAAGGTTATATAGTTTTGGTCTATATTACTCGATAATGAATTTTTGTTTCATGAATTGTATAGCAGTCTAGCAGACAAAGGCAGATTCTCTCTATCTTTTGCCTGGTGCATTACCTTCAATGCAATCATTTGTTTTTCTTTTGTATCTACAATTAAATCCTTGCATCTTGTCACAGGTATACACAGTTGGTCCCGAATATGCACATGCTGAGGCAAGGAAGTCTCCTGTTGTCGATGGTGTTGTCATGAGAAACCCCGATGGCAAGGAAGTAAGTACTACATGTAACCCGTTTCTCTGGTCCAACATTCTTAGTTTTTTGTACTTCTGTTGCCATTATGTTATAGCTCATAACTTATCTACCATCTACTGCATGGCTGCATCTAAGAGGTGTGTCTCATAGACGCCTAGAACATAGTTTCAGCACCTCTGGGATTATCAGATATGTTTTTGTTACTTTAACAAAGTTTTTCCATTATCTGATTTGACTAGTGGTGCACTGGTTGAGCTGATGACTAGTTTCTGTCCTAAACTGTTGATGTTTGAGCTGCTTATAGTAACTATGTATTACACTGCATATTCTACAGCAAGCAGGAGTTGCTGGAGTGAACTAAAATTTTTGGTCAGGACGAGTCGAAAGACACTTGAAACATATGTTTGTTATTTCTATTGACAGGTACGATATCCTGTTTTATTGACACCTATGGAGAAGCAAATGTCAAGAGAAGTCTGTATGGCATTCAGACAAGCGGTATGTCATTTTTATTTGGCACCACACATTCTGTTTCTTGTTACTAGACATTTTATTATCTATAAGAACTTTTGCCTTTTTATCATTTTTTATGCTTGTATCAGTTAGCCATTTGTCTGCTTGTGTTTATTGTACGAAATCGTTGTGTTGGCCTTAAATATCCTGGGATTTCTATTCTATTATTTATTTACTTTACCTATAGTTACAGCATTAACAAGTAAGCCTTGAATGTGCTGTGATTTTTTTCTACTTGGAATTATATAGCCTTGATTCAATGAATTTAGCAAGAGTGCAGGGCTAATTGGTCACTGTACATTTCGTTTTTAATCATCTCATTTCCTAATTGCTGGTTATTAATTATTGAATTATTTTCATTCTTCATGCAGGTTTGTGGATTTGATCTCTTGCGTTGTGAGGGACGCTCCTATGTTTGTGATGTGAACGGGTGGAGCTTTGTGAAGAACTCTTACAAGTAATGCTTTTTTAGATTTGTGTTAATCAAATAGCTCATATTTCGTGGTCTTATGGTTGTCATGCCTAATTTCATCAATCCCTGTCATGATATTGCAGTCTTATATTTCCTTTCAACCTGAAAGTTTAAGTACCGTAATTCTTATGAATCATTTCCTTTTAGTTTGTCCTTCTTCTGACAAGAGCATATTTATTTTTGCTGGTTCAGGTATTATGATGATGCTGCTTGTGTGCTTAGGAAGATGCTTTTAGATGCTAAAGCTCCTCATCTTTCTTCAGTAATTCCACCAACTTTACCATGGAAAACTAACGAACCAAGCCAACCTTCTGAGGGGTTAACTCGCCAGGGAAGTGGAATCATTGGTACATTTGGGCAAGCTGAGGAGTTGCGATGTGTAATCGCCATCATTCGCCAGTATGTCATATCTCTCTCTCTCTCTCTCTCTCTCTCTCTCTCTCTCTCTCTCTAATGGAATGATACTCTTTTCCATTCTTAGCCTTTTTATGTTTTTGGCAGTGGTGATAGAACTCCAAAACAAAAGGTGAAGCTGAAAGTCACTGAAGAAAAGTTGCTAAACTTGATGTTAAAGTACAATGGAGGAAGGCCTAGATCTGAAGTGATTATCCACTCCTTTTAGTTTCTTGACGTCTTTTCCTTTTGTTTTGCTAATGATATTGTATAGTTCTAACCACGAGATTTTGGTTCTTTTCTTGTAGACGAAACTGAAAAGTGCTGTGCAGTTGCAAGATCTGCTAGATGCCACTCGGATGCTTGTTCCTCGTACTAGGTACTCTCAAGTTACTTATATTAGTTTCTTTTTAACTTTTCACTGCTTTCTTTGATTGTCTTTTTCGATTATTTTTTACATTCTCCTTGTTATAATTTAGTAATGTTGCATGACCTAGTCATACTTGATTTTTGTATTGAAGTTGAGTTCTATGTAATTGGTGACTCTCTACATTTTACAGGCCAGGTCGAGAAAGTGACAGTGAAGCAGAAGACTTTGAGCATGCTGAAAAGCTTCGTCAAGTTAAAGCTGTCCTTGAAGAGGTTTTGTGATAATTTCAAACAGCGTTTTTCTTTGAAAGTATCCAGGCCAAATGGTCCAAGTGTATAGATAATATATGTATGAGGTTGAGTCCTGCATTAATTCTATGTACCATTGCACTGGCTCTTATCATTTTGTATCGTCATTGTCCCAAATATATTTCAGGGCGGACATTTCTCTGGAATTTATAGAAAGGTTCAACTTAAGCCACTAAAATGGGTCAAAGTAGCAAAAGCTAATGGTGAAGGTGAGGAAGAACGGCCTGTTGAAGCCCTAATGGTACTTAAATATGGGGGTGTCCTTACACATGCAGGAAGAAAACAGGTGTGACCTATTACTGTGGAAAAATAGGAGAAGGAAAAAATATTTCTTATTCTCTGAATTAATTCTATACAGCAGGCCCTCTTAGGGTTTTATACACAAAAGTAGAATCTCCTAGATTACACCTTAACCCATTATTCATGGGATATCAGGAAACTAACTGATTACCTTATTCTTAGGGATACAAAATATAAATTTCAAACTTTCCTAATATATCTTATTTACAAAATCAATAGATTGTGTTTTCCACAATTACTTTTGGGTCAGTCTTATTTGTTATTATGTATTCAACTTCTGTTTCTTACTTTTATTTACTCTCGTAAATTTTCAGGCTGAAGAACTTGGTAGATATTTCAGAAACAATATGTATCCAGGTTACTGCCATAATTCTTTTCACTATAATAGACAAAATCCATTTGCTTGAACATATCTCCTAAAAAATGTCTATGACTAGCTTTTCTTGCAAAGTGACATTCTGTATACATCCAGATTCCTGAATATCATGATTTAGATTCAGTATAAAATATCATGTTAAATCTTTAGGGTACTTTTCATAACTTATAAAATATAGCAGGTGAAGGAACTGGCCTGCTTCGCCTCCATAGTACATATCGTCATGATCTTAAAATCTACAGTTCTGATGAGGGCCGTGTGCAGGTATAATTGCAGCAATACTTGCATCACTTTTTCTTCTTGTTCCATTTGTCTGTTCTCCAAAATTTGGCCTATTTTCTTTTGTTTATACACGTAATTATTGACTTCAGCATCATTAAGGAGCAGCATTATTAACAATGTAATTGTCAACAGATGTCCGCAGCTGCATTTGCCAAAGGCCTCCTTGATCTAGAGGGACAGCTAACGCCAATCCTGGTCAGCTTTTTCCTTGAGAGAGTCTTGAATGCTTTTGAAAGTTATGGTTTTATGACTGACTATCATATTTTTGAAGGTCTCTCTTGTGAGTAAGGACTCGTCTATGTTGGATGGACTTGACAATGCCAGTGTTGAGATAAAAGAAGCCAAGGTTTTCTTGCTTATTTCCTCAGTTTTTTTTGTTTTTTTTTTTTAAGAAGGATTTCATTGTATGTTCTTGTCCCAGGTAGTGATTTTTTTCTTTCCGCATTATAATTTGCAGGAAAGGCTTAATGAGATTATAACTTCTGGTGCAAAGACAGTTGATAGCAATGGATCACCTTTATGGATGATGGATGGAGCTGGCCTTCCATCAAATGCTTTTGAACTTCTACCCAAACTGGTAATCACATTGAGTTAACAAAACCAAAATTGCCCCCTTTTCTTTCCTTTTATAATCATGCTGCACAACAGAATCTATTAAATTGCTAGTAGATTGGTGTAGGATGTAAAAGTGAATAACATGCGCGCGTGCACTACATTATCTCTAGTATACTATTGAATGTCAACACGCATTAAGTGGATACTAAAAGCATCCTTTTCAATGAATAGGTCGAGCTTACTAAGAAGGTTACAGAACAAGTGAGATTGCTAGCCAAGGATGAAGATGAAGAATTTATAGAGTCCAGCGCTTATGATGTGATTCCCCCTTATGATCAAGCAAAGGCCCTTGGCAAGACTAATATTGATGTTGACCGTATTGCTGCTGGGTTACCATGTGGTAGTGAAGGATTTCTTTTGATGTTTGCTCGCTGGAGAAAGCTTGAAAGAGACTTGTATAACGAACGAAAAGTGTGAGTATTTCCCATTTCTATTTCTTGGCTGTACTGGATGTGGATTGGCTTGTGTTATTGTGTTATATTTCTTTGATATTTCTTTGATACATGAAATGTAAGACAGATTCATGGATTCTTTTAAACCTAGGAATGGTTTTGGACATTGGACCGATTTTAGCAATTTTGAGTATTTAAATTTTGTTTATTACTTAATTTTTTTGAATCTTGAGATAAACTACTTGTTTCTATTTAGTTTTTGTTGAAGTCAAAAAGAAAGCAAAGTTGTTATATAAAAATGATAGAGAATTTATTTCAAGTGCTTACCTCTGATTTGTGGGTTTACTTGCAGGCGGTTTGACATCACACAAATTCCGGATGTCTACGACTCATGCAAGTAAGTCGCCTGGTATTATCATGTTAGGATGCTAGGCTTTCAAAAATCCTATTGTTTAACAGTTTCTTATGTGTTAACTCACCCGTCTGATGCTGGAAATATTCTCGTCTGGCTTGCATGTTTGTCCTCATATTATCTCATTCTTTATATAATCTAGTTCTGCCTTGCTTCGTCTTCTAATTCCGTTGCATCTCCTCACCTCTGCCGTCTACTCTTTAGGTCTTGATTTGAAATATATTTCTTCTGCCAGTGCAAGGTCATAATCATCAAGCCAAAAAAAAAAAAAAAAACAAAACAAAACAAAAAGGCAGCTCAGGTCCCAACTTTACCTGTCCTATGTCCAATGGCAATCAATTATGTATAACATTAAACAATTTGATTTGCTGCAATCAATTATGAATAACATTAAACACTCTGATTTGCTGCAATCAATTATGAATAACATTAAACACTCTGATTTGCTGCAATCAATTACGAATAGCATTAAACAATCTGATCTGCTTTTTATGATTCATTATACATAACATGCCATTACAAAGAATATTATGGGATTATAAAATCTTATTTTCCTCTGCTTTTTATGATTCATTATACATAACATGCCATTGCAAAGAATATTATGGGATTATAAAGTCTTATTTTCCTCTTCTGAATGTGATGTATGTGTTTTCCTGACTTGTCACTTTCCAGGTATGATCTTTTGCACAATGCACATCTTAATTTAGAAGGCTTGGATGAGCTCTTCAAAGTGGCTCAGGTACAGAATTTGTCAGACTGTGAGGAGAAATTCCTCTTTCATGAATAGGAAAAAAAAAAAAAAAAAAAAAAAAAAAAAAAAAAAAAAGTCTTCAAACACTTCTAGCAAGAGAGAGAGAGAGAGAGAGAGAGAGAGAGAGAGAGAGAGAGAGAGTATTTGTGTACATATGAGTTGTTTTGAGGGATCAGGTCTATTTCCGTAAATGTTTGGTCTGAACCACTTTCATTGTATTGCTATTTCAGTTACTTGCAGATGGTGTCATCCCAAATGAGTACGGAATCAATCCAAAGCAAAGGCTCAAGATTGGCTCAAAGGTAGCTTCCTGCTATCTTATCCTCTTCTCAGTTCGTTTCTGGTGCCTCCAAAACAAAGCATCTTTGATTATGGATTAGTGTCTCAATTTGTTTCATTCCTACCTTGACTGTATGTCCTGCATTTCAGATTGCTCGACGTCTGTTGGGTAAGATTCTGATTGATCTGAGAAACACTCGGGAAGAAGCCATCAGTGTTGCTGAGCTAAAGAGTAATCAGGATCAAAATTCAGATTTGTCGTCGGAAAAGGATGATGCGGAGTATCCTTCCAAGTTCTACAGTACGAATGATGACATGAAAAGATCAAGCACTAACGATATATTAAAGGTTAAAACTAAGAATGATGACATGAGAAGATCTAGCACTACAAGTGACATATCGATGGACCAGGATGATGACGATGACAAGGAGACGAAATACCGCCTGGATCCAAAGTGAATATTCAAGCCTTTTTCCCATTTTTACTACATTTCTAAGCTATAACTGACTCTCATCACATTAATATACCATCTCTATTTTCTTTTAGGTATGCAAATGTAAAGACACCTGAACGCCATGTGCGCACACGCCTCTACTTCACATCAGTGTGTATAAAAGCTCTTTCCAACTTATGTCTACAACTACGTAATCTGCTTTAGAAAATTTTAATTAATCTGCATATCCTATATTGACAGGAATCACATATCCATTCTCTCATGAATGTCCTCCGGTATTGTAACCTGGATGAATCTCTTCAAGGAGAGGATAGCCTCGTGTGCCATAGTGCTTTGGAGCGCTTATACAAAACTAAGGAGCTTGACTATATGAGCTACATCGTGCTCAGAATGTTTGAGAACACAGAGGTTGGTAAATTTGACAGATTCAATCTACGTTTAAAGCTAATATAGACCAGAATTACACGAATAATACCTGTGTGAGACCAATCTCCGTCATTTCAGTTCAGAAATTTCTCCAAATGGTTGTCATAGTATCCGGCAACTATGGTGCGAGTGGTTTTAAAACGGGCTATTCAGCCTGATAATGGTTCATGTCCTCAATTCAGAGAAACCTTTCTTAAAAGGTTTCTCGTGTTTGGATGTCTCCATCCAATTCAAGACTGATCTTGAAATTAAACGCGACTGTTTTCTGAGCTCTAGCTATACAATTACAATGTCTCCAATTATACTTCTATTGTAGTATATTTATGCAGTCGTTTTGCTGAGCGCTATTTTTTTTTTTTTTTTTTTTTTTTTTTTTGGGTGGAAATGAAACTGCAGGTAGCTCTAGAAGACCCAAAAAGATTCCGGATTGAGATGACTTTTAGCCGTGGTGCAGATTTATCTCCTCTGGAGGTCAGTCAAAGCAACAATATTCGTCGTAGTTGGAGATTCTAGATGGAAAGTTGATAGACATCTTCATGCTTGTTAATTATGCTCTCTGTTTTTCTTTTATTGGCATGCAGAAGAACGACATTGAGGCAGCTTCATTACATCAAGAACATACACTGCCGATAATGGGTCCAGAGAGGCTTCAAGAAGTGGGATCATATCTTACACTGGAGACGATGGAGAAAATGATTCGACCATTTGCAATGCCAGCTGAGGATTTCCCTCCACCATCGACGCCTGCTGGGTTCTCTGGATATTTCTCGAAAAGCGCGGCGGTGCTTGAGCGACTGGTAAATCTTTGGCCTTTCCATAAGCATGCAAATTCGAATGGAAAGTAAAGAAGCTCTCTTTGTTTTTCCTCTTTTCATTAACGGCCCATCTCCGTCTTAACCATAATCTGAACTAAAGGTTGGTTGAACGATCGAAGTCGGTAACTTTGAGCTCTTCTTGGGAAAACACGGGAAACAACAAATCGACTTTTATAATCTTTAAAAGAAAAAAAAAAAAAAAAAAAAAAAACGACTTCTTGTTTCTGACGTCGGAAGTAAACGTGGTAATCGGAACTGACGTAGTTTTCAGTTTTTATGGGGGGTTTTTTTTTTTTTTTTTATGTGAATAATAATTATGTTCGGTTAATGATCTTTTTCACACGTCACCGCAAAATTGGTGTCGTGTAAAACTTTAGTTCCTTGCGTTCAGATTTCAGATTCTTTAATGCCAGAAGTTTCTTGTTCCGTAATAGGATTCGCCCAAGTTTTCAATTAGATTTGTAATATTTTTTTCTTTAGTTTCTTCTCTTCCATAAATTCCCCATTTTTGGAGTTAATTTCACTTATCCTATTATTATCTATTGTTTTATGACAATTAACAAATACAGCTATATATTGTCACGATCTTCTTTAAGAGTTGTTAGTCTTATGCTGAAATTATTAAATTAAACATGCCTAGTCGTAAGTACTTGCTAGTCTTCGGAAAGAGGGAGAGAGAATACTTTTTTATTTTTTTATTTTTTATTTTTTTTTCCAAAAGAGCTTTCGCTTGGATTACAAACGACATGTCGTCTCGTATGAAACCGACAATTTGACAATTAAATAATACATGACGTTCTTTAGTTCAGATTTCGTCTTTTTTTGGACGGAGAACTACATGCGGTTTACTAAACAAACGACAGCAGATTTATACATCAACTGTATGTAGTCTGAATAAAAGGAGTAAACTTTTTTTTTTTTTTTTTTTTTTGAGTAAAGGGAAAGTATGTAAAATAGATACATGGATGGTGGAAAGAAATCTAACCATTAATGCCCTTTTCTATTCAAGAAACAAGTAAAAATAAATCATGTGATGTTAAAAACAACATATAAAATTTATCTTTAAAAATAAATATTTCAAAAAGAAATAAGTGAAGGAAGAAATTTATCTTTAAAATTTATTTTCAAAAATAAATATTTAAAAAAGAAATAAATATTTCAACATATAAAATCTAACCATTTTTGCCTGGAAGAAGAAATAAGTTACGATAAAGATTAAGGATCAAAAAGTTGTTAGAGATCTTTAAAATTAAAAATTTCAGTCAGTTGTATAAAAAGATTGACACCGTAGCAAAGACGTTGAAAATGTATAATACAATGAGGTGAATGCTGCTTGGCTGAAGGAGGAAGTGAAGGAAGGTTGTTTAGACCTTCCCTACAAACCTCTATATATCTCCTTATTTGAAATACATAGAAAATGAAAAAACTTAAAAAGGAAAATAACAACCAAACTCAAATCTACAATTCTATATAGAGTCATTTAAAGTTTGAATAGACGCAATATTACGGAGAAGACAGTTATTTTGAGTAAAGGTAGATGTCTTAAAAAAAGGAAATAACTAACTTATATTTTAATTTTTAATAATTTTTTGAATTGTAAAAATTCGATACAGAAATCTGGGGTTAATTGAAGGAAGGCAGTTATTTTGAATAGAGCTAAGCGTTTACATAGATATAAGGATGGAACTTTAAAATATTTTATTTGTAAAAACAGAGGGAAAAGGTCATGAAACTGCTTTTAAACGAAAACCATTCATACATATATTTAAGTTGGAATCAACTTTTTCAGAAAGCATAATATGAGAAAAACAAAATATTTTTAAGGGATTAAAAAAAAAAAAAATAAGTACCGTTGAAACTCCTAATAATTTACAAGAAGAGACTGATAAAATGAAATATAATGGGTAAATACATAATAACAACAATGAAAATAATAGAAACAAAATAAGACAAGGTTAAAGGAGACAGTCTCAAGAGAATTATTCATATAAAAAGCAATACTAATAAATTATACATATATCTGAATCTAATAAACCTAAGAGCAGAGAGCCAAACAAGTTTGTTCACCCAAAACTAATAACAAACATATAATCGACAGTAATAAAAATATCAAAGTTAGATGCACCGTATTAATCTAATAAAAACAATGTAGTTGAAATAGAAAGAGAGAAAATATTCAAAAGAGAATCTGCCTCAGGAGGATAGAACAATGAGAAAAAAGATGGTATAATTCTTCTGAAAATAATATAAAATAGAAACTATCCAAAACAAACGAAAAGGAAAATATGCTCTTGTCAGTTTTTGCTCAAAATAAGAGGACGGCAATTGAGTTAAAAACCACAAACGAATCAGTAAAAAAAACTTCAATACTAGAAGAATCGCCCTAATCTAAACACGAGAAGTTTAGAGACTATCGACTATAATCGGTGAGACCACTTGACTAAATCTTAAGACACCAATAAACTTTAAACAATGATGTATTATACAGACATACTTGTCTATCATAAAAAGCATGTCGTTTTACTAGTTTAACAAACTTTAAAGGGTCGCAATTTAATGATAATTTCTTATCTGACTCTATAATGCCACTTGTTTGCCTATCAACATAAACAGCAAAGTTTGAAGCCGACTTTAACATCGGCAAACTTTAAAGAACAGACAACACTTTATTTTCTAATAAAGTGACGAATAGCATCTCGTTTTTCAACCGAAACAACATAAAATTTTCCGGAAAAATGATGTGTTGTTCTTCGACAAACAATAAACATGTTATTCCACAACCACCAGCCTAATCACATTGAGTTTTTTTTTTTTTTTTTTTAAAACTGAATTAATCATATTATGCTTACTACAAGTAGTTTGGTAGGTTGGGTTATTGTCCCGTAATGGAAGTATGAGACTATTTTCAATTTTGTATCCATCGACCTACACAAATAGTCTCTTTAGCTACCACTAATCGAATATATATATATATTTATATATATATATATATATATATAATTTTCAATAAGCGGATCCGTGGACTCATAGCTACCACTAATCGTCTCTTTAAACACTTTTCCATAATAATTAAAAAAAAAATTATTTTTAAAAAAGGTTTCTCCAGACAATATTTAACCTTTTTCCTGAATAATCTTTGACTAGAAGCAACACTAGAATACCTTGATAACATTTCTTCGTATAACAGCGAGCAAATCATAGGTAGGCGGGGACAAGACACATTCTCCGACGGCACTATTCGACCTAACTTATCTACCTAAACCCACTTCATAATTTCCATGTCACTCGCCCGTTGTATTCTCTTCTCCCCCCACCAAGTCCAAACGCTCCGTCGTGATTCTGCAATGACACAAAATGTGAGCTCTACCTTCCCAACCTTTTTCTTCTTCATAATACAAATGTGGCGTTACTATTTGTTGAGTCTTGTTGTGATTTTTGTTTCCTTTTCACATATTTTTACATCTCTTTGGTGACGCTTATCAAACAAGTAACTTATAGTGTGCGGCTTTTATTGCTTTTTCATGATTCCACATTTTGTGACCAAACTCTTATCGGTACCATTTGATAGTGTGTGGACATTGTGGGTTCTTCTTTGGTTTATATATATATATATATATATATATATATATATATATAGTTCAATTTTGCTGGTATTCAAGATCACAATTAATTAGGTATATAGCAATATTAGGTAATCTTAACTTTTTTATATCCGTCTCATTATACAACTTTAATGTAAGAGAGATTGGATTGTCTGATTGTAAATAAAGTGTTTGACAAAGGAAGGTTGGGGTTATCACTAAATATCTTTTAGAATAACAATTAAAAAGAGAATCTTATAATGGAAAGCTTTATTTAGCTTCGAATTACATGATTTCTTCTTGTCAACTTTTCGCACTCGGAATCCTTTTTTTTTATTTTTTATTTTTAGCTTTTGTTAGCCGTGTTTTAAAACAGGATTCGATTACAACCCTCCAACTCATGCTGAGAATAATAAAGGAACCCAATTTTCAAAGATTACATAGCACCTGATGCATACAACTGTCCATATAAAACCAATAATTACCTTATCTCTTTCTTATTATTGGCACTATGTTTTTTCATTTGTAAGCTATGAATATCTAAAATGCATGCATGATGCATGTCATTGTCCACGCATTATGTTTATTTTTGTTTATTTTATATTTTCTCTCTCTCTCTTAGTTAGATAATGTTTCTAAAACCTTCCTCTTTCAAACTCATTTAATATTTTCTAAAAACTAATCAAATCTAATTTCTTGACTTGATTAATTTAATCTCTCTATAAAATCAAAAAGCTTTTTTAGTATTGTTTTTTTTTTTTTGTCTTTTTGATCCCTATTACCTTCATGATGATTAGTGGTACTTAATGCTATTATTTGTTGTAATTGTTATCGTAGCTTCTACACATTTGATTACCTGTACACTGACGACTAGTTTATTCTCAAATAAGACAAAATGTGGATGGCGCGTAATACAGGGAAGATCCGAAGATTGCTGAAAAGAGAAGCATATCTCTAAGTTTGTGTCGCTTTCTTTCAATTTCAATGGAAACTTCACTCTGATGTCTCTTGTGCTAATGGTTTACTTTTGTTCACGTCTCTGTAGTCGAAAGACCAATTATTTGAGAGATTTTACTGAGAATGTGCTTCTATTTTCTAAAGTAATGACCCTAAGCAGACGTATGGATGAGCATTATTCTGAAAACGTGGAAGACCATTAACATTTCAATCCTAATATTCAAAGGCAAAGAGGAATTCAAGGAAAGTAATTAACCCCTTTCGTCTGTATTAGCAAAATAAATTATGTTTTTTTTTTTTTTTTCATGCTTCTTGCTAAGGCCATTATTATTTTTATCAACACATTGGTTAGACATAGAATGGATTATATGGGTTTAAAAGACTTTGGTTACTCTCTGAAATTAAATCCTGATTAATTAGAAAAACGCAGGGTGCTCAAAATGGGGTTTTTTTTTTTTTTTTTTTTTTTTTTTTTTTCCTTCTCTTATCACGAATCAATATTGAGTTGGCAAAAGACATGAAACTTTGTCATGCTATAATGCAGTGATTCCATTCTACGTTGAATTAGACGATCAATATCCATAAAAAAAAAAAGAATATTAACAAATAGTGGTTCATTGTATTTTATTTGTGTTTGTGTGCGTTTTGATTAGCAAAAACTAAAAAGGAAAAACGTAAGAAAGTATATAGATTAATTTTTATTGAAAATAAACAAAGCATTTATGAACAGGCATAAGTCTTCCTGATTAAAAAATAAACATAATTAGTTAGTTATAAATAGGCATATAAGTTATGAAAAGTTTTAAAAATATATGGTTTAATCATATAAGTTATGGACAATTATAGACAATAATTTGTCAAGTTATGGTTCATCACTAGACAAGTTATGGACAAAAATAGTAACTTGGCTTATTTATTAACTTATGTAAACTATTGACCTATTAATTTTAATTCATATCAAGTCTTGACCTATTTATCTCTTTCTCCCAAATAAAAATACGTCAAAAAGAGAATTTTTATTTTCATAATCAGACAAGTTATGGACAATTATAGACAATAACTTGTCAAGTTATGGTTCATAACCATATAAGTTATAAACGAAAATAGTAACTTGACCTATTTATTAATTTATGTAAACTATTAACCTATTAATTTTAATTTATATCAAGTCTTGACCTATTTATCTCTTTCTTCCAAATAAAAAATAAACTCAAGAATTTTTATTGCCCTTTTAGGCCATGATTAACTATTTTGTTTTTTTACATTATTTTATTGAAAAAAACATTAACAAATCATGAATTCAAATTTTGACAAAAATAAACGGGCAATGAACAGGCACTCCGTGATTAAATAAACTCAAAAACTAATCCGGCCACTTGTAACGTTCTTTTATTTTATTAAAAATTACACGGATATTTTTGACAAAATAACCTGCTCCTCAATCAAAACTAATCACGTCAACGTTCTTTGATTTTTTATAAAAATTACACGGATACCTCCTCCTTTTGAATATTCTTTTGAGAAGGCCTTTGTCTACTAGCCAAGAAAAGATGATTGAAGCCTCTAACAGGCCTTATCCTATTCTATCTATTAAGGTGCCCAACAGCTTTTATGGGACCGTTAGTTGAACCTTGAGTTAACTGTTAATGTTAATTTTGATAGTTAATTTTTTTGAAAAATATCAAAATGCCCCTCTATTTATCAGAAAATGTTTTTAAGTTGTACATAATGTGAAAAAGACATTTATACCCTTATTTAGCGTAAAAAATGAGTTTAGTTAATTTTTACACATTTATAACTATAATTTTCACTCTAATAAAAACAAATATTTTTTTTTTCTAAAAATCCTTTGTTTTAATAATGTTCTCCATCCACTAAACTAGCACATTAAATTAAAAACCATTTAATATTTGGTGCATGATTAGGACCAACTATAATATAATGAAAATTAATTTAATTGAAAGAATAAATTAATTTGGACAATTTTATCCTAATAATGAAACAAAAATATAGTTTAAATTAAACTTAAAACATTAATGAAAAAAAAAATATAATGCGAAAAAAATAAATGCATTAACTTTTTTTAACGTATTTTTACATTAACTCTTTAAAAAAAAGTTACAACGCATCCTAACACAATTTTTTATGGAGATATCATATTATATATGATCAATAGATTGAATTCAAAGTGCGCATATAATTAAGTTTATGGGTTTATTTCATCTGTCGTTAGTCAATATAAAATGAAAAAAAAGATATATGTGGCGTACGTTATACGAAAAAGGGGATAAGGGAACTATTACATTGAAAAAGAAATTGCGACGGTCATCAATTTCTTAGGTAAGAGATCAAAAAAGAATAAGGGGTTGTTCTTTTAGAGTGTAATTTGAGTGTAATTTTTTAGTTGAATTTGAGTTATAACTTGAGTTGAAGTTAGAACTTGAATAAAGCTGAGTAAAATTGAGTGAAGTTAAAACTTAAAAGAGCGTGAACTTAAATAAAATTAAAACTTGAGTTATCTTTTTTTAAGTTTTATGTGTAAAAGAACATGCTCTAAATTCTCCAGTCTCATATTGTTTGGAAAACAGTATATAGGCGGCTGTTTATAAGAAAGAAAGACACTACCTACTAATGATATGATGCCTTTTGAGGTAAAATCCAAGAGTAAAGCCGTGTAAGTTTAAACTTAAAACAGATAATATCATATCAAATAGAGATACATGTCGTTATGTTATAATACAAGAGCTTGTACTTAATCAAAAGTGTGACTAACGAGGACGTTGAATCTTAAAAAAAATGAGTGATTGTGACATAAAAAAATTATAGATGATAATTTATAAAAAAAAAAAAAAATTGATACCGCCTCTCAATAATATGAGGCCTTTGTTGATCCTAGAGATGATAAACCATAAAAATCACTCATTTTTAATTCTTTGAAGTGGCACAACCAACTCAATTGTAAAATGAGTTTAAGAAGTAGAACCTCACGTAATATCGATTACTTTAAGCAAGTGAAAAACAAAGAATTATTAAATTATGTATATACACATGTAAAAAAATGTTAGCGTTATTTTTTTATTATTTTTTATATTTATTATTTAATACGTAAATTTTATTAATATAATATATTATTATTTTAATATAAAATAAGATAAAAAAATTTATGTATTAAATAATACCTACAGAAAAAATGACAAAAAAATGAAATAAAAAATGATGTTAACTTTTTTCATATACACATATTTACATCAAAGTACACACACGCACTACTACTCATGAAGAAACTTCTGCAAGGAAGCAAACCAAATAAAATCACTGGGGAAAAAAAAAAAAAGTCGTAAAAATTTACGGGAGGTTTTAAAAAAAAAAAAAAAAATTACCCGAGAGAATTTCACCACGTTTTTCACGGAGCATGCATTAATTATAAATTAATTAAGTAAATATCGGCATAAAACTTTGTTCCAGAAGGGTGTGGTACTGGTAGCGTTGACCTTTGAGGCTAAGAGTGACCGCCTAACAGAAAAATGGGTACAACTTGTTACCGTACCAAGGGAAAAAAAAAATAGGTTTGTAATTTTCTCCACTGAATAAAAAAAAAATAAAAAGAAATAAAGCCAGAATGCACCATGTGTTTAATTAAAATAGATTATGTCTTATTCAATTTAAATTTTTAATTTTAAATTTTTATAGTTAAATTTTTTTAAAAAATATCACATTTATTTTTTTTTTTTATTACAGCCTCAAATTAAATTAAAAACTCAAATTCTCAAAATGAATAAGACAAAATAATATTTAGGAATGAGAAAGGTTACCAAAATAGGTGTCCACAAAGTGAGATGCTTGAGCCACCATCACCTGCCTAGTATAGTAGTATTAGGATTACCCTGCAAGGATATGGGAAAAGAACAACTCAAAAGAGAGCCTTTTTTTTTTTTTTTTTTTTTTTTTTATCTCAGTCTTTATTTTTAGAGGTCTTCTATGATACGCTAAATATATAAAAAAATCTCACTTATTTTTATTTTTACATATATAAAAGAACTAAAAATCTTTTTTTCTCTTTTGATATGTGTCACTGTAATAAAGTTTTTCTCTTTTTTTTTGACACATGACATTTTTTTTTTTTTCTTGTTTTTTAAAATATTTTCATGATTTATATTTTCTTTATTCATATTTCTTTTTTATTTTTTTTTTTTTTACTAAACTAAACCTTAAGAAATAATAAGTTAAAAATAAAAATTTTGAAGAAAATTTAAATCTTTGCACTAAAAAAAAATGTAACACGTTGAATGTACATTGAATACACGTGCGTTGCACATGCTTTCAACTAGTAATCAAGAATGAGAGAAAAAGACTGAAAAAGGCAAATTGAAGAAAATAGCTAAGGATCCGTTCAGTTCGGTAATTTAAATTTTTAATTCGAGTTTAGATGTGACTTTATATGAAAATTTTTTACTGTAGTAAAAAATTAGATGTGATTGTTTCTCAAAATTTTTTCTCTAACAAAACTCAAATCAATAAAATGACGAGACCTGAATTCTCTCACGGCCAGATTCTGTGACTTTTCTGGTGGTATATGTTAGAATTCAATGGACACTTACTTATCTCAGCTGTAATCTTCTTTGTATGTGGGTAGGATATGGTCCTTTTTTTTCTTCATGATTTTTATCTACACTTTCAGAATATGGAAGGAAGAATATCAAAAAGCTCAATAAGAAAATTTTTTGATAGGTTAGATATAAATAAATGCTATATCAGTAGGTCACAAGTTTTAAAGCTGAGATTTTCATCAAATTTCATGAAACTATTATATTTTATTAATCTTGGAGGTTATTTTTCACACTCCTACTTAAAAATTATCCTACTTTGTACCTGGCCTTTGGAGTTTATTATTTTCAAAAGTTTGTTAGAACAACGGGTAACTTCCTTCTTTAATTGCATTACGCACAACATTTTAAAGTGATATTTTGTGTGTGGGAGGATCTATGCTCTTTTCCATGGAGACGACATATATATGGTTTACGTTTACCGAAAGGAAAAACAAAAATAAAAAGAAGGAATGTCGCTATCTCACATCTCCAATTCTATAACATACTTTTTGACCTTTCAATGTTCAATCTTGTCAATACTCATAATATAATATAATATAATAATATAATAATATAAAATAATATCATATAATGTAAAAGTAATATTATATTAAATAATATCATAATTATATTAATAACTCTAATATTATTATTTTATCATATTTTATTATATAATATATATATATTATATTGATATAATTATATTTATTATATTATATTAATATAATAATTAATATAATTAAATATTTAATTTTATAATTTAATATTATTATTTATTATATATAATAATTAATATAATTATATAAATATTAAAAATATTTATTTTATAATATAATAATGATTATTGTTTATATAATATATATAATATAATATAGTTGTAATTTTTAATTATAATATAATTTTTTTTATAATTAGAATATGTTTATAATTTTTATTAACCATTAATAATATTATTATATTCTATATTATTATATAATTATATAATATGTTATTTAATAATAGTTTTATTGTATTATATTAAATATAATAATAAATATATATTATATTGTATTATATATATATATTATATTATAGTATAATATAATATAATATATAATTTTTAATAATTTTATTCTATATCATAATTATATAATACATTATATAATAATAGGTTTTTAATTATATTAAATATAATATATATTATATTGTAATTATATATATATATTATATTATAGTTAATATCATATAGCTATAATTTTAATTATTTACAATAACTCAACCTCTAATTTATAATTATTAATTTATTAATAACTAATTTTACTCAAGCACATTTTTTATAATTATAGTTTTTTTCAAGCCGCTTTTTGTAAGAGTTAAAACACTATTAAAAGTAATTTTTTAAAAATTTACAACAATATCAAACTAAGTCATAGTCCTGGATTGTTTCTAAAAATAAAAGGTAAATTTTATTTTTGAATAAAAAAGTAAAATCAGGAGAGAAAAATTACGTATTTTTCATTGTTCAAAAAATTTATGTATTTTTACAATAAATAAATAAATAAATAATAAAACAAAAAATGGAAACAAAAAAATATGGAGGCGAAGTGTACCTGCCAGTACAGTACACGATCTTCCTTAAAGCAGTTTATCCGCACCAAGCGACAGTCGTGTCCCAACACCCAAAAGAAAAGTTTCCACTTTCAGATTTTACAGAGAGAAAAAAAAAAAAAAAAGAAAAAAAGAAAAAAAAAAAAAAAGGAGGTAATAAACACAGAGAGAAAAGTCTGTTATCCTCTCTGGCCTTTTCCTCGGTAATTCAATAATCCATACTTGGTTTTCCGGAAAGGCCTTGAACTTCACTAGTTCAACAAAACGATATGGACAATAACAAAGCCGAGACTTTAGAGGCGGTGGTGAAGGAAGCCGTCGATTTGGTACGAAAAACACAAAAACAGAGCATCATTTCGTAGCTCTGTTTCTGTTTTGACTCTGTTTTTTTTTAACCTTTTTGGTTGATTTATTTGGTTTGTTTTGAAGTTCGTGATGAATTTGAAGCTTATTTTTTTTGGTTTCAGGAAAACGTGCCTCTTGAGGAGGTTTTTCAGACCTTGAGGTGTAGCAGAAATGGCCTCACGTCAGAGGCTGCGCAAGAAAGGCTGGTCATTTTTGGATACAACAAGCTCGAAGAAAAGAAGGTAATTTATGGAGGGAAGATTTTCGGGTTTGCTTTGTGTTTATATTGTTAGTTGTTCTTCTCCAACATCTTTGGAAACATGAAGAAGAAACTTCACTCTTCTGTAACTAATATAATTTTTTTTTTTCTTTTTTTTTTCTTCAGGAAAGTAAGATTTTGAAGTTCTTAGGGTTTATGTGGAACCCTCTATCATGGGTCATGGAAGCTGCTGCTATCATGGCTATTGCTCTCGCCAACGGAGGAGTGAGTTTTCTTTTTTTTTTTTTTTTTTCTTTTTCTTTTTTCCTGTCTCTTCACAAATTATGTACTGTTTTAGTTATAAGAAAATTTGATAAAGGAAAAAAAAAAAAAAAAAAAATCTCTTGCCTAGCTTTCTTGATTGCCCTGTTTCTCTTTTCTCTGTCTTAGATGTTGTTTAAAAGAAAAACGGCTATCATTTTTTTTTTTTCTTTTGAGATGTAGTTTATTTGATTTTGTTTACAAATTGGTGTCAGAAAGTTTTTCCACGGTTGAGAATTTGAATTTGAATTTTCAGGGAAAGCCTCCTGATTGGCAAGATTTTGTTGGGATTATAACTCTGCTTCTGATAAATTCAACAATTAGTTTTATAGAAGAGAACAACGCTGGTAATGCTGCTGCTTCCCTCATGGCACGCCTAGCACCCAAAGCCAAGGTACTCTAAATAATCACCTCACTTTGTAACCTTACTAAATACTATTTAATTTTTTTAACAATAATTACCCATAATCATATGATTGTATGTGTGTGTGTGTGTGTGTGTGTGTGTGTGTGTGTATTCAGGTCCTTCGAGATGGGAAGTGGATTGAAGAAGACTCGTCCATTCTTGTACCTGGTGATATAATCAGCATTAAGTTAGGGGACATTATTCCTGCAGATGCTCGTCTCCTTGAGGGTGATCCATTGAAAATTGACCAGGTGCTTTAATACTTATGCTGAGACGAATGATACGCATAATTTTCTCATAAGCATCATGAATTTCTTTTTCGTGATGAGTATCATTTTCCTTGTGTAATAATCTACATGTCTGCACAAGTAATCTTTTTTTTCCTTTGGCAGTCTGCCCTTACTGGTGAGTCCCTTCCAGTTACAAAGGGCCCCAGTGATAGTGTTTATTCAGGTTCAACATGCAAACAAGGAGAGATTGAAGCAGTGGTTATTGCCACTGGTGTTCATACCTTCTTTGGCAAGGCAGCTCACCTCGTGGACTCCACCAACCAACAAGGTCACTTTCAAAAGGTGAAAAGGTGAAAATACTGAATTTTGTATATTGGTAGAAACAATATTTTGCCAATTTCAATCCATAGTACTTTGTAATTTGTATTACCCTTTTTGTTTTGGCTGAACAGGTCTTGACTGCTATTGGGAATTTCTGCATTTGTTCCATTGCCGTGGGGATGATCATAGAGATTATTGTCATGTACCCAATTCAACACCGGCCATACCGCCCCGGGATTGACAATCTGTTGGTTCTTCTCATTGGAGGAATCCCCATTGCTATGCCCACAGTTTTGTCTGTGACAATGGCGATCGGTTCCCATCGCTTGTCTCAGCAGGTTGGTTATGATGGAAATTGCCATGTTTTAGCCAAATTGTTGGTCTCAGTTTAATGAGTTTTAGTAGATATGTGTATCTTAAAATATAACTCTTGCAGGGAGCTATCACTAAAAGAATGACGGCCATAGAAGAAATGGCTGGAATGGATGTTCTTTGCAGTGACAAAACTGGAACTCTAACATTGAACAAACTTTCAGTTGATAAAAATCTTATAGAGGTTGGTTAGAAATATTTGTCTCTTGTCTCTTTCATATCCGTTTGCAAGTCCGATCGCTATTCCAACTCCTTTCCTTGGTTATTTGCCCAGGTCTTTGCGAAAAGAGTAGATGTGGATACCGTCGTTCTGATGGCAGCTCGAGCCTCCCGTTTGGAGAATCAAGATGCAATAGATGCTGCCATTGTGGGAATGTTGGCTGATCCAAAGGAGGTATGTACTTGCAATGATGAATGACTTTCTTTGATATTGTTGATTGTTTCCGTTATGTATTTAATCTTCTGGTTACAAAATAGGCGCGAGCCGGTATCCAAGAGGTGCATTTCCTTCCATTCAACCCGACCGATAAGCGAACAGCTTTGACATACATTCACAGTGAAGGGAAAATGCACCGTGTAAGCAAAGGTGCACCCGAGCAGGTATGATATTAGCTTCAGTTTCGCTATCTTTTTTGTTCCAAATTCTAATGCTAATCATAATAATTAATTCTGTTGTTTTGTTGCTAGATTTTGAATCTTGCAAGCAATAAAGCCGAGATAGAACGTAGAGTTCATGCTGTAATTGACAAGTTTGCTGAGCGAGGATTACGATCCCTTGCAGTAGCTTACCAGGTAATAATACAGTTCTCATTTCAAGTAATGGGTTATATTGCAAAATATATTCACTGATAAAGAATTTGTGTTCTTGTTAACATGGACTTCTGCAGGAAGTTCCAGAAGGTAGGAAGGAGAGCCCAGGAGGGCCTTGGCTATTTGTTGGCGTTATGCCTCTATTTGATCCACCTAGACATGATAGCGCAGAGACAATTCGAAGGGCGTTAAATCTCGGAGTAAGTGTTAAAATGATCACAGGTATGTTCCCCATATTTTTGTTGTTTGACACTTGGTCAACTAAAGAAAGTGATATTGAGAGGGTGATGGCATTTGCCATAAGTGTAATCTGTTGTCTGCTTGACCATTTTCGATGTCCATTAGGTGATCAACTAGCAATAGCGAAGGAGACAGGACGCCGTCTGGGAATGGGAACCAACATGTATCCTTCCTCCGCTTTATTAGGACAACACAAGGATGAGTCCATCGTTACTTTGCCAGTTGATGAGCTGATCGAAAAGGCTGATGGATTTGCAGGAGTTTTTCCTGGTACTATAATAGAATAAAAGCCTATTATTTAGCCTATTAGCTTAACTTGCAGTGGTATATGACATTTTTGAGGATGTACTGATATATGCATATACTTGTACCCTTATCGAGGGATATTTCGTGCACATGCTTTTTAAGTTTTTTCGGGGTTGATTTGACTGGCCTTGTTGTGTTGCAGAGCACAAATACGAAATTGTGAAACGACTGCAAGCCAGAAAGCATATATGTGGAATGACTGGTGATGGGGTGAATGATGCTCCTGCTCTTAAAAAGGCTGATATCGGAATAGCTGTTGCTGATGCAACTGATGCAGCTCGTAGTGCTTCTGATATTGTCTTGACAGAACCTGGCTTGAGTGTTATCATAAGTGCCGTACTAACAAGCCGTGCAATATTCCAGCGAATGAAAAATTACACAGTTGAGTAAATTCTTATAAAACAATCTCTTAAAATGTTTATTATTTAGTACTTTACCACTCATGTTAATGTTTTATTCCTTGTTGCAGATTTACGCTGTTTCTATTACAATTCGTATTGTGGTAAGTTATCTGGTTTGGTTTTGTGATGGGAAATTATCCTTTGTACAGTATCTCCAATGATTATACAATTTATTCTGTATTAACTATTTAACTTCTCCTTAGAGCTTGTGTACCTTATCTGACCTTGAATTATTATCGTTCGATTTATTGTGCAACAGCTTGGATTCATGTTACTGGCCCTCATATGGCAGTTCGATTTCCCGCCCTTCGTTGTTTTGATTATTGCTATCCTTAATGATGGTTCGTACCTTCTTCAATTACTCATCAGTCATACCTTTTGGTAGTAGTTAACGATTGATTAATCTAAATAACACAATCTCTGTCATACCAGGTACAATTATGACTATATCGAAGGATAGGGTGAAACCGTCTCCTCAGCCAGACAGTTGGAAGCTGGCAGAGATCTTTACGACCGGAATCATTCTTGGTGGATACTTGGCCATGATGACTGTCATTTTCTTCTGGGCGGCCTATAAGACAGACTTCTTTCCTGTAAGTAATCTTTCCAACATTAGTTACAGCTTCATGTTGTTAAGGTGTATCTTAGTTCAGCTGTCGATATGCTCAAACTGATGCACCTTTTTTTGGCTGACTATATCGAATTTTTAGAGTACATTTGGGGTTTCAAGTCTTCAAAAGAAAGATGATGAGAACTTAAGGAAACTAGCCTCCGCAGTATACCTGCAAGTGAGCACCATCAGTCAGGCTCTCATATTTGTGACGCGATCCCGGAGTTGGTCTTTTGTCGAGCGTCCAGGTCTCTTACTCCTTGGTGCTTTTGTTATTGCTCAGCTGGTGAGTGTAACTTCTGATTTTCGATCTCCTAATATTCGGCATCATTTTCTACTTAGATATCTTATGGACTTACTCAAACTCTTTGTTGGTGAGCAGATTGCCACGTTAATTGCTGTCTATGCAAATTGGAGCTTCGCTGCAATTGCGGGGATTGGCTGGGGTTGGGCCGGTGTGGTTTGGCTATACAACTTCATTTTCTACTTCCCACTTGACTTCATCAAATTCTTCATTAGATATGCGCTGAGCGGAAGGGCTTGGGACCTCGTAATTGAGCAAAGGGTATGAATGAAACTGGCTCAACAACACTAATCTATTTGGTGAAGCTGCTGACCTTTTTTTTTTTTTTTGGTGGCTAGATTGCCTTTACGAGGAAGAAGGATTTTGGTAGGGAAGAACGTGAGCTCAAATGGGCACATGCACAAAGGACTCTCCACGGCCTGCACCCACCTGAAAGCAAGATGTTTACTGAGCGCACTACTTACCCAGAACTCAATCAGATGGCAGAAGAGGCTAAGAGACGAGCTGAGATTGCAAGGTAAGTTCCATGCTTTATGTTTATCATTAGCAAAATGTTATACGCATTATAATTGAATCTAATACCTTGATGCTTATCTGTATTGAACTGAATTTAATATCTGATGGGGTTATAATTTGTGCAGACTAAGAGAGCTGACTACACTCAAAGGGCATATGGAATCAGTGGTGAGATTGAAGGGCCTTGATATAGACACTATTCAGCAAGCATACACCGTTTGATGAGACCCTTTTTATTTAGTCTCGTTTCTCCATAGCAATGTCCTCTTTTGTTTCTGTTACTGAGCCTGTTCCATTCTATAGAAACATATGAAAACGTATCAAACCTCCGAGCAAAAAGAGCGGGAAAAAAATGTAATGCGTTAAACCATCCTATAAACTCCTTTGCAATTAGGCGGCTCTATATATTTTACATATGCGGGCCCAATCTGTGTGCCTATTTGTTAGTTTTAATTTTGTAACTTGAGCTACTTCACTCTTTTTTCATGTTCCAACACAACTGCTTTGTTATATAATACAGCAGTTGTATTTAAGAAGGAAATACGGATAGCAGCTTGATAAACGACAATAGAGAAAACGAAACGACGGAAAAAACTATGACGACGGTTGTAACTAAAACGACATTACCCTGTAAAACTGCAGTCTACAAGAGACCTAAAAGCTTCGAAACGACAATATCAAGAAAACAATCAAACTCAACATAAACGACAACAGATTGGTGCCAGGTCAAATTCAAGCGACGATATCTTAATCTTAATAAACAAGTAAAAAGAATTATAATAAGACGACAATATCCTAACAAAACGACGATAACTAGGTAAAACGACGTCATATTCAGAAACGTCAGCTTCCAAGAAAAAACGACAACAACCTAAATGGGGTTGACCGATCAAGCTGAAAATGAAGTGCGGTGTAAGCAAAAAGAACGACACAACTACTCTGAATCTTCGCCTAGAAATTAGCTAATCATCAACATCAACATCAGTCATAAATTATCACCAGAATTGAGAATTCAATCCAACACAATAATTATCACCATCATAATGATCTAAATCGACACGAAACTGGAATCCAATCCAACCCGAGGTAAGGAAGGAAGGAAGGAAGCATTTTTAAATTAAACTATATATAAAGTGAGAATCGAACGGAAGCAGCGTTAAGAGCCGCCATTGATTCATTCAAGAGCGATGTTTCTGGACCTTCCTCTCGAGCTCGTCCTTCTTGGCTCCCACAACCCTGTCCACTTCCTCCCCTTTCTTCGTCAACACGAACGTCGGCATCGCCTGAACCCCGAATTCCTTCGCAACATCCTTTTACAAAAATAAACACAAAAATCAGTACAGAAAAAGGGGGAAAAAAAGGAAGCAAATTGAGAATCCGAGGGAAGGGAACTTACGGACAACTCGTCGACATCGATCTTGACGAAGTCAACGTCGGAGAACCTGGCGGCCATGTCGTTATAGATCGGCTCCATGAATTTGCAGGGACCGCACCACGTCGCCGAGAAATCGATCACCGTCTTCTCTCATGCATTTCAACACAAAGTCAAAACAATAATATATGTGTATATACATAGATCTGAATTGTAAAAGAAATTATCAGGGAAAAATAGAAGATAATCGAAGAAAGAGTTACGGACGAGCTTAGAGGATTCCTTGGAGGAATTGAAGTGGAGCTGCCATCTGGCGGTGGAATGAAAGGCGATGACCGACGAGGAAGCGGCGGCGGCGTCGTCTGAGGATACTCCTCCTCCGAGAAGGCTTGAGAAAAACCCTCCCATACTTCTTCTTCACTTCCTTCACCAAACGAACAAGATTCTTTTTGCTTTTGCTTCGAAGGTCTCGCCTTTCGCCTTATCAAAAATGGAAAGTGATTTGAGTCCCCACTGCCTCGTCCCTTGCGTTGCGTTGGTTCCAAGTTGATAATATAATTCAAGTTAATTAATGCACCATTGATTTTGTCGTGGTGGTTTTGGATTTTAGGTTGTGGAGTTAGTCAGTTAGATACCCACCCACCCACCAGTCTTTAAAACGCCGGCGTTTTGCTCAAATGACTGATGACAACACACAGGTCCCCATCCATGCCATCTGTTTGTTATTGTGTTTTATATTATTTATGAAAAAAAAGAGAATTTATCTATGAATCTAAATTTTTATCTTTTATTTTTTATAAATATTTTTTTATTAATGTAATTATTTAATTAAAAATATTATAAGTCTAAAAATAAAAAATAAAAATTTTAATTTATGTATTTTTAAAAAATATTTGTTAAAAATTTTAAATTTATTACGAGAAAATTATTTGCACTCAACTTTGAATATATTTTTCAAAAATTTTTATCATTTATTTTTAATTAATACCCTTTTGACTATATAATTATTTGATTAAAGAGTATTAATCAAATGCAAAGGTTAAAAATTTAAAACTCATGTGTTTTTAAGAGTATTTATCTCTTTTTTTCTTATAATAAAGCCTAGATTAGAAATTAATTAGCAATAAAAATAAAAATAAATTTGATAACTTAGAGGATAATTTTAACGCAGCCTTGTAGAACATAGAAAATAAGTGAAAGCATTCTTGAAAACATTAGAGATTAGAGTGTAAAATTCGAAAAAAGAAAAAAAAAAAAAAAAAAGTGTAGCTTTTTATAAAATATGGTGTTTGTCAAGTATTTGAGATCATAAAAAATTTGCGCAACACCATATACCCACACTTCTTGTTTGGAAAGCTAATTAAAAGCAGCAAGAAGGATTCGCTTGTGTAAAAACTGTGCAATGCAACTCGGATGCTTAAGATAAAAGTCTGAAAAGAGCAAAAAGATTTAACACATGAATAAAATTTGAGGGAAACTATGCCAGATTGTTAGTGAACTAAACAAACTTGTTTATTGATAATCTACAACACAAAGCCGCGTTATCCAAGAATTCACTGAAATGGAACTGGAACACCTTGTTTCTTGTTCACAATAGCCATGGCCAAATATCGGGTACCCATTCCAATAGGCACCTGTTCCTCTGGTCCCTCCCAAAACGGTGCTTCACCTTCACCCACCAGACGCCAATATCCAGTCCTTAGAGACTCAGCTTGTTCATCCGTACAGTTCTGCAGTAAAGCTTCCACTCGGAAATTAATCCCAAGAGAACCAAGGAATTGAGACTGAGTAATTGGCCCATGAACAGATACATGCCCTGCAATGGTGAGAAAACTCATGATTGATCTCCATTTTTTTTAGTTTTTTTTTAGTTTGATTGTTCCATTCAAATATGGAATGGTGAGAAACACACCTGAAGCTTCCTCAGCAGACTGCCGGATGGAAGCAAAATCAACATATGCACTAAGGTCAGCGGATCCTGGATCATCGAGAATGCTGACAAATTTATGTTTCCGAATTGCCTGCAACAAATGTGTTATGATTATTGCATATGTTTACAAGAACAAGAAGTGCAAGTATCAAGTGAAGCGAGATGAACAGGATCCAAAATTTGGTATTCATACTACTATGAAGCGTAAATCAAATATAAGTTGCATAGAATATGGTGATATTCAGAAAACTCTAAACGAGTTCAGCCAACCAACAGCACACGTGGTGCATCTAACAGATGAGAGTTTCAAATACTTATCACATCACTCTATTCTTGGGATGGAAATTTGTTCATATTAACTTGCATTGTGTATGTAATGCTTCATAGGTTTGGCAAGTTTCTCCTCAGAAGAATGAAGGTGGACACACAGGTGGAGTGGAAAGAAAGTAGAGAAGACACACACAAAGGTAATGTAATCAATGCTATGCTAATCTATTGCAAAGGAAATGTCCAAACCTGCAGACTATCTGAGACTGTTCCATTCAGGCCATAATCAATTATAAGAGCCCCACCTCCATCAGAACTGATTCTATCAGCAATAGTTTGAGTCAACTCCATTGCTTTGGGGCAAACCTCAATCTGCTCAAGCTTACTCACTTCTTCAGGTGTAGCCCATTTGCAGCGTTTTGCCAGGTAGAAAGTTGCAGGTGTAGGCTGTGGAGACAGAACAAAACGAAACCTAGCGGATTTGTAAGTATCAAACAACTCTGTTATTTTAAAATCTGCATATGCAAATAGACTAACAGAATTATAAACTAATTACTAAGTCCTCACTTCGAATCTTCTGCAACATCGACCATTTTCTCACACCAGCCACGAGAAGCCCTCTGTACAAGAATTAGGAACCAAAGTGACAAGAATAAGACAACAGGAAAACAGAAAGAAATAAAATAAAAAATTATATGAAGTGAACACGGTCACATAAGAAATACATGGACAGTGAATATCGAAAGAAAGGCAAGATACCAATGTTAAAGCTTGAAAGAATAAGCAGTTTGACAGAAGCCCTTCAAGAATTTCATCATTCAAGACATTATTTAAAGGGATTGTAAAAATTACTCAGTAATAGAATGGAAGACAAACCTGAAATTGATGGACCGGTAAAGCATCAAAGAATTCATGGGCAATGATGATTGTAGGCACTGGTACAAGGGTTCAAGGAAAAAAGAAATAGATGAATCAAAAAAAAAAAAAAAAAAAAGTAGTCGAGAAGGGAAGAAAACAAACTTTTTAACTCAAATTCTCAAGTAGATAATTACATGATACGCAAGAGCATAAAGTTTTGTCTTAATAAACTACCAAACTTGATCTTCGTGGGAAGCATTTCTCATACAAAGCTTTGGTCATTGTAAAATGACCAGCTTTTGCAACTAAAATCATCAAATTGGACTAAAGTGAGATCTTCGCAGCAAACAACTTACCATATGAGTCATGACCCGATAACTATTCCCCAAGTTCTAAAGAAACTAATGATGAAATTTAATATGCACGTGACATTCAATTGGATACTAATACAGGTCTTCGTATTCAGTATTCACTTCATGCTATCTGTTCTACCGTGATCATTGCATATATAAGTACCAAATTGTTGCATAGTTATAAAGAACAATAAAACAAATGGTAGGTTATTCAGTTCAATAAAAAAGGACACACCATGTATTCATTACATTAATCTTACTGAATTCAACAGCAATAAGAAAACTTCTTACATCCCGACGGAACTTGCTCCAATGCAGCATGCCATGATACAGGGGTTCCAGCCAATGTGCTGACAGTCCTTTTATCAACCTTGTCATCCACGCATTTCAAATTCTGGTGTTGAAGCTTCTGCAGTGCTGGACTACACTCTACCAAGTGTACATGCAAGGACTCAGTGAAATTCTTACACTTTGAGGCACCCTACATCAAAAAGATATACCCTCAAGCCTCCATCATCCAACCCAAAACATGAAATTAAAATGAGAATAATATGTTTCATACGCGAAGAAGATCGGCCATGAGAGTTCCTCGCCCCGGACCTAGCTCAACTAGGTTAACTCTCTTTGGTTGTCCCATTTGCTCCCACAGGCACATTGCCCAAACACCAACCATCTAGAGTATTAATAAAAAAATGTATGAAACCCATTAATCCTTTCATTATTATAGCAAAAATTCAATCCAAACATCTGGCTAACAACTGAGAGTTGAACGAACAGCCAAATTACCTCTCCAAACATCTGGCTAACTTCAGGAGAGGTGATAAAATCACCTTCTGTTCCAAAAACATCTCGATTGATGTAGAATCCAGCTTTAGGATTTGTCAAGACTTCCTCCATATACTCGGCAACTGAGATTGGCCCACCACGAAACTGAACAACCAACAATAAACAAACAAATTGAGTAAATTACAGGTATTAATCAAATACAGTTCAGGTTAACTAATATGATTTGAATAGCTAATAGCCTAATCCCGAGAGATTAGTGGTAAAAGAAACAGGAGATTCCGCGTAAAAAACAAAGGATAAAAGCCACCTTGATGATTCCTTTGAGGTGCTTGACGAGCTCAGAGTCGGAAGTAGGTCCATGAGAATGCTCTGCAATTCGAAAAACAAAACAACATTTACTTTCGTGAGAATCAAGAAGAAGAAGAAGAAGAAGAAGAAGAAGAAGAAAAATTTGCACCAGGTGGATTGTAAAGGCCGGAGCGGTCGACGGATATTGTGGCGGTGGGTTGAGGAATGGTTTGGTTCGGATCATCCCATTGTTCGACGGAAGAATTGCGTGGGATTTCAGAAGAGGAGGAAAGAGGGCATTTGCGAAGCAAAGAAGAGGAGAAGGAGAAGCGAGGAGCGAACAAGGCGTTGGAAATGGAAGCTCGTCGCAGCACTCGTCTCAGCAGCATTTTGGAATGTCGAGTTGAGAGTTCGGCAATGAAAGTGGGAGACCCGTTTATTAGCTTTTATAGATGATGGAACTTTGGAGAAGTCAAGTTTTATATAATTTAAATAAATGGCATGATTATATAGCTGACGTGGGGATGTAGCTCAGATGGTAGAGCGCTCGCTTCAGGATGCAAGAGGGTCGGCGATCGATACCCCGCATCTCCAATTTATATTTTTCGGTGTTAAAAGTTCTAATTTCCGCTTTATATGGAGATACGGATCCTTCTATAAATTTTTTTTTTTTTTTGGTTAGAAATTTAATGGATTTTTAATTTTGCATGTAACTTTTTTTTTTTTTAAAGTTCTTTTTTTCTAAAATAACAATATTACATTTTTATATAATTTGAAAAGTATAGCAAACTCTAGAGTCTAGACATGTTCAAGATTAAGTATATTGTTTTTATAACATACTCCAAATAATAAAAACAAATGATTTAGAAAAGAACTCTAATATCTTAAAATTAATAAAAGCTTTAACTTGTTTAAATTTTACTAATACGATTTTCAAACGAAATGAATTATTTTTAGAAATATAGTTTTAAAATAGGAAAAAAAAAGAAGAGACGTAAGATGTTTACTGATTACTCTTATTTCATTCTTTTGTTAATGTTTTTTCACATTGTTCAATTTAGTTTAGAAATTCCTATATTTTATTTGTTCACATTGTCCAATTTAATTTTTATAAATTACTATAATATTTATTTTATATTTTATGAAAAAATAATAATGAGAAATACTTTGTTTTAGCATTATGAAGACACTGAAATAATTTTTTTAAAAAAATAAATTTCCTCCAACTTCATGATTTGATTAATATGGATTCCGTTTTCCTGAAAATAATTAACTAAAATTTTTAAAAATAAAATAATTAACTAAAACTGTTATATGAGAGCTTTTGGAATCCGTTCCAAAATAATTTTGTTTTGTGTATGAAAATAAAAGGAAAATTGCATTGTATAGGCCAACATTTAAAACTTGTAAAAGTAAGGGGTTGTTCTTTTACAACTAAACTCATAACAAATTTGAATTCAAGTTATAACTTTATTTAAGTTCATGATTTTTTTGTAAAATTTGAGTTTGAACTCGAGTTTGTGGCTAAACTCAAGTTCAAGTTTTCCCTTCAACTTGAGTTCCTAAACTTGAACTCAAGTTAATGAACAATATTTTTTCTATTCTTCAAAATGTCATAATTTTTTCATAAAGACGAATAAAACCTCACCCATATACCCTATTAAAATTTTTCATCACCATTGAGTTTTTATTAGAATACTATCTACATAAAAATTTAAGTTTTGACCCACCCAAACACAAACTCAAATAGATTTTTAATTCAAATCATAACTTAAACGTGCACATCCAAACACAAACTCAAGCTACAATTTCAACTTAAATTATAACTCAAATTCAACTCAAAATCATCACTTAAATAACTTATTTACTGAGTGTCAAAAATAAATAGGCCATTTGCAATTTTAAACCTTTTATCTTCCAATTTTACCCTTTTTATAGGATTTGTTGTTTTTTTTTTTTTCTTTTCTTTTTAGAGCACTATCTCTCTACTGAATTCTCTCTCTTTTCTTCTCTCGTCACCAAATGGCTCCCTCTCTCTCTCATTTGATCTCCAAAAAAAGAAATCAACAAACACATATTTACATATTTTTTTTTTCAAAAATTCCACACGGATAATCAATATATTAATAACAAACAAACAAACTCAAAATCTTGAATTACACTAAATTATATAGGGAGAAGAGAGAAATACCACAAGGGGAGAAGAGAGAGAGAAGTTTTGGTTTTTTTTCTAGTTTTATTTTTATTTTTTATACAGAAGCAAGTCTGGCATTTTAATAAGGTTTAAATCATGAATTACACTAAATTAACCTATTTTCTAACTAATTGTAATCTTAGGCCTATTAATTTTTATTATTCCCTTAGGTTGGCATATTCCTCCTTCTCCCAAAATAAAAATGAAAACATTTTCAATCTAGGTATGAATCATTTTTAAAAATGCGTTTAGTAATTTTATTTAAATATTGTTTTCAATATAAGAAAAAACTAAAATTCCATTTGATTTTACATTTTTGAAAACATGTAGTAGTACTTTAAAGTAAATATCAATTAATTAATTAATAAACTCCTCAATCAATACACTAATAATTAATATAATATATACATATATGCTATATGTAAATATTTTATAGTTACTACTTATCAGTTGTCTTGACATACGTAAATAATAAACAATTAGGATACTAATTACCATACACACATAATATTAGTTAATTTTATATAAAACATAGTAATTAGCATTAACAATAAAATACTTCTCCTAAGCATGTCAACTACAAAACAGTTTTTTTTAAGTACATTACAAATAATTAGTAAATAATTACAAATAAGATTACTTAGTGAATGATTAAAAAAAAAAAAAAAAAAATCAAATACGATTGGCTTTTGATTTCAAAAAGAAAATAAATGCAAAAATTCAATTACAATCATCTTTCAAATATACTGAGATATACAAAGTTGTATGGGTGAGTAGAGCTCATCTTTCATCTTCATTACATCTCTCACTTGCACCTTACGTCACATATTGCAACATGAGAATAAGATCGGAAAAAATGAAAATGAGAAAAGAAAACGATAAGAAATTGTTTTCAAAATTTCTGAAATTTAAAAAAAAAAAACATTTTTATTTTTATTTTTCATACTATGCGGTACTAAACACAATCTTGAGAACATTTTTATTTATTTTTTATTCAAAAAATGTGAAAAATATTTTTAAAATGAGTTTCAAAAAGGCACCTAAAGTCACCGTGCGTACCGCCTACTCAACGGCAAGTCCAAATAGGCAAAATTCAGTAGAAGAATCAACAAAATGTAAAAGGCTAAAATGAGTCATATATTAATATAGAAATCCACTTGGGACAAATTAATATAGAAATTGCACGATGCAAAACATAATATTATGAATTTTTTACCTTGACGATGATCATTCTTGAAAGTGGAAGACGGGAAAGTGGTTGGATTTTTTTTTTTTTTTTTTCCCCCACTTTTTCCCCAGAGTAAAGTTGGAAATTCTTTTTTATTGCCTTGATGAAGGTACGAGGAAAGTACTTTTTGACAAGAAGATTATAACGTTTAAGCTATACGTTCTTCCTTTTTTTTTTTTTTTTTTTTTTTTAGAAACTGTAATCAATAGTAAACTTTTAAAACTAAATTAAGTAAACAGTAAATTTTAAAATTATTTAAAATATTTATATGGCCTAAATGATTTATTTATGACTAATAAAAATAATTTATGTGATAAAAAAATCTTTATCTACTTAAAAAAATCCTTTTTACTAATCGTAAAAAGAAAATTTACGTGAAAACAATGTTTTTACTAATTGTAAACAAATTATTTATGAGGTAAATTATTCATTTATTATATAAATTGTTGTTTATTTTAAATAGTTTTTAAAATATGCTATTTGCTAAATTTTCTTTTCTTTTTTATAGATTACCTAAAAAAAAAATTCTCATGAGTTGGCGTTGTTGTTGGTTGTTGTTGGACTTCCCCTAATTCTAAGGTAGTCGATGAAGTAGGGTTGGAGAGTGTATGGCTTATTTAAGTAATAATAAGCTTGTTTTAGTTCTCGACAAGATTTTAACTTCTAAAGAAAATAATTAAACCTAGAAAAGAAAAGAAAAGAAAAGAATAGAATGGGCTCATAAGTCATAAAGCATATATATATGCAGGTCATTTCCATTTCAGGTTCGACATTTAAATGGATAGTTGAGGAAGAATGGAATCATATATACCCATATATACTCCACTGTTACAAGACTGAACAAAATATAATTTGTTTATGCTGTGAAAGAACATAATTTTACTTTTATATCCACGTGGGCTCGTTTAGTTCGCTGATTCAAGTTTTTAATTTAAATTGAGATGTGACTTTATGTGAGAACTTTTTACTGTAGTAAAAAAATTAAATGTGAAAAAAATATTTTTACTAATTCGAATAAAAAAACCTTATAGAAATCTATGGAAGCTAAACTAAAATTATAGTCCTTGTATTGGAAGCTGAACTAAATTTAGGCACTAAACTAAAATAAAAAAAAAATTGTCAAAATTAATCCATGTGTGTATATAAATGGATGGAAAACAATATTACACGTGAGAAGTGCGTCAAATTTTCCTAGAAACAAATATATCAAAGTTAATCACTCTATTGAATGAATCAATGAATGGATGAAAAATAATGATAAAAGTATCTTAATTACAAAGGAGAATGTGGTGGTGGCTTGAGGAGGCGTTTGGTTTTGGGCCGTTCAATCTTTTGACAAAATTCAGTGGTTTGATAAAATTAGGAGTGGGAGGAGGCGGAGGAGGTGGAGCAAAAGAGGCACTGGAAATGGAAGCTTATTGCAGGCCTAAGTATTCTGGAATGTGAAGTATTGCGGAACAGTGGAAGACTCAATTCCACTTTCAAAGCCTCGTTAAGTTCTCCTATTTGAATTTTTAAGTCGATATGAGATGTAGTTTTTTTGTGAGAATTTTTTACTGTAAGAGAAAAAATTAAATATAATTTTTTATGAGAATTTTTTACCGTTGTAAATTAGAATTAAAAACAATTAAAGATGTTTGGTAGAGAGATTCGTTCCCTGATTCGAATCATAATTCGTAGTTCGCTACAATATTTTCTCTCACAAAAAATACACGTAAATCGAAAATATTTTAAATCACATGATTTAAATTTTTCAACTAAACATTACTCGCCACTGAAACATCATGTGCAAGATTATGAATTTTTTCCTGGAAGGAGAAGATAAGAAAGTAGCAGAAATTTTTTTTTTTTTTGACTGAGTAAAGTTGGAAATTATTTTGATTGCCTTGAATTTCGTTTAAAGTGCTGGTTACTCAGCTTAAACAAAAAGATAACGTTTAAGCTACCTTTTTATTTTATTTTATTTTCTTTTTCCTTATATGTATATTTGTACAAATAAAAAAAAAGAAGGTAGATTCTCAGTGCGCGTTATTGCCGCACTAGCCGTAATATGCATAATTATAAGGTAGTCGGTGAAGGAGGGTTGGAGAGTGTAATCTGGCTGGTTACAGTGCACCATATATATAGCTCCTCTTCAAAAAGCAGCTTTGTTCATTTTAAGTAATAACTTCTTTCTTTTTTTTTATTTTTTTTTATTTTTTATTTTTTTTATCACATTCGCAGAACTGCTAATAGTACCGCACCAGATAACTTATGTGGATCATGAGGATCTTCTTTAATCGAGGCTTAATAATAATAATAATAAATTTAATGTCTTTTTATTTATAGAATATTAATACTGATTTCATTCAAATATATAGTTCATTAAGGTATGGTATTGTACCCTCATAAAATACTACTATTCTTCTAAGAACTAGACATTCTCCAAAGCAGAAGCAGTACACTTATCATGATCATTGTATTTCTGATCAGGACAAGAAGAGCAAGAATTAGTGCTGATTTTCTCACCGGTACTATAATTCGAAACATTCGGGCCGTTTTTCTTGTCGTCGTAGATGAAATACACGAAGAAGATGCAAGCACTGCCGGCAATCACTACGCCGAACGTTAAGACAGTCATAGTAAGGCTAGCAAACGTGCAAAACTGATACGCAAAGACGAACAAGATGGCGCTCGACAAGCCCCATGTGGTGATCTTCAGCAACAATTTCTTCGTTGATTCCTCGTTCTTAGGCAACCGGTTTAAGGCACTGAAACATATCTGCAACACGAAGTATCCTACGAAGACGAATGCGATGGAAGCGACCATGGCGATGTCGTTGTTAGCGTATGCGCGGTAGCTTGTGCTGATGCTGCTGATCGTGAGGTTGACATGAGCAAAGATTGGAGCAAATGTTATAATTTCCTTGCTGAAGTCGGGTTTTTTGACGTTGCAGCCAGTGATACTATTATTCGGGAATGACGTCGTTTTGTTCTGGAAACTCTTTGGCGACAAAAGCGCGAGAGTTGGATTTTTGAATTGATGTCGCTCAGAGTAGAGTGGCAGTGATGACGGATATGGTGAGAATTGGGTGATTTGAGTTTTATATAGAAGATCGTCAATGAACGAAGATGTCTAGAAGGTGTGTTTTATGTATTTCTATGATTCTAGATGGAAGATGCCTAGAAGTTGCTACATTAAAAATTTCTGCTTTTAGTTTTTGCTAGTGAAACGTCATGTCCAAGAAAATGTTACGAAATTTTCAGGAAGAAAAGAGTCGGAAATTCTTTTCATTGGGCCACGAAGTTACGAGGAAGTGCTCGTTACTCGGTGTTGACAAGAATATAATTCTGACTTAATACTTTTTCTTTCAAAAACATTATTTATGAAAAAAGAAGCATACCAATAATGCTATGTTTGGTAGGAAAGAAAGAAAAAATGATAGAAAAAAATATGAAAGTGATGAAAAATAGTAATAATGGAAAAAAAATTGATTTTCTTTTATATTGTTTGGTACAAGAAGATATGGAAAGAAAATAAATTTACCTTCACTTGTTTGGTATTAAAAGTTAAATTAGGAGGAAAGAAAAAATTTTACTCTGTAAATTACTTTTATACTCTTAAATTTTTTACTTGAATGTTGATGGAGAAAATAATAGTTTAGTAACTTTGCCCACTTTAATTAGTTGTCCTCATTTTTCATTTCATTTTCCGCCCATTTGTGGAAAGAAAAAAAATGGTGGGACTTATATGTACTATTTTCCACTCTATTTTCTATTCTTCTCTTTTTTCTTTTCTACTAAACAACTTACATTTCTATTTTCTCTCCTAAAATCTCTCCACCTTCTTCCTTCCTTCTACTTTTCTTTCCTACCAAACATACAGAGACAGTTTTTAAGGGAAAAAAATTCCAGGAACCAGGGAATTCAAATTTGAGACCTTAAAATTGAAGACATGAGAGTGGATTTACAGTTAGATTATGTGTACAAATTATAGGACTAAGATTTTAAATTGTTAACCTTCAATAAGAATATAACCGTTTCACATATATTAAAACAAAAGTATTATCATATAACATAACTTAAAAAAATATAATAGTTAGAAATTGTGTTATACTAGTATTATTTTTTTTTTTCAACATATAAAAGAATTGATAGTCAACTCCGTAGCAAATTGCAAAACCAACCTCTTACAAAGAAAAAAAAAATTCTTTGGTAGGGTTTGGAAAAAAAAAAAAAAAAAAAAAGGTTTAGCAGTGAGCATAATTCTAAATCATTAAATTTTTATAAAGTTTAATTAAATCATAATACTTTTCTTAAACTGCTACCGATAGGAATAGAGGTTTGTTGTCGATTGGCTTGACTCCAGGACTCATCAAGAACTCCTTTAAAGCGATCTCGCACTTTTCATCCGCTAGAATGTCTTCTTGCCCTTAAGGAGAGTGATGAAGCAAGGGGAGCTGCTCGTCCAATTAGATTTTGATTTACGTACGCCTTTGCACCTTAGAGAAGGCATACCAAGAATGCCCAAATCTAGTCAGGGCTGGCCTCGATTCCTGCTTGGTGACTAAGGTTGCGTTGTTATGAAGGGTTCAAATCAGAGTAGTTTTAATTTTAAAATTAAAATCATAATTTATGGTTTTAATTTGGGGTCTAAATCATAATTATAGAACTGGAATTAGTACCAGATGTTTCAACCATTCAAACTTAAGAGAGATGCGGTTTTATTTTTTAGGATGGTTCTAATTTAAAACATCACATCAGGATTTAAACTTCAAACCAGAATCATCCAAATCAAACACTGATTTTCAATTATTATTTTTTATTTTTTACAAATAAATAAAGATTTAAACCAGAATCATAATTGCGGTTCTAAAATCCTCGTACCAAATGCAACTTAAGTAGCCAAAGATACATTCACGAAAGTGACGCTAAAGAAGCACGTGATCAGGTCGACTTATACCAGTACTTCCCACGACCGTTGGGAGCATTCTTCGCGAGTTTTACGAGTTTGCTCTGTCTTTTTATAAAAAAAAAAAAAATTTGCGAATTGTTTGACTTGAGTGTCGGAGCTTTCTAACTACTTAATGCAGGTTTTCTTCAAGGAAGACACTTAAAAGAAATAAAAACTTAATTTAGTGGATATAATTTCGTTATGTTTGTAGTTATTTAATAATTTTTGTTCGGTTTGATCACTATAAATTGTCATTTAAAAGTATTAGTAATTTTATACATACAATTCTAGATAATTTTCTCACAAATACTATAGTAAATGTTTTTTAAATCAAGATCTAGCATTTAGATGGTTTTGTAATTCCCCTTTCCTAATTTTCTCCTCCTTTTTTCTATCTTCATTTACACCGTCACTTTTGTTACTGTAATTTTAGCAAATAGTATGTTATTATATTTTTAAGACTTCAATAAGACGATTGAAGTAAAAATAAACACAATATTTTCACCAATATTTACTAATAAATACTCTATTTATATCGGTAAAAAAATAATCACTAGTAAATAATGGGTTGTTCATAAACTTCTTAAAATTTGTAGGCCCAACCCACCTCACTCTAACCCAATCTGAAAAATGTAATTTTTAGTATTAAATTTTTTTTTTTAGCTCATTTAATGTCTAGTCCGAAGTTTTGGGGCGGGGTGTGGATTAGACCTATAATAACCCGCACACCCTAACCGAACCCGTGCTCTAACTTATCTCTTATAATATCTAACCTTAGGCATGCAACTCATTTATACTCTTTAGTTTCTTCATGTTTGAATTAAGCCTTTATGTTTGCTTTATGTTAAAACTAATTTATGAGTGTAGACTAATTTATGTTTGACGTTGGATGAACCACTTTGGTTCATATTTGATGTTGGATTGAACTTTGAATTTCTATTTGTTTGAATGTTTGAGTTATTATTTCTATTTGATGATGAACTTTGAATGTTGGATTGAACTTTGAGTCTTTGATTCTTTAAATGTTGAAACTAACCACCCAACCCACCCCGCATTACCCCAAACCCAACCCAAACATCATTGGGTTGTGAAATTTTTCTAACATTGTTGGGGCCAAATATGACAACCTATACCCTTTGAAGTGGGAGAAGAAAAAGCCCTAACTTACACCAACCCAATTCATGAACAACCCTAGTAAATATGATATTTACTTCAATCATTCAAAAATATGCTTGCTTAATTAAAAATTTTTATTTGTAGCTAAAAAAAAAAAAAAAAAAACTTTAACTGTGTTTAGAATTGATCCTGTTTTTATTTTTTACATTTTTTGAGAAAAAAAATAAAAATATTTTCAAAATGGCGTTTGACGCAATAAAGACAAAAAAAAAAATGAAACCGAATTTTTAGTTTAATGTAAAATGAGAGAGAAATGAAGTTATTTTTCATTTTCTCATCTCTCAAGCAAAGAGAGAAAGAAAGATGTTAATGAGTTTTTTTATATTAAAAATAATCTCTTAATAAAATTATTAAATATATTTTTAAAAATAATTTTTATCTAAAATTACAAACGTTTTCATTTTCATATAAAAAATAATCATTTTGGAAAGGAGTTCCGTCATTTATTTGCCTCTTGAGTCCCTTGCCTCTTTTACCCTTTATGTTGGAGACTGGAGTAATGGAGTTTAAGAGCCCAATATGATTCAGCCCATTATAGCGTTGACATGCCATGGCCTGGGCCCTAACGAGCCCAACTCAAGTTCAGCTGCTCTAGCATTGTCCAGGACTCCAGTTCAGAGTCCAGAGAAGTCCGACAGACAATCTCACAGGAGACAAGACAAAGTACAAACAATGGCGTACGGCGGTGCGGCGGTGGGCGCGCCACCAATGGGCGGTTCTTCATCATCAGCGTCGACGGTCCGGCAAGTGAAGTTGGAGCGAGAGAGCGAGCTCCGAATCGAAGTCGCAAACGACTCTCCTCTCCGCCTCCGCGTCCTCAACGGCACCGCTGAAATCTTTGGCACCGAGCTCCCTCCCCAAATCTGGCTCTCGTTCCCTCCCAGGCTCAAATTCGCCGTACGCTCTCCTTTCTCTTTCACTCCTTACCTTTTCGTTTTTCTTCTAAGACATAACTCTTTTTTTTCTCTTCTTTTCCGAGAAAAGGTTTTCACTTGGTATGGAGCCACCATTGAACTGGACGGCTCCACCGAAACCGACTACACTGCAGATGAGGTAATTTTCTTTTAATTCTTCTCTCTCTATCAATGAATGATTGAGGATAGTTGTAATTGCAAGTAGTCTTTATTTATTTATTTATTTATTTTTTTTCAGACGCCTATGATCAGCTACGTTAATGTGCACGCCATTCTCGATGGTCGAAGAAACCGTGCTAAAGCTTCATCTTCTGACGCTTCCAATGCGTCTCAGGTACTTCTATGTTCGTAATTATGTGATGTTTAAAGCAAAGAGAACTTTTGATATCCCAAATTAGTGATTGAATCTAGGATTAAGTTTTCTCTGATATAATAAAGCAATGGACTTTTGATTTCAATCTGTGGTAATCTGTGTTTAGGCTCCTAGGGTGATTGTTGTGGGACCTACAGATTCTGGGAAGAGTACTTTGTCAAGAATGCTTCTTAGCTGGGCAGCTAAACAGGGTTGGAAACCAACTTTTGTAGACTTGGATATTGGGCAAGGGTCAATAACAATCCCTGGTTGCATTGCTGCTACTCCCATTGAAATGCCTATTGATCCAGTGGAAGGAATTCCTCTTGATATGCCTCTGGTTTACTTTTATGGACACACGAATCCTAGGTGGCTAATCTCAAGTTCTGTCGTTTTTCCATTCATTCTCTGTATTTATGAGTTGATTGAAGAAATTTGTAATTTACTCTGGTGTAGTGAGATATCTTAAAAATCAGTTTCTTTATCAGTAACAATGTAGAACTATACAAGGTTCTTGTGAAGGAGCTTTCTCAAATGCTAGAGAGGCAATTTGCTGGTAATGCTGAATCTCGAGCTGCAGGCATGGTGATAAATACCATGGGGTGGATAGAAGGTGTAGGCTATGAGGTACTTACGTTTCAAAACTTCTTATATTTTAAATTTTTTGGACCTGTTTGCTTAATGATATTTTTCTGTTGCTTCTATCTGCAGCTGCTGCTTCATGCGATTGACACGTTCAATGCCAATGTCGTATTGGTTCTGGGTCAGGTAGATGCCTTTAGGATATATATATGTATATATATAATTATATATATATATATATATTTCCTCCTGTATCCGGTTCTGTTGTTTTCTTGCGAAATAGTTTATTTTGTGAACATTCTGATGAACTTGAGAAAAGGTTTTGAGATTTGCTTAAGTAAGATGTATTTACATATCCCAAATTTAAAAGTATATGAGAAAAGAAGTTCATGACCATTTCCATTTCTTTTTATTGGGATCATTTACTATTTTATATGCTCTTGATGCCAATACTTGGTTAACTGTTTGTTTGGAATTCATGCAGGTTAAATTGTTAATCTGTTAACTGTTTATGGTGTTCTTATTGTTCCCAATTTAGTCCCAAGTGCTATATGCTCAAGAACCATCTAGGATTTAGAGATATGGATTATTTAATTAGGCTTCAGTGCAAATTACAGATTTTCTTCTAACTTCCATTTCAGGAAAAGCTTTGCAGCATGCTCCGAGATGTCCTAAAGAACAAGACCATTGTGGATGTTGTGAAACTGCAAAGGTCAGGTGGTGTTGTATCTAGGAATGCCAAATTCCGTCAGAAGGCCAGGAGTTACAGGATAAGGGTAAGTATTTGAGAAATTGGGAATTTCCTATTTTTGTTCAAATGTTATGAAGACTGGTTAATATCATCTTGTAGTATGTGTTACTGAAAATATAGGTTTCTTTTAGTTGCCTCGCCTTGTGTTTGTGCGTGAGCGCGTATTTATATTTCTATTATTTATATCAAAGAGATTATGCATACTCTTCTTGTTAGTAATTCAGAATTGGGATCCAAGCCTTTACACTGTCATGTATTTACCCCTTTGTATCAAGTTCCTTATCCAAAATCATCCATCCTCGTTGTATGAACTTTTTTGTTGCTTTTTGGCCAAATTGCTTCTCAGAATAGGGGGTTTGTTACGTTGTTAAACTGGGATTCATGTTAGACATTGGTTGTATATCCAGTTTTAGCTGGAGTTGGGATTATTAGTATATTTTCTTCTCACCCTAGTTTCTATTAGCAAATATTCTAGCTGCTTATAGCTTATGAAACCAGAAGAAGAAGTTGATAAAGACATACATGTATAACAATCTATGAATTCCTTTTGACAAGGATTGTGCTGCTCTTTCTCCAGGAATACTTTTATGGTCTTGCAAATGATCTCTCCCCGCATTCTAACATTGCAAATTTTAGTGATTTATCAATCTATCGAATTGGTGGCGGGCCACAGGCACCACGCTCGGCTCTGCCAATTGGTGCAGAGCCTGCGGCTGATCCAACAAGATTAGTCCCTGTGAATATCAACCAGGACTTGCTCCATTCGGTTCTTGCTGTTTCATTTGCCAAAGAACCAGAGGAAATTATTTCAAGGTAATTATTGTTGCTTTATGGATCTGCAAATACTTTGTAACCTAATCTACTGGTTAAGAGGTTAGAAACATGGTGGTTTGAACTTTTGTGGTTTGAAATGGAAAGTTTGAAATATGTGGTTTGAACTTTTAGTTCAAAACTTGAAAACAAGGGGGGTTTTAAACTCAGAATTCTCATGGTTTTTTTGGTTTAAAACATCTAATCATTATTTGAACCAAGCCTCAAAAGTATTATGAAACTCTGGTTCAAAACACTTTAACCTATTTACCAAGCGACACTAGAAGATTTTGCAAACCATAATTATGGTTTTAGTTGAAGTCCACATATCATGTTGGAGGATGTCCCTCTCCCCGCTACATGTGTTACCGTAGGAGGATTGTAATAAGTTCTGGTGTCCCTGCCCATCTCCATGTCTGTAATAAGAATATAATTTTAATAAAATGGTGTCGACTACAATGAGTAAATAGAAGGCTTTTTCAGAACAAAATCCATTGACTGGTTTCCTCTCTATCTTTCATTCCTTCATGTTGCTGATCACTTGGTTCTTTTATGCAGTAATGTTGCCGGGTTTATTTACATCACGGATATTGACATTCAGAGGTTTGAACTTCGAGCTTTACTGACTTAATATAAGCATCTTCTGTTGAATCCTTGGTTTGCTTGACTTATCAATATCTGATAATACAGGAAGAAAATGACGTATCTTGCACCATCTGCGGGTGAACTTCCAAGCAAATATCTGATTGTGGGAACCTTGACATGGCTCGAAACATGAAGTATCCAGGACGCAAAATTTGTGACTTGCCGTTTATAATCAAAGCTGATAAGGATTCTATGGTCTATTGTTGTAAATTACTTCTGCTGATTTTCGCTGGGAGTGCGAAAGATCAAATGCCTTTGACACCACATTTTTGGTTTAACTCTGAATTCTCGTCTAGTTTAGTGAGGTAGCTATAGTTTCTATAAATTTCTGTATAGCAACTCTGGACTCTTGTTGTCCTGCAATCTAGAGGAAAAAATTTCTTTCCAAAGTAACTTGTAAGCGTCGAATATACTATTTTAAAGTGAAATTTATGTCGAGTCATTGTCTGGTGGAATTTTTTGAGAAAATATCTTGTCGTTTTGGAACGAAGTAATATATAATCACGCACGTCGTTTTCTTATTGAAATTGGATACTTTGGTTTCCAAAGCTGACTACAAGAAGGAGCAGTTTCCAATTCCTTGTTGGCTTGCCCTGCCGGCTGGAAATCTTGCTGAAAGAAACGAAGTTAAAGAATTTTCTTTCTTTCTTTATTTCTTTTTTTAGAATTACATTTCAAATACATAGTCTACTATTTGAGACTGTGAGAGAATATAGATAGATGGAACGAGTCAATTATTTCAAAGAGAGAACATCTGGACTCCAACACTGCAAATATACTTCATTCATATTGATAATAGGAATTCTATATTCTTTTTATTTATTTATTTATTTATTATTGAAAGAAAAATAATTTTATATTCTCGTGGATATAGATGTGAGACTCCGCGTAAATTATATTATGTGCTCCCCTGATGAATACATGAATTTACATAATAGGATATCTTATTGCACAATAGCAAACAAGTGCACATGCCTCCTGCTGAGGTTGCTGCTGACTTCTTGTTTGTACACAGGCCGGTTATACACCTACATATAAAATACAATAAGATATTAATTGCTTTTGCAGATTAAGATTACGAGTTGATAAACAAAACCATGTACATGTATTGATGATCACCCTTTTCAAATTCTTCTTCCAAAGATTCTTTACATGATTGCCAAAGTAAAGAGAACCTTTTTTTTTTTTTTTTTTTCATAATTAAGAAATGCTTTTGCTTAGCAATAATTGACATTGTTAAATTAATGGGTTTTTGACATAAATTCCGCATATTCTAATTATTAGTAATACAGCAGGTTTTTTGTTTTTTTTTTTTTTTGTTTTGCTTTTTTATTTATTTATTGTATAACATAACATGCTGATACGTTCCATATTATCAATAGACAAAATTCATATATACATAAATATGTCAACTTTTGTTTATATAAATATAACATGTCGAAATTTTTTATATCATCAACAGACAAAATTGTATATACAGAAACATGTTAATTTTTTTTTCTTCCCTTTGATAATAAATTTCTTATATACAGAAACGTGAATAAAACACTAATGTAATAAATTGGAATTTGGATGGGCCATAAAAGTATTGATCATTTGATCTAACTCATAAGCAAGTATGATGTGATGTTTGGGAATATGCTAAGGTTACTACTGTCATATGACGAGAGGGTCAATGAAAGCCTTTTTCTCTCTCATCATCGCTCTCACTCTCTCTCTCTCTTGCCCGTCCTGCCCGAGCTCCTCTGTTTCAAACCCCCCGACCTGCCCCCACCACTGATGATGGAAAAGAAGGGCAAAAACTTTTCCATTTTCTCTTTCTCAAGCTGCCTCTTTTTCCACGCCTTCCTTTCCTCTCTGCTTTACCTCTTCCGAATCTCTGAACCCCGTTTTGACCAACCGGGCCTGATCGATTCTTTCATCTCTTCACTTTCACAACCTTTCAGGATAATTCTGAGATGTCGTTTCTTTGTTACCCGAGTTTTTTCTAGGTGGTTTCAAATGGGTTTTCAGAAGAGAGATTTGTGTTTGCTTTGATGCTATTTTAAGTTTGATTCTGATTTGAAAAGATGGGATTAAGAGGGTCTGATTCTACAAAGTTGGAGACTTGGAAGGAGATGAAGAAGAAGAAGAACAAGGATGTTGGGTCAGTGGACGAAACTGGGTGTTGGGTTAAGTTCAGTTTTAGGAGTTGCATGCCTTCCAGATCAAAAGTTGATAGCTTCATAAGTGGAACTAGTGCTTCTTATGGTAAGTCATCAGTCAATTCCTTTTATGTTGTTTTCTTGATTTTTGTTTTTTCCAATACTTTCTTTTCCTTTTTGTTTTGTTTTTGGTAGCTATTAGCTAACTCTAATGAATGAGGAATGGCAAAATGTTGTCTGGCGTCTTTGTGAACGTTTTGGCGGTCTAAAAGATTATTGAGCCTTTAGGGAAAATTATTTTTCCTTTATTGTTCATTCTAATACGGAAAGTTCTTTTGTTACAAGCGCTATAGAGAATTAGTTAAATAAAGGCTAGAGCTGTAAGGCTTTTGTGAGATTTACAGTTTGACCATGTAGTTTGCGTGAGATAATGAGAAGAGTTTTATGGATTTTAGCTACTTTTTGAAGAATTAACCAAAGGTTTTATCCGAGGGAGGGAGCCTTATTGCTTATTCTATGACACGCTTAATATTGTACTTTTTGATGGCAATATCTGCAGGGTGGTACCATCACTTAAATTTGTAAGTACGTTATGTAAGGTGGGTTTTTTTTGGTAAATGGTTGAATCTACATGTTATTCTAGTACTTCCAAATAAATTTCATGGTCAGGACTTGCAGAAGTGGCGCCAGTTTGAAACCATGTAGCATTTATTATGGGCGTCCATAAAGTGGAAAGCTATGTTATGTCTATTCACTGAAAATTTGTATGTATGTTTAATTTTTTTTTTTTTTTTTTTTTTTCTGGTAGTTAAATCTACTAATGAGAACAATAGAGACCAACAAGTTGCTCCAGTGGGGTCATCAACAACCACCAGTAATGTTGAGAGTACTCTAACCACGCCTGATTACAGTGAGGAACTGAAGGCCGCTTCTCAGCTCCGAAAATTCACATTTAATGACCTTAAGTTAGCAACTAGGAATTTCAGACCTGAGAGTCTTCTTGGTGAGGGTGGGTTTGGTTGTGTTTTCAAAGGTTGGATTGAAGAGAATGGAACTGCTCCTGTAAAACCTGGTACGGGACTTACCGTAGCGGTGAAAACTCTCAACCATGATGGGCTTCAGGGTCATAAAGAATGGCTTGTACGGATTCTATTCATATTTTTTCCCCGCGTTTTACTTTTTGTATATGTATCATGTTTACTCTCTCTTTCATCCGTATCGTGATGTCTGTATCATGTATTGCAGGCTGAAATCAATTTTCTCGGTGATCTTGTTCATCCTAATTTGGTTAAACTGATTGGTTTTTGCATTGAAGAGGATCACAGATTACTAGTTTATGAGTTCATGCCTCGAGGAAGCTTGGAGAACCACCTTTTCAGAAGTATTTAACTAAACCTTTCAGCGTCTTTTATTTAACTGCATCATATTGACATTTTTTTAATTGAATAAAAAAAAGTTTGACATTTTAATAGCAAATTGGCTGTTTGATGCTATAAAGCTTGTAAGGTTAAAATATTACAAAGATAGAACATTCATTTGTAGACATTAAAAGCTTTTCAACGTGACTTAATAAAAGGTATAACAGGAATAATGGTGTTATTAATAGCTAGTGATGGACATGGTCTTTATAGTATACCATCCTTTCTAAAACTCAAAACCACTTAAATCCACGGCTCTACAAATCAAAACTGCTGAATTGCTTGCACAGCTCTATGCCTTAGTGGCAAAATCCACCATTTCAGTATTAGTTTATCCAGTCAGTCCTGTATATAGTTGCAAACGTCCAGGAAAATATTTAAATCTTGGATATACTGATACATTTACTGGCATTTGGAAATTTATTGGTACTATGCCGTTGATCTTTAATATTTTCTGGTTGTGACCATGTTATCTATAGAAGGGTCAGTGCCACTTCCTTGGTCTATCAGGATGAAAATTGCAGTTGGTGCTGCAAAGGGCCTTGCTTTTCTGCACGAAGAAGTTCAAAGGCCAGTAATTTATCGCGATTTTAAAACATCGAATATCTTATTAGATTCGGTAAGTGACTGTTATGATTCAGACATAACTCCCTTTTCCTCTGTTTATCTCCTAATCTGAAAACTGAAATAATTTGTAGGATTACAACGCCAAACTTTCAGACTTTGGACTAGCTAAGGATGGTCCGGAGGGAGATAAGACACATGTCTCAACACGAGTTCTGGGAACCTATGGTTATGCAGCACCAGAGTATGTGATGACTGGTGAGTTTTGCTGCTATTTTTTCCTACTGCAACAACCAGCTGGCGGTGATAAAATTTTTCAATTGATTTTTCTTGGAATTTTTCATCTTTGTTCTGTCAAGAAATCAGAATGACTGAATGCCGTATTCATATATTTAAATGTTTCTCTTTGGAACGAATTCATTCTTTCACAAAAATTCTTTAGGCAGAAGAATTTGAAATGGACTTCTGCCAGCAATATGAAGACTTGCTAATTGAGTTGCTTCAATTATTTTAAGGATCTTCAGTTATAGAAACTCCTGTAGATCCATGAATGCACCTTTAGTTTTGACTTGGTTTTGCTTAAAAACTAACAAGTTTCTCGGTTCAGGGCATTTGACATCAAAAAACGATGTGTATAGTTTTGGAGTAGTTTTGCTAGAAATGCTTACTGGCCGAAGGTCTGTGGATAAAAATAGACCAAATGGCGAGCAGAACCTTGTGCAATGGGCAAGACCGCTTCTTGGAGACAAGAGAAGGTTTTACCGGTTAATGGACCCTCGTTTTGAAGGTCATTTTTCGATCAAGGGTGCACAAAAAGCTCTTCAGATTGCTGCTCACTGCCTTGGCCGTGACCCAAAAGCAAGACCCTTGATGAGTGAAGTTGTTGAGGCCCTAAAACCTTTGCCAAAACTGAAGGACATGGCCAGCTCTTCCTATTATTTCCAATCTGTGCAAGCAGCTGCTCGCTCCAAGTCAATGCCAATTGCCAGGAATGGCATTAGAACACAGCCAACATTTGCACCAAGGAAAAGAACACCGACGAGGACCTTGTCGAGCCAAAATAGCACCCAAGCTTCTCCCCGTCACTACCCTGGCCAGTCACCAAACGTCAGGCTAGCAAATAAGAATGATGGCAACCATTTTTCTGCATCTCCATCGTCTTAATTTACTGTCCTTTTGGATTAGCTTCATCACATTGCACGCCCACAGCTCATACGATGATTCCAATCCATCAGTTCTCTGCAAATTTGTGTTTTTGGCTGTGCATCATCCCACCCATTCACTGGCTAGTAAATTGGCGAAACGAGCCTCAGCAGCCGGTGAGTGATGTGGCACGTTGCAGTTGGTCGTTTATCGGTACCGAAAATATCAAGAGTTGTTGTACACAGACAGATTTGGTAATGTTACTTTTCACTAGTAAGGACTATGATGATGTAGCTGGACATTGAAGTTTCAAGCCAGTTTGTGTAACATAGTATTTTCTGCTAAATGCTGATATAATCGTATAGTATTGCTGCTTTTTACCTCAATTCCACCTAAATTTTACTATCTTCTATCTACATTGTGAAGTTAGCTTTGTATGACAATCACCAATTATGACTTTTTTTTTTCTTTTTGGGCTGAGAATAGCACGCTTCCACTTTCACAACTTTGTTTTTAGCCCAAAAGACATTACTGAATTTAAGATCACTGATACCAAAATGAGATGAAATGGGAAGGAAAAAAAAAAAAGTGAATGAATGATTAAAGTGACGACATAGAGAAAAGGAGAAAGAACAGAAACTGTCTTGCATTTCTGTGTAAAGTGAAGGGTGATAAAAAAGCTACTGGTTTAGGTAGCAAATATTCAGACATATTGCATCTGGTCCCTGCTAGTGCTATGTAAAAAACAGACAGCCTTTTTTTTGGCTGGAAAAAAAAAAAGATTGGTTGAACTTTTTCAACCCCCGGCTCCCAAAGAAAAAGCAAGATATTCATTTTGAACAGACAGATTGGTTGAACTTTCTAATGCCACTTTCGTCAGTATTCATTTTTTTATTAAAAAAAAAAAAATTGTATTAAATAAATAATAATGATAATAATTTTTAGTTTTAAAACTTAGAAACATAACAGAATGTTGACAAGTTAGCACAAACTTTTTCTCCTCTCAAAAAAAAAAAAAAAAAAAAAAAAAAAAACACAAAATTTTTAATCAATTGTTGAAAATTAATCAATTGATAATATGCCAAATATAACACAAATAAACACTTCATTGAAGAACTTTTGTGCTCAAATGTTATAAATTTTAACACCGACACATTAAATAAATAAATAAATACTTAAGATACTTAAGATAAGAATTTAAATAAATAAATAAATAAATAACCTTCCAAGTTAAACCTATGAAGATGATTGCAAGGAACAGAATAATATTACAAGCTCGACAAAGGCTCTAATTTGGCAAAAATTTTCTTTGCGGTGTTCAAAATAGGCTTTGGTTTGAGGCTCCATGTTGGTGGTGTCCAACATCATTATCTGATCATCTTTTTCTTTCTTCTCCCTTTCGTTTCTCTCCCCATAATTCTCAATTCCACCTCTGCCTTCTTCCTCTCCCTATTATTTGTTTCTTCCAAAGATTTGTAGCTTCCTTTCTTGAGCAAGAGCTTTGCGTCTTTCAGTCTCGCGTGCCTGTTTACCGAATTCAGAAAGCAAATCGCAGAAACGCGCGGTTGAAGTATCAACGACAACCGCCTTGCTCTTCTTCTTTCTTGATTCTTTTTTCGTCTCTCTTTCTTTCAGCATTTATGATCATGGTCATCATCTTTAAGTGGATCGTGATTGCTTAATGAATTCGGTGTTTCTGAAGGGGAATGTGGGTTGGGAGACACGTTCCCCATTGGCAGAAGTCTGTTTCTTCTGTATGGCTGAATCTTGCCACTTCATACTGTATTGCAAGATTTCCCAGAAATGATCAAATGTGAACTTTTTTCCTTCAAGCTGAGTATACAACAGTTTCGCTTGATGAACCTGGACATGGATTACTACAAAATTAGGCATCACATCAAAACAAAAAAAAAAAAAAAAAAAAAAAAAAAGAGTTGTTAACACTGTCTCTTAAGTTCTAAACTATGGGTATTGTGATGGTTTTGTTCCCCTAATTTTTTTTTTTTCAAAAACTATTACTTGATGATGTTTGTAAATTGTTATCGACTGTGGTGGGATCTTGGCCTTTGGTCACGCTCAATCAAGCATTACAAATCGCTACATCTTGGTTGCTGTTTCTTCCATTTTTCTTTCTTTCTTTCTTTTTGTTAATGTGGGAGCTTCTCTTCGTATATATTGCAGCTACATAGATAGCCTATATTGTGCATAGCGTTTTAAGCATTTTCTTTTCTTTCTTTTTTATTTTTGGATTGGGCGTAGCTTATTCAACATTTTTTAATATATATATATATATATATATATCCAACATTGGTTTTTCCTTAAACAACGAAAAATTTTTTAGTTTCAAAAAAGTAAAAAGGGTAACCATTGAGGGTCGTAGTGTAGTGGTAAGGACGTTTTTGTTAGATCTGTTCTTCTATCTTTTTAAAGTTTGATAGTCAGTGAGAGATTAGTTAATGTCTTTTCTACATAACTAAAAGGGTTAAGAGATATGCATTACTTTTTTTTTTTGTTTACTAGCAAAAAAAAAAAAGGAGGCTAAATTTGTGATTAGATGTTGAAAAGTCTCATTTCAAGTGTATTTGAGTTTTTAAAATGCTAAAATTTGACAAAAAAGGCTTCGAAAATTTCATATCAAAATTTTACTACAAAGTGAAAAGTTCTCAGAAAATAATCACATCTAACTTTTTTGAATCGAAAAAGAAAAATCTCATATAAAATGAATCAAGGTCAAATGCTAAAATTTGGTAACTAAAAATGAATAATTATGCCAATTATTGAATTTTGTCTACTAAAAAAAAACTACAAACGATACGCAATGTTACTTCATGTAAGAACATGTCGTAAAACACGTGAACAACAGCGGGTTTTTAATTGAATGTGGGTAGCTGGGCACTAGGCGTGTCGTTTTGATCCTCCTTGCGCGCAATAGGGCATGTCCTCTTTCATAAACGACAGCAAACTCTGGTATTAAGGCGGCACGTGGTTTTACTTTATAGTTCCCCTGTTCAAAAAGATAGAAAACTATTAAAGTACTAATCTTATCTAAGAACGTAGGCATGTCGTTCCCAATCCCAACCCAAAAGACAGCAAATCCTGAAAAACGACACGTATTTCTCTTCTGAAAACGACATAAAAATTTTGGACACAGGAGAAAACAAACTCGAAATGAAAGACAATATCGCATAACTTAAACAGCAAGTTCTTTATGTATACAAAAGAAAAACTTGAACCAGAACTATGATGTGATTTTTCACGAGGCTTTTTAGAAAAAAAAAAAATTAGATATAGTTTTATGAGAGTATTTTATTGTAATAAATTAGAATTAAAAACTTAAATTGAAAAACGGAACGAGGCCGAATCGATATTCTTAAACCAAAGTAGACTTCCAAACAAAAATGGTATGTGATTTTTTTTTTTTTTGAAAAAAAAAATGGTATGTGGTTTCGTAGGCATAAAAGATGCGATACTTCAAAATAAGAAACTAGATCTGTTCCGCCACGCTCAAGTTATTGCCAAAACAAACGGATGATATTGATTATTGAATAAGTTTTTTTTTTTTTTTTTTTTAATGTAACAACTCACTGAGTCTTATTAGTTGAAAAATCTGGAGGTCTTTAAAAAAAAAAGATAAAAAAAAAAGAGACTCATTCAAGACTGCTGTCTCACTAATAGTACTACTCTTGACTTTTTGTGTTAATGGTAAAATATTTGAGTCTCACATTATTTAAACATAAAAATAATTACAATAATATAAAAATATTAAATCATCCCACTTAAATAGATTAACTTTTTAAGATATAAATTTAATACTTTATAAATGTAATTCTTCTCCCTCACTTTCTTCTCATTTCTCCTAAGACTATTTTTCTCTCTCTCTCTCTCTCTTTTCTCTTTTTTTCTTTTTTTTTTTCCTCAATGTTCCTTAATTGACTTTTTGTGTTTTTAATAAAATATATGAGTCTCATATCATCTAAATATAAATATAACTACAATTATATAAAGACATTAAATCACCCCACTAAAATAAATTAACTTTTTAAGATGTAAATTGAATACCTTATAAACTGCAATTCTTCTCCCTCTCTTTCTTCTCATCTCTCCTAAAACTCTATATTGTGGAGAGTGATTTTTTTTTTTTTTCTTTCTCAGTGTTCCTTTGCGCCCCCCCCCCCTCCCTTTCTTTTTTAATTATTATTAGTTTTCCTTTATAGAAACTTTTGTTCATACAAAATGTAGACCAGAGGGCCCATGTGTTCAATTAAATCCTACAATGTGTGGATCGAGTCTCATCACTGCAAGCATATGGGGACTAGCCTAAAATAACCCCTATTTTTAATTTCTCATGCATTACTGCTTTTGGCAACGGTGTAAAGGTCACTGCTAGTTGTACCTAAATTTCACTTATTAAAATCCATTGAGAAAAGATTCATTCATCATTTATTAAAACTAGTTTTTCAGAACCATTTAGTTCGCTAATTTAATTTTTTAATTCAAATTGAGATATGATTTTATATGAGAGATTTTTATTATAATAAAAAAATTAAATGTGACTATTTTTTAAAATTTTTTATTATAATAAAATTTAAATTTTAAACTCAAATTAATAAAATAAATAGGGTCTCAAATTATGCCGCTCTTTCTTTTTGGATTTTAGCCAAGCAAAATCAGCCAGCAAACACTAGTGGCCCAGGTCATAGACTACTTATAAAAACAAATTATGAATTGAGAGCACAATTTTTTTTTTTTTTTGTTAAGTTTACCCATTAACAAAAGTAATTGAAAATGGGTTCTCTTAAATAAATAAATAAAAAGGTAATCGAATATGGAAATATTAAAATGTAGTACATTTTTGGCCTTTTTTCTCTTGAAAAGTGAAACATGCTCCTTCAACAAAATAAATAAATAAAAAAACGCAAAATAACATCCGTACTTATCCACCGAGCCTGCTCCCTGACATTTGTACAATTTCAACTAACTGAAACAAAAAATCATAAGAAAAGAAAGGAAAAGAAAAAAAAAAAAAAAAAAAAAACTGAATTGAAATAAGAATTAGGATCACTAATGTATTTATAGAGAATAAAATTTTTTTTCAAAAAGAAGATAAACATAAATTAATTTAAAATAACAAAAATTAAACCTATTGAATTGAAATAATAAAATAATTCTCTAAGTTAAAAATTTAAAGCGAACTGTTTTTAATTATAAATCAAACCGTTAAAAAAAGTTAATCTAAAGATCAAAGTAGCTTAAAAAAAAAACTAGTTCCAACTATAAATAAACAGATATTTTTGTGATTAGAACGTCGTCTCTTTCGAGTCTAGGCTGCATATTTCTTCGTTTACACAGCGAGGTATGACCTTGCAACGACTCTGTTCTCTTCTCTTGCTTGCTTGCCAAGAAATCGTAAAGATGTTTGAGAAATTCTGGAAACAGAAGGCGTTCTCTTCTTTCACAGTCACACTAGTCATAGTTTTGTCTATAACAACTTCTTAGACTTTGTTTCTATTTTTATTTTTATTTTTTAGTGTGTAATTTGATATTTGGGTTTGGCTGTCGTCTTTGAAAGCGCAACAACCCCTTGAATGATATTTTCTAGCTTCTTGGTCATGACATGTTCAAATGGTTTTTGACTCCTCACTTTTTTTCCTTTTTTTATTTTATTAGAATTATTATCATTATTTTGTGTTTGTTTTGAGTCTGATGTTTCATTAAAATAATAAAAAATAGAAAATTCCATATTGTTCTTGTTCAGACCCTTTCCATGACAGTATGTTATCTCATAAAATAAAAAAAATAAAAAATAAATTTAACCCAACGATTCTGTTCAAACCCTTTACCCAAACAGACTCTTAATATTTAATTAAGAATTTCTGTTGTTTTAGAAATAGGGTTATGTTCCCATTATCATTTTTTTTTTTTTTTTTTTTTTTTTGTTATTTGATTTGATGACAATGGTTGGTAAATAAATATTGATATTCTTGGTTTTCCTCTGAGTTGTTATTATTTTCTCTTTTACTTCCTTGTGGTTTTATTTTTCTCTTCAGTGCTTCTCTATTTCGATTTTGTCCTTCTCTCACTATTAAGAGTTGCGTTATGGTTTTTATCATTTATTATGTTTTAAGTGCGAGGAAATAACCCCTTTATATATTTATTTACGAAAACAACGGATTTTAGTTTTCCATGAGAATAGCAAAAAAATGTTTCCTGTGTGACAGCTTTAACATGAGAATCACTTGTTGTGACTGCAAAGTTCCATCTTCTATTAAAGGTTTTTGTTTTAATTTTTTTCTGTTATCATTGGGTTTTGTTTATATTTGACGAGAGATGTTTTCTTTTATCAACAGTGGAAATAGTAATTCATCAATACCATCTGATTGGCTACAAAGAGTTGGAAAATGGGACAATCACTTGGTTGCATTCAAGTGAAGCAGTCGACGGTGGCAATGGAGGAGCGTTTCGGGAAGTTCAAAGATGTGCTTGAGCCTGGCTGCCACTGCGTGCCTTGGTGCCTTGGATACAAGGCAAACGGAGTTCTCTCCTTGCGCGTGAAACAACTCGACGTCCGCTGCGAGACCAAGACCAAGGTTTTTCTGCCTCTTTCAATTTCATTTTTATGGAACTCTGAATTTTTCCCTTTATGTTTAAAGATTAGCTAGGATATAAAATGTGACTTGACATTAAGTTGCCCGGTAGATATGTGCCATAGGGATTCATTTCATGTAGCACTGAAATTCCTTTTCCTTGTTAGTAGTTTACAACATGTAATTTGATGTTAGGAGATTATCAGGTCTGATTTAGTGTTGAGTTTGTAGGATAACGTCTTTGTTAACGTGGTCGCTTCTATCCAATACCGTTCCTTGCCAGAAAAAGCATCAGATGCTTACTATAAGCTCTCAAATGCCAACTCACAGATCCAAGCCTATGTTTTTGATGGTATGTGTTAGCGTGATTTTTGGCGCTCTGAAATTGTAGATCGAAGACAGCATTTGTAAAAACAGAGAAACTTTGCTTACTACATTTATGGTAAGATCAATTGCTTGACATGATCAACTTTTATTGTTTTTCAGTTATCAGAGCTAGTGTCCCCAAATTGGAATTGGATGCTGTATTCGCACAGAAAAGTCATTTAGCAAAATCTGTGGAAGAGGAGCTTGAGAAGGTAACACATTTACAGTAGGGATAAATTGCTATCAGTTTATTTTGAGACCTCATAATCTAACCAATTTTGTATTACAGGCCCTGTCTACTTATGGTTTTGAAATAGTCCAGACCCTCATTGTGGATATAGCGCCTGATGCTCATGTGAAGAAATCTATGAACGACATTAATGCAGGTGAACAGATTAGATGGCTTGACCTTAAAGGAATCGAGATTTATTTTGATTGGTGAAGTAACAACTAGATGGAACATGATTGCTCTGTTTGCTTTCTAATTTTAAAAGTGCTCTTGGGTCCTGAAAATATTTTTGTCTTGGTTTTGGATTTTTAGTTTGTTTATTGCGGTTTGCCATTTGTTATGACAGCTGCTAGGCAGAGGGTGGCAGCAAATGAGAAGGCTGAAGCAGAGAAAGTATTGCAGATCAAGAAAGCCGAGGCAGAAGCGGAGTCCAAATACCTGGCGGGGCTAGGCATAGCTCGTCAGCGTCAGGCCATTGTTGATGGACTGAGGAACAGCGTGCTTAACTTCTCTGAGACTGTTCCAGGAACATCAGCCAAGGATGTCATGGACATGGTGCTGGTGACTCAGTACTTTGATACCATGAAAGACATTGGAGCATCCTCAAAGTCATCTTCTGTCTTCATCCCGCACGGGCCTGGTGCAGTGAAGGACATTGCTTCGCAGATTCGAGAGGGTCTTCTCCAAGGCAATGCCTGCTAAAAATTTGCGTGGAAAAGCTTTTGACGGACTAAATTAGCGTGGGGTCTTTTCTGCAAGTGGATTGAACTTGGTTGCTCCTGTTTCCTAGAAAGTGTAAAGCTTTTCTGCTACGTGCGTTGCAAAACTCACTAGGTGAATGCTGTTTTTCAGTTGGATGCCAGTTGGTTCTCAAAATGATTTTTAATTCAAATTTATGGATAAGATCATTGAGTTTGGCATTTCTTCCGTGGAATAATTATCTGCGTATATATATGTTTCAAGTCCATGGTAAGAAATTGTTTTTTTCTAGAAGATTTAAATAGTCCAAAGAAAAAGTCATCAAGCTAAATAACATTTTTCCGGATATTCATATATTTTTGCTGAACTCTTTGTTGCCGCAATCGTGTACCTGAATAAAAATAAGATAAAATAAGACAGTAAATAAAAATCGAACCAGATATGGGAAATGGAAAAGCCAAAAAATGGTAGGATTCTGATAAACTAAAACTAGGATTTTCATGATTTTTGTCATATTGTTAGCTGAAAATAAGCAAACAATTGAACGTACTAATCATTTGTCTACTTTTGGTTTTGCTAAGTGACCATTTTGCTACGAAGTGGTGACAAATGACATTAAGAATATTGTATATTTGATGCGAGGTTTCACCTTGTGGAAATCGTACCATTACCTAATAAAACTAGGGAATATTTTAGGTCTCCTTCGTTCCGTTCTTTCGAATTAATCTCTACCTCATGTCAATCGCTATTGATAACTGTCGCAAGGAGTCTTTTTTATTTTATTTTATTTTATTTTTAAAGGGACGCAAGGAACCATTTGACAATAACATATTAAAGAATGTTATGTCAACACATTCGACTTCTACATTTATATCAAGGATACGAATATTGTGGGGGTAGGGCGATGATGGCTTGAATTTTCTTAGAATCTGCTCACAAGAGGTTGATTGATACTGATGTATTGGTTTTAGTTCTCCCAAAAGCTTAAGTGTAAGGTGAGCTAATAATACTTTTATAATTATTATCGGTCTAGTTATTACATATAAAAATTAGGAGATTGTTATTATAGGATTAGATGAATGAATAACTGGTATATCTTTATTTTTGAACTGTTAATTTGTATCAAAATTTATATATTCTGTATACTCTTTATATATATATTAATGTGATTTTAACTATATGTAATAGTTAGAAATGTGCACTATATATAGGAGGCCCTACGTAGGAGGACTCTAAAAACTCCGAAGCTAGTATTAAGTTTAACTGACTTTTTTTTTTTTTTTTTTTTTTTTTTTTGTTTTTGTTTCTTTGTTTTTTTTTTTTTTTTTTTTTTTTTTTTTTGTTTTTTTAAGTTTTCTCTGTCATCCATGTTTTAAATACCTCTTGTCAAACTCATTACTCTACGCAGTCTTGTTGGTAACTTCATCTCTCTGATATCTTGAAACTTTGTTGCTCTCTCTCTCTCTCTCTCTCTCTCTTATTCTGGAACGGATGTAATCTGTTTGTCCAAAGTTCTAAATCTTGGACAACTAAGCATATGCTGTTTTTCTGATTATATTGATTAGTATATGCGCTATCCAGATGTTACAGAAAAAAAGAAAAAAAAAAAAAAAAAAAAAAAACTTTTACGACCACTCTTTTTAGGGGACTTTTGTGACCTCTTTTAGTAGCATGGAAAATATATAGGAAATATTTGATTTTGGTTCAATTTTTCTTCAGTCACTAACTAATCTGATATGTACTTTTGGATTTATCTGGGGTGGAGATCAGGTAAAAATGGGCAATCTATTCTTCTGCTGTGTACAAGTCGAGCAATCTTTCAGTTGCAATCAAAGAGAGATTTGGGAAGTTCAATGATGTGCTTGAGCCAGGATGTCATTGCCTACCATGGATTTTGGGATGCCAACTTGCTGGCCGTCTCTCGCTTCGGTTGCAGCAGTTAGACGTCCGTTGCAAAACCGAAACAGAGGCTTGTCTATCAACCATGTAAAAACTGAAAAAAAAAAAAAAAAAAAGGTCCCAAGAATGGGACAATAAATTTAAAAGAAAGCCAAATTATGTAACAATTCTGAACTGGATATTACGTATGATATCTGCTCCTGATAATTCTGGTGTAGGATAACGTTTGTCAACGTCATTGCATCGGTACAATCCGTGTCCTCGTCGACAAGGCGAATGATGCTTTCTACAAACTTAGAATGAAATTGTTCAGTGATCAGAGCAAGTGTCCCAAAGCTAGATTTGGATGATGACTTTGAGCGAAAGAATGAAATTGCAAGAGCTGTGGAAGAGGAGCTTGAAAAGGAATTAGTAGTCAAATGAAAGAGTCGAACTATTTCTACAAGCCATAAGTGTCGTGCTTTTTAATGATGTTTTTTTTTTTTTTTTTTTTTTTTTTTTTTTAACAGGCTATGTCTGCATATGGTTACGAAATTGTTCAAAAACACACCGTTGATATTGAACCAGATATGCATGTAAAGCGATCCATAAATGAAATCAATGTTGGTGAGAGAGTTCGTTGGCCTTATAGAAATGATTAGAAATTTCTTCCAACTACATTCTTATTATGATCTGATAAGGAACTTGTTAAAACTAGTCGAGACTCAGATTTCTCTTTTTTTTTTTTTTCTTTTTTTTTTTTTTTGGCAGCTGCAAGGTTGAGGGTGGAAACTAATGAGAGAGCAGAACCTGAAAAGATATACAGATGAAGTGAGCAGAGGGCGAGGCAGAATCCAAGTATCTCTCCGGTGTGGGCATTGCTTGGCAGTGCCAGGCAATTATTGATGGTCTGAGAGAGAGCCTGCTCGGCTTCTCAGTCAACGTGCCAGGAACCACTGCCAAAGATGCGTTTGACATGGTTCTCCTCACACTGTACTTCAACACCATGAAGGAAATTGGCAGTTCCTCCAAGTCCTCGGCGGTGTTTTTCCTCCACGGACCAGGTGCTGTGCATGACATTGCCACGCAGATTTGAGATGGACTGCTTCAAGCTTCCTCAGCCACTCATCAGCATTTGTAAAGTGGCACCAGGTTGACCTTGGGCGCTGAACAAGCTCCTGAATAAAGCCATTTGTGATTGCTTATAAAGTTGGTTTAGTTTGCCTATAAAATTATGAAACTTTCGCTTGTAGATGAAATCCTGTCACTGCGTTGCAAAAGGTCAGTTCGTGAAATATGTGCCAATACCATACGCAATGTGTGTCAGTGTATCAGTCCTATAAGAATACTCTTTTTTCTTGGTGGGATTGATCCCCAAAAAGATGAGGCTTGCATATTAGATAAGGAAATGAAAATAGAGCCAAGCCAGTCATTTCTTATTCTAATCTGTGCTTCATTCATGGACAGAATCAGCGAGCATTTCCGGAATCATCGTGAATTCCCAAACATTGATCAAATAATAACTTGCAGGAGCATTCATTATTTCCAAAAAAAAAAAAAAAAAAAAAAGAAAGAAAAAATTAAAGGGCATATGGAAAATTACCGAAGAGAATCATTAAAAATTGGAACAGAAGTTCAACTCAGAACCCTCCATAACAGGTTTCACCACCCTCTTTAACAGTGGGCTGATAGGAGTGTAAAAACTCAAAAAGGTCTATGAAACCAATACATTTATTTTTTACAAAAAAAAAAAACCGCCAAGACAAATAAAATGTCACGACATTAAGCACTTGTTCCAGGAAAAAACAGAACCAACAATTGATATGAAAGATAAGTCAGTCTGAACTCTGAACAGAACAACTATACTATGCTCCTCGTTCCTAGCTTAATGCTCCCTGCCATAGTGACACTGACAGATTTCTCACTCATGGCTTGAGAGCCAAAGCCAATCCAACCTTGGCACTCTTTTCGATGGCCTTGGTGTCTACCTCCCCGGAGAGGGTGAAGAATGACTTTGGTCGCCACTCATGCTGAATAAGAGCATTAGCCTTGCCAAAGTTGTTCACTCGCGCCTTCGCGGTGGTCAATGGATCTAATGCATGCTGGGTTCCAACAGTGATTGTGTTTTCGTTGGTTGAGAAGCTGTGGGTAACCTCAGCACCAACAGCTGTGTTTGTGAGAAGATTGACAGTATGATAATAGGACGCACTCAGGGCGTCACCTTTGTCATTTCTGTATCATCAAAAAAGCTATCATTAAACTAAGCACCATGAAGGATATAATTGAAATTTGAGAAGCCAGAAACAGAACTAAACCCAGCAATATATGCACAACACACCAAAATATATAGAATTAAAATTGCAAACCATGGGAGTAATTCAATAACTAATCCAAAGGAGAGAGTTAAGGTAGGCTATTCGATAATACATAACAGCTCAACGAGGCCATCTCATAATTTACTATATTTAACCAGCTACAAGCCTACGGCTGTACTTGGGGATTGGCTGAACTACAAGCAAGGGCTCCATAACTCTGATGATATCAAGAACGTGCAAGTTAACAAAGGAAAAATAAATTATCAGTGACTCACAGGGTGAGTGAAGCAATTAGGTCTGCATTGGAGAAGCTCAATCCAGCATTCAATTTGGTGAATTGCCCAGTTTTTGAGTCAAAAGAGACATCGGTGCCAAGTGCAACAACATTTGTTCCAAAAACACCAGAGAAGTTAACAACAGGGTTTGCTGTCAACCCGACACTGGTGGTTATCCCAGCATAGTCATGCAGATACTGGAGCTCCACCTGTTGAAACCCACTAATTAAATGGTAGTTTCACTAATTAACATAAATATAAATGGTCTTTCAAACAACATAACCCTTCCATCTGAATGACAAAATTAAAAATAATCACTCATGGTACAAAAAGAGAAAAAATCATTACACCAAATTCACATATAACGTTGCTTACCTTGCCAGACCTTTGATCGGGAAATCTGAAGCTTAAGATGGTTTTCAGCCCCGGAGCAGGTTCATCCACAGTAACAGTTGTAAAGAGCTGACAAAAGCACAGATATTCCGTAAAGAGATCAAAAGAGCAGAAAACATGAGAAGAATAATGATGAACAAAATAGGAAAATTTTCTTGTTTCATTTCCACCAGTTATATTTTTAGAAAGGTGATGGTATGATTTCACAATCATATAATGCTAACTAAAATTAGAAAGGACAAGGTGAAAGTTGAACAAAGTTTTAACAGTCGATTGTATATACTTAAATTACAAAGAAAACTGATTATTGGCATACTTTATAGGACCTAAATAAGTTGACCTAGAATTTACTGATTTTATCTACAACTTGAGTAAAAAGCCTTTTCTTTTTCAAAAAAAGCAAAAATCTATAAGCAAACATGAAATGGAGAGAAGAATATATACGAGGAAAGTGAAAATATTGGGTGCTTACATTGGAGTTTGTGTCGACTTTGATATCAGTTGTGATGTTCTTGTTCTTAAGCTGAGTGTTGACATCAGCCAAAAACAGGTCACCCTTCTTTATCCCTGTGGATGTAATAGCCTACAGCAATGAAGACAATTATTGGTACTAGTGATACAAGGTCAAATTTTAGGGCATAAACATTGAACAGCATCACAATAATCAAACTATAATACAAAATCAACAAAACGCATCCTCGCATCCACAAAGCAAATTCATCATTACGCGAGAAAGCAAACTTTTCACAATGTGGCATGTATGACATTAGCAACAACCACAGCAAGAAAACTCAAATTAGGTTAAAAAAAAAAAAAAAAAACCTCCGATTATCTAAAACTAAGACATTTCGTCAATTACTACGAAAAGTGATTCTCGTATGCACGAAAAATTGTTTACATGACCAATTACGATATTGGAGAGAGTAGACTACGAATACAAGCAGAAAACCCTTAAAACAAGCGAAAACCGAGCTCCGAGAAGTCAATACACAAGCGTATATCTTATTACAGTAAGAGAAACGAAATGAAATGAACTCACCACTCCAGTGGGAGAGTAGGTAGTGATGGTGAACTTGTGGTCGCTCTGGTAATCCTTGTAGAGAAGATCTATCACCCAAAGAAGAGCAAAATTTTCAATTAACTCCAAATCGTAATCTGCCGATTAAGCAGCTAAGAACCCTAATACAGAAAAAATGGGGATTCTAGAGAGAGAAAGATATATAGAGAGAGAGAACCTCTGGCTTTCTTGCCGATGTCGGTGTAGAGCCCGGGACCCTTGCCCATGGTTATGCAGCAAAAACGGAAGATCGAAATGAAAGTGAAAAATGGGAATGAAAGAACAAGGAAGGGCTCTCTCTATTGCACGGGCAAAGCAAAAACGGGGGAAATGCCTTTGGCCAATATATATGAGGACTGAAAACCCTAATTTCAGCCTTATTTTTTCTTTTTTCTTTCTGGTGAGTATTTTTCCTACTTTTTTATTTTTGGGAAAATTTATGAACCGTTGGATGTAGAATAAAGGACGATATTTTTATTGCTAACCGTTGATTTCTGTGGCTTGGGGAGCAATTTAAGGGATTTATAATTATTTCGTGTCTTTCTCTCTTTTTTCCTTTTTTTATTTTTTCATGTAAAATGCATAATCACTTAACGGTGGCTTTGGCTACTTTCACCGACTGGCTAGTGGCTAGAGCGATTACTGCCCTGTCCATTTTTTTATTTAACTTATGATAAAAAAAAAAAAAAAAAAAAACTTATAACATTTGAATTCTTTACGGTACTAAAATTAGAAGAGGGTAATATTAGAAGATCATAATAAACTCGACACTTACACATTGTTGACGGCAAAAAAATATCAACATCGAAGAAACCCAATCTCTAGAGTGAGATCCAATTTAGTAAGATCAAAATACCATCAACAAATCGAAAAAAAGATAAAAGAAAAAAGAGAACACAAGAATTTAAAGTGGTTCGGATTAAAATAGCCTACGTCCACCGTGGTTATTGAGTTTTTCATTGCATTTTTGAGATTATACACTCAAACTCTCTCTTACATGCTCTCTTACATTCAAGGTAAGGAAAAAAATGAAAAAAAATTTCTCTTTAGAGCGAGAGTCTGAACCCCCTTCTCCGCTTCCTCTTCTCATATTTATAGAGCCTTTCTCCCCGAATAACCATTCCTCGTGGATGTAACCGTCAATCGTGGGTGTAACCATCCTCCTCACGTCCACCACTTTCTGCGTCTCTTGCTCTTCGCTTAGTACGTGGCTTATCACTCTTCTCTGGACATAACATCTGTTTCCCTTGATGATAATCAACATTTCATGGGATTACTGACGTGGTGATTCTCTTATTTAACTAAGATTGTTGACATATATATATATTTTCATGTGATAAATTGAGTTAGGAGGTTGGGCTTATTTTAACTTACCCTACTTCAACGAACTTGTCTTAGGGAGTTAACTCTCCAGAGATTGACCTCGAGGTATTAAGCTCAATGTATTGACTTTAAGGTACCAAGTTTAACATACCAATCTCAAGGTATTAAACCCAAAAGTACCGATCTCAAGGTATCGTGCTCAGGGTGTTGAACCTGAAGCATTTAGCGAGGACATTTAGCATGAGGTATTTAGCCTACAACATTTGACCTAGGGCATTTAGCCTAAGGCATTTGGCCTGAGGCATTTCTTCTCACTCACTTACTTAGGATCACACATGCCACTTATTCAGCTTAACATATTAAGCTTAAATTACTTAACTCGACATACTCAACTCAAGGTACCAAGCTCAGGGTACTAATCTCAAGGTACCGAGCTCAAAGTATTGAGCTTAACATACTCAGCTTAATTTGAGCGTCAAATTTTTAAGTAGTTTAAGTGAAACACTACGGTAGACTTTTAATAAATTATGAGGTTAAATTTTCTTATTAGATCAAAAAAATATTTTTATTTTTAGGATATTAACATTTTCTACCTTACCTAATAATTTTAATAGTCGAATATAAAACTTATTGCATAACGAAATGTCTTTTCTTTATTTCTTTTTTTTTTTTTAATTTAAAAACTCTCGATGATTTTTTCTAAATAAAAAATGCTCAATAATTGCACGTGTCTTATAGGCAGAGCCGCAGAAGTCAGAAATTCCAGATGGCAAAATGGCTGACATTTTGAGAGGAGCTAAGCTCTTTGCTGACGGTTGCCAGAAAGGTTGAATTTATTTTTGTCATTTATTTGAGAGCAAGTAAACCAGCAGAAATCACATCCTTTAACGTGGTAAATTCGTAGCAAAAATCCAGCATTGAGGAGAAGGCATTGCTTGAGAGTTGAGATGCATTAATATTTAGGATCCGTTATTCAGATTTTTAATTTGAGTTGATATTTAATTTTATGTAAAAAAAATTAAATATAACTATTTTTTTAAAATTTTTTATTATAATAAAATTTAAATTTTAAACTCAAATCAGTTAAATAAATAAAATTTTAATGTACTTGCTTTAACTGTAAAACACTAATTACACAATTGATGAGTTATTAGAAAGAAAAAGGAATTCATCGGATAAATCTCTATCACTCACACATAATGATAGATCCTACTTATTCATCTAATAAGATCGATTTGTTATGAGTAGTTGAATTCCATCCAACAGAGATGAATAGGAGTGCTAAAAAGTCATTTAATGAACATTTGCCGTCCATTACATGGAACTAGTGAACCAACTTACCAATATTGTTCCACGTTTCTCATATAATGTTCGTGGCTAAGAAAATCTGCGTTTACTTGTAACCAGTTATCCCACTATTTATGTATTGTAGGGGTGTTCAAAAAATCGCGAAACCCGTCAAATTCAAATTAAATCGCACCAAATCAATAATTATTTTTAAATTATTTAACAGTTTAATCAATTTTTTAATCTTTTTTTTTGGACAGTTTGATTTGCGATTTGGACTCTCTAAATTGCCCAATAATCCAACTAAAAATATACATATATAATTTTTTGTTTTTTAAAATATTTTTTATATTTATTTTAATTTTTATTAGTCATAATAAAGGTTCTACATTAATAAAATACACTCTATCATATTTTTGTTAGTTTGCATTAAAAGCTTAAATGGTTATACATTTATTATTTTTTAGTTATATTATAAACTTGAATCTTATTTTTATTTTTATTGAATAACGATTTTATAATTTTTATGAATTTTTGAAAGCTTTTTTAGTCTTAAGCTTAAATTGTTTATGAGTGATTTAGTTCAATTTGATTTTTGTCAAAAATATCAAACTGCCTAGGAAAAATTATTTTTGATTTGATTAGTAGTTTTTAAAAAAGACCACTCAAACCGACCGCGAACAACCCTAATATTAGCTATCTAATTAGCTGATTCTAGTACATTTTTTTTTTTTTTTTTTGGTCTTCTGATCAGCATATAAGTTATATTACATCATCTCAAAAGAAATGAATAAATTGAATGAGACTCCCAAGTCCATCTACTACAACATTCTGACCATGTTTCTGGTCCTCCAATTATGTTGCAGAAAATTCTCTTCTGGTCCTAGTGTTATGTTGCTTAACTGGGGTAAACTTTTTACAGTGCTAACATGAAGAAGTAGACCAATGCTATGGGCAAGGCAATTAGCATGCCAAAAATAACCCTGCAACCAAAAAAAAAAAAAACTAGATTTCAGAATCATGTTAAACCATGGAAAGAAGATTATTACATGAAGAATAAGAAGGATAAAAGGGAATTCCTACCCAGTGCTCAAAATGTCTGGATATATGTTGTACTCTTTAGCAAAGACAAAAGGAACAATTCCCTGAGGAAGAGCTGCCTGCAGTGAACAAAATGCTGTATTTAGCTTATATATAAACATTGTTATTCTTTTTCTCAAATTAAAAGGTTAGTGATGAGGTCTAAATTCGAATCCCCTACCCTCAAATTCAGGAAAAGATTAGAGGGTGGAAAAAAAAAGGACATATCATGTTAATTTCGTGCCTTTTCTAGAGCGATAATCCTTTAGCTAATCAGTTTCTCTGTTTTGTTTTTTTTTTTTTTTTTTTTTTTTTTTTTTTTTTCGACTCGATATGAGACCTAGTGTTGAAATCCCCTTTCACTCCGAAATTCAAACAAAATAATAATAAAAAAGGTTTGAGGAACAAAAAACTGGCACATCCCACTAATTCCGGATCTTTTGTAGGCTCACGAGCCCTTGCCTAATAAGTTTTTTTTTTTTTAATAACTCCACTCAACTATTGAAGTGGTGAACCATTGCCACTTATCAGGCAAGTAGTTTGGGTTGTTGTATAATCAAAACAAGTAAACTCAACCTGTTGATTTTTTTTTTTTTTTTTTTTTTGAATTGTTAATGTTCCTATTTACACATGAAAGTCACATAATAATGATGCTACAGAACTAATAACGCCATTTTGCATTGCTCAAAACATAATATATATGTGGTCACATGTCGTCTAATCTTAAATCGATGCTTGACTCTGCTATAAGGTTAGAGTTCAAATCTCTCCACCCCATTTTTTTTTTAATGTACCTGAACAATTGCCACTCTGAGTTGAGTCCCCCTTAGTCCAATGGCAAGCGAGGCAGCTGCCATTAGGAAAGGTCCCCCAATGAACTTCAGTCCCATGGCCAAAGCCGCCATCCGGGTCCCACATGCTATTATGCTACTCCGTGAAGCCATGAAAAGACCTGCATATTAAGCCACACAATTAGCAAATCTCACGCCCCAAATGCTGTTGTTGCTATTCAAATTCTTAGTCCTCAAGGCAGGTAATTAGTTGTTGAAATGTGTGTTCATACCTAAGCTGAACATTGCCATGCCAAGTCCTCCACTTGAGAGTACTGTAATTGATTGATCAACAATTGCTGGCAACTCCACTTTCCATCTACAACAGATTCAGAGTTCAAGAGTTCAGATCCATTTTTCTTAATAAAAACATCATTATTAATCAAAAACATAATCCTAAAAATTTTAACTTGCTTTTTGTTGGCTAACCTAAATTTTATGCATGCCCAAACAAGGCCAATGATAGTTGCATGGGTGTTGGGATTTCCTATAAGCTTCCTTCCAACAGTTAAGAGAATGAGCATTGTTTTGATTTTCCTTGGACTTGACGATCTGTTTCTTGCTTCCTCTACTTCCTCTTTGGGCTGTGACTCCTGAGGGGCCTCCATGTCCTCTTTCAACAGAAAAACCAACAACCTTGGCTGGTGTCAAAATTTTATATACCAAACTGGAAGAAGAAGATGTGTGACACATAAAGTCATATTATATCTATTAAATTTCATGCGGAAAGTGTGGTTGCAGACATGGTAAATCTATATCTGACTCCACATTAATGAGGTGTACAGTTCAAATCCCACAACTCAAGTTCAAGAAAAGAAAAATTCATGTAGAAAGTACCGTAAGTTTACATTAAAAAAACAAATTATGCTGCAAAGTGCAAACACACAATTTCAGATAAAACAAAGGGGAAAAAAAAAAAGGAAGAGAGAGAGTTGATGGTAAGAAACTGAACTTATTCAATTGATTATGTTTAGGTAGTTAAAACAATAATCCATAAAGAGGGTTTTTTTTTTTTTTTTTTTTTTTTTTTTTTTTTTTTTTCATGATGTTCAACGTAAAGCCACGAGTTATGAATATGATTAAAATTTGTGAATTCAGAACCCCTACCTGTGGCTTCGGATGAGGGCGAGACAGAGGCGGCAGACTTGGCGGCGTTGAACTCATAAAGAAACAGTAACAAATTGTACCAGATTAAGCTTTGTAAGACAACTATCTGAGAAAGGAGCACAGCAGCTTGTTCACCATACATGGCCTTCAACAGAGGAATTCCCAGGATCAATGTGTTGGGAAGAATCGAGACGGAGAGACCGGTTATGACGAAATCCAAGCCTCCTTTGGAGGCGAATCTAGTCATAACTGTCAATGCTACAAAGGCAAGCAGCTTCTGAAGAAAGTCTGAGAGTATGAGCCTCAGGTTCATCTTGTAAGGATTGTTGTCAGACAGGATTTGGAAAGACAATAGAGGGATTGAGAATTTCGCAACAAACTTGTTTATGCCGGAACATTGATCTGGGGTGAAGATTTTCCACCATCTAACAGAAACAAAAGCTAAAATCATGGCAACATATAAAGGGACAGTGGCTGTAACAACATGATAAACATCTCTTAAAGAAATCATGGTGAGTGACAAAACTCTTTTTTTTTTCCTTTTCTTTTGAGGAAAATATCTACTGCAAATATGAAATTTTCTTGGTATTATATATATCAAACTCCTTATATTCTTTCTTTGTAGGCTTTGTCACTCAGGAGGTGGGGGGGCTGGAAAAATGCCTGGTTTATAGAACTTAGAAGCTTCTTCAAAGCTTTTATTCTTATTCCAATTGGGAGAATGACCATAAGCTCTGATTGTTTGTGTCAGGATGCAATTGTAGCTATTGCCCTTTTTATGTATAATGTATTCTGATTTGCCATGTTGCCTACTTGCTAATGTATATTACTCGCCACTTTTTATGTATATTTATCTCACTCGGTTGTCATGGTTAGGCATCAAAGACAGATATAGTCAGATCACAACTAGAGGAAACCTTAGTTTTTGATGAAAGGTCAGGGCATTATTGTCATCATAATTCAAAAGGCAGATTCGAGTTTCCTTGTGGCCATGTTCTTGAAGGAAAGGAGGGCTATATATGCTGACATGGTAAGTCTAAGAAACACCTTACTTGATAGGCTTTTTTTTATGTGTTTGTGTTTAGGGTCTTTCCTACGGTAAGGCCTCCTACTGTTGCGTGTTTTTAAATGTTAAATCTAGTGAAAATCATACCAAATTAAAAACGCATACAAAATTAATATAATCTCATACGGGTTTTAACAGTTTAAAACATAACTCTATTACTATCTATTTTTTCATATCCTGCATTTAAATTCTTCGTTTTGTTATTATTGTAAAATGATTTTCTTTATAGAGAGATTAGAAATTTGTGTTTCTTTTTATTTATTTATTTAGTTTATAATAGTAATTACATGCATGTAGGTTGTTTTACCGTCATTTGATTAACAATTAGATACTAATGTCATTTTCGGAGTCGGTATGATCATGGTTAACGACGGAAATTGCTTTTTTGAATTTTCTCTTTTCCAGGGTTTCTAATAGTGGGAAAGGAAGAATAAAGAAGAAAATTGTAAGGGAAGTAATTGAAGTTCTGCAATTGTACCAGTATTAAGGGAAGAATTTTTCCTAAATAAGGTCAAAAGTGTTAGAATAAAAGTTGTGGGGAATTTGCTTTTTATACTGTGAAAATTTTGACAAATCTAATGATATCTCTTTCTTCTTATTTGTCTTTCTGTAGGTTCCAAAACTTTTAATCTGTTATTCCTTATCAATCAACAACAAAACCGCTTAAAATCACAGCGTAATAACGAAGCCCTTTTTAAGTCTTATGGTGCATGTGATTAATATTATCTCCACCACTAATGATTAATTATTTTACCAAACAGTAAATCAAATCTCACAACCCTTATTCATTCTAACATTTTGGGTCATGTTCTTATAGTCCACGTGCATATTCAAAAGATCCACAATTTTGCTAAAAGGGGATTTAGTTTGAAGCTAAAAAAAAAAAAAAAAAAGAGGAAAGATTAATCATTAAAGCTTCACGGATTTACAACATATAACATGCATGTAAATTTTATTTTATTTTTTTTTTTTCAAATTTAACCCTGTTAGACTATTGGAATTAATTAGTACTACTTTAAAAATCCATGAATAAATTGTTAAGAAAGACATTTTATCGACAGAAGTATCAAAAGGGTACAAAGAGGTAAAGAAAGACAATGTTTGCCAACATGTTTTAAAAACATTGTTACTTTTTCCTATTCTAATTCTTAATCATTAACTATTAAAGTTAATTGCTACTGCTTTGAAAATTCATGAATAGACTGATAACGAAATAAATTTTAGTGACGAAAGTGTCAAATTACAAGAAATTCAAGGAACACAGATGCTGAAAAGGCAAACAAAAAAAAAATGCAAAAAGACTTTACCAATTTGCCAAAATATAATAACATGCTGTTTGAGTGATGTTTAGTATTTACCGGTGACTTTAGCCTAATTAGTATGACAAAGCAAGTCTAATTGAATCTTAAGAATTCCTTTTAGAAAAGTAGCATCTAATCAAGGGGTTGTTTAAGGAGCATAACAAAGTCTCGTCACTGCTTTGTGAAAATGAAGAAACGAATGTTTAGTGGTATAGCTCTGTTCCTACTCCACCTCAAGCAATTGACTAAACCAAATTCCTCCTTTGAAAACCCTTTTCTCCTTCTTTTACTTCTTGATTAATTTTAATTAGAGAAAAATCACTTGTCTTTACTTATTTTATTAACCAAACAAATAAGATAAAAGGGAAGAATTAACAACTAATTATGCTAAATTTTTTTTATTCCTTTTTCCCTCACTCCAGCTTTTACATGTGTCTTCGATCAATTATGATGTTCATTTACAGCTTTTTTATATTAGACACTTTTAACTTTTAAGAATGCCTGTCTACTTCACCATTAACAAATTATGGTAAGTGTAAATTTAAATGGTGTAAAATAGTCCACGACAAAAAAAAAAAAAAAAAAAAAAAAAAAAAAAAAAAAAAACCCTAGTCCACAACAAAATGTACCGTAAAGAGAATGATCCTTAATATAGGTCTCACTATAACCTGGATGGTAACCATAATCTAACAATAGGGGCCTTGAAGGAATAAGATTTTTTTTTTTTTTAAGAAAAGAAAATTAATTAATGTATGTTTAATATTTTGGTGTAAAGATAATTAGTTAATAATTCTAATAATAGAGGCCTTGATTTAAGGGAGGCCTTAGGCAGTTGCCTTAACAGCCTCACCCTTGAGCCGGCATTGTATATATTTAGCCCATATGCAGGTTCCACCTTTCTGGTCAGGCAAGGTCTAATTCCCCATTGTATCAACAGTTTGATACAGGACCTTAGCCACATACATCAAAATAATAAATAAAAAAAAATCAGGAAGATTAATAAAAAGCAATGGTGGGAACAACAAAGCTAGGCTTGGTTTTTTTGATTGGTTTTGTGGTTCTTATTCCAAGCCTGCAAGCCGACATCGGCGACTTCGACGAGTCATGGCAGCAGCGAGCTGAAGAAGCCCACAAGGCCGCTCTCGAGGCCTATGACCCGAACCCTGAAGAAGTTACAGACAGCTTCAACGAGGAAGTTGACAAGTTCGTAAATTCCAACTCCTTTAATTTTCAATCTTTGTGCTATGATCTGCTCATTTTTTTATTTTTAGAACAATACTAGGTGATACTAATGGTATTGAGCACCACAAACTAATAGAATATTAATATCATAATAAAGAGTCATCTTCAATTAGTTTTGTGGGGCTAGAAACTAACAACAATCTTTAAATGATGATCAGCTCGTTTTCATTTTTAAAATAATGTTAGAGGACATAACACTATGTACTAATAAAGCGTGCATCTCACGATATAAAATTTACATATAAGGCGCCTTTTTTTAGATGTGGTGTTTAATATATGCAATTCTCAAACATTTTTCTAATATTGATACAAGCACTATTGTAGAGTTTGGGTTACATTTTTTAATTTGTTGATTATTCCTCCATTTTGCATTTCTTTTCCATCACTAATTGGTTACAAATATTTTTATGCATGGCTGCAGGGTGATAGACGGATCGAACAGCACTAGGAGGGAGCTAAGGAGGTACTCAGGACCCTGCGCGGCCACAAACCCAATCGACAGGTGCTGGCGGTGCCGCAGCAACTGGGCCAGCAACCGAAAGCGCCTCGCTAAATGTGTCCTCGGCTTCGGCCGGAAGACCACCGGAGGGAGGTCGGGGCGGTACTACGTCGTCACCGACCCTTCGGACAACGACGTGCAGAACCCTAGGCCGGGGACTCTGCGGCACGCGGTGATCCAGAAGCAGCCGCTGTGGATCATTTTCGCCCGCAGCATGATCATCAGGCTGTCGCAGGAGCTGCTGATCACCAGCCACAAGACCATCGACGCCCGCGGGGCCAACGTCCACATTGCGAATGGCGCCGGCATTACCATTCAGTTCGCCCGGAATGTCATCATCCATGGGCTCCACATTCATAACATTGTGGCCAGCGGAGGTGGCATGATTAGGGACTCGGTGGATCACTTTGGGTTTAGGACGCCTGCTGATGGAGATGGGATTTCAATCTTTGGTTCCACCAACATTTGGTTGGACCACATTTCCATGTCCAATTGCCAGGACGGCCTTATCGACGCCATTCAAGGCTCTACTGCCATCACCATTTCCAATTGCCACTTTACCCACCACAACGATGTAAGTACTAGCTAATTACCTTTAAAAAAAAAAAAAAAAAAAAAAATCCTTGGAAGCATTATCGTTACTATATATTTTTTAGTAGGGACACTATGAATCTTTAATTAGAGATATTTTTATTCATGGAAATGTTATATTTCAATTATAGGCATAATTATAATTGGGGCTCAATGATGTATTCTAATTATTAATTGTGACACGATTAAATATATATACACACACATATAGTGGGGCAGAACTGAAACTTTTACTAAAACTTTTATTAAAAAAAAAAAAAAAATAAGAGCCAAAAATTAAAAGTTGAGTGGGATACCCTCAGTTTAGTATCACTCAACTCTACCATTGACCACAACTAATAAAATAATTTATAGATGTTAAGCACCACCGTTACCTTTTAGTATTGCTTTACCTTAAAAGTAGTATATTCATGCCCCGTCATTTAGTATTTGAATCGTTCGACAAAAAAATGACACTTTACGTAAATATGGCCCTATTTTTTTGTTTTCTTATTTTTAGGAATGGACCTAATTATACATTAATATTGCATGTAGGTGATGCTATTTGGTGCAAGCGACAGCTTTGAAGGGGACAAGATTATGCAAGTGACTGTAGCGTTCAACCACTTCGGAAGAGGACTGGTGCAGAGGATGCCAAGATGCAGATGGGGTTTCTTCCATGTTGTCAACAACGACTACACTCACTGGCTAATGTACGCCATTGGTGGAAGCTCACACCCCACCATTGTTAGCCAGGGCAACCGCTTCATTGCCCCTCCCAACAATGCTGCTAAGCAGGTCCTAATATATACTATAAACTATTCCTATATATATATATATATATATATATATATTACATATAATATAATGTGTTGATGTATTTGTGTATGGTTGTGTTTGTATAGGTAACGAAGAGAGATTATGCGGCCGAGTGGGAGTGGAAGAGATGGACATGGAGGTCAGAGGGAGATCTAATGATGAACGGTGCCTTCTTTGTTCAGTCAGGAAATCCAAGCAAGAAGAGGTCATTTACCAGGCACGACATGATCAAGGCCAAGCCTGGGACGTTTGTCACTAGGCTTACACGCTTTGCCGGTGCCCTTAACTGTTATGCTGGCAAGAAATGCTAGAACATAACTAACATTTAATTGATTAAAAGCTAGGTGGAGAAAGGTGCATTCTTCTAAGGGCTTTTCTTGGGTATGTACTAAAGGAGGACGGGAAGGATTGAGCAAGATTTATTTTTTTTTTTATTTTTTTTATTCTTTTTCTCTTAAAGTCTGCGTTTGTTTTGTATTTCATTCATTAGTTGAGAATGAAGAGGAAAAATGAGCAACATTTGGATTTTGGTATGTTTTAAGAGGAAGGTTTTGACAGACTGATGAATATTAATTCGTTTTTACTATTCCGTAAGAATACAAAATCAGCAAAACCGTGACTTGTTAAGAATATGCTAAAGATATCAGATGTGCTAACATATTGGGCACCTAAAGCACCTGTTTTCCCGTGAAGTCTCTCTGGTGGTGGAGGCCAAAATGCAAGAATCAAACCGTCAAGGTTTAATGTTGTCACTACTAATTAGGACCCAAGATTTGTTTCAAGCATAATTTGTTAACAGCTTTATGATCACTACTAATTTCTTCTTCTTCTGTGAGACATTACAGATTTAGTTTACCAACGAACGTGAATAACAGGAGAATTATTCAAAAATTTCAAGGTGCTAAAATCAAAGAGAAAAAGTGGAACACTACTTGGCGGTAAAAACATGATGTAACACCATGGTCATGACCATAAGTGAACCTCACTTTATGGTCGATCTACTCAAAAGGTTTTATGTGTGTTCTACTTTTGCTTATGATCGATCTATCCGTAGATTTTAAGTGTGTGTGTCAGATCGCCAATTCAATTTCGCATAGCGAAACACATTCTCATTATCTGTCTCATTTTTATTCTGAATTCGTTCTGCAACAGAATCTTCGTAGCAAATATTTTCGGTTTACTGTAGAGCTCGAAACAAACTAATATAATCCCACTGCATGTTTGATTAGAATTTTATATACGATTTGGCCGCTGTCTACCTTTCATTTCTTCAAGCCTATCCCCAAAAACGACAGCAGAAGCACAAGCTAGCTTTCATAAAACTTACTTAAGCGACAATTGAAAATGCGGAAGAAAGAGACCCAATCGCCTTAATTAGCTAACCAATCTTTAGTACTCACCGAAAAATTGTTCATAAACAGTAATACATCATGATTCATAAAAAATCTAACCCCAAAAAAGAAAACCCAAGAGATGAGAGACGGTGAGATGACAATTGAACAAAAAGCTCAAGGGATTTGCTTTCTGCTATGATTCTATTCGCTATCCGATTCATTCCCCGAGTCTATATTCATTGGTTGTGGGTTCTTGTAACCACTAATTTCCTCCTTGTAGCGTTTTTTATCTTGCTGAGCCTTAGCTTCATAGGGCTCTTTCTCCTCCACTGCGCAAAGAGAAAAGGGCAAAAAAAAAAAAAGGGAAAAAAAATCAGTCTTGTGAGTTGTGATGTGACAACCAAACAATGTAAGCTGAATTGACAAAAAGATTGCGGCAATCTTCTCCACTATTGGAGGAATCCAGCGACTAGTGCATTGGTGAGGACCCCACATAAATTGATGGCCCACCATAAACAGGACATGTCACTGTGACTCTTGTGACGATTTTGTGGAAATATGAAACTAACCGAAATTATGCATACCTGACATCTTTTTCCATTTATCTCCGAGGACTCTTCCCACTTCTGTGAATGAAATTCCAGGATTACTCTTCTTCACATTCTGTGGCCAACAGATTATACCATCAGTAACCAAACTGTTCCCACGAACAGGGACAAAGTTTCTGACAATGTGGAAATTCTGATTTTCGTTGAAATAGCTTTATGCGTGTTTGCTAAAGGTAAATAAATGTCTCGTGGGATCGACATCGCCACTCGTGCATTCAAAAAGCACAGAGGGCATGTGGTCAAATCAGGCTGGCTAAGGTTCAGACCAAAATGAGGGACCATATATAGTTGACACGGACGAATATGCATCCAATACTTGATGCAATATATATAGAGAGACATAAATGTAGAAAAGAAACCCACCTCCCTTTCCATTTGTGAGAAGAACATGAAACCAGACATAGCTCTTTTTGGGGCGTTGGGATCCTTTTTCTTTTTCTGTTTTTTCTTCTTTGAACCACCATCTTCATCTCCATCTTTAGATTTCTTCTTGGAAGAAGATGCCTTGGAAGCGGTTGGTTCTTTTTTGGAATCCTTTTTGGCAGGCTTCTGAAAATGGCCATTCAGTTAAAGAGAAAACAGAGGTTTTCAAGGGAACCTTCTTAAACATAATGCAAATGATAAGAACAAGATGCCTTGCCTCTTTTTCTCCTCCACTTTCACTGGCATCAGATTCTTCTTCCCCAGAATCATCAGTCGGGGAACCTTCATCGTCTTTGTCAACAACAAAATCTTCATCCTGTACGGATCATCATGTCGGAACAATGAGTGGACTAGCACATCAAAAGACAGAGTGGGGACAGAGACGCATACAAGCATGGTAAGTGAAGACTCAGATGCACAAGTAGGATATCAAACTAGTGTATAATTGATCAGAGAGGAAGAGAAATGGAATAGATAGGGGTCAAAACAAGCAGAATCTTTCTGCCCTTGAATAGGGAATGTGCATGTGTGAGATATTTCTCAAGATTTGATATGTAATTTTCTTAAAATAGCCCTAATAGCAAATGATAATCCAAGCTCTGCCTCCTTGAGGAGAAACATGACGAGGATAACTGTCATGAAAACTTCAACTGTGTTAGTTTTCTTGATAAAACTACCTTTGCATACTCAGACCTCTTTTTTCCCTCCAAACAAAATAAAAGGAAGTTTTACCTAGGTGTAAAATTACGTGTTAGTCTCAAGAGCCATGTTTTCAAAAGTAGTAAGTGAAGTACAAATTCTAGCAAAAGTTTTGGCCCTCAATGACAAAGTTCAATGAACTCAACAACTATGCTTTTTAACTACAATCAAATGGCACGTCCACACTTGAAAAAAAAAAAAAAAAAAAAAAAAAAAAAAAGAAAGAAGAAGAAAAAACCCACCTCTTCGTCACTCTCATCTCCACCAGCTTCGTTCTTAACACGAACAAGATGCGGATCAACGGCATCATCATCCTCATCTTGAAGAACAGATGCAACGCCCTCTGTAGTCTTGAGGTCTCCCAAATTCATAATTTTCAAACCTTTTCCACTGCATGATAGTCACCAGGTGAAATTAAATTAGCAAACCTCAATAATTGCCTCTATGTAATGAGATGAGAAGCTCACACTGACCTGATGAAGTCAAAAAGATTATGGTACTCGTTCCTCTGAATATTTCGGAAAAGATGCTCTTGCTCAGTTTTAAGTCTGATAAGAAGATCAAAGTAATGCATATTTGAGCCACCAGCAGCATGCCTCTGAAATTCCACATAGTCAATCTAAGACAGCCAAAGATGTCAGCCTCCAGTTAGTCTCCAGAGCAAGCATATTAGGTCAACAACATAACAGGATCATAAGAAAAGACATATTTAGAAAATATACCTCCTCATGAAGAATAAGGGTGGGAGGTTTAGGCAGAAAAAAGAAGCTCTTTTCAAGGGGATACAGGACCCCATCTTCAGCTTTCAGTGATGATTTCACTGCATATCCATCCTGACAACTACGGAATTTTCCTGGTTTAGTAATTTTAGCACCAGATAAACCACGCAATATTGTGGTGAACACCTCATGAATAAGTCCCTGTGTGTTCAAATATATTAATGTCAGGTCAAGTTCCTCACATCAGAAACAACCCCCCAAAAATGGTATATATATTCCCCTAATAAGCCAAACAAAACAACCTATTTGTAAATTAATAGAAAAAAATAAAGAACTTCCTACCTTATAAGATGGTTCCAACTTGTCCTTATATTTAGTGTTCAACAGATCTTCACTCATTGATAGATCGCTCTGGATTATGTAGTCAGTTTCAAACTATAAATAACAGGAAAAGAACAAGTCAGTCAAGCAAGAATAATAAACCACCAAAGTTGAAAGAACAGAGAAAGAAGTAAATAAGCAAGAGTCATAAAATAACCAAATTGTGATTATGAAAACAATGAATAAAAGTACCTGCAATACAACATGTGGATACAAAGTTTGGCCTTTACGGATAGGAGGATCTAGAGTAACAACAACAAAGGTATGTGGCTGGTTATACTGCATAAAGAACAAGATAGTGTTACTTTGTTAATTAAGATCACATTAACCAGCCTGCTGAACAGAGACAACCAGAGAGGCAGAGACTAATAGATTAATAATGATAAACATGCATGAAGAACTGGATAGTGTGCATGAACACTTCATTAGCATCTACATAGAATTTGTGCGCTGAGCAAGAATAGAAGACCTTGGGAAGTAAAAACAGGCGAACAACACTGCTGTACTGAATTTTGAAATCATTAGCCTGTCCTTGTAGCCTCAAGAATGAAAGATGAAGTTCCACACTGTAGCGCCCCCTGTATATATAGCAAGCACTTGCTTAAGCATTGATAATTTGATTGTATCAATTGTAGGTGCCTGTGTGCCTATTAACATGCGCGTCAAAAAAAAAAAAAAGAAATTTGTGTTTTCAATTTTCAGCATATCTACCTTGGCGTAAGGATAGCAATACCCTCAAAAGTAACAACAGCTTCTTCACCTCCGGCACCAACATCTGCCATTGACATAATTTTGTCACGAAAAACCTACCAACAGTCGATTGGAAATAGATTAGCATAATAGCATAATATCACAAATTAATGTCTCAAAATTTCCATCACGCAGCTAGTAATAAACTAACCTGGGCAGGAGGACGGCTTTCATCACCAACAAATTGAGTGTTGGAGTTGGGAAGGTGAAAACTTATCTCCATTAACGAATCTTTCTGTCATAAAGAAGATAGAAATACTCAAGAAATAATCTAAACTGAAAGTATGTTACCAGATAATTTAATATCCTTTTCTAATCAGAGATTATGTTAGCATAAAGGGGCCTTGATAGGTATGACACAGGTATTGATTATAAAAAGGCTGCTTAGGATCATTGTTAAAGAACAGAACCTAACTAACCAACCTCGTTGGCTCCAGTTGTATCATCCACGTGAAACTCCAAGATGACATCATTTTTTCCCTGAAGTTGTGTTTGCGATACATCTGCCAAAGATACCTCAAATGCTTGCTTGGAACCAGCCAAAAATGTAAGCATATTCCCTGCAAAACCAGTGTAAGACTTTAACATAAAAAGAAAGAAAGAAAAAAAGGAAGAGAGAGAGAAACCAGAACAATCCCATTCAGGTTCTTCTAACTATATAACTCTCCTATTTTCAATCGTATTAGAGGCAGTCATTAAAAAAATAAATAATAAAAAATAACCCCATAATCTTTACATCATTATAATCGTCACCGTTCTGCTAATCACATTTAGTCCTCATGAAGCAACTTTGCATTGCTACTAATGGATCATGAACAAAAAGAAAACCAGATAAATGCCATTTGTATTCAGTAACTTAAATGAAAAGAGAGCATTACCATTTAAATCAACTTCTCCCCAGTTACGGCCGCTTACAGAGAGTTGCTTCTCCTCTGGAGTAATCCCACAAGTATTTTGGAAATAGGTGGACAAACTAGAGATATCCTACAAAGTAATTATAGGAGAAAAGGTTAAGGTTAGAGACCTTTTGCAATAAGACCATGAATTCAAAGGGAGTGTTTGCAATACTATAATCAAAGCTTCCATTGATAGCCATCATACAACTGAACAGCAAAACAACTTTTACTATAAAGGCAGAAACTTGTGAGCAAGAGCACTTGAGTTTCCCAAGACACTAACAAGAAGTTCCTACAAGTAAACTCATATTTCATCTTGATTGCCAAGTAACAACACAACTAAAATTCTAATGTCCAAAAGTAGGTCACATTTTCAGTAATGGACATACAATCATGAGAGTCAAAGATAAAGGAATACTAACCTGGTCACGAAACCCAGTAAACTTGTAGTACAAACCATCTTTGATCCGAACCCCAAGTTGATTTGTTCTCGGGACCTTCATCCATGTTACCCCCACGATGTCAGCCTTATCAACTTCAATTGCTTTACCACCTCCTTGTTTCTTCCACAAAATCCCTCCAGAAAATATTTTAAGCTGCCCAGGATTCTGTCACATAGAGTGCATTAGATGGGGAAAAAAATAATTGTGTACTTTCTTGCTTAAAATGATGCTACAACCTAACCATATGAAATGCAAGTCATGGGTTTAATCAGTGCCACAAAACATTCTATCATGAAGTTAAAAGGCGAAAAAAAGGAAACAACAATCAGGCTCTACGTTGCCATTTATCAGCAATAATTGCTATAATATACAAAGAAAAAGTTCCCACTAGAGAATTTCAGCAATACATCCGAAGTCTAACAAAATCATAGGCCTGGGAGTCCTAAAGAAATGCCAATAACAAGATCACAAGATCTATCATCGGCATCTACATAGACCTGTATCAAATAAAGTTGCAAAAATAGTATTGAATCATGAATCATCATTCAAGGAATCAGATTTTATATTTGAGACGAAGAAATGCAAAAGGTGAAAACCATAGGGGGTATTAGACTTTTCGTACAACTAGCTCCCCAAATGAGGACACAAAAATCTGCATTGTGGGAATACCAACGAACTGTAGACAATGCATCTGCCATTGGATTTTGACGGGTATTGGATATATGAAGTCTCAGACTCTATTGAAAGCTTCCAAATCACGCTTACCCTCCTCCTCCTACTTAGTGCAGAAAATTTTCCTTTTTTTTTTTTTTTTGCGAACTTATTCTACAAAATGATTAGCACCAACTGAATATACATGGGTAAGGGCCATACGAGGGATTTAATGGAAAAGACACAGAGTCCCTTATCAAAAATACCTAGCAGACGTTCATAACTAAACAAAACTCATGGGTGGTTTGAAAACCCAAAGATTGCGTTGATGAAATGGGTTAGGGTTTCAAGAAGACGAGCCTAGAGCAACCACGGAGACTAATTGTAATCCCCTTTCCCAAATCCTAATAAGTTCGTCGCCATCAAACACACCAAATTCGAATGCAGTTCCAGAAGAGAAGAACCCCTTCATATACTCCAATAATTAGGGTTTCAAAACCATAAAAGAAAAAGAAAAACTCAACCATAACAACGGAACTACCCCAACTCTCAAAATCGACACCAAATTTCACCACAGCCAAACTCGGCGAGACCATCAATGGTTCCATAGGAGACAAAAATTAGAATTTCGAAACAAACTAGGGTTTCAAATTACACCGAGAAATGAAAATAAATCGAAGAACAAAAACTCCATAGTAAAACAGAAAAAGCTCGAAACCAAGTAATATGAGGAAAGGAGAAGAAGGGAAAAGAACTCACAGTGCCTCCGCGGCCTCCGAGAGAGATGTTGTTGAAGAGATGGCCGTCTGTCATGGCTCAGAGAATCGAAACCAGAAGAAATCTCTGCAAACAGTGCGACAGAGAAGAGAGAAAAAGTGTCCGAAAAAAAAACAAATAAAAGAGCAAAGAAATGAGGGGGAGCCCTTATATAGTATGGAGGCGGTGCGCACTGCGCACCAAGGCTAATGCGCGCGAATTGGGAAAACGATCCGGTGCGAGCGTCTCCACTCTACGGAAGAAAAAGGCTTTTTTTTTTTTTTTTTTTTTTTTTTTTTTCAACTTCAAAAGTTTAGACCAAAATTTGAGATGAATTAAAATTAATAGGTAATTTTTAAGTTAATAAATAGGCCAAATTATTAAACTTTAAAATTTATTATATAATTGATTAAAGTTAAAATAATTTTTTCCAAAATTTAAACTATATGAACCATATGAGTGTTTTGTAAATAAATTTATCTTTTTATGAACCATAACTTGACACATTATGAATTAATTTTTTTTTAAAAATTAGCCTATTTACTTTCTTAATTTTTTTTCAAAACCTATTTTTTTTTGTTTTCTCTTTTTTTTTTTCCACGGATACCCTCTCAATTTTTTAAAATTTTGCAACTTGATCTCTTAATTTTTTTTTTCTTAAAATTCACACCTTAAACTTTAAAATTTATTATATTATTGATTAAATTAAAAATAAAATTAAAAATTTAAACTGTATTTTCTATATGAGTGTTTAATAAATACAATTTTATCTTTTTGCATAACCATTTATACATTATGAATGAATTTTTTTTTGAAATTGGTGGCTCCTAATTTTTCTTTCAAAATTGTTAACTCACAGTTTCAAAATAATTTTTAATCGTAACACGTACATAAAGATTAATTTGATGTAAAATGATATTAATTATTCTTATTAAATATTTATGTAAAAAATATTATTTAAATTTTTAAATTTATTTTTAATTTGATTAATATTGTAATAAATTTTAAAATTTAAGAAGTAAGTTAACAAAAAAAAAATAAGGCACTAAATTACCAAACCCGGAAAGTTAAAATGGTGTGCATGCAAAATAGCTGAATAAAAAATAAACTGGATGAGCAGCAGCCACGTGTCGGATCACCGCTTACGATGGACGCTCACTGATGTAATTGGGAAACGTGGCTTGGGCCTTGGTGGGCCTTCGTAATAACTCTTGGTAGCCACATGAAAACAAAACATGTCGTATAAAGGCAAACACGTTTTGACCTCGCAAACGACAGCTTTAGATACGAGATCAAAGTCAAAGATCATCATATAGTCGACACATTAAAAACGACATGTCGTATAACACAACAATGGATGGATTTTTTCCCCATATGGACCCGCTCGAGGATAAGGACAACGTCTTTTTCTTGATTCGAGGTGAAAACTGAAAAGGAAATGAGAGGAGATCTCAACCATTCCGATATATACTTTAGAAAATTATTATACATACTATATTTATACCTAATACGTATTAATATCTTATTATTGTTATCCATATACGTTTCGATATAATTTTGTTTGTTTTGAAAGAAAACTTTTATAATCTGATATGATCTCAGCTTATTTTTTGTCTATAATTTATTAAATGTGTTTGTTTTATAAGAATTTTGAATTTAGATTGAATTACATTGTTGTTGATGCATCTAATAGGAAACGACAAGGCGTCTGTGGCAATGAGGAACAACATATGCTTGCATGACAAAGTTGAAAAAGTACATCACTCATATGTAGATTACACTTTTGATAAACTAATTCATACAAAAATGAGGGGTGTGTTTAGAACTCATTTCAAAATAATTTTATTTTTTGTATGAAAATAAAAATGAAAACGTTTTCAATCTCATACATAAATCATTTTTAAAAATGCATTTAGTAGTTTTTTCAAAAGATTGTTTTCAGTATAAAAAATCCATTAATGTCTCTCTCTCTCTACTCGAGAGAGGATAAAACAGAAATAAAAAAATAAAAAACGACTAAAAGTTGGAGGCGCTTGAAACTCGTACCAAAATAATTTTATTTTTTGTATAAAAATGAAAATGAAAACGTTTTTAATCTCAGACAGAAATTATATTTGAAAATTCATTTGGTAGTTTTATTAAGATATTATTTTCAGTATAAAAAACTCATTAATGTCTCTCTCTCTCTCGCTCGAGATATGAGAAAATGAAAACAAAAAATGAAAAATGACTAAAAGTCATTTTTCATTTTTCTCTTATTTTACACTAAACTAAAAAATAGTTTTCATTTTTGTTTTTTGTCTTTATTGCGTCAAACGCTGTTTTAAAAATGTTTTCATATTTTCTATTTCAAAAAACGTGAAAAATAAAAACGAGATAAATTCCAAACACAGCAGTCGTTTTTCATTTTTCTCTCATTTTACACTAAACTAAAAAATCGTTTTCATTTCTATTTTTTTGTCTTTAATTGTGACAAACGTTATTTCTCTTCCGTTTTCATTTTTTCTTTCTCAAAAAATATGAAAAATGAAAACAAAAACAACTCCAAACAAAACCGACATCTCTTGCAATTTTTTTTTTTAAGTAATTGGGTTTACCGTTAAGTGACTTAACCTGCAATTATGATAAGTAAACTTCTCGTCGCAAATAAGGAGAATTGTCGTCTGGAAAAATTGGGTTACATTCGCGCCATCGAAATTTGCGCGGTAAAATTATTTGCAACGACAAATAATTTATTAACGACGACATGTTGATTTTTTTTTAACGGGGGTTATTTGCGACGATATGTCGTCGCAAATAGTCTATTATTTGCAACGACAAATGTCGTCGCAAATGGGCATTTTTGTTGTAGTGACCGTTGTATACAAATGCTGTTGGAAAACAAAATCATTGAAGAACCATAGTAGATAAACTACATAGTTGGGACTTGGGAGAAGACAAACATAAAATTAACTTGTCGTATAAATGCAAATCGATATTACAAGGACGATACGTTGTAATAGAAGGTTATATCAAATAGGAAACAAATTATAGCGTTGAAAATCACATTCGTACACAAGCTAAATTATTAGAAAAACGACGCAATGAAAAATGATTAATTTTCATACACAAATGATTACATGTTACAAACGATGTATCTCGAATGCAAATTACAACTCGGAGAAGAAGACATGATGAAGCACAATGCCACGAAGAAACGACATCATTTAAAACATTTTAGAGAAACTACGTGTCGTGTACAAACTTTGGAAGATTGATTTCATATTAACTCCTTGGTTATCTCAACATGCATGTATGGTTTTATTAAATATTTTCTGAAACATTTGATTTTTTCTTTCCTTTATTTTATGTTTCCGGTGATATGTAATAAAGATTTAACAAAATATCAAATGCATTTGGAATTAGTTTTAAAATAAATTTATTTTTTGTATGAAAACGTTTTCATTTTTATTTTGGAATCATTTCTGAAAATACGTTTAGTAATTTTATTCTAAAATTATTTTTAATTTAAAATAATAATATTAAATTTATTAAAATGTTCAGGGCAGTCAAAGAAGAGTGGGGGGGCGCAATTGTAGATGGCGCAGTCACAGAAGAGTGAAAAACGAAAACAAATGGCGCAGGTGTCTGGTTTGAGCTGAAGAGAGAAAACGAAAACGAAAGAGAAAATAAAAACAGAAAGAAATCGTTTTCAGATTTTCAAATAAGGACAAGAACGCTTTTGTTTTTAATTTTTAGAAAATTTTACACCAAACGTGTTTTCTCTACGTATTTTCATTTTTTATTCTCGAAAACCGTAAAAAATGAAAATAAAAACGGAAACAAACAGGCTCGATTCATTTGGTTTATCCCGACCTCCATACGTACCATTTATCAACAGCATTTAACCCAATAATTGTACTAGAACACAAACTAACTATTAGCCAATAGTGTTCGCATGAGATTTCCTTCAAAGCATTTCCATTTAATTGCCACAAAGTAGATTTTTGTTTCTTCATCCTTAACTTTAAAGCTTCTCCCTCTTTTATTTTTTCTTTAACTAACCGGCATTTATGCCCCTTAAACTATTTTATTAGGCAATCAGTACCTAATAAAATAGTTCATGTTCATAGTAATAAACAATAAATATATAAGTGTTTTGTTATTGTGTTGCGTCCTTTTATTTCAGTCTCTCTTTCTTTCCCATCCCCTCCTATGTTGGGGAAAAAGATGAATGGAATTTAAACCACAGATAATCAAGTGGGGTCATGGGCTGTCTTAATTAACAACTTCGAACACAAGAAATGTATTAATAAATGCAAGAAAGAATACAATAAGATATGACATTTGTGAATACTCTCATTTCTCATAGAGAACATCGTCTTCCGAGCGCCGTGTGGGGAACAAACTCCAAGCCCGACCTCAGGAATCTGAACAGATGATTAAAACATGAGCATGTTAATTAATAATAATAATCAGTTATATGTATAAAAGAGCGAGCCAAAATCTAGCGATGAACTCTAAGAAATATGCACTCAAGTCCACTAATATATGTATCTTTAGCGTTGTGTTGCTGCTCGTTGACAAAACTTTCATATATATTCTTTTTCCCTTTGAGTCCAAGCAAGTAAGAAATGTGCATGGGAAGGGTAGTTTCTGGAGAATTATGATGCAGGTTCTGCCAAAAACATGGTTTGTTTTGCATGCAACTTGACGACTTATTTTAATAACTAAAATTCAAAGCCATTCGAATTTTCGCTGTGGTGTGTTTAAATTTTGTTCTTTTATTGCAACTTGGTGTTTATTGTTGAATTAGTAAAAGCTTGTTTGACATGCATTTAACACACGCATGGGGAGTTGAATCTTGTGCTACTAGTTAACTAAGAGATAACGGCTTTTTAAAAACCAAAAAGAAAAAAGAAAATTAATAGCTAATGACAATTAATCACACACATAAGAGCAATATTAGAAATTGATATTGCTAACTACGTATATACCGATCAATAATTATATTCAGTAGTGCCTGATATAACTCACATGAGAATAATTATAAAATAACATTTAGTAGCATCTGACACCATAACTTAGATGAGATAATCTTATTTTAAATGTACGTTAGATGTCAGGTAAATAATTCCAAATTTAATATTGACTGAAATTTACCTAATAATGCCCTTTTAAACTTAGGCAGCAAGCAACAACATAATTGGCCGGCCATGTGAATTAAGAACGTTATACATTACAGCAAAAAATAAAAAATAAAAAAATAAAAAAACCATGAAACTATTTGCAGTTTTAGGTGCTAATGAAAAATTTGTCTTATATATTGCCTCGAAAACATCGTCCCTCTTGTGTTTTTATAGTTTAATAATAGTTGTGAAAACAAAAACAAAACACAACAAACAGACAAAACAACACTACGTACATATAAACCATGTCATACTTATATATATACATAACTACTCCAACGCTCCACCAAGTCAAGCAGCCAAAGAAAGAAAGAAAACCCGCATAAGAAATATCAAAAAAAAAAAAAAAAGGAGGAAAGAAAACTCGAAAGAAAGAAAGAAAGAAAGAAAGGAAAACAAGATATGGAATTGATGATGCAGGTAAAGAATGAAGAGAGCAGTACTAGGAGACGACAACTTTACATGGCGGATGGTGATCAGGCTCAGGTGATTAAGAGACGACGAAGATCATCAGATCAAACTGCATTAACTGCAACAAAATGTGATGATAGTACTTTTAAAGAGACTCAACAGCAACGGCAAGTGCAAGCTGACGATCAAACTTCCCCAGCCACCACTGTGAAGAGAAGTTCAAAATATCGCGGTGTTAGTAGGTATGAAATGTGAAATTGTTCGTGTTTTTTAGTTGTTTTAATTTTAATTGATTTGCTTAATTAATAAATTGAATTAACAGACATAGATGGACTGGACGCTTTGAAGCACACCTGTGGGATAAGCTCTCTTGGAATGTAACTCAAAAGAAGAAAGGGAAACAAGGTAGATAAATATATCATGATTTTTTGTTATTGATTTTCCTTTGCCACTAAGAATACTGTTTCTGTTTATTTGTTTTCTCAACTGGAAACTAACTAATAAGGACTTGTTGGAACTTTTACGTTGCCTTTTCTATCGCGCTTTGGAATCGGTTATCCCGGCGCGCGAGCAGTTTACCTTGGTGAGTGTCGATCTTAGTCTTTTAGTAATAAGTTTAGGGATATATGTTCAGTTGTTGATCTTAAGTAGAGGCTAGTGACACATATATACTCTTGTCCGTGTTTCTCAGGAGCTTATGATGAAGAAGAATCTGCAGCAAGAGCATATGATTTAGCTGCACTCAAATATTGGGGCACGTCTACTTTCACCAATTTCCCGGTATGTAAGCTTTTCTTTTATTTTTATTTATTTATTATTATTATTATTTTTTTTTTTTGCATTCATTGAAAAGGTTTGATGATCATCATCATAATCATTAATCTCCTCTGACATGCATTTGATGTTGTTTACAGATATCAGACTATGAGAAAGATATTGAGATCATGCAAACTGTGACAAAAGAAGAGTATCTGGCCTCTTTAAGAAGGTATGACTAATATCTTAATGCACTAAGCAAGCTTAATTTGGCCAACTTTTGTGTATAAATGTTAATTGTTAACGTGTTGCAGAAAGAGCAGTGGTTTTTCAAGAGGTGTATCCAAGTACAGGGGAGTCGCAAGGTGATTTACAGTCTCTCACAAATGTCTTATTCTTGATCAAGAATTACTAATGGAAATATAATTCTCTAAACATTGTTTGCAATTTTACATTTATGTGATGCAGGCACCATCATAATGGTAGATGGGAAGCAAGAATAGGGAGAGTTTTCGGAAACAAATACCTCTACCTTGGCACTTACAGTAAGTCACAGTCTATAACTCCACAGTAATTAGATCAACATGTAATCTTTTTTTTTTTTTTTTTTTTTCAAGCAAAGAACCATTTAATCTTGTTTGTCATTATAATAAAGGATTTTTCCTTACGATATTTTTACAGCCCCACGATAAGCTTATGTTTTAAACCATCACAAATTCTGTTAGTTTTAAATACTTTTTTTTCATTTTAGTGCGATTTTGACCAGACGTAAGGTTTAAAAATATGTGCATAAGTCATAAACTACTGTAAGAACTTCCTTTTCCTTAACGTTTGATCTCATCAATTAAAGGTACCCAAGAGGAAGCAGCTCGTGCTTATGACATAGCAGCAATAGAGTACAGAGGCATCAATGCAGTAACCAACTTTGACTTGAGCACTTACATAAGATGGTTAAAGCCAGAAGCAGCAGGTAATCCGATCGGTGGTCTTGAATCGGAGGTCGCAACAGAGCCTCAAACAGTGCCACCAATTACAAACTATGCACCAACAGATCAGGATCAATCCCCATTCTTGAACACTGGTTATGCTAGTAATTTCATGATCTCTGATAATGACTTGAAGTACCTTCCCTCAAAGCCAGAAGTAGTCTTCCAAAGCAAAACCCCTCTACTAAGCAGTCCTGGCATTTATACCAAGTCAGCTTCTCCAACTGCTCTCGGTCTTCTACTTCAGTCTTCAGTATTCAGAGAACTGGTGGAGAAGAACTCAAACGTTTCAGAGGATGAAACCGACGGTGAAGAGATCGCGAATAACCAGACGCAGATTGGTTGCGATAGTGATGATCAGTATGATGGATTCTTCTTTGATGGGATTAGTGATATCCCATTCGTCTGCAGTTCCAACAGAGATGGCATCGAGGTGTAAGAAGGAAAAGAGCTCCACTCTGTTGTGGTCACTGTTACAAGAAGAATGAAAATAGCCAGGCAATACGTGGTTTTCCTTAAACTACAAGCTATTAGCTCCCGAGTTGGGGTTGTGAAAATAGCAAAGAATTTCATTTGAAAAAAAAAAAAAAAAAAAGCGTAAATATTTCTGTTACTAGTAAATAAGAGAATTGGTCCATCAATTCAAAAGTATTATTGGGGACTTTGATGGTCCACGTTAAATTGTACATGCTTTTTGCAACATTGGAATGTCTAGATTTGCAAGGTAATCAGATCCAAACGAAATACACGTTTGCACCGTACAAAACGAGACTCTTTTGGAGGTATGTAAGAAAAAGTGTTATTTTTCGTTGATTTTCCTTCATACCTTAGAAGGTTGCCAAGACAGATTGAGACATTGTCTGTTCATTTTTTTTTTTTTTTTTTTTTTTTGGTGTGGTAAAAAAAGGAAATCTAGTTGTACACTTTATGTCCCCTAGCCCCTTCGACTGTAGCAGAAATTCCGGAGACCACCAAGTATGTGAAAAGAATCTAAATTAATTTCTCATTGACCATATTATCTATTTATTAATAGTTACAACTTACTGGTGAACAGGCGAGATTGAAGTTGAGTTTCTAGTTATTTACTTATGAGTAATATTAGAAATACCAATTCAAATTTCAACTCTCGTGTATCAATTAATGTAGCATATAAATTATTATTTTTTTATTTATAGATGTAATCTTTTATCATTTATTAACGTGTCAATATTATTGACACCTACTAATATAAAAATGAAAACTCATGTGATATACATCAGACAGTACATAAAAATTAGTACCGCAGTTAGTGTCCCCGCATTATTCTTTACTTATTTATTATATAAATTCATGTTAGTTGCAACGGAGTAAATCTCCTAACGCCATTCATTTGACAGTGGTTCAAGTATTTAACATTCCAGGAACATAAATAACAGTTCGGAAACACCCAAGCGCCAGAGGAAAAAGAGTATTGTTGGGCAGTTCCCAAGAAAATGTATAACACTGTATTTTTGTATCCGGAAGCACAGAAGCTGCAACCTTAATAACTGATGGCGCGTCGGCCGTAAAGCACAGAAAATTCAAGGATGCAAATAGGATACAAGTTTTGAGCGTAAAATCAGTAATTAAAGTGTGTGAACCAGCATATTTACGTTACCCATCCACACTCATGAAAGTCCCAAGCATCCCTGGATTATATTCTTATAATGATGAACAAAACAAAACCATCTATGCTCCAGTAAAAGAAAGATGAACAATGAAATCAGGTTATAGTATGTTCATGCGTAAAAGCAAAAATCTACCTACTAAGCTGCATCAACAATTGTGAGCGTCAAAGAGAGAAGCCGTGTTTATTATTCACGTGCTGAAAACCAAAGCTATAAGCATTGTTCATCCCACTGTACACAACTATTTCATCACACTAAAAAGTAGAAAGGGAAAATCTTTCACCCACAAAGGCTTCAGTTCTCAAGATACAGAATTTGAATACACAACTACTCTTCTGGAGGAAACACCTAAAATTTCTATTAGGAATCATGATGTAGAACTATGAGACTATCACTGGGATTTTATGTCCCTAAAAGTGGACTGTGACACAATGAAAAATTCTTTCTGCCCCAATAAAATCAACTGCAAGGCAAACATCTCATCATCAAAGTATCAACATTTTTCACGAAACACATATTATTAATGCATAAGTCAGTCTAGTAAGAAAATTTGACCAAAAAAAAAAAAGACATTAGTGCTGAACTTCCGCCAAACTGCATGATTTAGATTCTATGATTAAAAACAATAGTTGCACTTTGCAAAAATCAAGACCAGACGCCGCGATTGGTTAACAGGACAAAACAACAGCTAACATCAAGAAAAGATTTGAGCAAATTGAATTCTAGTTTCTGACCTCAGGTTTAGCTCTTTTACAGAAATACTGGCGTTCTGTTGTCTCCGAACGATACAAACTTCATTTCCTCTAAAACAGCTTCAAAATTGCTTTCTCTTATTTCTGAAAAGCTTGTCTCTTTTTGCATAAAGATAAAAGAAAACAAAGAAAAATCCCACGGATATGGAGACCGAAACCCATGGAAACGGTGGATCCTTGAAACAAACCAGCGACGCCTCCAATTCCTGTGATGCGGTATAGACAAGGGAGTGGATGCCATATAAATCATGATCAGAGGACCTTAGGTAATACAAAGCCGTCTCAAAATCCAAACGAGACAGTGCAGAAACTGCCTTATCCAGCTTGTACTTAAACAAGTTCCATCTTTGTATGAACTCAACATGCTGATTATGTTTCAGAAGTTTTCTATCCCCACCATGAGCAGCCATAGATTCAAGAACATCAATGGCACTTGTTATGCTATAATTCAACGACGTCAAAAGAACATTTCTCCGTGCAGCATCTTTCTGCACAAAAGACAAGGACGAACTCTCAGAGAACGGACCGAAAGGAGTCTGCCCAATACTCCATGTGTAATCCACCAAAGTAGTATTGTGTCTAGGGCTCCATAACATATGGGTCGGCGAAACTCCCCACATGCTCTGCAGAATCGAACCAATAAGCTGACGCTCAAGCTCTCTCGTCTGCGTAAACACATGGCGGCCATTGCAACTATAATCACTCACAGTTTGGGTATTCTTTGTCCTCACTGCAATAACCATGTCTTTGAAAGCAACAGACTGGTGATACCGATCGAGCAACAAGATTGAGTGGACGTCCAAATCAAACACATAAACTGGAAGAACCCTTCCAAAATCCTCCTCAGGAATCGACAACACCCTCCTGAACTCGTCCGCAGAATCCGACAATATCTGATGCAAACGCTTCGAGTCCAAATACTCATTCACAATCATAGTATAGTTATCAAAGAGAAACCTAGACGTATAGGAATTGGTCGACCGGGAAATGGCGAACGAGCAAATCGGACACTCTGCATAACTTACTCTATAAGTCTTAAACCTCAAAGACTGATCAGCCAACAACAAGCCATTATCATTAACCTCATCCATAAACGTCCTCTCTATAGCTTTCCAATCCAACCCACTCGGATCGCCATTCTCAGTCCCGTAAACATGTATAAGCTGAACAATCAAGGAATTCTCAAAAGGCACAGGAATTCTCAAAGAAGGAACAAGAAGAACCTGGTAAGCGCTCCAGACCAAGGACGCCAAGTCCGCAAGCAAAGCCTTATCCGATTTCGGCCGGCCATGAAGAGCCGCCAAGGGATGAAACTCGCCTCTGGGAAGAACTCCGTCGCCGGAGATCGCGGGACCGTAATCGACCGGTCCGGCACCCAAATCGACCCAAATATACCTCTCCTTCCCGGTCCAGATGCTCCCCAAACACTTGGAAAACGCAGGGGAAGAATCTCCATGGCCGTAGCTATAAGCGTAGGGCTTGGACTGTTGACCTAAATTCAAGAAATAGAGGTAAACTCCATGGACGGGCTTCTCCTTCTCGAAGTCCTGACGGATGATCTGATCAATGGAGGAGTAAGGGATGGAGAGAAGCGGCGATCGGAGACTGGAGGGAGTTTTGTCGATCTCGGATTTGAGGGCTTTAGAGAGGAGAGAGGCGAGGGAAGGGGAGTGGGAGACGTCGAGGTGGAGGGAGTGCTTGACGGCGAGCTGGTGGAGGAGGGAGTCAAAAGGGGTGATGACGTGGAAGTGGTCGGAGTGTTGGGAGGCGGAGAGGAAGGAGTCGAGGAGGGAGGAGGCGGACGAGGGGAAGGAGTCGCCGACGAGGCGGACGCGGAGGGAGAGGGAGACGGAGAGGGAGAGGAGGGAGTGGGTCTTGTCGGAGAGAGAGAGGAGGGAGGAGGAGGAGAGAGAGAGGGACGATTTGAGGGAAGAGGAGAGAGAGAGGAAGGAGTCGTTGGTGGCTTGTGGGTCCAGGCGGGATTGGTGGGAGAGGAAGGTGTCCAGCCCTATGATCGGAGATGATGATGATGAACTGATACTGCTGCTTAAGATCAATAGCAAGATGAAGGTGGTGGTGGTGGTGGTGGTGAGGGCCATTTTTGGTCTGCAAGAAGGAGAATCAAGAATTTTGGGTTTTGTTTTTTTGTTTTTTGGGTGTTGGATGATATTGAGAGAAAAGAAATGGGTTTTGGAGTGGACTCAAGTCTCGCCGGAGCTTGGGAATTGACTTCTGAGAGGGCCACTGGGTGGGTGAGCACCACTGTGGAAATGGAAAGAAAATGGCCCGTGAGATCTGTGGTGCGCTATTTTTTTTTTTTTTTTTTTAGTAGAACGATTGCTTGGTTTGGTTGAGAAAAGGGGTGTTAATGTTATGCAGCCCAAGTATAATAATTTGTGTCATTGTGTCAAAAGGGCAGCACGTGATCATGTAATTGTTGGTAATTCAAGTCGAGATTAGTTTCATGCTAAACATCATTACGAAAATTAGGTTATTATTTTACAACAAAATTCAGAAAAAATTAAAGTTCAAATTATAATTTTATTTAAATTTATATTTTTTTAAGTTTTAATTTTATTTAATTTTACTCAACTTTATTTAAATTATAACTTCAATTTAAGTTATAACTCAAATTCAATTTAAAAATTACATTCAAGTCACACTCCCAAAAAAAAAAACCAAATTTGAGCACTCCCATTACACAAACGCTCACAACGCCAATACAATAAAATAAAACGTATCAGTGAATATTGAACCGTGTTATATAAGTGAGTGAATAATGAACCATGTTATATAAATGTTGAGTACATATTGCCTTCTATCTACATAGTCTTAAGTATACATTTGTCTTCAATTTTCACTTTTTGACACAATTAACGCCCTTTTTCAATTCTAATTTTATTACAATTAAAAACTTTCATGATAAATCATCTATAATTTTTTCTGCTACATTAAAAATAATCGCGTAAAGTTATATCTTAACTCGAATTAAAAACTCAAATTAATGAACTGAATGAAACTTAAATGTGATTAAGGACGACGTTGTTCTTAACAAAGTGAATATGGAGGAAATTCTAATCTGATCACCGCAGGTGGTAAATGAAATTTCGTTGATTTCTTCAGGCGGTTAAACTGGAAGGATGATAAAAGAAAACCATTTTTTATAATAATCTCCAAAACACAACAGTAAATTGAAACTCTCTCCTGGAATTAACCGCTATAGATTGGCAGCACCATTTCCTCTGTAACTCCAGTTTCCTACTTGCAAAGCAGAAGCAGGAATTGGTTCTCCATGGTAAAGACAACGAAACCGAGAAGAAAGAGAGATTTTAACTACTCTTTTTAACATTAGAAACAGAAGGTGCAATCGTACAACTAAATTCTAGTAGGCCACTGCCTCATCCTCATCTGTATCACTATAAGACTCTGAATCCCAAAATTTTGAAGCATGATCATCTTCGGTTTCACGTTGAGAAGCAGGACAAGAAGCACTAGAGAAATCCTTATACCGTACAAGCCCCATTCGCGGACCACAGCTACCGGTGACAATTCGACAGCCATCCACAGCCATGGCAGAACATCCAGAAGCGACACTAGGTTCCTCAGGAAAACCACATGTAAAGGAATTAGTTTGTGTGCCAGTGTCTGCCTCCCAAACATTTACACAAACATCCTCTTGGCCTGCCGTGACTATCTTATACGGATCCATGTGCAACAAAGTAACTGGCCCTGTGTGTCCATCCAACTCGGCTATTGGTTCTGGTCTTATTACTGTTTCCTGATTTCTCCTAACGTCCCAAAGCATTGCTCTGCAAGAATTAAGCACATTGTAGGGCTAAACATGTTAATACTCTTAAATCAGCTCATTCAGTTTCAATTTTGGGAAGCATACAGAAAGACCAACAGCTGACCCTAATTAAGTTGGGATTAAGGCTTGTTGTTGTTATTGATGCAGAAAGACCAACAAGGAATAATCATTTGACACGGTGCACAAGGTTAATGGGCTGCATTTAGTGCTTTTATCTTACCTGCCATCACCACCAGTGCAGATTAAGGATTTTGAAGGCAAGCCCTCAAATGAGTACAGCTTTGCTTGATGGACTGCTGCAGTTATAACCTTTTGCATGATCCTCAAATCAATTGCAACAACAGATGAACCAGCAGCAACATAGATCAGTGCTTCATGGCATTTCATGTTTACAGGCACACCAGGAACAGAAGTCATTCCCACACAGCAAGATGAACGAGCAGCTGATGATGTAGTCGTGTCCCAAACCCTCACCTTAAACGCACACATATCAATGTCCTTAAGATTTTATTTGAGAAATAATATTATTAAGATTGAAACTAATTCTTCTCTGTATAACCAAAAGAAAATCATGTAAAATTCACTGGTTAATCACTGTCAAAAGGTGAAAACAACTATAGGTATGGGCGGCATATGCCCAACACGAGTTTGTGTATATGTTTAAAGAGAAACTAAAATGAGTGGGATCCAATAGAAAAGGGTTTTACCTATGCCAAGTAAGCCTAAGAAATAATAATTTCTCAATAACTAATGACGCAGAGATCATTCTTACAAGGGTGAGACTAAGTTATGTGAAATTATGAGATTAGATTCATTATTATCTGATCTGTAAGATTCTCTAACAAAAACAAATCCACTTAAATTTAAAACCTCACTGGTGAAAATTTAAAACCTCATTGGCGATGCTGAGGAAAATCCTAATAAAATCATAAAACATGAACGTTTTGGAAATAAATACCTTAGAATCTTTTGAAATAGTCGCCAAAAGAGAAGCCTTGTGTCTGAAGGACGGACCAGTGAAGAGAGAGGCAACCAAAAAAAAAAGGGATTAATTAGTGTCACCACAGGTCAGACTTATGGGGCATTATGCGGAGGCATTTGTTGAAATACAATACTTCTGAATTAATAAACTATAAACAAAACACAGAAAAGGTTATCAGTTAATGATTAGTAATCCACTCCCTAATTTATCATTTACTTGCTCAATTTGCAAAATGTGCACTAATAAGGGTGGAAGATAGCAGAAACATTTATATAAATTCTGGGTGGTTAAAATTGAAAATCTAAGAACTGCATTAAGCTCGTTAAGAAACCAACTCATACCCAGCAACAGACATCAACTTAATGGGTTTTCCATGCCCGTATAATGTGGCCTTTGGAGAATGCTGACCACGCTTGCCACTGGAGCTGAGTGACCAAAGGCGAACAGTACCATCTTCTCCTCCACTAGCCAAAACTTTCCCAACACCATCACCTAGCAACTTATCTGATAGTGCTGAAACGGGGCCACTATGACCTTTGAAACATCTTTGGCATGAACCCTGCAATGAATTAGGAGTATGAATAGCTGGTTTGTGACCTACGATTATCAAACATCTTTGGCAAGATTTATGAGCTGCACTATCACCATATCTTTCCAAATTGGTTAAGAAAATCACCAAATTAGGTGCAGGAAATTGTTGGTTTCAGGTGACTATTAAACCTTAAGAACGTATATTCCAATAAGATTCTTTGTAGAGGGAATGTTAAAAAAATGTCAGTTCATGTTACCTTCCACCACAGACGAATAGAACGATCACAGCTCGAAGTCACCAAAAAATTATCATTTCTCTGGGACTCGCTTCGAAATAAAGAAGTTTCATTCAGCGGAAACAACCTGCAGGTTCCCCAGTAGTTAAAACATTAATCCACAATATGCTCTGTAAGAAGAATACTTTGACACCCCACTCAGAAACAACAGAAGAAATAAAACATTCCTTATGTGCCATATTACATAAATCAAAGCAACAATCAAAGAACATTGTTGCAAGACACATACTTTGACGCCCCACTCAGAAACATCAAAAGAAATCAAACATTCCTTATATGCCGTATTTTATAATGTTGCTGCTTAGATGAACCGGTTGTATCTTGTCAAATGATCCAAGACATTTTCTCAGCATTTTATAACGTATGATCTGCATAACTTTGGCCATGCAACATGAATAATGCTTTTTCTTAAAAATGAAAAAGTAAAAGAAATAACAATGTGACAATGTCAAGACTTTTAACTTTATTCAAGAGAATTGAAAAACCTTGCAAGTATTATTGATGTCACACAACACAAATGGTCCATATATTTTTTCCTTAATGAAGCACGAAAAACCCTGCAAAATGCTAACCTCATAGACGTTATTCTAGCATTGTGGACATTTCGTCTCTTATAAGATACTCTTGAATGATAGAAGCCATCAATCTCCACCATTTGTATCGAAGGACCCTAAGTCATAAGCACCCAACCAAAACGTTACAGTGGACATAAAACAAGGTTGAAAATGCTCAATTAATCTCTTCTATAGTGTAAAATTGTAAGTACTAAAAAAAATAAAATAAAAAACAAAAAAAACCCTAAAAATAAACAATAAATAAATAATAAGATACCGTGATTTTTTTGAGAACGTTCCAATAATTATTATAAAAAAAAAAAAAAAAAAAAAGTCTCAAAGCATTAGGAAAGGAAAGGAAACAAAAACAAAGAAAAAAGAAGTAATTACCTGAGAAAAGATAATATCATTTTTGTCAAAGATCATATGATCAAAAGATTTGGAATCCGTGAAATATTCAACGTCGAATGGATTACTAAACTTGAACTGATGAACTGCTTTACGCCTAGCTAAATATGCTTCCCTGACTCCTGATGTTTGAGAGCAAATCGAAGTTGCTTGTTTCTCCCAATGTTCCCTACACAAACAAAGAGTTGAATAAATATTATCATCCACTACGCGAAAGAAACGCCTATATTCTATTCTCGCAACAGATTTTTCGGACAAAAAAAAAAAAAAAAAAAACTTTCGTAGATTTGCTTTAGCTAACAGAGTGATGAAATTGAAAACGTTTCTCAAGTGATTTCCTTTTACCGTTTATTCAATCAAACAATTGGATCGAGCATTTCCAAAAGAAGAAATACCGATGAAAAGAGGGGGAAGAGAAAGAAATGAAGAGAAGAAGAACCTGAACCAATGGAACCACACGGAGTCGGAGTAAGCGACCTTTTTGAAGTACTTGCAGGTCATGGCCATGTTGGAGAGGTCTTGGAGGCCGAGGTGGCTCGCGCACTGAGCCAGTGAGTCCAAATTCACATCTGTTATGGTCGTCCGCGACAAGCTCTGGCTTTGGATCGTCGACGTAGATGTCGTTGGTGATGGATCCGCCATGGCCGGAGCTTGGTTGAAGATGATTGCGAAACCCTAGAAACTGAAGAAAGTGGGAGGAAGAAGATGGAATTTGAAGTGATTGGTGAATTAGGAGAAAGGAAATTTTTGATGTAATAAGACGGACATTATTTTGTTGGAAAATTGTACAGAGCAGCATATATTCGTGTTCCCGGTCCGTACTTCATTGATTGATTTAAAGTGAAACAGTCATGATAACTATATGGAAAGGAAAACAATGACGGGTTTGAACTATAGGTGTCCATTAAGCCGGACCATCATGTGCCAATTTAGCCGGACCATCATTGGTCAATTTGGCACGATTCGATTTTGTACTGTTATGAGTCAGGCCGGTTCAGTACGTAAGAATTGTTTGGGTTGAGTCTCATGTTTGAGGGTCGCAGTCCAAGTCCAACTGTCCAAGCACAGTTAGGTTCAGGCACGCGAAAGGTCAGACATATGACATGAAATTTTAATGAGATTTAAGACATTTTAGATTTAATTAGTCGATTTATGTCGTCTGATTAATTAATTATTTTTTTATAATTATTTATATTATTTTAATAAAATTATATTTTTTTAGAGCATATAATATATTATTTTTTTATCATTAAATTTGAAATTATAAAAAAATTTTAAAAAATTATTAATCATAAGTGAAACTCAAGTGTATTAAGAAAATTAAGTTAAGATTGAGTTTGGGCATAACAAAATTTTCTTGAAGTGTTTAAATTTTGTAATTTACTTATTTTAGAATACTGCACTATTTTTTCTTTCGTTAAGATTTTATTTTAATCTCCTCACAGGTTTTACTTGACAAAGTTTTTAACTAGACGATCATTTATGTGTACTTATTTGTATTATTTCAATTCAATAAAATCACATATTTTAGGAGCATATAATATATTTTATAATTAAATAATATAAAAAAATTAAAAGGGTCAGGGCCGGCTCGTGAAGGGTCTGAGCCCAGACCCGACCCTTATGGACTAGGCTCGAGAGCTAGTGTTGGGCCTAAAGATTTCTCCTTAGGTCCAGCCCTGCATTGTGCAAGGTCGTGCCAAGCACGGCCCAGACTCGCCATAGGCCTAGGATTAAAAGAGTCATGTCGAGCTGGCACGATCCTTTTGACATCTCTAATTTGAACCCAAAAATTATTGGAACCCTTCTTTGGTTGCACCCAAAATATGGGAAGGAAATGACGAGTTTGAACCAAAAATCATACCAATTGCCAACCTCTTGTTTCATTACATAAATTTTTGCACTTGTATTTGAGTTTTGAGTTTTATTTTAAGCTAGAATTGAAGGTTTTAGAGTCTTTAATTATTGTTTTTTATAACTCTATTATTTATATTATTATATAAAATTGTAATGGCATTATAACAAAAAATAACTTTTAAAATACGAAAAATAACTTATAAATTATGAAAAAAATAATCCATAAAGTACAAAACATAATTTGTACGTTATGAAAAATAACCTACAATTATGAAAGATAACCTATAAATTATTAGTGATATAAGATGAATTTAACAACAATCACATAAATAAAATAATATTACTTTATTTATGATATTTTTAAAAATTCACCACTGTAAAACTTATCATCCTCAAAAAAAAATTGAGTTAAACTCATTTTTACGCACTTTTTGTATAACTATAATTATAATAATATAACCAAATACAAATTTAAATTTTATTTTATGTTTAAACTTTATATTACTACGCGAACGTGAGTTAAGCTAAAAAAATCTACATATAATTTCAAATCTAAGAATTTAAACCAACACACTTCGACTTCGAGAAAAGAATTGGGCATGAGAAAAACAAAAAAAAAAAAAAAAATGAAAAATGAAAACTGACACATATCTAAGTACAGAAAGAAAAAACAGTTGGTGCGTTTAGAATTTATTATAAAATAATTTTATTTTTTGTATGAAAAGAGAAATGAAAACGTTTTCAATTTCAAATAGAAATTATTTTTAAAAATACATTTAGTAGTTTTATCATGAGATTATTTTCAATATAAAAACTTATTAATGTCTCTCTCTGTTTAAAAAAGGAAAAACAAAAACAAAAAATGAAAAACAACTAAAAGTTATTTTTCATTTCTCTCTCATTTTACACTAAACTAAAAAATCGTTTTCATTTCTGTATTTTATCTTTAATTGTGTTACACGTCGTTTTAAAATCGTTTTCATTTTTCTTTCTCAAAAGACATGAAAAACAAAAATAAGAACAATTTTAAACACAACAAAAATGTATCTCTATTAGAAGTCGTTTTTCATTTCTCTCTTATTTTACATTAAATTAAAAAATCATTTTTATTTTTGTATTTTATCTTTAATTATGTTAAAGGCCGTTTTAGAATCGTTTTTATTGTTCTTTCTCAAAAGACATGAAAAACAAAAATAAGAACAATTTTAAATACAACAAGAATGTCTCTCTATTTGAACAAATTAAAAATAAAAGATTAGAGCAACTGACGTTTTTAAATTTGATGACGTTTTTCTGAACCAAACGACATTCACGACAACTGACATGTCGTTTTTGTGTCGGTAAAGCTACACGTAACGTATTCCTTTTCTTAAAAATGCTGGATAGAAACGACATGTCTATGATCTTTTTGATCAACTTGTGGTCTTTTCTTAAAGGATTAAACAAACAGTTCAATAAACTCCCACTGTCTATTGCCGTCTATTATCCTTAACGCTGTTGATGACGTGGCACGTCACTAAAAACTAACTAAAAATATTAATATCTAATTAATTTAAAAAATATATTAAAATTAAAAAAAATCTCAAACAAAAATTAAAAAAGAAAACTAATAAAATATATCCCCTTTCCCTAATCATCCACGCTCATTTCTTCTCCAAACGATCTAATAATAAAAAGAAAATATATCAAGTAATTTCAGGATCAAAAGAACCCTAAAGTAGTCGAACTGGTGCGATGGTCAAATTAAAGACTCATATAGTTAGTTGATTCGAGTTAAAATGTGACATTTTATATGAGAATTTTTTATTGTAATAAAAAAATTAGATGTGACTGTTTTTTAGAGTTTTTTACAATAATAAAATTTAAATCGATGAAATGAACGGAATCTAAAGCTTGATGACTCTTCGAGTGATTTTGACTCTGGATCAAATTCCGGGTACGATTCCGAGGACCATGCTGGACACGGCTTTGAGTGGAAAGCATTGTCCATGAAAGCACATCATCGTCATCATAGAAAAATGGTCGGAGACCCACTGCCGGTGCCCTTCAAGATTCCCCAACAGCCAAATATCCGTCACATACCCCTCTCGGCAATCTCCCACACAACTCCCTATCCCCCAGCCCAAATCTGGACATCCCTTCCTCTCCCAACCCATGTCTCAACAATATGGAAAATGGGGTTCGTTTTGATTGCATAAAGAAAGGAAAAAGGTTGTAGTTTCTTGATTTGTGTTGTTCTCATATTTTGATTTTTTTTTTTTTTTTTTTCTTTTGTTCGAATGGTAGTAGCAGAACTAAGAACAGATTTGGATATGTTTGGTTATAATTTTACTTTTTTTTCGTTTGATTTGTTTGGTTATGTTTAATTATTTTTATAAAATTAATTAGATATTATTAATCATTTTAATAAAATTAACTAGATATTAATTTAGTTAATTTTAAATAATGTGCCGCGTCATTAATTTTATCAGAATAATAGATGAAATTAGACACAAAGAGCGTTTTAAATTGTTTTTTATACATCTAGAAGTATTTTGTCATGTTTTAAAAAGTTAAGAGGTATTTTAGAATATGACACAAATATTTATGAAAACAATACTTTCTTAAAAGTGCTGGATAGAAACGTAGTTGTCATACAGAAAACAAAGAGCTCTCATTTGCATGGAAATATAATAAAAACAACCTGGTTATTTACTATTAAAGATAAAGAAAAACAACGTAATGTCGTTTTCAAACAGGAAGTGCAACAAGAAACGACATTTGCCTTTTGCTTTTCCTTGTACAGGTCCGTCCTTGAAGATTCTGTAAACGATGTGTCTGTTGTTTGTTGTAAAGCGAGGGTTCGCTTTTCTTTTTTAAATGAATACGACATGCATCATTTTTTGAATGATGGATAAAGTTTACATGAAGAGCAAAAACTGATCAGCATCAGCTGACCCGCAAGCAATGCCCAATAAAATCATAAAAAAATTTTAAAAAATCTAAATGAATAATTTCTCATTTAATTTATGAATTAAAACCATGAGATTAAAACTATTTTTAATTTACGTGTATTTTTTATGAGAAAAAAATACTATAACAAATTATAAATTATGATTCAAATCAAAAAAACGAATTCTCTAACTAAACAGACATTGAAAACAACAAAGGTAATAGTAGAAAATTTCATATATAATTACCAAGTGTAGAAACACATTACAAAATAAATACTGAATCATAATTGGAATGCAGTCGCAACAGCGACTATTATTAGTATACTGGATCACAAATTAAAAAGTCAACCGGTACATCCTCACAGCCAAATATATCTCATGAATACCAATTTATCATTTATGACATTTTGCCTCTAAAGAACGAATATATAACACATAGAAAGTGGTTCCTTGCAACACACCCCACAACGCACAACAGTGTAACAGCACCCATCTCTATGATTCTCGCTATAATAAGATAAAAACGGGGGTGAAGATATACAGAAGATTGTGCAAAAGAACTAATGAGTAGCGGATCTGGGACCCAGCTAAAATATGAAGACCACACTGTCATGAACTCTAGACTTCTGGTTCTGAGCCACACACTCTGATATCCACATTAGGTTCCTGATCTCTTGCTCCCTCAATCTCATGTACGCGAAGAAAACGCCATAGTGGAACTGAAGGGCCATAGGGTAATTCAAGTGAGAAAAAGAAGAGCCAGGAAAAGTCATGTCCAAGGCAAAAATCAAGGCGTCTAAAGATGAACTCTGATACGCTCTAATTATGTATGTAAATTGATCTGTTTTAGTCTACGCCACCGATGAGTGAGAAGGAAGCAGTATATGGCCAATGGCTGCTACTGCTAGCAACTAACACGTACCTGTTGCTCAAATGCCAAGCAATGCCTTTTCACCTCCTCTTCATAGAATGCCTTGTCAAGCATCTGGCTCTCTCCATAAGATAGTTTGGAGAAGATGGACTGATAAGGAGGATACTTTTCCATGACGGAACGGACCTGTAACAGAAAAGAACGGAAGCTTGAGTTGCAATATTAAAGAAGCTGGTACAAGTACAGAGACGGCATAAAAAAAAAAAAAAAATAAAAAAAAAACCAAAATGGCTTTAGTGTCAAATTACACAGAAGAATTTACACACAGATTAGTGACAAACACCAAGTGAAATTGCAATTTACTAACAATTTCAAATTCTAATCTTCTCCTCCTGCGAAAATTGAGTTCAATCAAAGGGAAATATTAACTATAATTTTGCAAATATTTTCCACCGGTTTAATGGTCTGAAACATGTCAAAGTTAATAACAAGTTAACAAGAATTGAATGTTGAGTTCAGATAGTGCAAACGCAAATAGGCATTTAATAGGGGTCCGTCCTTGCATGAAACATACCTGATCAATGTCCTCACAGACAGCAAGCTCCTCATGGCCGTAAGGATAACTATTATAAAATAAGAAAATATCATCAGGATGATTCTCCAAAAAAAAAATGTCACTGATTCACTGTATGCAATGTAAGAGAGAGCAGAGCTTACAGTAAACCAAAACTAGAGTACAGTTTCCTTCGATCATCTCGAGTAAGCTCAGTGCCAATGCTGCACACGGTGAACAGCATCAGTACTACGGAAAGACACTTGCCATTGAAATTTGAACATAAAAACAACCTACCGAGGAGAATTGGTGAGGCAAAATTATTAACTCATCACCAACAATACCTATTTATGGTGATATTAACAGCCCTTCTGTCAGCCTCAAAAGCAAGTAGGTCAGACATGATCTCAGATGTGGCACCCCCAAGTTTCTGTCAGAGAACAAATTGAGATGAATGAGAACTAGGCTATACTGATATATATATATATATATATATATATATATATATATATTAAGAGATGCTTAATTCAACGCTCACCTGGCAAAACTTGTAAAAATCTTCAAGGTATGCCTTGTAAAGAGTATTTCTCATAATCTCAATGTTCATGTCATCCAAGTCCTTGAAAGGGAGAAATGTATCAGAAAGTAGAATAAAGTCAAAATCAAAGACTCCATAAACTGAATAAGAGAAAAAACACCTAACAGGAAGAAGACAACAAGAAAAGGAAGAAAAGTAAGAGCAAGCAAGGCAAGAACTGATAGTCTGTACCTCTGATGTAATGCACTCAGAGAAGTACGGAGCAAGTGGTGTATCAACTAGCACCAGCCTATAAAGCTCCCGCATATTCTGGGCAACTGCTAGGGTAGCAATGCTGAGGATAACATAAAAATCTTTAGAAATAACTAATGAGAAAAAGTGGAAAAGGAACCAATGACACCTTTTGATTGTAAAACGTGACAATTGAAATGCACCAAGGTAGGATGGCAATACCTGTCAAACATACCCAGTGGGTGGCATTTTTCCAGCAGTTCCTGAACATCCCTCTCGTGCAAGGTTCCGGTAACAATCAGGACAACATTGTCAATCATGTGACCATATCTGGAACAAGCATCATAAACATATGAATTCCATAAACTAAAAGACAGTCCATCTCTTCTTCAGGGAATTTCAAGCCTATAATATTATTACTTCACAGTTCATTCCCATACCAAAAACAATCAGGCACTTTAACCTCAAAACATTTTCATGGAAAAAGATGAATTAAAACCCAACTTCCAAAGCCCTAGAGTTGGCCTCAAACTTATATCAGGAAAAACCCGCCACAACCCCAGACTGCATTTGCTGAAACATATTTGATTTTGTTCTAACACATTCGATGTTGGATTCTGATATTGATCAAACCACTTATATCTAACCAATTAGGTAAAACTGTAACAATCAACAAGTTTAAAGTTTACTTTACAATGATATTGTCTAGCGGAATGGTTGAGAGGGCCATTCAACATACATCAGAAAAGCATGTGCATAGTGACTTTGGCTCGCTTGAGCTCATCAACCAGTTTAAGAGTGCGTTTCTGGACAATTCAAGTTGTGATTTGCGGAGATGGTTCTGCACGCCATTCAACATATATCAGAAAACAAAGATTAGCCATATAATTAAAAAAAATTCTCATTTGAGCACCAAAACACTTTAACTAATTTATCATTATAGCCCTCAAGTAAGTAAATCCAAATCACGTATTCGCTGGATGGAGGTGGATCTAGCATCTTAACAATAGAAATATACCTAAACCAAACTTGAAATACTAAATTACATTATCTGTTTATAATGCTTGTGGTAACCAAACGGACTAAGAATCCAACTGAAGATATCAAAAAATTCACACCAGACCAGTTAAATCCAAAATTCGCACTCCAATTTTTTTTCAGCTGGAAAAAAAGGAATCAAAATCGAAAAGAGAGAAGAAACGGAAAAGAAAATCGAGTTGAAATTGAACAAGAAGCAAAGGGCGATCGGGAAGAGGAAAGCACCATTTTGGAGGTAGGGCCCATACTCGGTGGCGGAGAGGTGCATCTTGATGTCGTCGAGGGTCTCGCACTGGCAGAGATTGTTGTAATCCGCCGCCGTGAGGAGCCCGGCTCGGTGTCCCCGGACGATGGCCTCCAAGTATCCGCCATGGATGTTGAATGTCATAGCTTCGAATCCGTACATTTTTTGCTTCTCTCTCTGCACCAACTCAAATTTCTCGACGAAATTACGCGATCTGATCTGCGAGAGGTTTTTGATCCGAATTGGCGAGGAATTGAGGGAAGGGGGGATTTGGGAGAGAGAGACGCACGATATGTGTATGGTCCACTTCGGAAATTTCAGATGCAGGGGAGAGGGGATTTTGTTGGTGTCCATTCTCATTTGGGGGAGTATTGATTGATTTGGGCCCAATTGCTTTGTGGTTTTAGGCTAAACCTTGGGCCCAAAACATTGCCAAGAACTTGAGCAATTGTAGTAAATAGCGTTTTTAAAATAGGGAGAAAGAGGAAAATAGGTTAAAATTTAAGATGAATTAAAATTAATAGGTTAATAGTTTACATAAGTTAATAAATTTTATTATTTTCGTCTATAACTTGTCTGGTTAAAAATTCACATAACTTGTGGGTTATAAACCATAAAAAAAAAAAACCATAACTTGACAAGTTATGGCCTATTAATTTCTATAACTAAAAATTAGCCTAACTTTCTTAAGCTTTTCATATTGGTCTATTTTCTACTATTTTCCTTTAAAATATTCACATATTTCCCCTAAAAAAAAAAAAAAAAAAAAAAAACCACACATTAAATCATGAGAAGTCCTTGAACTTTCTGCTCTTTCTACCATTAGTCCCTGTACCAAAAAGTGTTCTAATTTAACCTTTAAAACTCTTCAAATGTCTCAAATTCAGTCCTTTAGTTAAAATTCTGTTAAAATTTAGATGGAGCATAAGGGTAATCTTGTAAGTTGATACCAAATGATAGGCAATCTTGTAATTTAATAAAGGTTTTGCTTGTTTATGAATTTTTTTCTTAAGGGAGCTCTATTTACCCTCCATGTATATTCTCCACACACACATTTCATAAAATTTATTATAAAAAATGATCTTTTCACTAACTCAAATTTGTTGATTCGAGTTGAAAAGTGAATTTTAAAAGTTGTAAAAAATTTGAGTTTAGTTTAGACTTTAAAAGTTAAGTGTTTAGGAGGAGATTAATTTGTCATTTAAAACTTGAGTTTTGTGTTCACTTGTACTAAAGTCAAACTCCAATTACAAAAAATCATTTTCTGCAGAGGCAATCCACACTGTAGAATCAAACTTGAGTAATGGGAAAACAAGGAGTGGGTAAAACTCACCAACTGTAGAATCGAGTTTGAAAACGTTTAGTGAACACATAATTAGCCAAAGGAAAACTTACTTGAATGTGATCTATGAAATGGGTAAAAAATTCAAGTACAAAATAGTGAAAGAAAAATTCCTAATACATTTTTATAAGAAAAATATGAATGCAGCCTTCACGAAAGTCATATTATTTAAATTGAAATTTGTTGATAAAAGCTCAAATGTTCTATGTATATATTGATATTTCATTCTCTAATAAAGTAAAAAGGAAAAAAAAGTTTCAGTTCATATATATGAAAATTTTAAATGTATGAATTTTTAATCATCCAATTTGAATAATTTAATAATTGAAATGACTATGAGTCTTTTAATCATCTAATTTTATTAATTATTGATAAATCTAATTATATAAATTTTCTTATAAAATAAATTAGATTTTTAGTCTCTCTTTCCTAGTAAATGGTCGAAAGGGCATTCATCATTTTATTATATAGCTTAACTATCATTATTTTAACATTTTTCATCTAAATTTTAATAGAGCTTTAAATAAGGGACTAAATTTAAGACATTTAAAAAGTTTATAATTTAATTTAGAACACTTTTCACTACGAGGATTAATTATAGAAAGAGAAAAAAGTTTAGGGACCTCTCATGAGTTTAACTCTTTAAAATTTTAAAAGTAAATAACCATGTAAATTTTATTTTATTTTTGATGATGTAAATTTTCTATTTATGATTCATAAAAAGATTTTGTACAACGTAAATTTTTTTATTTACTACTCATAAAAATTTTTTTTTTTCACGTAAATTATTAATTTATTATTATTACTTTAAAATAATTTTAAAATTTACTGTTTACTTCAATTGTTTAGAGTAAATCTACTATTTATTCATTCTTCCTTTGAACTTTATCCTATTGTTCCGTTAATTCATTTAATCCATTCAGATTGGATTAGAATAAAAAGATTTTTGTTTTCTTTCATGTTAATTTTGTTTATCTTTTCTATTATTATCACGACTGATTCTTTTGGGTTTTTTATGTGATTCTTGTGATATTGGTGAATTATGGCAATTTCTTTTTTTTAGCATTCAATGAAAAAATATGATCATGTTGGGTGATATTAGTGTTGGATACTAGTGGTATCACAGTTAGATACTAACAGTCACTAACTGGCAACCGTTGGCGGTCGGTATCATAATGGTTATCGATTGGTATTTACCGATTGACAGTGGAAATCGATATCGATTGGTATCGATCGTGGATACCGATTGGTATCATGTTGGATATCAGTTGGTATTTTAAGAGCATATTTAGTATTTCAAATATAGTGTGCTAATATGACTATGATATTCTTTGAAATAATTTATATTCTATAACACATGTCAATCCAAGCCAAAAATCTGTAACAATTCCCTTTAAAGTCCTATTTGATCCAATTGTCCTTAAAGTGTAAATTTGGTTTGGTTGAGTAGGGGACTTGTTATACTTAAATTTTTCATAAAAGTGGTATAAATTCGAATGCCAAACATATAATTTTTAGAATAGTAAACTATGAATTTCATGCAATTTCACATATAAATTAAAAGAAAAAATCATGTGGGTGTGGGTCAACAGCCTACTCTCGACTATTGATGGTTCTACTCCTAATTAGGTCGCCATGTCCAGTTAAAGGGATGTTTATTTGGTTTGAAAATAGACAATCTATTGAGATACCAGTTAAATTATATATCTAAAAAATGTTAGGGTAGTTGACCTTTAAAAGTGAATGTGAAGTATCAGACAATATATTTCCTCACTTTTTTGGGACCCGTTTATTAAATATATTAGCCTTATTCATTTTGTAAATTTAAGTTTTTAATTTAAATTGAGTGTGATATTTTAAAAAATTTTTTTGTAGTAAAAAAAAATTTAGATGTGACATTTTTTGAGAACTTTTTATTGTAAAAATTTAAAATAAAAAATTTGAATCGATAAAATAAATGAAATCTTTAAAATATTGTGAGAAATAGGCATCCATTTTTTGTTTCAATCTTTGAGCTTTTTTGCTTTCTAAATCCTTGTTTTGAGTTTTGTGTGTTTCAAGTTGTAAATCATTCTTCGTTCTGTTTCAATTTGTAAATCATCCTTCACTTTTTTTTCCCCCTTATTAGCTTTAATCGAAACAAAACGGAAATGTAAATTGGAAAACTTTAAAACTTAAAACTTATTATTTTCTAATCTTTGATAAATGGGTTATTTACTACCAAATGTTTAAATTTTCGGCAAAATTTTCTAGAGGTGGTCGAAAACATAAGTCATGGACGCCTTGAACTAATTGTTGTCGTCATGTTTATGATGCCGTCGCCGGAGAAGAATGGTGAATCTCTCGGCATCGCGAGGCCAGGCGGCGACACGAGATTGCTGGCTGGGATCTCTGAAGCGCTCAAATCATTTTTGGCAATTGCTGATAGAAATTGTTCGTTGCAGTTGAGAACTAATTTGCAAGACGAGGTGCTGCAATTAATTTCCAGATGATGTGCAGGCCTTGTGTTGTCTGGAGAAATATCCAAACACGCAGAAGGTTCGTAGAATTTCTGGGGAGTAGAGTGAAAGGAGAGAGATAAGTGAGGGTATTTTTGTAATTCAATTAGTTACATCATGGCCTATTAATTAACAATTACTTAAACTTGGTATAATAATTTTTATTTCTATTTTATTTTAGCCTATTTTACTCTTATGTATATAAATTCATGAATGTGATTCTATTATTGTGTTTTATTTTCACAGAGAATTTAAACTCAAAAATTTATTACCAATAGTTATCTCACAAAGTTCTTATGAATGAATTAAAATCACGGATTTGAGCACGTGAACCAAACGGATCTTAAGTGATGTTGCTGTAAATAACATTTAAAAAATTACAATTGTACCCCTGATGCTTAATCATTAAATTATATAAGGTTCGTATTCAGTATTTTTTTTTTTTAAATATAATCCCACTGAATAAATTTCCTGGTTTTATCACTACTTATTTCATTGGGAAATTCTACAAAATAAGAGCACATCTTTAAAGCTCATAAAAAGTCTTCATGAGGAAAAGGAAAAATAGAAAAATGAAACTCATGAATCATGCCGATTTAAGTTTCTTTCCATGATGATCAAAGGGTTAAACAATAGAGGAAAAAACAATGCGACTAATTGCATGGCACGAAGCACAAGAACCAATTAATTCCAGATCAAAAAAACAAGAACCAATATTAAAGACAAAGAAATTGCACTAACGGAAGAATCAAAAGCATGATATGAGCCTATATGGTCCCCGCCTTTTTTCCTGCATATATATATATATATATATATATATATATACATTTAAAAAAAAAAACTTTGTATCCCAATATGGGCACGTCTACCATAGGAACAAGTGTTTTTTTTCTACGCATTCAACAGTTCTATAATATGAATTCTTCCGTGGTTTCCATATAAACAACATTGAAAGAGTCTTCTTATGTATGTTGTAAATCACACCTTAACATACCAAGCAGGAAGGACTTTATGGCATAGGCTATGCACACTTTCTCTATATATCGAGCTGAATTAACTTAAATATAATTTTAAATAATTACAAAAACAACCTCTGTAGTTTCTTAAAGTATGAGTTTTCAACCACATTTTCACAAGGATAAGAATATCTTTTTATACTTCAAAAAAAAAAATCTTAAAATGATGAAAAAAAACATATATAAGAATAAATAAATAAATAAAAAACCCAAATTTCAACGGGCGAGAGGGACAATGGCGTCACTCACCACGGTGACCCACCACATGTTTTCCAACTGAGTCGTGGTCTTGGTCCAAAATATCAAGACTTCCGCGTTGCTATGCTAACAAAGCCACCGTGTATCCTTCTTTTAACCGGTTTGTTCTTTATTTACAGAATTATGAGCAAATGATAGCTTCACAACGTGAAGAAGAAGAGAGAGACACTGACAATGCTCAAGCCTTTCTTCGACTAAAAGGACGAGGAAGGAACAATAATGAAGGCGGCAGTCGTTTTAACTCAAGAGGGCGACCAAACAATTATAACATTGTCTCGAGGCTTCTCAAGAGCACGAAGCAAACAACAGCTCTTTGAAAAATACATAGGGCCCTGGATAAAGCAACCAAAATGAGAACGCACAAAAGAGTGATATTAATGGTAATATTACCGTTGCATCTATCCTACACTCTCTCTAACATTATTGTATATAAACCAAGACGGAGCATCTTGCTCCGCATGAAGAGAGTGAATTGAATTTTTATTCCAATTCATTGCTTTTTCAATTTCTTTTTTTTGTTAGTTTACCAATTCATGGGATGAATTGGTAAACTAACATGGTATCAGAAAAGGAGGTTCTGAGTTTAAATTTCCATAATTGCACTCTTTATCCCTATTTAAATTATCATCATGTGCTGAGTCTTTAATATATCTCGGGCTTAAATATTCACGTGTTGGGCTTTCTAATTAATTTACCCGAAATAGTAGAAAATAGGCCAATATGAAAAGCTTAAGAAAGTATATAGGCTAATTTTTAGTTATAGAAATTAATAGGCCATAACTTGTCAAGTTATGGTTCATAACCAGATAAGTTATGGACAAATTTGTCAAGTTATGGTTCATAACCAGACAAGTTATGGATAAAAATCGTGAATTATGGACAATAACTTATCAAGTTATGGTTTATAACCAGACAAGTTATGGACAAAAATAATAATTTAGCCTATTTATTAACTAATGTAAACTATTGACCTATTAATTTTAATTAATCTCAAATCTTGGCATATTTCCCTCTTTATCCCCTTAATTTACCCATACAATTACCCATTGTTCAACACACACGTGAATAGGAGTGTTAAAGTATAAAACTATTGTTGACTCATCTCTTAAAAGCTTAAGCTTTTGAGATGGATTGATAAACTAACACTTCTTACAAAATTCACTACAATAGAATTTCCCAACTTTTTATTTATTTATTTAGGACTACCTCATGGTAAATATAATTCAGTTTGTAGTCATATCTTTGTTATTTATTATGATAGCACTTGATCCTTCATCAATTTCCCAGCCTTTTTCCGCTCCTCTAAAATAACAATCAGTTCTATAATTTTAAAGATTATAATATAATCCCCCGTAGATGACTGGCAAATACATAGACAAATAAATAATTTTGTGTGAACAATTCAGAGCTTGATATCATGGCCAGTCAAGGTAAAGGATAAGGTCATGAACTGATTTAATATAGTTGATAAAGGGTTCTTTTAGTTAATTACTTTATTAGCATGAATGGCGTACAATCTAATTGTATATATACAAAACTTGGTGTGGAGTTTTGTGCTTAATCCTAATTCCTAACTCACAATCCAATATTATTTAGTTTCCCGAAGATTACTTTAAAATCACATTTAGCATTGTATATTTTGTAAGAAAAAGGAATATTTAATTATCCCCTTTATAGATGTTTTGTCTTAAAGCAAAGTCAAAAAGTTTGATCGTGCCATTTGACAAGGTAAAAGGTTGAGTTTATAGTCAAATATGGCCTTTCTTAATCACTTTAATTATGAATGGCGTGCAATCCAAGTGTATATATACGCATATATATCTTGGTATATATATTTTTGTGCTTTCTGAGAAGATGCATGTTATTAGTATAACTAATCAAGAAGGATATAACTCACAACCCAATATTAAAATTCTCGAAAAAGTGTGGTTGCTAGCATATCATAGCGATAATTCTATTCCACTATAAAGTGGAGAGTTTAAATTTCCGCTCCTAAGTTAAAAAAAAAAAAAAAAAAAAAAAAGATTGCTCAAAATGTTGAACGTTGATATTTTCAATTGTTATACGAGTCAAAAAGGTGGTCCTCTAATTTATTATTAGTAGATTTCCACGACACTCGCGCATCAAAAGGGTGGCCAACCATGGCATGCAAATATATCGACATGGTTAATATATATATATATATATATATATGATTCTTCTTAACTGGAGTGTTGGAATACCTTTTATATATATATATATATATATATATATATATATATATACACACACACACACATTTGCATCTCTAACATTAACAAAATGAAAAACGATTACTTTAAAAAAAAATGTCGTTGCTCTTAAATTAGGATATCATATTAAAAGGGCAAAGCACATGGTCGTATCTTGTGGGGTTTGATCTCAAGATTCTCGACCCTTATTTCCAACTGTTCTCTCTTTTGAAATTTCAACGATTAATTTGCTTCAATTAACGCCCTCTAATATATGGATTTTTTTTTCGGCTTCCAAATATTTATATGAAGTTCACGAGATCACGTGAGGGAGGAGTTTTTGCACATGTGAAGCCATGTCCCCCAAAGATTTCCAAGAAGCATCCGTACAACATCGTGAACTCAGAAAAATGAACGTTGACTTTTGATGTCACAGAGAGTTTGGTGGAAGATCATTGCACACACAAAGTCTAATATTTTGGTTTTGTGATCATGGTTAAGTAATCAACTCAAATACCCACTATATTATATATTACGTCATTTGAATAATTTGAAATGTATTTTCATGTTTTAATATTTGAGTTTACTAAATGACACGACATAATTTTATTGATTAGATAAGATTTGAGACGCGTGAAATTAAACATGTGATTTGACTTTGTTAAGTAATACTCTAGAAGTAGGGGTGGTGAAAATATTATTGTAAAGGCTGCATATACAGTTAAATCTAGTGTGCTTTCGAAATTAAAGCACGACTGCTAGTGCCTAGTATATATTATAGTAATACTAGTAAAAGTAGACATGTTCAATGCATGTGTCAGTTACAATAAGGTATGAATTTGACTATTATATTTATTATCTGTTAGAAAAACAATTTTATAATGTAGACAAATGAATTTTAATTAATCATTATACTTTATTATTTTTTTAATATATAAGTGCACTGCCTATTTGATTGGGTGAATCTTGTTGGTTCGGAAGCCACCTTCAAAACGTAATTCAAACATTATTTAATTTGAACATTTTTTCTTAAGTCCTAAGTGAGAGAAAATATAGATAGACAGAAACATAAATTAAACCTTTTTTTTTCCTTATAAGCCTTAAATGAGAGAAAACAATAGATAACAAGTAAAAAAACAAAAGGTGATGGGTATAAATAAAAATAAAAATGAAACTATTTTCTTGAGTAAATAACAAGTAAATAAAAACTATAAAAGGTAAAGGGTATAAATGAAAATACAAATCAAACCGTTTTTTTAAGCATTATATAAGAGAAAATAGTGTACAACCAGTAAATAAAAAATACAAATGGTGAAGGACATAAATGAAAACACAAATTAATCACTTTTGTAGTTCTAAATAAAATAAAAAATAAATAACAAATAAATAAAAAATTAGATGAATGGCATAAATAAAAAAATTAATCGCCAGCTGGTTGCTTCATCATATTTATTATATATAATAGATATAATAGATTTATGCTAACGGAGACGAATAAATGGCAGCTATGTAATACACACTTCTAACAGAAAAAAACGACAAAAGTAAAATCATATAAATGCCCTTTTTTTTAAAAAAAAAAAAAAACAAATGGAAGTACGTAAAACCACAAATTTCACATTTTCGTAATTTGTATTTATTTTTTTTTCTAATTTAATGTTGTCAACGTTGCATTAACCCTAAACTATTTTCATTCCGGATCTTTGTATTTATCCGGCGTTTTTAACCTAATTAATCACGTATGTTTCCTCCAAGATGCGTGGTGAAAGGGGAACTATAGGACAGAAAAACGAATTAACACACAAAGAAAAATAGAATTGCGTATAGTTAAGCATTTATTAAATTGATCATTAACATTAACATCATATTGATTTAATCACGAAATTGATCCACTATGTAAAAATCTAAAAAAAGTAGTGTACGCAACTATTACTCATTTGGCTTCGACCAAAAGTCGGAGAATTTTTTTTTTTTTTTTTTTTTAACTTTTCTGTGTACTGATTTTATTATTATTATTTTTTTTGCTAATCGTACTGATTTGATTATTTATTATCCGGATATATATCCAATTATTCCACATCAGATTATTAAGAGGACATTTATTTTTTTATTCGTATTTAATTTTGAATCATGAGTTATAATTTTCTACAGTGTTTTTCTCTTACAAAAAATATACGTAAAATGAGAATAATTTTAAATTTATGAATTAAAAACGACTACTAATATATATTACTTTTTTAGTTAGTTGATTCGAGTTTTTAATTCGAGTTAAGATGTGATGTTATGTGAGAATTTTTTTTAAAAAAAAAGTTAGATAATTTTCGAGAGCTTTTATGAAGTAAAACTCGAATTCTAAACTTGAATATATATGACATATACAAGAGACAATTCGTTTTCATCGATTTGACAATTTTGAGTAAAAAAGTAAATTTATATTAAAAAAAATAGTATAATAAAAAAATTAAATTTAAATATTTTGAGAAAAAATATTATAATAAAAATTTGAATTATAATTTAAACGAGTAAAAAAAAAAGAGACCATATTATATAAAAAAATTTCTAATAGAATTAGAAAAATAAATTATTAATCGTTAGTTATTTTTTAACCAAAAAATTTGTATAAAATATATCTATTTTACATATTTTATGTGATTTTAATTAAATTTAACTACTAAAAATATCTCTCAAATATACCAGCTTACTCAAAAGGATCCCATATTCATATTTACGACTATTACATCAGGCATCAGCTATCAGGTGCCAATGTCTACATTCTTATCCATGCAAAACACGACGATGTCACCTAATTACTATTGAAACCCACGTGGCGAGTGATGTCATCAAACTGACATTGCAGCGGTTGAATGTCCACCATAGGATGACGCCTCAGAACCAGTCATTCGTTACTGATTCCCGTTTATTTTTCATAAATTTAAATTTTAAATTTAAATTTTATTATAGTAAAATTTTTTAAAAATAATTACATCTAATTTTTTATTATAATAAAATTTTTTTTTTTACATAAAGTCACATCTTAATTCGAATTAAAAACTTAAATCAATGAATTAAACGAGATTTCATTCTACCAGAGCTCGTGACCTATAACGGTAATACCCTCCAAATTCCAATCCAAAATATTAGATAAATGACGATGACAGAGAAGAAAATTATAGAATTTATTCTTTAAGAAGGCATGATTCTAAACTTTTAGAGAATGTTTATTTTCTATATTCGTCCTTGATTTTGAATCATGATTCATGTTCTTTACAATATTTTTTTCTCACAAAAACACACGTAAAATGAGAATAAATCTGAATCTATGAACTAACGTCCACTTACTTTTTATTTTTAAATAATATCTTTTTATTAGTATAGTTATTTGACTAAAAAGATCATTAATGAAGAGTAATGATAGAAATCTTGATCCATATATTTTTAAGAGGTATTTATATCATTTTCTCTAATTGATGGACCCATTTGATTTTTAAGTTAGAATAGAAAATTTGAACAAAAATTTAAATTGTATTAGAAAAAACACTATAACAAAGAAGTTTAAAAAGTAATTTAAACTTATTAAACAAACGGGTCAATATTTATTTTTATCATAAATATAAAATCTCATCACTCACAAAATGATAGATCTCACTAACTTGACTCTTACCTACCTACATGACAAAACTCATTTTATGTGAATAGCGAGATTTTAACCCTATCAAGATAAATAGGTGCTCAAAATATTATTATCAATATATATAATGTGAAGCAATATACAATAGAGAAGTTACTTCAGTGTGTTAGAGCCAATTTCATTTTTTATTTTTCACATTTTTCAAGATAAAAAATGAGATTGAGAGGGAAAACGTGTTTGAAGGAAAAAATGTAAGAAAACCGAAAATAATTTCATTTTTTAGTTTAGTGTAAAATTACTTAGAAAATGAAAACGATTTGAAATTATTTTTCATTTTTTATTTCTATTTCTTTGGGCAGATGTCTTTTTTTTAAGTAGGTGGGTAAAAAATATATAGCTAAATAGAGTTTTAATTTTTTTTCTTAAACTAAAAACAATATCTTAATAAAACTATCAAACGTATTTTTAAAAGTGATTTCTATCTAAAATTAAAAACGTTTTCATTTTCAGTTTCATATAAAAAATAAAATCATTTTAGAATCAATTTTAAACGCACTATTTATTTTCTTCAAGAAAAAAAAAAAAAAACAGACAGAGAAAGAAAAAAGTTACTACTAGATGATTAGATGGTCCGCTTTCAAGGTCCATAGTGCGCATAGACGTATATATAAATGTTTACATTAATCGAGAGCTTTATCCTGACTTTTTTTTCGGCTGATCTTATCATGACTCTATTTTTTCTTTGTTGCTAGTATATCGTGACTCTATTTAAGTATGAAAAGGAAAGCTCACCCGGAAGAAACCTTGAGGGTCCGTTTGGTTGGGGGATTCGTCCCCCGATTCGAATCATGATTCGTGATTCGCTACAGTAATTTCTCTCACAAAAAATACACGTAAATCGAAAATGATTCAAATCACATGATTCGAATCCCTGAACCAAACAGACTCTGAAATTTTGAAAGGGCTTCCAGAGAGATCGAAATGGCGTTGGTGTGGTCAAGACGCATTGTGAACGATCAGGATATATATCGTGCAATGTTTGAAGTTTGACGATGCATTTTATTTTTTATTTTCTTTTCCTGAAATATTATTGTTTTTTTGCTCGTCTTCCTGAAATATTAGTTGCTGATTATATGTTACGGATTATGCCCTCCAAGCTCTTTATTATCGGGAGTAGTAAACCTAGTGCAAAATAAATAAATAAACGCACACAAGATTTTTTTTTTTTTTTTTATGCGATCAAAATTATGTCTATTTTTAACCGTCGATTAAATATTTCATTATATAAATTATATTCTATATATTTATATATGATTATTCAAGCGAATTGCACACATAACGTCCCCAAACGCCAAACATGAGTTATATATAATTAATTAAGGGTACCATCAAGAGTGAAAAATATTCTAAAATACACTCATTAAAAACTAATTCCACGTTATTAACTCTAATGTTAGATAAATAATTAACCTATAGAACCCTTAATCACTACTATGTTCAGTTTCTTTTGATGTCCAAATGACTCCCTACTTAAGAGCAACTCGAACCATGTTAACCATTTAGATTCTTAGCTAAAATAGCTAATAATTTAGCATGGTTTTTTTTTTTTTTTTTTTTTGTAACTTTTCTCAGTTAAAACCATTAGCTAAATGATTAAGCTATAAATAATGTTTTTCACACTAGCTAACTATAGCTACATTGGAGAAGCTGAGGAAACTAAAACTCAATAGGAGAGAGAATAAGAACTCAATAGGAGGAAACTAAAACTCAATATCTATTAATCATCAAATTCTGAATAAAAATAACAATCACTAATCTATTTATAGAGAATAAAATCCTAATCCTATTCTAAAAAGGAGATACTTATAAGTATATAATAAAATAATAAAAAGATAAACATAATCCAAAAAATTAAATTTAAATATTAAAATAATCTTAATCTAATTCGTCATCACTAATCATTTATATATTATTTTATTTTTTCAACCCGTAATAAGTGCAAATGTTCTTTTTTAAATTCAATAAATTTATTTATATTTAAAATTCAATAAATATAAAAATAATCTATATAATTTGGTTAAAATAAGAAATATGATTAGAATGAATTACCTATAAATTACTAACTAAAATAACTTTCTAATTATTTTATCTAAAATTTAACTAATATTTAGAGAGATGCTCCAAAAGTTTGCATATAACATTATACAATCATACAGACTACTTAAAACATATATAGATAACCTCTTTTTTCCTTTAAAAAAAAAAAAAAAAAAAAAATACTTAAAACATAGTTATTAGTAGCACTACAAATTCATAGAAATATAATGCGAAGTGGGAATCTAAGTCGTATACCGTTATTTTTCTAATTTCCACATCAATTAACACTGATTTTTTAGTAATCTTTTATAGCGTTATTTTTCTAATTTCCACATTAATTAACACTTTAATTTTAAAAACTAAAAAACAATTTAATTTTTAACTTGAAAGGTTTAGGCCAACATTATTCCAGGGGAAAAAAAAAGCCTATTTTTGCATATATACTAAAAAGAAACTAATGAAAGAGGTACAATCTAGAAAAGCAAATAGTGGTGTTAATCGAGCAAAATAATTCCTTCAACTCACTTGAGGATTCTTAGTACCGTTCACACAGCGATACTAATATTGTTTGACCTTAATTAAGTGTTATCTATCTAATCAAAGCATTTTAGACATGCTTACATTTGCTTTATCTATCTAACAACACAGAATGGTCAAGGCATCTTTTAGTGTGAGAATATTGTTGTCCATATGAGTTAAAATTTAGTAATTTAACGAAGACCACCTATCTTGTCAAATTAAGGAACATTTATCCGGGATACACATTAATTGGAGTGGTCCTTTGAAACCGTCAGAAAGCAAATGTGTGTGTGTGTGTGTGTGTGATGTGTGTGTGTGTGTGTGTGTGTATATATATATATATATATATATGGGTTGGTTTGAACTACTTTATTTTCTTAATCAAACAAAATATCTTACAATGGGCTTCGTGAGTTTGAAAATTCAGATATTTCTCTCGTGGATTCTGATTTCCCGCTGTTTCACACTTTAGCATGGGTATCACTGGATGATATATAGTACTTCACACAACTAAACAAACGAGAACTATACACAAGTCCAAGAGAAAGAGATACTATACACAAAGAGAGAGATTGTGTGATATAGTAGAACGGATAGAAAAAACTTTTATTGATATAATTCGGAGAGAAAGATGAGATTCAAATGTTAGATCTTCTTATTTTCATAACTTAAGTTTTTTTGTTACAGTTTTTGTTTTTTTATAAAAATTTAAATTTAATTTTTTTATTACAGTATTTTCTCTCGTATAAAAAAATTTGAGTTGTTACTTAAATTGTAAAAATAACACATCCCTACCTAAAGGAATCCCACATACAGAAAACCCAAAACTAAAAAGGAAACTCAGCTTTATATTCAATTTTTAAATATTCAAATCTTTCTATTAAAATAGCTAATGTGACTATTTATAGTCAACTCACAAAACGATAACAAAATAACAGTTCTGTTTGGAGTTATGTTTGTTTCTATTTTTCATGTTTTTGAAAAAAAAAAATAAAAGCGGAAGAGAAATGACATTTGACACAATTAAAGACAAAAAAAGAAATGAAAATGATTTTTTAGTTTAGTGTAAAATGGGAGAGAAATAAAAAATGACTTTTAATTGTTTTTCATTTTTTGTTTTTGTTTTCTCCTCTCTCAAGTAGAGGGAGAGGCATTAATAGATTTTTTTATACTGAAAATAATCTCTTGATAAAATTACTAAACGCATTTTCAAAAATGATTTCTGTCTGAGATTAAAAATGTTTTCATTTTTATTTTCATACAAAAAATAAAATCATTTTAGAACGAGTTCCAAACACACTTAACAATTTAGACAAATGAACATAATATATATACCATTAACAAAACATAACTACACTTATAAACGAAAATTATAACCAAAACCACCTACATCAGAGAGAGTGATGCATGTGATATACAATACATCTACTAATCCGACGGCTTACGTTAATTGGTTGCGTGGTTTTCTTTTCATATTGTAACCGTTGATTTGCTAATTGTAAAACCGTTTATTAGTACTGGACATTATATGCTTTATTAAATAAGGTACGAAGCGTGTAAAGTCTCTGTGATCTGGTTCACATCTAATTAGGCACGTAAGTTATAATTCTTTCTATTCATCATTTGACACCAGCTAAGGTCATGGTCACGGAAAACCTAAAACGAAGAAAAAAGATAATAAAAAGAAAGATGTGATCAACAGAAAATCCTTTTCAGAAACAGAAGTACTGGCAGATTGGCAAATAAACAGCTGGAGGAGCTACAATCTCGCTTCACCTCATGAGAAGATATATATATATATATATATATATATATATATATAGATATATTTTATATATAGTACGGGTTATCTTAATATATTCCTTGGTCTAAATTAAAACGGGCGAGCGGATTTGAACAAAACAATTGTGCTATCATTATATACAACTTTGTTGCAGTCGTTTTTCCATGTCTTTTACGATAATTACAGCATATATATATATATATATATATATATATATATATTATTCTACAAAGTACAAACCCCTTTGTTATCCTTTTACGAAGAAAGTTATACGTTACAAATTCCACTAGATGATTTTTACCAGATTATTAGAGCAACTTTACTGCAAAGCGGAGAAGATAGAAACTACATGCGGAAGAAAAACCAGGGAAAATAAACAGAAAAATATTCCTGTAGAATTAATTACATGACCGCCTATAGGGTTTTATTACGTAAAGTCAATATCATGGAATGAGTTTTTATTAATAACTTCCCAAGAAAGCGGATTGGCTCTAAATTACTTATCGAAACACAATATTTTAATTCCTGGTTCGTCCATTAGTTTTTTTTTTAATATTAAATTCGTCCATTAGGGTTTTTTAATAGAAAAATTCGTCCATTAGGGTTAAATAAAGACAAATGTAGATATACATATTGACCCGAAATCTTTTCATTCAATGTGATTCGACACTTTCTTTTTTACCAGTACTTCCCAAACCAAATATTGCTTATAACAAAAATCAATACGTACGCAGAAATATACGCATTTACAAATGTATCATGATTTCGTGTACATCAAATAAATAATTTTCCATCACGCATAAACAGTACGTAATTACGTATGTCAAATTCAAATGGTTGTGTATATGTGTGTTGATGTATGAATATTGTAATTCATGGAATAATATGACTGTAAATATGTACAAATTAATGACTAATTAGGGCACTCGAAAAATATGGCTAGGAAACAAGTTAAGAATAATGAGAAAATTAAGTATGTAATAGAGTATCTATAATATTATTATTGCTTGAGTTTGATTGGAGCAATGAAAAACAGTAGATGTTGATTGATTTTGGTTGGATATGAATTTCCAGAATGTATTGAGGACATTGCTTTAATAATAATCTTCAGTACTATTCTAACAAATTAAAAAAATAAAAAACAGTAGATCATCTATAAATGCATATTATTCTATTGAACAAAATGGTCTATAATTAACCAACTAATTACATACATGTGGGCGGCCTGCGTAAAGTTAACTTTGTGCAAGACTGGTGAGAAAAAAAAAAAAGAGAAACTAGTGATAATTAAACTAGTGGATTGGATTATACACGTATAATTGTCTGCTTTTAACACGCGTGCAAATTATTTTAGCCAAAAAATAATAATTAATAATAAAATAAAATTAAATTTTGGGAAGTATCATGTGTACTAACTGGTAAATAAACGACGGCCATTGAATGATAAATTACACACACACACACACACATATATATATATATATATATATATATACTTCTGTTCGCTTGCATACTTGTTCACTTATAATCATTTCTGAATATATAGTACCAGCCGAACATAATTATTACTGACTTCTCAATCCACATAATTATATGTTGTCCTAGGTGAAAAAATAATTAAACCAAGAAAGTGATCACTTTCATGCACGAGAAGATGTTGTTGGTACACATACGCGTAATGTACAGAAGGATCATCATGAGGAGAGTACAACAGCATATTGATGAGATCTGGCTGTAGCTAAGCACGATTTAGAATTTATTTAGTTTATGAATTAAAATTATTAGATTAAAATTATTTTTAATTTATATATAATTTTTATGAAATAAAATATTATAGTAAAATATGAATTATAATTTAAATTGTGGTATGAATTTTTTTACTAAACGTCTCTTAATTTTAGCGTTTTATTGCCCCTTTCAATATTACAATATTATATATATATATATTTTTTTTTTTAATATTGTAATTGTGTTATATATATAATATATAACAGAAATGTTAATGTTAATAAACTTGAGATACCTTATTATTTATACATGCATTACATTTGTTTTATTTGTAGAAAGCATAAATATTATATATGCTTGTGAAATACCTTTTGAAAATCTGGGGGAGATTGGACATGAGATATTATATATATAAATAAATACACGTATCTATACACAGAAATTCTCTAAATAGAAAGTGAGCTGCTATACCTAGTTTATCATGTGACTGTTGTTTCTTTAATATTGTTTTAATTCGTGGGTTACACAACAATAATAAGTAACCCCTTTGCTTACCTATAATTTTTATTTTTACTCCGGCGAGGGTAGGATCGAATTTTAGGTTCTCGAATTTAACGCCAGACGACTTTACCAACTCGACTTGTTAACATTTTCATAACCGCTATTTCTTATACCTACCACATTTGTTTCTTGGATCACAATATTAATATTATTGGATATCTCCGTATCTACTACGATCATCAATTAATTATGAGAGACAAACCACCTGTGTCGTGCAAACCACAATGATATTTTCTTAAAAGATTTTCCTTTTACACAACACCACATGAGATAATGGTATTTTGCTATAGATATCGTCTTTATTGCATTACCGAAAAATGAAAAGAGTTTAAGATTCTGAAGATAGATATGAGACTATCTAAGTTAGCGCCAGCTGATTGAGTTGACAAGATCTTCCGTCGTCAAACCCAGGGACGCACAATCAAATCCAGACTTCACCGGGATCGAAGGGGGATTACGAGAAAATAAGAGGATTATCCAATCAAATATTTTTTTTTTTAAAAAAAAAATTTGAGATTACACATCTTGAAATCACTTGATGTGAGTGAGATTTGCAAAGAAGTACAAATAAATGAAAATTGAGGGGGGTGGAATGTTGAAAATGAAGAAAATGAGGGGGTGAAAGTGTGAAGAGGGAAAGAAAGAAAGGGAGACTTGGATAAAAATCCGCGGTTGGAACAGCCCACTGGAAAACAAAGCAATGGCCCCTGGTTTTGGTTTTCTCTCCCAGAAAACCGACTGTATTGTGCTTTCAGCTAACCCTAGACCCTGTCCCCCTTTATACCCCCCTCCATTCCTCACCCACCATCTCCTGCATCAACAGAGATGCCGAATTTCACATCTCTGTTTTCCTTTTACCTCTCAACCTGTACATTTCTACCGTTCTAGAACCAAAACCGTACCTGACCCTTTCCCTCTCTTCTCTCTCTCCTCTCTCTCTCATCCTCTGTTTCCTCTGTTCTTCGTTTTTCCCGTACTCAGGTACAGATTACGGGTTTTCGACGACTTTTTCCCTCCTTTTTCTTATCGGAAAAGTTCTGGCTCCGGTCTGGGAGGGTGAGTTTTCGAGTGTGAATGGGGATTGAGACGGCGCTGGCTAATCGGAAAGGGAAGGAATTCTGCGAATTGCCGAAGGTGACGAATTCCAATAGCAAGACGAGGAAGAATCGCCGGAGGTATAAGAAGATGTCGCCGGTGCAGAAGCTCTTTGAGATGTGCAAGGAAGTCTTCACCGCCGGTGCCAGCGGGGTTGTTCCCCCGCCGGAGGATATTCAACGGCTTCAGTCTGTTTTGGGTACGTTATTATTATTTTTTTCCTTGAAAAGAATTATGATTTAGGCGTTTGGCATTCTGAATTGGTTTCTCAGTCTGACTTGCATCAAAATTGAATATTTTTAACTGGTTTTTCGCCTTCGAGGTTGCGAAATTTTGATTGGATTGATTTGACAATCGCTGGATTATTATTCATTTTTTTTCGAATCAAGTTTAGGGATCGTGCTTTTTGTTGAATGTCTTAATTGTTGAATGGGTGAACTTCACTTGATTTTCATAGATGTGTGAATTTTCATCCTGTTTGATTTCTTTTGTAACAGAAAAAAGGGTCTTTGAATCTCATTTCTATCGATTTCCATAACTCGATTTGTTTCAATTCACATGCTTTGTCAGATGGTCTGCTATTTCTGTTCAAATCATTTTTTGTCTGATATTCAATGTATCTTGACGCATCTCTGCTTTGTGGGCTATGTACATGCATTTTGTATGCGTCTATCCTAGGTATTCCGCTACTCTGAATTTAAAAAAAAAAAAAAGAAATGCTTCTTTTCATGTGTCTGTTTGTTCCTTTTTTCTTATCTGCTTGTTGCTAGTTTAATGGTTTCGAAATTTCTCGAAGCTTTGACATAGTTGTCTGGATGCTTCAACAGAACACGTTTGCAATGCCTACGGTGGCTAAATATAATAACAATCATGTTTCATGAGGAGATTTGGAACAGCCTTATCTGGCTTCGTGCCAAGTATCCCTTTAGTACCCTTTGAGTAATAATTCCCTCTTTTCCCTTTTTCGTTCGGCGGGTCTTATTTCTCTATAAGACATAAAGCATAGAATTTTGGTATACGCGTCATTCATTATAGAATGCATTATGTGCACATATTTTTGGGTTATTTTGATTTGGGTTTGGTGCTCATAAGCAAAATTTTATGTGGTAGATGTCATGAAACCTGAAGATGTTGGCTTGACTCCGGAGTTGCCTTATTTCCGGGCAAAGGTAGGAAGCAGAACCCCAGCAATTACTTACCTTCACCTCCATGAGTGCGAAAATTTCTCGGTAAGTGTACAGTTTTTTTTTTTTTTTTTTTGGGTCTTCAACGATAATTCTATCAATAATGGGCTTCTCTTCTTGTTATTCTCTTAATTTTTTTTTAATCCGTGCCTATTGGCTATTGCAGATGGGGATATTTTGCTTGCCGCCATCAGGTGTCATTCCGCTTCACAATCACCCTGGAATGACGGTTTTCAGCAAGCTCCTCTTTGGGACGATGCATATTAAGTCGTATGACTGGGTGGTTGACGTTCCTAGTAATACATCCGCCACCGTGAATTCTTCTCAAGGTGAGTTACGGAACTTTTTTGAGTTTTGTAGATGGAAAGTACGCACTGAATGACTGGTGTATGTTGGCAGACATCCTCGCATCACATGAATCATGTATTCCCTTTTTGCTTTTGATAAGTGGTTTAAAGAAATAACGACAAGTAACGTACGGGAAGTGTACTTATTAAACTGTATTATTGTTTTTCTCTCTCTCTCTCACACACACACACTCACTTTCCCTTTTTGTTAAAAAAAAATAAAATAAAAAGGTTGCTCAGAGTTTGGAACTTGTAATTCCAGAATTGTCTGTACGGAGATCCTCGAATATTCACTAATTCTCCGGTTTCATAAGACATAAATAGATTATTCGGCATCCGGAAACAAGGTCTTAAGCTTGGATTAGATTTACATTTATAGCATCATGCAGTGGAATCTGGAAACATTATCTTTTAGTTAGTTGTTCAAATTTTCAGTGTTTTTCTTTCCCTGTAATTTGCAAAGAGTAAATGCCTGAACATACATGTTTTTGTTTGTGCAGACACAACAACATCTGATGTTCGGTTGGCCAAGGTTAAGGTCGACTCTGACTTTAATGCACCTTGCAATGCATCCATCCTTTATCCGGCAGATGGAGGCAACATGCATTGCTTTACGGCGGTGACAGCATGCGCGGTGCTAGATGTTCTTGGCCCCCCTTACTCTGACCCAGATGGTCGGCACTGCACGTACTACCATGATCGCCCATTTTCAGATTTTTCAGGTACTTTAGCAATCTTTCTTCTTGGCTCAAATGAAAATGTCCATTCTTTTCTTCCGTTGCCCAACTCAAGAGTTCTCGACTCTTGTTCTGTTTGGAATTTCAGTTGATGGAGTAGCAGTGCCTGAGGAGGAAAAGGGAAGTCATGCATGGCTTCAAGAGAGGGAGATTCTACCCGAGGACCTAGCGGTAGTTGGAGCACCATACAGAGGCCCAAAAATAGTGGAGAACTGATGATAATATCACACCTCATATTATCCTTTTTCCCCACCATTATATCCATGCAGTGACTGCTACCACCATTTGGTGCAGTAGTCAAAGTTTTTTTATTTTTTTGTCTTTAGTTTCTTTTTCTTTTTTTCTTTCTTTGTGGGACCTGTGCCGTTAGATGGGTTTTGTTTTTTCCTTTATACAGTCCTTGTACATACTCAAAAATGAAAAAGGAAGAAAGAAGATCAGCTGTAAGTGTTCTAGTTGCACCTCAAAATATGAGTATGAAAGTGCATTGAGACTGTTTCAATTGCAACATTTTCCCAATCAATTCAAAGGGCTATGAATTACCTCCCTATTTTCCTCCCTTTTCTTACCGATGATTTGAATGGTAGATGAAGTGAGAGACTGAAGGAACTTTTGTGATTTCACAATATATATATATATATATATATATATTTATATAACCTAATCATCATAGTTGAAAAAAGTTGAAACTACCGGCAATAATTCCTTGGATACTCAAATCTAGGTGTTAATCAGTCTAATGCATACGCAACTCACTAGTGCGGTCCCATTTAAAGAAAACAAGGATATAGGGTCTTCGTAGGAGTATATATATAGGCGAGAATCTGGTTATTCTGTACAGATAAGTACAATCAAATTGTTATGCATTCAACAATAAATAAATCAATCAAATTTGAGTTATTTTTATCAAATAAAGCATAACAATGAAAAGTTTAAATACTAAAAATCTTTTTAGACAATACAATAGTTTTTTTTTTTCCTTTTATTAATAATATTCTCTCATTTCTCATTAAAAAAAAAAAAAATCTTTACCAACAATGGTTTAAAAAATCTTTACAGAGGTCTAAGTCTTAAAAAAACGTTGCACGGTATGATTATTAGATAATGGAGCATATAAAACAGGTGGTCAAGCAGTCCTTGTCTAGAGGCAAGCTCCAAATTTGTAATTTTGTGTAGGTAATGAATGATATATAATAATCTGAAGGGATGTCTTTTTTTTAAAATTTTTAATTTTATTTTATTTTTCTGTCTTCCGCATGAAATTCCGGATGTCTCTTGGGTTGGAGACAGCTAGAATGAAAATAACGGCATGAAGCTGAAGGGTGGGTTGATGTCGCTTCTCTTGATGCAACTTCCCTATAAAAGGGGCGTTTTCCAATGCTATCTGAATTCCGATGGGGCGATTGTAGTAGCTATTTTTGGTGATAAAGAAAGAGAATTATCAACATTTCCATTTTTGGGTCCTTTCAATGTTTTAGAGTTTGAACGACTGCAGTGCTCGTCTTGAGCCTCAACATTGTGAGGAACTGTTCATATATATTGAAATGGACTTAACTCTTACTTCAATATTGAGACTATTAATATTTTGAGTAAAAGTTCGTGAAGAAATGATGGAATTTGCTCTTCTTAACAACATCAATCTTATTTCATGAAAATAAATTCTTTCTCGTGATTGCTATCCATTTTGGCAAGTTCGTGAAATATGACCATATTGTCAAGTAGCTGGAGAAAATGAGCCTCACGCATAGTTATGAATGAGCATTTGCGGAAACTATTAGCATTTTAGAAATAATTGCTTAATGTACCTTAGAATATTCCTTAGCTATTCGGTTATGCCAGCTGCTATTCTGTTATGCCTAGTCAGGTTTGGGATACGTGAGCTCTTCAAACTTGCCTATATATTTTCTGTTGTACTTCCTCTATTGCAGAATGAGAATATGAGATTATTCTTCAACCTTTTTTTCTAATATGGTATCAGAGGAATACCTTTTTGTTGCTTCTTCTTCTTCTTCTTCTTCTTCTTCTTCTTCGTCTTCTTCTTTTTATTTCTGAGAATGGCTCGTGGAGGGCAGAATAACAACAACAACAACCGGTTTCAACCACTTACTCTTCCTTCATCCTTTGCTATGACATATATTCCAGATCCAACCCCAATGGACAATATTCATAGTCCATTTTTTCTTCATAGTGGCGATCATCTCGGTATGGCCTTGGTTTCTCATGTTCTCACCGGTCCAAACTACAATACTTGGAGTCGTGCAATGCTTATGGCGCTCAATGCCAAAAACAAACTCGGATTTGTTGATGGCACTCTCCGACAGCCAAACCCAGAGGCTCTTTCAGCCAATATTTGGTCTCGATGTAACAGTATGGTTACATCTTGGCTTCTTAATGCCGCCTCGAAAGAGATAGTAGATAGTCTCCTCTATCTTGATAGTGCCCACGCAGTCTGGTCAAACCTCCACAAGAGATTTCATCAGAGTAATGCTCCACGAATTTTCCAGATCAAGCAGCAGCTTCATGGTCTATCTCAAGGTTTGCTTGATGTTAATACATACTATACTCGGCTGAAATTCCTTTGGGATGAGCTTAAAAATTTTCAGACAATACCTGTTTGTCAATGTGGGGGTATGAAGGCTTGGATGGATTTTTGACAACAGGAATATGTCATGCAATTTTTGATGGGACTCAATGAATCATATGTTGCGACAAGAGGCCAGATCTTGATGCTCGATCCATTGCCTCCTGTGGCAAAGGTGTTTAATCTCGTTGTCCAAGAAGAAAGGCAACGCTCCATTGGCTTGGGTTCTTATGTTCCGACAAATTCTTTGGCCTTTAGTGTTCTTCCTCTTCTCCGCCTCTATTGCCAACTTCGGTGGCCCTTATAGCAGCGGTATCCTCCTCACAACACAAACCTTGGCGAGAGCGACCCATTTGTTCACATTGTGGTCTCACAGGGCACTCAGTGGGCCGTTGCTATAGGCTACATGGTTTCCTTTCGGGTTACAAGCCCAAGCCCATCAGAACTCTCTTCAATCCACATTTCATTCTACCCTTGCATCTGAGAACTCTAGGGTTCTCTTGTCTGCACCAATAGTTGCTACTACAACTACCCTCTCTCCACCGACTCGCCAGCCATATCTACTTGCCTCAATCTCGTCTTCTGGACAGCTCTCCTCTGATCAGATACAACAATTGATTGCTTATCACAACTTGTAGCTTCACGTTCATGGCATTACTTCCTCTGAATCTCATTCGGTCGCAACACCCTCCATTTCCCACATCCATGGTAATTTTTCTTCTGCCCTTTCTATCTCTCATCCGTCTATTCCTCCCAATACTTGGTAATTGATACTGGCGCCACACATCATGTATGTAGTTCACTTTCGATGTTTACAAATTCCATGCCAGTTCATAACACAACCATCACTCTTCCTAGTGGTCACAACGTTGACATTAATCGGGTCGGCACTATTCAATTGTCCAACTCTCCGGTCTTGCACAATGTCCTATTTGTTCCCCTGTTTTCCTTTAATCTTCTAAGTGTAAGTGCTCTCACCGTCAACCATAATTGTTGTGTTAATTTTCTCTCTAATTCATGTGTCATTCAGGACCTCACTCGGGGCTTGACGATTGGGAAAGGTAGATGCCAAGATAACCTTTATTTTTTTGAACTAAGGACTCCAGTTTGTAATTTCCTGTTTTCTTATTCTGTAATTTCCAAAACTGATGTATGGCACTATCGCCTTGGACATCCCTTGCCTGTTAAAATTTAGATTCTTCATAATCAATTACAAATTCCTAGCTCTATGTCTCATTTATCTTCACACTGTCGTATTTGTCATTTGGCTAAGTAAAAACAGCTTCCATTTATCTCACACAATAATATGTCTGCAAAACCTTTTGATTTAGTTCACATTGATATTTAGGGCTCTTTTAATGTCGAAACACCTGCTGGTCACAAATATTTTCTCACGATAGTTGATGATTGCACTCATGCTACTTGGCTTTACCTTTTATGAGCTAAGTCTGATGTTCTCACTATTTTTTTTAGATTTTTACACTCTTATTCAAACTCAATATAATATCACAATAAAATCTGTCATTCTGACAATGCACCTGAGTTAGCCTTTCTTGATTTTTTTCGTTCCAAAGGGATCATTCCGTATCATTCTCGTGTTGACACACCGGAACAAAATTCGGTGGTCGAACGCAAGCACCAGCACATCCTCAATGTGGCCTATGCTTTACTTTTCCAATCTTGTGTTCCTCCTTGCTATTGGGGTGAATGTGTCTTAATGGCAATTTTTTTAATTAATCGCACACCATCTCCTTTGTTATCCAACAAAACTCCATTTGAGCTTTTAAACAACAAAAAACCATCATATGCTCATTTGCGGACTTTCGGTTGTCTCTGTTATGGCTCCACTCTTCCTACTCAGCGTACAAAGTTCTCTTCCCGTGCTCGAGCTTCTGTGTTTTTAGGCTACCCTTTTGGATACAAGGGTTACAAGCTGCTTGACTTAGAGAGTAACAAAACCTACATCACTAGGAATGTTCAATTTCATGAGACCATATTTCCATTTGCTAACACACAACCCGGACCTATTCTCGATGATTTTTTCAATGATCGTGTCCTCCCTACTCTCATCCCTAGTACATCACCTTCACACCATACTCAGGTTGCCTCCACCATTGATCCACCTACTCCCTTAGGATCCTCTGCTCCCTCTTCTACTGTCCTTTTATCCCCCACTGTGTATCTAAACCACCATCCTACTTGAAAGATTATCATTGTTACTTGGCTGCACATTCTTCCTCTGTTGCAGATGTCCCTTCTTCCACCTCCACTTCCTATCCTATCTCTGCTTACCTTAGTTATCACAGGTTGTCTTCTCCATACCGTCATTACATCTTGTCTATTTCCTCTCACATTGAGCTTGTGTCTTTTCCCAAGCCTTTGAGATTTCGGTATGGCTTATGCCATGAATGTGGAGCTGCAAGCCTTGGAAAGCAATGGAACCTGGTCTATTGTTCCTCTTCCTCTTGGAAAACACTCTGTGGGTTGTAAATGGGTGTACAAAACAAAATTTTATGCATATGTTATTATGGAACGCTATAAAGCCCATCTTGTGGCCAAGGGGTTTACACAACAAGAAGGCATTGATTTTCTTGACACCTTTTCCCCTGTAGCTAAGCTTGTTACCGTAAAGGTTTTACTTTCCTTGGCTGCCATTTCGGGCTGGTCTCTCACTCAATTAGATGTCACTAATGCCTTCCTCCACGATGACCTCACTGAAGAAATTTATATGGCCCTTCCTCCTGGTTATATTTGTCGATAGGGGGAGTCTGTGCCTTCTAATGCAGTTTGTCACCTTCATAAATCCATATATGGGCTGCGACAGGCCTCTAGGCAATGGTTTCACAAATTCTCCACTGTTTTGCTTGCGGAAGGCTTCACTCAATCTACTTGTGATCATTCTCTGTTCATTAAGTCACATGGACAAACTTTTCTGGCTTTTTGGTGTATGTCAATGATATTATCATTACAAGTAATGATCAAGCATCCATGGACAATCTAAAGTCTGCTCTTGGTAAGTAGTTTAAGATGAAAGATCTGGGAGGTCTAAATATTTTTTGGGTTTAGAGGTTGCTCGTTCAATTGTTGGGATTTCTATTTGCCAACGCAAATATGCTCTGGAACTACATACATGGATGTAGGGTATCTGGGATGTAAACCATCCTCTATCCCTATAGAACCAAACCTCAAATTGTCAGCCTTTGAAAATGATTTGCAGCCTGATCCTACTAGCTACCGCCGCTTGATTGGGAAGTTAATATATCTCACAATTACAAGGCATGATCTCAGCTACTCGGTTAATTGTCTTAGTCAATTTTTGGCTGCCCCTCGTACTCCACATCTTCAAGCAGCCCTTCGCATCCTGCAGTACATCAAGAAAACCCAGGCCAAGGTCTCTTCTTTCCTTCAAAGTCAACAATCCAGCTCAAAGCATTTGTGGACGCCGATTGATATGATTGGGGTACATGTCCGGATACACAGCGTTCTCTCACTGGATACTGTGTATTCCTTGGTTCTTCCCTTGTCTCTTGGAGATCAAAGAAACAACTAGTTGTTTCTCGATCTTTAGCTGAAGCTGAATATCGCTCTATGGCCAACACTACTTGTGAGATTGTGTGGTTACTCTGTCTTCTTTGCGAATTGCATGTTCAACATCATGGTCCAGCTTTGCTTTACTGTAACAATCAAGCGGCACTTCACATTGCAGCTAATCCCGTCTATCATGAGCGTACAAAACATATAGAGATCGCTTGTCATCTCGTGCGTGAGAAGATGCAGGCTGGGATCATAAGAACCATGCATGTCACCACTCACAATCAACTTGCGGATCTGCTCACTAAAGCCTTACATCCTTCACAGTTTCATCTTCTTTTGGGCAAGATGGGAATCCAAAATTTGTATTCTCCATCTTGAGGGAGAGTATTAACATTTTTTTGTTTTAAACCTTAGAAATTATTTTTAGTTGCTATTCTGTTAGAATGGGATTCAAACTTAGCTATTCAGAAGGGGAATATGAGATTATTCTTCAACCTTTTTCTCTAATAGAAACTGATTGATTTTGTTTTTGATGTCTAAGTTAATTCCAAGAAGTGGACGTCAAATGGAAAACAAGAATTAAAAAGTGAGTTAAAAAAAAAAAAATCCTTATTGTATAAGAGGTTTCTGGTTTAAACGTGTTCTCACATCACGACAGAACTGAACATAGATTTCGTTGTTTGAACGTTAAAATGACGATAGAATCCAACACACATGGGCTATTATGGCTTTATAGTGGTATAGCTATACGTGTTCTTGATTGACTTTCTGGTCTATTTATTATTTTCGTGTTAACACCGACACATTTCTATCCACACAAGCCTCCCAACATTGACCAATAACTTTTGCTGATTAACAAAGGGAGAAGAGAAAGCATTATTAAGGATTTTGATTATGGATTTGCATTTATTAAGGATTTTCATAACAAAGAAACGTTAATCATCCAATGAGATGTATTACTCTAAATTGAGGGATTTACTCATGATCGGTGCACTCAATTTTATGATTTTTCATACTCATAATGATTTTTTTTTATACAACACAAAATTAAACTCACAATCTCCATCATACTTCGTCCCATTCAAATCTTTGATGACATAAAATCATACAGTTTTCGGCGGATAGACCCAACAAGAATTTCCTATAAATTGAAAACAAAAAATATTATTGTAATGGGCAGCCAAGAACGTTCTCACATCGACTGTTCCTATGTTGTAATTTTCTCAGATTCTTTACACATATACGCAAGTATTGCCACATCTATATGCCTATTATGGCTTTATAGTGGCATAGCTAGTACTGGTCGGAATAATTCTAGAGCTGTTCTATCACCTTAAGCAGTTCTTTTGTACTTCATCACACGTACATTACATAAGTATTGTTCTATCAATGATTAGTGCTTAATAATCACGATAGACGGCTAATTAAGCACGCACCCTAGTCTAATGACAGAGGGGGAGGGGTTGGGAGGACTTTGAATGGGGTTACGGCTTCGATATCATTTGTAATATTTTGTTTCTTATTTATAGAATGACACATGCTATATTATGTGCGTTTTCTTTTGGGGAAAAACAAGCATTAGATGATTGGCCTAATTAAGTAATTAATAGTCCGTAATCGATGGTTGGGCTCCTTTGATATTCCTATTATTTAGAATCGGTTCTAATTATTGTTTAAACATTATTATAATTATGGATTTTTCCCATTTTTATTTTTGTTACTGTTTTACAGAGTTTTTTAGGATAATTTCAACTCTCTGCAGCTAGTGCTTTGCCTGGGCTTGTATCAGAATATCACACGTAGAACTGCTCTTTGTATTTTTCTTTTTTAAGAGACGTTTAGTATGCAATAATCTTAAAGATGAAAATAAGAATTTGTAATATTATCATGTTTAGTATAAAATTATAATTTTTAGATTTTCAAAAAAGTGATTATTATGAAATTCACTTTCCTTCATTTTAAAGTAATTTAAATACTATTTAACATAGTGTTATTTAAATTCTTAAAAATCTCAAAATTATAAAATCTTATTATTATTATTATTATTATTATTATTATTATTATTTATGGGTGATGCACGCTGGTGAAGTATCTGAGCCCTTTCAACATTTCTACTGTTTCCTCTTCATCTTCTTCTCCGAAATAGATTACCTTTTATTGTTAAGGACCAGCCTATCAATAAGATTAGTTTTTAATTATTAAAAAATATATAGAAAAATAAATTTTGATATAAATCTGATGGTAAAAAAATAAAAAATTATTGATAATCTGTTTCTTTAGGGATTACAAAAAAAACTCCCTCATTGTTATTGTTTTATTTTTTTAAAGGGTATGTTAATTGTCAAACTCAAACTTGACGTGTTAATTAATTTTATGGTCACGGTCAATGCGCACAAGTTTTTAACAATGGATATGATCAGTATGGTCCGATTAGGCCAATTTGTTTTTTTTTTTTTTTTTTAGCATTATTTAAGTTGTTTAATACAAATTGTACTCGAGCAACCAACTAAAAGTGACATTATTTGCCTTTCAACAAAAAAAACACAAGTGCGAATTTTTACCATGGAATTATGCTAGAGAATAATTGCACTCTATCCAATTATTATCACTAGTCTAGAGTGCTCAAGAATATGTAGTGGAATTTTGGGCTCTTTATGAACATGACAACTAAATGCCAAACATTTGTCCTAACCATTACTATTTATAATTTCTAACAGTTACAATAGACACACACTTAGTCTAAGAATGATAAAGAGACGTTTGATTCATGAATTAGAATCATGATATTAGAATCATTTTTAATTTATGTGTATTTTTTATGAGAGAAAATACTGTAGCGAAGCATGAACTATGATTCAAATTATGATATGAATCCTCTAACCAAACGTCCCCTAAATGGAAGGTGGATGATTTGGAAGATATAATGGGAGAAATGGTTAAGTTCTTTTTATATGCTTTATAGAATCTGGCATATCTTAACTAAGTTTTTTTTGTATTGGTTTGGCCGGGTACGAGATACGCGTACACTTTAATTGGTTTGAAGAGATTTACTAGTGAAACACATACTTGTATTTGTAGAAGTTAAATTTGTCCAACGAATCAAATTGTGCTACATCATTTAAATAATTTAAAATGCTTTTTAATTTATTTTTTTTCATCTTTTGATCTTTGAGTCCATTAAAATAATATGACAAAATGTGATTGGTTGAAACCAAAAATTAGACAATTAATCTAAAATCCGTTTTTATATACCCTGATAGTTAATATTCCTACATGTATCCTGCAACTATATATATCTCTAAAAAAAAAAAGAAAAAAAAAAAAAGCAAACTAATATCAGATTCAGATGATGATACACGTGAAAAATTTCAACATTGAGAAACTAGTATGTGTTTGAAACCGAGTACCATCCAGCAAAACAGTTGAAAGATTAATGTATTACATATGTACTGCTTCCTTATGTCAGAGAATTTGAGTGCAGAGGAAGAAAAGAAAGTAAATAATTTCTGAACTTGAGACGTATAATAATACTTTTTTAAGGTTTTATTTACATTCATTTTTTAAAGTTTGTTAATAACATTCCATTAAAATTACTTTTAAAATACAACAAACCCTTGAACACAGAATCTAATAATAATATTGTGTTTCAGAATATGAATTAAGTCCGTAAATTTTTTGAAAAATTAATTAAGACAGAGGTATCATTTCATGAATGAATACATCCTCTTCAAACTTTACAACCATTCACCTAGAGGTACATTTTCAATGTAAAAATATTTCTTAATGGATTAATTCATCTATTACAACATTATATTTGTGTGCTAATAGGTGTTCATATATGTTTGAAATCATATCACCAATAGATGCAATGGTTCGTAACATTTCAAATCACAAATCACACATATGCACAGTTTCTACAGAATACCTGCTACAGCAGATGAAAAAACCCGCTGTAACGGATTTACTAGAACTTACAAGGGCAAAGACCTGCATAGAAGGCACTGCAACGCGCCCGCGAGCACACACAAGCACTAGAGCGTGGGGCCTTCAGCGAACAGCACTAAATTGGTGCTGTCTTGAGCGTTGCAGCGCTGTCATCACTCCAATTTTTATGCCTTACATTTTAGTCTCCTAAATAATTGATATTATTTATAAGAGATATATTACAATCTCTCTAACATCTTATGTACAAATACAGCTATGTTAATTAGCATAATCAGACAGAGCCTAGTTAAAATTGTTCTCCTTAAGATATTATTTATGTACGTACATCAATTAGTAAATAAACTAAAACATAAAATTTAGCTATCTAAATAATACAGTGTGGACAATTGCTCTGCATAAGGCTTGAAAACAGATCAAAGTAGTTGTACTTGTACTCAATTATATTTACAAGTATAGGGGAATAAAACTTTGTCTTAACATTGTTTATAATTAATTAAGGGGAGTATTAATGCAAAGAGCCGTTGACTCCTTCCCCACTTGTTTCGTTTATTGAGGGTCAGTGTTCTATACAACGATGTATATCACCACCATTGGCCGCTAACATTTTTTTAAGGAGAAAAAAAAAAACAAATATCCTTAGAGTTTATGAGTTTAAATTTTTACTCTTTATTTTTTTATTATGATTCAAATAATTAATTAGTCAAAAGGATATTAATTAGATATTAGTTAAGAGTAATAAGTAAAATTTTAAGTCCATACACTCTAAAAATTAAGTTCGATAATTTTTTTTTTTTAAATACATCATATAAGACTAGTATGTATAAATTGTAAAATCAAACTGAAGACCGACTTTATCTTCATATGTAAGACCATTAATTAACTAACTTCGTTAATCTCTTATTTTTCTTTATTTTTCTTTAATTAAAGAAGAAAAAAAAGAACTTCAATACCTAAATACCCCCGAAAGAATGCCTTCATGATTAGCTAATTTTCTAAGTGGTGGTCCAATAGGGTTGGGATTAACGGCTGCTAACCATGACTAATCTAAATTAATGACGCTTAATTATGACGGATCAAATTAATTGTCATGATTGTTAATTCCAAAATGAAGACCACCATGTTTAAATTAATTAATAAAATCGTGATAAAAAAATGAAGTTAGGTGTGGCAGGCAAAAAGCCTGAAGTGGGGATGGAAATATAATTTATATATACACATATTTTATGTCATGGAGGGTAAAACCTCTTGAACAGCTTAGATCGTCATTATATGAATTATTAATTATGCAGAACCTTACAAAGTCATATGTATTATAAATATAGTTTAGCTTTAGCTAGATAGATTTTTATGGAAATTATATTGAAACCACGCATAGGGATATATATATATATATATATATATATAAATGCGCCACAGTCATCGGTCTCATATGGCTTCATAAGGTCATTTTTTAATGAGCATTTTATTAATTTTGTGAGAGCCATTCTTAATCAACTTTAGTCTTTTAAATGGATGAGATTTGTGTTGAGTAGACAAAGACCAATCAATTACGACAAGTCACGGCACTCAGATCCCGAGATGCTCATTGGACCAAAAAATTGAGTTGAATCTTGTTAATCTTTATCATTATTTAACACCTGAATTGTTCTCTTTTCAAAGGCTAAAGAGATTATAAAGATATATATATATATATATATATATATGTGTGTGTGTAAGGTCTTTAAACCGGCACTTACTGTTTGTTGGATTGAAACGACAGTTATATAATTCTATATAAATCGTATATATTTACATGTAAAGATGCATATGTTAAGTTGCAGTTGTATAATTCTGCATAAATTGTATATATTTACATATAAAATTGTGTATATTTATATATAAAGATATATATGTTAAGTTATAAGAAACGACAATGTATATTAATCTTTCTCGAAACATGTATTTTTTATAGCAATTAAGTAAATACATAATATAAAAATATGTATATTAGTTGATTTGTTGTATTTTATGTTAAATATATACTACTTTATATATAAATGTACATTATTTTATATATAAATATATACAATTTATATAAAATTATATAACTGCGATTCCCGATCATGCACAATTCTAACTTATGGACCAGAGACAATTCCCATATATATGCAAGGAATAAACCCCTTCACCAGTACCAAACAATAGATAGTACGTACAAATCCTCAGAAGTTTCCTTGGTATGTCGAATTCTATCGGTTTTATTTGTAACTATTAAATCTTTATTGAATCAGGTCAATTTTACATACCTTTTTACTCATTTAATTAATTTTTTTTATTAAATCTAACATTTAAAAACATATATTACGGGTATGAATATTGTACAAAACTCGTACTTGGTAATATTACCAAATTTATAACCAACTAATGCATGACGTAATATATTTTCTTGATTACATTGGTCATAGATCACAATTATTAAGCTAAGTACGCAACACCTAAATTTCATTCCTAATAATTAGAAAATTACGACAAATGGTTCCTGACATGTTCAAAAAGTCTCAGAAAACCATGGTTGGCGTGCTATAGGGTCATAAGATATATGATAGAGGGGCATTATTACATATTATATATAATTTTAACACAAAACTAGCATCACACATATTAACATATAAAAGCAAATTATTAAAAAGCTGTTGAGAGTCAATGGAATTGAAAGCTTTGTCTCACCGCGTGTAAGACAAGCGTTTTGACTGCTGACAATGAATCAAGAAGTTTAAACACCGTTTGATTCTGATCCACTAGGCTACAATACCAACTATATATACATACAATTTGACCCTCTTGGCCACGTGACGTCTTCTTTTGTACGAAGCTTCAAAGATATTGTGTACTTATATATATATACTATATAGACTATAAATATAGATTATGCAATATTGAGAGGGCCCACATGAAAACACAGCTCCAATGTAAGCTAACATGTTGCTCTAGCTGGGAAAACGTTGAAATTGTATTTTTCATTGAATTGTAACATGGTCACCAAAAAAAAAAAAAAAAAAAAAAAAAAAAGGGCAAGAGTTGTGGGTTGGAGCGTTGACATTTTTGGTTGCCTACGTAATCGGCAGTAGATGATTATCGAATTCTTATTTGTTTATAGTAAAGTCCGAAAGTAGTGGTTTGTTTTTATATGTTGAAAAATAAGTTGTGGAAAGTGGCAATGGTAAGAGAAATATAAATATTAGTGGAAACTTGTAATAATAGGATCTGCTAGCTAGAGTTGTATAGGAGAAAATAGCTAGGAGTTGAAAAAATGCCAAACTCTGATATTGGTAGTGAAGATCATCATGTGGAAGAAAAGAAAGTTGAACCCATAAATATTGCACATCAAGAGAATCAAAGTACTCAAGTTTCAACAAAGGTATATATATATATATACATATAGATATATTGCCTTCATGTTGTGCATGATTTATGTTTTTTTTTTTTTTTTTTTTTTTTTGCAAATTAGTTGATATTTGATTATTCTTGCCTCTTGGTGTTCTTATTCTCTTAAATTCAATCATGACATACACACACACACACACACACACACACACACACACACACACAGAGACACACCTAATATTGCATACTAAGATTAATTCGTGTACTTTTAGGTAGATCATAGAAAGGCTGACATTTGATTTTGCAATATTATTATCTTCAATAATAGTTGAAAATTGACTATAACTAATTGTAAGATCCGGTTCTCAATATTGAGATGATTTCAATCAATTTGATTTAGCGGTGTGAGCTTGAAAATGCCAAGGCCGAAATGGGCGAGATAAGACGAGAAAACCAAAGGCTAAAACTGGTGTTACAACACATTAACAAGGATTACCAGTCCCTCCAGTTGCGCTTCTTCGACATCGTCAAACAAGAAGACCCCAAAAAATTATTAACCAAAGATAATTCATCCTCCACAATTAAGCACGATCATCATGATCAAACCGAAGAAGAAGAAGCCGAGCTCGTGTCGCTTTCCCTCGGAAGAAGTCCAAGATCAGAGGCTAAAAATGTTCATATTGTTCAAGATCGTGCTTATAAAAACTTGAGGGGATCAAATATAAGAGATGAACATCATGATCAAGATCATCATGATGACTTGAAGGCCAATCTTACGCTGGGATTAGGCTCCGAAATGCAGTTGTCTACTGGAATTGTGAATTTTCCTAGTCCAGAGAATAGTATTTCAGAAGAGCCTAAGGAATTAGCAGAACCACATGTAAGTAATGGAAGATCATGATAAAAGTCAAAAGACGAGAAATGGCGATGATCATGAAGTTTCACATGAGCAGCCTCCTGCTAAAAGAGCTCGAGTTTCCATTAGAGCCAGATGTGATACTCCAACGGTTTGTGCATTTTACTTTATCTTGTCATTTCATATATTATAATTGAGGAGAATTAATTCTTAACGATAGATATAGAGTTCCAAACCAAGAAAATTTCATTGAATTGTTTATAAACAATCGTTTTTTTTTTTTTTTTTTTTTTGAAAAAAATGATTGATAGGATTTTTGATTTGTCTAACATTTTAAAACAGAATTTTACGTATATTGTTTTTAATACTCCACCACAAATTTGTGTGAAAACTAGTACTCCCTGTCTTATCGTCCGTCAATGTTTTAATTAACGGATGATATATGTGTATACGTATAACTATTTTATTTTTTTTTCTATTTTTTTTTATTTTTTTACCGGGGGGACGTGAATCTAATACTCAATATATTAAAAATAACTCAACACGCCTACTAAACACTAATTGAGTTAGTCTCAATAAGCTAATTGTTTTTCTAATTAACATTTCACCTTTTATGCATCTTCTTTTTTTTCTAATAATGTTTTAATTTACAGATGAATGATGGATGTCAATGGAGGAAATATGGACAGAAAATTGCAAAAGGAAATCCATGTCCACGAGCATATTATCGCTGCACGGTTGCACCATCCTGCCCAGTAAGAAAACAGGTATTGCTTATAAATTTTCCCTTATTACATATATATGGAAATATATATAGCATTTGAACTCTTATTATTTAGGCCAAACCAAACACGTACGGCACTTTTTTGTTATTTCTTCGCTTACACATTTTTTTTTTTTTTTTTTTTAAATCAATGTGTACCTTATTTTTATCTGATTTCAGGTGCAAAGATGTGCCGAAGACATGTCCATCCTAACCACAACCTATGAAGGAACTCACAACCACCCACTTCCGGTTACCGCCACCTTCATGGCTTCCACCACTTCCGCCGCAGCTTCCATGTTATTATCTGGCTCTTCTACATCTTCTGATCATCTGACCAATGTTGGTCTAAATACAGCCAGTCCCAAAAGTGCACCTTCTATGCTAAATGGACTAAATTTTGGTCACTTTGACACTATGAGAACGGGGCAGTTTTACCTGCCTAATAGTACTAATTCATCCTCTCCTTTGCTCCCAACAATCACTCTAGACCTCACATCCTCTCCAATTTCATCATCATCATCATCATCACCATCACTTTTCAATAGATCATCACTACCTTCAAGCCTAGCTAGAATTCCTTCGTCGGGTCTAAGTTTCGGTAATTACTCGGAACCAAACATTTTGCCTACACTTTGGGGCAATGGATCCAACCTTGGTTATGGCAACACAATGTTAATGCCCTATGAAAATGCCCTGCAGATTGGCTCCTCCTTAAACATTGGAAAACAAGCTAATCCTCTTCATGAGTCTTTGACAGAGACGTTGACCAAGGCAATCACGTCGGATCCCGGCGCTTTCAAGTCCGTGATTGCGGCTGCAATTTCATCCATGGTTGGAGGCAGGGAAACCCTTCATGGGAAGCAGGATGGAGTGGAGAGATTAGGTCAAGGTTTGACTTTGGGTGACCAGAATGGGAAAGGATTGGCATCAAGTTACTTCAACAGACTGTCATCTTCCAACTTTTAAGCATAAAGCTTGATGCTTCTCCATGGCTATTTCTTTATGAGTTCAGATATTATTATATAAAATAGTGTTTTGTCATATTAGATAAATACACATGTGATAGCGTGGCAGTACTGTTTCGTACATGGATACCACAGTTTGTTAAGCAACAGTCCTGAAACGCTATCACATTTTGTCATTAGTTACAGTAAACTATGAATTTAAGTTCTTGGCATTCCATTTCTTTTACCTTTGATATATTATGTTCAGTTTTATAATGTTTTATTATTATTATTACTATTTTTGCTTGGAGCTCTCTTTAGGATTGGCTACTTACTGGAATGATGCTCACCGACCATCTTTAAGATTTGTTTGGTAAATTTTAATACTTATAGTTGTTCGCTAAGTTAGACTAGGGGAGAAAATACATATCAGGGGACACCAATTTTGAGCCTTTCCTCTTTTATTTTCCTCACCTGGGTTATATATACTTTGGTTCCTATTTTCTTTCCCTATTACCAAACATGGCTTAAACCTTGTAGCCTTCTTTCCTATTTTTGGTAATTACAAACATGCTAAGTTGATGTCAGCACAAACATTGTAAAACTTGAATACTATGAATTCCATCATAAAAAGAATTTTGTTTTATTTTCTTGACAATAATTTATACCGTCAAGTACACAACGAAAACGTTCCCTTCTGTTCTCCGGTGAACAAAACTTTGTTACACTTTCATATACAGAATCCTCTTCCGTTGTTCTTTTGCTAAGAAATCCTCTACCGCTGTTGATTCTCATTTAGTAATGAAAAAAAAAATGAAAAAAAATCCATGACGATATAACCAAAGAATCATCGATGACAACATGTAAAGTCTTCATTCTTTTCTCTCTTAAGACAAATCTTGGACAGCTCATAAGAGCAAGTGCACTGTCTCTGCTATTCCACTAGCTTCTATCCCATCATAACATCCCCACCACGTCAAAAGCTTTGCCAAAAGACTTTCTCCGAAAATCTCAAAAAAAGCATATCATTTGGATGCTGAGCATAAGGGGAATAGAAGTATGATTTTCCAGTCATTCTTGTCTATGAAACCTTGAGCAATTCATGAAATGCTTCTTGGGGTATATCGACAGACCCAATGCGCTTCATTCGCTTCTTTCCTTCCTTTTGCTTCTCCAACAGCTTCTTCTTCCGAGTAACATCCCCACCATAGCACTTAGCAAGAACATTTTTCCTCAAGGCAGAAATCCTAGTACCAGCAAAGAAAAACTTAAATGAACAGTGAAGATTAGAGTGGAAAAGGCAAAACAGTGTATAATCTCTATCAAAATCTTAAAGGAAAAACTTACGTTTCCCTTGCAATAATCTTTGATCCTATGGAAGCTTGTATGTTTATCTCAAACATTTGCCTGTCAGATTAGAAATTCTTGGGCTATGACAGGAGCGACAAAAAGTAGAATACAATGATTTATTGTAGGTCGAAGTACCTGTCTATGAATTTCTTCAGTTTCTCCACCTGTTCACGACCAACACGTTGAGCCTTCAAACTATGAACAATGGATGCCATTGCATCAACTGAGTGTCCATTCAAAAGGATATCAAGTTTCACCAAATCAGACTGTTGATATCTGTTGTAATCAATTTACCACAAGGACAAGAGGCTGAGGTGGTTATGTAATTATCTCTGGACATAGGAAATAATAAGGCTTCACTATATATGATAGAAGCACCGAGTGTATGTGCATGAGCAAGAGAGAAAGAGTTGTTACTTACTCTGAGTCCTCGTAGTCGAATGATGCATAGCCTGATGTTAAACTCTTCAATTCATTGTAAAAGTCGACAACGATTTCCCTCAAAGGTAAGCGATATTTCATAAAAACTCGTTGGCTGCATGTATTATAAACTGAATGGCTTAACACTTCGAGTCCTCAAAAAAGGATGACCAAATACAACATAATACTTATAGAAGTAAAAATAATAATAAAAAAATCAACTTTAATTGAATGCGCATCAAAATATATATATATATATATATAAATATATATTCACTGAGAGAGAGAGAACTTTAACATCAAGCTGAGAAGTCCCAAATATTTGCACTGTCAGAGAGAGAGAACAAAGAAAAAACGGAGTTACCTGTCAATAAATGTATATTCCAACTGCTGGCCTCTCCGCTCAGAGCAGAGGGTGATAATAGGCCCCACATACCTTCAAGTTGACGACATACCGCAACGAAGTCAGTGCAAGCAAATACCTTAGATGGCGAACAGAAACTAATGGCAAGGGGGTATGAGAGCTTACTCACTAGGAATAATGATTGTAGCTATTACTGTAGGTTCCCAAGAAGCTACCACTCGTTGCTTAGGATTTGAGGGCAACGCGGCCGGATTTTGAACTTGCATTTTGCTGCAACAAGCAAAAATTAAATTAACAAAAAACAAAAATTGGTTACCTAAGCCATATGGCGAGGAAGACAAACCTTCCAGAAAAAATATTAAACATATACCTCCCATCAGCAAACTCAAAAATGTAAGGAACGGTTGGAACAGTAGAAATAATGTGAGCTCCATATTCCTATCATTCAAATGGAAGATATAAACTCAGAAAGTGAAACTGAATAACAAACGGTGTGAGAAACTATCACCAAAAAGACCATATTTCATAAAGGCATGAAGCATGAATAGAGGACGTCGATTCAACCATTATCACCAATGTCTCAGGGAAATGGATCATGGAATTCTATAGAGAACATACGAGAACTGTTCACATATTTCTACTCTAATATTCTTGTCCTTAGCAAAGTGTGTCACTTTTCTTATATTATGTTCTGAATGCATGATCACCTTCACCGATAACAATTATTTTTCTTTTATGCCCAAAAAATACTTCTAGCGCACCTGTTCAAGTCGCTGATGGAAAACATCCATGTGAAGCAAGCCTAAGAAACCACACCTGTAGAGAGAACACAATAAACATAACATAGATATGCCATATGAAGCAAATGAAATGACAATGCTGCTCAAGTCAATGCCTTTTATCTAAATAGAAGAACAACCGAGAAGAGGATAATTGGAATCAAACCTGAAACCCAGACCTAGTGCCGTGCTACTTTCTTTAGCAATGGAGACACTGGCATCGTTACATGTCAGTCTCTCTATTGCACTGTTAAGTGCCTCAAAATCCGATCCATCTGCAGGGTAAAGACCAGAGAACACCATATGTTTTACAGGCTTGAATCCTACAGTTTGAACACCCACCATTTCAGTGTTAATATCATATTCACAATCAAAAAACACATAAAGGAAAGGAAAAATCACAGATATACCAGGAAGACGCTCGACGACACTACGAGTATGAAAAAGGGTGTCTCCAACTCGTGCCTCTTTGGTCGAACGCATACCACTGACAACATACCCCACTTGTCCTGTTAGAAGGACTCCTGTAGGAGTGAGTTCCGGATGCATGATCCCAACATCCAAAACATCATAAGCTTGGTTGGTAGCGGCAGATGAAATCTTGTCCCCCTTACGCAGCACGCCGTCAACAACCGCAACATGGCATATCACTCCTTTGTATTCATCATAGTAGGAATCCAACAAAAGCATTCGCAAAGGCGAACCGCTCTTCCCAGGAGGAGGTGGTATGTGCTCTATGACCGCAGGGAGGACTTGCTCAAGACCCTGCCCGGTTTTTGCAGATGTTAAAAGAGCATCCGCAGGGTCAAGATCAAACATGGACTTTATTTGAGCCTTAACACGATCAGGGTCAGCCGTTGGCTGGTCAATTTTGTTTATGACCGGAATTATTGTCAAGTTAGACTCAAAGGCAAGATAAAAGTTGGCCACAGTTTGTGCTTGAACACCCTGAGCAGCATCTACGACCAAAAGGGCTCCTTGGCAAGCTGCTAGTGATCTTGAAACTTCATAGCTAAAATCCACATGACCAGGCGTGTCAATGAGATTAAGTAAAAAACTCGGTTCTCCTTGGTCATTACTTCTATCTACACCATGAAAATTGTGCTTGTGGAACATGGTTGCCGTCTGGGCTTTTACAGTAATCCCTCTTTCTCTCTCTACCTAAAAAAAAAGAAAAAACCAGTAAACGTTACAGAAATTACAATCAACAAAGCAAAAAACACAACTTTTTTTGTTCAGTCCAATGAAAAAGTGCTAAATGAACATTAAAATCTGAAACAAACCCATCAACAGATTCCATAAATATGAAAAAATAAGGGGAAAAAAGAGAATTTACTTACCTGCAATTTGTCGAGGTACTGAGGCTGACCACGGCCTCTTTTGATGGTCCCAGTGAGCTCCAAAAGCCTGTCAGCGAGAGTAGACTTGCCATGATCGATGTGGGCGATTATGGAGAAGTTCCTAATCCTTTCGGGAGGGTACTGGCTCAAATCTATGCCATTTTCTACGCTGTTTTGGCGAGAATTAGAACAGAAAGATTGGCTCAATCCAATACGATGAGAATTGAACCGACCAAGAAATGGGTTGCTTCCAAATGAACCGAGTTTGGACGAATAATGGAAGAGAGAGAAGTACTTGGATGATTTCAGAGACTTTGAAGCTCTGCTCAAAGAGCCCATTTCCGGTTTAACCGAACTCTGCGGAACTGACGGAGTCACGAGACTCCTGCGGCGAAAGCGAAATTCAGAAGTCGTTTTGCTTCGGACACGGCGGAGTGAGCTTGTGGACCTCTGGAATGAGGACAGGCCCAGTATCCGTAGTCTTCCAAAGCCCAAAAAAAAAATGGGCCGGAGATCTGGAGCCTGTTAATGGCGCCCAAAAATGAGACACCTCTGGTTAAAACGACATGTCGTTTTTGGATGCAGAGAAAACGTCATTCGTTACTTTTTGTTTATCGAGTAAGAAACGTCAAACATGAAACTAGCTCGGTAAAAGAAAACACATGAATACACGGCACGGCAAGCATGTCATTCAATTTGTTAAACTACATGTAGTATCTAAGAGAATTGGAACGAAAAAAGACGTATTTTCATTATGCGTAGTTACTGGTTTAGCAAAATCTACTTTAAAGGGGGAAAAAAAGACAGTGGAAAGTATAATCTTGGAACAAAAGGGTGGTTGTATGCATAAATCTAAGATAAAATGCATTCTAATGTCTCTAAGTTCAGGTCAAGAGTTTGGATTCCCCCACTCAGTTTAAAATAATAGTAATTATGAGTTTGTTCTTTTAAAGTGTTAATTTAAATAAAGTTAAATAAAATTAAATAAAGTTAAAATTTAAAACAATATAAATTTAAATAAAGTTAGAACTCGAGCTGTTTTTTTATTGAGTTTTTTAAACAAAATAACAACCCCTATAATAATCACGGAACAAAAGCGACAGATCGTTCATCTTCAGCAAAACAACGGTTGTGGTGGAAGACATGCAAAAGACATTTCGTTTTAACTAAACAATAAGACATGTCGTTTTCAAATTCACAAAAAACGTACGATGTGGGGGCTGGGGGGTTGTTCCATATTTACGTTTTCACAAGAAACGCATGCTTTTCTGGACCCAAATGGTCCTGCTTCAGCGAGTGCGACTCCCACTTCCGTTTTGGTGGTCGCTAAATTGTCCAATTTTACGTACTGTACAATGTAGAATCTTGTCTTTAACTTTTCTTCAGTCAAAATTATCAAAAAGAAAAGAAAAAAAAAAACGAAATGTTACCTTTATTCATTTTATCACATTCACTATTTGATACGTCAATTATCTTATTTTTATTTAAATAATAATATATCATACTATAAATATAAATAGTAGAAAAGAATGGTGTTAATATTTCTTAAAAAAAAAAAAATACCTTGATCTCAGAACAGATAATGTGCATGTGTGCTGAGTACTGCCGCCAAAGGGTGTCGGTGGCTCATCAAATGAAGCTCGAAAGTCAAAATATTGTCGTTCATTCTAAGTTTCCTTTTTGTTTTTCCTTTTTTTTTTTTTTTTTTTTTTTTTTTGGAAGAAACCCAACATTTGAATTGGGACACAATTACTAGGTTTCTTTTTTACACAGTTGTTGGTTTTATGTCGTCTATAGAACTAGCAAATGCAAGAAATCCAACCGTTGGAACGGGTGTCTTCTAATTCTATGTTAAAAATAAAAGACTCTTGTGGTGCAATTAAAACAAAGCAACAGAGTAGTACCCTAGCCAGGATCCATCTCATTTAATGCAAAAGCTGCATGTTATCATTCCTCTCTTTAATTTCAGAATCGTTATTACTATACGTTTGGATTTGATAATTATTTACGGCAAAAACATTCAAGTCTCTCAGGCCCCAAAAACCTACCCATTTTAGATCCCAAGTCACACTCAGGTATAAAAACGGCACTCAAAAAGAGTTGCATTAGCGGGTATGTATCATAAGATATATTTGACTTGTGTATGTATAATCAATGGATTGTAGTGTATAAGCTTTCTGCTTTCAAATCTATGGTGGTAGTTTAAACTTCTGTTTTCTTTTACTTAAAGACTTGTCCAGTGGATGTCGACCAGTAACGCTTCCCTTTAAAAGATTTCTGTATGAAACTTCAATGGAAACGAATACGTTTTAAGTGGGTGAGTAAGTGAAGACTAAACAGGAGAGAATTCATGTGGGGCCCATGTCTAGTTGTGCATGCTCGTAGAAGCCACATGTCCCTTAAATATAATTTATTACAACTTTGGCCCATCGCTCCAAAAAAAATTTTATATTCTTGTAATCCTACCAACTCTGCTTTCTCGGCTGAAGAATCCTCTCTCTTTTAGCTAAGGTAGTCTCGGATCCAGAAAAACACCTGTGAATGTGTAGTATTGCCTTGTTTTTTTTTTTTTTTTTCCTTATTGCAATCTCTATGTTCTTAGTCCTTAATTTTCAATCTCTTTTTTTTTTAAGTGGTCCTTAATTTTCTATCTATTCTCTGGACTAATTTTTTTTTGTCATTGTGCCTTTTTTCCCCCTTGTTTTTGTCGCAACTTCATAATCTGTTGATACCAAATTCTGACTCTTTGAATTTTTGTCATTTATAGTACTTGGATGTAATATATATATATATATATATATATGTATGTATGTATGTATATATTTCATTGATAGTGCTTGAAGTTTGTGTGGATGATTAGCTACCTAGTGAAAAAAAGGTTTCAGTTGCAGAACCTTTTCTTTTTTCTGATTTTTCTTTGTCACTGAGCAAGGTATGATACATGGTTCTTTTCTATTTAAATGTCCTTTGTATCTTTTTTCTTTTGCATGACACCATTTTCATCACTATTGTTGTTTAGAAATCCCAAGTTCATAAGCATGTATAATTACTTGAGATAATTCATTTCACAAAGTCGTATGTGCAGGTCTAACAAAAGCATCAACAATAGTTTCAGGTCAGGCTTCTGTCAATGGGAAAATCTCCAGGAAAGTGGATCAAAACTGTCATTTTCGGGAAGAAATCGTCAAAACCTAGTTCCCAGAAGGTACTTAGTAATCGACAAATCTATATCGGCATAGGCCATTTCAATAATGTTGACATTGTTATGACTTTTGTACCATAATTTCCATGTTAAGAAAACTGCACTAATTGAGAAAAAGGAAGCCGCCACAGCCGCAGCATCCAAGACGCCAAGCGGAGAGAACTCAGACAATGGCTTGACCGTCAACCTAGCAAACGAGAAACAAAATGCAGATTTGGGAAAATCCGTCTTCTTAGATTCACCAAACGGCATCAGTACTGCAATTACAGAACAGCAAGAGCAAGCTGTTATAACTGCACAGGCAATTTTCAGAGGCTACTTGGTAAGTGATTGATTCTATTTCAATCTACTATGTGATTTTCTGTTTTGGTACAGTTGTAGCTGTGTTATGAGTTGGTATGATGTGGGTGTCGGTGGGAATTAAATGCGGGTTATACTTGTGTCCACATTCTTGTGGATGTCATTTTATACATATATCTAGGACCACAGTACAGTAACAGAACTGTCTTGTCAAATATTTAGGATTTTACATAACCCCGATTGGGATTCTAAAGTTCCAAACTGACCAAAGTTTCATTTGATTTACAGTTGGTTTTTTTTTTTTTTTTTTTTTTTTTGTGATACTAATACTAATGTATGAAAAATATACCTCCCTAGGCTCGGCGTTCGGTTCGTGCCATCAAGGGCACGGTAAGGCTGCAAGCGCTTATTCGCGGGCACTTGGTCAGGAGACAGGCAATTGCTACATTGCGCTGTGTGCAGGGGATTGTTAGATTGCAGGCACTGTTTCGCGGGGGAAGGGTCAGAGTCTCGGGTGGTTGCAGTGAAGTAAGGAAGAAATGCTCTTCTTTGGTATTGCCTTCACTAATCCACCACATTAATCCTTTTCATTTGCTCTTTCCATTCTTTGTTTTGTATCTCATTAACCTTTTCATGTTAGGCTATTATCGTTTGCATTTTTTTTTTTCTTTTGAAACCGGGGTGCAATATTTAAATTATGGATTTACCGCTGGGCTAACACTGCAACCATTTTTGCATATTGCTTTTTGTCATTTGTTTAATGTTTCCGTTTATCAGGGTCAAATTCGGGCAGAATTATCTGGATCACGTGCTATTCCTAGGCCAGACAAGCTATCCTCAAATGCCTTCATCTGTGAGGTAAAATATCAACATCTTGTGTCATGCAATTAGTGTATCTTTTAAAATAATCAAATTTCTTATATCAATTGACCTTTTTTTTTGGCTTAATTTTAGTTCAATTCTTAAGATTTTCTTTGTATTATAATACCTCGTGCTTTTGGGAGATACTAACGAATTCTTCTTCTTTTCAGCTTATTGCTTCATCACATGGTACTGCCATGCCTTTGCACCTTCACCATGACACAATAATAGAACCAAATTGTACTTGGCAATGGCTAGAGAGATGGTCGTCATCAAAATTTTGGGAACCACTTCCAAAACATAAGAATACTATCGACAAAAATTCTCATAATAAAAAGGGCAACAATCAAACCAAGAAAGCTGAACTGGGCAGGCAAAAAAGGGTTGAGGGGTGGGTCTCCACTCTAAACAACAGAAAACATTTTTCGAATCAGAGCCCAGCATATGAAAACCAAATAAACAATACAAGGAAGTTTGAAACTCGAGAAGAATCACCAGGGCAGGAACACCCTAAAAATGAACTGGAAAGGGTAAAGCAAAATCTGAGAAGAATTTCTGCTTCAAGCAAAGTGGTTCTTGCTTGTTCGGAATCCGTGGTTGAGACAACAAAGTTAACTCCCAAAATGATTTCAAGCTCTCCAACTTTTGAGGTTCCTGAGAACAGTGTTGCCAAGTCCTTTGAGAAAACATCTGATCCCTCAGTGGCAGTGTCCAAAAGCTTGGAACAGAATCAAGTGGAAGTGGCACCGAAAACAGTCACAACGGAGGTGAAATTTGATAAGCTGTGCGATGATCATGTCAGTGTTGAGAAACATCCTTTAGATTATGTTGAAAAAGTTGAAGATATAGCACAAAAGGATGAAGAGAGAATTTATAAGGAAGACAAGACTAGCATCATGGACTTCCAGGCCAGAAGCAACAAGACAAATCTTCCAAGAAAGCTGGAATACCCGGAGTTTGTTCTGCAGAGAAGTCCAAGTTTGCCCAACTATATGGTGGCAACCGAATCAGCAAAGGCAAAACTTAGAGGATTTTCTTCTCCTAGATATGATCAAGATGAGGTTGAAACTGGTGGTTTCACACGGCGGCATTCTCTGCCTTTATCTACAGACTGTAAATTTAGCTTAATATCCCAGCAGAATGAGAGACTAATTCAAGCAAGCTCCCGAGGAGAGAGTAAATCATCTCCATTGTCCTCTTCAAATGGCCATGGTAACACACTTGAACACATCTGCATTCTGCAGTAACATTTTCATGCCCCTTGCTATATTATTTTCCAAGAAAAAAGAATAATTTTCCTGTACCATAATTGTTTTTCTGCTTCTTAAGCAGTTTGCATTTGGATGATTTTCCAATTTCAGGTAAGGGAGGACGGCCTGGGTGGAGGAGGTGAGTTAGATGCAATCTTCTATATGAGATACCAAAACGGAATGTGGAAAAATACTAGTGTGATGGACTTGGAGACTCTCATTGTATTCCTTTGTGCTTTATTGGTTGTCTTGTGTGAATTTATCGTGTATGGTGTATATTCTTCCTGTTTTGGAACATGTTTTCAGTTGTTTATTCCCTCAATTGTTGTGCTTAATTTAATTCTTTACGTATCTAATTAGACTAATTGATGCTTATTTGATTAGTTTCTCTTTGTAATTAGTTATACATCACTTTTAAAGTACATCATTTAGCTTGTCATATTCATATGAAAAATGGCACTAAACTTGTGTGAGAAATCCAATTAAGAAGTGAACTGGTCATTGCAAAAGTGTTCTGAAAATCATAGCAACATTACTTTTCTGAGCATGGAAGAGGAGAACCTTTCTCAACTAGAATACTTTAATTTGATATCCAAGTTGTAGTAACGAAACTAATGTAAACGCGTGGACTCTAAGTATCGCCCCGATGGAGAGTTAGCACGTGATTGATTGCGTTTCTTTAAATTATTTTACTCGTTAGTAAAAGGCTTAGAGAGTTTCCATAACAACTAAACCTTAAAAGAACCAAGCTTCGAAGAGATAATGCGAAACTCATTCCTAAAACAACCACAAACAAAACCCCTAGCATTCCTAAAAATTCCTAAAAAATATATATGTAATTGAGAAAAGTGCTGAATATGTCAAAAACAATAAGACTTCCTTCACTAAAAAAAGCAATCAATGTACCTCGTATGAAAAATGTTAGGATCAAAACATCAAGAGGTTTGTGGCCGTCCCAACAACAAAAGGTTCCATCAACAACCTTGTCAAGAAGTAGAACACCACGCCCAGTGCGATCGAAATCGGAAGCGCAGGCAGAGCTCTCCGGTACACGGACAACAGAATGAGAGTGCAGCCAAGTCCTGAGATGATCGCGAGGTAACACGCGTACACCGTCATGAGATCGTACATTGCGGCCCTGCCCACAAGCACACTGTAGAAAATGAAGTCCCCTAAACCAAGCTTTATCCCTCTACTACTCGTCGCCTCTCTCTCATTCCCCATTCCCATGACTTCCACAAGAGGAGACATTTCCTCATCCACAGCAACACCACCACCACCACCACTTTCATTCTCTCTATTCTCATCCGACGACCGTGCCACCACCGTCGAATACTCCGAAGAAGGATCACCGCCATTTCCCACCAACGGCGACCCCTCGTCATCTTCTTCATCAACCGCGGCAAGATTTTCGCTACTGGCACTGTCGCGCGGCATCGCCTGGAGCTCGACGTTGCCCGAATCCGAGACCAACAGCCCCAACGGTGGCCCGCGAATCTCCGCTTCTCTCGGCACCGTGGGGCGAGCCTCATACACTAACGCGGGGAGCTCCTCGTCCCGGCTCGACGCCAACTCGACCAGCAGCTTAAGCGGCCCGCCTGGGGCCAAAACGGCGACGAGATCATACAATGCCAATGCCACAAGCAAGCTCCAAGTGGTCCACTCGGGCAATTTGGTGAACCAAGTGGCGACAAAAATCCCCAAAGAAACCATGTACGATTGGCGCCAAATGATTGGGAATCCGGCGGAGAAGAGCGAGAGGACGCCGACGACGGAGAAATTGAAGAGGAGGAGGAAGGAGGTGAGGGAGTCAATGGGAATGGAGAAGTGGAGAATTAGGGAGAGAAAAATGGAGCCGCCCATGGAGGCGAAGACAAAGAAGGCGGAGAAGCGCATGTAGTTCTTGAGAAAGGAGGTGAAGCGGAAGTAGTAGAGGAGGACGAGGAGGAAGGTGAGGAGGGTGATGAGGAGGACGAAGACGAGGGCGTTGAGGAGGGCGCCTTCGAGCTTTTGGGAGACCGAGTCGGAGGCGTCTTCGAGGTATACGAGGTTGGCGGCGGTACGGATTTGGGTGGCGGCAGAGGAAGAGGAGGAGGAGGAGAGGGAGTAGACGAGGAGGACGACGAGGAGCATGCAGATGGAGACTGGGGACATGACGCCCACGATCTCGCACCCGATCGACGCCAGGATGCTGGATTCCATCGTTCGGATATGAGATTTCGTCCAGCAGTGGGTCGATCGGTGGGATTAAGGCCCCATTTGATTTTGGTTTCGGCCGGAGTTTTCAGTTTTACGGCTTGGGGAAAGGAAAGGGAATTTTAGATTGGGGTTGGGGTAATGGGTCGAGTCGGGTCGTGTCGGGTTGGTGGGTGAAGAATGAAAGAGAAAGTATCTGAATATATATGTCTAAGAAATATCATTATTATATTATTTATTACTATTATTAATATCTGAATATGTCAAAAAAAATATAATATCTGAAGAATATGTATATGTCAAAAAATTTGCCGAATATGTCAAATATTGGGACCTGCATTCGCTGTAACTTTAGGGAGAGAAGAGAAACGGATATTCACATATTGAGCTGGTTGTTGATTCAAATTTTTATTTTGAGTTAAAATATAATTTTATGTGAAAATTTTTTAATATAATAAAAAAAATTAAATGTGATATTTTATAAAAAATTTTAATTATAATAAAATTAAATTTTAAAATTTAAATCAGTAAAATAAATCTTACCTTATGGAAGCAAAACAATGCCCTGGAATGTGGATAGAAGTGCTGTTTAAGATTATGAAGTTCCAGAAGGCTTGGCGGAGAAGCGTTGAAACAAAATAATAATTAGAAAACGACACAAAAATACTGTATACGACATCAATAAGAGATGAGAACCGCAACAACGACAATTGGTTAGAAAAACGACATCAAATTTGGAAACGACAATAATCAAAAGATGACATCATGAAAGACAACGCAATAAAATAAGGAAAAAAAATAGAAAAAAAAAAAAAACAAAACAAACGACAATAAAAAGAACAAGAACAAGATAAACAGGAAAAGAAACGACAACAAAACGAAAAACAACATAATAATGGCTTGACTGTCAACTTAGCAAACGAGAAACAAAATGCAGGTTTGGGAAAATCCGTTTTCTTAGATTCACCAAACGACATCAGTACTGCAATTACAGAACAGCAAGAGCAAGCCGTTATAACTGCAAAAGCAATTTTTAGAGGCTACTTGGTAATTCATTGGTTCTATTTCAATCTACTATGTAATTTTCTGTTTTGGTATAGTTGTAGATGTGATATGAGTTGGTATGATGTGGGTATCGATGGGAATCAAATGCGGGTTATACATGTGTCCACATTCTTGTGGATGTCACATATATATCTAGGACCACAGTACAACAAATTCAAAATGGATAGGATTTTATTATATTAAAATTAATTATAATTAAAATATTTAGTGTAATAATAGGGTATTAAAATAATAAATATAGATTGTGCAATTATTTATTAAATAAAAATAAGTTATTAAAAAATTTAAATAAAATAAATATAAATAAAAAAAATTGTGTTAAAATTAAAATATATTATTAATTTATTAAACAAATAAAGTACATATTTATCATAATAAAGTTAACAATAATTAAGTTAATATTATAATATTAGACAAATGAAATAATAAACATATGTTGGAATTATTATTTTTTATATTTTATTTTTAATTTTATATTTATAAGTAAAATATTGGTATGATAATAATTTAATGTTAATTTCCAGAATGTGAGTCCCAATCTCAAAGAAGAATTTAAAGAGGTCCACCAATCTCATTCCCATTTCAGAATAAAAAAGAATAACTAAACATAAAATTGATTCTCATTTTCCACTCTAATTCCTCAATCTTGATGAGTAAACATGCCATGGGATTTTACATAACCCCAATTGGGATTCTAAAGTTCCACACTGACCAAAGTTTCATTTGATTTACAGTTGGTCATTTGAAAGTCCAAGTTTGCCCAACCACATGGCGGCAACTGAATCAGCAAAAGCAAAAACTTGGAGGATTTTCTTCTCCTAGAAATGATCAAGATGAGATTGAAAATGGAAGTTTCACGTGGCGGCATTCTTTGCCTTCATCTACCGACCGTGAATTTAATGAGAGAGCAAATCATCTCCGTTGTCATCTTCAAATGGCTATGGTAATACACTTCCAACAGATCTGCAGTACTATTATAATTTTCCTGTTTTTCTGCTTCTTAAGAAGTTTGCGTGTGGATATTTTTCTTCCAATTTCAGGTAAAGGAGCACGGCCTGGGTGGAGGAGGTGAGTTTGATGCAATCTTCTATATAAGATACTAAAAAGGAATGGAAAAAATACTATGACATGTTTATTCTGATTCTAGGCGTTAGTAAACACATGAATGAGATTAAGACTGATTTCGACTCCGATTCTTAAAATCCAAGATGTAAACAGTTTATTCTAACTTTGATTCCTGTCCACTCCGAATCATGTCCACTTCGAATCCTATCGATTCTGATTATGGATAAGTAAACATACCACTAGTGAATTGGACTTGGATACTCTCATTGTATTCCTTTGTGCTTTATTAGTTGTCTTGAGTGAATATATCATGTATGATGTATATTCTTCCTGTTTCGGAACATGTTTTTTCAGTTTTCTACACCCTTGATTGTTGTGCTTAATTTAATTCTTTAAATTTTCTAATTAGATTAATTGATGCTTATTTGATTAGTTTCTCTTTGTAACTAGTTATATATCTCTCTTTGAGTAGATTATTTAGCTTGTCACGGTTATATGCAAAATGGCAGGTCTAATTAACAACTGAATTAGTGGTCATCGCAAAGGTGTCCTGAAAATGAAAGCAACGTTAGTTTTCTCAGCATAGAACTTGACAATCTTTCTTAACCGGACTGCTTTAATTTGATATCCAAGTTGTAGAAAGGAAAACTAATATAAATGCATGGACTCTTTAAGAATTACCCTGACGGAAAGTTAACACGCAATCACATTGAAGCTGAGCCATTATAAATTTTACATATATACGAGCTTGTTTGCCTTTGTTTTATTGGTCATGTTAGTGTATGTGTATGTATATAAATATGTATATATATATATATATAAATATATATATATATATATATATATATAAAATAAAGAGTTCAATGCAACTCATGTAACTATACTACCCAATTTTTTATTTAAAAAAAAATAGAGGAGCTAATTACGAGCCCAGTCTACAATTTGACTTATGATTTAAGAGTACCCCAAGAGTTCTGTAGTGTGAATGAAAAATTTAAAACCAAAAAAAAAAAAAAAAAAAAAAAAGAGAAGAAAAAAAAAGGAGTTCCCCATTAAAAAAAAAAAAGTTTGAAAATAGGGGAAGGAGAGAGAGGACTAAGAAGTAAGATCAATCTCCGGGGACGGGGAAGGCCGTCGTTGAAGGAAAGGTAACGGAGAGCAAGTGCAGTTGGCAAACTTGAAAGTGGAAGCCAGAAGGCTTGGCGGAGAAGCATTGAAACAAAATAATAATTAGAAAACGACGCAAAAATACTGCATACGACGTCAATAAGAGATGAGAACAGCAATAACGATAATTGGTTAGAAAACGACATCAAATTTGGAAATGACAATAATCATAAAATTACATAATGAAAGACAACATAATAAAATAGCAAAATATTAATAAAAAGAAAGCAACTTAAACAAACGATAATAAAAACAAAAATAACAAATAAATATGAAAAACAACATAGAAACGAAAAAAAAAAAAAGACATTAGCAAGAGAAAACGACAGCCACCGCGATAAAAACATAATTTGTAAACCGGAGTCCGGAAAACAAAGAAGGTGTAAGCAACATTAAAGAAATGATACAAACCAAAGAAAATGGCAGCACTAGAAACGACACTAATTTATATTTTTTTAATGTATCACATGCAAGGTTTGTGCTCCAATATAGGAGAATATTTTGGTAAATTGACATAATTTATATTTTAACTAGTCTTTCCAATTTATGAGACTTTCAAGTTATTCCATTAGTTTTTAAGCAATAATTGAAAAGATAAAAAAAAATGAACTGATAGATAAATATTAAACGGCAGATTCCAACCCGCTCGTAGTGTGTTCTTGAAGACCCCAAGTTCAAGTGCGGTTCAATAGTGGATCAATCTGAATTATAAAGCGTCATTAGCCAATTGTGCCCAATTTTAAGGTGGTGAGATTCTTTTGTTGTATTTTATGTTGGTGGTTTGTATAGTAGCCGGAGCCACCTGTCTTGTGCGATCTTATTTTCTCTTTTTACCTAGCGAAAATAGGAGTGACAATTCGTGTTGACAGGTCGTATTCATGTCGTGTTGACCTCCTTAATTGATTCGATTAGGTCTAACACGAACACGACTTGTTTATTATTCGAGTCTGGATTCGGGATCAAAAAAATGAGAGAGAAGAAAAGAAAGAAAACCTAGCAGACAGATGCATAAATGTTGAAATATTTTTAAACCTAGGTAACAAACGGATAAAAAATGGGTTGTGTATTTGTGTTACCTAAATATGACACCTTTAATAAATGCGTTACAACGAGTTAATTGTGGGTTGGTGGGTCAACCTGAAAATGACACGTTATTTAATTGTGTTTCACAAGTTCGACCTGATTTTGACCCGAACCTATTTATGATAAACTCAAACCTGCTAATTTCATGCGGGTTTCGAGTCGTGTCGTCGTGTCGCTACTCGGATTGCCAGCCTTAAGCGGAAGTATCTTTAAATAATAATAATAATAATAAGTTTATTAAAGGGAAAAAAAAAGAAGGGATATTGACATTTTTATACCCTATGTCTTAAGTTGATTCAAAATCTATACATTTGGGTTTTTATCTCATCAAATGTATACTTTCAAATTTGATTTAATATACAAATTTATCCCTTATCTCAATCAATAATTGATTTTGATATTTAAAATGACTAAATTATCCTTAAGAAAAAAAGAGAAAATAAAACTAAAACTTTCCAACACTACAAAAATAAAAAAAAAAAAAAAAAAAAAAACCTATTTGAATGATATTTTGGATTTTTAAACCTTAAAACCATAAATTTAAAGTTTTTTTTCGTTTTTTTCTTTTTCCATTTTATTTAAGACTACTTTAGGTATTTTATGCTTAAAATTGAGAGTTGACAATGTAAATGTATAAATTTGAGTATTAAATCTAATTTAAAAATACACATTTGATGAGATTAAAAATTAAAAGGAGAAAGAAGAAAATAGGTCATGATTTTAGATGAATTAAAATTTATAGGGTAATAGTTTACATAAGTTAATAAATAGGCCAAATTACTGTTTTTGTTCCAAACTTATCTGGTTATAAACCATAACTTGACAAGTTATTGTCCATACTTCATGATTTTTATCTATAACTTGTCTAGCTATAAACCATAACTTGATAAGTTTGTCCATAACTTATTAGGTTATATGAGTTATAGCCTATTAATTTCTATAACTAAAAATTTATATATACTTTCTTAAGCTTTTCATATAACTATTATTTTTGAAAATTAAGGGCATATTCGAGTTTTTATAGTTTCTATGGTATTGAAAATGTCTCATAACTTTTTTTTCAAAGAAAAAACGAGAAAATATTATATTTTTTGAAAATCAAAATGTATAGGTTTTGGAAAAACCCAAAACATAAGGTACAAAAATGTAAATATCCCATAAAAGAATCAATAATATTAATACTGCACCTGGCCTTCTTTAGAAGAAACGGTTTTCTAGATTATAGATAGAAGATGGTGTATCCATATTATTCGGAGAGGCAAGGCAAAGGCATTAGGGGTGTTTAGGAAAACAATCGATCCAAATCAATTTGAACTAAAAATTATTTGTTAATTTCGGCTTAATGAGTAGTTTTTATAATCATTTTTGGTGGGTGATTTGGTTAGTAATTTTTGTTTAAAGTCACCCAAACCGCTCCAAAATTAAATAAAATTATATAGTTTTTATAGTTTTAATTAAAATATCTTTTTTGTCTTTTTTGCCATAAATATGTTCCACACTAAATAAAATATACCTTACCACATTGAATAGCTAAACTTATAACTTTTTCGGATAAAGACTTTTTTTGTTGGTTTGTATTAAAAGTTTGTTGGTTGCTAGAGTTTAGACACGAAAAAAAAATTTAATTTGGTTGTAAGTTTGTATTAAAACTTTGGAGGGTGAGTTCTAGACATTTGCTATTTTGAAATTAAATTGTAAATTTTGAATGTTATATTTATTTTTTTTAGATGGACAATTTTATAATGATTTGTGAATTATTAAAAACTTCTTAATTTTACATTTAAATTGTCCAAACAGCTTACGAATAGTTTGGTTTAATTTGTTTTTGTTAAAAATATCAAACCGTCAAAAAAAAAAAATAGCTTGATCGGTGGTTTTTAAAAAAAAAAAATGTCTAAACCGACTGTAAACAAACCCATAAGGTATTTACTGAAATGAATTGTCAATAAATTGTAAATTTGAATACAAAATCTTATCCGAAAAAATCAAGTAGATTTATGGTTCCACCAAAAATCAGCAGTGCAATATTAGACCCTTATGTTAACTAATATCTATAAATAGACTCAATTGAGAGAGCTTTGACCTTTATTAATAGGTTCATTGGACGAACTCACAACCTTTCAATGGTACAAACAAGATAATGATTTATCTACTCTCATTTTGGATTTCATTCAATGACTTAAATGCACAGATTAGTACCTAAAAATACAAGGGAATATTAGTTAGCCGCTAACAACATATAAATATGGCCTAAAAATATGGGATAAATCGGGTAACTCCAGCAGCAAACGATTTTTTTTTTTTTTTTTTTTTAAGGGATCTTACAACTAACTATTGAGTGTTTGACTATTTCGAATAAATAAAATTCAAAAGGATAAATCCATAATTTTCTTTAAAATAAAACACAAATTCGTTACGCCGGCTAAGGCTTATATTTCAATATTAACACGCGATTTTTGAAACATTATTTGACGTGTGACGTCCGAGTTTGACAAGCTCGGCTACTTAAAAAAAAAAAAAAAAAAAACCGACAGATTTTAATTTTTAGCAATTAGACGTATGACTTTTCCTGGTCTTATCTGTCACCTCCGATAATACTTGACAAAAGATCATTGGATATAAATTTTTTATTGTTTTTTTTATAAAAAAAAAACAACCTTTTTTAATGCAATAGATAGATTAACATTAGTTTGGTCAAAAAATAGTATTAATTCTGTATAATAAATTTTAGGGGGGACCCACAATTTGGGCGATCAAGAATCTCGTCTCATTATAAAGCCTTTAGTATTGGCAGGAGCATTACCAAAAAGGTCAAACGAGCTCTCTTTCTTTTTGGATAGCATCATCACATTCTTTCTTATGTGCACTCATTCAAAAATCTCTCCATCTCTGTCCAACACTGATTCACACACACAAACCCATTTTGATATTTAACCATTTTTGTGAAATCAGAGTCACATCTTTGATATTAATCTCTCTGTCTCAAAAAAAAAAAAAAGAAAAAAAAATGACCAATATCTCTGTGCTGCTTTGTTTCATAATTCTTGCCGTTGGTTCTTCTATGGTGGTGCCCAATGTTTCTGCAACAAAACAAGAAGTTCACACTTATGAGTTGAAAAAGGGTGACTTTTCTGTTAATTTCACCAACTGGGGTGCCTCTATTATCTCTCTCGTTCTTCCTGACAGACACGGTTTGTTCTGAATTCTCCTTTTCTGTGGATTGTGGAAAAAGTCTGGTTCTTCATCAAGATTTTATTTTTCTTCTTTTATGCTGTTTAATTAATTAATTTATTTTTGGGTGGTGGGTTTTCAGGAAAGCTTGCTGATGTGGTTCTTGGGTATGATTCATTGAAGGAGTACATGGTTAGTCTCTCTCTCTCTCTCTCTCTCTCTCTCTCTCTCTCTCTCTCTCTCTCTCTCTCTCTCTCTCTCTCTCTCTCTCTCTCTCTTTGTTTCATTTCTTCTTATATGGAATTTTTGCATGGTAGGGAGATTCATATTCCGCTATGCATCTCCTGACTTTCATGACTTCTATAATTGAATTTTTGGAAAGAAGCCGTTGTCTTAAAATCATTGCTTGAATCCATTTTATTCGCAAATAATTTGATATGCTTTTTATCTGCTGTTCATGTATCTTTTCTAGCGCTGTTATGGAAGTATAATTATCATCACAGGGACATTTTGATTTTGTATAATATCATACTGATCATAGTAATTAGTGTCATAGTTATAGGCAAAAAAAAAAAAAAGGAATAAATTAAAAATTAGCTATCTGTAAAACCCTTTTTGTTCCAATTCCGAAAATGGCGGTTTTAATTTTCTCGAGATGCTCCTTTTTACTAAAATGGTTTTTTTTTTATATAATAATTTTTATTCTAATTTAACATAATTTTGACTCGACTACTTATGACTGTGTTCTATCTATATATGTCCAGAGTTCTCTGAATTTTGAATTTTGCATTATAATAATTATTGGACTTCAATCTTTTTGAAGACTGGTCCAATAAAATATAGACCATTCATTTTATTAATTTAAATTTTATTATAGTAAATTTTTTTTAAAAATAATTATATTTAATTTTTTTTTATTATAATAAAAAATTCTCACATAAAATTATATCTCAATTAAAATTAAAAATTTAAATTAATAAATTAAATGAGCCTCAAAAATTGAGAACACGTTTATGGAAGAAAGGGGATTAATTTTCTTCCCCTAGGAACGTGGCAAGTTGGGATTGATTGAATATTGTATCAGACAAGTCAACATAACGTGTTTATGCCAACTGGAATAGCTTTGAATTCCTAGATTCACAATAAACCTTATTTATAAGTTTCTGCACCTTTTATATTTTAGTATCATGTCATTGAAGGTGTAACAATCTAGTTGTTTTATCAGATCCCTGTTAAAAAATCCCAATTGACTTAAACAGTCAATCATGTTACTAAAAACTGCATCTTTGACAGTAACAGTTGATTCCACTGGTGGCATATGGACCTAAGAAAGGTTGATCTTCGAACTTATATGATTAAAACAAAGAGATTTCTACAGTAAGATCTAGAAAATGTGCTATCATTAAAGTTCTATTTTTCAACCGTCAGTATTAGAAATTGTCTACTTTCATATATATTTTATTTTGGTGTGATTTAAAGAAGAAAAAGAAGTATACATATCTCATCTCTCTCTCTCTCTCTCTCTCTTTCTCTTTTTATTTTTAAATGTGTGTGTGTGTGTGTTCTCGAATGTAAGGGAAAACAAGAAAGCATGTCGTTGAGGGGTTACTATGAATCCGAATCATGTTAATGGACACTTTAATTTATTTCAACAGTGTCTTAAAAACATTGCTTCACTTTCTTGACCTGTAATTTCCAATGTTTTCAGAACGATTCATCATACATCGGTGCGGTCGTTGGACGGTTTGCAAATAGAATCGGAGGTGCTCAGTTCACATTGGAAGGCAAACATTATAGAGTAGTTGCTAACGAAGGAAAAAACACGCTTCATGGTATTACTATCCTATTTTCAAACTCGATTTCTTTCTCTTAAGTTTATTTCTTGTAAATGTTTAGAAAAATGCAACTGTTTGCTTTATTAACTTATTGAAACTGTATCAGGTGGCAAAAGAGGATTCAGTGATGTTGTTTGGAAAGTGAAAAAGTATGACAATGAGGGTGATGCTCCTTCCATTGTGTTTACATATCACAGTTTTGATGGTGAAGAAGGTAGGCCTCTCTTTTCACTCGGTTTCTCGGATCCTATAGCAAACAAGTATCTTAAATTAACAAATTTGGCAATAATTTTCACCGATGGAGGATTTTCGGTGATGATGACGAGGAAAACTAGGCTTAAGGAAACACCTTGTCATGAATTCATTCAAACCACCTTTGTCTGTACCTGCATTTTCTGTCAACTCAGTTTATTATCATGTAATGCTCTACAGGCTTTCCCGGTGATCTTCTGGTCAGTGTCAAATACACTCTCTTTGGAGACAAGCGATTGAAGGTGAAAATGGAAGCAAAGGCTCTAAACAAGCCCACCCCAGTGAATTTAGCTCAGCACACGTACTGGAACCTTGGAGGCCACAACAGCGGTGACATCCTCTCCAATAAAATCAAAATCTTCGCTTCCCACACCACCCTTGTCGACAGCCAACTCATTCCCACCGGCAAATTTGCGTCTGTAAAAGGAACGCCATACGACTTCCTGAAACCGCATCTCGTCGGAAGCAGGATCAAGAAGCTCCCAAAAGGATACGACATTAACTATGTCCTCGACGGCCCTGCCTCCGACAAGAAGCTGAAGCGGGTGGCCGTGGTGTACGACAACAAGTCAGGAAGGTCCCTTGCGCTGTCAACAAGCGCTCCTGGCGTGCAGTTTTACAGCGGTAACTTTCTCAAGGATGTCAAGGGAAAAGGTGGAGCTGTTTATGAAGCTCACGCGGGACTGTGTTTGGAGACTCAAGGATTCCCTGATGCCGTGAATCACCCTAATTTTCCCTCAACTATTGTTAGCCCGGGAAAGCCTTACAAACATGTTATGCTGTTCAAGTTTTCAACTGAAGCTCCATGAGTTTTTGCCGTCTTTCACTAAAGTTTGAAAGAGAATAACAATTTGCCTTCTGAATTGAGAGTTTTAGTGTAAAATTCGGCCCTAAAGGGATGAGATAATAAATGTGAAGAGGGAGATGCATTGAGTGGTTTCTATTGCAATGAGTGGGGATTCATTGCTCGATTTATAACACTTTGCATATAATCAAATATTCCTCTTTTAATTTCAGCAAATTAAAAAAAAATGTTTCTTTTATGGATTAAAACTGTGTAATTAGAATCATTTTTAATTTATTTATAAAAAAATAAAAAATAATAATTTAAATAATAATAAAAATAAACAAATAAAAAAGTTGTGTGAAAAAAAAAAAAAATAAAAAAATGATAAGCACAAAAAAAAAAATAATTTAAAATAAATAAATGAAAAGAAAATAATAAATAAATATCATATTTTGCACGTGGATATTATAATTATTATTTACGACATGTGTTGATAAAGGCAAATAACTGTCTCTTGGAGTTCTTTTATTTTCAATCTGCGTGTGAAAGAATCAGTCAATCAAATGCAAGACACGTGGAGATAATTTTTTAGAATAAAATACAGTCAATCACGTGTTAATAAAGTGAAAAGAGAATCAATCGTGTTTAAGCCTTTAAGGTAATGGATAGACAAAAAAAATTAATGGTTATTGTTTAGGTCTAATTTGTTGATTTAGATTTTTAATTTAAGTTAAAATATAATTTTTTATATAAATTTTTTATTATAATAAAAAAATTAAATATAATTATTTTAAAAAAAAAATTATTTTAAAATTTAAATTAAAAAAATAAATATAATTATTTTTTAAAACTTTTATTAATTTAAATTTTAAGTTTAATAAATTTTTATAATAATTGTTTTTTAAAAAATATTATATTTAAATTTTTTTATTATAATATTTTTTTTTTAAAAAAATATTATAATCATTTTAAATTAAAAATTTAAATTTATAAAATAAATGAGACCTAAATTAATAAATAGAAGAAGAAAATGGACTTTTGAACCTCTCTGTGTGTGTGTGTTAGCGGGAGAAGAAAAAAGCGTGCGTGCAGTTTGCGAAAAGTAAAGAAAAGTGTCAGCAAATAGATGGAGTTTTACTTAGTAGAAAGGAAGAGTTGAGACTTGAGAGAAAGAAAAAGAGAAAGAGAGTACGGTTTGTCATCATAAGGTTAAAAAAAACTAAAAAAGTAAGTACTGTTTATTATCTCCTTTTTATTATCTTTTTCTTTTCTATCACTGTCTGCAGAAGAAAAGAAGTAAATGGTTCTGTATTTTTAATCCGTTTCACTTTATTAATTTAAGTTTTTAATTTTAAATTTTTATAATAAAAATTTTTAAAAAATATTATATTTATTTTTTTTATTATAGTAAAAAATTTTAAAAAAATATTACATTTTAATTTAAATTAAAAATTTAAATCCGACGAGGCTTTATAGTAACCTTTCAAAGAGTGCAGTTCAAGTTTTTGGGAAGTTCTATACCGATTGGTTAGCAACTCCTCAAAGTTTACTATATAAAACGACATGCAGTCTGTTAAAAAACGACGTTTCCTTCACAGGTTCAATGTCATTTTATTAAAAAATTGACTTGTGTTTAGTACTCAGGATTTTGGTGATCAATATTGTCCAAGTTTTGAAACGACGTCAATATGTTGTTTTTGTTTTAAAAGTTGTTGTCTTTCATTTTGGTAAACACAAGTAGACGAATAATGTTGCCCAAGTTGTTGTAAAATAAAGGAAAGAAATAAATAAATAAAGTTGAGAGAATAACACAGTGAAGGAAAATGCTTTTTCTGCAGTGCATGGTTTCATTAATCAAGAGCCTTTATATAGGCAAATAGACAAACGGTAAAAAAAAAAAAAAAAAAAAAAAAAAAAAAAAAAAAAAGGAACAACTAAGTCCACTATTCTGATCAGCTTCGTTCATTTCACCGATTTAAGTTTTTAATTTCAATTTTATTATAGTTAAAAACTCTCATAAAAAAAAAATTAATTTTTTTTTACTACAGTTAAAAATTCTCACATAAAATCATATCAATTTGAATTAAAAATTCAAATACTAACAACTCCTTTGACTCCATTAGACTAGGAAAAAACAAAATAATACCGGAATAAATAAAATCAGTTACCACATGACTACTTTTATTCAACACAAGTTTTGCTGCGATTTTCTAAGAATTGATATCACATATTTAATCCAGAATTTGATGTCGTTTTTGCATCACATATATTTGTTATTTATTTCTGTAAACGACTCATTTTCCCGTTGAAATTTATTGGAGCAGTTATTTTGAGAAACGACATGGTTAAACTTAAAAAACAAAGTTCATATTTTTTGTTTGCCTTTGCCGTGGAGTCTGATAAAAATTATACTTTTCTTTATATATAAGAGAAAATATTATAACATAAAAATTAAATTTAAATTTTATAAAAAATACTATAATAAAAATTAGAGTTGGTGATTTAAACTAACAAAGGGAACAAAGGCCTTTTGCTGTCGTTTGTACAAACTTTTGAAGCATGGAAATCACTGTCGTTTATAGAAAGAAACGGCATTGACTTTTTCTGGTTTAGTGATGTCGTTTCTGTTTGCCACATCATCGGACTATATGGACTCTCGTAGATTGTACGAACAAGTACAAACATGGCTATGGTGTATTCAGCTTCCGTGGTCAGCATCCCCAGAAAACTTCCGTCCTTCACTACCCATAAAGGTTCGTTCTTTCGACAATGGCTTTTAACCTTGTACGCCCCAATAGCTGCATGTTCATTTGCGCTGTCCTGTTTTTGTTTACTTCCGATTAATGTTCGCAGAGAAATGGAACCTTAATTGCAGATTTATTTCTCCTAAAACTCGACCACGACCAGTGGTTGTGACGATGAGTTCGTGTACGACGTCGTATTCTTCGGGGCCATCGAAGAGGGTGTGGATATGGACGGAGAACAAGCAGGTCATGACCGCCGCCGTGGAGAGAGGCTGGAATACCTTCATCTTCTCCCCTGAAAGTCGGAAACTTTCCGATGACTGGTCCTGTAAGCTTATCGGAATTTTGATGAAACCAGAAAACTTTTAGGATTATAGCTTTACCCATTTGAATGGTTTTTTTTTTTTTTTTTTTTTTTTGGGAAAATTGCAGCAATTGCAGTTATATCGCCTCTTTATGTTGAAGAAGGAGGGATTTTTGATGGTGAGAACAAAAGAATTGGATCGATTTTTGGGATTTCGAATCCCCATGAGTTAGAGCTGCTTCAACCTGAAAAGGGTTTGGGAGAGAATGTTGTTGTAGACTTACTAGATTGGCAGGTAATTTTGTATTGGAAATTGACTCTCTTTATGCAAACAATATATGGTTTCTATGGAGTTATGTGATATAGAGAGACTAATAAATCGAGTAACAATGAGAGGATTATGCATAAAAACTCCATATTTTTGTTTCAGAAACGCAAAAGTTTTATTTTGTGATTATTTTTGTTGCATAGGTGATTCCCGCAGAGAATATTGTTGCGGCATTTCAAGGAAGTGATAGAACAGTTTTCGCAATCTCTAAAAATTCTTCTGAAGCACAAATCTTCCTTGAGGTACAAAATCAGGGTATATTATTGAGAGATTATAAATAGGTTCGATACATGTTTGCTCTTTGTTTATGCAGGCCTTGGAGCAAGGGCTGGGTGGAGTTGTTTTGAAAGTAGAGGATGCGAAAGCTATTCTTGAGCTAAAGGTAACTTGTACTTGTGAAATGACATTTGTTCTTACCTTGGTTTAATGCCTTCAGGAATATTTTGACAGAAGAAATGATATGAGCAACATATTGAGCTTGACCAAGGCCACCATAACTCGAGTTCAAGTGGCTGGAATGGGGGATCGCGTTTGCGTCGACCTCTGTAGCATCATGAGTCCCGGTGAAGGGCTCCTTGTAAGCTTCCACTTTCTTGTCAAAGCTCAAACGTTGTGTTTTTCTCTTGATTATTAATTTGATCAAATCATATCTGGATGTTGTCTTTCTTATGTCACGAGTATCTTTGATAGGTTGGATCCTTTGCAAGAGGACTGTTCCTTGTCCACTCCGAATGCTTAGAGTCGAATTACATTGCAAGCAGACCTTTTCGAGTTAATGCAGTGAGTTCCAAGCTATTATTTTGACCTAGATAATGTGCTTTGAAAGCTAGCTTTCCTTCACTGGCCATTATGTGATACATTTTGGAAACTTGCAGGGGCCTGTACATGCCTATGTTGCTATTCCGGGAGGAAAAACATGCTACCTCTCAGAATTAAAAGCGGGCAAAGAGGTAATTGTGGTTAACCAAAAAGGCCAGCAACGGAATGCCATTGTTGGGCGAGTGAAGATTGAGACTAGACCGCTAATCCTTGTTGAGGCAAAGGTCTGTAGGAACTAGTAATCTTACCATATGCAAATTTCATTGGCATTTATGTGTAATAATTAAGTCTGAGAATTTGTGTGATGTTCTAGTAGAAAAGGCAACATTCCTTGCTAGATCTAGTTCCTTTCGCTAATGAAGCAGAATGTTTTTGTTTGATGCTGATTTGTTTTGTGTTGTTGCAGCTGGATTCAGATAGTCAAACTCCATACAGCATCCTTCTACAGAATGCAGAAACAGTTGCCTTAGTATCCCCCTTCCAAGGTTTCTTTCTTTCTTTATTGTTACTATTTATTATTATTATTATTTTTTTAAGGTTGATTCTTTTGCTCTGATCTTTTAGTAGTGGCCGAATCTGATTGTTATTTTCCGCAGGAAACGGATTGCAAAATGCTGCAATTCCTGTGACGTCACTCAAAGTTGGAGACGAAGTTGTTCTAAGAGTACAAGGAGGGGCAAGACACACGGGAATAGAAATTCAAGAGTTTATAGTGGAAAATTGAACCAGATGAATAACATAACGTGAAATTTGAAACGCATATAGTGCAATTCTGCTGAGTCGACCATCTGCCACATTACTTTCCATCTTGTTCTTACAAAACTTAGGGAAAAAAAAAATATAGAAAAGAAAGAAATTGTCTAATGCTAGGATTGGAGTTTTGTTTCTATTAGAAAAGAGTTTAACAATTGTTTCATAAAAAAAATAATAACACAAACTCCCATTTCCCTCTTGAACAAAGCCTAAAACCTAATCTGCTGATGCTGGAGGGGCATTAAAAATGGTGCATCAGCCAGACGCTGACTGAAGAATATAAACTCCAACTAATCAAACATGTCGATTGAAGAAATAACAGAAGATAACCCCTTTTGTTTCATTCCCACTTCCTCGGGAGCATGGCTTTACTCTCTCCATACACTTAGCTCTCATGGATCATTCACAATCGTAACCGTGGCCGCATTCGAGCCATTGTCATCATTGAACAGAGGAGCTCAGGCTCTGCTTGGAAGTGGGTGGTGGATTAGCTACACATGCTACACGATAAGTCAGCTAATCAAATTGAAGGCCGTCTACCCCTTTCAATGTTGAGGCTCACCCAATTAGTACAACTTGACGCCTCATCTAATAAAATTAGCGGCTCCATTCCTGTCCAAATAGGAAACTTTTAGAATTTGATCTCTCTTTATCTGTCTCACAACATGCTTAATGGACCACTTCCCTCCACTTTGGGTCACTCGAGTAAATTAGTTTATGCTTAATGGACCACTTCCCTCCACTGTGGGTCACTCGAGTAAATTAGTTTATCTATCACTTTCCTTCAACAAAATCACCGTTCAGTTGTTTCAAATTTGGGTCATTTGACCAATTTGCTGGAGCTTCATCTTGAGTTTAACCAAATTTGGCGGTTCCCTCCGTCCACAAATCGGTAATCTAGAAAACCTTTCAATCTTGAACCGAAACAAGAACATGTTTAATGGTTTCATTCCCACAGAAATAGGGAGCCTAAAGAATTTGACTCTCCTAGACCTTAGTGACAATGTGTTCCAAGGACCACTTCCTACAACTTTGGGTCACTTGATCAAGTTGTCTGAGTTACACGTTTCTTCAAACAAACTAAGTGGTTCAATCCCCTTAGAAATAGGGAATTTGAAGAATTTAGCTCGTTTGGATCTTAGTTTTAACAAGCTCATCGGTCCATCTCTCAGTGGTTTAGCAGCCAATCTTAGTTTTCTTTACCTAAGCTCAAATTGAGTAAATGGGTTCGTAGGTCCAACAATTGGAAAGCTAAAAATCTCAAGGAACTGGACCTGTCACTTAACGAACCATCTGGGAGAGTGCCAAAACATATTACTCAATTGACACATTTAAAGCTTTCCTGGAGCAGATTAAAGGGGTGCATTCCCTTTGAAATATATAATGTTGATAGTCTCGATATCCTTGACGTTAGTCACAACTTGATTCCCGCGGAATTACCTCCTATACGAGACAATGAATTGGCCTGCAACTATCTTGGCAAGATCATGCATGCTGATCCTCCATGTTACGCTTTTCTAGATGAGCCGTTTAACGGCATCGAGGATTTGTATTGTGGCACCGGAGTTCTCGCGTGCACCAACTCGCCAACAAGTAAAGGAGTTAGCTACAACGCCAAAATCATTGTTTCAGTCATCGCCAGTTTTCTTGCTTTAATATTCTTCACATCATTTTTAGTAGTCAAACGTCGGTTTGGAAACAGAAATTGGCAACCTGATAATGGAGCAACAAAGAATGGAGACATATTTTCAATATGAATTATGATGGAAAGATTGCATATGAAGACATCGTAAGAGCAAAAGAGGACTTTGACATGAGATCTTGCATTGGAAGAGGCGGTAATGCCAGCGTATACAGAGCACAACTACCTAGTGGGAAAGTAGTTGCCCTGAAGAACCTTCATGCATCCGATGCTGAAGAGCAAGCTTTACCGAAGAGTTTCGTGACTGAGGTAGAAACATTGACTGGAATACGTCATAGAAACATTGCCAAACTCTATGGATTTTGTTTGCACCACAGGTGCATGTTTTTGGTTTTCGAGTACAAATCTTAAGCAACAACGCAGAAGCTGTGGAACTAGATTGGAGCAAGAGGGTGAACGTAATCAAAGGCACAGCTCATGCATTGTCTTACCTGCATCACGATTGTAGTCGGCCAATTGTTCATCGTGATTTAACAAGTGCTAACATTCTATTGAACTCATAACTGGAGGCATGCGTGTCTGATTTCGGCACAGCCAAGCTACTTGATCCCGATTTCTCTAACCAAACCATGGTTGTCAGGACTTACGGGTATATTGCTCCTGGTAAGTACCATTCTCTGTCCCTTCCTCATGCTCCTAGTTTCTCTACTCTATGGATTTCTTGAAAAGCTTAAAAAAAAAATGTTGAATATTACTTGAGCGTTGAGATAGTGAGTACTGGAGGGGAAAAAATGTTTCATTTGACACTAATTATACTTGTTCTGCATGTAGAACTTGCCTACAACGCGACTGTAAGCGAAAGATGTGATGTCTATAGTTTTGGTGTGGTGGCACTAGAAACATCAATAGGAAGGCATCCAGGAGAACTATTGTAACGCCCTCTAGAATTAAACATGTTTAATTATGCTAAACTGTGGATTATTAGTGTGCCTAATTTGATTTTCACAATTAATAAAGGGACTTTAAGTTATTTTTAGTAATTAAAATTTCACCCCAAAGATTTTTAGAAAATACACTTAAAATTTAATACATTTTTCTTTTTCCATTTTTCTTTTTTCTTCTTTTTCTTTCCTTTTCTTTTTCTTTTTCTTTTTTTTTCTTTTCTTTTTCTTCTTTTCCTCCCTTCCTTCCCGTGCGCCAGCACCCCCCCTCTCTCTCCTTTTCTTTTTTTTCTTTTCTTCTTTTCTTCCCTGGTTCTCCCACGCACAGCCACTCCTCTCTCTCTCTTTCTCCATTTTTCTTCACGCCGGCCACCTCCTTCCTCCGGGATCTCTCTCTCTCGCCGGCTTCCTCTCTCTCTTCCTTGCTCTCTCTTTCTCTCCGGGTTTCTCTCTCTCTCTCTCTCGGCGGTTTGGCCGGGAAGCACAAAAAAAAAAAAAAAAAAAAAAAAAAAAACGAAAATTGGGAGAAACCGAGAGAAACAAAGCTTCATCAACTAAATTGAGGTAAAAACCCTTTGAAACCCACTCTTTGATTGAATTATAAGCTTGAGAAAGTTTGATTTTGGTTAGATTTGAATAAATTTGAGTTAGGGTTTGGATTTGAACAATTATTGTTGAAATTGGATGAAATTTGGGGATTTTCGGTTATTGGACTTGTTTAATTGATTAGAAACTGATTTTGATGGATTCGGAGATATATATATTGAAATTGGATTTGAATTGCAGGTTTGGCATTTTTCCTATTTATTTGGCATCTTGCCGAAATTTCCTAGAAACTGAAATTAAATAGGAAAACCAAACCTATGGATTGGATTCTAAATTTTAAAGAACCCTAAATGGAATTATAAAGTCATTGTGAAACTTGGATTTGAGTAAAGGCACACTAATAGGAAACAATTAAACATGATTGACCTTAATTCGTTTTAGGAATGAGAAATACTTCCTAAGATATTGCTTTTGTGATAAAGCTAGTGGAGAAGTCAATCATTAAGGCTTAAGGAAAGCGGAGGCTAGGAAAGACTAGCCGGGTTTGATATCCAACAGGTAGGATATTCTTGTCCATATCCTGTTAGCCCCATTTTAAATGATTTTGGCCTATGAAAATGTTTTAGAACAAAACATGTTTAAAGAGAAAATGATTTTAAAGGAAATAGCATGAATAATGCTATTAAGTTTTCAATGATTTTGGAATGAGATTTCAAAGCGTATCATTTCTTAAAATGAAATATTTAAGGAATGATACAATGCATGATGGCCTCGAGAGATCGGGATGTGGGAATCGCATCTTGGGGGGCAGGTCCCGAAAAGACGGATCCGCTTCTTGTTTAGTGGAACTATGGCTCTGCACTTTTTACGAGATAGACATTTTACCGCTTCTTGATTAGTGGTATGATGAGCTGTACATTTTCATTATATAGACATATTCTACTATGTGAGTGTTTCCTTTTTCAAAAAAAAAAAAAGGGATGATCGGTTCAGTGTACATCTTCGGACCGTGAGTGCCTTTTTATTTTAAATGCTTTATAAAATTATATCCCTTGGGCCTTTCGCTCACCTTTTCCTGTTTATAAATGCATTAAACCCCTCCGGTGACGGGGAGGTAGGGCGGAATAAATAGCTTTCACGGTGTCGTGGACTTGATTTCGGGAAGCAAAGAGTTGTATTCCTCTATCTTTATTTTTCAGGCATGTATAAGAGATTATGGATTGTAAACTTAAATGTTGCTAGATTGTGGTTGATGTCACACTTACTTATATTATATTCATGTATGCTGGGAATTTCGATATGGTTGGCGTGGTTTTAAAACTGGTTTGGTTGGAAATTCCACCACCGTTCTTGAAATTAAATCTCTCTTGTATCGAAGGGGACTCGTTTGGAAATACCGGATGTTTTGGATTTGAATGAAATTAAAATTTTTGCTAATCTCTCTTTTAAACAGGTTTAAGTTTCTAAACGAGCCTCCACGTTGTGGTTTGGGGCGTGACAAGACTTAGTATCGAGCCCTTGGTTTAGATACTTAGGGTTTGGAATTATGCATACATGAATGACATCAGGAAACCACTAACCTTGGTCTAGCTTTCTTTTTCAGATAAGGGCCGTAGAAATCCTAATCCACGGCGATGCCGAAGCAATTATATGAGCCATGTCGCGCCTTTCAAGGGATGGCTACTAGAGCTCAAAACAGGCGTCCCGCGGGAGGAGAAAACAACACTACCAAGGCCACGTAGCTAATTCTGTATTCACTAACGTGGGTGGAGTTCTCGGTGTGGCTGGAATGGGGGGTGCCGAATGAATATTGGGTGGAGTTTGCAACTTTCAAGTTTGAAGGTCTTGCGGTGCATGGTGGAAGCATATCCGACCGAATGCAAGATGTAGAGGGATGACTTGGGAACAAGCAGCGCTCTTTAATGAGCAATTCTTTCCTCAAGTTATCGAGATGAAAAAGGCCATGGAGTTCATGGGCCTCTGAGGAGGGCGGTCGGGAGTATGAAGCTAAGTTCAATGGACTGTCCCGTTTTTCCTTCTTGATTCAAGGCTCTTAAAACGTTGTAGCTTTTTCTCTGGTTGATTATTAATTTGACATCGCCTTCCTCAAATCAACCGGGAAAAATGGGGAGGACCTGGATGTTGATCAAGGGCTTTGCCTAGTTATGTTTGAGTGCCACCATTTTGGGGATAGGGCATATGGATCAGAGGCCAACAGGTGAACCAACAGGCCCGGCAACCACCCTTGAGAATCAAGGGGGCAGGACTGTTCCTTTTATCAGGTTTCCTGCACAGATGCCAATTCCTCCTGCAGTCCACCGAACTACTCTTATTTCCGAGACTTCCGTTGCAAGCCACCAGTTAAGCAACAGCAGGCTGGAAACCAGAGGCCTAATGCATACCATGGCGGGGAAGTTCTGGGAGCTCATGCCGGAAAATGGTACCTATCTCACATTCTTTTGCAGATAACTGGTATACGCACTCTTTTGTTTCCACTTCTTTTGTGAAAATATTGGGTTTGAAACCCGATGACTTAGAGACCCCAATGTCCATAAACTCTCCTTTGGGATGTATGGAGGTGACTAGCATATGTAGGTCGTGTGTGATCACGATTGAAGCGAGAAATTAAAGGCATTGATAATCCTTCCCATGAATCAATTTGATGTGGTGCTTGGAATGGATTGGTTATCAAGATATGGGGCATTGTTGATTGCCACCTGAGAGTTACTTTGACTACCGGTTCTCGCACGATAGTAACGTTCGGGGAGGCATTTAACTATTCAAGAGCGGGAGGTATAGTGTCGGAGGAACGGAATTTAGCTTGTTTCTCATTCCTTTCGGCATTAGAGGGTGAATCCGGTATCAGGGAGAAAGGTCCCCGGATGAATAGACGGATGTATTCCACGATGAGTTGGTTTACCACCGAAAAGTTTTGCATCGACTTACTTCCGGAGCAATTGGAATGGCGCCGGAGATTGTTCGGAGAGTTGACGGAAAATGGTGAACTTCTCCGTGGGGTGCACCTGTCTTGTTCGCAAAAAAGACGACGGACGGTTGTGCATAGACTACCGACAGTTGAATAAAGTTACCGTGAAGAACAAGTACCCATTGCCGAGGAATGAGTTGTTTGATCAATTAGGAGGACGGTACTACTCAAAAATCGACTTGAGATCCGGGTATCATCGGTTGAAGATTAGGGAAGATGATATTCCAAAAACAACTTTCGGGACTCGTTATGGGCACTATGAGTTCTTAGTAATGCCTTTTGGATTGTGAATGCTCCTGCGCTTTTATGGAAGTCTTGCCCATATTTAGACCAGGTTTGTGATAGTCTTTATTGATGACATCCCTGGTTTATTCAAAGACTTGGGAAGAGCACGAGCAACATTTGAGGATCGTTCTCCGGACTCAGAACACCAACTTTATGCAAAGAAGGAGAAATGTGATTTTGTGTCAAGTTCCTTGGGCATGTTATTCTGGACAAGGAATTTCGATAGAGCAAAGATTGAAAAATGGGAGCGCAACATTCCTAGGACTTGCTACGATTCTAAGATTTCCTTTCTTTGCTCAAATCGGTTGAGCAGGTTTGAATGGGATGTTTTGAACATGCATTCAGGCGAGGACTAGACTGCTGCGCCCGATAATTTAATAGCGATGAGCCGTCACGAGGTGTATTCCGATGCATCAAGGCGAGGGCTTGGGTGTGTTCTTATGCAAAATGGACATGTGGTGGCCTATGCATCTCGTCAACTGAAGCCACATGAACAGAACTACCCCACGCATGACCTAGAGTTAGCGGCAGTGATTTTTGCTCTCAAGATATGGAGATGCTACCTCTAGTAAAATTCCAAATCTTCTCCGATCATAAGAGTTTGAAAATCTGTTCAGAAGGCCCGAGACAAAGAAGATGGATGGAATACATGGAGGACTATGACTTCACCCGGTATCATCCTGGAAAAGCCAACGTGGTAGCAGATTTTTAGGAAGACCCGGGAATCCTAGCATCCTTGGCATTGGAAGATTCGGAGTGAAATCGTAGGTGATTTGATCTTTTTATCTTTTTTATTTACAACTTGGTTTTTTATACAACAAGTCAAAAGCGTAACCAATGGCAAGATTCGCATCTTGAGAATTTGGACTCGAAGAATGGAGAAAAACTTGAATGAATATTCAGGGAGATGGGCGCTCTACTTCAAGAATCGCCTTGCCGTTCCTCAAGTGGATGAGATAAAGAAGATGATCCTTTGAAGCTCACAAATCAGGTTTGCTATTCACCACAGGAGTACCAAGATGTATCAAGACCTCAAAAGACAATATTGGTGGAGAGGCATGAAAGGATGTCCTGCAATTCAGAATGTGACTTGTCTTGAGTCAAAGTTGGAGACTGGATGGAAATGGGAGCACATTACGATGGATTTTCTAATGGGAGAGGTGAACATCGAATGATGCCATATGGGGGTTGTGGATGGGTTAAGACACTTCACGTGGACTTATTCCAGGAAAGTTCTAAATTCAAGTTCCATTGTCTATTATAGTGACACTCGTTTCAATGCGGATATTGAAGTTTCCAAGAAGCCATTGAATTTGAAATTTGGAAACGCAGAGTTTTAGTGCAATTCTGCATCTTGAGCATCAACCATGGGATGGCCCCATTACTTTCCATCTTGTTCTTACAAAACTTTGGGGGTTAAAAAATAGAAAAGAAAGAAGCGACTATTGTCTAATGTCAAAGGATTGAAGAAGACCCTTAGAGTTTTGATTTTTCTATTAGAAAGGTGAGTTTTTAACAATTATTTCATAAAAAGAATAATAACACAAACTCCCATTTCTCCCTCACAATGTGTTCCATGTTTCAAACTTGAAAGTGTCAACCGATCCGGAAGCCATTGTGCCTCGTGCCGATCAATATGACACGACTTACGAGGAAGTGCCCATCCAAATTCTTGATCGGAAGATGAAAAGCCCTACGTCAACGCGAGATACCGTTAGTGAAGGTGTTGTGGCAGCACACCATGGCATTGAAGAAGCAACGTGGGAGTTGCGATCGGGGAATGATATCCGTATCTCTTCATATCGTGAGGTAAATTTCAATTTGGGGAGAAATTTCTTAAGGGGTAGAAAACGCCCTCTAGAATTAAACATGTTTAATTATGCTAAACATGGATTATTAGTGTGCCTAATTTGATTTTCACAATTAATAAAGGGACTTTAAGTTATTTTTAGTAATTAAAATTTCACCCCAAAGATTTTTAGAAAATACACTTAAAATTTAATACATTTTTTTTTCCATTTTTCTTTCCTTTTCTTTTTTTTTTTTTTTTTTTTTTTTTTTTTCTTCTTTTTCCTCCCTTCCTTCCCGTGCCAAAGCACCCCCTCTCTCTCCTTTTTTTTTTTTTTTTTCTTCTTTTCTTCCCTGGTTCTCCCACTTGACCCTCCTCCTCTCTCTCTCTTTCTCATTTTTTCTTCATGGCCACCTCCTTCCTCCGGGATCTCTCTCTCTCCCGGCTTCCTCTCTCTCTTCCTTGCTCTCTCTTTCTCTCCGGGTTTCTCTCTCTCTCTCTCTCGGCGGTTTGGCGGGGCAAAAAAAAAAAAAAAAAAAAAAAAAAAAACGAAAATTGGGAGAAACGGAGAAACAAAGCTTCATCAACTAAATTGAGGTAAAACCCTTTGAAACCCACTCTTTGATTGAATTATAAGCTTGAGAAAGTTTGATTTTGGTTAGATTTGAATAAATTTGAGTTAGGGTTTGGATTTGAACAATTATTGTTGAAATTGGATGAAATTTGGGGATTTTCAGGTTATTGGACTTGTTTAATTGATTAGAAACTGATTTTGATGGATTCTGGAGATATATATATTGAAATTGGATTTGAATTGCAGGTTTGGCATTTTTCCTATTTATGCGGCATCTTTGTAGAAATTTCCCTAGAAACTTGTTTTAAAAACTGAAATTAAATAGGAAAACCAAACCTATGGATTGGATTCTAAATTTTAAAGAACCCTAAATGGAATTATAAAGTCATTGTGAAACTTGGATTTGAGTAAAAGGCACACTAATAGGAAACAATTAAACATGATTGACCTTAATTCGTTTTAGGAATGAGAAATACTTCCTAAGATATTGCTTTTGTGATAAAGCTAGTGGAGAAGTCAATCATTAAGGCTTAAGGAAAGCGGAGGCTAGGAGAATCGAAGACTAGCCTGGGTTTGATATCCAACAGGTAGGATATTCTTGTCCATATCCTTGTTAGCCCCATTTTAAATGATTTTGGCCTATGAAAATGTTTTAGAACAAAACATGTTTAAAGAGAAAATGATTTTAAAGGAAATAGCATGAATAATGCTATTAAGTTTTCCAATGATTTTGGAATGAGATTTCAAAGCGTATCATTTCTTAAAATGAAATATTTAAGGAATGATACAATGCATGATGGCCTCGAGAGATCGGGACCGCATCCTTGGGGGCAGGTCCGAAACCCGACGGATCCGCTTCTTGTTTAGTGGAACTATGGCTCTGCACTTTTTGAGATAGACATTTTACCGCTTCTTGATTAGTGGTATGATGAGCTGTACATTTTCATTATATAGACATATTCTACTATGTGAGTGTTTCCTTTTTTTCAAAAAAAAAAAGGGATGATCGGTTCAGTGTACATCTTCGGACCGTGAGTGCCTTTATTTTAAATGCTTTATAAAATTATATCCTCATTGGGCCTTTTCACCTTTTCCTGTTTATAAATGCATTAAACCCCTCCGGTGACGCGGGGAGTAGGGGCGGAATAAATAGCTTTCTCCGGTGTCGTGGACTTGATTTGGGAAGCAAAGAGTTGTATTCCCTCTATCTTTATTTTCAGGCATGTATAAGAGATTATGGATTGTAAACTTAAATGTTGCTAGATTGTGGTTGATGTCACACTTACTTATATTATATTCATGTATGCTGTTCTGTGGGAATTTCGATATGGTTGGCGTGGTTTTAAAACTGGTTTGGTTGGAAATTCCACCACCGTTTTGAAATTAAATCTCTCAATCGAAGGGGGACTCGTTTGAAATACCTGGATGTTTTGGATTTGAATGAAATTAAAATTTTTCTAATCTCTCTTTTAAACAGGTTTAAGTTTTAACGTCACCAACCCGGTTTGTGACAACTATTGTTCCGAGAAAATATGATGCTAAGTGAAGTATCCGTGCCACGAGAAACCCCATTGTTTGCGTGATGTTGTTTGTTAGGCCACCTATTAGGTTGGTCTACTCAAGGAAAAAGGGCCTAAAAAGGAATATCAGAAAGGGGAAGGAATTGGAAATAGTGGAAAACGTGAAGGAACGTGGCAAGTTGGTTTACGGGTTTGTTAAGTGGTTCTTTGGGAGCTATATGAGGTAGTCCCGTCGAAGAATTGGAAATGGACCAGGGAGGCGGAGCCTAAAGAATTTGTCAATTTCCCTTCTCTGTCTTGTTTTTCTTCTTTTCCTAGAACCTTAGTGAATTAATAAACAAGTATTTGGTTTATCCTATTTGTGTGAGGATCACTTCCTACAACTTTGGGTCCAGCTCCAGGACTTGATCAAGTTGTCTGAGTTACACGTTTCTTCAAACAAAGGTTGGAAGTGGTTCCATCCCCTTAGAAATAGGGAATTTGAAGAATTTAGCTCGTTTGGATCTTAGTTTTAACAAGCTCATCGGTCCATCTCTCAGTGGTTTAGCAGCCAATCTTAGTTTTCTTTACCTAAGCTCAAATTGAGTAAATGGGTTCGTAGGTCCAACAATTGGAAAGCTAAAAATCTCAAGGAACTGGACCTGTCACTTAACGAACCATCTGGGAGAGTGCCAAAACATATTACTCAATTGACAGGTCTGCAACATTTAAAGCTTTCCTGGAACAGATTAAAGGGTGCGTTCCTTCAAAATCCGGGGTGTCTTCCTCCAACACAATGAAAGTGGGCTATCTTGGGATGTGGGAGGTGGATAGTCTCGATATCGATGGTGGTGGACGTTAGTCGACCACACGGTAAACAACATCTTAGTCGGGAATGGATTAAGTTTCAAACAAACCGGTATATGTCGGGGATTGCAAATTTGGATTCAAGGACATCGGGTAGAGGAGGATTTTTTTCATTTGACCTAGGGGACTGGGGGTTACATGGTTGAGTACATTGGGGAGAGGTAAGGCGGATTGGTCTAAATTTTCAATGAAATTCAGTAAGGTGTCCTATCTTGGGTGAAAGATCATGCATGTTGATCCTCGTGAAAATGAGTTGTGATTCGAACTCTTCCCTAGATGAGCCGGAATTTAACGGCATCGGACAAGACAAGACTAGTTGTATTCGGGAAACTTGGGAGTTTGAGGATGTATTCGATAGTCCTCGGGACTCGCCTCGCGTCCGGGATCTCGCCATTAAAGGAGTTAGGTACAACGCCAAAATCATTGTTTCAGTCATCGCCAGTTTTCTCATTGCTTTAATATTCTTCACGTCATTTTTAGTAGTCAAACGTCGATTTGGAAACAGAAATAGGCAACCTGATAATGGAGCAACAAAGAATGGAGAACATATTTTCAATATGGAATTATGATGGAAAGATAGGCTTAAGCAGGAGCGGCTATTATATGAAGACATCGTAAGAGCAACAGAGGACTTTGACATGAGATCTTGCATTGGAAGAGGCGGTAATGCCAGGGCTATGGTATACAGAGCACAACTACCTAGTTTTGGGAAAGCAGTTGCCTTTGAAGAACCTTCATGCATCCGATGCTGAAGAGCAAGCTTTCTTTTACCGAAGAGTTTCGTGACTGAGGTAGAAACATTGACCGAAATACGTCATTGAAACATTGCCAAACTCTATGGATTTTGTTTGCACCACAGGTGCATGTTTTTGTTTTCGAGTACACGGAAAAGGAAGCTTTTTTTATCTTGAGGCGTATCGTTAAAAATGCAACTTTTTTAAGGACAGGTTGGTGTTGGTGGAGCAATCTCTGTGGAACTAGAGTTTGGAGCAAGAGGGTGAACGTAATCAAAGGAACAAAACAGCTCCTGCATTGTCTTACCTGCCCATCACGATTGTAGTCGTTGGGGGCCAATTGTTTCATCTTGTGGTGGTGGTGATTTAACAAGCCCCTTGCCCATCCCTTCTAACATTCTATTGAATCCTCAGAACTTCATGGTGAGGTCCATGCGTGTTCATGATTTCGGCACAGCTCCAAACTACTTGATCCCGAGTTCGCTTATCACTAACCAAACCATGGTTGTCGGGACTTACGGGGGTATGGTCAGCTTTCATTCCTGGTAATATTGGTTTAACACCACCTTTTCTACCAAGTTGTCCCTTCCTCGTCTATGGCGAGATCCCCCTAGTTTGTGGACTCACTCTATGGAGTTCTTGAAAAATGTTGGACCTCCTAAAAAAATGTTGAATATTACAAAGAGAGTTGAATTTGAGCGTTGGAAAGTGAGTCGGACATTGGATCGGAAAAAATGTTTTTTGGACCATTTGGACACTTAATTATACTTGTTTTCTGCATGTAGAACTTGCTTACAACGCGACTTGGAATTAAGCGCAAAGATGTGATGTCTATAGTTTCAAATGGCATGACCTGCCCGGTGGGGTCCACTTGGGAGCCCGTGGTGCGATCCGCCATAGTTTCCCTCGTTCAACCTTGGGGACAAGGTTGGTTTCGAGGGGGTAATGTTAGGCCACCTATTAGGTTGGTCTACTCAAGGAAAAAGGGCCTAAAAAGGAATATCCAGGAGGGGAAGGAATTGGAAATAGTGGAAGAAACGTGAAGGGAGGTCGCGTGGCAAGTTAGTTCTGGGTTTGTTAAAGTGGTTGCTGGGAGCTATATGAGGTAGTGGAGAGCCTGGGGAAGGGCGTCGAAGAATTGGAAAGATTTTGGACCAGGGAGGCCGGAGAACCTCGAATTCTCCTTGATTTCTTCTGTCATTTGCGTTTCTGTCAATTTCCCTTCTCTATCTTGTTTTTCTTGCTTTTCTTGCTTTGTCTTGCTTGTGTAAGGAACTCCCTCTCGGAAGAGGGGTAGAGATTGGAATTAATAAAGAGGTTGTTTAGTATTTGGTTTGTCTCTATTTGTGTGATTTGGTAATCTGGGCAGGAACCTAACATTGTTCTTGTTGCTTCTTTGGCATTTGCATGCATAAATGCGGAACCAAAGTGTAGACCGACAATGAAGCAGGTTTCTCAACAATTCATTGCTTGCAGATATAAAGGACTCTCAGCTAGGCGTTTTAATAGTATCTCTCTCGGGCAGCTTATGATCCCAGACGCCCATCCAGATGGTGAAACTGAGAATGGTACTACTGAAATTGAATGAGTATGGTTTCGGAATACTTTACTTTGTTTGGCCTCTAAACATTAGGCTTTTTACTTTTGCTTCTGGTTATGTAATGTGATTTTTGTGTTTTCCAGAATCTGCAAGTGCGTGTTTGAACCTTATTCTTTCAAATATGAAAAAAAAAAAAAAGGATAATGGCTCGAGAGTCGAGATTAACAACAGTATAATAATTCAGAAAAACAAATTCCCCAAGAAAAAAAAAAAAAAAAACTTTTAATCCTGTGGGCTGTACAACAATATTGTTAGCGTTTGCGCCAAACTTCGAAAATAAATATTACCTGCATTGAACCAAAACAAAAAATATACATATAAAAATAAATGGGGCATCCTATAATCGATTAAAAAACTAAAATATATAACAGAAACGAAGGCAACCGAATGGAGAGAGTATTGTATAATTAAATTTATGCATTATGCTAAAGTAAAACTTCTTGAACAAACGAAAAGTGAGAGCATATAAATTTTGCAATATTTTATCAACAATTTTACAATAATTATCATGACCAAGAGTTGTTAAAGTGCTTCTCCAACAAAGCGGAGAGGTACATCTCCCTAAAGCTCGGGAACGCAATCGAGCTTCCTGCCAACGACCCACTTCAACTTGTTGAAGCCAACGCTCTGAAACAGCGGCGCATAGATTTCCTCCAACTGGTCTCCGGCGCAGAAGAAATGGACGGGCCAGAAGAGCCCTCCGGGCGGACCGGGCCTGAGCACTCTGTAGATGTCGAGCACCAAGAAATGAAGCAGAGTCGTCGGAATCCAGTTGCTGAGGACGTGCATGGAGTGGACGATGTCAAACGTTTTGTCGAAGGAAGGAAGCCTCCGCGAAATGCTTATGTACCACCCCTCTCAACGCTATGAAATTGCTGAAAGGCCCGTTCAAGTTCATTGAAGTCTTCACGATCTTTATGCTCCTCTCCATCATTCTCACTGCGAATGTCGCCGAGCCGCCGTTGATGTCGAGCCCAATTCGGACAGTACCTGCTGTAATCACAACTGATATTGTTACAGTTCTACACACATACACATATTTAAGGCACGTCTTTTTTTTTTTTTTTTCTCAACTTTTCTCAATTCACAAACTATAAGTACCTGCAGTAAACACAACTGAAATTGTTTTTTTTTTTTTTTTTTACTACATTTGACAAAGAATAAATAACTCTCTAAACTAATATTAGCAAATTATTATTATTATTATTTTATTATTATTATTATTATTATTATTATTATTATTTTAGGATCTTTTCTTCTATCAATTAGGATGTATCTATTAGGATCTTCTTCTTCTATCAATTAGGATCTTCTTCTTCTTCTTCTTCGTTTTACTTTATGTCATGTGTCTTTCTCTATGTATAAAATCTAGAATTGAGCAAGATTAGTTTCTTAAATTTTGAGCTAAAAGCCTCAACCAAATCTTATCACATAATTTATGCGGTTGGGGATTTTTTTTTTCTTTTGTTATTTGGTAGGAGCATTGTGTCGTTTACTTTATGTCATATGTCTTTCTCTATGTATAAAATCTAGAATTGAGCAAGATTAGTTTCTTAAATTTTGAGCTAAAAGCCTCAACCAAATCTTTTCACGTAATTTATGCGGTTGGTTTTTTTTTTTTTTTTTTTATTTGGTAGGAGAATTGTGTCGTTCCGTCAAATAGTGCACTGGCTTTCCTCGTCGCCAATACCTCATCAATGGCGAAGTCGAGCACGCCAACGGGGCTTTCCTTATTTGTCCGTTGAGTCTTCTCAGCGCCTTCCAGATCTTCACAGTCTTTACAGTCGTCAAAGCCCTTCTGGTTGCGCCTGCGGTTGACGAGGCAGCTGTAGTTCTTGCATGATTAGGCTGTCCACAGGACGGAGGAGTCCGGCGGGGTGGTCCAATAGCTGGCCGGGAGAGGGTAGCGCTCCTCGTAGCGGGACGGAGCAGCGGGGCTGCAACGGCGGCGGGGGAGTGGCTCACAGCCCTTGAGGAGGAGCTTCTGTGCTAGAAGCTCGTCATCCGGGCAAGAGCCGTTGGCATTGTAAGACATGAAGCGGCGGAGCTTGTCGGGAAAAAGAGTGCATGCTTCGCCAACGGACGGGTAGATGGTGTCGGAGTCGAAATTGGAGTTGTATCCAAAGGGAAGTGTTTGTCCCGAGGTGAAAGTGAGGAACTCCGCCGGCAGGTCCGGTGTAGTTTCTGAGTCACCGGTGGGCGGCTCGGAGGACATTTGGGTGGTGTATTCTCCATAAGGGAAGTGAGATTGAAGACATTGGTGGTACTAGAGGTGGTGGAGAAGATGGAAAGAGCAAAAGGCTAGTAGAAGGTGTGGAGAAGAACAAGAAAAAGATAATCAATATTTGACCAAGATATTATATCATTTAATATATATATATATATATATATATTAGAGTGATATATGTGTATTTTTTTAAAAAAAAATATGTATATTTATGCTTAAAACATGTATACAAGTGTTTAGATAAATTATAAATGACTCCTCACATTATACATATTTTAATAGAAAATATATATATTTTTGAAAAGAAATATATATTTTTTTAAAAAAAATATACATATGTCACTCTAATTTAGTATCGGATTAGAGACAATTTATATATATATATATATATATAAATATAGTTTGTACTTGGAGAAACCTGATAAAAGAAGTGATTTTTCTTGCTTTTCAAATCTCTTTAATTAAGGAAATGTGCTAGCTAATATAAGCAGGAAAAGCAAGGCCTTAAAAGTACTCATCAACAAAAAAACATTTTACTTGGAATCAGTTTAGTAGTATCTAGAGACTCTGACGGAGGAGCTATTGTGCCATATATATGCTGGAAGAAATGAATATAACCATGTGCGTAACCTTAAATTGTGGGTTAACTTACATTTTCTGATTTTCATATTGGTCCACAAGTATTTAAAGAAAGTCATGGATTATTATATTTTTATAGGCAAAGTTAATATATATTAGCTACCAGCTGATTCCAAGTAATCAGGGAAGAAATGAAGAACAAGAGGTACTTAGATATGCTAGAAATGTCAAAATATTGCTCGAAGTTAGTGTCACCGAGCCATATTATTACTTCCCAAAAATCTAGCATTCAGAAATTTGTGTGTAATATATGAACAAGTAGGCTCATCTATGAACAAAACCACCAAATGGATCATCTATTCCCATACTTTCTTGTCCATTTTGCAATTTTTCTCATTAATGATGCTTAGAATAGGAAAGAGATCCAACACACACAATTTCTCTACCCCATGATTTGCTGAGAGATTTGGCCAAGAAATATGGACCCTTGTGCAGCTACAGCTTGGTTAAGTTTCATATATTTTTATATCCTCGACGGAGATCGTAAAAGAGATGATGAGAACTGATCATGTCGCGACATTAACTTTGCTCAGCCATTTCTCCATGCTTAAAGAAAGCACTATGCAATAGACCTTGTTTTCGCGCTTTTTGGTGACTACTGGCCATGGAGAAAAACCGAGGAAACTTTGCACCCAGTTCGAAATGCGTGAGTTCGTTCCAATCAATCAGAAAAGAAGCTAGGAATCCAATCTAATCAAATGTGTTTCGAATATATAGGCTTGTCCATTAATCTTGGCGAGAAAATATTTCCCTTGATATACGGTATCACTGCAAGAGCACCTTTTGGTAACAAATAACAAGACCAAGACGCATTTGTATCATGCATTAGATTGCTGGAGGTTTCAGTCTTTCAAATGTGTTGCTTTCTCAAACTTGGCTCCAATGGATAGTATGGGGACTAAAACTAAAAAAAACATGACCAGAAAGCTGAAACGACACTTGAAAACATTATCAACGAACACAAAGCAAACAAGGGAACAAAGGTTGAGAAAGGCAAAGTAGATGGCATTTCACATAACCTATTAGAGGACATCCTATAGCTCCGGCAATCTCAATACTCTTTGAGAAACCAAGAGTGTGTTCAGAAGTTGAAGAGAAATGTTCAGAAGAGGAAACAAGTCTCCACGAATTGAAATACTTAAAGTTAATCATCAAAGAGACTCTAAGATTACATCCTCCAGCTCCTCTTTTCTTCCAAGAGAATGCAAAGAAAGCTGTGTGATAAATGGATTCCAAATACCAGACAGAACTACTATCATAGTGAATGCATGGGCAATAGGAAGAGATCCGAGGTAACGTCGAAGCAGAGTGGTTTTACCTAGAAAGGTTTTATTAATAGTTTAGTAGACTCAAAAGACTAATTTTGAATTCATCCCATTTGGTGCTGGTAGGAGGGTTTGCCTTGGCTTATCGTTTGATATTGCAGATATTGAGCTTCCTCTTGCTTGCTTGATTAATCTTTAATGTTATTTGTTATAAGGCTAATTAAATCTTGTAATTGGTCACTGCCCTTTATGCGTTCAAAGGTAATTAATCTATAAGACATCTCATGTATTCTGAATTGATCATTTCCTATATCTCAAATAGATGAAAATTGAAATACCAATCCAACTTTGCAATGTATATTTATCCTGTTATAAAGTTGATTACGGGTTCTTCTCCTGATTAGAAAATTTTCTTCTTTTAGACCAATGAAAACAATAAATGAACAGTTTGTCTAGAATCCTCGTTTTCTAAAAGTTAGCCTTGCTCAAATATATAATAATGCATGATTGTGGAACACTACTCCCATTTCTCAAATAAAAATAAAATGAAACAGAAGGAACCAGTCAAACTATGTATGCTACCAAATGGTTATTAAGAAATGGAAAGAAAGAAAGAAAGATAAACAAATACCGGTGTAACAAAATAGATAAAGACGTCCAACCACACGCTTTATGGGCCTCTTGTTTAAGAATTTATTGCTGCTTCGTGTGTATTGTCACGTTGTTAACAGTTTAACCCGAAAACGAAAAGGAAAATTATGTCTCGTTCACTTCGTCAATTCGAATTTAAAATTCGAGTTTTGTTATAGTAAAAAGTTCTAAAAATAATCACATCTAACTTTTTTACTACAATAAAAACTCTCATATAACATCACATTTTAACTCAAATTAAAAATTCAAATCAGCGAACTAAACGGACTTTAAAAATGCAACTTTCTTTCATCTTAGGTGGAAAGACTCAAGTTTAAGACTCGAATGTTGGAGGACCGGAGGTTATATTGTTGATTATCTCCGAAACAATTAGTACCGCCACAAATAGAATTAATTAAAAATTAAGCCCCAGCTGTTAATTTTCTTTTTATGTTTCTCTGTTTGTGTAGTAAATCTACGTACGACTTTAGTTTCATAAGACATAGGAGAAAACAAACTTAGAAAACTGAGACGATGTACATAAGAGATCAAACAAAATTGATGAATAGACCATTTAATTGAAAATGTCTGAATTGTGTTTCTGTGTCTATTGATTTACAAGCTAAATTATATTGTGCACTATCAGATAAATCGTATGATACCCTGTGTGTATACATTTGTACATTTTTCCGTCGCTCTAAAACCAAAAATCAAAAAGAAACGCTGATCATCATGATGATCAAAATGGCTTCTTGAGGTACTTAAACTCCGCCGAGGAATCATCACAGTTCAATGTCTGGCGATAAATATTGAAAAGCTTCAACAACTCAGTCACCTTCTCCTTCGTTTTCGCGCCACATCCAATCTGCAACACCACCAACAGCTTCTCAAAAGCTCCCACTTGCAACGCCTCAACCACAACGCTGATTTGTTGATCAAAATCATCTTCTTCTTTACTCTTGGCGTTCTTGCAAAGCTTCCAAAGAATCGAAACCAGCAATTCCGATGCCAAGTCGGAAACTCGAAGAATTTTTTTCACCACTAGAGGGATCGTCAGAGCATTGTCGTACGCCTTCTCTCTCCCTTCTTCGCTGTCGCAGACGACGTTGAAAACCCGCAACGACCTCTCCGAAACGCCCTTTTCTCCCTCCAGGATGTTCTCCAGCAACAAAGAGACCAAACCCAGATCGACAAATCTCGACCTGACCGAATTCTCATCCTTGTTGGTGTTGATCACGTGGAAAACGGCCGTGAGAGAAGCTTTCATGGCTTTCGGAGAAACAGGCTCTTTATCATCCGTACCAAAGCCTCGACACCTCCGTCAATCTCAGCCATTGATACCGCCACGTCACGTCCTTGATCCGAGGCGAGAAGCTCTTTGATCACCAGAACCGCGTTTTGTCTCGCGGAGAGGTCGTTTCCTTGCAAAAACGACACCAAGCAACGCAACGACGTGTCGTTTTGAAGCCCGTCGCCTAAAGAATCGGGAACCCACGACAGAACCGACAAGATCTGCTCCAGCAACACCCGGACGTTCGCGCTCTCTTGTTCACCCAATTCCTCCGCGGAGAAAACGACAGCGAAAGCCTCAAACGACAACAACAAAACGCGGCCGATTCCGCCGTTGACCATGCACTTCCTGTTACGCTCGCTCTCCTTAGCCCAAATCTTCATCTTCCCCACCAATTCCTGGCATCTCTTTCGGTCTTTATTCCTCGTTGCAACGGCGATTCTCTCACACACCGAAGAAACCTCGTACGGGGTCACCGGAATCCTCGGCGTCGGAATGCGTTCGACGCCGTGGGATCGGTTTTGAACGCACCAATCTTGGATCATTCTCCTAATGGTGTGGTTGGGGATCTGGTCAAAACTCTTCAAGACCTGATTCGTTACCGGGCACGTGCGGTTTCCGGATTCGATCCACTTCTCGATGCTGTCTCTGTCGTAGGTGATTCCGGTGGATAAAGTTACCGGGTCTTTCATCAAGTCGAGAGTAATCGGGCAACGGAAGTGCGCCGGAATCACTATCTCCGTCATCTCAGAATCCGATTCCGGAATCTGGGTTTTCTTCTTGTTGGCTCTTCTTCTCCTCAAAGACAGAATCATTATCGCTCGCTCGTTAAAAAGAAATATGCGTTTGTGTAAAGTCTTTTGTTATCTTTGTTTCGTACTTGTGTTATCCTTGAGTAATCTGGAAGGTTTGTTGTTGTTTTGTGTGTGTGTGTGTTTATATATATATATATATACATATATATATATATTTAAAATTAGAAAAATGAGGGAAAATAATATATAACGCGGGTCAAAGCTAGGTAGAAGAAAAAGAATCAAAGAGGGCAGGTTGGGTTTAGTATGTTGAATGTTGACCGTTGAATGTTTGAATAATGTTGAAGGAGGGGGTGAGGCAGAGGATTGACCGTGTGAGTGACAGACTGGGTCCGAGTCGGCACACGGCCGAAGGAGCAGGTAAGACTGCTATATCTATGCCTGCTTGGCTTCAATATTATGATCATTGGTCAATCGCTCTTCTGTTGCATATATGCCCAGTCGGTGATTTGATTTGGACACCTTTAATTTGCTTCTTTGATCATGACTTGCCTTTTTTTTTATAATTATAATTTACCTATTTTTGGGATTAGTTGTGATCAATCTAAAAGTTCACCCTTTGCCTTACGGTAACGGTAACACTTGTTAAATATATAACTTTTTGAGGCAGGAAAAAACTTCACTAAGCACCCACTTTTTTTTTTTTTTTTTTTTTTTTTTTTTTTTCAGGGAACGTTATTGCCTATACTGTTATTTGGTCTAAATTATGTAGTACATGATTAATCAATGTTGTGACCTTTTAAAACAGTATCCTATTGATTTAATATTTTAATTTATATACGTGAGTGTAGATATTGTCCTTAAAAACAAGGCTAAAAATCCATACAGACAATGTTAAACGCCCATTAGGGTACCTCAAAGGCTACAACACTTCCTTCCATTTTTTTTTTTTTTTTTAAATAAGAAAGAAGAAGAAGAAGAAGAAGAAGAAGAAGTCATTGGAATTCCGAACCCTAGACATATATAAAAGTAATCAACAGATATAGAAAACCGTCTCTCATAAAAAACGCCATGCCATAAAGAATTGCACTGTCAACTTCCAGAAGCATGAACAAGTTGCAAAGACCACAACATTGCTTAGATATAGCGTCGGATTCACTAACAACGTTACGATAGAGATTCATTCCCGATTACGTACAGACCTTAATACCCTGTGTAGTATTAACAATACATATTATGAGATTAATATTGGATTAAGAAAAGTCAAGGACATACTCATTCTTCGAGGGATATTATATTAGGGTTTGTTTAGTTTGCTTATTTAAGTTTTTAATTCGAATTGAGATGTGACTTTATATAAAATTTTTTTACTGTGATAAAAAAATTAAATATAATTATTTTTAAAAATTTTTTACTATGATAAAACTTAAATTCTCAACACAAATTAAACGTGCCCTAAATCTTGTCCGGAAAATCCTCCTCATTTCGCGTTGTCTCCTTAATAAATTGACGACATGTTAAGCAATAATGCAAACAATTAACAGCTAGCTAATGGAGTCCTTTGGTATTGGATTCTTCAACTATCTGCAACCAGTTTGTGGTCTCCAATATATTATGGTCAAGTACAAGTACTGCAAGGTGCCGACTTACTATTATATGTTTCTGCAAGTTAACGTACGCGTTTTCTTTCATTTAAGTATGGGAAACAAACTTCTACCCAAAAAAAAAAAAAAAAAAAAAAAAGTAGGGGAAACAAACCATGCACGACTCTCAGCTTATTCCTTTTTTTTTTTTTTTTTTTTTCTTTTTGGGGTAAACTTAGAATTTGAGGATATTAGGGATGCATTTAGAATCCATCCTGTTTATGTTTTATAAGTTTTTCAAGAAAGAAAAAATAAAAACGTATTCAAAATGACGTTTGAGGCAATAAAAATAAAAAACAGAAATGAAAATAATTTTTTTAGTTTAGTGTAAAATGAGAGAGAAATGAAAAATAATTTTTAGTCATTTTTTTTATTTTTTGTTTTCATTTTCTTCTCTCTAAGCAGAGAGAGAGAGAGATACATTAATAGATTTTTTTATACTGAAAATAATCTCTTGATAAAACTACCAAATGCATTTTTAAAAATAATTTATGTTTTTCATACAAAAAAAATCATTTTAAAACGGATTTCAAACGCGTCCTAGGTGTTTTGATATATATCCAGTGAGATTTCTAGGATCGATCTCATCCAAAACAAACTAAGAAATTCGTGCACTATTCATAGAAGCTGGTTTTTTAGGCCGATTATTTGAAACTCTTTATTAATAATAGGACGTGTTTCTGAACATTAAATTTATTTAAAATCCCGTGAAAAAATAATAAAAAAAAAAAGTTTATGAAAATTGACAACACTTGATATAGATTTAAAGGTAACTGAAAACATGCAAGGCGCTACCAGTAGGGTAGGGCAACCACAAGATCATGATGGAACCGTGGCTTTAAATAAACTCATCTTGGAGCTTTGTAGTTAAGTCTTAATTGTAATTTGATCAATACCAAAGCACTACAAACAACAACAACAACATGACAACATGACAATAGTGCTGATGGAATACGAATGTCCATAGCGTTAAGAAATTAAAAAAGCAAGTAATTTGGGTTTGCCATTGGCCAGCTAAATTTGTGACGTAAAAGTCACAAGTTGTTCCCCGTTAGGGATTACGTGTGATATCTTTTAGAAGTGATCAAAAGCGCTGTTCTCCAATGCCTTTCATATTACTTTCAGAATATTGACACCCAGTCACCCACACACAAAAAAAAAAAAAAAAAAAAAAAAAAAAAAAAAAAAAAACGATGAGGACATGGATACGTGGATTTCTTCTTTATATGGTATGAGTGAAACGTTTTTGATAGAAATGCAAAGTCTTGTTTCTAAAATCTCAAAAACTTCCCTTTTAAGCTTTTAGGAAAAAAAAAAAAAAAATTCCTTCTATACCCTAAAAAAAATCCTAGTTTTAAGTTTTAAAAATTCCTTAAAAATTCATTTTTTTTCCTAGCAAAACAATCTTAGTATATATATTAGAAAGTATGGCTGAGAATATAGGTTACGGTATGATTACACAACACAAATACGACACGATTTTTTACGGGTTCGTGTTGAAAAATAAACAACAAATCATTTTAGTGTCAACTTGAAATTAACCCATTAAAAAACGGGTCATGTTCATATCAACCCGCGTGACACTAAATTGACCTGCTCAATTATTCTATTATTTTAATTTTTTTTTTTCTATTTTGGTTGAATGTGTTTTGAACTTTTTGGTTTTAATTAGTTGTTATAGTATGAAATTGATCTAATTTTCAGAACATATGTGTTTTACAGTTTTTTATATGATTTTAATGCATAAATTTATAGATTTAAAAATATAAAAAAATCATAAGTTATTGACAGGTTACAGGTTAATTGTGGATCGTAAATCACAAAATTACAGGATCATGGGAATCATGTTAGTGTCAATTTGTATTAGTTAAGACTGATCTTGTTAGGGTTGAGATTTCTCAACCCGTTCATGTCGTGGGTCTTGTTAGAATTGGAGTCATTTCTACAAATATTAATATTAACCCGACTATCACCCTTACTAGAAAGTTTAACAGAAATAAAACTAACCCAACAGCTTCTGCAACTTGTAGAATCTCCTAACAATATGTAGTTTTTATGACTTGTCCAATCAAGTAGTCTTTGCAAAATTAATAACTCTGAATTTTTGGACCTGAATAAATAAATAATGAATTAAAGGCATTGGTATATTAATGCCGTGTAAGCTTTCGATACCATGTGACATTGGACGTTATCAGTGCTAAATAGGACATTAAAAGCAAAGCAGAGATATTGAAACCCTATATAAAATACTATATAAAATACTGCTTGCCGACCATGACCACGTCATCACCAGACACCAGTGTAGTTATAAGGATGTTACGGCTCTTAGGTAAATTAACCTATTAATTAATTAGTCATTAGGTTCGGTGAACGTTTAGTAGTTATGATTTAGAATTATTTTCATTTTATGTATATTTTTTATGAAAAAAATAATATAAAAAATTATAAATAAATATAAAAAATAAACATCTCCTAATTATATTACGTTAAAGCTCACTTAAATAATTAATAAAAAGGTTCAATTACAAAAGTAAAAAGGAAAAAAAAATGTGTTAATCATCATTTAAAAAAAAAAACAAAAAATATAGATAGCCTTTAAATTTTAATTCTTAATTTGTACAAATTATGTTAAATATTTAACACTCAATTAACTAACTCTGAGACATTTTAAAACAATCAATAACAAAGTAAACTTTAGAAATCATCAATAAAATTAAGTCATATTCATTTCACTAATTTAAATTTTACTATAATAAAAAAATTTCACATAAAATTAAAAACTCAAATTCAAAGAATATATATTTATTATATTTATTTATAATTTTCACTCTTAATTCATAATTTTTTATAATATTTTTTTCATAAAAAAATATATAAAATAAAAATAATTTTAAATTTACGAACTAAACATTTTTTAAAATGATCTAATTTTAAAAGAAACAAGTTCACACGTAAGAGAGAAAACATTTCAAATCCGGATGACCAATCTCTCTTTGCCTAATTTGTATGAGGATGTTCATAAGAGCACGTGGGTTGATCCCATTGACAGTAAATATGCGCTGACTGGGCCCCCCCTGGAGTAAGGGAGCAGGCTTTACATAATTGGCCAGAATTTGAGAAAGACAAGTCGAGAAGACAAGAGATGGACATTAAAAAAAAAAAAAAAAAAAAAAAGAAAAGATAGACAGCAGAGAGATGAGAATACGTGTTTAGGAAACTCCAACAAGCCATGTGTGGTCCGTGTGGACAGCGAGCCAGTCGACAAACGACAGCGACAGCACTTGTACGCTATCAACTACGCCTACAAGTCTTGTTTTTTTTACACCGTGTTCAGAACAGATCCTATTTTTATTTTTTATATATTTTTTTTAAAGATAAAAACGTTTTTAAAATAGTATTTAATGTAATAAAAATAAAAAATAAAAAAATATATTTTTTAATTTAGTGTAAAATAAGAGAAAAATAAAAAATAATTTTTAATTATTTTTATTTTTTACTCTATCGAGCAAAGAGAAAGAAAAAGAGATATTAATAAATTATTTTATACTAAAAATAATTTTTTAATAAAATTACTAAATATATTTTTAAAAATAATTTCTATTTGAGATTAAAAGTGTTTTTCTTTTTATTTTCATGTAAAAAATAAAATTATTTTGAAATGAATTTTAAACACACCCATAGATTAATTTTATCAATCTCGTATGTGAGCAAGAATTATTTTGTATTGTGCACTGTAAATATAAACACACACAAATTTAATAATTAAAAAACTAACTACAATATTTTATAATTAAAAAAATACATTAATCTAACTTAATGTCTTCAATACATTAATTCTCCATTTTGAATCTCAAACAGAAATTTAATAATAAAAAAATACATGTCTTGCTATAATTTTACAAGTAAATACATTTCTTATTAACTTTAATTTAGTTGTTTATTGATTATTTGTTCCTTCACATATATATATTTCTATCTTTTTTTTTACTGATTTTTATAATTTTATTAAATAATATAAATAGTTTGTTGTAGGATTATCAAATAACACGTTGAAATAAAAATTTTCAAAAAAAAAAAAAAAAACTTTAGCATTCAACAGCTACATATTTTGATTAAATTATTGTTGTTGTCATAAGCCGTAAAGAAATTTCCTGCTTGTAGACAAAATAAAAGGGATTGATCATGAATTTTCTTAGCATATACTTGACAAAAAAAAAAAATGCAACTTTCTTAACTTATTTTCTTAGCATGCACTTGCACGTTTGCACTTAAAAAAAAAAAAAAAAAAAAAAAAAAAAAAAAAAAAAAAAACTTTTTGCCTCCGCTGAAGAAATTTCCTCTAAAAGTTTATTACAGTCGTCCTATAATCTCCCGTAAAAGGAAACTGAAAAGCTAAAAGCCATGATCTCCAGGAAAATACAAGGAAAAGAGATAACAGTATTTACGCGATTTCGTTGAGCAAATAAATATTAGGAGAAAGATGAAAATAAGTTAAGATTTGAGATGAATTAAAATTAATAGGATAATAATTTATATAAATTAATAAATAGGTTAAATTATTGTTTTTGTTTATAATTTGTCTGGTTATGAATGATAACTTAATAAGTTATTGCTATAATTCACGATTTTTATTTATAATTTATTTAATTATGAATTATGACTTGATAAATTTATCTATAATTTATCTGATTATAAATTATGACTTAATAAATTATGACTTATTAATTTTTATAATTAAAAATTAACTTATATATTTTTTAAAACTTTTTATAATGGTTTATTTTTTATTATTTTTCATAAATATTCTAATTCAGATAGTTTTTGTCGTTTTAGATCACGAAAAGACCTCTCTGTCCCCATATAAAAACACGCCTTTAAAGACGAATAGAAAGATGACACCATTATTATTGGGCATAAACTTGTAGTTAGTGTGTTAGCTTTATTATCACTTAAATGTATAAACCTTTTTTTTTTTTTTTTGCTGGAAAAGAAAAAATGTATAAACCAACTTTAATCTTTGCGCAAAGTAACGACATGCTTTTTGTTTAATTACTACAAAAGATTATCAAAAAAAAAAAAAAAAAAAAAAAAAAAAAACACAAATGACCCCTCTTGTTAGCTACACTCCAACATGCTGCATTGCAATCATCTTTTCAGGAGAAAGCAGTATTATTGAGTAGGAAAAAAAATATTTTAGCTAACTCTTGTACTTGTAACTTATCAATTATCAGGCCAAAAAGGAAAAAAAAAAAAAAAAAAAGAATGTAACACTTGTACTAATAAACCGAATCTTGATTTTTTGTTTTTTTTGTTTTTTAAATTAAGTGTGGAGAAATTTGAACTATATATCTAATTTGGAGTTTGATACTAAATTATTGTGAGAGCTATGCTTGTAAATACATAAATAAATATTTTATAACCGCGTGGTAAATAATGATAATAGTGAGAGGATTTTCGTTATACAAATAAATCTTGTGTTTTTTCAATTATTAGGCTTAGCTTAGGATTATTGTGCTTTTAGAAGATGTTATTTGTACCAAAAAATTATATGACTAAACAACTTAATATTTACATTGGTGTATGCAAGATATATAGACATACACACACACACACACACACATATATATATATATATACATATACATATACTATACTATATTTGTACATTTTTATCAAACACTTGGTTTGTATTTTTTTTTTTGGAATTTCGAGATTAGTCACAAAATATGCTTCATATAAGATTTATTGATTAAAATGATGATTCCATTACTCAACTACGTTTCATACTATCATGCCAAAATACTGATATAAGAGTAGTTATTTTATTGCCAAAAGTGTCCAGCAATTTGTAGTCTTCATCTACATGATGTTTCAATCATTTTGTGCGCGTTTGGAAGGGATTCTGAAAACATTTTTTACATTTTTTGAAGAAGAAAAAATAAAAACGAGTAGAAAATTGCGTTTAGAGCAACCAAAGGCGAAAAAAAAAAACACAAAGGAAAAAAAAAAAAACTGATTTCTCCTAAAACAGGAGAGTTTCTAAAAACAAAATTTTATCGTTTTTATTTTCTCAAATCCATCTTCCCATCTAACCCCGAACGAACCCAACTTCATATATTGCTTGCACGAGCAGCCTCTCTCATAGAAGATATTTATATATTATATTAATTAATAGTATAACTCATTTGGGATTATATTAATTATTTGATATATTATTTATAATACTATTACATATTTTTAAAAATATATAACTAAAAGGAATTTCAACTTTTTCTTATATTAAAAATAATCTCTTAATAAAATTATCAATCACATTTTTATAAATAATTTTTATTTAAAATTAAAAACGTTTTTATTTTTATTTATATATAAGAAATAAAATTATTTTTAAACGGATTCTAAAAACGCCATTTAGATTTTATCAATTTCGTAACCATCTTCTTCAAAAAGAAATTGCAGGCTAATTCCAACTTCCAACGTGTCAAAGGAGTTATTAACAAAGACAACACAGAAGAGCATAAAAGAACTTGTCCCCCAGATCAAATCAGAAGAGAGTAATTTGAGTACCCTTTTTCGGCTGGAAATATGCAGCAAAGTACTTGATTGGACCACAATAGTTACAACTCATTAAACAAATGCTGATCTGCTTATTGGACCACACATGACTTGGACAATCAGAAAAAGTCAATTGGATTCATTTCAAGTTGGATTGTTACCCCTCATTTTCTACCGAAGTTTCAAAATCAGTATTGATTCGATTGTATTGATTCGATTGTATTCTCTTGTGAAGACATCAATCACCATTCTTCTTAATTAGATTAGTGGATGTAATTGTTTTATCTAAGGATTCATTTGGTTTCTAAATTCGAATTCTTGATTTGAATCATGATTTATAATTGTTATAATATTTTCTCTCAAAAAATACACGTAAATCAAAAATGATTCAAATCACATGATTTGAATCCATGAACTAAACGACCCTAAATGTGTGGATTGGGAAAAAAAAAAAAAAAAATCTGCAGCCAAAGATATTACTGTTCTGCTGAGAAAATTAACTATTCTCAGTTCATTACTAAAACACTTCATAAGATTCAAACTATATTCAAGGAAAATAATGGTCAGAGTATTAATGTTGAATGAGACTAGAACATAGAGAAAAGGACCAAAAAATAGAATGAACATACCATACCAAACCGCCAAATATTAAACAATCATTTACAACTATGGTCTTTTGATCATCTTCCATCAGCTGAAGTGAAGGACTCGGCGAATCCATAAGGGCGCGTCGGAATGCTAGTTTGGGTGTTGTCTAAGCTGGGAAGTAGCGACGAAGAAGACGAATCCAAGTGGCTTCGGCCTTCATAAGCCTGCCACTTCTTGAGCGCTTGTGGCAGGGACATTTCGAGGTCAATGCCGTATATGTCCTCTGAGCTTTGCTCCGAGGGTTTCCACAGCTCGACAAGGGAAGACAGAACATTGACGGCGTGTCCCATGTCGGGTCTTTGATAAGGTTCCCTTGCGCAGCAGTGGCCTGCTAACTCGGCGACGGTGCTGATGCTCGCTAGCGTTTCCTCGTTGAGGTCGATTGCGGGGTCAATCGCCTTGCGGAAAGTGTCCTTGTTGATGTGCATTCTCCGGAACCATGTCACTAGGTGCATGCTCTCCTCTGGTTGTGTCTCATCAAGTGCTTTTCTTCCTGTGATTAGCTCCATCAGTATCACTCCGAAACTGAATACATCTACTTTTGTTGTCACTCGCCCGGTCACTGCAATCACAACATGTGTAAAAACTTTTATGTTAGAGATAAACTTAAAGATAAACTTGAGTCTACTTGGGAAAGAACACCACTATTTGGAAATACTAACATGAGATTCGGGCCTGTTTAATTTGTTAGTTCAAATTTTTAATTTGAGTTGATGTAAAAAATTTTAATGTAGTAAAAAAGTTAAATGTGATTATTTTTTAAAACTTTTTAGCAAAACTCGAATCGGTGAAATGAACGGGACCTTTCCATTAAAAATATTTCAGGTGAAAGCAATCATTTACCCTAGATGATACATTACTCAACTCTTTCATATGGTTTATGTGCATAATATTACTAATATTACTAGATTATTGTCAATGCTTAAAGTTAAAACTATGATAATGAGAATAAAGAACACAAAAACTTACCTGCATACTCTGGCGCCAAGTATCCAAAAGTACCAGCAATTCTAGTCTCAATGGAAGCTTTACCCTCCGGGGCAAGGCGAACGAGACCAAAATCGGCAACCTTAGCCCTCATGTCATCCCCAAGAAGAATGTTGGAAGGCTTTAAGTCTCTGTGGATGAAGCTCTGATGGGCCAAACCATGGAGATATTCCACACCTCTTGCCACATCTAAAGCAATAGTAAGTCTTTTCTTCCATTCCAATGGCTTTAGTCCTTCCTCTGGCCAATTGAAAAGATGCCTACTAAGTGTCCCTTGAGGCATGTATTCATACACAAGAAGCCTTTCTAATCCATCCAAACAATACCCCAAAAGCGCAACGAGATGCCGGTGGCGAACTTTCGTCAAGACCGCAATCTCAGACTTGAATTCCCTAGTCCTTTCCCCGCTATCACCCCGGATTCCATTCTCTTGACGGCGATTTTCGTTCCGTCGTGCAATTCGCCTTTGTACACCGTCCCAAAGCCTCCTTGCCCCAAGATATTCTCTTGGCTGAAATTGCTCGTCACGTTCTTGAGCACCTGAATGGAAATCACCATGTTTCCTGCTTCAACCATTTGAATGTCACCACCAGCTTCACTGCCGGGAAGAGTTTGCGCCTCGCTAACAGCGCCAACGCTTACACTCGAGCCCGCCACCGTGATCTTCACGCTCTCATTGTCGGACCCCGAATGCCGAGGATGGATCACCATTGCGTTGGGGCTCTGCACTCTGCTCAAACGTTTTTGTTTCGTCTTGTAAACACAGAACACCAACAAAGCAATCAAGAAAATAACAAACACCCCACCAACTACTGAGAACACAATCACTCCAATCAAACTAGAGGATTTCTTGCCGGAACGCCCCGAACCGCCATTGTTTTTGGAGCCTGCATTCGTGGGATTCGTCGAAGTCGGAGACGTCCCTGCCTCCCCTACAGATGAACTTCTCTTCTCCTTCCCAATATCAGGATTACCATTGGTATTAACAATCGCATTGCTCTTAAAAGAAGGGACTTTCCCATAAAGCAGATTGTTTGACACATCTAATTCAGTAAGTGACGGCAAAGTGGAAATCTCATCCGGGATAGTTCCGGTCAGATTGTTATTCGCAAGAACAAGTCTTTTAAGAGACTTAAGCAAACCAAAGTCAGGAGAAATAGTACCTGTGAGACCCATCTTCTCAAAATTGATCACTGTCACATTGCCATTGCTACAACTCACCCCAATCCAATCCGCGCAAACATCATTTCCCTTCCAATTCTCCGCGAATCTCCGCGGGTAATCCATCGACTTTGCGATCGAAAGCAACACATTCACCTGCGAATCGCACGGCCCCGGAGCCGGCAAACAGAAGCTATTGGAATCCTTAGTCATGTCAACAGAAACCCCAGTTCCAAACTCAGGAACAGGACCTTGAAACAGATTGTTGGTCAAGTTCACAACTTTCAACGACTTAAGACCCAACAAAGATAGCGGAACAGGACCAGTGAACAAATTGTCCCTCAAACTCGAGCTCGCCAAATCCTTCAACCCCGAAAAGTCCGGCAAAGGACCGGAAAACGCGTTGGAATGTAACCAAACCTCTTTCAACAAACTCATGTTCTGAACAACATCAATTCTTCCACTGAGCTTACCACTACTCTCCTGCCCATTAACCCACAACGACTGAATTTGCGAGCCCGAAAAGCTCGACGGCAAACCGCCCTCAAGCCTATTAAAAGCCAAGTGCAGAATGCTCAGCCCGGGGAAGTTATCAGCCCCGAAAAACTCGGGTATTCGCCCGGTAACGTTGGCAGAGTTGGCGGAGAAATTCTGTACCGCGGAGGCGTTTTTGAGCGCCTCCGGGATTTCCCACGCCGCGAAGGGGTTGTTGTCGATCTCGACGGACTGAAGAGACGTCATTCCGGCGAAGAAATCGCTCGGAATGGAAGAGAACATGTTGTTGCTGAGCATCAAAACTTGCAACGAGCTTAAGCCGCTGAGAGATGGGAGAGGACCGGAAATGTTGTTCCATTGAAGCTCCAAGCGCTCGAGTTCGGTGAGGTTTCGGAGGTCCGGAGGAAGCGTGCCTTGGAGATTCTGGTGACCGATTTGGATCCGGGTGACCCGCCTGTCGTCGGAGCAGACCACGCGTTTCCATTTGCATGGGTCCCGGTCGGACCAACCGAGAGCGTCGGAAGACGGGCTGAGGCTCTTCTTCAGCGCCAACATCGCTGAAGCGTCGTTGTTTTGGGAGAATGCTATGGAGAAGAAGAAGGAAGAAAGGAGAACAATGAACAAGAACAAGAAAACCCTTTTCTTCCTCATTTTGGAGAGAGAGAAGAGAATAGAAGAGAAGAGAAGAGAATAGAAAACAATGGCGGGTTAGTTTTAGTTGTTAGAGTAAGTTGCAGAGAGTTTTCATGGAAGAAAACCAGACAGTTTGTTAGTTGTAGTAAGTTTGAAAGAGAGAAGAAAGAAAGAATGGTTTTTTTTTTTTAATTTTTTTTAGAGGAGAGAGAAAGGCACAGTAAGCGAGGCATGCACATGGGTGTGGGTTCCCACAAAGGGCTTCAAGGCTGTCATAAGCAGTCGTGTAATGTGATGTAAAAACAAGTTGCTGAGGGAAAAAAGAGAACAGAGGACGACATAATGAAAAAGGCTGGATCTTGATTCCTGACTCCGTGCATGAATCGGGTTTTGATTCTTGTCCGCTGTCTATTGGGGCCAACTTGGGTTTTAGCATAAGTTCGAATTCGATCAAATAGATAGAAGAAAAAAGAAAAAATTTGAAAAAAAATAAAATAGAGAATTTATATGAGTCTGAATTTTTATTTTTTATTTTTAATAAATATTTTTTATTAGTATCATATTTAATTAAAAAGATTATAAATTAAGAGTAAAATGGTAAAAATTTTAACATACACACTTTTAAAAAATATTTATTAAAATTATCTAATAAAATAGAGTGAGGTTTTCTACTAAGTTGAGTTTTTTAAGTTTGAGTCGATAAAACAAACTCATTCTTCAATTTAAATTTTTATAAAATAAAATGTTGTAATAAAATATTTGAATTGTTATTCAAATTATGAAACAATAGTGTACAAAAATTTCATCTTTGTGGTCAGAAGCAACTCTGATTTTTTAATTTATATTTAATTATAAAAGTTACGTGAATAATACTATTAAGATTCACGTCACATTGAAATCATATGCACACTAGGATTATTGACATTAAGGTTAGTAAATAATTTACAAGTTGATTTTTTAATGGTTTCTTCATATTTTTAGCAGAAGTAATGGTTTAACTGTTTTATGTATGTTGTTGGGGAAACACTAGATACGAAATTGGTTTAACACACTTCAAGATCTCAACTTAACTTAAAAGGTTAACCTATTAGGTCTTAAGTCATTTAATGTATATAAATTATTTCACATTCTCATATACTTTCCATGTGAGACAACAACACATAAGCACTTTTCTTAATAATCTCCCTCTCATGTGTGTATTTATCGAGTCCCCCCTTGAACTAAAGTTTTTAGTAGCCAGCATATCCAAGTATCACACTCTAAATAAGAGCCAACTTCAGCATGGGAAATAGAATCAAAACCATGCAAGTCCACCAAATATATACCACTTCACATTCTCATTTGTTTTTCATGTGAGACAATACAATATGCACTTTTTTCAACAATATATTGTTAAGGGTGCAAACAAATTCTCACATTGACAACGAATGAGAGCTATAATGGGTTTATAAGGGAGTGTGCTACTCCACTCGTTAAGTTAACCTTTTGAGTTGAAACCTCAATCCCTTATGGTGGAGCCCATAGTCCTAACATGTGGTATCAGAGGTGAGACCCAGATGTTGTCAAGTGTATGCACAAGATGAATTTGATGTGCCCAATGAAGGTGTGGGCCCTGGGTCACGATGGTGGAAAAAAATTACGTGAACGCTAGAGGTGGACCTTCCCTCTACGGTAACGTGGGGCCATAAGCGCGGTGGAGACCTTGAGGTTGTTGTGCAGACCATGAAATGCAGAGATGCGATGGAGAGCACAAGGTGGTGGGATCTCCATGTGATGTAATGAAGGTGCGATTGAGGATCCAATAGACGGAATGATTATCGTTCAAAGGGGCCGCGGTACTTTGTTCGAAGGGGAATTGTTAAGGGTGCGAACAAAGTCTCACATTAGCAAGAAATGAAAGCTATAATGGATTTATAAGGGAGTGAGTTACTCTAATCACTAAATTAACCTTTTGAGTTAGAATCCCAATCCCTTATGATGGAGCCATAGTCCTAACATATGTTTTGTTACATTAGCCTCAATTTTTCTATCAAACTTATAGTTAATTGTAGTATTTGTTTCAATTGAAAGAAATTGGTATCTCTATCAATAACTTTTTATGGTAGGGACTTGTTCAAGATTGTATTAAAATATAAAAATTAACAGTGTCTAACTGAGATTTTATGATTAAAAACACAATCATACTAATGAGGCATTTTTTTTTTAAATCCTACTGTAGAATTATGCATTAAAAAGTGAGGAGACCATGCAAACTCAAACCTCAAAACTAGAGGTAGATGTCTAATTTTACTCCTTTTATAAACTAATTTCTTGTCAATACTAACTAAATTGGCATGTTTTCATTCTAATAATAATTAGCTCAGTGAAATATTTCTTTCAGTTGTGGTAAATTTCTACCTACTCCACTGTTTTCTGTTGCTTCTGATCAACTGCTCTTTTTTGTGAGGGCGCCGAAGTTTTGCCAATAAAAGACATTTTGATGCTCAAGTCAGGCAGACAGTCGTGAGAGACAACGGATAAGAATAAAAGAGTGTTAGTAAGAGAGCTAATGATGCCTAAAATGCAGAACCAAATATTCTAATTATAGGAGAGGTGCTCAATTAAAGAAATCCCGTCTGTCCACTATGATTGGTGCACGTCACTATCCATCTCAGAATTTGAGAATATCAAGAGAATTCCTTCATTTAAAATTGTTAAGGAACCCTAACGAGTCTTCCATAATTGTTGACACAAGGCATGTTATCAATTAATAAGCTCAAAGTCATTACAATCAATATCAATCCCAATCTATTATATTGAACTCAAAGTCGGCCATTGGCATTTTCAAAAAATTATCTAGATGGTCTCCATCTCTAGGGGACGTTTATTTTTTATATTCGTCACTGATTTTGAATTATGATTCATAATTCTCTATAATATTTTTCTCTTATAAAAAATACACATAAACCGAGAATGGTTCTGAATCTATAAACCAAAGGTTCACTAAGTGATCGCAACAAGGAATTAAGAGTCCTCTAGTGGCATTGTCTCCAGGGGTCGAGAGCGCTTGTCTTTCAACCACGATCCTAACCAGGTTCAAACGTTGGATCCAAACATCAACAAGACAATCATCGATAAACGTTGGACATGTGTCATGCTCTCAATTCTTCGAAAAGGAAAATCCTCCAATGTAGTGTGGGAGTGAAAAGACTAGCCAATTTTAAGCATGGTAAAAATAATTTGAGAAAGCTATTGGTCTTCCTTGACCTATACTGAACCTGCCACGAGAAACCCTAATCGTCTGTTGTGTGTGTAGAAACACACCAACCGTCCATTACCTATTTGTACTTGTACAAGCACACCCGACATAATTATATGATTGAAATAGTTTATCAAATTATTGAAATGGTTGATAGATACATAGGAGCGGATACGAGCATGGTGTGATATTTTTATACAAATACGACTCTCACAGTGTCCCAAAGGGGCCTTGCTTGCTCCTTCGAAATTATCTGACTTTGAAGTTAATCACACTTCAGTCTCTTGTATATAGACCAAATTTAGTAATAAGGTTGTTTAAAAACCAAAGGCATGATATCTCAATGTATCAATAGGAATATTGCAACAATAAGAACTGTCTATTGTACTCCTAAACATGAGTCACATGATGATGAGTTATGAGTTATATAACATGTGACCTGTGTTCATTTATGATTTAAGAGCAAAAAGCGTTCATAAGCTTTTTACTAATCAACTAGGACAAAAAATAAATAAACTTTCTCTAACAAAAAAATAAGTATTGGGAAACTGAATGAACATTTAAGTATATTTCCAAACATTTAATTCCTGCCTGAAAGTGTGACGAGAGATTATATAGTATTAAATTGTAATGGGCAGTGGATTCTATTTTTATTTCTATTGATGATGCATGCAAGTGTTCATTAATTTAGAAATATGTATATACACACACATACTCAGATTCTTCTGGGATCATATATATGTTAAGTTTTTAACCGTCAAATTTCTATGATATATAACCAATTTATCTTTCTTTTTTTAACCTGACTGAAATATTGACGTAATATTTTTCTGCAAGTATAAACACCAGAAGAATAGAGACTAAGAACAGATAATACTAAATATATATTTACACTCACAACAGCACAAAATCACTCATTATCTGTGTGTGTCTTCCATGTGCCTTCTCGACACGGGCAGAGCTAGGTGTTTCACGTGTTAGCTGGCACAGGGTGAGAGAGAGAGAGAGAGAGAGAGAGAGAGAGAAGAGAGAATGAGGGAAAATACGAATACCTAATCCTAGATTGAAATCATGAAAATGTGGGGACCTGTTTGCACATGGCCTCGTAATTGTGTGAGTTGGTTGGTTTTGGAATTGGATTTGTACATGCCCCTAGCTAGATGAGGTTTGGTTTATCTGGGACAACATGTTCTCCCATCGCTAAGATTAAGGAAGCTTTAGCAGGTCTTTGAAGTGATCATATAAATATAACTTCTATAAGGGTTAATTTCAAGTTCCTGAAGTTTATCTTTAATTATATTTTTATTTTTTATTTTTAAAATGTCTTATAATTGGTCTTAAGATTTCACTCTGTTTGAGTTTCGGTCATTCTGTTAACTAGATGTTGAATATTTGATAAAATTTGTGTAAATTAAATACCAAAATTAAAAATATCTAAATTTTAAAGACTATTTATAGAAATTAATTTTTATTTTTACTTTTTGTATTTTTTTTAGTCTTTAAACTTTAGATGTTTTCAATTTTGGTCATTAATTTTCATAGATTATGTCAAATTGAAACTGAAACAAAGTACTAATTATGAGACATTTTAAAAGTTAAATACTTTGGGAATAAATTTCAAGAAGTGTTTGTGAAATTAACTCTAAATATAATACACCCCTATATATATATATATATCGGTTAATGATATAAAAGAGATCATTTTTCATTAAAATAGTCAAGTAAGTGTAACCATAATGTTGTCATTATTGAACAATCCAATATTATGTGTCATAGCCAATAGGAAGACGGAAAGTGAATAAAAATGAAACTAATAATATTAGACGTTATTCCTTATAAAAGTAAATATTAGACGTTATATGTTTGTTTGTCTTTTTTTTTTCCTACAGTTTTATCACTGCTTGTATTTTGTCTCAATTTATTTTTTTTTTTTGTCGTTTACTTAACAATTCTCCGTGTTAATATTTAGATTTAATTTATTTTATCGATTTGAGTTTTTAATTTTTAAATTTTTAGAGTTAAAATTTTTTAAAAAATGTCACATTTAATTTTTTTTATTACAATTAAATTATTTAAAAAAATGTCACATCTACACTTAAATTAAAAATTTAAATTCATGAAGTAAATAAAACCTTACTATTTATTATTATTTAAACTTAGGACGGGAAATGTGTACTCTCCCATATATACACGTGAGTGTGAAATTGCCGAATTTCGCAAGGTAAAGCCTGCAACTACTATAATACTCTAGCAAGGGCACTATTTTTAATGGGAATACTGTAATATTTAAACACTGTATGAATAAATTTTGGAATGTTAGTCAACAAATCTACGTATTGATGTTTTTAGCGTGATCCGCAAAACAAATGAAGGTTTACAGAATTATGAGATTTTTAACATAAATCTGTAAGAAACAGAAAAGAAATTCGAATTCCGAAAGTATAAAATAAAATGCAGAAAAGAATATCAATAAACACATGAAAATTTCACGTAATTATCTCTTTTATATATATTTTACATATTTGCCTCTCAACTTGTACTTTAGCAATTTGCCCTCTGTACTTTTAAGTTTGACATATTGCCCGTAAAATTATTGCAATATGATTATGTTTAGTGTTAAAAAACAAGTTCGATAACAAATTATAATATCTCAATTTAAGGGTTCGTTTAATTATTTGATTAGTTCATTGACTTTATAGAGCTTTTTATTGTATCAAAAAAAAGATGTGATTTTTTATGAAAATTTTTTACAATAGCAAAAAAAAATTTTAAATGTGAATGTGAAATGAAGAGTTTTTTATTATAGCAAAACTCAAATCGATAAAATGAACGATGCCTAAATATAACAAAAATATTTCAATTTTTTAATTTTTAATCTTTTAAATCTAATAAAAAATTTGAACAAATTTAATAAAATGAGGTACATTATAATAAATAGAAAAGCATCCATCAGTTTAATAAAATGAGGTACATTTGAACAAATTTCTCAACTTTTTTCATACTGTTGTTAGAAAAGCATGTTATAGACCGAACATGAGCCATCAGTTTGGGCCTTACAAGGCGCAGGGCAGTCTTCCCATTTTTTGGGCTAAATTTAACTTGTTCGGCCCTTTCGGTTTTGCTCCTCAGCATCCAAAACAAGTTGACAGTCATTTTCTTAGATAATTTTGATAAATACTATTTAAAAATATATAAGTCAAAATTTTTATCTTTTATTTTATTTTTGATTCATAATTTTTTAAATTAAATAATTATACTAATAAAAAAATATTTATCAAGAATAAGAATAAGGGATAAAAATTCAGACTCATACATAAATTTTCAATTTTTTTTTTTTTTTTTTTCTTCTATAGAAATTATAACAAATGACAGTTATTTTGAAACATAAGATAAGTAATAAGCACGTGATTTTTAATTTTTTCCTTTATAATAGGTTCCGAACAGTCTTTTTTTATGGCTGATTGTGACGACTGTTATGCATGCTATGCTTCAAATGCTCAATGTCATCCCTAAGCTTCATATCTAGGGCTTTAGACAATAACTTCATTATTGTCTTGAAAATATTAGACAATAACTTCATTATCAAGATTATTGAAGATGTCTTTCTCACTATACACAACTAAAATATCATTCATTAATTATTCTCTCATTCGATTGCATACCCGATTCAAAATATTTATATCAACAAGAAAAAAAACTCCTTTATGGTAATAATAACCGCGGAATTAACGCTAACATTATAAACTCTTAAAAAATTCAACTTTTTCTACTATAACATAACCAAATAAAAAGGACTATAAAAATAAGTGTGAAAAAAAATATAAATAAGAGTTAAGGACTATAAAACTAAGTATTGATATGCTCTCTTTTGTGGTTTTCATTCTTTTTTATTATTTGTCTTCACTCTTATTAAGTGTTATTATAGATTGGCTAATATTTGAGCACTTTTAGTGACAACCCGAGAGTAGCTAATTTCGCCTGTTGAGAGTTCATTGAGCATAACACATCGGTGATAATGTTGAAAAACGCGTGAGACACATGTTCAGTTATGATCAGTCATCTCAAACTACATAATTTAAAATGTGTTGAAAATTTTCCGCAAGTCATCTAAGTAAGGCGAGGAGGCAACACAAGTCTGTGTTCTTTTTATAACTCAAATCACAATTTAAATTTTTTTATAAGTAAGAAAACACCATAGTAAAAAAGTTAAATTTAAATTTTTATAAGAGAAAAAAGTTTGAGTTGTGATTTGAGTGTTAAAAAGCACATAATTTTAAACTTGCAAGCTACACAAGAACAAAATGAAAGTAAAATGAGCATGTTAGTGGTCCCCAAATGGAAGTGAAGAAATAATCTTGGGTGATAGAGAAAACTTATAGTTGCGTTTGGAACTCGTTTCAAAATGATTTTATTTTTTGTATGAAAATGAAAATGAAAATATTTTCAATTTCAGATAGAAATAAAAAATAAAAATGCATTTGATACTTTTTTTAAAAGATTGTTTTTAGTAAAAAAAAAAATCCATTAATGTTTCTCTCTCTCTCTCTCTCTCTCTCTCTCTACTCAAGAAGGGAGAAAACAAAAATAAAAAATGAAAAACGACTAAAATTCATTTTTCATTTATCTCTTATTTTACACTAAATTAAAAAATTGTTTTTATTTTTATTTTTTATCTTTAAGTGTACTAAACGCCGTTTCTCTCATGTTTTCACTTTTTCTTTCTTGAAAAACGTAAAAAACAAAAATGAAAAGAACTTCAAACACACCCCATGTAATCTGCATGTAATGTTTTTGTTAGATTTCAAAATTTATGAGAAACTACCAAGAAATGAAAATAATTTCAAAGACTATTCTTTCTGAAAAAGGTTATCCGAAACATAATGATAATATATACTATTGGTAATTGAGAGACTACTAGAGCTAAAAATTAACTTTTATTTGTAATATTTTTTCTCCCAGTGAAAAATTGGTTCCCCCAAAACTAAGGAGCAATGTTAACTAGTAAAAATTGAAATATCGCTAAATTTTGAAATAAATAAGAATAACAAAATTTGATATGGTTAAAATAATAATTATATAATTCTATAATACAAAATGTAACATTATTTTAATAATTATGTGTAATGTTTACTATTTCTATAATATTTTTAAAATTTTGTTAAATTTCAATTTTCCTCTTTGTTAACTATAATGGGCCCTTCGAATTTATTCCCCACAGGCTTGGGCCTACTAAATGAGCCTTCTCTGTTCCAAGTGGTTCTACATTTTTGTATTCTTCTTCTTTTTCTTTTTAATTGTTCCCTTACTTGCTAAAAGGATTTACATTTTATTGGCAATATAATAATTCTGAACTCCAAGAAAACACGAAAAAGAAAACGAAGAAAATGGGTAAAGAACGATAAAGTCAAGTGATGTGTCTACACTTCTAAGGAACACGTTTGAGTGATAATTGCTCATCTAATATTATTAAAGAACTGGTTTTTGCGATTTATTTTATAATAAAAAATTGGAATATTTATTGGAAGAGAATTATGTAGGTTCTCCAGCGGAAGAGCAAAAGTAGTAGGTCTCGTTCACTTCACGAATTTAAATTTTTAATTCGAGTTGGAATGTGATATTTTTTGAGAGTTTTTTACTGTAGCAGAAAAAGTTAAATATGATATTTTTTGAGAATTTTTTATTGTAGAAACTTAAAATTAAAACCTCAAATCGGTGAAATGAACGATGCTTTTAAGTGTATTTATTTGTTTATTTGATAGAAGATCAAAAGTATCTGTGTTTCGTGTACATATTTCTATACATAACGTGTATGTTTTTATGCCCATATATATATATATATATATATATTTCTATATTGCTGACAGTGTTTGCATGAAATATGAACATGTGTATAGTTCCTACGTGGGAAATTTCTAGTTTGTGCTTCTTGCCTTGTATGAAATGCACTTTTTAGTTTTTATTTTTCCCTTAGTGCTGTTGGACCATTATATTCTATAGTTTATTTATGTTCGGACCTCAAAAATGAAATATTTTGTCTGACGCGGATGTCACCTACAACTTTAATTATAATAGTAGTGGATGTGGTTAAAATACCAATTCCCTTGTCTCTTTTATGTCGCAGTTAAACTACACAATTTTGATTGGAAGCTACAATAAAGTATCAAAATTGCTTAGTTAAAAAAAAAAAAAAAAATTTATACAAAATACAATATCAAAATTCAAAACATCATCGATTTTATTTTGATACAATGCAATATCGAACTCGCACACTTTCAAACTCAAGTCTCACTCTATTCTATTTGACCATGTAATTTGCGCTAATGGTTAATGGCAAATCATTATGTTATTATATTTCAAAGTTTGGCTATGCTTTTGGTCAAATATAATATGACTATATATATATATATTTCTCTCTCTATATATATATATATATATATATATATATATATATAAGAGAAAGCCTAGAATCAACTTCAATTATCTAATAAAAAGAAACCCTCCAAAACTAGACAATTAGGAACATATTGAGGCTCTTCAATTTATTGATTCTTAAGTTAGGGTGAGGTTTTGGACAAATCTATTAGTGTGAAATTTCTACAAGGAGCTCGAGAAAACTAATCCCAACGTACTAAACACTGTGAAGAAAAACACTATGAATAAGATAACACAGCTATTATTTTAATAAAAATGGTTAATGAGTGATAACGAATCAGAATGAAAATGTTCCAGTAAAGCTGATAATCCTGATTCGTCCCTAAAAATGAAGAGTTAAAAAAAAAAAAAAAAACCTCGATCGGATAGTGCTAATATTCCTTTTGGCTTATACATAAATAACACAGAAAATTCCTAATTATTTAGCTCGGGGTGCTTATTATAAACAGGAAGAAAGTCTAATTTGTCTAAAGAAGATCACTCAACAAAGCATTCCTTTTTTTTTACTTTTGATTACTTCTTCCTTTTTTTTTTTTTTTTTAATTCATTGTTCTAATTACTTTGGGACTTTTAAAAAAAAAAGAATTACTTTGAGACTTTTGAGTGAGAATATATAAAAATTTAATACGCCATGTGAATATTCTCATTAGTAAAGGCAGCATATACCACTTTACATGGGATCCTAAACATAATCTGCATATATGCTACATATTCATATTTTAAATTAAAAAAAAGGTAAGCCACAAGCATGAGAATATAATGAGAAAGTAAAACCACCCACTTGTGTGGTGGAAGAATATATTAATCTTCAGCATTAACTATATAAAAACAAAAGGTAGAATTACCAATAATTACTTAATTCAAACACTACTTTTTTTTTTACTTAATTCAGAGGTATAATTACCAATAAAGAGTACTTTATTATAATGTTATCATATTACACACACACACACACACACACACACATATGTATGTTACATGTGTAGTGGGTTGTGGTGTGTGATAAAGAAGCTCAAGTGAGATGGGATTGGTGGGTTAATTGGTAGTGGTGGAACCATACATTATAAAACTTAATTAAATAATTAAAATAATTAAATAGAGATTAGGAGTTGGCTTTTTGGTACGTGTGAATAAATTGTTAATTGGGTTTAGGACAAAGGGCGCGCACTGTGGAGCGGCGTCTCGGGGAGGCAAAACTGTGCGAGCGGCGCAGGTGTGGAAACTGTCGGTAATTCCTCAGACTAAACCACACCTTGTTAGTGTTTTTCCATGCTCATTTCTCTCTGCTAAGTGCTAACGCATCATCACGTGTTACTTTGCATGTTAAAAAAAGTAACTTAAGAAGAGTTTTCATCTATAAAAAAAAAAAAAAAAAAAAAAAAAAAAAAAAAAAAAATGAAGTCTTCTGTTTTACTGTATGATCTTAGGCAGATATTGTATATTTTTACTGGTTAAATCGGTTCAAAATTACGTTAAAATTAAAAAAATATAATATAAATAATTTTTAATACATATTTAATGGTTATAAAATAAAGACATATCGATAGTCTATTTTTTCAAGACTTACTGTAAAAATCTCTAAAAAAAAAAATCAACAGTCGGTAAACGCAAATAAAAATAAAGAGAAATTGAAGGTCGAATGATGTGGAGTTTTTAGTCAAAATCATATAAAATTTAATTATAATGTCACTAAAATCAGCTTTTAAGAAACCCTGCTAAAATACATCTAATTCAAAATATGATTTGCCTAAAAAAATTCTTTAAGAAACTTTGTAACATGCATGAGATTTCAATAAATTTTTATAAATTTTATTTTATATCTTTATTTTTATTAAATTTAAACAGCATTGTTGTTAATTACTTCAGGTTTTTTTTTTTTCCATAAATATGGTGCCAAACACCATATTTTCAAAAAGACAACAACATGGTATTTTACTATTTTTATGAACTTATATATTATATTTTTATCACTGATTAATATGATTTCTCTCTCTCTCTCTCTCTCTCTCTCTCTCTCTCTCTCTCTCTCTCTCTCTCTCTCTCTCTCTTTAATTTTTTTTCCAACTGTAAAAGTTATATCAAGTTGATCTAGGAAGAGTTATTGTTTCTCGTACTTACAAAACACCATAAGGTTATCCAAGTGATTAGGACACTTTATTCTTAGGTGATCATGATTCGAAGAGATGCCACTAGCTATTCGCTATCCTTAAACAAGCAAAGTAAAAAAAAAAAAAAAAAAAAAAAAAAAAGACGGGGATAAAAATCATATCAAATAGAAAAATTATGTAAAACTAACCGAACGTGATGAATATTGATGATTCAAAATAATGTAGTGTCAGTAACCTATTAAAAAAAATTATTACATAATTTACCATCTGAATTCATTATAATAACATGTACTGAACTTGTAAGAATTTAAAAGTACCTATAAGTTGAAGACTTCAAATATTTGAAACAACGAAATGGATTATTTGCTTATATATATATATATATATATATATATATTATCTATTAGAAAATAAAAGTTTATGTCTTTAGAAAAAAAAAAAATAAGTGCTATACCAATTAAAAAATTTACATAATCCGAAATTTAGAAAAAAAAAAAAAAAAAGAGTCAATGTCGATAACTCATGACACACTCACTTGGTATGATTTACTCCAGCACTCTTAGTTTTGTTTTGTTTTTGTTTTTGTTTTTGGGTTTTAACTTTTTTACAATGTGATTTTCGTTTTGTGTTAAGGTTTACTTCACTAGGTTTTGTGCATCAAACAAAGATAAAATTGAATCTGCTCTTTCCCACTATTTATTTATTCCTTGAGAAGAGGAACAAATATTAAGCCTACTTTTATTGCAGAATCTCTTTCATATATTGTTAATCACTTCTTGTCTGCACAAAAGAAATTCCACTAGACAAAAGCTAAAACTCAAGCTCACGTGAGCTTTGTTGAAACGTCAAAACTGTATTGGTTTGATATTCTGCAACTAACTTTTCCATTCACTACCCAACACTCTTTATTCCTTCTTTATAACTAAAAATTACAAAGAAAAAGGAATCTTCTTTAAACATGTGCTTAGCCTTCTGATAACCTAAGTTATAGGTATATTACTAGGCTTAATCAGCACAAGAGGATAACTAAGACCCTTCTTAATAAAATACTATTGTTTTTCTGTCCTCTACTGCGCCTTTAGTTTGCTTTGTCAGTTTTTAAATCATACATTTTAAATTTGAGACGTTTTTTGGTTGTTCTTCTCTGCTAATAATGTTAATTTCTGACTCTTAAATTTAGTTAAGATCACACTTAATTAAAAAATATATAAAATAAATAATTTTTAATATAAATTTAATGGTTAAAAATAATAATTTTTCAGTAGACTTAAAAAAAATTCCTTTTTAATTTTACCTATTTATTTATTCTTTATTAATGTGTTTCCAAGGCTGCTCCCAAACAGTACATTCTCTTCGTAAGCCACTCCATATTTTACATCTTGAAAAACGCTGCTTTTAATAATTCCATTATCGCATGCCATGGATTTGTGGGTTCTTCAAAGCATTATATGTACAGTAATCAAGTATTAGTTCACAAGAAATTTCATGCTAAACGTTAAAAACAATCTGTTTCCTTAATCAGAGGAGCTGAACTTGAAACTTTAGGATAATGGAAATGTCGGTAGTAGTGATAGCTAGCTAGTTCTTCTTTTAATTTTTGTTGGTTGGGCGTTCAAATATGTACGCTATTAAATATCAATCAATATGGGATGCAAAGATGTTTGGAATCTTTAAAGTTCAAATTAATTAAAGCATGAAAGGTAAGGTCATAGAAAGCATAAGACCAGGAATAGTCAATATGGTCAAGACTATTGATGAGTGAGTGTTCTACTCACAAATTTTAAGCTTAATTATTTATTTAATTCTCAAACATTGTTTTTTATTTTGACGTATTTTTGTGCATTTTATAGAAAAATGGAGAAAATTAGACTTAATGGTAATTTGGATTAAAATTTAGAGCAAATCACGTAAAAAGGGGCACAAAGGCCCCTTCCTAGCAACAAGAGGCGCGTGCCCGCGCCATCAAGAGGGGCACACAGTGCCACCGACAGAATGGATTGTGCGAGCCTACTATCTGGGCGCGCGATTGCACCTCCCCTCTGACCTGATTGAAATTTGGGTCATTTTTGGCCCTTGTTCCGATTTGGAGGGTCGAGATTGCTCCTTTAGAGGTGATATGAGAGACCACTAAGCCACAAAAATCTTAATTTTGAGAGGCAAATTTATTAAGAAAGATTGGAGGCACAAACTTCAATAACAAGAGAGAGCTTGGAGGCTAAAAATTAGAAGATTTTTCTTAGACACATCTTGAAAGATTCTTAAAGATTGAAGCCTTGAAGACCACTCTACTATAGTTTCCCCTTAACCTCTACTCTTTTTATTTTGATTTTAATTTGAAAATTGTAATTGTTATGACAACATGGTTGCTTTTATGATTTTCATAATGATTATGCTTATGGATTTGACCATGTGTGGTTAGATTTCTAATCTAGGGCCTTGATGTAGCTAGCTTGAACTATGCTGTGAATATTTAGTTAGTTGTTAATGAAACCTTGACTCAATCATTTGTGTTTCTCTTGAACTTAATGCCTCTAGTTGACTGGAAAATAGACTAGTTTCTTTGATATTTGGGTAGATGCTCGGGAGAGATTAGTTCAAATATCGGTATATGGAAGCACAATCTAATGTTATTGTGAGACTATGAGGTGATCAACACGTAAATAATTATTATGAGAATCTTTGTAATTGTGAGACCGAGAGGTGATTAAATGCTTAGATAGTCATTGAAAGGTTGAGCTTAATGAATGTGTTTATACCCAAGTTAGGCATGAATATTGGCTTGTTTTTTTGCACATGTTTTCTTACTTGACGCACATGAGAGGTGTTGAGATTAATTTAGAAACCTTAGATTAAAGAATTGAGTTGAATTAATTAGTAACCACTAAATAGGAAAACATAAGGAGAGAGAAGTGAAGTCAAGACCCTAGAACTCTATTATTATTTTTATTTTCACTCATAGTTTCGATATTTAGTTACTTATTTTGTTAGATTTTGTGTTCTAGCTTTAATAGTTAACTTAATTTGCATTTCTTGCTTCAATTACTTAATTCACTCGATTTCAGTTGCCTAGACAAAATTTATTCACGAACACTCACGGTACTTTGTTTAATTCTAAAAAATTCAATCATTATGGGACGATATTCAACTTTTTAGTCACTTTATTACTTTTGCGACCCGTGCACTTGCAGAAAATTTGCAACAACTATCACTAAGGACCAAGATAGTTTTGTTGCCATGGTATTGCCTATATAGCTTAACAGTAAATCCACACATTTTCATTGGATATTAGGGTTTAGAGTTTGTATCCCCATCACTAAATTAAAAAAAAAAAAAAAAAAATTGGTCATAGGCCTTATTAAGTAGACATATGTTACTACCACAAGGGCCTAGAAATGATGTACATCATGACTTTCATATAGGCCACTATAAATATATGGATTAATTATAAAAATTCTCCTTGAATTATGATCTGTCTAGGGTTGGCAGCATGACAGATTTGGGGCGGGGTGGTCTTATCACCAATCCGTCTTGTGAACAAAAACACTCACCATACCCACCTCATGAACCTGCATAAGTTGATTGGTTACAGGGTAGATTTCTCCATCACGAGTTCGGAGTATTCGCAGTACCCTATTTACCCGATTATTTATTTTCATTGTAAAATAAATAAATAAATAATTAAGCTATATAAACATACAAAACATTAAGTAAAAAATAAAAAGAAAGATAGTTTTAAATTTTCTTTTTAAAATTATATATTATACCATATTATACATAATATATCTAATTTAAAAATAGAATATAATTGAATAGGATGGGTAAACAGGGAATAGGGTTAGGGACCTCTAAATTTACTCCTGCCCTGCGACCTATGATGGGTTAAAATTTTAACTTGTTTATAATCCAGATCCGTTAAAAGTAGATATTTCCCACCCCTTTAATGCAGGTCCCAGCAGGTAAATGGATTTGAGGTTAAAATTGCCATCCCTATATCTATCTAATACTTTGTCCTCAATCATTAATAAATATACTCCTTCTGTCTATTTTCTAAGAGAAAAATAGCTCATACTGCATAATTTGGGGGTATTTTAGTAAGTCTACACGTTCTTGCAAACTATATTACAAATTATAAATTAAAACTATTTAAGTGATTTTCTTTTAATTAATTAATTAGAAGAGTATAATTAAAAATGTTGCTTAATTGTTTTATTTTATTTATTATTATATTAAAAAAAATAAAAATTTAATTTTAAAAAATAAAAATATAAGAATCATGGGTAGAAGAGTAATTGTGCACCAAACTATTTATAATAATCAATATTTATGTGACATGTGACGATTTTATGCTAATAAAATGAACATTTTTGTTAATAATTCATTATCCGATAGGAATAGGCGTTATGTTTTAAAAATTGAAAAACAAAGTGTTACAGAAGAATTTTTATAATTAGTTATATATATATATATATATATATATTTGATTTTGATATAGGCCAATTTTGAGTTAAGTGGAATTCACGACTTCCTATGTATTAGGCATTGGAACATATTGTTACCTTAACCATTTATGGCGCATTTTTAAGGATCCAAGGCATAGCATGGAAGATCCTTCCATAAAAAGAAAGGACTAAGAAAGACAAAAAAATAAAAATAAAAATCACACTCATCATCATGATCCATTGCAAGGCCATTGTAAAAGGTGGGGGCTAAAAGCTACTAAATCTTAGTGCTTATCAAGCACTAGAAGTATTATTTCAGGGTACAATATTATGATCCGTTTAGTTTGTTAATTGGAGTTTTTAATTCGAGTTGAGATGTGATTTTATGTGATAGCTTTTTATTGTAGTAAAAAAAGTTAGATGTGGCTGTTTCTGAGAGCTTTTTACTATAACAAAACTTGAATTCTAAAATTGAATTGGTGAAATGAACAGGGCCTTAATAGTGTTTTTTTTTTTAATTTATAAAAAACCATACAATTATGTACCTTTCATATTCCTTTCCGTCTTTTGGTTTCTTGCCTTCTTGGAGACGTCTTAGCTTTCATATTTCACAACCTGTAAAAGACATGAGTTGAGACTTCATCCCCATTGATGGCATTGGACTAAAAGGGAAGCCTACTTAAAGTAGTATATACGTCGCTGTCAAATTTCTAACTATCCATTCCGTCTTTGATTTTTGTGGGATTTTTGTCATTTTTAATTTGACTGATCTTTTTTCATGTTGCCCACAGTGGAATTGCATGTGAGAAAAGAAAGAAGAGAACAACAGCAAAACAGCTGTTGCGATTTCCACTGTTAATAGTGGGCTTCCAAGAATTCTTTAATTGTGATTGCCGCTTTCATCGCCACAATCATCATGCTACATGTATGTGTATATATATATATATATATATATATATATATATATATAGGTAGAGAAGTACCATAAATATATATATTTTTTATTTTTGAACTTGACCTCAAATTTTGCAACCATGCATGCACACGTTACATTGCAATTTAAACTCTCTACACTGATAGAGTAATTCAATTAAAACATAATGTGTTTAATTCTTGCAAATGGCTGGTAGAAAAGGAATTTCATCTCAAATTTTTGAACATGCCAATATAGTTTTACCTACTAATTAATTAATTTAGAAACCTTCAAAGATATTTGGTACTGAAGAATGAAGATTTCGTTCATTTCACAATTCAAATCACAACTTAAATTTTTTTTTACTACATTGCTTTATTTCAGAAAAATTCAAAGCTCATTTTTTCTGTTACAGTAAGTTTTTTTTTTTTTTCATATAAATTCACTTTTCGACTTAAGTTCTCAACTCAAATAAACGAAATAAACGCATCAAATAACATGTATTCCATTTTCTCAAATAACATGTTTCCATTTTCTGTAGACAAATTCGTAGATTTTAAAGGATTATTGACATATCTGTAATAGTCATGAATAAATCAAATTTCAGTTTCCTAATATATCTCCACAAATTGTCGGCCACACTTTCTATTTGTAACGTAACATAATACAGACAGAGATATATCCATCAAGCAATTTTAGTAATTGTTAAAAAAACATCTCTCAATAATAATAAAAATAAAAATAAAAATAATAATACACACGAAAGAGTACTGACATTTGGCAATAATGAAGAATAAATTAGTGGCTATATAGTACGTTACTATTTTCTTAAAAAAAAAATCATATAAGAATAAGACCCAGAAACGACATGAGTATTTTGATTTTTAGTGGGTGGGGTTGTTAGAAGTATTAGATAATACATGTTGTCATGCCGTTGTGTGCATATGCCATGATGAATGTATGAGTTACAAAAAGTAATGCGATGCTATGAGTCATTGCTAACTTTCATATCCAATGAAGGATCACGTATTAATTTCATATTGCAGTTTTAATTTTGGGTTAACCCTAAACTTTGAGCATTGTGACTTTATGATTTTTAAACATTTAATTTAAACAGTCTTTGAACTTTTGTTTTGTTTTGTTTTGTTTTTTTTTTGTTTTTTTGTTTTTTTATAGTTTTAGTCTCTAACAGTAAATTTGATAAATAATTTTTAAAATTTAACAGGCATAATCACTTTAATATCGCATAATAACAGAAAATTTTATATAAATAGTTAACAATAAGTGCAAAACATAATAGTTTTAAATAGGTTTTAATAGTAAGAAAGAGAAAATTTTACATATAAAGTATTTTTTTTTTTTTGTAAAATCTTAAATTAATTAATATGTGATGGACACATATCTATTTTTGTTAAATTTTAGAAATCAATCGTTAATTTTACTGTTAGGAACCATAACTATTAAAAAATGAAAATTCAAAGATTAAATATGTTTAAATTAAAAGTTGATACACCAAAATATTACTTCGCTCAAAGTTCAGGGACTAACAGAGTTATTAACCTTTTAATTTATTGAAACATCCACCAGTGAAAATAATCAATAGTGATATATACTTACCCCTTTTTATCTAATTTCTAGTAATTTTTAAGTATAATATAAGTTTTTATCGACAATGATCATCACAATTAAGTTTTTAATAAGCTCAAATGTATATTGTAGAATTGTCCGAGTATCAATACCCTAAAATTCACGTTTGAGTGTATGATTGCTTTAAACATTAGACTTTTCTACTATCCTTCACCAGGATGTCGTTCCTACAAAAACAATATGTAGAAATTAAAAGTGACAGAGTATCAAGATCTGTAACATGAAAAGATTAGAATATAACAAAGTATTTATTCTACATACTAGTAAACATGAGAAAGATGCAAAAACAATAAAAAGTTTGTTACCCTCAGCTTTAAAAGTCATTGTTACATAAAAAGCATATTTAGCTCATTAATTTAAATTAAAATGTGATTTTATGTGAATATTTTTTACTGTAATAAATAAATGTGATTATTTTTAAAATTTTTTTACTATAATAAAATTTAAATTTTAAATTTAAATCGATAAAATAAATAAAATCAAAATAAACTGTGGTGTAGAGCTGTCCTTTAAAAAACAAACTATTATAGATATTTATTTTTTAACTGTTAAATTAATATAAAAAATCATCTATGATTATGCGTACGTTTTTGTTTTGACGTAATTTTCACAACGGTTAAAATCAAGTACCAGTACCTGTGTGATCAGGTCCCACGTTAGGAGGACCCTATTTACAAAGACAGGAATATAGCAGTGATGCGTGACATTTTTCATGCTAAGATATGTTCATGTCTCATGATGTGTTGGAAGTGCACAGGAAAGGAGGTGATGGTGAATCTGATATGAATGAATGAATGAAGCTAACCTCATCCACTGTGGAGTTATCTGAAACACTTTAAGAGAGAGAGAGAGAGAGAGAGAGAGAGAGAGAATCTTTGGAGTTGAACTGATAACTAATACTGTTTTGCTTGGCTTAGCATCTTCTTTCTCTCTCTTTCTCAATGCACTATAGCCAATTGTAGTTTGTGTATGTGTAAGCTGTTGTTTTCTTTTTGGGAAGATGCCCAAAAATCAACAAAGTAGTTGTACTAGTACCTAGCTTGAGAGACTTTGAGTTGAGATAGAAGTTATTATGTCGTATCATCATTTTCTTTTCTTTTCTTTTCTTTTTTTTTTTTTTTTTTTTTTTTTTTTTTTGTTAAAATTATTTTATCCCAACACCACCTTTTCTCTGACTTCTCTGACGTCCCCACCATTGTCCCCCCCACACACACACTTCCACTCTCTCCTCCTACCTTTGCTTTCCCATAATTAAACATCAATACCCACCCTCTCTCTCTCTCTCTCTCTCTCTCTCCATTTCTTTTTTTTTTTTTTTCCTTGCCCTTTCTTTGTTGTTTTACTAATTCTTTTGCTCTCTCATTTCTCCCACACCGTCTTGTTTTGTTTTTCTGTTCCAAAAGCAAGGCAACCCACATGCCTGTTTTTGTCTTTGGATGATCAACCAACCCCATACTAAGAAAGAAAGAAAGGCAACAAGCAACTCTGAAAGCAGATGATGTCTGAGAATTTGAAGCACTGTTAATGGAGCTAATCCTGATCACCATATATGGTACCACCATATATATATGTACACACACACACACACACACACATATCCCTTTATTTATTGCTTCCCTCTATGTGTGTGTCTCTCTCTATGTGTGTGTCTCTCTCTTTGTGTATCATTTTGCACACAAGATGGTTGATCATCTGCTTCTTATAATAATAAACCGTCTCAATGCTGATTTGCTCTTTCTTTGATTTCCATGGCTTTTTTCTGCACTTTAGTGGTTGTGGGTTTCTGGGATTTTGTTTGAATCTTTTAACTATAACATTGATGAATGTAATGCACTATTTCTGGGTTTTGGCCATATAAGGCTAAGGTTTTTCTTATTATATATTAAGAAAGAGGTCTAAATTTCTCCAAGATGCTCCAGAGAGATGAAGCCTTTACTGATTCAAATTTCAATTATCTTTCTCCAGTTCTTGTCACTTTTGGTCCATTAGTAGTCTTTTGTCCCTGCAGATTTTGATCTTAGACCTCTTTAAGTTCCACTACTGTTTTTTTTTTTTTTTTTATTTTTTTATGCAAGACATTATTTTGGTTTTTATGAGGTTGGTTAGGGTACTAGCATGCTGCTGTCTAAATTATGAACTTCATAATTTGTTGTCATTTGATTATGTTGGCGTTATTGGTATTGAGTCTTTTCCTAGGAAACATCTTTCTCATCACTTTGCCTAGATTGTATTTTTTTTTTTTTTTTTTTATCCAAGTTCCTTGAATGTTTACATGATTTAAAATTTGTTGAACTTGCATCCTTGACTCAAAATTTTGAGTTGTGTTGTTATTATTTTATATATATATATATATATATATATATATGTATGTATAATCATGTTCTGTGTCTATACCTTGTCCTTCTCAGGTATCTTAACGATTTTTTATTCTAAAAAAAATTTTATACTTTTCTGTCTGTATCCTATGATTAAGGTTTCATGTGTATATATTTAACAATTATTTTTGCTCCCAGTTGTTTTTCTTCGTGTCTCCTCTCTTGTTTTTGTATAAAGAAATCACAATATAGGTTTATCAACCTTTGTTTGTTATATGACAAGAATCTTAAACTCTTATTCTCTAACATGCAACTAACACATATTATAAAAATATGTGTGTATAGGCGAACACAATCTCACATGTTAGCTTTATAATTCAACTCACTCTTTGTCTCAAAATTTCATCATAGAAAGTTTCCTGAATTCTCTCTCTAGTAATTTCAGAAGAAAAGAATTTAAAAAGTTCCAGATTTGACTTGAAAGGTGATCGGGTTATTTTCTAGGGTCAAATCTTTTTTTTTTTTTAATCAAGTTTTGTCACTTTTCTGAGAAACTAATTCACACATCTGTAAGAAGGCAAGGAATAATAAAGCTCTTTGGTAGATGATGGAACTCATAGCATATGAAGCCTCATGTTTTAGAGTACTAGATCTGTGGAATATGATCTCTTTGGCCAATAACACAAGTATAGAATTACGGCTAAGCTATTCCCGCGACCACGCTAGATTTTTATGTCATGTGCCTAGAGCTTCACATAGTAGATGCATGTGCGCTTTGAGAATATCACGACGGCTCTCAAAACGGGCCCAATAGCCTGTGCAAGCACTTGGTGCCATAATTTAACACCAGTTGATGTTGATGCTTAGGACAATATGTTATTTAAAATACACTACAGAGTAATGCTGGACTTTTTTCTTAAAATTATTGTGCACAGAAGTTGGAACCAGAGCAATAACTATACTTAATGATATTATTAAATTTCACTGAATTCTGTTCTTTGTTCTTATGTTTTGTCTTTGTCACTTTTGCTTAAGGTGTTTAAGGGTGGCTAGCCCAAAAGCTAATTATTCTTTATTCTATAAAACAGGATAATCTCCACTAATTGTACATCAAATGGCTTTTCCTGATTCGTTATCTTCTCAATTGTGAACTATCTCCTCAACTACCAAGTCCACAACTTCATCATGAAAGCGACTATTGACCTTGAAGTGGAGGCCTCCTCAGCAAATGAGTCTGATGTTAGCAGCCATGTTGCTTCCAACGTATCTGTCCAAGAAACTTCTGCGGGGTCCTCCAATGAGAGCCTCACTAATTGTTCTTATCTCACAAATACCGCAATGCCAGGTCAAGCAAGATTTGAACCAGTTACCCTCGATTTGACTCTTAGCTTCAATAACGATGATTTAGGTGCAAGGGAACCGGTAGGACTCTCGTTATCAAGCACGAGCGAGAGCAGCAATGAACCTTCATCCCTCAACACTGCAGCAGCAGCAGCAGCAGCAGCCATAACAAGAGTATTTTCTTGCAATTACTGTCAACGCAAATTTTACAGCTCACAGGCTCTTGGCGGTCACCAGAATGCGCATAAGAGAGAACGAACACTAGCAAAACGCGCTATGAGAATGAGCATTTTCTCAGAGAAGTATACAGGCCTGGCTTCTCTCCCTCTGCACGGGTCCTCCTTCCGGTCTCTGGGGATAAAAGCACACTCGTCTGTGCACCATGGGTTGGTGCCATCGGTGAGAACTCCTGAGATGAGAAGCAGTGCAAGATTTGAACAAGGGTATTTTGGTGTGCCGATTTTCTTGCAGGATGATGAGGCCGAGCTGTTGTGGCCAGGCAGCTTCCGTCAGGTTGCGGCCGAGACAAGCAACACTCAACCTAGTTTTGTATTGACAGGAGGAAGTTCAAACTTAAATTTTGTAGAGGTGACACCAACAGCAGACATAGACAACTCTGCACCAGATCTCACGCTGAAACTTTAAAAAGGTTTGCTCGATTTTGAATCTGGTTACGACGTTTCCGCTGAGTTGTTCTCTTTCTGTACAGTAAGATGAACATCAGCCATGGCTGCAAGTTGCTATCCTTGACACTTTTTGTTGTTCTCTGCTTTCTGTAATCTTCACTTTGGCATTTTTTTTTTCTTACTTTGCTTGTCAGTGTATAAGTGTTTTGTAAGGATTATTTTGGAGCTGCTGTGCTTCTTGTGAAATATAATGTTTTTAATTTGCAGTGCTCACAAGTATGATATTGTTGGCCATCTCCCATTGACAAAACATCCTTCACTAGAAAAGGGAATTCACTAATTGGCCATCCTAATCAACTTGACCATAGTGTCCTTTCCTTCAATTTCTCTGAAAAGGTTGGTAACATATTACATTTTGGAAAAATCAATAGACCATATACTAAATTAAGGAAATTAAAGTTAATTACTAAATTAAGGAAATTAGGTTCTCTCTCTCTCTCTCTCTCTCTCTCTCTCTCTCTCTCTCTCTCTCTCTATGACGAATGTGGGACAAGCTTTCCTTAAATGAACTCTTATGTATGAGATGAAACATCCATTTCCTTAAATATCAAAGATGAGAATTAGCTTCCAATTGGGGGATTAGGAGAGGGGAGACACTATCTCCCTTAGTCCCTATCCTTAAAGATATTAGTATTGCTGGAGAATGTCCCACCACTTCACTCCTATTTGCTTAAAATCTAGTTTGTTATTTTGTGGATCAGAGGAAAGTGATTGTGTTGTCTCGCACAAATATCTTGAGCCAGAAAATCTTTTTGGAAAATTCAACTTTTGACAGTGAGTTCAAATGTTTAAAAATAAGGAAAGCAAAACAATAACGGATATTCCGTTGTTTAGCAGAGTGTAAAAGGTATAAAATTGTTAAACTTGGTGGCTGTATTTAGACTTAAAATATTACTGTTGTGTTTACCTACGCATAATCGAAATGAGCATGAATCAGAGTGGGTAGAATTCGGAGTAGGAATGATTCAGAGTGAGGAATCGGAGTTAGAATAAACTGTTTACTTAGTAATAGGATTCAGAATCGGAGTCATTTCAAATCTCATTTATATGTTTACTTTTACCTAAAATCGAAATGAAAAAGTGTAAAAGTACTAATATACTATTTAAATCAATTTGATATTTTCAATTTAAAAAATATATTGTGTACTTATTATATTAAAATTAATCATAGTTAAAATATTTAGTGCAATAATTGGATACTAAAATAATAAATATAAATTGTACAACTATTTAAAATATAAAAATAAATTTAAATAAAAAAATAAAAATAAAATATAGTGTTAAAAAATAAAATATATTATTAATTTATTAAAAATAAACTACATATTTATTATATTAAAGTTAACAATAATTATGCTAATATTATAATATTAGGTAAATAAAATAATAAATATATGTTGCATTTATTATTTTTTGAATTTTATTTGTAATTGTGTGTTTATAAATAAAATAAGAGTATAATAGTAAATTAATATTAATATTAGGAATGAAAGTCACACTTCTAAAGAGAACATAGGAGTGTCAATCTTATTTTTTAATCTCAAATTTAAGTGGGATTTGCTAATTTCATTCTCATTTTAAGATAAAAAAAAATAAATAAATATGAGATTAATTCTTATTTTTTAATTATAATAAGTAAACATGCCATACATAAAATGATTTGCCAAGTGTTTGTTTTTTTATATATATATAAAAACACATAAAATTCACGGACAGATCGACCGCTAAAACTTTCAGGAGAAGATAACAATATGACGTATTAAGTGGACCCACTAAATGGCCGTGTCTCATTACTTTGACCATTGTGTGTGCGCAACTCATTACCACCCTTCTCATATTTGTGAAAATTGTCGCTTATATTGTGTTTGGTTAAATTCTCTCCTCTAATCGATCTCCAGTGGAAGATGGGGGTTGTACATTAACCTGTAAAACATGACATGTTCAAGGGGGCAAAAATACTAAAGAAAATATATTTTTAAGTAAAATATTTAACATGGTATAATTATAATTAGTTAAAAATTGTTGTTTTTTTTTTTATCAATTTAGGACTTGAGCTGTCAAAAAGAAAGAAAAAAAAATTTTAAAGAGGAAAATGCCAACAAAACATTTATCAAAACAGGAAACAAAAAGCAATTTCCTAGGATGACTATATTACTACTTTATTGACCTAATTGACTATGGCGTTAATTTAGAGCCTGTTTAGTTGAGAATTCGTTATCTGATTCGAATTATGGTTTATAATTTATTATAGTATTTTTTTTTTATAAAAAACACACGTAAATTGAGAATTATTTTAATTTTATGGTTCTAATTCATAAACCAAACAGACTCTTAATTTAAAAAAAAATCACTACTTATATTATAGATATACGAAAGGTTAGAAGCACGAATAGAGAAAAAAAAAAAAAAATCCCATATTTATTTATTTTTCTCTGCAAATCCTTTATGTAGTATTTATTCCTGAGATCATGAAGCATGAATAGAGCCAAAAATAAAATCCTTTATTTATTATTTTTCTCTCTGCAAATCATTTATTTATTTATTCCTGATTCGATATTTGGCAGTTAATTAATTGGACCAAAATTGGTATAAGGCTGGGGCCAAAAGACACTACATTGAACTGAAGAAGCGGAAACGATGCAAAACCTCATGTTCATGCCATGAAGAGAACGAAACGACGCAAAAAGTAACTGTAAATGTAAATGTCTTTAATGGAAGCCAACAAGAATATTATCAAACGAAAAATGTCGACAGAAACGCACCGTTTCATTCCTCTCCTTTTCCGGGCAAAAACATGCTTCTTTATATGCAGACATGTCTTCTGCAAGTTGTGCACAGTTATTGTCTTAAATTATCAAAACTAAAACAAAACAAAAAAACCAAAAAAACTAAAAAACTCAGAAACACTGTCAGACTCACTCTCCAACCAACAATCTCATTCCCAGGTTTCTCTCTCTCTATGTTTTATATTTGTAACTCTTTTGGTTAAGTTTGCATGGGTTTTTTTTTTTTTTTTTTTTTTGGTAAATTAGTTTTATAGGATTTAGTTCAAGAAAAATGGTTGGAGAAAGATGTTTATGTGGGCATACGCAATTTTAATATTAAAAAAAAAAGAAAAAAAAAACCTAAGCCTGAAATTGCCAAAGAGTGAAATCCAAATAAAGGTTGGTTGTTTGGATATTGTTCCATGGTTTCGTTTTCTGTTTGTGTTATTTTATTATGTTACTTGTACTGGTTTACCAATTGTCCAGCAAGTCACGACAAGGAAGAATTCCTGCTTAATTCTTTTGCTAGCATTAACGCGCTATTTAATTAATATAATGTGTTTTTGTTTTATATATAGCAAAGGAAAAAGAAAATTTCTTTTAATAAAGTTATATGGAATTTGAAACTCTTGTGTATTAGGAATAAAATATTTTTGTACCATTTGTTATAGTGAAATATCTCGTTGGTACTCTGTATTTTTATTGGCACTCTGTGTTTTTAATAATATTAAAATGATATTTTCACTAAAAAAAAAATCGTTCTTTAGGTTGTATGATACTGATTTTTGAGATATAAAATGCTCATTCTACATTTCTCACTAACTAACAGGAAATTAATTTTAAAAAAAATTAAGAAAATAATATAAAAATTTTAAAAATTAAAAAATCAAATTAAACTAAAATGTTTTTAGAAAATAATTTTAAAATTATTAGTTTCTGTTTCATTAATGAAGATGGCAGTTTAGACCTTACATGTTTCAAAAATTAATATCAAGATACCAAAAAAAATATTTTTTAAAAAGTAAAAGAATTATTTTAATATTATTAAGTACCGAAATAATTTTATCGTTGCGTATATTTTTTTTATTATGTCAATTATGCCGTGTAACATACGATACGATCGATATGTAAATAAGTGTTCAATTTTAATCACTTAAAAGTCGTGGCGCAAACTTATTAAAATACATGTCGTTTTCAGGTAATAATCCACTTTTTTGTTTGAATCGTTTTGGTTTCTTGAACTCCAAGTCATTGGTTTCCTCTTTCTTTCCCTCTCAATTCCTATAAATAGGAACCTAGTAAACTATATCCGCTTCTGTTAAGCAGTTGAATAATATAATAGTAACAATTTTCTTGATTTTGGAATAACCGACGCAGGTTTATTATTAAGTTTGCAAGAAAACTCTCCCATGGATGATCACCACAAAAACCACTGTTTTTCTCTGTTTCTCTTAATTATTCTGTTGGCTGCTTCAAACTGCCATTCATGGAGTTGGTATTCTTCTTCTTCTTCTTCTTCTTCCGAAGAGACTCATAATGATGAGTACTCGGCTTCTATGGTCTCCGAATTCTCCATAGAAGCATTCAATGACCAGAGAGGAATCAGGCGGGTCGAGAACGCAAAGAATAATATGGTCAGCCTGAGTTCTTGCTGGCAAAATGCTTATCGGCATCTCTTTGCCGGGTGCTCGGAGAGCTTGGCCGTCCACGAGAAACGGTCCAGGTTTGCTTGGCATCTCAGCGATTGCTTTCAAAAGGACTCCGGAAGGCCTTCTTTTCCTTTCTGTGATCCGAAAACTGCCATGGCTATGTGCCTGAAAAGTTTGAATGAGTATGAGCATAAGGTTTACCTCGAATTCTACCTCGAAACGAATACAATCTGTCATCAGTTACAGTTAAGTATTGCTACGGATTTTCCTTTCTTTGTAATGGTATTTGTCATTTAAAATTCTGTGCATAGTTCTGGATTGTCATATTTTCATTAAGTTCTATTAAATTTATATGTACTTTTTTCTGCGATTTTGATGTGATATGACAATTTTTAGAGTGCATAGTACTGATAAACTCAAGAAATCTCTTTTACTTTTTTGTAATTTATTAAAAGAAGGTCGAAAATGTTACAAACAAGTTATTGATTTATTTATTCTTTTTTATTTTTAGGAGATAAACTTAGAAAAGTTTTGTTTTCCCACCATTTGCAGGATTCATGCTTTCAAACAAGAAACTGAGAGACTGGTGAATGAACTGAAGATTTCAGCCAATTACGCGGAAGAAAAATTGGAAACCATTGAAGAGAGAACAGAACATCTTTTGCAGGGCTCAAATCAGATACACGATTCTTTGAATTCGATAGATATACGAACACAACAAGTTGCTCAAACAGCAAGGAATGTAGGAGATCATATCGATGTTGTGTTAAAGCATTCGGAGGCAGTCTACGTGCAGTCTAGGAAGATAGCATCTACACAAGAAGAGCTTCAAGAAGGGCAAGTAGAATTGAAGAATAATTTAAAAGAAGGAATGGCAATGCTTCAGGATTCTTATAGTCATTTGGGACAAGAGATCGATAACCTGAAAAACGAGGCGATTGAAATAGAGGAGGAGATAAGTAGAGTTGGAAATGCAATGACATTAAAGATGGAACATCTTCAAAGCAAAGCTGATGACATTGGGAATATGGCTGGGGTGTCCTTGGATAAACAAAAGCAACTTTTAGATGGGCAATCAACAGCACTCAAAGATCTGCAGTTTTTAACTAGATTTCAAACTGAAGCACTAGAGGAAAGCAGGTAAAAATTGGAATTTTATTTGAATGTATTAAGTCAGAAGTGTCTTTTATAGTCTATGGTTTTTTCATCTATCTCCCTATAATCTCTTAGAAAGCAAAATTAGCAAAATGAGAGTAATGCGCTGAGTGTAAAAACTTTGAGTCATTTTGCAAACAAAATTTTTTGAAAAGTTTTTTTACAAGCAATTGTTTCTCTTTAAGTCATTTTGCAAATTTTCTCTTTATTTACAGGATTACTCTGCAAAGGTTAGCTGAATATGGCCATAAGCAACAAGAAGAGCTTCTTCAGAGGCAAAAGCAGCTTCAACAAGTTCATGACCACTTGATGGATAATTCAAGATCAATCTTGGCAGCTCAGGTTAATTATTTGTTTTGTATAGTTTTTATATAATCGTGTTTTTGGTTAATCCACTTGCTTTTGGATTCAATCTTTTAATCAGAATATGCGGTTTCAGGAATCGTTTGAATCGAAGCAAGCCAGCATGTTTGTTGCACTAGACAAGCTATTCGCTCTGCACAAGGCCATGGTCCTTGAATCGCGATTGATCAAAACTTTCTTCGTCTACTGCATGTTGATTTTAATCATTTACATGTTAACTAGTACTAAACAAACATACACTGTCAGACCCTGGCTTTATATTGGTGAGTTTCTTACCATTTTGTTGTTGGAAATAAATTAAGGTTATTAATTCAAAACTCCTGTTTTAAAACAATTTTCCACTTTTTGTTTACAGGGCTATGCGCTGCATTTTCTGTAGAAGTCGCAATACATCGGTTCGCAACATTTGATATTGAACAACAGACATGGTTGATAAACCTTGTCAGATCATCCTTTGCACTAGTTGCTTCAGTTCAGCTCATATATTCTATTTGCACATACAGGTAAGAAAATACTCGGACAAATGGAATTTCGATTTGATAAGAATCTGGTTTCGGGGATTCAATTTATTCCCTTTTGATTTTGTACAGGGATTATGAAGTGTTGAATTATCATATGTTACAAACATTGATTGAGAAGGTCAATGACATGCAAAGACAGGAGTCAACTTGGGAATTGGATACTGATATAGATTGGTCTTCCTGGATTCATACCGACTTACTAGAAGATGTGAACAAAGCTGAAGATCCTGACTATATAGCTCCAGAAGAAGTTGGGGAAAATTCAATCACAACCACTTCATCTTCAAGGAAATACAATCTTCGCCGTCGTGGTCGGCATTGAAAATCTTTTCTTAGCTTTTAGACTACCAAATTTCTAACACAGTTTTGATCTGTTATATTTCTACTGTTCAAACGTTTAGATTTCTAGTGCACCATGTGTTTATGTTTTCTGATTCTTCTCGAACATTATTTTTACGAATCCCTCGTTAACTGTATGTAAAAATAAACTGAAGTGTCAAAGTTTGCAAGTTCAATATAACTAAGTACCAAAAATATCTGTATATAATTCCTTGCCTGTCGACATGCAGCTATATTATTTGAAGCACCGTGTTTATTGTATTCTCTATAATGAGTAGAGAAGTGCTCAATTTTCAGGTAAAAAATATCGGATTTCATGAAACAAGACCAGTAAAGTTGTACATAAGAATGTCAAAAATAAGGAGAAATGCAGTTTCTTCTATTGAAAAAGATGATATTTTAGCCTGCCTTTTGCGAATATGTTGATTTTCCATTGCTCAAGTCATCAGCAAGAAAAACCAAGAAATTCTGTGTTTTGGTCTACTCAGAGACTGTTCGGTCCAGTTTATATTAAAAGCCATTCATGAAAATAGGAATAAATCAATGTAATGAATTGCAGATAATTGTTCCTCTGTTACAATGCTGTTATCACCAGTAGTCCTTACAAGAGCATGCTCCTCCTTTGAAATGGTGGAAGCGGTTTGTATCTCTCAAGATAATCACTCTCTCTGTTATCTTGGAAACAAGTTTCATCCAAGAATGGCAATCTACGCAAACACGGATATTCTTTGTTATCCTAATCGGAACTCCCTTGGAAGTGTTGATAAGCGCAAAAGTAGTTGCAAGGCGCTCACTGTGCCCGCAAACCCATGATGCTTTCATTTCTTCATTTACATCATGAAGCACAACGCTTGTGTTGGGTGTGTATCCATATTCTTCCAGAGCTTCCGTCAATTCATTCCAAACCTTCTCACACTCAGCTGAATTACGGAACTCAAAACTACCCCCTGCCACAAATGTGTGCATTCTATTCCTTATCTGTATCCAGCTACATCCTGCCTCTTTCTTAATTCCCCTCTCCTCCATCATCTCTCTAATCCTCTTCACACCCTCCCATATCCCTGCGTTTGCGTAAATGTTCGAGAGCATAACATAATTCCCGGGATTGTTTGGTTCGAGCTCAAACAGCTGATATGCAACGAGCTCCCCAAGAGAAACATTGCCATGGAGACGGCATGAGTTGAGCAATGATCCCCATATGCTGCTGCTTGGCTTCATTGGCATGGTTTCCACTACCTCTAATGCCTCCTTTATGCCACCAGCTCTGCCCAAGGTATCCACCAAACAAGCATAATGCTCAATAGTTGGTGACACCCCATATTCTGACTTCATCTCGTTAAAAAGCCTCTGTCCCTCATCGATAAGCCCGGCATGGCTACAACCTGACAACAACGCAACAAACGTTACCTCATCTGGCTTGATACCAGACTCAACCATCTCATCAAACAACTCCATTGCTTCTTCTATAAAACCATTTACTGCGTACCCTGTAAGCATAGTATTCCAAGAAGTCAAGTCCTTACATTGCATTTCATCGAACAGTCTCCTGCAGTAATCAATCTCTCCGCATTTAGCATACATGTCCAGAAGTGAGTTTAGCAGAGGGATATCAGGTCTATTGGCAGATTTTACAATCTGCACATGTATCTCTTTTCCACTGCGAAGCGCAGTTACTCGAGTGCACACAGATAAGATCGTAGTGAGGGTAACCCAACTGAACCCCATCCCTCCTCCTTGCATCTTCCTAAAAGCGTCCAGCGCATCAAAAACCTGATCTCGACCGGAAAAACTCGCAATCAACGAGTTCCAAGACACGATATTTCTCTTGCGCATTGTTTCAAACACCTTCAATGCATCCCCAGTACACCCACACTCCGCATACAACCGCAAAAGAGCGTTACTTACCACCTGATCCGGTTCTTCACTAGACTTTACAATCTGGCCATGAACAGCTCTACCGACTCTCAAATCGAACATGTCGAAACACGCCTTCAAGGCCGTTGAAAACGTGAAATTACCGGGCCGGACGAACCGGGCCAACATCTCGCAGTAGAGAAGCAAAGCTTGCTTGGGTAGACGATTTCTCGAGTACCCAATAGCCATCGCCACCCAGACCGATTCGGGCACTTCTTCTCCGTCTTCAAGCCCGTCGAGAAAGACGCCGCAGGCCTCATCGAGGCGGCCGCAAACAGAGTAAAGAGTGATGAGCTTGCTTTTCAAGGTGGGGTTTTTGAGGAGGTTGTGTTTGCCACGGTCTCTGGCGAGTAGTAACTGCAGATAGAGTCTTTGGCCGTGTTCTAAGGACCTTCTTGAGATGCAGGCGTGGAGGAGGAGGGAGTAGGCGCCGGCGTCGGGTTCCCGGGCGGCGGGGAATTTGGACGGCCAGGATTCGATCAGGCGAAGGGCGTCCTCTAGTTTGCCAGATTTGGCCAGAGATTTAAGAGTTGAGTTTGGAGTTGGAGTAGGATAAGTAGTAGTTGTGTGGGTCTTGGAGATGTTGGGACCTGATGTTACAGTTAAGTTAGTTGGAACGGTTATGTTAGAGAGAGAAATGGCGGGAATCATTTCTTTCTCGGGAGGAGCGATGGGAATTACATGGACTGAATTTTAAATAGATTGGGCAAATTTAAAAGGGAAAAATAATTGGATATAGTGATAGGCATTTGCTAGCTTCTAGCTTTAGTTTACTGTTTTAAAAATATACAAAGACTGCCAGTGGTGCTTTGAATCAGTAAGTGCAACAGGAAACAGTGGATAAGGTCTTTGCTCTAACTATATAAGTTCATTATCTAGCATGTGGATTTAAATTTTGAGGGTGATGAGAGGAAAATTTTGGTTTCCTAAAAGAGAATGTAATTTAGGATGGATAAAGTAGTGAGAAAAAAGTTGTAGGATATTTTCATTAAAATAACATAATAATTAAAGACACGTTAACTTTGATCGCACGATTCAGTGAATCAAAACACATGCTTTATAAAAAAAGAAGAAAAGCTAAAATTTCTAATCGGCAGTCACCGTCTCTATTGCTCAAAAAATCCTGAGAGCAGCCGAGGTGAATCCTAACAGCAACTACAGAATTCAATCATATTAAGGTTTGTGATTCACGTTGTACATTAATTAGTGTCAACAATAATTGTAAGAGACAAATAATACCCGAATCGCTCCTCCATTTGAAGATATCACATTCAATCAACACAAAAAAGGAAATAAATCATCTCATTTATGTCCTAGGCAAACCCGATAATTAATATTGGTATTTTGTCAAATTCTCACGACAATTTTGTTGACTGAACCTTAAGAGTGCCATCAACAGTACTTTACCTATCAGTACTCTTTTACTTGTTTGTTTTATGAAATTCTTGGTATTCAACTAGGTGCTGATATTATCAGTTTCACAAAACATTTTCCTTTTGGTACAAGAGATACATGACAAGTTTTAGCTACTATAATAGCTTATAAGAATTGGTTCTTTAACCACTAATATATCATTATAATAGATCCTCACAAAAAAAAAAAGAAAAAAAAAAAGAAAAGTTTCACATATTACAACTGGATAGGCTTGAACCCAAGATCAATAGATCTTCTGACAGCATCCAACACCAACTGTGTCTTTCTACTAATCTCAGGCCATTTCCCATCCGGTTGATGCCCATATCTTTTAATGCCTTGAGCAAGCCTAGCAAGCTCTTGAACCATCAAAGCCTCTTGTGGCATGTCACACTCCACTCTCACTTCCTTTGGCTCCATATTCCACCCAATATGAAGCTCCGCAAACTTAGCCCCACAGCTGAACTCAAACAAAGCAGAGTCCTCTTTATGTGGGATTATGAAATCGTTGGCGCGAATGGAGGCGTTGGAGCTGGAAATGGCCAGGTCCATGGACGTGTGGGATAGGAAAGAGCAGTGAATTGTGGCGGTGTTTGACGAAATGCTCCACTGAAACGACGCTGTGCAGGACAGGATCACGCCTGCTGCGTTTTTTATGGTGTCCGGAAGAGCTTGGACTGTGGAGGGTAGTTTGTAGTCATTGGCCCATAAAATGGCCCCAATGCAGTACCAGCCTGTGTCGCCAAGTGCTCCCATGGCGTCCAAGTCAGGCTTCACTCTTATGTTGTTTTGGAGAAATTCTGGGTTCTCTGTCATTGTGGACGTGCTGTAGACCTTCAACAGGATGATCAAAGATCAATAATACAAACTTGCTAATTAAATATTTGATGAATCTTCCATTTGTGGCTTAGTTAAGTGGTTTGGCGCTGGGAATTGGTAGTCATAGACCCTACACTATTAACTTCATACAATTAGCGAGCTTATTTATTTTCAACCTTTGTCCCTTGGATCTATTGCGGTTTGACACTTTCATCTTGCTTTTTTCATAAATCAATCTATGAATTTTCAGAACAGTAGCAATTAACTTTGATGATAAGTAACTGTGGTTAAATATTAAAGCATTCCTTAAATTCTCACTTTTGTTAGTTACAATAATTATATAATTAGTGCAGAAATTTCCCAACAATTATACCAAATGTGAATAATTGTGGGACTTACGTAATTAATTTGGCCAAACACCCGTTGATCAGAGAGCAACTCCTTCATCTTGCAGGTCCTGGGATGATGCAGCCACATGCTTCCGTCCATGAACTGCACGCCGTTGAATCGGCACGCTTCGAGTATCTGATCGAGCTCCGCCGCATCAAGAGCCGTCGGTTTCTCCAGCAGCAAGTGCTTCTTCTTACTTGCGGCCACGACAGCCCAGTGGACGTGGAGACTGGTGGGCAGGGGAAGGTACACGGCGTCGACGCATGGGTCGTCGAGCACCTGATCGTAGCTCCCGTAGGTCTTGACCGCTCCGGAGAGCCCGACGAGGGCGGCGAACCCCTCGGCCTTCGCGAGGGAGCGGCTGCCGACGGCGTACAGAGTGGCGTTGGGGGCCAGGCTAATGGCCCGCGCCAGTTTTCGAGCAATGGCGGCGCATCCGATGATTCCGAACCGAATTGTTGGAAGATTGTTTGGATGTTGGTATTCGGATTCAGCCATGTTTTGTGTTTTGCAAATTTCCTTGTTCGTTTGGTTTCTTTCTTTATCCTTTTGGTTTTGGAGTGTTAGGTTTAGTGCTGTACATAGTGAGTAGTGATAAAGTGATAGAATAGAACGATGCGTGGACTCTTTGCAAGCCATTTGTTTAGTAGACAAAACCAAGAAAAAAAAAACCTTAATATATATATATATATATATTGACACACACTCTTTTTTCTCTTGCTTTTTGTTGTCAAAATAATTCTATGGTGTTCAAGAATCTTGCTAGTATTAAGGATTAGTTCTTAAATGACCCCTAAAGTATCAACTTATCAACACATAATCATACATTGGCTGGTCAAGCTTGAATTCTGGCATCTTTATATATATATATATATATATATATATATATATAAATGTTCTAGGGTCTCCTTTTTTTTTTTTTTTTTTTTTTTTTCTAGAGGGACAAATTAGAATTTGATGCAAGTGGAAGCTACAATTAGATTTGTCAAAGACACCTGGAGCTAAGAAGTAAATAGTGGACAAATTACTCTCCTTAATTGGATCCAACAAATGTTTACTCTTGCTCGGCTATCCTCTGCCCGAAGACCAGAAAAGTTTGCGTGTTTGATTTCCATTGATAAGTTGGTTGTTGCTTGCTCCTTGGTAAATACCATGACGTTAAATTCTACCACAAAAAAAAAAAAAAAAAAAAAAAAAAAACTGGAGAAGTACCACGACGTTGATAGATATTCTAACCAAGAGGAAGATGTGGAGCCTCGTAGAAGCGTTCCTGTCCCTGATGATGTTGAAGCTAATCAAAATTTTGACATTAATTTTTTTTTTTTTTTTTAATCTGAACATGATCTAATTTTACTTATTACTTCTTTGTTCTAATATTATAGACTGATTGAAGACATTAATCAGATCAGTATGTGTTGTTGCTTAGTCGTCACTTGAATAAAAGAACGAGCAATAGAAATACAAATGAAAACTCCGAAACAAGTTTCGAAGGGTCTTCAAAAAGCTAAAAACCGCTTCTAGAAAGCAATTTAAGAGTAGTCATCAGTCACCATGTTCATCGCTATCAATCAAGTTATTAATTGTTAAGAACGCTCAAGGTTTCAGTCACAATCTAACAATCCAATTTGGAACCAGACTGTTAAGGACAGAGACATAAATACACAACAGACTGAAAATTAAACCAAATTAATCTCTATTTCATCTGAGTATATATATATATATATATATATATATATATATATCTATTTCATCATCAACAAGAATTAGCACACCAACCTCACACTAAAATTAATAATAATAATGATGCAAAAAAAAAAAAAAAAACTAATGACTGACAACTACATCAAAGATCGCCCCATGTCAGTAGATTTAGATTATTACTAATTGAAAAGCATGTGCTATGCACCTGCACATTAAATTTATTTATTTATTTATTTTTAGATATGTGGATGTAAATCTTCTTTGAACAAAATGTTTAGTTTCTTTTATTGATGTATTCTCTTAGAATTTTTGTGAAATACATGTTTCCAATCAAAAGGTGATTCAATATTATATGTATGGATAAATACAACATATTTGTGAAAAAAAAATACTTCGGTGGATATAAAATTAGGATATGTTTGGTAGAAGGATTCATGTCATGATTCGAATCATAATTCGTAATTTACTACAGTATTTTCTCTCACAAAAAATACACATAAAATGATAATAGTTATGAATCATGATTCTAAATCTATAAACTAAACGTCCCATAAGTAAAGGTACATATGAGAACATAGTGATGAGAGGATGCGGGAAAAAATGATTTGACACTTGAGAAAATTTATTTTACAGGGAGATTAGGAAAAACAATGTGAGAATTACTATTGATACAATAATATTTTCAGAGGACTACAAGAAAAAGATTCATCATGGACATATTTTAGAAAAATTGTTTTAAGAAGGGTAAATTAGAGTCACGTTAATTATTTTTAATTTACGTATATTTTTTATAAAAAAAATATTATAACAAATTATAAACTGTAATTTAAATCATGACATAAATCTAATAATCAAACAACAAACTCAAAATATAATTTATTATTTTAGGTATTTTACATAAAAAGAAATGGGGGGTGGGGAGTTTTGGTCGAAACTCGAAAGTTGTGTAGTGCCCTGTCTTGTCAACAGAAATAACGATACTGTTAATAGCGCGCCAAAGTGGAACCCACCCAAGCTGACGTGGCAAACTAACTTTCTTTTTTCTCAGGCAAACTATAACTTAACAGAAAGAAACTCCCTCTCTTTCTTTCAAACGTCCATCTATAACAAAACCCCTCCAAAACCCCATCTTTACAATCTTCTTCCTCTCCAGTGGTACAATTCTTGAAACCCAAGAATCCATGGAGGAGCCAAATCGAGATCAAGATCAAGATGAACAACGAAATCGGCGTCAGATTCGGAGGCAGATTCGGAATCAGAATCGGAATCGGAATCGGCTTCCTCCCGATCCCGAATCCAAAGAGCTCATCACCTCCCCCAACCTCGCTTCAATGGAGGCCTTCATCTCCAACCTCCATAACGACGACCAAAGAAGCGACAGAATCATCTCTTTCTGCACTGGCAACTACCCAAACACTTTCTCTCTCAAGCTCTCTCACCTCTCTCTCTCTTCCCCCCACCTCCGAGCTGACTCCTTTGGCGTCTTCCTCAGAGTCCTTTACTCGCCCGAGCTCAAGTTCAACCTCTCTCCGATGATCCTCGCCGAGATCAAGCCCACCATTTTTGAATGCCTCAGGCAAGAAAGTACAACAAATCCGCCGTCGAAAGCCTTGTCCAAGACCATCTCCGGTATCGCCTCCTTGGTTTATTCGGACTCCGATATAGCCGAAAAATGGCCGGAGGTTCTTGACTATGTGGCTTCTTCCGTTTCCGCATCCGATGATAACAATAACAAAAATCTTCAAGAATGGGGTCTCTTTATTCTCCGGTATTTGACGGAGAGAACCCTCGAGCAGCTAGACTCCCGGTTTGGCGTGATCTTCACGTCAATCTTGCGGCATTTAACCTCCTCGGATTTGGATACGCGGGCCGCCGCGTTCCGCGCTTCGGTTAACTTGGTGAGATCCTGCACGCATTATTCGAATCTTTACGAGCTCTTGCCGCCGATGATGAGCTCAGTGGAGAACTTAATATCCGGCGGACACCATGTCCTTGCAGCGAAAGCACTCCGTACTCTCGTCCAGGTGGCGATGGACGAGCCGGGATACTTGGTTGAGCAGCTGCAAGAAGTGTTCGAATCAGTGGTGAGGATTGCGGAGCGGGACAACATCGACGAGGAGACGAGAGCCGAGGCGGTTCAAATCATCCGGGAGCTCGAAGACGGAGCCGGGCCCGACATGCAGAAGATGATGGAGGATTTGAGCGATGAAAGTATTGAACGATTTGTGAGGTTGATGGCGAACTTTCTTGAGTACGTTGAGGACGACCCTTATTGGTATAGAATAGATCATGTCGTTACTCAAAATAATACTAATATGGAGGAGAAGAGGACAATTCTTCTTGGGACGTACTTTCTGGATCGGATGTCGTTTATTCATAAACGCAAAGTGGTGACCATTGTCGTTATTCTTGCGCGAGAGCGTTTCAAGGCTCAGGAATGGAGTAAACGACACGCGGGGATTACTGCTATTTCTGTCATCAGTGAAGGCTGCTCTGAGGTAGAACCATTATTTTTGTCGTACAAGATATCTTATATCACTATTTCATTGTTAAATGTTAATTATTGCTGTTCATGTAAATCGTTAAAGATTTGAGTTAAAATTCCTATGTTTCTATAGACAAAAGTACCACTAAGAATGGCAATTTTGTAGTATAATAATTTATGCATCATCTTCTCATTCTCTTTAATTCTACCTCGAAATATTAGACGTAAAGTTACTTAAATCGGAAAATAAGCATGCAAAACCCGTTCTACTCTATAGATATAAGTGATAATGTATCTCTTTTTGCTCCAATTGAAGTGTAGATCATTCCTCGTTTTCTTCATATTTTCGCAGGAAATAATTGATTATCTCGACCAAGTGATGGCGCTCGCTTTAGATTTGTTTCGAGATTTTCACCCTCGTGTTCGTGCTGCGGCGATAAACGTGATAAGGACTCTAGGTTTGGACTTGGGGGGGTCAACACTACAAGAGAAGTATCATGACAAGATTCTGCCTGCACTAGGTTCTTTGGTTGGGGATTCCCTCAGCCCCACCTTGCAGGTTCACATAGAGATTTGATTGATTATATTAGCAATAATACCATTCTCTTCATATTCCTGCTTTAGCATTTCAGATGTACTTTAAATCTCTTATAATTAGGAGAAAGATATATCCTCGTAGAATTTCAAATTTCGCCGACAAGACATGGTCAAATTTTTACCGAGATGTTATCCGTCGGTATTTCGATAAATCAATTAGAAGATCAAACACCATAGACTTTTAAATTTTGTTAGTGATTCATTAGAAAAGTGTTGATGTTCCCTTTGGTTTGTGCAGGTGCAGGCTGCTATGGCATTTGTTTCCTTCTGCAAAGGTTGCAAACCAGATCACTTGGAACCTTTCTTGGAAGGTTTAGTGAAAAGACTTCTAATAGTTTGTCAGGTAAAACTTAAAAGCTCTAATTATCAGTTTCAATTTTCTGTAATATCGAACACGATTAAGACTCGTTTCATTTTTTTTTCCCGTTATTCTCGCATCCAGAGCCAACATCAGGGAGTGCAAGAGTGGGGTTTTGCAGCTCTTGCATCAGTTGCAAATTCATCACAGGTACTTAGTTTCTTCTTCACGTGTTCATATAATTTTACTTTCACATTTCTAGTGATTTGGTTTAATCATGTACTTGTACATTTGTTCTCAGTCCAACTTCAGCAGACTCTATGATCCTACTATGGCTTGCTTGAAAGATATCTTGCTCAAAAACACCGAAAATTCCACAAAGTTGATTTGTGCCAAGTGCTTGGAATGCATCAGTAGGGTTGCGGTTGCTGTTGGGAAGGAAAAGTTTTCAAGTGATTCTATTCAGGTGAGTCGTATTTGGCTTTTACATTTTTCGATTCACTGGTAGAAAATCACATGATCTCTTTATAATCAGTTGGTTGTATTTGTTTCTTCTAAGGAATCATCTCAAGTTTCATAAATGTTAATTCAAGTTTCTCTGCTATGTTCAAGTAACCATTCTAAAAATAGTGAAAGGTAAACATAGTTTCATAAATGTTACCTGTTTTTTTTTTTTTTTTTTTTTTTTGAGCTTCTTTTTATTGTTATCACCTGACCAAAAAGAAAGTTACACGGGATGTTTTCTTTAAAGGATCATTATTTTATCAGCTATTTCTTTTTTTTTATCCCCTCTAATAGCCTTTCTATTCAAATCTTTTTTTCTTTTTTTTTGGCTAAAGAAATCTGAAAATGTATTTGATGCAAGGTTATGGGCATTCTAATGCCACTACATGGATCCCTTGAGAGAACAGATCATAGAATAAGGATCTTTATCTTCCAGGTGATTTTAATTTACCTCGACCAGAAAATCTTTTTTTTTTTTTTTTTTTTTTTTAAAGTAGAAAACATTGATTTTCCATAAAACTAAATTCTAACTAGAGTAAAGCTTGTGTTATGTTGCAGGCATTGGCCAATCTTTTAGATTGTCTAAGGGAGGATTTATCTTCTTATGTCCCAGATTTGATGCCAAGTTTGCTCCAGTCTTCTCAACTTTTCAACCCTGATGTAGCTGAAGCTTCAAGTGATCCTAGGTTAGAAAATAACCGGTTATGAAGTCCCAAAAAAGTCTGATTTTGTTCTACAAATGTCAATAAGGGATATTTAAATAAAAAAAAAAAAATGAAACTTTGTAAATGAGCTTTACTGGTTCTTTCTTTCTTTTATTTTATTTTATTTTTTTCACTGATTCTTTCTTAATTCTTAGTTCAGGATGCAAAATGCATACACTTTTAGTAAAGGCCAAACTTTAGTGAGACATTTTTTTTTTTACCCTTTTAAAAAAAATAAAATAATAATTATATTACTCCTGTTACTATTGCCACTTTTTTTTCCCCTTCTTTTGCTAACTGGGTTTTGGGCTGTGTATATGGTGGTGCAGCAATAAACTTGATGCCTTAAAAGAGGAAGCTTTGGCTTGTAAGGTACTATTCTGTATAGCCAAGAAACTAAGAAGAACCATTTTTCCTTGGATCATACAGGTTGGTCTTATAAACAGTTGAAAGTTCTTTTTTTTTTTTTTCCTCTTTGCTTATAAAATCTCCTCCAAAAATTGATGAGCCAAATTTTGACATGATTTAGGTTGCAAAAGCTCTGATTCCTCTGCTTCAAGTTTCTCAGCATCCTGAAACTCAAAAAATTGCTATTTCAGGTTTATCTCAATCTCCAAGACTTTGAACCTTTCCTATTATTTGAGCATTCATGATTCATCATAACTTTTACCCTTTTTTCCAATTTAGCTTTCCCTGAGCTTCTGCTATCAGCTATTTCATATCGTCAGAGTGAGAATTCTCAAATAAACATTACCTCCTTTACTCAAAAGTTGGCTCTCCTTATTGTACCAGCTCTTTCAGAAGCTTTGGAAATGGTCAGCCCCCAGCCCCAACCTTTTTTTTTTATTTTTTTTATTTTTTACTTTTGAGGAAAAAAACCGTGCTTTCTTTTAAGTTCATCAATCTACAACTAATCGTCTTGCAGGAAACGGAGGGAACAATGCGAACAAAGCTCCTAAGCGCGATTTACAAATGCATACAGGTTGGTCATAATCCTTCCACTGCTTTGATTATTTGGGGCCAGTTGAGGATTGCTTTTGGAATCCTCAAGAGTACAGTACTTTGTACACAAATCAGGCCAACCCGTATGCTTTTCTTCTTTTTTTTTTTTTTTTTTTTTTTTTTTGCACGGGCACCAATATGCACTTTTATAGTTATTTTGAGAAACTAGAGATATTTTGACTTTTAATTCTGCTTCTCCATTTAATAAGAGAAAAAGTTGTTTGTTAAAAGCACGAAAATCCCAAACTGTGCCTTTACGAAGAAATGAGTATTGTTTCCACTTTACTTAGAGTGCAAGGTATCGTGTTTTCTTGTAGGTTTCCGGCTCAGTTTTCACAAGAGCGCAGGCTTTGTCAATTGTGAATGGGATAAAGAAAGTGCTAGCTGACATTTCGTGTAGAGATGAACATCCAGTGAATGCAGAAGGCACAGAGGATTCCGACATTGATCCGGAAGATGTGAAGGAGCAAGAGGAAGAAATCCTTAGACAAGTCTGTTTCAAAAGTTCTTGTTCTTTACCGTGCTGGATGTTCACAGTGTTTTATAGCTTCATATACCTTTTTCATTTATGCAGGTCACGAATTGCTTGTGCGGACTGATCAAAAGATTCAGAAGAGTTTTCATGCCGTACTTCGATGAACTTGTTATATACATTCCTATGATGTGGGTGAGTGAAAAAAAAAAATCATAATTCTCTTTTTCCTTCAATGCATGGTTTGGTTTGACTTTTAATTGGTCTTCCATACAGGATGATAGAAGAAATGCCGAGGAGAAAGCTATGGGCTTTTCCATCTTTAGAAATATTGTCCACCAATGTGGAGTAAATGCTGAAAAGTAAGTGCATTTCACTTCTCCAAGGCAATATATATATATATATATATATATATATATATATTACACTTTAGTTTTTACTACAAGCTTTGCTTTATCATAGTTGTGTTGTCCAATAACAACAAGAAAATGTTTCTTTTGATGAACAGGTACCATGACATGTATCTCCCGTGTTTGTTAGTAGCTTGCAAAGATGATAACCCGTTAGTTAGACAGGTATTAAAATTTCACTGACAACTTAGTGGAAAATAATCAAACCCTTTTAACATATTGACTGAGAAGATCTAAAAATTTGCATTTTTCTGGCCAGGAAGCTGCACTTGGAATTGGGGCTTGTGCAGAGTCCGGTGAAGCTTTTTTCAGGACACGAGTTGAGGGTAAGCTTGCTTGGTTATTTTGTTCAAGTGGTTCACATGAATGAATATCATTTTTTTTTTTTCCTAAATAGGAGATTGTATGTTTGAGAGAATTCTATTGGATTTTTATAGCTGCCTTGGAAAGCTTAGATTCGCTTATAAAACAGCCAGAGGTACTGAGTCCAGAAAATAGAAAGACATTTGATGCTGCTGTTTCGGCTCTAGGAAAAATATGCCGATTTCATCGCAATTTTATTAATGCTCGTGAGGTAAAATGTTTTCCATATTTGTGCTTAACACACTTTTAGGGAAAATTTAGCTACAAATTTACGGTGTCAGTTAATTTAGAATCTATCAGGGCAAAAAAAAATGCAGGTTTACTTGAGACTCAAGTTATTTTTATTTTTTGAACTGAAATTTAATTTATCGCTGTATGCTGCAGCTTGTACCTACATGGCTAAGTTACTTGCCACTGGTGAGGGATCTGGATGAAGCAAAAAAAGCCCATGATCTACTTTGTTTAATGGTAGAAAAGTAAGGATTAGTCTTATGTTCTTCTTCTTTTGTTTTGTTTTGTACTTGTTTTTTTTTTTTTTTTTCTTTTTTTTTTTATGCATGTTTTAATTGATAGAAGCTGACCTTTGGATTCTATTTGTTTACAGTAGGGATCATGATTTATTTGGCCCCGACAATCAAAATCTCCCAGTTATTATTGCAGTTTTGGAAGAGGTAAGTTTTCTTTATCATTTGCGGAACAAATAAATTGATCTTTTTACTCCAACCACTAAATTATACTTGTGATGAAAATAGTAACAAATAGCAATTTAGAGACAAAACGTTTTATAGTTCTCTAGAATTTTTCAACCATTAGTTTCATCCACTCCATCGAAGTGATAATTTATATCTACTATGGCAGATTCAATAAACAACCATTTTGTAATATAGTGGAATGAACAAGCATTTTAATAATCAAGTTCTTATTCTTTAATGTTCACAAACTACAGAGTCATTATTTTCATTACTCGAAAACGTCATGTCTTTTATACGATGTGGGGTCTATGTCTCCCACTTTACTAATAAAAAAATGAAATACCAGAATTGAATTCAAATCTTGGCTGACAGTGTTGACACACACACACTCACGCACCCAATCATTTGAGTTAGCCTCAAGTGGCACTCAAAAACGGTTACTATTCCCTTTAAGAAAACCGTTTTTATTATTACCTTTCTAATTTTAACTTATTGTTATGATTCCTTAGGTTGTGCAGCAGCAGGAGACTCTTGCAACAAAAGCAACTGCGGAGAGACTGACTGCCCTGCTACCTTTATTAAAATCTGAATTAGATTTCTAGTTTCTTTTGCTACTAACATTGTGGCATGCTGAGTGTTAACCTGTATAGGCGGAGAAAAAAGAAGAAAAGTAATCTCTAGTGCAGAAAAAAGAAAAAAAAAAAAAGCAATTAATTACCATTTTTTTTTTTTATTGAACTTTAGAATTTTGCAATTATTGAGAATGTGCTTCTGTTTAAAAAATATAAAAATAAAAAAACAAAAAAACCAACATTGCTTATATTTCCAGTTTTTTTTTTATTAATTTTGCCATTGTCAGAGTAAAAAAAAAAAAAAAAAAAACCAGCAAGTATATTACCATTTTTTTTTTTTGAACTTTGAGAATTTTCCAATTATTGATTGGTATTTCATGTGCTTCTTCCTTAGGTTATATAAAACGCCGCTAATCTCTTTCATATCAACATGATCGCATTAGTTCTCCAACATTGCTTCCTATTTCTCGAGAGTTTTACAAGTTTAATAATTTTGCCATTGTCAGAGTAACTAGTTGATCTACAAAGAATAACAAGAACAATATATCATGAAAATAGTTCACTTATCCCTTTTGACTCTTAAGATGGGCTTTCAAATATGAGAAGCCATAAAACAAAGGATAACAAATTCTAATATAGGTTAGTTCGTATCTTACTTTTTGTATGAAGATAGCTAGCTCGGGGCTTTTGCTGAATATGAATCCTCATCTAGATGGAAACCATGTCAATGTTGTTACTCGCAGAATGTTACAAAGCCACTTACATACCTACGATCAACCAACCATGCTTTGCAAATCTCAATCGCTAACGTCTCCTTGAGCCAATCATGCAAAGTGAAATGAAAATCTGTGCAATGTGCTTTTCTTCAACATGACTAGCATTAGCTTGACCAAAGCTTTGGTCTTGAATGCTTTTCCCGGAGGTTTCATTTGTACTATCTTTTGCATGTCAGATTAATGAATAATTCAACCTTTTATTTGTGCTGGAGTTCAATTAGTAATCTGTCCACTCATATTGGAGTGGTGAAGAATAATTGTGCGGATAGGAACAAGCGGGTAGTGCAGCCTGGTGCTAGTTTCTACCAATAATCATTGCAAGAGCAGATCCCGTCATTGAAATGGTGGAAGCGGTTTGAATCTCTTACTACTATCTCCTTCTGAAGTAGATCTGATGCCAATTTCATGAAATTATGGCAATCTACACAAATGCTGATGTTCTTTATAATTTTTATGACACTCCCACAAGGATGCAAACTGCCTTCTTTCATTATAAAATACATCAACGCTAATTTCTCACTGTGACGATACAAGTTCTCCTCCTTTTGTTCCTCCTCTATATCATGCAAGGACAAGCTTGTCTCTGGCACATAACCCATCTCCTTTAACTGCCGTATTAGTCTGTCAAGCTTGCTGCATATAACCTCCCTATCTGGATGACGGCGACCTCCAGAGGCAAACTCATGAACCCGATTCCCAATCTCAATCCAACTCAATCCAGGTTCCTTCCTAACTCGACACTCTTTCATTTCATCCCAAATTGTACCTGCCTCATTAAACTTTCCACTAGAGTAATATATGTTTGACATTTGTACATAGCCCAAGGAACTTCTAGGCTCCAGCTCCTTTAGCTTATCTGATGCTAACTTAGCTAAGCCAGTCTCCCCGTGCTTTTTACATGATCCTAGGAGCGCACTCCACACCACGGAATCTGGCTCCATTGGCATCTGACCTATAAGTTTCTCAGCCTCGTGAATTCTCCCGGCTCGCCCATACATGTCAACCATGCAGGCGTAGTGATCAATTTGAGGGACGATACCATAATTTTCACGCATGCAGTTGAATATTTTAATTCCATCTTCTACCAGTCCAGCATGGCTGCAAGCACAGAGAAGAGCAACTAAAGTGGCAGAGTCTGGCTGGAGATTCATTTCAGAAAAGAGATGTAATGCCTCTCTTGCTCTTCCATGCAGGGCGTAAGCCTTGAGCATGGAATTCCACGAAACCACATCACGTTCTTCAATCTCATCAAAAACTTTCTTAGACATAGAAATGGAAGCACACCTAGCATAGGCATGGATCAAGGAATTCGCGAGAACAGTATCACCCTCAAATCCCGACTTAATTACTCGCGAATGGACTGCAGCAGCATGTCTCTCCGTTACAAGGCCTGCACAAGCTTTTAAAACAATAGAGAAGGTGTACCAGTCTGGTGCTAGACCCTCTTGACACAACTGGGAAAAGAGGAGTAGTGCTCTTTCTGGGTCCCGCTCTGCAAATATCGTTATAATGCTGGTCCATGAAACGATATCCCGATGGCAACTTGTCTCCAAGAAGACCCTATAGCAGTCAACAGCATTCCCTCCAAGATCTGAATAAGCCTTCATTAAAGCAGTAGCCACCTTGACTTCGGATAAAAACCCAGTTTTGACCGTGAGGCAGTGCAATTGAAGACGAAACCTAAAACACGCCTTCATCTCTTTGTCTGCGCTTTCGCAGAAGGAAGAAAAGACGCTGAGAAGCGTGGCACGATCAAAACTAATCCCCATATGATGCATTTGGATGAAAAGGTCAATACCTCGAGCTCCAAGTCCATGAAACTGAAACGCTGCAATCATTGAATTCCATGTTACAGTGTTGCGGTATTCCATGCTATTAAACACGCTCCAAGCCTCATTCCCACCATGACACTTGTTATACATCATGATAAGCGTGTTCGCAACGTATAAACAAGCGTCCAAACACATTTTCAAACCGAGAGCATGTATCTGCCTCCCGAAACGCCCCTCACCCTCGCGGCACGAGCTCAGCACGCTTGCAAATGCGAACTCATTGGGGCGGCATTCTGCCAACATTGCGGAAAACAGCCGAAAGCATTCTGAGGAGTGCCCACGTTGCGCGTAGCCCGAGATGAGCGCGGTCCAAGAGACAAGGTTTCTGTGAGGCATTTCGTCAAACAGTTGGTGCGCGTAATCCAAGTGACCAAATTTACAGTACATATTAATGAGGTGATTAGTGACAAACGTGTCAGGACGGTTCATGGGATTGTGGGCCACCATGTGGCGGTGAAGACAAAGGCCTTCTCGGAGTCGACCGTGGCGAGCGCACTCATGGAAGAGAGTGGCGTACGTTTGGTGGCAATGGGGCCGTGGTTTTTCTTCAGCTTCAATGGTCGCATAGAAGAGTGACAGAGCTTCATTGAGGCGGCCGTGCGTGGCGAGCACGCGGACCCTGGCGAGGAGATTATCGGCTTCATGCGTGAGCCTGGAGAGTGGGGAAAAATCTCCTGAGCTGAAGCTTCTGACTGAGACACGCCACGCGCGGGTAGTCAAGCGTAACATCAAGCTTTCTTCTTCCTTAGTTTATTTTATTTTGCGAGCCGTTACGATTCTACCGCCCAGCGGTACGAAGCTTTAAACCAACTTGGCCAGCGAAGTTACGTAACCACGAAGTTATGAAACTTGGCTCCCCCAACGCCACCCCCCCTTCCCAAAAGATGATTACGTCTCATTGTGGTTGGAGAATTTGCGACATGTACAATTCATAAACTTCCAAATTTGTGCATGTAATCGATGAAACTGTTATTTATTTTAAATAATTTTAAAATATATTATTTATTTAATTTAGTTTTATAAATCTATTATTTACAATAATTTTCCTATTTAGAGCTAAGAACAAATTGAAGCATTTTATTATGGCAATTCGTTATTTAATTGATATCACAATTTCTTCACAATAAAGATGACCTCATATATGTCTATTTGTAACAAATAGACATTATTTGACATATATGTTCAAACAAGTTATAAAGTGGGCATTAGTATATCACATACGTGACATTTATGCATAACTATAACATGTTTATTTGTACTATTAAGATGATGAATGATATAGACGATGTCTTTATGTAATTGATATGCGTATAACTTTAACAAAATCTATCATTAAGAACGTTTACCAATCAATTAAAAAAATCACATTTAAATGATATGCAAATGCTAAGTGGATATATTAGAAAAAATAATAAAATTACATTTCATCTTAAAGATACGCAAAACATAACCAACAACGTCGAAAGTAGCGTTGTTCTTTGCATAAGAAAGCCTAACGGAAATTATTGTTCTTGTTTTGGTTACGAAGAGAAGCTATTCATGCATGTCTTTTTTAAGTGTGATTTAATAGATACATTTAAGATAATTAGGATGCTTAATTTAATGAGGTAATTATGATTACTCTAATTCATGTGCAACAAGCATAGCTCTCTCTTTGGAACTAAAGTATGAGGAAATCCCTTGCTATAATATCCCCTACGTCAGACTACACACGATTGGTCGCATAACACAAGATTAATTGTAGAACATTTTTTATGAATATATGGCGAGTGCTTGTTAATTTGTAGGAGTTCTAATCCATGTTAATTGAGAACAAAATCTAAAAAAAAAAAAAAAAAAAATTATGAATACTTCATTACAGTGTTTATCCTTATACTCAAAATTTCACTTTTTCTAAACATATTCGCTTTTCCCATGCATTCTTGAATTCACTGTAAAAATAGGCACCATCTCGTCTAATGCTCCACCAGCATTTGAACCCACATAAAGATCGAAATCCCTTTTGAAAGAGTAAACGTCAAACGATCCTCCCACATTGTTCCACTTCACGGAGCACCCCCAAAAGAGAGTTGTGCCAAGCCAGTTGTTCCTGAATGACCATTGAATGTTTTGCCTGTGTTTCCAAGATCACGCACTCCAAGATCATCGTCTTTAGATCTGCAATGCACATTCGACACTAATTCCACCCCCTAAATCGTTTTCGGCCCGCGCGGTTCTCTTCATTATATCGCCATCTATACTGTCCCGCTCCTCTACGCGAAAACGTTGTAAGCAGGAGCAGCCACAGGAAAAGAGTGGGAAGGATTTGGTGATCTTCATTTTGTGTGTGTGTGTGTGTTTGTTTAATTTTTCCTGTTGGTCTCTATTTTCTGTTTGTCCTTCTAAACTACGTAAGAAGAATGAAATAAGGAAATTGGGCTAGGTGACATTTGTTAGGTATGTTTTTCAGTCGGTGTCACAAGTGGTGTTACATCACTGGTTGTGACACTGATGACAGTTAAGTATTTCGGATTGTGTATTCAGTAAATAAATTTATAGAGGCTATGCAGAAATATAATAATAATGCAAAAACAATAAAGACACACGAAAATGGTACCGCAGTTCGGTGCGCGCACCTATTCTGCGGGGCCACGCCATGTCAGTGAACAATCTACTAAGATAAAGAGATTATAAACACCAATCGGTCTTACACACTCAAAGACTCTCTTATTGATGTTGTCGCCGCTGTGGAGAATCTTCTTAGTGACCTTGTCTAGCGAGCACCACTCGTCTTTAAAAACTTTCTCCTGAAAGCAATACATTCTTCTCCCAAAGAACCACCTTTTGTTTTTTCACTCAACAACCATCAAAGCAGCCTTTTTGCTACAGAATATATGATTCAAAAAGCTCTCCCGTTTCTATAGAAACCAGCACACATAGCCTCAAAAAGTTCTCCCTGTTTTTTTGTAAAAATCAGCCCGTCAACCTTTGCTCATCACACTGCAGAAAAACCACCCTTGCCAACCAAAATAAATTAGCCTAATCAAGGCAAAATAATCACCACGGATTCTTTCTATAGATGCCTTCAATCATCCCGTCGAGTCAACCAAATCAGCCACTAAAAGTCTATAGTGGAAAAACATTCTAAAAATAGTGTAAACAGCCTGAAATAGACTTCTCATAGCTATCCGTAAACTCTAAAAATGAACTTGACCATGTTTTTAAATTTTATACAACCCAACTCCAAAACATGTCAACTAATAAAATCCTAACAACATTAATTGATGATGGATTACGGAGAGATAAGATTGAATGATTGTTTGGAATTGTATCTGCGACACATGAATGATTTTCTTAATTTAGAGGATCGTGTTTTAATTACACATTCATAATGGAATCAATAGGAGGCATGGGATAAAATTGGTGTGGGAATTACCTTTAATATTTTTTTTTTCTTTTTTTTTTCTTTTTAAAGAATCTTCCTCAACCAAATTAGTTCCACAAAATTATCTTCCGGCATATCAACGCACCTCGGCATATCTTTCAGAGTGAGTGTATGTCGTACGTAATTTTTTTGGATCTTTAAATTCTTATTCTACGTTCTATGGAATAATCACACTAAATTATTAAAAAAATAAGTTAGAATTTTGACCTGTTTTATTGATGCAGCTTTTAGATCTCCAGTCGAATTCTTTAAGACAACGAGCACGACGGTTATTGTATTCTTCAGTCAAATCTCCTTAGTTCTTTAATAAGGTATTTTTTTCTAGATGGAGAAGAAAAAAAATTACCTTATGATTTGACATATTGTAGACCATAACTTAAGTTTCTTTATATATTGTCCTATTAAATCTAATTGAATCAATACGGTATCCACCTATTCAGTTTATACCTTGTTAAGAGATTAGTTAAACTTTTTATAATTAAATCACTTAAATTAACCTAAATAATTAAATAATTTAATATAATTATTGAATAAATATGTGGCGGATAATATAGGAAGCTCACGTTTCGTAACAAATCTCGCCAAGTAGGAATGAAGCGGAGCTTTCTAATGTTGGTTGGTCTATCTAATGTGCCCCATTTATTCTTTCTTTCTTTTTTCCATTATTTCGTTATGCGATTGGTGAATGAGAGACTGAAGGTATTCTGGCTTATTTGATCAATGAAAATGACTTGTTGAATATATTTAAAAGCTGTTTGATTCATAATTTAACTTGAAATTTAAATTTTTTGAAAAAAATACTATAACAAGACCGTTTGACTCGTAATTCCCTTAAAACTCCCTTACTAAACATGCTCTTAAAGAAACAATTAGTCACCTACATACAACAACAATATACTTCAGAGGTGCAAGTTAACAACCATTGCATCCAAGCTGATGAAAGAGGTTGGATTTTTTTTCTTTTTGAGAAAATTATTAAACTTATTTTTTAAGTGTATGAGTATAATTTTTTATTTTTATTATTATTTATCTTTTTTTAATTAATATAATAAAAATATATTTTAAAAATTAATATTTAATTTTTTAGGGAGAAAAAAAATATATTAATTAAAAAATAAAAGATAAAAATAAAAGCCAAATGATTATTTTATCTGTTGCGGTTTTTTTATTTATTATTATTTAAAATGGGAACCTGCGGAAGGAGGGTTATTTCCCTTTTTTATTTATATTATTTAAAATGGGCTGCGGAAGGAGCGTTAAATTGGGTCAGCTCTAAAAGACGGCCCATGGAGCCACGTCAGATATTTCAAGCAGAAGAATCTTCTCTCTCCTCCCTCCACCTCACATTTTCCACTCAAAATGACGAAAACACCCCCAACTCCCCACGTCGCGATTCGATTGTGATCACATGTCCGTGATACGCTACGCTAAACGACAAAAAAAAAAAAAAATCCCGTGGTCACCAGTTAACGACCGAGTCGACTCACTCCACTCGTTCCCTTCAAAAAAACCATCCGACTCACTCACTCACCGAGTCACACACACAGAACTTCACACTGCAGCTCACTCCCATGGTCACCTCCAACTGCAAGCCTTCGAAGTTCAACTTCGGAACTCTCTCTCCCCAATTCTCCCCCATTCGAAACCCTAGAAATGCTCAGCACCTCCCCAATCCATGTCTCCTTCGCCGCCAGTCCCCACGCAACTGCCTGGCCTTCTCCTCCGAGTGGAACCACTCCTCCGCGACTCGTTACTCGCCGAGCGAGGCGAAGAAGAAGCAGAGGTGCCGAGAAGAAGGAGTAGCAGGCAAAGGGGAGGATCAGGAGAGAAAGGTGCATTGCGAAGTGGAGGTGGTTTCCTGGAGGGAACGCAGAATCAAGGCGGAGACTTTCGTCCACGCCGATGTCGAAACGGTTTGGAATTCGCTCACGGATTACGAGCGTCTTGCCGATTTCGTTCCCAATCTTGTCTCCAGGTACTCATTATCTCGATCATTCTTTTCATTTTCTAATTATGTCTCATTAGCTTGATTAAAAGTTTTTGTTTTTGAGTGATAATTTGATTAAAAGTTTAATACTTGACTAGTCTGAACCATATCAAATTAATATAATAGAGTGAATTTGTGAGAGGATATACGTACTTTAGTAAGAAAAATAACGTTAAATAATTTGTAAAATGATTTTGGAACAACTTCGCACGATCACGACCGAGTAGCTGTTTCGTGTAAAACTATTAAAAAAAAGTCATTTTACTAATTTCACTCTGTAGATAGTCATCTTATGGGTTTTGTTGTAGTGCAAACTCATGATTTTGATTCTGCTATTGTGGTTTTTTTTCACAAAATATTTAAATTTCAAAAGTCAAAATCAAAATCACTGGTTCGAACAACGGTTTCAACCTATATACCAAAAAGACCCCAATTTTTTGAAGAACTTAGTTGTAAACTAACTTTTCATTTGACTTCACATTTCTTCTGCTAGGTTCAGAAGTGTCACTCTTTTGGCTTCACTAATCAAGTATTTTTGTTGTATGCATAAAAAGTTTCTACACTAGCTTTGCAATAAGATCGTTTTTATTTTGAATTAGTATTTTAACAGATGCCATAATCTGTAAATGGAAATTGTTAACTATTTCATCATATATGTTTAAGGGTAGTATGTCTCTTTGGAAAATGGTTCTTTAGCTGACTGTTTCATGGTGTGTTTCATTCTGTTCTTAAATTGGCAGTGGGAAAATTCCATGCCCATATCCCGGCCGGATATGGTTGGAACAGAGAGGCTTCCAAAGGGCACTCTATTGGCATATTGAAGCTCGGGTTGTTTTGGACCTTCAAGAATTTATCCATTCTGTAATCATCTAAGTCCTCGAAGTTATTGCTTGCCATTTGGTGAGCTTGCGGATAGAAAATAGGATCATTCCACCTATTACCCAAGTGGGTTTGATCGTATTTTTTTATTTTGTATGCGTTTCACTTGAAACTAAGCTTGAAGGCATTATTTTTAGTTTTCTGAAACTACCTGCATTTTTCCATTTACTTTGTTCTTTGTCGTTTTAGAATATTTTGTTTTAATCTCTTGCAACTTTTGTTCACATCTGTTGTTTTCTTTTCAGGATTATGATCGTGAGCTCCATTTCTCAATGGTTGATGGGGATTTCAAAAAGTTTGAAGGCAAATGGTCTGTAAAATGTGGGACGAGGTAAAGATCAGGTTATTTTCTTTGAAATTCAATACCATTCTGAAAAGTTCTGGCTTTTGGCATACAATGGCTCTGGAGAAGATCTCCTTTGGAGGATAACATTCTTAAAACTGCGTACAATATTTTTACAGTATTACTAATGCGCATATGATGTGTATATCTACTCTGCGTTCATCTGCATAGCTGTGTAGCATTCACTCACTGAAATCATAGTGTTGTTTTCTTCTCATCCTGATTGTTGCAGATCCTCGTCATCCATTTTATCATATGAAGTTAATGTGATACCAAGATTCAACTTTCCTGCCATCTTCTTGGAAAGAATTATTAGATCGGATCTTCCGGTTAATCTTCGAGCTTTAGCTTGTAGATCTGAAAGAACTTTCGATGGGAATCAGGAGATAGCCTTCACTCAAAATTCCTTGGATAGAACTTCCACGGCTGTTAGTAGGTCATTTCAAATAGATGGAGATGTTGCTTTGGATGGAAAGGATAATCTATCACCTACAGAGTTCAAAAATGGTTTTTCAGTCTCTAATTTTGGTCCCTTGACCCCGTCTCTTGGTGAGTCAAATATTAAATCGGGCATACTTGGGAAAACTTGCAGTCTCGATCGGCATTGCATGGTGGATGAGGTTCACCTTCGAAGATTTGATGGTCTATTGGTAAGTTTCTGACCCCAAACTATTCTTATCTTCCCATTTAATCTTCCATGGAATTTACTTTTATTTATTTCTGTTGGTAAATGATTTTTGCATGAAGGAAAATGGAGGTGTCCATCGATTCGTTGCGGCTAGCATAACAGTGAAAGCTTCAGTTCGTGAAGTATGGAACGTTTTGACTGATTATGAAAGTCTTCCTGAGTAAGTGATGTCTTTTTTTTGTTTTGTTTTTTTTTTGTTTTTCCCCCCTCCTATTTTTATCTTGCTAAGTCATTTGTTCGTGTAACTAATTCTGCAGGATAGTTCCAAATTTAGCAATAAGTAGGATATTATCAAGAGAAAACAACAAAGTTCGCATTCTTCAGGTATTAACTATATGTTCTACAACTTTAAAATGCGATACCTTATTCTTTAATTATCGGGTTTCTATGTGCATGTGGTTCTGCTCGTGCTTCTCCACTGTAGTTGATAAGTTGCCCAATTGCTTTGAAATGTAAGATCTCTACGTTTCCGTATTGTTGCTTTTAACTTTCTTACATTGAAATTATATGCAGGAAGGGTGCAAGGGCCTTCTCTACATGGTACTTCATGCGCGTGTTGTCCTAGACTTGTGTGAGCGTCATGAACAAGAGATCAGTTTCAAGCAGGTTGAAGGTGACTTTGACTCTTTTGAAGGTAAATGGCTTCTTGAGCAGCTTGGGAGTCATCACACCCTGTTAAAATACACTGTTGAGTCAAAAATGCACAAGGATACATTCCTTTCTGAAGCTATTATGGAAGAGGTCGGTATATCTCACATTCTTGGTTAGACTTTCTTTTGTATGCTCCACATAATTCATGAAAGTTACCATTATTCATAGGTTATGCATCACTTTTGGAGTAATTCACTGTAAAAATCACACGGACTTTTTAAAAGTATTTTTCCGTGGAGCTGGACAATATAAATTTTATTTAGTCTTCCATATGTGAGGAATTTCTTAACCAATGAAATTTAATCTTAAAACTTGTTTTATTTTTGTGGTAAACTTATCTTTTAATGAAAAGTCATACTGTTTGTTTCTCGGGTAATTTTCCATGCATCAAATTGCTTATACGATCTTGTAATGCTTTAGGTTATATATGAAGATCTTCCTTCAAATTTGTGTGCAATTCGAGACAATGTAGAGAAGAGGGAGGTGGATCACTCTTCAGTACAATGTGATCAGAGGATATATATGGAAGGAGAAATCACTTCACCTGATCTTGACAGTGGTGAAGATTTCGATACCATGGCCGATGAAATTTCTCATTCCACTTGTCAAAGTTCATCAAGACAAAGGCCAAGGGTCCCAGGCCTGCAGAGGGATATAGAAATTCTAAAGTCTGAACTATTAACGTTCATTTCAGAACATGGGCAGGAAGGATTCATGCCCATGCGTAAGCAACTTCGTTTACATGGAAGGGTTGATATTGAGAAGGCAATTACACGCATGGGTGGATTTAGAAGGATAGCATCATTAATGAACCTTTCCCTTGCTTATAAACATCGTAAACCAAAGGGTTACTGGGACAACCTTGAAAATTTGCAGGAACAGGTACTACATAAAGCTGAGTTGTAGGTTTTTGGTAGTTAAACCCTACTTTTCATGCTGTTTCACTTAAGTTTAAATCAAGACATGATGAGCACTACTTAACTGACTTAAAATGACACCCTTAGTCATACAAACATATTTAGTTCTTAAATTAGTGAATGAAGGCAACGTCCCAAATTGTTCACGGGGTTGCTTAGCAAAAATGAAAGAAGTTATAATTGTAAATATGGTTTTCCATATATGGGGTTTTATATACTTTCTAGATTCATTATACAGCAGAAATCTCCATTCCTTTTCGTCTTCGTTAAGGTGTTCCATTACATGTACATCACAGATAAGTCGATTTCAAAGGAGCTGGGGAATGGATCCATCATTTATGCCCAGTAGAAAGACATTTGAGCGTGCAGGTAGGTCAAAACACGTACCTTTTCCCAGTTGAGATTTCATTGTTTTCCATATATGTTTCCCTTTGCACTGATTATAAGTTCTCATTGCTTAAGTTTAGATCCAAATGTTGATAAAATAAAAATTCTTTTGATATATTTTTTGCTACTTCAATAAAATTTCTTTTGATTTGGACTATGACTGGAAAATTACGTACTTTGGTGACCACAATGCTAATAGTTACTACAAATGGAACTTGCCTTGGTTGATTATTGTGATTGTATTCTTTCTCATTTTTTTGGATAATTCTCATGGACCTCGGCACAGGTCGCTACGACATTGCTCGCGCGCTGGAGAAATGGGGGGGTCTCCATGAAGTTTCTCGACTGCTGTCACTCAAGGTGAGGCATCCCAATAGGCAGCCAAACGTTGCAAGGGAGAAGAAAGCTGATGATGCATCACAAACTTCTGTAGAAGACCAAAACGAAACAGAAACGCCATCTAATCCATATATATCTCAAGATACGCAAAAATGGCTCTCAAAACTAAAGCATTTGGATATTGATTGGGTTGAATAAAGAACGTCTTACTCACTTCTCTGTATATCTTTCAGCCATGTAATTCTCTCATAGTTATTCTTATAATGGTCCAATGTAGCTGATCAACGGCCAAAGGGGAAGGTGGGGAAATGATTAAATTCTTTGCAACCTTCCAATCTTGTGAAAGGATTAAAAGTACTTGAAAGATAACTTGTAGTTGTCGTATCATATTAACTATACATTTTATTGTTGTATAAAGTTAAATAATATGGTACATGTAAATGTACATTTGATGATAAAGAAACAAAATTAATGAGGTACCAATCATGGTTATGGGAAAATTTTGTGCAAAGAGTACTAAAATTCTTTTAACGCAAATTTAAAAAATGAAAATAAAAAATAAGAGAGGAAATTGTTTGAGTAAAGGTACAGAAATATGAAACTCTCAACCATTAGGACTTTTATAAATTCAACATTAATTTAAATTACCTCAGAAAGCTTTTTTGCAAATTCCCTCAATTGCCCGTGGAAACGCTCTTTTGCATCTCGAAGTACATAATCATCACTAATGCACGGTAATGACCAGGAAAATGAATCCATGTGTTTGATTCTTCTGACACTAAAAAACAAACAAATAACAAACTCAATTAATACTTCATTCATTAAAATAATAAACTTTGGATCATAACTAAATTTAATTAGTAGTTTCGATGGCATTATCGTAATTTTCAAATCTCAGGATTCATATCTTTTGTTTATAAAATCACTATTTTATGACACGGACACAAATGATTTGAAAACTTTATGTCAATATGAATGTAAATACACTTTATTATATGTAAGAGCGTATGAAAAGTAATATAAGAGCAGCAAGTAATCTCCCAAAAATTAGACTTTAATATTTATCATAACAACATGGTAGCCTTATTTTCATATATCTTCATAAAAAAAAAATGCAGATACAAAATTAGGCAAAATGTGAATACCTATAGCTTCAAAGAAGATGAAGAATATCAAGATGGATGCCAATAAACAAGGGGACTCATAAATATTAATTAGCATGCTTCTTTAGTAAGAATCTGAATCTTATAGGAATTAATTATATAGCATGTTAGAAATGCATATGTCACATCATTTAGAGGTAACATTAGCTATGATAATTACTCCCAAAAATCACATAGTATTTTAGAGGTAACATTAGCTCATGATATAATATAAACATTGTAGGTGGGTGTAAAATTAACGATAGGTAAAATCTACGCTACTACATTCTAACTTTATGTTATAATAACTTCTAATTTGGTCTTTTAGTTAGGAGTGGCAATTCGTGTCATATGTCATGTTTTGATCGTTTCTTTCTAAATTTACAGTCAACCCGAACACGACCCGTGACACAAAATTTTTTTAAAATCGCAACACGAATACGACACGACCACTTTACGGATTGACATGACACGACACGAAAATGACCCGTGACACGAAATTGACTCGTGAACCCGAAATTGACACAAAAATTATATACTTTTATTTAGTTTTTTACATATTAAAAATAACTTAAAATTCATAACACACTAAAATACAATAACATCTATTGAAATTAAGTAAATAATACTATAAGATTTTGAGTATAACTATTATGATATCATAAGTTCATAATAAAATCAAAATATGTAATGAAAAATATATATATATTTTTTAGTTTTTTACGAGTTTCATATCGTGTTTGGGTTAGGCGGATCCAACCCGAAATTGACCCATGTTTTTCATGTCAATTTCAGGTCGACCCAATTCTGACATGAACCTCTTTTTTCTCAATCTTAACCCGTAAAATTCGTGTCGTTTTTTAGTCGTGTTGTCGTATCGTAACCCATATTGTCAGCCCTACTTTTATTACATCGAAACGTATTGCTTCATTTACAATCATCTACAATTCATATTCAAGAAAAGCATAACAAGGAAAGTGACTAGATTAAACCAAAAAATTAAAATTAAAATTTGCGTAAGATGGAAATGAATTTATAAAATCACATTTCACTCTTCTTGTCTTATTTAATGAAATATATATATATATACACACACACACACACACACACACATAAATAAAGAACGAAATAATCTGTTAGCATTTGGGTTAGTTAAAAAATATTTTTGAATTTGCATTTTGTCGTGTTTTCTGTTCAGAAATTGAAATTTGGAATGAGTGATTGAAAACCGTATTCAGAAATCCTGTTTGATTCTCAGCAAAATACAGTATTCAATATTAAATACTAATGATATCTCTTATACATATTTGATGTGGGACTTTAGGCGCTACAAGTTCATCTCACTTTATTGAAACCGTACGTCTCTCCAAATATACAGCCAGCATATTAAGAAAAGAATCCCAACCTTGCAAAATAAAATAAAATAAATTATAAAATCCCTCCATTTGCGTGATTGCCATGCATGCTTCGCTCCATGAGGAAGATGAGTTCTGTTCATGATAAAATCCCCATATTGTAACATATACCGATAATTTCAATTTTTTAACGACTAAAAAATGCATATTTGTTAAGACTTTAAATAGCTCAATGCATTAATATTTTTCTGACTTCTTTCTTACAATGGACATAAGAAGTTATTTGATCATTTAGTTATTACGTACTTAGGGTGTGCTCATTTGCACAACTCAAGTCATGAATTGTGTGTTAGAGAAAAATTATTGTAATAAAAAAGTTAAATGTGAATTTATGTGAGAGAAAACACTGTAGCAATATGACTTGAGTTGTGCAAATGAACATATCCTAAATCTCGAAGAAAGGTAATCCAAAGGTCCTCGAGACTTGAGAAATATCTCGGATTGCCTTTGCCGTTACAATAACAGTTTTAGTTCTTCGGCATCATCATAGTACTAGAGACGTTGTATCTTGAGCTTCTAGTTCTAGTTCTCCATTTCTGAATTGACTAAATGAATTACTGTAGGAAAAATAGAAAACATGTGCAGTAAAATTTTAAAAATGTTTCTAAAAGATCGTACTAACTCATGTTGTCATATACAATAAATTATTCAACAATCTAAAATCCCTTGAAAGAGACTTCCAGAGACGTAGGAGGATGTAACTGAGAAAGCTTCAACCAACTAACATTCTTTACTATTCTCCAATTCTCGGATGGTGGAGTGTGTGGGTCGGTTTCTCAATGGTATTCACACGGCTTGCTTCTCCTTCCAACCACTCAGATCTCTAGAATTTGCTATTATTAGTGAGAGGTATAATAACAAATTTGCTCACCTGAGAATTTGTGGTCTAAAAAAAATATAAGAGTGGTTTGGATCCTATTTATATTAGCACACTAAGTGGGATTTTAGGAAAAGATTTTCTCTCCCTTATCTCCTCCTGTGGCCGAAAATTGCTAGGTTTTTTCTTGTGAAAAACCTGCCACCACATAGGATGTGATATTCAAAATTTTGTTTCAAATTTTGATCTCCTCTTATCCTTGAAATTGACGATTTTTCCACCTAATTTAGGCTTAGAAAATTCAGCCACCACTAGGATTAGATTTTTCAAAATTTGTTTCAAAAATTTAATTACACTTATCTTATGATTTATCTTCATGGATAATGTTCCATAAATCTAGTTTAAATTCAAAATAAAATCATGTCAACTTTATTTGAATCAAACAATTATGTAGTAATTATCCAAAATAAATCAAATTAAGAGAAAATCTTCTCCACCTTATCCACAAGATAAGCGCCACCTATTAGAGAATCAAGGATAAGATTTTTGTTTCAATTCAAATCCAAATAGGATAAAAAAAAATAATATTTATTTATCTAGATAAGAGTATTTAGATATTTAACTTAATCATTCAAATGATTAATCCATCCATATCTTCTAGAATTCAAATTGATTTATATCAATTTAAATTTCACATCTTATCTTTCAAATAAATATTTACCCTATTAATTAAATCAAACCGGTTCTATTTTTAGCTTAGAAAAATGCCTACACCATAAGTGAGGTATCCCGAATTTGTCTCTTTACTAAGTACAAGGATTAAAGCCATAATGAATATCGCAATTGATAACCATCCATAAATGAATTACGTGGAGCTAGTAAAGGGACCGTTTTGACAAATATAATATAGGCTACAATAATTTATGTAATCATTGTTCTATACCAAATAATACAATTACATAATTATTGGTTTTAGAGTCATGCAACTATAAACCTGAAACTGCACTCTCAGTTATATATCAAATTATGTAAGCCAGTAGATTACTTTGTCCAATGACCTTGTCATATATGCAATACCCTCATATGATATCCATGATTAACCTTTTTTGTTTACGCTATCTTAAAGATCCATTATACATCTGATAAGAAAATAATTATTCACCATATGTGAATAACAAATCATTTGCCATGCAAATGATCCAAGGCCTTGTCCATTCCCAATCTAGTATAATGTCGTTAAGAGGATAACCTTTACTCTTCATAAGAGCTATGATTCCATATTTATAAGTAAACTCTTCATCGAATATAAATTGTGTACCTAATGAACCGGTCTATTAGCTTACTACTTTGAGACGCCTTAGCCTTTGGAGCATCTAAGTATACAAGTTATATACATGAAGCTATTTACATATTCAGGATTAAGGTTATTGCATAATGAGCATCAAAAGTGAATTAATCTATTCAAGCGGACTATATAGATTAATCACACTTTAGTCCAAGTCCAATATGTCACCACCACTAGGCAACATATTTATGTCTCTATTCGGGAGTCAACTTGCTCTAGACAGTCAAGACAAACCATTTCCCTAATTGGCTTTAGACCACATAATAGCCTTAACATGAATTAGATGCTCACTCTAACCCCTTTAACTATAAACTATGAATTTAGACTATTTACTTTAGAATGTTGTCTTCTTGCATACAAAAAAACTATTGCATGCAACATTCTAACAATTTAACATCAAATAGTCAATGAGCCATATTTGCTTTTAATTACTTTAACATGTAAATCAATTGAGGACATATAGCAATATAATGAATAACCTCTTGTATATTATTAATTAGTTCAAAAATAAATAAAATACATAAAATATATTTTCTCTCCTTAGGGCATTCCTAACAATTACTAGATATATTGTTGATCTTACACTGTCCTATCCATTGAAATGCAGCGTTTCAAAAAATGTGAAGCTACTCAATACTGTTGAAGCTTCTTGATCTCATGGAGTACTCCTTTACGAGTTTAGAAAAGAAGGAATTCTCTCTCTCGAGTAGTCTTGCGGGCGCGTCATATTCTGCAATCCTTCCTGTTGCACAAAAAAACTTAAATATCATAATCCCTTATCAGAAATTACATGACATGTGAATTGTTATTCTTTTATTGATATTAAAAAAACTGCGACAAAAGTTTATACACATAACCTTACTTTTCGCTATCATGAATCTTTTGTGTATGTGATCTTATAACACAATTATATTGATATCATGTTTTGGTAACTTACCATCACTGAGGACCAAAACAAGATCACTATTTACAACAGTGTGGATTCTGTGAGCTATTGTGACGACCGTCCGATCTCTGAACTCGTCACTGATGATTTTTTGTATCACTCCATCAGTTGCTGAGTCCACTGATGCAGTTGCTTCATCCAATATAAGAATGCTGCTCTTCTTTAGCAAAGCTCTTCCCAGACAAAACAATTGTCTTTGGCCCACACTCCAATTCTCTCCATTTTCCACCACTGTTAATAGGGTGTAAATTTGAATCAATATATAGCTATAAGTAGATAAGGGATATAGAATAATAATCAAAGCTTAATGAATGAAACTGACCTGTGGCATCCAGTTTCTTCTCCTGTCCACGGACTAAAGAAGCTAGCTGACATTTTTCCAAAGCCTGAAATTCAAACATAATGAGCAAATAAAAAGTTAGTTACAATCCAATATGAATTTGGTAGACATTCCTCAGAGTGTTGAATAAGGATTGGATAACTGTTGCACGAGTTTAAAGTATTACCTCCCAAGCTTTGGAGTCGGAATATTGCTCTAGTGGATCGAGGTTTCCTCTAACAGTTCCTTCAAACATTGTTGGGTCCTGTGGAATGATACTAAGCCTAGACCTCAAGTCATGGAGACCAATCTTGCATATATCCACACCATCAATTATGATGCTTCCTTCTTTGGGCTCAATAATCCTGAAAATAGCTTGTATGAGGGTCGATTTCCCGCTCCCTGTCCTTCCCACAACTCCTATTTTCTTCTTCCCAGGAAATGTGCAGCTGATGTTCTTCAGGACAGATGGGAGATGTTCAGCATATCGAATCTGCATTTCGGTCAATTGAACAAAAATGTCAGCATTTGTTAAGACGTGAGAATTGCGGCCATTAGGAAGAGTTGTGAAATATATGACATTGATGTTGGCAAATATATATATAGAGACAGAATGGCTTACGTGCAAATTATTAAAGCAAATTTCTCCAACTTCTGGCCAGTTGTTTGGCGGTCTGGAATCTTCAAGCAATAGAGGTGCTTCGCTTGGAATTTTCGAGTACTGAATAATTCTTTCAACTGAAATCATCTTATTTTCTGCATTGCATATGTTCCATATAACAGAAGCTTGCAAAACATTCAGATTTATTCCATATGTTACGGCCAATCCTGCTATACCTGTAAAGAATCAAACTCGACTTAGTTAGCGCTCGTTTCATGACTCATTTTTATGTTGAAACTAGAAAACTAGATAAGTAAGCATATGAATCAGTCATAATTCGAGTTTGCAATACTAACTGGGATTGATGATTCCTTCCGGTAGTGTTACGAGCAAAACCAATGAGAAGGCAAAAACGAAGTTAGATAGTAAATTCAGTCTGAAAGAAAGCCATTCCATTGCAGCTACATTGTGAAACCATGGCGTTGAGTGAATGTCAATACGACAAAGATTTAAATCAGTAAATCGGCGTTCTTGTTGAAAAGCACGAATGGTTGAAGCGCCTGCTAATGATTCTGCAAAGTGGTGGAGGATTGGAGTTCTCTGTATTCCTTCCAATCGCGCCAGTTCTCGAGCTGTTGGTATGTAATACCGCTGAAGGAATTACCCTCGGCTAGTTAGTTATCACCAATAACGTGACCAAAACCATCTACTAAGAGAAAAGAAATGAAACTAGAGCTATTCTGGAGGATTCATTTCAATGAAATATCTACACATACATGTCAAATATAAGGAGTACTTTTTCTTTCCCTAGCAAAAATACTAACAAATCTGATAGAAAATTTCACAAGCTTTTGTTATCTAGTTATAATTTTGTTACAATAACAACAACAACAAGCCTTAATCCCAACTTAATTAAGATCAGCTATATGGATTTCACTTTTCCACACAACTTTATTCGAAATTAAACTTTCTTAAATTCCTAGATCTAGAATGTCTTTTCTAACGACTTCAGTCTACATAATTCTTGGCATACCACTCCCTCTCCTAGTATTAGGTATAAAAATGTCCTCCCAAGCACGAACTAGTGCTTCTAGCGGTCTACGTTGGACATGCCCATATCACCTCAAGCGGCCTTCGCATACCTTATCTTCTATTGGTGCTACACCTACTTTACTACAAATAACTTCATTCCTTATGCGATCTATTTTCGTATGGCCACTTATTCATCTTAACATACGCATTTCTGTCATACTCATCTTAGATATATGTTATCTCTTAATGGCCCAACAATCACTACCATCTAGTTATAATTTTGTTAATGCTACAAAAATTGTAGTTCGAAACACGGTGTTTTAAAAAGGACTAAATATTCACGTACAACTAAAATGTGAAAAAAGAGAGAAGAAAATACTTACTTGGTACCATATGCAGACTGCAGTTACTGGAATAAAGATCACAAACACTTGCCATGCTACTTGTGACATTACTGCAATAGTCCCTAAAATCTGTATAATTGAGAAAGCACACCAACCTAACTTGTGTGCCATTTCCATATCTATCACACTTTGATCAGTAGACGCCTGCGAAATTAAACAATCAAAATTTAGTTTTTTGTTTGGATATCGCTATAAAGATTTTTTTTTTTTTTTTGGTTTAAGTTTTAAGAAAAGAATGATACACATGTAAATTAAAGACTTTACTCATACTAATAAATCAAAGTTAAAATATAAATGATAGATTTACCCTGCTCAAGATTCTTCCCGTTGGCGTTGAATCAAAAAACGCCATTGGTGATCGGAGCACGCTATGTAGCATGTTCATGAAGAGCTTCTGTGCCGTATGAAGTCCTGCAACTCCTACGAGTATGGCTCGCAACAATATACAAAGTGAACCTCCGACTGAGAGTACTGTGTAAATAAATAATATGAAGTTTATTCCCATTTTAGGCTTGGTTCCACTTGTAGTAGGACAAGACCATGCAATCCAATAGTTACTAGCTATCTGTAGTGATTGGAATGATAATTGTGCCAAGAGTATGAATGGAACTAGGATTCCGCCTTTTATAGTCGTCAAATAAGACCAATACACTTCTTTTCCGATGCTTCCTTTCTCTCGCTCTTCGTCTTGCACCAGCTTTCCCCCTTTCTCTGTTATCTCAAGGGAGATATTATGATCTGATTTGCGACGCGCTTGTTGAAGTTCGTCATTTGTGATGGAACCTGTGTTGGATTCACTATCAGGTGGAGTTTCATATGCTGATCTACTAGTATTTTCAACTGCGAGGATTGAATCGAGTGCTTGACTATGAGCTCCAACTAAGATCTCAAATCCTATATTTTCCTTCATGAGTTGTTCAAATGTTCCAGCTTGTGCAATATTTCCATTTTGCATCACCTGTAGAATTGATCAGCAGATTAAAAGCGCATATAACATTGTACCTAAAGAAGTCCATAGAAATTTAAATTAATTGAGGTTATGTTATGTCTTACCAGAATAAGATCTGCAGCTGGAAGAAACTCAACTTGGTGTGTAACAAAAAGAATGGTCTTGTCTCTGAGTAGTCCCATGAGACATTCCTAGAAGCAGCATATTAACCTAATTAATTAGAGACATAATACAACAATAGTAACAAACTAACAATAGTGACAATAGTAAAGGAAGTAAAACTGACCTTAAATAGTTGGGTGCCAGTATGAGCATCAACAGCACTGAAAGGGTCATCTAGTAGATATATATCGGCATCCTGGTAGACGGCACGAGCGATTTGTATCCTTTGCTTTTGACCACCACTCATGTTTATCCCTCTCTCTCCGATTTCGGTTTGATCCCCGCAGGAAAACAGCTCGAAATCTTTCATCAAAGCACACGCCTTCACTGTTCTGTCGTACTTGGCACTGTCATACTCATTCCCATACAAAATATTCTCCCTAATGTTTCCTGTCAATATCCAAGGAGTCTGAGGAACATATGCCTTTGTGCCACTGATCTTCACACTCCCTGACAACTTGTGCATTTCTCCAAGAATGCTCGCGAGCAGGCTAGACTTTCCCGACCCTACAGTCCCGCAAATCGCCACCTTCACTCCCCTCTTCACTCTTAAGTTTACTCCATCAAGAGTTGGGATTCTTGACTCTGGGTCCCAGCTGAATTTCCCATTATGCACCTCAACTGCAAACTCTGTCAGACTTTTCGGAACATACTGAATGGCATCTTGCTGAATTTCTTCTTCTTGAAGGAAGGAAGCTACTCTATCTGCTGAAACTTTTCCTTGTGCAATCACATTGAGCAAATCAGGAAGATTGAAGATAGGATCTTGCAGCATCCGGAAAGTGGCCAGCGCCGACAAAACTCTCCCGGCCGTGAGCTCAATCCCCATCAGAATACACGAGCCAAAAGTCACCACAGAGATTAATGTAGGCGCTCCCCAGAATATGAAAGCTGTAACAGCAGATACTCTTATCAGTTTCCACAGACAATTGTACTCCAATTTCCTCAGTCCTTCTAGCTTGTGAAGGAACTGCATGTCCCATGCTTGAAGCTTGAGTATTTTCATGTTCCTAAGCACTTCTGAATTGGCTTTCATCCTATTGTCCTTGGCCTCCATGATCTCCATTTGATATCGCTTCTGGATTCGGGTGAGCGGTACATTCAAAGACATAACCAATAAAGTTGTGGCCAATGCAGCCATAGAACCCAAGTCCAAGTTTGTGTGGAGAATGAAGATTGCAAAGGAGATCTGAACAGGCAACATAAAAATTATGTTTAAGTACCACATGAAGTCTGTGATTCTTTGGATATCTACACTCATATAGTTGATCATCTCCCCACTAGTGCGGCTTTGTCGGGATCGGCTTGAAAGAGCTAACCCCTTTCTATAGATGTGAGATATCAAAGCAGCTCTAAGGCGCAGGCCTAGTTGTCGAGCCCCAAAAATCCATTGCCTTTGTGTTGTTGTCTCAACCATCTTTGCACCTAAAAAGGCTAGTGCAAGAAAGTACCCACTTTTCAAGCTTCTAGTTTCTTTCTCACTAAGAAAGCTCACAAAGTCATTGATAAGATATGGACCAACATATGAGGCGCCTGCATTTATCACCGCAAAACACGCATTTATCCCCGCTTTTCTCCAGGCAAATGTGCAAATTACCCTATAGATGGATGGATTTGTGGTTCCATCTTTTTCTTTGACACACTTGAGACTCTCATCAAAGGAGCTAGAGAGGCATGCAGCAGAGTCTTTGATATCAAGATCCGGGATTTCGTTCTGGTTAAGTGGCTTCTTGAATCCAACGGCGAACAAGGGGTTGAGCCAAGAGAATGTTACAAGTTGGAGAAGAGAAGCTTTCGCATATGCAGATTCCCTCTTGTTTTCTATATGTTTATCACTTTGACCATTGAGAAATGGCTCAGTGATGCCATTTGGTTCATGTAGTACAATGCCCGTTTTCCCTCTGATTGAAACAATAAATAGGCAGGTGGATACAAGAAAACAGAAGAAATCTGCATAATCTCGCAGCCTAAGCTCGCTGCGGTTCGTGATCACGAGATGCGTATCAAAAGCCACATGGATCATGGACATGACGAAGCTCCAAAGCCACCATGATCTTAGCAGCCAAGAGAACTTGATGAGCTCATTCTTGACAACCTTATGGACTGCAATAGCTGATGCTGCCCAAAATAAAACTTGCAAAGCCTCAGAGGAAAACGCGTAGATTCTACGCTTGCAATAGTTTCTACTTCCATTGAGCAGCATTAGAATCACTGAAATACGAGCCCCCATCAATGCAAGGGAACAGGCCATCATCAATATACAAATGGTGCTGAAGCTGATTGGAATCGAGGACTTCTCTACACCTTGACCTGCAAAGTCTGTTCCATGTTTTCGTACTCGGCCAATGCTTTTCGACGTCGAATGAAGTACGAAGATTCCAAGAAATCCTAGCTGCACCACTATGCTGATCTGCTCTCCTAAGCAGGGAAAATTTTGTTGCAGCCATGCGGGCTGGAACTGAAGAAGCTGAGTTAAACCTGTCAAGCATTGAAAAACTGATCAAGTTCACGTTTCTTTTACTTTCAATATGCATATTTGATTATTGACATCTTCGTAAGAAATGCTTGTTTTTATCTTATCTTTATTGTTTTTCCCTTTCAATGAGGAACAATGTATCAGTTTGCTGCATTCTTGCAAATATTATATATGAAATGATATGTATTGTATACTGATTTAACATGCACTAATTAGTACAGCTTCATCATCTATAAACAACTGCTAAATGTACAAAATTTAGCAACTTCTAACTGAAAATTGGTGCAAAACGTCTAACTAAAATTTTTCCTTTTTTCACTTTTCAGACAAACTAGAAAAAAAAAAAAAAAAAAAAAAAAAAAAAAAAAAACAGAAAATTTGCTCCTTCTGTGATACTTAAAAAGAAAGTATGATCATAATCTCAATTAGGTCTCCTGTCTAATAGACTTTTACATGATTATAAAATTATACTTCTTACTACTTAGAGCTTCAACCCAGTAAAAGTATTTACACAGGCTAGACTGACAATGGATTTGCTTCATCGTATTGGATTAGGTTAAGAGATATGTGGTTGTTGTGAAGGGGTTAGGTTATTGACATGGTTAATTCTTTGAGCTATAGACAGCAAGAGGCTCCTCCACCACTAGTTTAACCTAATCCCGTCTTTCATCTCTTATATTTTAGAAATACCGTGACTTACCAATGAAACGGTAAGAACCTAATCAAATTTTGTTTGAAGTTCGAATTCAATTTTCTCTCCAACTATCATCAGTCCGCCACTGCGCAACCCACTAGTGGGACTATGGAGTGTCTTATTATGAACACATAATGACAAGAAAATAAGAAAACACATAATGACAAGAAAATAAGAAAACACATAATGACAAGAAAATAAGAAAACACATAAAGCAACGTGACTAATTCATAAATCAGTCAGATTAAACTGTATAGAACATGTAGTGGAGCATTAATGATATGACATCAGAACAATCCAATTAAAAAAAGTAGTGAAAGAAGTCATTCCATTTTTGAACCTACAAAACTGAAGCTGAAATCTAAATTTGGATTTGAGTTGAAAATAGTATGTAATATTTGCTTTTCATTTGGGTAGTGGATGAGGATGTAGAAAGAAGGCATAGTGATGGGAGTGTTTTGAGTGCTTGTTCCAATCAAACAGATGATTGAGTGGATTGTTAGGTACAGGTGTTTAATGAATAGAAAATGAGCGGCAAACTACTATAAGGTGCATATTTCCAATTATTAGAATGCAACCAAAAAAAAGGCTCTTGAAGGATTGTAGGGACGGTAGACAATATATTGTGTTATTATTTTGTATTTTAAATGTTATTGTTTTGACTTCTTTTTAGATAATTAAACTCATCAGATGTACCTACTTATGAGGTCTTTTTATATTTCTATCTTTTACACCTTACAATCATAAAAAATAGGATGAAGAGAAGAAATTCTGAGCAGGAAGATAGTGGCGATGGCTATGGGTGTGATAAGTTAAAAAAAGACTAGAGCAAGTTAAGCATTTTTTTTTTCCCTTTAGAAAATTGTAAGTCCTAGTCAAGATGTGTGTTCCTCTTCTAAGGCCCACCATTTTGTCTTATGTGCGGTAGGTAACCTAGCAATTCATAATATGAAATGAGGCTCATGTTTTTTTTTTTTTTAAATATGTATTTAGAGACACTATCAGTATTAAACATTATCACTAATAAAAAAATATCTTTATTTATGAATTCTATAGACTGTAGCATCGTTCGAATTGGAGCGTCTTTGCATTTGTATACTAAATTATTTGTCAAATTACCTTAGTTAAGTTTGTCAAATTACCTTAGTTAAGTTTGCCAAATTAGTTTACAAGCTTATGCCGAAGGAAAGATCACACACACACACATATATATGTATGTATCGGGGTGCCTTCATCTATACTTCCAATACAAAATGAAGAGGATAAGCTCTTAGTTCTCGTACTCGCCTGTTCCAATTAACAATGGACAACAGTTAACAAGAAGACTAATATACTTTTGTTTTCCTCATTCCAATTTTATATCGTCTTTGTTTTCCTTCCATGTATTTCTCTTCCATCTTTCTTTCCTACATACTAGAGTCTGCAATTAATATAAGAGCATTCTTATTCAATCCTACGAGGTAGAGTAGATATATATATATATATATATATATATATATGTATATATGTATATGTGTGTGTGTGTGTCCCCTTGATGGGACCCACCAAGTAAGGCTATTGTTTGTGTCCGGCTACACGGGTTTTTTTTCTCGGCATAGTAGGCCCCATCAAATAAAGAGAATAGGAAGAAGAAAGAGGACAAAATTAATAGCGAATAGTACGCATAACAATTATTCACTAAAGAAAAGGTAATTGACTGACTAACAGGGGCTTCACATCATAATATGCGTAGAAAAAGAAGTACTTGATCACATCGGAAAGTGACTTTCAATATTTAAAATTTGTATTTAATAGAAATAGAAACTAGAAAACGAAATTGTTGTAAACAACCGTAATTTATATATATATATATATATATATATATATATATATAGTACTTTCAAAGTAAATAACAAGCGAGTCTTTTTTTAAATTAATGAGCTGACTTGTATTGGGCACCAAACTATGAAACTGACATGATGCAATGCAACACGCACACGCACACACATATATATTTAATCATCGATTAGGCTAAGTTAATTAGTATGAGTTATTCCATGAATTTAAACGCCTACAACCAGCTGGAAACGTTTATAAAACGCTCAACAACAGACAAATCGACACAACGTAGCAATAATATTCTCTCGAAAAGTCCGAGAAACAGCCATAGCTAGGAACAAAACGAAATTTGTCAAGCCAGCATAGAAAGCATAACACGAAAAAATAATTGCAGGCCCACGGGAAAGAACTGCTCACTTACACAAACACACACCCAAAAAAAAATGCATTGATTTAATACCTACAAGCAAGTAACTAATTAATTGATTTGCATTCTATTTACAAAGAATTACAATACTAAAAGACATCAATAATGTTGAACACCATACTCTAGTATAATATAATTGTTAGAACCGGTTATGTGCTTTTACCGTGTTTTCTTATAAAATTAATTAAGGATTACCAAAGTAAAACACAAAAACAAAGTAAATACCACACAACGATTAAACGTGGTTCAGTCAAACTGACCTACATCCACGGGGCCACGCCCAAACATCAAGCAATCTACTAATAAGTACAAAGTTATAGACACCAATCGGACTTAACTAACCCAAGACTCCATCTTAACTATCGACGCCGCTGTATCTAACACCCTAAGTGGCTAGCTTGGCGAGCACCACTCGCCTTCAAATGCCTTCTCCCGAAAGCTCACAAAATCTTCTCTCAAAGAACAAAATCGATGAATGCTATGTCTCTTCAAACGAATCCAACAAATTCGAAAGACTAACTCCAGATTTTGTCAAAACGCATAGCATTACTTAAAGAACAAAACGACTCAAACAACAGCTGTACGATTTCTGTTGACACTTTTAAAATAAACAATCCAAACATGAAGTCTAACTAAGCCAACCAAAGCCCAAACCATTAAAAAAAAAAAAAAAAAAAAAAAAAAATGACTCACACGACTCAAAAATAATCTTATCTTACGAGTTAATTAGACATAAAACTCATCTTTTATTAGTTATGATGCTCGGAATCGGTGGCACTGGTGTGTTTTTTTCTTTCAGAAAAGCGGCAGTTACTTTGCCCCGGTCACAATCATTTAAGAAAAAACAGAGAGATTAAGATGAAATGGTTTTCTCTTAATGTTGGAAGTATAGAAAGATAAGTGAACACGAGAGCACAAAAGTGAAAATTCAAGGGTGCTTGCATGTGTTTTTACGTGTGAAATTAAAGAAAGAAAGCTCTCGTGAAGCTGCTAAGAACTAGACAAGCACTTACTTGCGGGGCTTCGTAAATCGAACATGATGTCTTCTGTCTAATTCCCAAAGCCTCACCACCTTAATTCTCTTTCACTGCTTCAGTAGTCTCATGTATGTTGTTGGACTGAGAATACATACATATATATATAGACATATTTGTGTGTGTGTGTGTGTGTGTGTGTGTGTGTGTACATGTATATGTATATGGAAATTAGAGAGATCAAAAGCTTTGAGGGAAAAGGTTTCGCGGAACTTGGGATCCACGTTCCTCTAATTATTTTAATTGGGACTGAAGAGACACTTTTGCCTTTATTCGAATCGTGTGTATGTGGGAGAGAGAAACATGAGATAATTTGTTTTATATATATATATATATATATATATATATATATATATATATGTCTAACTAGGAAGAGAGGGTTTTGAGAAAGAACTGTTCTAAGTTGTTATTTTTTTTTTTCCTTTTCTTTTTTTTCTTTTCTTTTTGAAATTTAAAAATGGAAACTTCTTTAAAAAAAAAAAAAAAAAGTCAGATAATTGAGTAATGTTGTGGCACTCAATTATTCTAAATTTAAATACGAAATAATATGGCAATACACTTGTCAATATCTAATTACTTAAATATAATATAATATATATATATATGAGTGATGACTAACACAAATAAATTTTATTAATTATATTTTACTAAATCACTCGCCAGTCGCCACATTCCTTGGTCTTTAAAATTAATGTGATAAACAATATAATGCTATATTAATTTGGTTGCAGGTTCAAACAAAAATGACATAAATGAATTTAACTAATTAACTAGAATAATTAAAAAACAAAAGCTAAGAAATATGAAGACTTTTCTTTCTTTTCTTTTTTTTTTTTTTTTTTTTTTTGCGTGTTTTCAAAAAGACTGGAAGACAAAAGATTGGTTGTAAATGTAAAAGCCTTATTTTCTATTATCATCTAACTTAAAAGAATATATATTCTATAAAAAAAAAAAAAAAATTAGCTTATATATTTTTGTTTTTTTCTTTTTTAGGGTAGACTACAATATATGTTCTGTGAATACGGTTGAAAAATTACACTCTACCAGTGGAATATTCTTCATGTCTTACAATAAAATTCTCTCTATAAAGGATTTTAAGTATGATATTTTCAGGATGTGAACAAACAAATTAAAAAAAAAAAAAAAAAAAAACCATGATACTTGTCATTTTGACCATCATATCTTTATTAAGTTCTATCAGTTTTATAATTTTTTTTTATTTTTAGTAGGATTCTAACCCTAGATATTGTCAATCGCAACTATACAAATAATTTGCCCGTGACCAATAACTTAGCCAAATAAAAGCTACTAGCCAATGAGATAGCTAGCAAACTTTCACCAGACCCCTGTTTAAAATAGTTTTCCTTATCAAGTGGACCACTAACATGTATAAGGACATGACGACAATAGTGAGTGTGTGGCGATTGGATGCAACGCAAAAAAAAAAAAAAAAAAAAAAAAAAAAAAAAAAAAAAAAGCTTTTTATTTATATGGCATTTGCATTTGGTTCTCAGTTCTGATTCAGTTAAAACTGAAAAAGCAGTAAAGGCTAGTAAAGTACTCTTTTAACTTTTTCTCTATTAAAAAAGAGAGATGAGGAAATGCTAGACTATAATGATTATAAATAAATAAATAAAAGAGATAAATACTTTTTAAAATTTATTTCTCTCATTATTTATAATTAATATTTTTTAATTAAATAATTATATCAATTAAAAGTATATTTATTAAAAATATAGCGTAAAAATTCAGATTTAAATAAGCTCAATATTTTTCTCTAAATTCAAAAAAGAGTATAATGCTAAAGTCAGTTTAGGATGCAGTTTTTCTGTTTGTAAAGCCAATTGACAAAAGATTTCGTAATGCAAAGATACTAATTTCGTAATACCTAGTCCTATAAGAAAGATTCCACTATGATAAAAATATTTTTTATACTGCTAAGTGGCCTAAGTTCTAATATCTTCTTTCTCATATTTGATTATATATATATATATATATATATATAGATATACACACACATATGCTTCATATTGAGTTCACTTTAATTTTTTATTGTGTGTGGACTATAGCTTTATTGATTCCGTGAAAACTCCCTAAAAAAAATCAGTTCATGAAGGAACAAATATATGTTTCAATGCCCGGCCATTGTTAGCGTTGAAGTCTAATTTTGAAGGAATAAGTGCCAAATAATTGTGAAATGAGCCTAGTTTAATTCTCCGATTTAAATTTTTAATTTTAATAGAAATGTGATTTTTATGAGAATTTTTAACTATAATAAAAAAGATTAATATGACTTATTTTAAGCGTTTTTTCTTACAGAGAACTGAAATTAAAAGTTTAAATCAAAAAAATAAAAAATAAATAAAAAGCTGAGAAAAGAAACGCTAACATGGACATAAAAAGAAATAAAATTTGAGCGGAAATAATACAAAATTTCTTAAATTAATTAGTTTTTATAGGGAAAAAATAAGTTGCAAGTGCCCTTAACATAGTTTTTCTAAAAGTACTATATTAGATATTGATTTTCAATAGTCACGTGACAAAGTGACATGTCTTTTTTTATTATTATTCACATGATAAATTTTTAAGGGCACGTTGGGTAAACAAAACTTACTCAAGTTAGCTGTACTTGAGGGAATAACTTGGACAAAGTTGGCTTCGCCGTTAGCTCACTCGAAATTTATTCGAGTCAACCACCCATCAATTCGAGTTGACTCCACTGGATCTCCGAAGTTCCGCAGAGGGGCTGGGCGGATCGCGACGGATGGGGTCAAGGTTGTGACGGGGCTGCACCGGGGCTTAGTTTGGGACTAGGCAAGATCGCGATGGACTTGCCAGACCTGGGTTGGGTTGGGATCACCGGAGATAGAAGAGAGAGAGGGAGTTATTTGATAGAGAAAGAGAGAAGAGAGAGCGAGTTGGTTGAGAAAGAGAAGAGCACGGGGGTATGGACTTGCCCGACCTAGGCTCACCGGACCTGTGCTTGCCGGACCTGTGCTTGCCGGAACTGTGCTCGCCGGAGAGAGAAGAGGAGAGAATGTCGTGAAGAGAGGAGAGAGAACTGTTTATTTTATGTTTTTATTTTTTATTTTTTTTATGTTGAAGAGCAAATCAACATTATCTCAAGTTATGCCATTTTTTTAATTTTTTTAATTAAATAAATTCAAATAAGAAATATATGTTATTTTCTCTCCCCACTATTCACAACTCAAATTATTATACACTTAAACACAAACTTAAAAAGATTTTCATCTTAAATCATAACTCAAATGTACACAACTAAACACAAACTCAAGTTACAGTTTCATCTCAAGTTATAACTCAAATTCAACTCAAGAATTACACTCAAATCACACTAAAAAAAACACAGCTAAGTGTTTCTCAATAAAAAATGACAAATTATCATACATCACAACAGTTTATTTTAAAAAATTTAGGTAAAAATAGACCCCGTTCATTACGTTGGTTCGAATTACAACTTAAATTTTTGTTATAATATTTTTCTCATAAATTCAAATTTAATTTTATATGATATGGTATTTTCTCTCAAATAATTATGTTCAATTTTAAACTTAAATTAAAAATTTTGAACCAGAACGAGCAACATTATTCATCAAAGTACTCGTCTGGAGAAGCTTTGGGGGTTGTTCTTTTGTATTTTTAAGTTAGAGTGATTTGAGTGATGATCTTGAGTTTAGTTTGAGTTATAACTTGAGTTGAAGTTGTAACTTGAGTTTGTGTTTGGATGTACATATTTAAGTTATGATTTAAATTGAGAATCTTTTTGAGTTTGTGTTTAATTGGGTTAAAACTTAAATTTGTATTTAGATAGTATTCTAATAAAAACTCAATAGTGATGAAAAATTTTAATAGGGTATATAGATAAGATTTTAATTGTCTTTTTATTGTGAATATATAAAAAAATCATCTCAATCAAAATTAAAATAAAAATGTTATGATATTTTTAAGAATAAAAAAATAATATTTATTAATTTGAGTTTGAATTTATAAACTCGAGTTAAAAAGAAAAATTAAACTCGAATAACTCTAAACTCAAATTTAAACTCAAAATTTGTAAAAATGTATGAACATAAATCAAATTATAACTCAAAGTTAAATTTTCTCTTCGTTACAAAATAACAACTCTTTCGTAATTGCTATCCAGCGAGAACTCCACTGATCCACGTAGGATTATGGCCAAAAAACAAAGCCAGTCATTTGTGGTCTTTTTTTAACGATTAATCTTTGAAAGCTACAAGATATGTAAAGACTTTTGTCGTTGATCTGTCTGTCATAGCGAATCATTCAATTATAAATGCTTGAAAGCTGTGAATAAAAGTCCTCATCCTTATATTCATAAAAAAGTCAAGTACGTCTCCACATATAGGCCAAAAGTTAAAAATGCCAAATCAAATGCATAAAAACTTCTCCAAATTAGATAAATAAAATTGGGTGATCTAACATGATTTCAAGTCATTTGTTCAATTCATATAGTATGTAAAATGTTGCCTAACCAATCTCATTTTGTCTTGTGATTATTTAATGGACTAAAACAATATTAAAGCATGAAAAAGTCACTTAAAAAGTATTTTAAATTTTTTTAAGTTGATTAGTTAGTAATGATAGGAGTAAAAATTAGATATATGATCATTTAACTCCTAAAAATACTTATATAAATATGAATTATAGTGGTTGAAGACAAATAAAGTATAATATTTGCCAAACATAAGAGTGATCTGTTCATGATATATAATTAGAGCCATATTCATCTGCCGAAACATCTCTATTGTTGCTTCATATCAGCATGAATCTAAAGAGTTATCAGTAACAATTTCCTTTATCTGTACGAGCCCCAATATCCTAATTAAGGCGTTTTGATTACTTGTTACGCTACAATATACAAAGTGCCCTTTCACAAGTGACGCGGCTTCAAGACAATAGAACTAAATTGCAATGTATAAATATATATATATATATATATATATATCTTGTGTGCTGATAGTTCTCTATCAATAGAGAGACGTACACCAAATATACAAAATAATTATTGCAACTTTGCTTCGTTCAACTCGGCTACTTTCATACAAAGAATCTTTAGCAAATTTAATATATATATATATATATATATATATATACAAACGTATACATATTAAAGAATAATACGTTTTTAGATGTAAAAATTGGATATATGATTTGATTAATTAGGTATAATTCACTTTATATAATAAAGTGAAGTGAGTAAACAAGTTAAAATACTCAGTTTTTTCATCTTTAACTATGGTTCTAAATTCTCACTAATTAGGCAAATTGAAAAGTTATTGAAAAGTTAAAACACTCTGAGGCATGATGTGTTTAATTACAAATCATTAGGGTTAATTAGGTGGTGTTTTAATTAGGGTGGAGCAAATAATACGTTTTTAGACATAAAAATGAACATATGATTTGATTAATTAGGCATGATTCTCACATAGATATGATTTGATCTTTAGCAAATTTAATATATATATATATATATTTATGTATACATGTATACATATATACATGTATACATATTAAAAAATATATATGTTTTTTTTCTCTGCCAAAAAAGTACGTGCGTATGAATAACTAATAAGAGTAGGACCTATATTTGAACTTGGATCCGAAACAAAGTTTGGTTGGAGGGATTGAAAATGTTAAAGATGCTCAAATGATAATAGCTCCCTTTCATATTGTTTAGCAAAATAGCTAGATAGTAAAATGACAAGTCGCCATTATTTTGTTTGGTATTAGAAAGATAGTTGTGAAGATAAAAAGACTTTTATTTTAAGTTTCGAAAAAAAAAAAAGATTTTTATTTCTGGAGTTAATATATTGCTCGTATTAACTATTTAGGTGAAAAAATAAAAAATAAAAAGAAATATATTCAACAAAGAGATTGTTGGGATTTGTTTCTCAAATTCTGTATTAATTCAAATCATTTTATGATTGGCATTATTTTGAGAATGATTGGCTAGTTAATTGTGTTTAAGAATAGATGTGCAGCTGACAAGTTCTTTATTGAAGGTTTCTGTAAGATCTGAAAACTTAATTCAACTATTGACCCAATGATAGTAAATTAATAATTGGTGATTTGATTGATATTTGATTAAGTTTTCATAGCTGGATGATTTTCCTCTATCTCTTAGGAATGTGTCCAGATTCATATATCAGTTTCGAAAAGATTTCAGAATTAAAGCGGATTGATTCGGACTAATTTTGAGAAAGCTGACCTTGACAGCTATGTTGCAGTTATTGTTGCAACAAGAATCTGCAACAGATTTGGTTTTTGCGAATTAATTGAAGAGGTCGTCAAGCTGTTAACATTTTGCTTTTTTATTCAAAGAGTCTCTCAAGTCTTTGTACACTTTTTGATTAGTTTTTACTGGGTTGTGAGATATGTGAGCACTTGTATTCAAGAGAGATGATTTGAGCGTTTCTCGTGAGAAAAACTTAGTTAGAGGGATTCCAATGTTAAAAATTCGAGGGGATCTCGCCGTTCAAGTCCATTGGGAAATTACAAGTTCATAGGCGCCTTCTTAGAGAGGGAGTCTCGGGTAGATTAAGTCCAATTGAATTGTAAAAGAGTTCTTAATGGATTGTTCATCATCTGGGTGTAGCCCCGCGGAGTAGGTTGTTACCGAACCGCGATACTAATTCTCTCGTGTTCTTTTATTTTACGTTTCTACATTATTCATATTATCTTACAAAGTATTAAAAGACTCAAACCGGTACCTACAGGGATTTTCACTTATAGTTCTCATAAAATTGGACTAGCAGTAGTCTTTTACTTTTCAGCTGTTAGATTTGTATCATAATCTGTACGTTCTGCATACTTTTTTATTTAATATGATTTTAATTAGATCAAACAGTTAAAAACTAAGATTTTTAATTGAGCAAACTACTAGAGAAACTTCCTTCAACAAATTTATAAAGTAAAATAGTCTTTAAAAAAAAAAAAAAAAACTAAAGATCCATCGACTAAGCTTGTAATGACAACACAAATAGAACTAAATTATTGGTTCTTGTAGTATTTTCGCTCAATCGGGAGTTTTGTTGTCTTTGGGAAAGAAAACACCCTTATCACGCAGCAGAAAAATAAACTGAAATAAAAATAATAGAAAAATAGAGAAGACAAATATTTAGGTGGTTCTAAAAAATTTCTTACGTCCACGGAAGAGAGAGAAAAATTCACTAACAGTTTCAGAATTACACACTTAACAAACTTTCTCTCGCTTTTAAAAGGATGCACTCTTTCGGAGCACTTTTTTCTGAGCACACTCTTCTTTGAGCACACATAAAGCCTTACATAAAACACTTGTTTATAGACTCTTAATAAATCATAAAATAACCATTGCCTAAAAACTAAAAACAGTAACTTACCCAAAAACACAAAATAGTAACTTTCCCAAAATTAATTTGAGTCACTTACCTAACAATCTCTACCTTAACTCAAATTCTCTCTACTCACTCAATTGGGTGTCTAATCTCAACAATCATCATACCACCGATGGTGGAAATTTAATAAGAATAAACATGTGTCAAATTCAAACTCTCATCAAACTTGACATGAGGAACTGTCTTCTTTTTCTTCAAAGCATCTTCACTGCCACAAGTCTTCACCATATTGCCTTTATTGTCTTCAACTATTATCAACATTTTGTTGCACTCTTTTACTTTTGCAACTTCTTTCATAACAAAAGAAGACTCTTCTTGATTGACATAGTTCCTCCTTCATAGCTCCACCTACAACTATTGTCACAATAAGTTTACACAAGTTTTTCACTTTTCACCCTTCATGGTTACTAAATCACCTCTCTTAATTTGTATAAAACCATCATTCGCATAATACTCACAACCCAAAATGTCTAAAGCCCCTAAAGCAATCAACGTTTTTTTTTCCAACTAACAGTGTAGTTAGGGCCGGCAATTTGAACACGACACGATGAAACGACATGAGATAAATGGGTTTAGACCGCACGATTATTAATTGGGTCATTAACGGGCTAGCACGAATAACACGAAAATAAACGGGTTGGATTCGTGCCAGCCCGTTTAACACGCTTAACCCGTTTAGTTATATGGGCTATAATCGGGCCGACACGACACGACACGAACCGACTTGTTTATTAATATATAAATATATTTATATTTATATTTTTTTAAAGATAAAACCCTAGCTTCTCTAATTCTCTTTCTCTCTTTCTCTCATTCTCTCATTCTCTCTCATTCTCTCATTCTCTCACAGCCCGTTTTATTTATATTCTCTCATTTGTATGAAGGGTGTTTGATAAAAGGGTTAACTTAATTTAACACTCTAACTTTTAAATAAGTTATGACATGTTGATAAAATTACAAAATGCCAATGAACTTGTAGATGGTTGATTACAAAATGTTAATGGATAATTTGTAATGGATAAACCTAAACTTTAAATATGTTTTATGCTTTATGCACTTAAATATGCCAATGGACTTGTAGATGGTTGATTATGTTTTATGCACTTAAATTTTTAAATATTTGGTTATGTTTTCAAACTTATTTAAATGTACTTGGTTATGTTTTCAAACTTCTTTAGATGTTTAGTAATTGGTATGTTTTGAAACATATGTCATAAGTGATGTTTTAGATATTTTAATGCGTGTTAGCTATTATGCATGATTTTAACTATATGTGATATTAAGTAGTCAATTAATATAGTTTTGAAGACAATATAAAATTCACTATTTTTGCTAATTGGGTCATAAACGGGTCATAAACGTGTTTTTTTTTCGTGTCGGCCCGTCACGGCCCGTTTAATAATCGTGTTCGCGTGCCGTGTCGTGTTAATCGTGTTATTAGCGTGTCGTGTTCGTGTTTGGATTTTTGACACGTTTATTAATCGTGTTGTGTTCGTGCTCACTATAATCGTGTCGGGCCATAATCGTGTCGGCCCGAACACGGCCCGCGAACATGAATTGCCAGGCCTAAGTGTAGTCACTAAAGTCTCATATAATTTAGATGTGGAGGCTAACAAAATTATCGTTTTATCTTCCTTATCAATTTTGACACTACACTTAATAATTGAGTTATGCATGTATTAAAATTATTTATATTGTCCTTAATATCACTTTCCTCATCCATTTTCAACTCATACAATTGCTTCTTCAAATATAGTCTATTTGTTAGGGATTTTCACATATAAACTTTTTTTTAATTTTTTTTATAACTCAGAAGGAGATGTTTCATTCATAACACTATATTTTAGTTCAAGAGTCAAACTTAAACGAATAGTGCTTGCCGCTCTCGCTTCTAATTCTTCCCAATCTTCATCTTTCATCTTTTCAGGCTTCTCTCTTTGTAACACTTTCAATAATTTCTATTGAATCAAAACATCTCTCACTGTGCTTTATCAGATGCTAAAATTATTTCCATTAAACTGCTCAATCTGCTAAAATTTTATTCTAAACATCATCTTAACTTTTTTTTAATCTTCACTAAAACTTTGATACCAATTATTAAAAAAAAAAAAAACACACACACAATCACATTCACGCATCAAAAAAAAATAAACTAAAATTAAAATAACATAAAAATAAAGAAAATAAAAATTTAAATAGTTTAAAAAAATTTATTACATAAAGAGAAAATTTCACTAATAATTTTAAAATTACACGCTTAATAAACTTAATTGCCTGATCTAGATTCATTTAACGACTGACGTGATTAATTAATCCCAACAGTTCATTGTACTTACCTCCCATAGCCATTCAGTATAAAATCAAAATCAAATCAAATCAAGTCAAATCAAATCAAATCCCTAGTCTCAAACAAATACGATACCCGTGGCTATGCCATTTGTCTCTTTTGTTTGGACATGTAGCTTGCCAAGAATAATTAGTGAACTTGGATTCATTATTCATGCCATTGACATGATAATTCATGTGCACATCCTTCCATCTTCATAAAAGGTCAATGTAGACTTTTGGCAGCAGAGTATACTAAACCCCTTTGTATATGTATATGTGTGTGTTATATTTATTGAAAATTCCGTGGCGCACTTATACTGAATTTATTTAAGAGTGCATATATATACATATATAGACAAAATCTTAAGTGTGACGTATGTACAATCTAACAAATTTAATTCTTTTTAAATTTTTTATAATTAATATCGTTTATACATATGTATATTATAAGTGTAATAATCAATTAAGTTACATGCGTGTTTGGAATATATTTTTTAAATATTATATTTAAATAAACTGAGTATTACATACACAAACAGACAATCTTACACAATGACTTAACATTAAGGGTCCGTTTGGTTCATGAATTCAAATTATGTGATTTGAATCATTTTTGATTTACGTGTATTTTTTATGAGAAAAAATATTGTAACAATTATAAATGATGATTCGAATCAGAAATTCAAATCTAAAAACCAAACGATACCTAAATCTCCTTTTTTTTTTTAAGGAAAAAAAGTACTATTTCATTTGTGCCCCAAACTTAATCAACTTTTTGGCATTAATTACATGGTAAGTACGGTCATTAATCACCTGGTTGGTTTTACTTGTAAATAAAATTATTATCTCGTCTCGCTTAATTTTACTTCTATTTTTATAGGAAGATTTTCTGATTAGTATATTGATAAGTTAAATTTTTGTAATCGTTAAATTTATATATTTTTTTAATTTTTTTGTGATTTTATGTAAATTTGATAAATAAAAAACTTACTATATCGATATGTTAATATATCTTATTTTTATATTCCAAGCAGACGAAACAAAACAAAAGGAAAAAAACAAAAGAAATCTCTATTTAATGTCAGAATAATATTGAGGGAATATTCCAAAGCATAGATTTCATTGCCTTTAATTTTTGTTATTAGTTTGTTATTGTCTCGGTGTTTTAAGGTGTATTATACTCTACTCATTATCTAATAGGAAAGGTGCATGTATGATGTATCTAACCTAGATTCATTTCTCAAAACAAAAAAAAAAACAAAACGATATATATATATATATATATATTTATATAAGGTTAGTCCTAAAATATTTTGTTAATCGATATATATATATATATATATATATTGGTTTGCAAAATGTAGCTAGAGGTCACGATAATCTCCATAAAAGGTATGAACGAACGATATATTGTTTTTGGTGCCTATTATATTTGGATTCAGACCTTTTAATAAATTTTTGGTCTTCAAAATATTGTCTAAGTATATTATATCTACATGGACGAAAAAAAAAAAACGTGTGTAAATCATTAAAAGAAAACATTTTAAAAGTTTTAATTCACATAATATAAGGTAATTCATTAGACGTCATTGTTTTTGAAAGAGATTAGACACCATTTCAAACATCCATTTGAATCAATTGTATTTTTACAGCTGTCAAATCAATTTCTAATTTATACCAACTAGACCTGTTAGTGGAACGATCACTGTTCTTATAGAATAAATTGAGAACCTTAGTATAGAAAATCTACTTTATTCTACGTGGAGAATCTGTTTTTTTTTTTTTTTTTTTTTTCAACACCAACCCCTTGCTTTGCCTTTTGGTTCTTGCTTTTTTTATTCTTCTTTTTTTTTTTTTTTTTAATTCTAAAAGACGTAAGATTGCACTATTCCAACTTGTATTTTATTTTTTCTGTTTTTGTGGCGGGAAAAAGTTGTATATACATTTTCACGTAGGCTCCAAATTATTTGATATGTATAGATGCTAGTAGTGATGATAAAGGTACTAACAATCTCGTAAAATGAGACTAGGGTCCGTTTGGTTCAGGAATTCGAATTATGTGATTTGAATTATTTTTAATTTACGTGTATTTTTTGTGAGATAAATTACTGTAGTGAACAACGAATCATGATTCGAATCGGGGGACGAATCCCCCAACCAAACGGATTCAAAAATTTTTTATTATAGCAAAAAAATTAAATGTGACTATTTCTGAGAATTTTTTACTGTAATAAACTTCGAATCAGAATTTTTTACTGTAGCTAAAAAGTTAGATGTGACTGAGAGATTTGGTTTTTGAAATCCTAAACTTGAATTCCAAAAACCAAATCTCAAAATTTGTTAATCAGAAATCTAGTTGTATTTCTTTTGTCGGAATGAAAATTGTTGTATATCAATAGATAAACAAAGTAGGTGTCGAACTACTAGTCACTGCACGTGTAAAACATTAGTATAAAAGCAAAGAAGAGTCTCTTCCGGCCTGGAAGTCACGGTGGAGAAGACAATCTCTTTGTGAACATCATCATTCCTGATATTGTGTTTATATTGACATCCTTATGTACTACTGAAATCAAAATCACATTTTAATAGTCCTATTATAAATAGAACTGAGTTAGGTAAATCGCAACATATGTATATTAAAGTTAAGGTTCAATACATCCTCATTTCATAGAAATGTCCGTGGAAATTTTCGTATTTTGAAAAGTACAGTATAGTTTGTTTTTAGCAGAATATCAACATCAATGCCGACACTTCTAGGAAAATATCAACTTTAATGAAAGTTTCGTAGAAATTTTGTGGAAATGTCGATACAATATCATAAAATTTTAATAAAATTCATGTATTTTTATTTTCTCACATTATATAGAAATTGATGTAGATGTAAGAACCTATAATTAGGTGTGTAAATCGGTCGGGTAGGGCCATGTATCTTCGTTTTTAGGGCTGAACAGACTTCGTCAGGGTGAAAAAAACCTGAGCCGCAACACCCTGCCAACCACCAAAACCTGCATCAATTCGGCTTGCTCGGGTCGGCTCGGGTACTTGGCTTGATCCTTGTCTCAAAAAATAGTCATTATAGAGGAGTGGCTGAGAAAGAAATATATGGAGATGGTAGCCTGAAACTCTGAGTGAGAAAGAGAGTGACTACCAAAGATGGCTACCTGAAGTTCTAATATTTCTTTTTTATTCGAGTGAATTCTAGAAGAGACGGCTATGGTTTTTCATTAAAGATGTTTATAATGCGAGTATGTTGATGGGAGCTAGGAGTGGGACAGGCATGAATTTTCTTCAAGATATGGGCCTAGTCTTCTAATCTAATATACACAATACATATAATTTTTTTTTTTTTTTTTTAAAAAGGCTTAGCAACCTTTGTCTGACCAGGTCAGGGGAGTGCAAGTTCTCACTTCTCCAATCATGCCCCAATCCGCACAGTGCAGGTTGGTGATTCAAAAATCTTAAAAAAAAAAAAATGAAAAAAAAAATCCGCAAAATTCGAGTTAGGTAAGGTAGGGTCGGTCGGGTTAATCGGGTTCGGAAAATTTTCCTTCAGCCCTACCTATAATGTACCTAAGTGCTTAAATTAGTTTGAAATTCAATAATATAATATTGTGCGTGCAGAGCAGTGTGATTACTTCTTAGAAATTTATCATATACTAAACATTTGAATTGAAAAGTTTTTTAATATAAGTTTAGTGTGATTTTTTAGAATTTTTTTATACTAAAATTTTTGACAATTTTATAGTTTAAAAAATTTTGTATAAAAAAAAAAATTATTTAAAAATACCGAGTTAAGATAAGTTTTTCTATTTTCAGTAAGTTCTATGCCTATTTCCACTTAAATCAATATATTCAGTTGATAATTCTGTAAAACCTAGGGATCCATATTTCCACGAATACCTATATTTGGACCTTAACTAGAGCATCTGTACTATATATTTAAAGTCGTGGAGCGTGCTTCCTCAATTTAGTAGAAAAAGGCAATACTCAAAAATCTAACCGATTATGGTGTTTTTTTTTTTTTTTTTTCCAATTAACTTCTAAATATACAAATATTGTATGAGAAAAAAATTAAAATACGAATAAAACGGAGTGATATTAAACTAATTAATCATTAATATATGCATCCCACCTCCCATTTGCCCATTTTGCAGCAGTAGTACTGTACTGCTACATTCCCCGTGTAATTAAATACACGTGCATGGTCTCTATCTTTAAGTGAATCTGTGTGTATAATATATGTATGAAGTTATATTCTCGGACACAAATATTATATTAGTAGTATTGGATACAACTTTTTCAATACTAATATACATCCCCGCCATTAGTATTAAGCCAAATCTAGTAAGGGTGTAATTCGGCCAGGTAGGTCGGATTGAGCTGAAAAATTGAGCCGATCCGCTCAGTATGGGTTGAGAAAATTTTAGACCGCAACACTCTCTTAAGCCTACAAACTTGCAACCTTTTTAGGTCACTCGAGTAGGCTCGAGTTACTCAGGTTACTCAGGTTGATGAAAACCAATTTTAATCGATGACTTCATACCTCTTTTAACAGTCCAAAAACATAAAATCCATAAACAATCCATAAGCATTAACATAACATCAAACATACTTATTAACAGTCAATAAAGTCCAGAAATAAAATTAACAATATGTCAAATAAACAGTCCATATAGAGATAGTCCAGCAAAATAGATTTAAAGATTTAGAGTTACACACTTAAATCGGGTCAGGTCGGGACAAATCAGGTTTAAAATGCCCGCCCCCCCCCAACCAACACAAGACGGGTTGGGACTATTTAAAACCGAATTTAAAAAAAAAAACACACACACACACACACACACACACACACACACTCCCCTACACTTTCGGGTCGGGTCAAGTGAATTATTCAGGTTCGGGTTCATTTCTTACACCCCTAAAATCTAGTAACCAGAGCCATATTTGTGTTTGTTAAATTAAAGAGAGAAAAACTAGGCAATGGAATCTCAATCAGTCCAGCGAATGCGACATATAGTTAGTCAAACATCAACGTGTAAACTGTGTCGTTTATGCTATTATAAGATAAGATAAGAATATTACCACGGGGCATATACGGCTCTAAGAATAATTCTCATATAAATTATATGTGGACAATAAGCCAATATATAACCAAGATACCTTTTTATATATATATATATATATATATGTTTGTGGTTTAGAATTATTAGAGAGAGACGTGATGTAATGTGCATGTGGAATATTATCATTCCACATAATTTATCTTGATGGAAAGGTTTTTTTTTTTTTTTTTTTTTTTTTTTCATGTATTCACTGAATGGCAGCACGCACATTGACTCTCGCAGGGGAGCCAAGTGGAAGGCAGTGGGGCACGTGCCCCCACTGAAGAAATGAAAGGTGTATATATAATTATACAATTTTTCTGTTTTTCCTGAAAATTTATACAATTTTTACCCCAGGCGTCCCCACAAATAAGATATCCGGCCTTTCCTTTCTTGTTTTGCTGAAAAAAAAAAAAAAAATTTTTTTTTTTTTTTTTTTTTTTTTTTTTTAGTCCTACAACTTTTGTTTTTTTTTTTTTTTTTTTTTTTATTATGATTCTTTTACTCCTACAATTACACGTTTTTCTTCTTCCTCTACTTATATTAAAATTGGTATTTTTATACTAAAATGTATTTTTAATAATATTGGTGAGAAGGTTATTTTGAAATGATTTTAAAGCACTAAAATTTATAGAGAACAATTATATTATGTTGTTATTTCAATTCATAAATTGTCTTTAATTGTGTCCCATTGAATTTAAATCCTGACTTTGTTTCTGTGTAGACTACTTTTAGAAGACAAAGGGTTTGTCCATATGTACCTTATCTTCTCATTGAATTGATTAATCGAGATTTAGAATATAGATCATGTAGAATATAGAATATAGTTTCTGAGAGGACCCATTTTGCAAGTCATATCTAAGTTGTGTTTAATTGAGGACAACGAGAGAAGACATAGAAATGATAATAAAACATTTTCTTAACTGAAATTTTTATTGGCGGATTTGAACTCTAGAGTTTAAACAAGAGTGGATTGTAAATTTGCTGTTAAGTGATGCCTGCAATCAATTACGGAGTTAGGGGATCAGGAAGCTTTTTATATATATATATATATATATATATATATATATATAGTTAGTATTTGTATAAATTAGACTTGACCCGCCCTAAATTAATGGTTATCTATAATTTATTGGGCCAACCATTTAGATTTTAAAAAATAAAAGGATTATTTACATAATTATCTACTCATAACACTTTAAATATAAAAATGTCTACTATTTTGTTTAAAATATTCAATTTTATTAAATCCATAAATATTAGTGGATTAAAATCTAACAATTTTAATAGCCCAATTAAAATACTAGTCCTTTATACTAAATGTGATATTCTGTCTATACTAAAAGCTTGTAAGGGAAGCTAACTCTTCAGTTTCTCGATTCTCAAACAAATATCTAGAATATCATTATATTAATGAGTCCCAACACTATTCAAGCATGAAGTAACACTATTGAAATTTCTTTTCTATCCATTGAAGGTAATTTATATCCAAACTCTTTTTTGTAAATTAATGCCCACCACCAATGAATACAAGTTATAAGTTGTATCTAAAATCTTTTTCAATCTTTGACTCAACAAGTTAGTGAATGAAGGTTATATCTTAACTCTTTGAAAAATCAAAATCTAATATTGAAAGAAGTTTAGAAATTTGCTCTATTATTCAAGGTTAAATTTTATTTTTTCTTTCCTTTTTCTTTTTTTCCCCCTTTATAATCTTAATTTTTTTTCTCTTCTATTTTAATGTCTAATTTAGAGAAACTTTTTTCATTCATTACGCATTAGTGCTTGGTACTTCAGAGATCAAACGTATAATCAGATTATTTTATTCATTATCCAGTAGTGATTAGTACTTTAAAGTTCATGTACTAAAAGTGATATGTTTTCCTACTTAGATATAATATTGATGTTTGTATGTGTTAATATATTATGAATTAATTTAATAAACAAAAATTATTTCATATATATACATGTTACTATAATCTTGAAAAAAAAAAAAATTAACCCCTTATTAATAAATCCTGACTTTGTTACTGTTGCAATCACATTATCTTTTCATTTTATACTGTTATGATTTTATCATTCTATTAGCATTTTAGGGGACGTTTATTTCCTATATTCGTCTCTGATTCTGAATCATGATTTATGATTCTATATAGTGTTTTCTCTCATAAAAAATACATATAAAATGAAAATAATTCTAAATACATAAACTAAACATCCTTTTAGTAATGCAACACGTCGACGTAAGTGACAGTAGACTTTAGACGGAAGGAAAGTTATTCTAATAGTTAAATTAAAGAGACTTAATACTTAATAGTCAAACGAGAAAATTCATATATTTATTACGGTGTATTTTTATTTTTATTTTGTTACTTCACTTAATGATAATATTATCCATTAATATGTAGATGCACACATATATCTACCTTTCTGTTATTTCTAAATTCATTGTATTCTTTCCTCTTCGACGGTCAAATACCAGCAAAAAACAAAATGTACTCTCGTAGACTAGTGGCTACCACGTGAGTGAATTATTATCATCATCATCGTAAAAGTCAATTATATTGTTTGGAAATTGGAAAAAAAAAAAAAAAAAAAAAAAAGTCACTGATTTTGTCGTCTTTGTCAAAAAAAAAAAGTCACTGATTTTGTCGTCTTTGTCACACCATTAAGATCATGTCTCGCGACTCTCTTCTTTTTGGCGGTGCACATGTGACTTTGTGGTCCCTATTTGGCATTACTTTGTTGTTTTTAGATCGTTAAAGAATCTACGGCAGATTTGGTAAACCGTACTTTACTCAGCATATTCTGAGCACATATGTCTTGTAAACAGAATCTTAGAAGCGATTCAATGGTAGCTTTTGCACTAGGGTATAAATCGGCCGAATAGAGTAGGGTTGAGCTGAAAAATTAAACCTATCCGATTAGTATGAGTTAAAAAAATTTTAGGCCGCGACAATCTCTTAAATTTACAAATCCGTAACCTTTCAGGTGACCTCGGATAGGGTCGGATTACTCGGGTTGGTGATCTCAATGACCACATGATCACTTTTTAATCAATTAATCTGTGCTTGTTATAAAAGAAATCATTATCAAACAGAACATGTATTTCCTTCAAGAAGGGGTCTAAATGCAAGGTGAACAATTAAAACACTCACTTTGAAATCAAACACTTCCAATATAAATAAAGAATGTCCTAATTCAACAACTATGACATACAAATATTTTTTACACAAACCGTGAATCTAAAACATAAATAAGTTAATAGTTTAAATGCATAAAGTTCATAAACTTATGAAAGTAAGAATTTGAAGTGTTGGACATTATTTTACCTACTTTGAACATGTTCGGCCGGGTAAGGTTATCTCGGGTTCATGTAACCTCACCCCACGTCTCTACTCGCGCAGTGCGGGTTAGGCATAATTAAAACTGAAAATTACATAAAAAATTAAAAACCCGTGATTATCTAGTAGGATCGGCTCGGCTCAGCCGGATTTATCGGGTTTGAAGTGATTTCTTACCGCCCTATTTTGCACAACTGCCATTGTTTAGATTCACCAAAACATCCCATAATAATAGTTTTATCAAACAAAAATAACGTATAACAATTTAATTTTTAGCTTACTCAACAGTTAACGCCATTTTGATCGCTGAAGTTTAAAAGCAAGTCCCCCACCTAGAAAGAGAGAAGTGCACAAATATCTTCACTACAATCCATGAGGGCCACCTTTCCGTTTTGTCTTTATTTTTGTCAAAGAATCCCACAAAGTTGTGGGTTTTTTTTATTATTTTATTTATATATATATATATATATTTTATATATCATATCCCAGAAGAATTTGTCTTTTACTTTCTATGTTTAAGAGAAATGTTCTGTTAAGTTCAGTCTAAATTCAACTTAAACCACAGTTTAAATCTTCATTTGGTGAGGGCATTAATTGGAATGGAATGGGCCTTTTAATTCAAGCAGAATGGTTTCATTTTTCCTTCAATTCCTGGATTCGGCTTCCAAACCAAGTAAGCTTCAGAAGTCGTGATAAATGGCTCGTTATTCAACTCCTCTGCAAATTACTCGAAATTTCTCAAGAATAGTCTAATAACTCAAAAGTTTTCAGGTTGACTTTTTTTGACTAACTTTCCGTTTAAGATTCTATTCTACTTCCTTCAAGCACCACGCGTTTTTTTAACTGATTAAAGCGTGTTTATCCCTTCAAACCCCAATAATAGAACTTTTAAATTATTCTACAATTTCTCTGTACGTATCTATATATTACCTCACTATAAAAATACAGAAGTTCATATTACAGAAGTTCATTTGGCTATTTTCTTCACGACTTCATATTACAGAAGTTCAGTCCATAAATAATTACTCAGAATTAATCTGCAACGTGGTCTCAGTATTATTCCAACTCTGAGTTCAACTCCTCCCTCAATTCAATATGTCAAACCAATCCTCTACAGTAAAAAACACCTCAGTTGAGATTTGATCGTTCTTGCATGTTATAAACTTTTTTTTTCCCCCTTATATTTTCCTCCACTGTTACCATTGAAAAACGCTTAAAAAACATTTCTTATTATTATTTACTTCTTCAATAAGATATTAGCTTTTGCAACGTACCATATTTTGATAAACGCTGCACAAAATTTTCTTTCTTTAAAAAATACGTAACAGCTGTAACTCTTAATGCATTATTATTTTTTAAAATCATAAATAATAACTTTTTTTAGTCAAATTGAAATTCTAAACACTAATTTAAATCTCCGTTCACTTCGTTTATTCGAGTTTAGAATTCGAGTTTTGCTACAATAAAAAGCTCTCACAAACAATCACATCTAACTTTTTTACTACAGTAAAAAAAACTCACATAAAATCAAATCTAAACTCGGATTAAAAACTCGAATCAGCGAAGTGAACGGACCTACGATACTTTTGGGGGGTATTTTAGTCAATACAAATTCTTTTTTCAAAATCACCGTGATAGAAAATGTCAGAGTTTATGTTTTCTGGCGTAATTCAATCCACATTAAAAACTTGTGACAGCATCCCTAATTATCTCATTCAAGTTGGCCAATCCATTTGTACGCTATGTGAATGAAACCACCCCATCATATAGTGCTTAAATCCAGTTGTGAATGCAAATGCCTATAATATAGAAAATGATGGTTTTCGTAAAGGAACCAATAGCTAATTTAGTTTATAAATTTGAACAGAAATTTAACTTTTGTGGGAGAAAAAACTACATTAAAAATGTTTAAATTTCAAACCATGAAACAAACAGCCTAAGCTAGTGTTTTCTCTTCACTTTGAAAATGAGAGAATGAATGACCTTTAAGGCCCATTCACCTCGTTAATTAAGTTTGTAATTCGTGTTGAGATGTAATTTTATTTGAATTTTTTTACTGTAATAAAAAGTTAAATGTGACTGTTTCTGAAAACTTTTTACTGTTGTAAAACTCAAATTTTAAACTTAAATTGATAAAGTGAACAGGACCTTAATTTGGATATGACTCCTACTCATGGCACACTATATCGTGTGTGACAGTGTGAGATGAGATTGCCCAAAAAAAAAAACCAAAAAAAAAAAAAAATCACCTGATGTCTTATTCATATTTTAGCTAAGCAGTCCAGTTTCTAAACAGAAGCTTAGTTTAGAAACAAATAAGACAAGAAATAGTTAGCTAATTATGAAAAAAAAAAAAAAAAAAAAAAAAAAAAAAAAAAATCTCTTAACCTGAAAATTTTTTAAATTTCCAAACATTTTATCCACCTATCAAAATGCTGAGATGAACTTTTGAATCTTTGCCTGTGCCCTCTCCTTCTCTTCTACTCCATCAACATCACCAATGTTGTCATGATACTCCTGTGATAATCAAAAACAAAATGAGACTAGTAATGGGAAGCCTGAGCATATTAAAAGCCATAATGGAGAACGCATTAACAGAGATTTCGATTCAAGACTACCTACTAATACATGTTGAAAAGCGAAACAATTTACTAATTTTCTTAATAAAAAAAATCCCTCCTAACTTGGAACAACTCGATTCACTTTGAGGAATGATGCATTGCTGACAAATTAAAGTGTTGTATATATATATATATATATATATATATATATATATATATATATATATATATATATATAGATAGGTCTTCTTCCAAGCTCTACAAGATTCCAATCAAAAATAAAAAGTTTGAAATAATAAATGCTTCTATAATTGAAACAACAAACTCACTAAATCAGCTAACAAAATTTTGTTGGATAAAGTGCCTTTTCTCTTGTAGTCACCTGTTAGATTTGATGTTACACCAGATAATATTAGAACACTATTTAGAACATGACTTAATCCGAGTTAATTACGTTCATTTGCTCGAGTAGAATAAAATGCAAAAAGTAAAGAAACACACGGTATCGCAGTTCGGTGCGCACAACTATATCGGCAGGGCCACGCCGAGACAGTAAACAGCTTCACAACGTTCCAGAAATTACAAACACCGAACGGATTTATTTACTCAAAGACTCCCTCCTAGAAAATGACGCCACTGTGACGAATCTCCATAGTGATTGTTTAGCGTGCACCACACGTCTTCTAAATTGCATGGCGAACTCCATTCGTCCGACAGAGCTTCCTCCCGAAAGCAATAAATCACTCTCCTGAAGGACGATCTCAATAACGCACTAGGCTCACAAAAACTCACAAACATTTCTCTGAATATTTTCTCAGTACTCAACTTCAGACTTTTCCTCTAGAGATATTCAATTAATTCCATACTCATATACTCTGAAACAAAGCCTTTAAATAAAGTTAAGAGAATCTTATTCAAATCCACTCCCGATAAGATCTCTATTATCTCCATGATTCTCTCTACTAAATAAGCTCCAAAATATCTTCACAATATCTTCTCAATCTCCAATTCAAATAATGCAGTAAACTTCAAATCTCCACTTTTGAACAACTTCATTATCTCTACATAAATACCCATTAAAAACATCCACGCACAAATATATATATATATATATATATATACGCACAAATATATATATATATATATACATATATATATTTGTGCGTGGATGTTTTTAATGGTCATTTATGTAGATATATATATATATATATATATATATAAATAAATAAAGCACTTGCTTTTGAACTTCAAATATCAAACGGATTGCACATTCATTTGCAAAACACGTAGCTTCATTGACTCCATCTTCCATATGATCTCCAATAACACTTTTCAATTTCAAATTCGGATTGTACATCAAATTCAACAAATCCGAATTAATGTCAACATCAATTCCCACAAGTTAGATAAGCTGCAAATATCAAAACCATATCTCCTTATCTCTTTCTAGAATTTCATTTAAATTCAAATAACTAATGCATTATCTCCTTTGACCAAAACCTTATCCTTTTCTCTCCAAATCTAATTCTGAATCTTCTTCTGCAATAGGTAATCTTCTTGAACCTATTTTTTGAATTTTTACACGATTGCCAATAAATTGCCAACTAATAGATATCTTAAGACTTTCCCAAGACAGTCAGGAGCCCATACAGAACGCAATGAAATTGCAAATGGTTAAAAAATAAAAAATAAAAGAAGTTGGCAAAGTGACTGGCATTAGCATATGGGCAAGGCGATTGATGTGAAAGTTTTCGAGCACCATTCTTGATAACTGATATGTAATATATACAGAAGTATATAGAACCTCGTTACAGAGGTATCATGTGGAAAAAATGTGGATTATAAGTATACGCATCTGAACAGTTAGAAAGCACACATACCTGAAGTATATCCCTGATATGGTTCTTAGTAAGTTTCTGTTGCTTCAATAGTAGTTCGATCCTTGCTCTCATTTGAGAATTCCTGCAAAGAGCGTAACAAACGCAAACAACAAAACTGAGCTAAGACACCACATACAAATAGACCTATGAAGAGCGAGATGTGTGTGCTTGCGTGATTTAGGTGTGTAATGTTAATGGAAGAACTTACTCAGAGCACCAAATATGACCCAGGATAACCGCAATCAACTGCATCCCAAAATCAAAAGGTTAATACCCAAAAGATAACAAGTTTTTTAAAGAATCTAAACAAGCAAAAACAATAATGAATATTGTATCTCATGCAAAAAAATTACTTCAAATTGATTAGATACCCACGTTTGCACAAAACTATATTCAGGCTCAACTAGATTCTCATCGTGTAGCTTAAACTACAAAGAATTTTCTAGCAATAACATTTTTAGGATAAAAGGAATGCAAGCCCTGGATTCAATGTACTTTTCAGCTGAATAGATTTCCTTGCTATTTTTTCTTCTATGCCTGCCTCTCTATCTTGGTTGACTTAGGGTTTCTTGTTTGTTTTCGCCTGCCTACTTCCTAAATAACTAGGCCTTATTGAAAGCAACTTCAGTTTTGGCATTGGAATCATACGAACTTAGAAGCCTATATTTCTTCTCCGGTAGTCTTGCTTTTGTCTATCCTAACTCCACATCCTCCTCCACTTCTTTCTCGGTCTTTTCTTTGATACTGCATCATCAATTTTATAGACCTCATTTAGCCATTTTTCTGTCCTCCAAATTTCTAGTACACTTTCCTCTTTTTATCCCCCTTTTCTGATCGAGTAAAACAGCAATATGAGAAATGCACACATGTTCGTCACTAGAAAACAGCCCATATAAGTATTGCTTATATTCACAGTAAACAAGTTAGTGAATCAATCACTAGCAAACTCAAACCTGAAGAGTGTAAAGCCCAGATTCTAGTTTCCTGTTGTACTTTTCCTCTTCATCCAACTGCATCATGCATACAGGAATCATATTATTGGTGGAAAACGAAGTAATTTAAGCTGTCAAATAGTGCATTACAAAAGAAAGTACCAACCTCTAAGTCATCAAATTCAAGGTTGTCGAGTCGTTCCGTTTCTGCTTTAACTCGATCGGAATATCTAGAGTGAAACATAACAAAAAAACTAGACATAAGAACAAAGAACTCTCCCTCTAGGAAAACATAAAATAGAACAAAAACAAATAAACCAGCCCACCTCATATAGAGTTCCATGAGCCGGTCTATCTTTTCACATTCGTTCTCCACAAACTTACTCAGCAATCTTTCCCTTCTAGAACCCCTAAGAATTCCACCTGGAAAGTACAGATAAAGCAAGATTCACTTAAGATCTTCTAGCATAATACATACATACATACATATATATATATATATATATATATATATATATATATATATATAGGATAACAAGAAATATCTAATTTAAGATGTTCATGAACGATCATAAAGATGCAGATAGTCTGAGACGAAAAAGGGATCCGGTTGTCATTCTTTTGCAAAAGCAATGCCAATTGAAAGAAAACGTATCCGATGCTTCTTTGATCAAATCAAAAGTAATGGGAAAACACTAATAGGTGTTATGACCTCAAGCAGAGGTCAAGAGCATCCAAGCAAATGCACATTAGATAGTCTAAACTGCATCCAATCGAAATTTACTGAAAGGCACTGAAAAGGAATAGCTCATGATCAATGAAAAAGAAACAAATCATTCACAAAAACGTCAATCTCACCAATAAGGGCATCCATAAACCGAATGAAGACATCCCACAAATTCAATATTTCACTCATCAAATGGCAAGTTATAACACTAGACACTTTTGCACCAATTGAGGGGGGGAGTGGTGTAAGTTGGTTCACAAAATACGGTAGCTTGCCTTTCTATATGTCTGTTTGCAAGGATCAAACATTCTTTTACACATAGGCCTTACTTACTTTAGCCACAAGCAACAGTAGTCACTAAACCTTTAACATGCACAGCTGCATACAACCTTACTTGCCTGCTTACCAAATAAAGATGCAATCAAGGAAATAATCCGTTCTTCCAACTCTTCTTGATATTGCTCTTTCTTGTTCCTTTTGTTAACGGGAATCTGCACAACATAAGTAATAAGATGTTAACATTGTTCTCATATTTAGACTAGAAAGAAGCATTCACACCCCACTCCCACACTATGTAAAGCTGTCAAATGACCTTTGGTGCGAAGAAATTCTTTTCAAAATAAATAAATAAATAAATAAAAGATGAAAACCAATGGGAACTTAACATGTATCTTGAAGTATGCCTAAGATCCCTCTTTCCCAACTTTTTCCATCTTGTGAAATCCATAGAGAAAAGAAAATGTGAAACAAATATGGACGACTAATAACTTCAAGCAAAACGTAAAAAACTCAGAAGGAGACCATGCAAAGCAACTAAATGGACTCAAACTGAGCGTCTTAGTAACTCAAATATTCAAGGTGAAGTGCAAGACATGACTCAAGCATAATGTACTAAAACAATGAGGGAGTTCTAATGTGAAAAAAGAAAGGATTAGTCGATCAACTGGAATGTGATCTTTCAATTCAGAGGATCCGATGACCTGAAATGAGGAGAAGCGTCTATCTATTTTATTTAGTCTATTTAGTCATTAAGTTAACCACTGAGCTCGAAAAACAGGACAGGGAAGATGCAAGTTGGATCTAAAAATAAAAAAGAATGGATAAAAAGGGATTGATCACACTTGATTCAATCTTTTCTGGAGCAACATGTCCCTATTTTCTTCAATCCATACACCTCCATTCTAAAGGCGTGCCCTCTAGAGCTTACTAAGGTATAGTTTATCTTCTTTCTCGTCAAACAACGAGAACAAGACACTAAGAATATATGTATACATAATGCGTGTGCGTGCATTAACGTAGTTTCTCGATTTTGCAGCACACAGACACTCAAAAGAAAAATGCATTTGTAAATACCTAATCTTTTAGCATGATTCACCTATCCAGATTCTAACATAAATAACATAGAACCAAATGAACAGATAACGAATTTTATTTGTGCGTCGTACAAAATTTCATCAAGAAGTTAGTGAACTATATAACTCAACGGGCAAAGCATTATCAAATTCAGCTCCCCATTAGATAATGTTGAACAAAGTTAACTGAAATGAAAACATGGAGCTGTACTTGCCTTACCCATAAAAGCTGCAAACGCCGTCTTCAACCCCAAAACATCAACGAAACGTTCGCAGGCCGGCGGGTACGTGGTCATGGCGAAATCAAGCGCCCTCACGGCGGAGCCGTAAGCAGACTTCTTCTGCTTCATAATGATGATCATCAACTCCACCCCTTCCGCCTTCACGAACCTCTCCTTGTTCTCCAACGGCATCAACAAACAACACAAGCAGTCGAACAAATTCTCCAACATCTCGGCCTCGTCGGAGCTCTTCGGGTCCTTCGACTTGTACATAGCCACTGCCTGGAGCAGCACATCCACGCCATTCATCTGCCCCACCTTCTTCTGGTTCGCCGTGCTGCTCTGCAGAAGAATCGCCAGAATCTCCGACGCATACTGCTTATTGCTATCGAATTCCCGGACTTTAATCTTCCCGAGCAGCCATCTCACCAGCCTCGTCCTCTCGCACACCATCTCCGCCGCCGCCGGCTTCACTTCAATTAAATTCTCGATCGTCGCCAGGGTGTTGTAAACCGCCGCCATCTCGTCCAGATCCGAATCGGACAACCGGTGCAAATTCTGGACCAACAGTTCCAGAACATTGTTCTCGATCAACGCTTCGACCAAAACCCTAGCCGGCTCGTCATTATCCTCCAAAACATCCTCGTCGGTGAGGTCTTGGAGCAATTGCACGACGGCGATGGCAATGTCGGTGTTATCATGCGAGAGGAGGTTGAGGAGGGAAGGAATTGTGTTTAGATTGACGAGGTCAGGGTAAAGCTCGGGGGCACCGGCGAGGACCTTGAGCTTGTGGAGGTCGTCGTGGAGGTCGACCTCGGAGTCGGCGAACTTGTCGGGGTTGTTAGGGTGCTTGAGGCGGGCGGCGATGTTGTCGCGTAGGCGGCGCTCGAAGGAGAGGACGAGCTTCTTTAGGGTTTTGATGTCGACGACGACATCCGCGGCGGCGCTCTGGGCCTTCTCGACGGCCTCGAGGAGGGAGAGGTCGACGACATCGGTTGCGGCGGTGGAGGTGGAGACACTCTCGCCCCGTTTACGTTTGCCGCCGCCACCGCCATGGTTGTTGGTGTTCAAAGCGTCGGCGACTTCCATTCCCAGTGAAGCATCAGTCGCTATAGCTATTCCCTTTTTTTTTTTTTTTTGGTATTGGGGGAAACTTCGGGAGGATTAATTTTAAAAAACCCTATTCTAAAAAAAATAGTAGGGTAAATTGTATGTATGGTCTTTTAACTCTTTAAAATATGATAGTTTAGTTTTTAATTTTTTTTTAACGAAATAAATTTTAAATTATTTACAAAGATGGAATGATACAGTTTTTTTTTTTTATTTATTAAATACTGTCTAAAAAATAACAGTACAGTACACGTAAAATATCACGTGATCTATATTTTTAAAGTATATGTGTAAAATTACGTGTTGAGAGTCTTGGGGCACATTCTCTCTCTCTCTCTCTCTCTCTCTCTCTCTATCCCATATCTGTATCATCTCTGTCGTTGTAGAGACGTTGTTGTCGTGAAGCTCAAGATCGCGAGCATCTCCCAGTGTCGCACCTCTTCCGCATTGATCGGTGGTTGTCGCAAGTCGCATGACCTCGTCAGAGAGTCAAAATTGAATGTAGAGCTGGTGGCCGGTGCAGACGTTCCATAGCTTGGTGGACTGGTCGGCGTTGCCGGTGATGAGGTAGGGTCACATATCTCGTTCTGCTAGATCTCACCGCCTCTACTTTGGACAGATCGCCCGAGCAACCCAGCCTCTCGTTCTTCGAATTCAAGATCCATAAATACTCTTGAAACGTATTTGCATGCGTAGGAGCATTTCAAGTTGTACTATCGTCCATTTCTCTGTCTTTATTTTGATTGGACGGTGAAGCCTCCTCTTACTTTGAACTTTGAAAATTATGACTTTTTCTAGCTCTTCCCCAACCAACGTTACCTTTATTTTCTGGTAAAGTTTTTTTGTTTTTTTTTTTTTTTTTTTTTTACAAAAGAAGAGAAAATCATGAGTTATGAAAAGTTGAAAGAGACGAGGACCAAGTACAGGGGCGTTCGTCAAAGAAAGTGGGGCAAATGGGTTTCGGAGATCAAAGTCTCGTACTCACAGGAGAGGCTGTGGCTAGGCTCGTACGCGACGGCGGAGGCGGCTGCGGTGACCCACGATGTTGTGTTTTACTGCCTGCGAAGGCCGGTGTCGTTGGAGAGCCCTCAACTTTCCTCTCATCCTTCTCGTCGCCAGTCTCTAGGGGGACATGTCGCCGTGGACCATTCAGAAGGCTGCTTTCGACGCTAGTATGGCCATCGACGCCCGCCAGGCCCAGTTTTCCTCTGGCTCGGCCCAGTTTTCGGCTGGAGAGAGAGAGAGAAAAAAAAAAATATTTGAATAAGATAACAGAAATTAGGACATTTTTTGTCTTTCCAGCCAAAACATGGGCCACGTGATATCTCACGAGTAATGTGTCATTATTTTTTGAACGATATTTGATTAAAATAATTACATTATCTTTTTAAATAATTTAGAAGTTTATTTTGTTAAAAAAAAATGTAAGAATTAAACTGTCATCATTTTTAAAGAGTTTAGGAATTATTCATTCAATTTATTCAAAATAATAAAATAAAGATGGCTAATTTCAAAAAACTCCTATATAAATGTTTTTTATTATTTATTATTGGCTAAATTATAGGGGATTAATTTTAAAAAAATTAACTTGTCCAAAAAAATAAAGATGATTAATTTCATAAATGTCATGTAGATTGTTTATTATGTTCTAAATTTTACTCAAATACACATTAACTCAAATTAAGATCTAAACTCAAGCCATCTTAATTTAAAAAATGTAAATAAACAAACCCTTTAAAATTTAAAAGCAAAATCATTCAAAATTCTCTCCATGTCACAGAGACTGATAAAGTAATGGTGGGACATTAATTATATCTGTATAATTGCCTCCTCAAAGTATTTGTCAACTTGTCCCTTAATTAATTACTTAATGAAAAAGTTTGGAGGATATATTTTTTTTAACGATCCTATAAGGTTTAAAAAGTGAAATAAACTAATTTTAAAATTTAAGAAGCTTATTAAACTATGATATATTTTTAAAATTTAAGTGATGCGTTAAACTATTAGAAATTTATTATATTAAACAAAAAATGAGATCAACGGTATCTTCACCTTATCAATTTAGCCGCCACTTAATAATCTATTAGGGCTGCATATTAATGAGAGATTGAGAGGTATAATTTTAATCTCATAGTAGATAATGAAAAATTGAAAATCGATCCCTATATGCTAAATAAGAGTATTGGTCATCTTTTTTTTTTTTTTTTTTTTTTTTTTTTTATCATGCCACCATCACCAACGTTGCACCTCTTGAACTTTAACATAATATACACACCCTAAATAAAGGGATTTATAGTAAGCCGTCCATCCAATTTCATCCAAAATTTTTTATGCAACTAAACACAACAATAGATAAAGCAGTTCAATTTTATAAATTCACCTTAAACTATAGTTCGTGTTTAGTTTACACTCCAAACTAAGAAAAAAAACCCCTCCTCTTAATTTAATGCTACATAATTTAATTTTTCTTTATAAACTTCTCTTGCAATCCTTTTTTTTTTTTTTTTTTTTTTCAAACTATACAAGACAAATGATTTTTAGACTTGTCCAATAAACTTTGAAGTTTGCACTTCAATCCTCAATTATTTTTATAATTTAATCTTGAATTGACCTTATAATTCAATGAAACTTAACTTTCATATGCAGTTAGAAACATCTCTGTTATAATGCTGAATTAGTATGTCAATTAAACTTTAATATTTGAGTAGAAAAATTTTAAAAAGCATCTCCAGTATAAGAAAAAATCAAAAATACCACTAAAGATGGTATAAAAATATTATTTACATCACTCAACTCAAAAATAAATAATTATAATTTAATTAATAAAAAGAAAATAAAAAGCTGTTGTAGCACTTAATTATTTAGAATGATGTAAATAATAAAGATATTTAGGTAATATACCATGATTTTTAAGGTTAGATTGACTTTTGTCATGGGTACTAAAACTATTATAAAATATATCACACTAACATTATTTAAGTTTTGTGTACTAAGTAAAATTAGACTTAAACTTTTATATATGTCATTCAGTAACTTTAAATTTTATGAGAATTTTAGATTTTTTTATGTATATATTTTATAATTTTTATGAATTTTATTATTTTTAAGTATGTTTGACTGTGACGTTCTCTATAATAATTTATATTTATTGGCATATATTAATCTAAATTTAAAATTTATGGCGTTGCTGTAAAGTGTCCTAAATAATAGATATGTACAAAAACCGTAACAAACCAAAAGGTGCGTTTAGAATTGGTTCCAAAACGTTTTAATTTTTTGTATGAAAATGAAAAAAAAAAAACGTTTTTATTTTTATTTTAGAATCATTTCTAAAAATACGTTTGGTAGTTTTATTCTGAGATTATTTTCAGTTAAAAAAACTGAAATTATATTTGGTGGTTTAATTTTTAAAAATATGTAATAATATATTAAATATTTAATATATTATAAACATGATTATATATAAAAACTCCATGGGGGCAGTCTCAGAAGTTTAAAAATGAAAAAAGAAAAATGAAAATGGAAAAAATCTTTTTCAGAAAGATGAGAAAAAAAAAAAAAAAATAAAAACAGGTGTTTTCAGTTTTAATTTTAGAAAAGTTTATACCAAACACATTTTTTGTACGCATTTTTAATTTTTTTTCAAAAATTATAAAAAATGAAAACGAGACCAAAAACAAACAGACCCAAAATGTTTTTCCCAAACACGCTCGCCTCAATTGTAGATTTGGTCTAAGATGAATGTGAGTAAATGGGCCCGATGAACAATAGTACTCGTAGAACTTGATAGTCCATAACCGGACCATTTCTCAATGGACCAGCGAATCTTCTCGGAAATTAATAGTGATTTCAATTAGAAATCCCCGGGAACATTCTTCATGTCATCTATAGCTTTGTGATCGAGAGTTGTCTAATCAAGGTAGCTTAATCGATGTTCCGAACAAAACAAGTAAGATTAAGAGATTTGAGCTAATTAATATTGCTACTTTTCACTTGTTTATTGATTATTGATTATTGACTATTTTTGCGTTGGATTTCTTAGCAAAAGGACCATGCATTGGATTGTGTTTTAAAGCCGAAATGGGGTTTTCCATTATTTATGGCACAAACAATATCGGAACAGAAAAAATTAAAAATATTTCGTGGATTTTATTGTTGAATACTATAGGTCCCTATGTTCTTCCAAATGATATTTTTTTTTTTTTTTTTTTTTTTTTTTTAATATATAGACCAAAAGACACAACACTTTAACAGGTTAAAGTCCTAAAAAGTATTAAAAGTTACCTTGACGACACGTATTGCCAAAACAATTAAAAAAAAAGAATCTAATGCTTATATGTTCAAAAACTCAAAAAAAAAAAAAAAAAAAATCAAGAATTCTAGAGTTAAGAAAAAAGACCCCTCCAGCCTCAATAATAAATATTTTTTTATTTAGTTAAACTATATATATATATATATATGTGATATTTTGATAAAATTTAGGTGCTTTTGGTTTTTAATTTTGGTAACGTCTGTTATATGTGTTTCAATATTTGTGTTTAGAGAGAAAAGTGAGTGTGGTGTGTTTGGAGTAAGGATCCGTGTAATGATTCAGATTATAGTTTGTAGTTCGTTATAATATTTTTTCTTATAAAAAATACACTTAAATTGAAAATAATTTTAAATCATCATTTTAAATCCATAAACCAAACATAAACGATCTCAATTTAAATTGACTAAGATTTTTTAATATATGTCACATTCTGACTCAACCTAATCAAAATACAAACGTTTTTTTTCTTTTTGCTAAGAAAAAATACGAACCCTTTTCCCAAAGTAAATGAGCGAATAACATTATATAGCCTCGCATTGAGATATGGTTAAACTAAAATTTATGGACTACTCAAAAACAAATTTAAAGCCAAAGACATACTGATGCTTTTTCTTTTAAGGCATTTTTGTTTTATCATTTGATGATCTAACCAGTAATCTCAATTATGTCTTTTTGGGTCATTGATTATTAGTAATTCCACTAACTTTGGGGGTCTAATTTTCAATTATGTCATGTGTGCTAATTTGAGGAAGACGTAGGCCCTTTTGGGGCACATTCCTTCTTTTGCTCCTCCACTTTAGGTGGGGTTAGTAGCCGTTTCAAGTTACAAACACCTTTATATATTCTGATAAAGTTAAAATAAATTTCATTACTCACATAAAGTGAATTTTGTTAAATAAGTACGTGGGATTAAATATAATGAGACTCACTATTTTATGAATAATAAAATTTTATTTTTTATTATTTTGAAAGTGACGAGAGTTTCTCTTTTTTTAAGTTATTATCGTCTCCAAAAACAAGATACTTGTGAAATATAATATTTTAAATACATACATATATGGATTTATGCCTCCAGGACGGCAGGACCCAATAAAAAAAGAGAGAAAAAAACCTTTAAACACCATGAAACCCAATGTAGAGCCAACAGAACTCCTTCATCACATCTATTTTTTTGTTCTTTCTACATATTAGTGTTTAGTGCATACTTTCTTTTTTTTTTAGTGGGTGGGGTCTTTCTAAAAATAACTTAATAAAAAAGTTTTATTAATAAAATAATTTTTTAATAATTTTTATTTACAAAATGATTATAAAACAATAAAAAAGACTACTTTTTATAAAAAAATAATTAAGTGATCGCTCTTCATAAAAAAATAAAAAAAAATTTATTTTGCTAATTTTATTTTATTATATAATCATTTTAGCATATTTCTCCGGTTGGTTATACAAATTAAAATTACCTTCCAATTTTACCCCTCTTTGATCTTTCCTTCTCTCGCTCATACTCTCTCTCCCTCTCTCTTGCATACCGCACGTCTCTCTCTCTCAAACCCGCTCATCTCTCTTTCTTTCTCTTGCAGACTCGTTCGTCTCCCCCGTCTCTCTCATCTCGCTCTCTGCTGGGACGGCCATGGCTGGATCTGCTAGAATAAGATAGGAGGAGAAGCTAGAATTTTTAGGGGAGAAGAGTCTTTTCAGTTTCCTCTGTTTTTATGGCCGGCCATTTTTACAGAAATTAAAGGATATTAGGTCTAACTCAACCTAATAAAATTAGCTTGTTAGGAGAGAATTGTCCTCACCTTATTAAGTGGATCATGTTAATATCTCCAGTCAATGTGGGATTCTAATACGCCCCCTCACGCATAGCGTGGACCATGCCAAACAGCTGCGAATAAATCGATATTGGGAGACCCAACATTGCAAAACTGGGCCTGCTCTGATACCATTTTACATAAATTAAAGGATATTAGGTCTAACTCAACCTAATAAAATCGGCTTGTTAGGAGAAGATTGCCCTCACCTTATTAAGTGGATCATGTTAATATCTCCAATTAACGTAAAATTATAATAGCCATTTTTTTAATTTTAAAAAACTCGGGTCATTCTTTAAAAAACACCATTAAAATGGGTCTCTGTTGCTGCAATCCCTTTTTTTTATTTATTTATTTAAAAAAGACAGTATTTCTTGTTGGATGTGATTGATAACTGAAACCCAAATACGTGTGTGTATTATAAAGAAATGGTAGTCATGGATTAATGGTTTCATATATCATCATGGTCGAGCATGTGAAGAGCATTAATTGGTAGGTTTACTATTATTTGTGTTTCACTAAAGCAGTAAAGCGTAATAAGCGTACATTATATTTGTGTTTCCATTAAAAGAACAAAAAAAAAAAAAAAAAAAAAAAAAGCGTATCTAATATATCTGGCGGGAGGCGGTAGAGTCATCATCATGGGCAGCTCATGCCTAATAAATTTTCTCCTCTTTTAGAGTTTATTATTTCCTTTGTTGGATCCATATAATTTGGTTAAAACAAGTAGGTGAAAGTGAAACCAGTAGTGTCAATGTGTATATAATATACATATATATATATATATATATATAATATCTACATATATAATCAAATAGTCGTTATCAACAAAAGTTAGAACTGTATATAGGATTTGGGTGCCCTTGTGGGCCAAATCAAAGTCATCGTATTATTCTCTTTAATTTATTCTAAGAACACAAATGGTGTTCACATGTTGGTCATTGATAATTCTTTAATGAGAAAGAAGATAAATAGTATGATTTTAGATTTTTATCTTTAACTTTTGACTAATATTCTTTTTAGTTAAATAACTAATCAGTTAAAAGAGTATAAACGAGAATAAGAAGTAAAAATCTAAAACACTATAAAGATAAGATCAACAATTTTTTCTTCTTTAATTTATACTAAAGACGTACGAGTGGTTTTAACATTTGTCAAAAAAACATATTAATTACACAAAGGAACGTAATATGTAGCTGTAAAATTAGTGAAATAATGCACTTAATTACTTGGTCGTTAATTGAGAAGAAAATTAGAACTAAACATTATATTAGCGCATATGATGATTCTTAACGGATTATAGTAAGGTTTTAAGCCATGCGGTTAACAACAATATTTTTCAAATCCATGAACTTTTGGGCCTAAAACTTATATATATATATATATATATATATATATTTTCCTACCCCTACCCTCATATAATATCTTCATACCCCTATTCATTTCTTGTGCAGACAACAAGCAGACGACAAAACAAGGTTGTGATCTTATGCTAGCTGTTTCTTGAACCGTTTACCATGAAGTAGTATTATTTGAGGTAAATATAATATCCATCGTGAAACTTTTTACTCATCATAAACGCTAGCTCTTCCAAGTTATACTTCCAATTATTGCTGGTTTGGATAGCAAATTAATTATAACATTTCAGTTGATCTACAAGTATCCAGTATCCACCACATTGTTGGGAAAAATAAATACGCACAACAATAAATTAGAAAAAATAACTCAATTTATATATTGGTGTGCCAAATTAATATAGTAATAGAGATATTCTGAGAGGTTCGAGAAGAGCTTTTTTTTTTTTTAAATCCATGACTCCTTCAGTAGTCCAACTAGTCTCCCTCAGTAGTCCAAGTCTCCTTCAGTAGTCCAAGTCTCCAATTGCGTTCAACCGTGGAAAATATTCATCTCTAGCCAGATGTTCTGTTGAGGAGGAAAAAATATTTTAAAGATGAGACAAAATTAAGAATTATATTTTTAAGTGTCCTTTTGAGATAAAAGATACTAATTAAGGAATATATATATATATATATATATATGTTGGCCTCTCATAGTAAAGCCATTCATTTAAAAACAGTCGGACCCAAAACTCCACTCACCCCAGCTGATCTTTCACCCTATTAAACACACTGTACACATTTTATTTCTTACAAATATTTATATATTTATCGTTTTACTGTTTCAACAATAGCATGAGACACCGGTGGCACCACACCGATATAATATAACTATATAAGGTCGGTAAATCGACTTTTAATTGTGGTAATCAACGTCAATGGTGCTATAAAGCAATTTTCTTTACTTTTTACTCGGACCAAAAAAAAAAAAAAAAAATGTAAAAAGTCAAAGACGAGACAGGGCCATAATCTGCTGCTCTCCGTCTCCGAGCTGGCTGGAATTTGGAGGACTACTACTCTGATCTCTCTCCACCACAGTAAATGTCTTGGCCAGAGCCCTCAGCTCGAACTTCTGAACCTTCCCCGTCGAAGTCTTCGGCAACTCCTTCAGAAACTCCACCTTCTTCGGCACCATAAAGTGCGGCATGTTCTTCCGACAATACGATATAATATCAGTCTCGCTTACGCCGCCACTGCCACCTCCACCGCCGCCGTTTTTCAGGGCCACAAAAGCGCAGGGGCTCTCGCCCCAGCGCTGGTGCGGCATCGCCACCACGGCCGCCTCCAGCACCTTCGGGTGCCTGTACAGCACGCTCTCCACCTCCACACTGCTTATGTTCTCCCCACCCGATATGATCACGTCCTTCGACCGGTCCTTTATCTCTAAATACCCGTCCGGGTGTACCACCCCAACGTCTCCGGTCAAAAACCACCCGTTTTTAAACGCTTTCGCCGTCGCTTCCGTGTCCTTGAAATACCCTTTCATTATACTACTCCCTCTCAGAACAATCTCCCCCATCGTCTTCCCATCTTTCGGGACGCTCTCCATAGTTTTCAAATCTTTCACATCGACTTCGGCGAGAGTCAGAATGCTGATCCCTTGCCGGGCCTTGATTCGGGCCTGGTCTTCTTTCGGGAGATCGTTCCATTGGGCCTGCCACTCGCAGACCAAAGCCGGCCCGGTCGCTTCCGTTAGCCCGTAAGCATGGGTGACGTGGAAGCCGAGAGATTCTATTTTTTCTAAAAGAGGCGCCGGCGGAGGAGCTCCGCCGGTGAGGATTTCGACCGGGGAGAGAATACGGCGTCGTTCGGTGGGTTTGGCCTCGAGGAGGATGTTGAACACGATTGGAGCGCAGCACATGTGGGTGACGCCGTGGAGGGCGATGCTGCGGTTGATGTCGTAGGCGGTGGGGTTGCGGAGGCAGACATTTGTGCCGCCACGCGCCGCCACGCCCCAGGTGAAGGTCCACCCGTTGCAGTGGAACATAGGGAGGGTCCATAGGTGAACGGGGTGGCTTCCCATTTCCCATCCGAGGATAAGGCTGAGAGTGCTGAGGTAGGCCCCTCTGTGGCTGTACACAACTCCCTTCGGAGACGACGTCGTCCCGGAGGTGTAGTTGAGGGCGATTGGGTCCCACTCGTCGCTGGCCTCGATGGGGACGAATGTGGGATTCCCTTTTCGGATGAGATCCTCATATTCGAGCTCACCGAGGCGGGTTCCGGTCGGGGTGTCGATGTCGTCGATGACGATGACTAGAGGCATGTTGTTGATCATGCTTGTGCTGGAGGTGAGTACACGGAGGGCGTCACGCGCCTGGGGGACTAATTGATAGTCGACGAAGAAGATCTTCGCCTCCGAGTGGCGAAGAATGGTGGCGATGTTCTTCGCGTCAAGGCGGGTGTTGATGGTGTTCAGCACCGCCCCCGCCATCGGCACAGCGAAGTGCATCTCGTACATCGCCGGAACATTTGGAGCCAAAACCGATACCTGTGTATATACACATGGAGATCATCAAATTTGTGTATTACGTGGGGAAAACAAATCAAAATCTTAACAATATTGAGTATTCTCTGGAAAAGAATGGAAAAATTATTCATCGGTCAAAAACAATTTAACCGTCGTTTTCTTTATCTTTTTTGCTACGGTTGTTGAAGAAGAAAAAAAAAAAAATCGAATCTTGGAATATTTTGTTTAATACTTTTCCACACCACTTTCGTGCATCCTACTTTGACAAGTACTTCAAAAAAAAAAAAAAAAATAAAACAAATACTAGTAGTAATAAAAGAACAGCTACCACATACGGCGTGTATACTTTCATTGGAAGAAATAGTGTTCTTTCTTCATAATTGAAGTAGAATTAGCAGAGGTAATTTTTCTTTTTCCTTTTCGGCTCTGAAAAATGAAAATGGAAAGGTACTTACAACATTGTTCTTGACGACGTTGAGCGAGCGGAGGGAGGAGGCGAGGCGGCGGCAGCGGTCGTAGGTTTGGCGCCATGTGAAGCGGGTGCCTTCGTATATGATCGAGGTCCGGTCGGCGTAGCAGGCCGCAGCTCTCTTCAAGAAGTTTGTTGGGCTTAGAGGGACATAATTCGCCTCACATTTCGGAAGCTTGTCCATGATTGATTCTATAATTTGATGATGATGATGATGATGATGAGTATAGTATTGTTGCTCAGTTTCTGCCTTATGGGGTTGAGCCCTTTTGTGTAATGGTACTTATGGCAGAAGAACAAGAGAGATATCAGTTAAAGAGACGGGGAGGAGGTTGGAATGGGTATGGGGAAGAAGGAAGTTCTATACTTCTATGTTTAATATGGAGCATGGAACTCAGAGGGTGTGTTGGGAGGGGTTTTATAGGACAATGGTGGTTAAAAAAGATATCGTGGCCATAAGTTATTAAAACAAAATTAGTTTTATTTTATTTTTATTTTATTTTTTATTTTTTATTTTTTTTTTGGGCCAAAGAATTAAATTAGGGTCGTATAATGTATGATAATTTTGGTGGGGGGGAAATGGGAAAAGAAAGGATGTGTAATTGAGTGGAAGTCGATTGGGAAATTTCAAAGAGATTGCATTATTTTGATTCCAATATTAATAAAGGACCGTTGACCCTTAATATGGAGTCTCTTCAAGTTATACGTGTGTTGTAGTGTAGTGAACTTTAAAGTTAAACTAAAGTGCCCTTTCACATTTCCCTAACGGCTGCTTGACCTCTCCACTCATCAACAAGCTAATACATTTGAATTGATTGATCTTCTTCTTGGTGTGGGTTACGTGATGTATAGTATTGCATAATTTACAGTATAAAGCTTAGGGTTTAACCATCTTATCCTGTTTAGTTCGCTGATTCGAGTTTTTAATTTGAGTTGAGATGTGACTTTATATGAGAGCTTTTTACTGTAATAAAAAAATTAGATGTGACTGTTTCTGAAAGTTTTTCACTGTAACAAAACTTGAATCGGTAAAATGAACATGACTTAATTTTCCCACAATTTTTTTTTTTTAAATTTAGGGCACTTCTTCTATTTTGTTGAATTCGAATAAGGTTTAATTTCTAATTTACAGCCCGAAGAATAGAGGTGTACATTTTGCATTCTCAATTTGAAATGCCATTCTCAATATTGATGGGGAAGTGCCATTTAAATAAAAGAATAGACCAAGATTTATTGTTTCCACTCATATGGGTTTGTGATATAATTAACGCGAGGACTTCACTATTAAATACTCCACTAGAACTCGACAGTCAAAGATTTATTGTGCTTCTACACATTTATAGAAAGACACATACTGATGGACAGCCAAGCAAATAATTAATTTACACCTTGTTGTTTCAGTTGTTGCTAAAATTGAAATTTGTCAGTAATTAAAACGGCAAGACATGTGAACACTTACACCTATAATAATAACATTTGAAGAAGGCAGATTCATGAATTTTTTCTTTCTTAATAAAAATATCTTTGATGAAATTTTTTCTTAATAAATATTGCATTATAATTAACCGTGTTTAAAAACTCTGAAATGCTTTTTAATTGATTTTTTCATGCTCTGACGTTTGATTCTATTTAGTGATATGGTAAAATGATTAAACACTCTTTGAGATGTAAAAAATTAGATAAGTGATCTCAAATAACGAGATATTTTCTTTAGGTGTCCAAACACAACCACTAAACCCGAAAGAAGTATAACTACTGTGAGCTCTTTTTATTTGCAATGATTATTGTCACTTTATCAGGAAATGAATAAAGTCAATTTGGTTATATTTTTTCATCTTTTAATAGACACCAATAAGAAAAACAAATGCTAAAGTGCTTGTTCTTTTAGACCAAAATTCAAAAAAAATTTAAACTTTAAGTTATAACTTTATTTAAGTTTATGTTCTTTTGTAAAATTTGAGTTTAAACTTGAGTTTTAACTCAAGTTTTAATTTGAGTTGGAGCTAAAATCTGAGTTCAAATTTTCTCTTCAACACAAGTTCTTAAACTGAAACTCAAGTTAATGAACAATATTTTTTCTATTCTTAAAAACGCCATAACTTTTTTGTTTTAATTCCGATTGAGATGATTTTTTTTCTATGCATTCACAATGAAAAGATAAATAAAACCCCACCCATATACCGTATTAAAATTTTCTATCACTATTGAGTTTTTATTAAAATACTATCTAAATACAAATTCAAGTTTTGACCCACCCAAACACAAACTCAAATAGATTCTCAACTCAAATCATAATTCAAATATGCACATCTAAACACAAACTCAAATTACAACTTCAACTCAAGTTATAACTCAAATTCAACTTAAGATCTACACTTAAGTCACTATAACTCAAAAAATGCAACCGAACAAGCTCAAAATGCTCTCTCTTTCTTTCTCTGCTTGACTTGTCATTAGAATCTCAACCCCAGAGATAGAGAGTTGACCTCCACCTTGAAGGTTCCGTAGGAAGATTCAACCTCGTGGATGGGAGGCGAGAGTAGATGGTTGCTCAACCTCGAGAATGGGATATCAGATATGTTCGTGAGGGAGAGGCATGCAAGTACTTGGCTAGATCTGCTTATTGGGAAATTCATCTACTATGGAGCGCTTGAAAATTTGGGTGGGCGACATGTCTTGTTTGGCTGGAAATAGTGTCAAAGCATGGATCTTATGCACCGACGAAGGGTTGCTCTCTCTACTGTGGTTCTAATCCTGTGCAGCATTGTGCTCCCCGGTTCTTTTACTCATAATGGTCAGGTTCGCTCTAATGACTTATGTGTTGGAGTTTTGTCTCTGTTTAGTGGTAGTTTTTTAGTTAAAATAAATGTGTTTGCTTTGCATCGTAAGTGTTGTTTTTTGACGTGTTTTTGTTTTTTGATTGTAATAATGAAGGTGGTTTTTTCACCTTCTAATTTTATTTTTGTGTTCTCACCCATTTAAGTTGTGTCTTGGTTGTGCGTTAGGTGATCCTTGGCATACAAGTGTCTTTGACTTTGGCTAGGTTTGATATTACTTTTTGCTCTCAAAATCAGCTTCCGCTAGTAACAAAAGCTCATTTTAGTGTTTGGTAAATATCCTCAAAAGTGTTTTTTGAAGAAATTTTTAAGAATCTACGGTCAAAATCAAAAGTAGCCCAAAAGTAACTTTAGCTTTTAGATTGTACGAGAATCAACATAATACAATTAATGAAACTTTCATAATGCCCGTAATACTTCTAATGAGTTTTAAAATTTATAATCTTCAAATCTAAAATTTAGACTCGTAATATAATATAATATAATGTAATAGTAATATGGTAACAAATAATATCATAATTATATTAATAACTACAATATTATTATTTTATAATATAGTATTGTAATAATATTATAATTATTTTAACAATACGATATTATAATTATAATATAATTATAATATGATATTATAATTATTATTTATAATAATATTATATATTATATTGTATTGATATTATTATATTTATTATATTAATAATAATACAATAATTAATGTTAAAAAGGTTGTTTGGTTCCAAATAATTCTTTCAGGCATGTATTTTTATTTAATCAATTATTTATTCAGTTTTATAAAACTTTATCTTACTGGGCCTTTCACTCATTTTTCTATGTATCAAATGTAATTTAACCCCACCCAGATGACGTTAGAAGTAGCGCGGAATAGGTGGGAAACTCAGTTCTAGAAGAAAGGAAGTAGTGAAGTATTTTCCTTCATTATCAGATTTATTTAAGGCAGGTATTAACTAAGGATAGTAAACCTTAAATTCTACTAAGTTGTGGTTGATGTCAGTTATTTACCTTTTTGCATTTTTTTATGTATGCACAAGAGTAAACCCTGTGGATGCCGAAGGCTGACTATTGATGTTGATTTTAACAGTGATTGTATTTTGTAAAGTTCACCTCACTTTTCTTAAAACTCGATTTTCTTAAAATGCTGGGGGTTTGTTAGGAAATACCTGAATATTTAAGATTTGAAATCAAATTTTGAAATGTTAATTGTTTAACCACTTTTTTAATTAAGTTTAATTCTAAACAAGCCTATATGTTACTAACCCCTATTTGAAGGCGTGACAATATAAGTAGTGGAACGAGAACCGGTTACTGATCAGTGTTAAGTAATTGTATTAAGAGGTCGTGTTACAATATTAGTGTTTGTATTCCCTAATTTTGGAATGCAATTATCCTTAAAATGAATAAGAAAAACAAATAAAAATAGTAAGTGGACGATAACAGATACAAATTTTTTTTTTTCTATAAATAACACAATTACTTTTAATTTATGTTTTAGTGACTGTAACCAACACAAGTATAATAATAACGACTTGAGTATTTTATAAAAAGGAAAACGATAAACACATCAATTGTATACTTGCGCCCGATATTTTTTGTGTTAGTTAAGAAACTATTGGAAAACCCAAAAACAAAAAAGGTTTCCATGAATATTATTTTCTTCGTTATTATTTTGTGAATGATTCTTAATGGAAGGTCAATCCTCTCGAAGGTTGTGCTAATTTAGTCCCTAAATTCTAAACTCAAATCACGCGCGCGCGCACACACACACATATATGGGACTTTTTTTTGGTGTTTTCTATTTATCAGTCGTCGCATATGTATTAAATTTAATAAAAAGTTAAATTAAATTAAAAAAATAATACAAATCTGACAATTGATAAGCAAGAAACACCAGTGTCCTTAATAAAAAGGAAACAGTACTAGAGAAATTCCCTATACATAAAAAAAAGGATTGTCTCCAATAGGCCATCCTATCGGTATGACCAATTTTCTGATCGTTAGATTTGATCAATATCAAATGAGATTGAAAAAATATACATAACATATAATTTCTGATACAAATTCGACAGTTAAAAAACTAGAACTATCGGTAGTTTTATTTTTTTAGTTCTATGAGAGAAACTCCAAAAAAAAAAAAAAAAAAAAAAAAAGTTCTAAACTCAGTTACAATATATGATTCATAAACTTTCATAAAATCCTTGGTCCCGAACATAGGTGTCGTCAAGTATGTATGTATGCATGTTAGGGGCTCCTCGTCAACTTTTAAAAGTACAGGAACTAATATGGCGTATTTCCTTGAAAAGTAGTACGATTTGATTATAATATTTATAGACTAAAATATACACCATTATATTTAAAGTAAGCATGTTAGGAGCTAAGGGCACTACATTCTTTCGAAAGTTTGAAGACTTTTTCAATCTATGTAGTTTAAAGCTTTAAGATCCATATACTTTTATTCAGCAAAAAAAAAAAAAGAATAAAAAAAGATCCATATACTTTAAATTACATAGAATATGTTTTAAGCTTTCTTTTAGTGCAATATGTAACGTACTTGCAGATGTTTAGAAATCCCTCTGTCTGCAGATTGATAACTTATAAAAAAAAAATAAAAAATAAAAAAATAAACATTTACTGGTCTGTAATTCAGAAATAAAAATTTAAATAAAAGAACAAACATCTTCTTAACAATACATTGGAAAGTTATAAGTGATATTAATCACGAAATCACGCCCCATATTTAATTTGTAAAAACCTACCTTTTTCTTTTCTTTTGAAAAATATTTCTCTGGACCATGAATCCATCATCCCTTAGCGTTTGTTAACGGGAATTACCTATATCGCGCGCGTGCACACACATATATATATATGCGCGCGCGTTAATGTTTATACAACAAAACTTAAAATGTAATTGTGTTTTTATTTGTAAGAAATTATAATTGCTTCCTTGATAATTAAAATTTATAAGAACTATATCCCATTCAATAAAAAGAACCATCTCCTATTTCTTTATATTGTTTTCCCACAATATTTATCTATCTATTTATTTATTTGTTTTTGCCTCCACCATAGTGAAATTCTCCAACGTTATCGATATCTGAATCCTTGGTCATCAATCGTATGGATTAATTAGCTTTTAATTTGTTTACTCTTGCGCTAATTAATAATGACTAATCTCACGGAATATATTATAATATAATTCGGTTTTAGCAGATGAGATATATACTATCGGGTTGTTAAAGACTTCCTAATCAGAATCCCATTTGCCAATTCTCATGACTTAATTCGCAACGTTTTTCATGACAACATCAAGCCTTCGGCACCAAAGATATAATATTACATACATACACACACACACACACACACATATATATATATATATATATATATATATATATATATATTTGTACGCGCTTACAGTCGTTTTCTCCGTTAACTAATTGCTAAAAAGTTTTTTATTTTTTTTTTTTTTTCCTCCAAAAAGCTGCGAGTTCAACAAATTCAAATTTCTTACCCTTCTTTTTCCACGAGACTTCGTGAATTCTTTTTTCTTATTATTCCTTGTAATTATATTGTTCGTTTGATTCAAAGGTCGTATAGACTTGGCTTATTATATAGTCCAGACCAACTGTCACGCTTGAAGACCACGAAATTAAATAGACAAAGGCACTTAACTATCTTCTCTTAATAATAGACCACTCTTAGAATCAAAGAAAAAGTCACCGGACAGTTTAATTTTATGTTCAAATGGAATAGACAACTGATCGGAATTTAAATTAGAATTCATGCACCAAAAGTTAGTGTCGCTGACGCAAATTCAAACTAGTTGGTGTGTCTATATTGATATAAAATAATTATGGTACCCCAAAAAAAAAAAAAAGATTAGTTACAACTTCGGAAACTAATTAAGGTCTAGTACTTAAATATTTATATATAAAAAAGGGTTCTACTATGCCTTTGTTCTTTAAAGAAATTTTATGAAACTTTCCACCAAAGTATGATGTAATTTCCAAGAAACTTTCATTAAAAAAGGGGGAAAATTTGTCAAGAAACTTATCCCAAAATCCAACATTTTGATTGCCTTTAGACCTGATCGAATATTTTGCGCGTAAGAGGGGAAAAAAAAAAAATATAAAAAACCAATTTAGTCTCGAAAATGTATACATGTATTTTGTTTTATCACACATTTAGGGTTCATATTATTTTATAGAAAATAATTTCACCGGTACTTTTTTAATTCAATCTAATTTTTAACCAGATTAATAAAAGACGCAACATATTGTTATATGTACGACCATTTCCATTATGTGGTTTCTAGATGTATAAAATATACACAGATAAAGTCTTAGTCGTTGTTTTTTCCTGAAAGTCGTAGTTGATGCAGATATATATATATATATATATATATATGTATACATAACAGATGATCGAGTTGGATATTCTTTGATAAATAAGATAGTTGATTAATGTTAATATGTCTTTGGTGTAGAAAACAAAAATACTGTTAAAAAGTACATTCATAATTTCGGGAACAAGGCAAAATAATAATAATAATAAATATGAAATCCTGCAGGATACCTGATGGAATTTGCATGTGTAGTTTGTCTTGCTCCACAAAATCGAGTCATTTATTAAAGAGAATATTGTTAGGAAAATTAAGAAAATACAAAACTAAAAGAAAAAACTTTAGAGAGAAATTAGGAAGAGAATTTTATTAATTTTGTGAACGTTTATAAAATGAAGAGTTTTAAAGTTTTATTTAAAGAAATATTTTCAGCACTATTCACGGTTACTATTTACATAATACTCACTATTTAAGATTATTATTTGCACAGGAATATTTTAATATAAATAATAACTTTAACTGACTTGTATAATAAAAATTGACAACTACTATTCATAACAAATATGTTGTTGTTAGACCCAGTGTTTTTTTTTTTTTTTTTTTTTTTTTTTTTTTTTTTTTTTTTTGTCTGATCAGAATATGGACGGTGTGTTCACACTTCACATTTTGTATTTTCCCAGAAACAACCAAAATTATTAGTCTACAAGTGAGAACCAAAATAAAAACTGGCATGTCCATGTGTTTCAAATTCTCCAAGACCACCAGAGAATTTTCCTCACCTTTTCTTTTTTGCCACCTATTTTGGGATATGAGATTCCTTCTTTCTCACTCACTTTGCGTAAAGTAGGATTTGGTAACACTTGTCACCATACTATAGGGTGAAGTTGTTAAGTCCTATTAATGAAAGACGACAATGTATAGTGGACCATGTGAAATTTTATTTGACTTTAATCTTTTTTTTAATATATATTGTAAATACTTTTCTCTCACTTGAGTCATTTTTATATGTAGTTGAGACTTCATGCACGTTATAACGTGCTATTAGGAGTTTCCTTTGAAGATGAAAAGTTTATAACTTTTTTTAAGAACTATTAATTGCATGCGTGTATATATTTGTACGTACGTATTTCCTTAGCCTACGTACGTAAATGGTGTGCTTTTAGGAAGTGAAAAACGTGAATTGGTTTTCCTCGTTTTGAAGCTTAATTTCATTTGGAAACCTAAGCCGCAAAAGATGTGTGGTTAGACCTTTTATGGTGTTCTTCGGGAAAAGATGATCTGTAGTCTTCGAGAGAAAACGATCTGCAATGTTAAAAGGAGTTTAAAAAATTTTAAATTTATCTTAATCCAAATCAATCAAAATCCACGAAAACATGCTTGTGGATCTCATGTAACTAACTTTCATAGGTATAATGGTACTTGCACCTATTTTCTTCTTCATAAATGGAGGAATTCTAGGGTTCTTTTGAAAAAAAAAAAAAATTTGAGTAAAAACAAATATGATAAAAAGAAAAAAACTTCAATTAAAAAGAAAAGAAGAAGACGTATCTACTTGACTATTTTTTGGTGAAGAAAGTAGAAGATACATAGAATCTAGAACCTAATTTCTCAAAGTCAATTTCTCCCTCCTCATCCATACCTCTCTCAACCCCATTGATGACAGAAGAATCCAAGTCCTAGGCACTAAACAAAACAAAATCCAGTCTTCTTCATATATAATCCTAGTGTTCAGCGAGAAGAATAGAGCCCAAACACTTTCAAACTCCACCAAAAAGAGAAGGATATTCAACAAGAAATTGAAAAAATAAGCAGAACCAATGAATGAATTAAAGCTATTACGACAAGAGAAGAAGAAAGTCCTTCCTTTTCATCACCATCCTAATCAACAACATTAAAATAATAATAATAATAATAATAATAATAATAATAATAATAATAATAATAAAATAAATAAATAAATAAAATAAAACTGGAAGATGCTCGACAAAATGGAGGTGTCGTCAATATTCTCCATCAGCATGTTAGCGGAACCTTCACGGACAAATGAAAGGCAGGATTTGACCAGCTGCGACAGGCTGGCCTTGGCGGGAGGAGGATCAACTCATGCCACACGAGCGCCGGGCTGGGATGGCTTGCTGCGGTGGTGGCCTTCTAGAGGCGGCATTTCCTTGGGTTGACATTGAAGTTGACCTGATCTTTTACAGAAGAAAGAACATTGAAACTTTATAAAGTTGTCTATAGTCCCTCAACTTGAAAATGGGGGACAATGTGCCGTCATAATGAGTCCATATGTCAATAATCGGCTAAAAACCTAGTCTAATTCTCTTATATTGAGTCTTAGTAATTATTATTTTAAAAATTAGAAGTCGTCTTTAAGCATATAACAATAAACGACTATTATGTACAACTGTCATAAATAATTATATGAAAATATTAAAAGACACATAAATAAGTAATTGTTATTTTTATTAATAATATAAGTTATTTCATTGTAACCAACTGTTGTTTTAAATCTAAATAATATTATTGTGAAGAATTACATCTGTAATGTTCTTTTTTTGATAGACACATCTAGTCATGCATGAACATTTGTTTGGAGGAGTACATGACAATGTTTTATTTGCCATATACCTAAAAGTAACTTATAGTTCTCAAAATAGTAACTGTTATGACTTAATATAAGAGAATTGCACTAATCATTTAACCGATTACGCTAATCATTTAACCTTCTAAAATGTGAAAAATTTTCCTATAAAAATAGTGAGGGATCACAGAAAAAGCCTTTATTTATTAAAAAAGGAGTTTTTTTTTTCTTTTTATTTTGGGTTGAAGCTAAGGGCATTTTCATCTTTGTGCTGAAAAAGAAGGGCACATTCATGTTTTTACGATTTTTAAACGAATTTAGACGGAAAGCTATCAATTACAAATATTTTAAGAGTTGAGGGATTTTTTTTGTTAAAATTAAAAAAAAAATTAAAATATCACCTACTAAAGAGTTAATTACTGTTTTTCTACGAGTAATGGTGCCTAGCACCAGCAGTGGCGCTCAAGTATTTTTATGTTTATCTTTTTTCAAATTCTCAATTATCCCATGTAAAAACCTTTATTTAGACAAGTATAATATTGCATGGACCCACACGTATCCGCCGTATGTATCGAGATGATTACAAGCATAGGGTGGCCAACTTGGGAATTCAAACGCATTTTCAAGCCAAGATCATGACCTTGTAAATATTAGAGGTCACATCCAAATATATAAAACAAACTAAAAGAATGCACACGTGATCAACACTATAATAAAAAAGATAAATATATTAGAAATAACTCAAATAAATTACTATCATTTGAGTCTTTTGCAGTGTGCTAGTACCCCGATAAAAAATTTCTTTATATTTGGTGCGTTGTTCTTGGTAGATGAGGCCTGATAAGAGAAAAATACTTAAAGTATCGTTATAGTCTTTTATCTAAAAAAGTAACAAAAAAAAAAATTGAATAAAATTAGCATGTTCGAGTACTTGCAATAACATGCGTTTTTTGTGTAACAATTTCTTTTTGTATTTTTGGTTGAGTTCTCCGTATAATTACGCAAATTTGGTTAATTTAAAATGTTATATAGTATACTCACACAAAGACGTATTGTTATGGATATGACGTACGAACGTGAAACTCATGTTACACGTGTTTGGTCCTATAAAAGATTAATTTTAGTAAATGATTTATCTCTCATTTAATATTTAATGATTGTGTCGCACAATAGTATACTATTATTATTATTATTATTATTTTACTTTTAGCCGGAGTATAAGCTGGTTTGAACAAGATTGAATGATTGCCTTATTGATCTTCTAATTTCTGGTCTTTTTATTCTGCTTTGTTTTGTTGTACATCGTAAACCAAATATGAAAAAACTTTATAGTAAACTTGTGTTTATTTTCTTGTCATGAATTTCTCTGCATTTAAGCAAAGGCCATAATACTAATTTTGGGACAATAGTGTGTGTGTATGTGTATACACAATGCCATAAATCACGTAAGATAATTTAACTTTTACAGAAACAGTAAACAGTATACATGTCATGTTTACATCATTTTCATATATAGGATTAATATAATAATACAATAATTTTGTATTATTACTTTAGAAATTTTTAAAAAGCCGATTGTCAATTTCAAAGTCTAGTGGTAAAATAATCAATAAAAAATAAATAAATCTAAGGATAAATTCCCACAATACTAGCTAGCATTTTATCAGGGACTAAACAACACCGTAAAATTGTGTTGATAACAGAGAGAACTCAATTTTAAATCTTTTCCTTTTAAATTTTCGAATAGAGAATTCAAATTCTACCTCTTAAAAATTAATGTAAAATTACGGGTAAATTATGTCCGCAACTACAATTTGAAGTCCTAACAACTATTATCTATAGTCTATAAAAAAGTCCTCAGATGTAGGGATGGCAATTTAAGTCACGTTTGTGTCAAATTTTTATATCGTGTTCGAGTCAACCCACATATCACCTATTTAATGAAGACGTCACTCAGATCTTAAATCTATATTGTTACGGTTAATATAAACAATTTAAGTGTTAATGTATTTTATTTACTCTATTTATCTATATTTTAAATTATTAATATAGGTCACAAATATTATATTTCTCATGTTATTTAAGTTAAAACTATTAAAAAATTTATTAAAAACTATTTTTCATTATTTTTTTTTATATATTTTGAATAAAAAATTAATAAATCTAATCAATTCGAGTCAATTTCAAGTTAATCGTGTCTTTGTATTCGTATTGTGTCGCAATGTGGGACCCATATTTAATGCTAAAACTTAATAGTGTAGAAGAAGACAATTTCTCAACAACCACTACAACATCAGTTATACTCCTCGTATTTACATGCATCACATGCACTGGTAGACCCCCACAGTTTAAACTACAACCACTCATCTAGCTATCTGTATTTTGTGTTTAATGTTTGATGTGTAAATTTGCCGCACTTGAAAAGAAAAAGAAAATTGGGTCTTCATATTTTGAATATTTTGCATTGACGATTTTTCTCAAAAATGCAAAGTCTCTCATGAGCTATCTATTTGTTGCTGATAACAAGGTTTCGTTTACTTCGCAGATTCGAATTTTCAATTTGAACTGAGATGTGATATTTTTTTAGAGCTTTTCACTGTAGCAGAAAAAGTTAAATGTGACATTTTTTGAAAGCTTTTTACTGTAAAAACTTAAAACTAAAAACTTAAATCGGTGAAATGAATAAGGCCTAAGAATATAAAATCTTACTAATAATGTACGTATGTTTCTGAATATTAAATCTGATTAAAATTATAATTAGTAAGTATAATAAAGATACAAAATTAACAAATATTGATACAATAATTTAAGGGTTTTCTAACAAAACTCTACGTATAGGATATTTCTTTTACCTACCATAAAATTCACACCTGAATTATTCATGAAAACACTGCGACAAACGTATCCCCAAAATTCATCCGTAGTTTCTCAACTCTCTCTCTCTCTCTCTTTTTCCTTATCAATATAACACTGTCCATTGCTTTTTTTTTTTTTTAAACCTTACATTTACCCTTTTTTTAAGATACATAATTACATCACGTTGCAATGAAAGCATAAACAAGTCATAATATAAGCTTATCTATTCACCGGAAGCTAGCAAATTTTTCTCTGAAGTATGAAAAGTTTTATTTCATTTAGAAGTAACATTTTTGTATGTTCAATGGGTACTTAATAATTCCATTTTCTGCTAATAATATCATTGCCGGATTTTGTTAAACGAAATTCAGGCTGCCAAATTAAAGAAAAGGTAGTAGAGTTTAGAAAGATGAGAAGAAAAAGTGAGGAAGAATAATTGCACTTTATAAGGTATTAGGCTTCAATCTTAAAATGTTAACCTATTTAAGTAGAGTGACTCAATATCCTTATATGGCTATAATTATGTTTGTATTTAGACGACGTAGGACTCAAGCATTTTTACCCTTAACAAAAGGTCAATGGTTTCAACCTAGTTAGTCCATAATTAAGTTCTTAATTTGATGGGAGGATGAGAATTAAAAATTATCAATTAGAAAGAGAGTATAAACCTTCTTTTTTCTGTTGAGAAAAAACATTATTGTTTTATTAAAATACTCGACTGATTTTTTTTATGGATATCCCTTGAATTTTTCACGCTTTGTAATTTTAGTCTGTGGACTAAATTTTTTGACAATTAATCCCTTGAATTTAAAAAATTTGTAACATAATATGTCTAATTGATCATATCGTCAAAAAATTGGATAGAAAGGTCACATGTCCCTCACGTGCTCGGCTTATCACGAACGAGAATGAAGTTTAACAAAAAAAAAAAAAAAAAAAAAAAAGTGATATATTTTAACTAAAGATAGAAATATCCAAGTAAATAATCGAATAAGTTGAAATGAGATATAATTTCTTGAATAACAAAAAAAGAGAACTTTTGAAGTGCTAAGATGTTTTAAAGATGGAAAGGAGGAATCAATTTATAGTTTCTTTAAAAGATTTTTTCACAAATTATAAAACTAGTGGAAAGCTGTCCCCGCCCTAGTAAAATTAGGCTTTTAGATTTTTGAAGGAGGGCCGGGGGCAAGCCGGCCGCAAATCTGACACAACAAACATGACTACACTGAATTGACTCACTAGTTGGTTTTCGATATCTAACTTCTATTATCCAAACCCGATCTTTATCAGCTCACCCTCCTCCAATACGACCGTTGTGCAACCTATCCTGACGAATAGCAATAAGATATCTTAAAATTTGGGAAGTAACCAGAATACACAATTTTTTGTAATGGGGGAGTGGGGAGCTGTCCCCACCAGATCACTAAGGTCCGTGGCTGCTGTTGATCGACGCATAGGGACCGGGTTTTGGGTAGCTTTCAAATGTTCTTTTAGTGGAAAACAATCTTTTATCAACCTTTATAGCATCAACACCCTATATACACCTACGAACCAATTGAATTCATTACAAGTCCAAACCCAGCACAATAGTCCAAATTCTCTTTAATATTATTCATGGAAAATTTGATGTCCAACACATTTTGGTCCAACAAAAAAAGTCGTTCAAATTATTTTGTTGCAACCAACCTTTCTTTGGACTATTCCCATCACCAAATTCTGAAAGAATATTGATGTTTTGGCTCATTTTTTCTCTTATTTGATTCGACGCATGTAGATGACGAATTTGTTGGCCATTGATGTCCCGGTATAGCCGGGCAAGGTCGTGGCGGGTAGTGGTATTGTTATTTGGGGAACAGACGAAACAAAACTACTTTTCACATTTGGGGGGGTGCCATCAAACAAAAATTCCATTAATTCTAGATGCAAGATCAATACGCATATGAGACTAATAGTTAAGTGGTTTTCTTCTTTTCGAATTTGAACTCTACATCATGAGGTAAATGCGGAATTATCATTAAGTTTGCAAGAGACTAATTAAGTAGTAATCCTACTTTTTAATTATGCAATTAATCCACATCTCGTGTGTGGCGCTACAATATGAAAAATAAAAAATAAAAAATAAAAAATAAGGAAAATTTCAGTGATTCCCCTACTCAAATTTTGTTATCTTTATATTTTGCTTGTAACATCTAATAACAACTAGTGCTCACACCTTGTAACAAAAATTTTAAATATGATCCTCATTCGGTTCAAACTTAAAAATCCAAGTAAACCAGCAATATTCAACTAAAACTACTTAAATATATGAATGTTTTGGGACCTAAACTCTAGAAACTCAATTAAATATGATCATACGGTGTTTCATAACGAGTTAAAAGATGCACATATACATATAATGCGGTTTAAAGTATTCTAAATATTCTTAGTTTAGCCAAAAATTTATCTTTTGACTAATGCTTCCACTAGAAAAATAAAACAAAATAAAATTAAAAAAATTGGCTCCAAATCACTGAATGTTATGGAAGTTGACAGATTCAATACTATTGGACTTTTTATTTTTTATTTTTGGTTGTTGAAACAATACTCTTGGACGTTGTAGCATCATCCATGGTCCAAACCTCATTTCACTAGATCCAGTCATTGAGTTTTTATACAAGGGTATAGCTAATTTATTTATTTGTTGCAAATTTCACAAAGTTAGAGCCAGTCATTTTCTTTGCTAATTATTCCGTTTTGTAGTGTGACAAACAGTACTGCCTATTTATCCATGCAAATCGTGCACTTCAGGCTCGTGCCACGTATGTGGAAAGTGATTTACATTTAATTAATTAATTGTAAGGGAAAATTTTTTCATTTGTAATTCCCTTTAAAGATAATTTGAAGTAGTACTTATAGTTGTTTTTCTCAAGAACATTGAGCTTGCCAAATATCGTAAAAACTTTGTCAAAAGGAAAAAATCTCTCTTTAGTTGGTTACATTAATAGTAAGTTATCTTTCCTTGTTAGAGCAAAGAAAAGTATCTGAGACATCACCGGTGCAAAGTTAATACCACTATCTATAGAAAATGAGTCTGAAAAATGAGTTATTCTTTTAGAGTTAAATCTCCACTACTTTTACATAATGATTTAAGATCCTTAAGCCTACCATTTGTGAATAGCGGGATTTTGCTTTGAGTATGTATATGAGTATTTGGACGGATCTCGTATTATATGATTTATCTTTTATTAATGTGTGGTGCTAATACTAATTATGTCCCTACAATTGTCAAAAAATAAATTTACTTCTTTATAATATAAACGAGATTATAACAATTTGTTGTATTCAACTTGGTGGAAATGGAACTTCTATTTTAAAACATTGATGGTATGTTTACCTACGCGTAATCTGAATGAGCATGAATTGGAGTGGGCAGGATTGGAGTGGGCAGGATTCGGAGTGGGTAGGATTCGGAGTGAGGAATCGGAGCTAGAATAAGCTGTTTACTTAGTGATAGGATTTGGAATCGAAGTCATTCTAAATCTCATTCATACATTTACTTACACCCAAAATCGGAATGAAAAAATATAAAAGTATTAATATACCCTTTAAATCAATTTGATATTTTCAATTTAAAAAATATACTGTGTACTTATTATATTAAAATTAATCATAATTAATATTTAGTGTAATAATTGGGTACTAAAATAATAAATATAAATTGTACAACTATTTAAAATATAAAAATAAATTTAAATAAATAAATAAAAATAAAAAATAGTTTTAAAAAATAAAATATATTATTAAATTATTAAAAAATAAAGTACATATTTATTATATTAAAGTTAACAGTATTTATGCTAATATTATAATATTAGGCAAATAAAATAATAAATATATGTTGCATTTATTATTTTTTGAATTTTATTTTTAATTGTGTATTTATAAGTAATATTAATATTAAGAATGAGAGTCTCAATCCCAAAAGGGTATGAGAGTGCCAATTCCATTCCTCAATCTCAAATTTAAGTAGAGTCTACCAATCTCACTCACATTTCAGAATAAAAAAATAAATAAATATGAAATTAACTCTCATTTTACACTCTTATTTTTTAATCTGATAAATAATCATGCCATCAATGTTTTAAAATAGAAAACTTTACCGCAAGACAAGACCAACTATATAAAAAGTGACAGTCCGGCAAATAAAATAAAATTAAAACTGTACGGACTTACCAAAATTAGGGCTATTGAAAAATTCAGCAAAAAAAGCACTAGCTAGATGGCTTCCATAGAACTTTGTCTTTGAAACAAAATAGCCGCCAAAGCAAAAGACCCGAGAGTAAGAAGGATGACTGTCAACATCCATCTTTTTTGAATTCTATGATAAAATAGTAACCTTTTTTTTCTTTTTTCTTTTTTTCTTTTTTGGCCTTTTTCAGGACATGTGATGAAGACGATGGCTTTCTACAATGGAAGAAGACCTCACAAGTGGCAGAAAGCAGCCAATCCAGTCAACCACGTTTAATGAGATCAAATTCGGCAGATACTTCAACACTACAATGCACTTTTTCTTTTTTCTGATCTTTTCTTTTTAATCTATTTTTCGCTTTGGTGGTGTTTAATTATGTTCAAAAAATATATATATATATATATATATATATATAATGATGATATTATATATATAGATCGACATAATTTATATAATACGATGTTGAACAGTTGAAGTTGTCATATTTTTTAGTAAATAAACTCCACCTCTTACACTCCTCAGATAATTAGTTATGTTCTAGATATATTAATGTGTAACAAACTTTATAAGGTAAAGTTGGTCTTAATTAATAATATTTCTCGTACGTAATATATATAAATATATATGTATATATATATATCAATTCAAATATCAATTCAAGTGCGTTATTCAACAAATGGTGCAAAATTCAAAATTCAAACCACTTCATTTTTCGGGTACTTCCTTTAAACCAACATGAGATTCGACTCACGTGAATAATGAATCTAGTCCTCTCCTGCAAAATCATTGTGAATGTAGTACTACTAGCTGCCAACGTGAAGAATGCCAAAAGCAACTTAATTAAAAGAAAGACTGAAATCCCTTACATTAAAAAAATAATAATAAACTGAAACCTTACATTCGATGTATTCAACTGAGAGTCGGTTAGATGTTGTTTAGTTCATAAATTTAAATAATAAATTTGAATAGAAATTTAAAATTTTTATGAGAGAAAATACTGTAAAAAAGATTTTAAATATAATTTTAATCTATGAAACGCATTAATTATTATTGACTAATTTCTAATTCGTACAAATGAAAGCTACATTGATTTAATTTGATGCTCAATATAAGGACAAGAATATATACAAGACAAAGTATGAGACTAGAAATTTTTGTTTTTACCCAAGTAGTTTATTTTTTAAAGTGAGAAAAAGAGAGCAACGTTTTCTTCTTCTTTTTTTTTTCGTATTTTATTATTATATGATATTGGTGCCAATCTGCAGTAGTGTCATTTTATATTGGTATATCAAACTGCGAAAATGTTCCCCTTCAATTTTCAAAGTCAAGTTATAAGAAGACATGAAAAATTGTCTTTGAATATGTCACGCCCCCAACCGGGGTGGGTGACGTGGAGCTCGATTAGGGATTAATAAAGCAGATCCCCAACCGGGTCCCACACTTAACTGCATTAAAATATAAATAATCTACATAGTCCAGGAGCCTCTGACACACAGGGCTCCACCCCACAGGATATACAGTATCATACATACATGTTCATGTAAATAAACAATTACAACAGACATCATCCACAGTCTAGTAAATCCAAATATTTATTTAAGTTTACAGAATTTCTCAAATTCCTTACATTTGCTCAAGAGGATAACACAATCCTCGCTTGCTCGATCCGTAGCACCACTCACCACGATGCACCGGCTCCTCGAATCTCCTGGGAGGGGTTTAAACATTTGAAACATGAGCGAAAGGCCCAAGAGGATATAATTTGAAATAATTTAAATAAACGAGTAAATAAATAAGTGCGTAAATAAAGTAAATAGACATTCAGCCCCGACAGAACAGTAGGAACCTCACATCCTTTTTCTCAAAGGAAATATAATGAAGTTGATCAGACATATTATTTGCAGGGCTTGAGTAATTAGTACAAATTACTCACCTCACCAAGTGCCTCGCCCACCGGACCGGTTTCGGGTTACGCCCCGAGGATGCACTCTCCGCATCCTATCTAGGCTTCTGACAATAGACTCTATTACCAGTTCACAAGATCTCTTATCTTAAGAAATCATCCGTTTAACATTATGAAATCGTTCATATGACCCCACGAACTACTCAAGCCCATGGGCCCCATGGTGAACAAGCCATGAGGTTCCATGATCGACAAGCTATGGATTCCAAGGACAGGACAAGCCAAGGAATTCCATAAACTAACAAGCCATGGTTTTTAAAACATTTTTTTTTTCGCAAATCAATCCCTTTCTTTAAAACATTTTCAAGGCCAAAATCTTTTTGAAAAACAGGCTCACAAAGAAGAGGGATAGAAATCCTACCTCGCACAATCAAACACTGGGACTAGCGTTTGCCTATCCGCTTCCGCTTCCTCAACCCCCCTTGATCGAATCCACAACGAGCATCGATACAAAACACCACTTTAGGATCAATCCTCGGTCCTAAAGTAATCCAATTTCAATCATATACCAAGATTCTCAATTAGTGTGCCCTAATCCATTTTCATGTTCAAATTCCATTCCAAGGGTTTTGAATATCAAATCGGGGTTTAAGGATACTAATCCTTTCATCCCAAGTCCCCAAATGAAGCTAATTTGGGTTTTCCCAAAAAACAGGGGTCAAAACGACAACTTCGGGCCAAACAGGGGTCAAACCCGTGTACACCGGTCGGCCGGAGACGGAGGAGTGCATCACCACCGGTCGGCGGTGGTGTGCACTCCGGTCGACGGTCCGGTCGGCCGGTGGCCTCAACAAAGTCCGGTCGACCGATGCGGTCGACACGGTGGACATTTCCAGTTCGCGGCTTCGCGGAAATCGATCAAAAACCTGCAAATCCAGTCCCAATTCACAAAATCTCAAGGGACAACCACTAGATCCGGGTTCTAGGTCCTAAAACAAGTCCAAAGAACCCAAGATCTCCAATTTCTACCCTAGTTTCACTCAGAATCCATCAAAATCCATTTTGAACCAAAAATAAGTTTTAAATCCAAAAACTTGAAATCCAAGAGAGGTTCTTTCAAGTAATCTTACCTTGAATCCTTCTCTTGATGTTGAAAACTCTTTGAAATCACTCTTTGGCTCAAAACTCGTTCGATTTGGGATGGAAAATGAGAGAGAGAGAGAGTACGGGAGTGAGAGAGAGAGAGAGAGAAGAGAAACGCGACGGGAGAAAAAAAAAAAGGAAGGAAAAGAAAAGAAAGAAAAGAAAAAAAAAGAAAAGGAAAAAGAAAAGAAAATGACGTGTAAAATATAACAGTCCCGTAAATGCGCCCATACACACTTACGGATTAAATAAATTACTGTAAATAATTTAAATACCTTGGAATCATTTAAACTTAATTAATTAAATCAGATTAGGCACACTAATAATCTTAATTACCTTAATTAATCTCAATTAATTCTTCAGGGTGTTACAGCTCCACCCCCTTAGGCAATTTCGTCCTCGAAATTAAAACTCACCTCAAAGTGCAAACAGATGCGGATAACGTTCCTGCATCGTCGTTTCAAGCTCCCATGTTGCTTCCTCAACACCATGGTGCTGCCACAGCACTTTCACTAGCGGAATCTCACGATGACGCAGACTCTTCATCTTCCTGTCAAGAATCTGAACTGGTGCCTCCTCGTAAGACGCGTCATACTGTATCGGAACATCAAACCACTGCACTACTGCTTCCGGCTCAGGTTGACATTTCCGAAGCATAGAGACATGAAACACGTCATGCACGTGAGATAGCTCAGGCGGTAAAGCCAACCGGTACGCCACCACTCCGACTCGTTGCACGATCGGGAATGGTCCCACATACCTTGGTGCGAGTTTTCCTTTCACACCAAACCGAGTAACTCCCTTACGTGGGGAAACCTTTAGCAACACAAAGTCGCCTTCTTGGAATTCCAGAGGCCCTCGCCTCCTGTCAGCATAGCTCTTCGACGACTTTGAGCTGTTAATGACGTTCTCGAATCACGGCTATCTTCTCATTGTTCTCTTGAATGACATCCGGTCCAGTTGTAAGTCTATCCTCTGGTTCCAACCAACAAACAGGTGACCTACAAGGGCGACCATACAACGCCTCAAACGGTGCCATACCGACATGGCCTGATAATTTGTTGTTGTATGCAAACTCAGCTAGATGCAGGTATTTCTTCCGGTTCCATAAAATCCGAATACAAGCGAAGCATATCCTCCAGAATCTGAATAACTCTTTGATTGCCCATCCGTCGAGGATGAAATCTTGTCTTTGAAGTTCAATTCCGTCCCCATGGCTTCCGGAAACTTCTCCAATACCTTGCATTGAAAGCGCGTGTCACGATCGGGGCGTGATAGACGGTGGCACCCGTGTAGCCTCACGATGTGCTCCGGTACAATTCAGCGACAGAAATCCTTCCGAGAATACGCCGCACGGAATGGTATGAAGTGCGCGGACTTCGTCAACCTGTCAACCACCACCCGGATGGCATCGTGCCTCAACTCGGTTCTCGGTAGTCCCATCAGAAAATCCATCGTGATGTGCTCCCATTTCCATTCAGGGACAGGAAGAGGTTGCAACTCTCCCGCTGGCTTCTGGTGCTCAGCTTTAACTTGGAGGCAAGTCACGCATTCCGAGACGTACTCACGAACATCTCTCTTCATGCCTCTCCACCAGTACTGTCTCTTCAAGTCCTGGTACATCTTGGTACTACCCGGATGAATGGCATACCTCGATTTGTGTGCTTCATGCAGAATCGCTTTCTTTACCTCACCCGCCTTAGGAACAGCGAGGCGGTTGCGAAAATACAAGGCTCCATCCTCCCGGATTCTCCAATCCTCAAATTGTTCTCCATTCTGGATCCGAATCCAAATTCCCTGGAGGTGTGGGTCCTGCCATTGATTCTGCTTGACTTGTTGCACAAGAGCTGGTGCGGAAATCAGATTATACACCACAACCTGGTTATAATCCTCATGGTACTGAAGATCATACTCACTTACCACTTCAGTCCTCTTCCAATCCTCCAAAGCTAATGACGCCAGAGTCCCTGACGTTTTCCTGCTAAGGGCATCAGCCACCACATTAGCTTTTCCAGGATGATACTGCAGAGTGAAGTCATAGTCTTCCATGTACTCCACCCATCTCCTCTGTCTGAGGTTCAGATCTTTCTGAGTAAACAAGTACTTCAGACTCTTATGATCAGAGAAGACCTGAAATCTTGCTCCATAGAGATAACATCTCCATATCTTCAGAGCAAATATTACCGCTGCTAACTCCAAGTCATGCGTGGGGTAATTCCGCTCGTGCGGTCTCAGTTGGCGAGATGCGTAAGCTACTACGTGTCCGCCTTGCATCAAGACACAACCAAGCCCAACCCCCGAGGCGTCAGAGTACACCTCGTATGGCTCCTCGGTATTAGGAATCGTCAGAATCGGTGCACTTGTCAACCTTACCTTCAATTCCTGAAAGGCACGTTCACATTCAGCATCCCACTCGAATCTGACTTCTTTCTTGGTCAACCGAGTCATCGGTGCAGCTATACTCGAGAAGTCCTTTACAAAACGCCGGTAATACCCCGCGAGTCCGAGAAAGCTTCGGAATCTCTGCCACATTCTTCGGCCTTTCCCACTGTAGCACAGTCTCGACCTTAGAAGGATCGACAGAAATTCCTTGTCCAGAAATGACATGGCCAAGGAACTTTACCTCTGTCAGCCAGAAGTCACACTTCTCCTTCTTCGCATACAACTGATGTTCTCGGAGGGTCTGAAGAACAATCCTAAGGTGCTGCACATGTTCTTCCCAAGTCTTCGAATACACCAAGATGTCATCAATGAACACGATGACGAACCGATCCAAGTACGGCCGAAAAACCCGATTCATCAAATCCATGAATGCAGCAGGGGCATTTGTCAACCCAAACGACATTACCAGAAACTCGAAGTGCCCATACCGAGTTCTGAAAGCAGTCTTCGAAATATCCTCCTCCCTGATTTTCAATTGGTGGTACCCGGACCTCAAATCAATCTTAGAGTAGAACTGTGATCCACCCAACTGATCGAACAATTCATCGATCCTCGGCAGTGGGTACTTGTTCTTCACAGTTACTCTGTTCAATTGTCGGTAGTCAATGCACAACCGAAGAGATCCGTCGTGCTTCTTCACAAATAGCACCGGTGCACCCCAGGGGGAAGTACTATTTCGGATATATCCCTTCTCTGCCAGCTCTTCAAGCTGTGTTCTTAATTCCTTCATCTCCGCCGGAGCCATCCGGTATGGAGGAATGGAAATAGGTGCCGTTCCCGGAACCAAATCAATGCAGAATTCAACTTCCCGATCTGGCGGTAAACCCGGTAGATCCTTAGGAAATACGTCTGCAAATTCATCCACCACAGGGATTCCTGCACTATCTTCGCTCACTTCAAATTCACCTTCCATGGCAAGAAGGGAAAAGAAACAGGCTAGATTCTTCCGTCCCCCAACGCTGTACTTCAACAGTCGTTCCCCAAGGACTGGGTTCATCTCTGCCTGATAAGCAATCACTGCTCCGGAATCCGTCACCAATGTCACTTTTCTACGGTAGCAATCAACAATTGCACCGTGCCTTGACAACCAATCCATTCCGAGCACCACATCAAACAGGGTCATCGGAAGGATAATCAAGTCTGCTCTCAATCGCTCACCACCAATCGTGATTTCACACGACTTACACACACTCATCACCTCCACACATCCCAGTGGGGAGTTTAAAGTCATCGGGACTTCTAAATTCTCAAATTTCAGTTTCAAAGTCCGAACAAAAGAACTGGATACAAACGAGTGTGTGGCACCTGTATCAAATAACACGTGAGCAAAAGAATGAGAGATTAGAATCATACCCTCAACCACCGCGTTGCTGGTCTGACCTCCAGAGCTGCCTCCTGTCAGGGTATATGCTTGTCCCTGTACTCTTCCCTTCCCTCTGTCACCAACATTAGGCCGCTGAGCCGGAGGCCTATACTGTTGTGGCGGAGGTGGTTGTACCGGTCCCGGCGCTTGGAGCAGGGAACTGTGTATACTGAGGCGGCTGATAGGTCGGCGCAGGAGGGTATGGCATCTGTTGCGGCTGATATGGCGGCATGTACTGTGACGGCCCTTCTTGGCTATAGGAAGCGTCACTTTGGGCTTGTTGAGCCGGCGGCCGATTAGGACAATTCCTCCTAATATGGCCCACCTGCCCACAATGGTGACACTTGGGCCCGTACGGAGCATTTCTGTCACTCCCAGAAGAACTACTGCCACCACTTGTCATTTCTTGATTGCGGTTTCTTCTACCACTCCGCTGTGGTCCACCCGAAACAGAAGGCCTGCCAGAAACAGAGGGTCTACCAGAGACAGAGACCCGACCTGCTTCTTCTTCTTTACTTTGGCGATAGGCCAGGTTATCCTGTTCCACCCTCATAGCAAAGCAGCTACTAAATCCCGGAAGTTCAAGTCTTAGAGCCACCAAGGATCTCCTCACGAGTTCTTGAGGCCCCCTCAAACTTGAGACATTTCATGTCTTCAGACTCCACTAGAGATGGCGCAAACCGGGATAGGTCATTAAACCTAGCCTCATATTCCCTTACAGACATGTCACCTTGCCGCAGCGACATGAATTCCAGTGCCTTTTCTTCCCTGTAACTCGGAGGGAAGTACTGATCATTGAACATCACCTCGAATTGTTCCCAGGTCATCCCTGTGACATTCATCCTCCTCTTGACCTGTTTCCACCAAGTGTTTGCTAAACCTTCCATCTTGTACACCGCAAATTCCACCCAGTATTCATTTGGAACTCCCATAGTACTCAAGTGCTTAACTATGGAGTCAATCCAAAACTCAGCTTCCTGGGGTCCTCCCTCACTATTAAACGAGGGGATAGGCGCTCGCCTGAATTCCCGGAAATATTCCTGTTTCCGATCCCCAACCGGTCGCTCATTCCGAGCTCTAGTGGCCATGCCTTGAAAGGCGATAAACATGGCATCAAAGAATCCTTGATTCGGTTGTTCCGGCTGGTTACCTAATCTGCATGAGGCGCCATTTCCTTCAATCGAAATCAAACTAGACTATTCAAAGTGGATAACGGATGTCACACATGTATGTACAATCCCGGGGTTCTTAACCTAATGCTCGATACCACTGTCACGCCCCCAACCGGGGTGGGTGACGTGGAGCTCGATTAGGGATTAATAAAGCAGATCCCCAACCGGGTCCCACACTTAATTGCATTAAAATATAAATAATCTACATAGTCCAGGAGCCTCTGACACACAGGGCTCCACCCCACAGGATATACAGTATCATACATACATGTTCATGTAAATAAACAATTACAACAGACATCATCCACAGTCTAGTAAATCCAAATATTTATTTAAGTTTACAGAATTTCTCAAATTCCTTACATTTGCTCAAGAGGATAACACAATCCTCGCTTGCTCGATCCGTAGCACCACTCAGCTACGATGCACCGCTCCTCGAATCTCCTGGGAGGGGTTTAAACATTTGAAACATTGAGCAAAAGGCCCAGTAGGATATAATTTGAAATAATTTAAATAAACGAGTAAATAAATAAGTGCGTAAATAAAGTAAATAGACATTCAGCCCCGACAGAACGGTAGGAACCTCACATCCTTTTTCTCAAAGGAAAATATAATAGGTTGATCAGATTATAGGCTTCAAATGAGTAATTAGTACAAATTACTCACCTCACCAAGTGCCTCGCCTACCGGACCGGTTTCGGGTTACGCCCCGAGGATGCACTCTCCGCATCCTATCTAGGCTTCTGACAATAGACTCTATTACCAGTTCACAAGATCTCTTATCTTAAGAAATCATCCGTTTAACATTATGAAATCGTTCATATGACCCCACGAACTACTCAAGCCGCGGGCCCCATGTGAACAAGCCATGAGGTTCCATGATCGACAAGCTATGGATTCCAAGGACAGGACAAGCCAAGGAATTCCATAAACTAACAAGCCATGGTTTTTAAAACATTTTTCTTTCGCAAATCAATCCCTTTCTTTAAAACATTTTCAAGGCCAAAATCTTTTTGAAAACAGGCTCACAAAGAAGAGGGATAGAAATCCTACCTCGCACAATCAAACCTGGGACTAGCGTTGCCCTATCCGGCTTCCGCTTCCTCAAGCCCCTTCAGTCTGAATCCACAACGAGCACTGATACAAAACACCACTTTAGGATCAATCCTCAGTCCTAAAGTAATCCAATTTCAATCATATACCAAGATTCTCAATTAGTGTGCCCTAATCCATTTTCATGTTCAAATTCCATTCCAAGGGTTTTGAATATCAAATGGGGTTTAAGGATACTAATCCTTTCATCCCAAGTCCCCAAATGAAGCTAATTTGGGTTTTCCCAAAAAACAGGGGTCAAAACGACAACTTCAGGCCAAACAGGGTCAAACCCGTGTACACCGGTCGATCGGAGAGGAGGAGTGCATCACCACCGGTCGGCCGGTGGTGTGTGCACTCCGTCGATCGTCCGTCGGCCGGTGGCTCAACAAAGTCCGGTCGACCGATGCGGTCGACCGTGGACATTTCCATTCGCGAAAAACTCGCGGAAATCAGTCCAAAACCCGCAAATCCAGTCCCAATTCACAAAATCTCAAGGGACAACCACTAGATCCGGGTTCTAGGTCCTAAAACAAGTCCAAAGAACCCAAGATCTCCAATTTCTACCCTAGTTTCACTCAGAATCCATCAAAATCCATTTTGAACCAAAAATAAGTTTTAAATCCGAAAAACTTGAAATCCAAGAGAGGTTCTTTCAGTAATCTTACCTTGAATCCTTCTCTTGATGTTGAAAACTCTTTAAAATCACTCTTTGGCTCAAAACTCGTTCGATTTGGGATGGAAATGAGAGAGAGAGAGAGTACGGGAGTGAGAGTGAGAGAGAGAGGAAGAGAAACGCACGGGAGAAAAAGAAAAGGAAGGAAAAGAAAAGAAAGAAAAAGAAAAAGAAAAAGAAAAGGAAAAAGAAAAGAAAATGACGTGTAAAATATAACAGTCCAGAAATGCGCCCATACACACTTCTGGATTAAATAAATTACTGTAAATAATTTAAATACCTTGGAATCATTTAAACTTAATTAATTAAATCAGATTAGGCACACTAATAATCTTAATTACCTGAATTAATCTCGATTAATTCTTCAGGGTGTTACAGAATATTAAAAATAATTAAAAGTTAGGGAATCATGATAAAAATAAAAATATAAAAAAAAAACAATCGATCTACGCGTAGAAAACTTTTTTATTTTATTTTCTTTTTTCACTCAAAAAAGAAGTTTTTCATAGCCACAAATGTTACCCGGCTTAGCAATGTTGTAAAATGCAATCGGAGCAAAAAAAAAAAATGTTGTAAAATGCAAAGTGATGTTCTTGTTTCCTTTGTTTTCCTAATATTAATGCATGAACCGGTGCATTGTCTGATTAAAACAATAAAAAAAGAATATTGCAATCCAAATACAGGTGAGTGCTGAAACTTTGAACGGGCCGTCGGTTGAGCCTGAACTGTTCAATTTTTCGGGTTGCCCGACTAGACCCGAATTTTCTCCTTGGACTGGCTGCCCGTGCCCAGTCGGGCTGCCCGTTACCCGACCGAAAATGCTTGAATTTTTAAATATTTTTTATATTTTATATTTATATATTATCATAGATATATATATATATTACAATTTGAAATTTGAAATGAACACACGAATTATATAAAAAAAAAATTCCTTTATAAATTTTTAAATTTGTAATTCATGATTACCTCGTTAAAAACCTTACCAAGAAAAACCCAATTGGGATAAAAACTTGGTAAGGAAAAAAGAGTGCAATCATTGTGGAACAAATTACAAATTTAACGAGCCTACAAAGTCTATACAAGATTACAATAACACTATACAAAGTAAATAAATATTTACAAATTACAAAAATAAAATTTAATTTGAAGCAGAATGATCGTCTTAAAAATTAAAAGTTAATTTAATAAATTCGTCGATCCATTCTTGGCTTGCCGGTAAGATTGTATCGTCTAAGCGTTGGTCAGAACGATCCCAATCCTTGATGCACACCAAAGCTTCAACAATATCCTGTTGCAATGTATTTCTCCGTTCTTCAAGTATTCAGCCGGTTGTACTGAATGTTTGTTCGGCTGCAACAATGGAGACCGGGATCGAAAAAATATCCATTGTCAGTCGTGTTAGGATCAGCAAAGTTAATGCTCGTGCCCTCCACCACTGAACCAAATCAAACATTTCACTATTGTCTACAACTAAGCCCTCACATAGGTACACCATTAACTCGTTGAAGCTGTCGCTGTTGCCGCCACCTCTTGATGAAGATCCACTCCCAGATTCTTCTTGACCTTGAGTCATCGTCGTCTTCTTCTTCTTCTTCTTAGACAACCCGAAAATATTCAAGAATGAATGCAGATTGTCGTCTCGTTGTTGCAGTTGTTCTACACAAGGTGTGTTTCTAAACCTACTTTCATAAGAGCTATAGTGAAAATATTTTTTCCTTTATAATAGGAAATTGGTCAGTAGTGTCGATAGCTAAAAAGTCACCTAAGTTATCTAATCCACTTTCTAAACCATCTAATTTTAATATAGGGTCGAAAATAATACCGAAACCATACAACATTGGTAATTTATACCAATATTTTTTAAACTTCTTTTCCATAGAGGTGATAGGAACTTCTAAAACCTCGTGTGTCCTAAATTAACTAAATAAAATATACGTTCTTAAAAGTTCTCTTAACGCTAATGGTGACGTTGGGTAATAAGTTCCACTAAGCTTTAAAGTAACCTCGTGAAATCTATCTAAAAAGTTAAACAAGAGTTTGGCAATTTGCCAATTAGTTTCATCTATAAATCCTGGTCCTAATTTTGCACAAACATAATTTGTCATCACATCTTTATAGGGGATGCATTGTTCAAGCATTATATAAGTGGAGTTCCATCTTATGGGCATATCTAAGGCTAATGCTCTAGGATTTTGATTACATGCTTTAGAATTCTAAACCAATCTTGTATTCTTTGATTACTACCTTGAATCCAAGCAATATTATCTCTAATTCTTTTAATATGACCTGACATTGATTTTAAACCGGATTTTACTATTAAATTAATTATATGACATGCACAATGTTGGTGAAATATATCATTATTACCAAATAAACTTAAATCATTTTCAAAATGTTATATTGCTTTAGTATTTGTAGTTGCATTATCTAATGTTATGACAATTATTCTATCTCTTAAACTATATTCATCAATGACAGATAAAATTGTGTTATATATTAAATTGGCAGTATGTGATCCTATAACACGTTTAAAACCTAATATTCTCTTATCCAAATCAAAACCTTTATAATAATGTCCAGTTATAGCTAAATAATCTTTGTTGGCAACGACAGACCAAATATCCACCGTTAACATAACGCAACCACTAGTAGAGTGTAAAAGGTTGATTAATATATAATTTTAATGCATCTTTCCTAAGAGTAGTTCTTGAAAAAAAATTGTGCATTAGGATCATGTACAATTTTAATATAACGCTGCTAATTTCTTTGTTCAGTAAAACTAAGTGGTTGATCTAATGTTGCTACTAAGCGTGTCATTTCCGTACGATTGACTTGCGGATCGTATTTCTAAGTGGTTAGACTATCGGTTTGGCAATCAAATGATAATTGTGTTTGGCAGAGATCGGGTCCGCCTCCTTGCTCTTGAAGACACTTTTCAGAGTGTCTTCTCAAGTGTGTAGTGTCGTGGAAGGTGTTACCTTGTAATTTATTACCAAAATATTTGCATTGAGCTATGTATTTAATGTTACTGTTATTGTCGACCTCCTCGAATGTGTTGAACTGCTCCCAAACTACTGAAGTGCGCTTGTATTTCTTCTTAGAACTTGCAACACTTGCACTAACACTACCGCTTGCCTCTCTTTCACGCCCACCAATGCCACCACCATTACGTCCACGACCTCTAGTACGTCCACCAGGGCTTGAATTTGTAGTTTCCTCCGCAACTCTTTCTACAATTTGCGATTCCTGCGTTTGAAAAACATTAGGAAATTGCCCTTCTTCAATGTTGAATTGGGCATCAATAGGAATATCACCATCATAACTAGAAGAAGCCATTATGAAAAATAAGAGAGATTGAGAGCGCTTTGAGAGAGATTAAGAGAGATCGAGAGAGATTTAAATGAGAGTAAGAGAGATTTAAATGAGATTAAGAGAGATTTGAGAGAGATTAAGAGAGATTGAGAGAAATTAAGAGAGAATGAGAGTTTTTGGGTGAGGAAAATGGTTGGGGGAATGGGGTATTTATAGAAAATTTTTTGGCTTGAAAAAAAAAATTTCCCCCAAAATTTCGGTTCCAACGGCTATGTGAAATTCGGGCATTCGGGTCGGGTTCGGGCAAATTCGAGCAATGGTCTTAAAAATAGCCGTTGGGTTCAAAATTCGGGCATAAATTCAGGCTAATGGTAAAAAAATTCAGACAATGAGCAAAATTCGGGCTAATAGTCAAAAAAATTCAGGCAAAATTTGGGCAAATTCAAGTTACGCGGGAAAATTAAAAAAAAAAAAATCCGGCGGACAGCAAGGTCGACTTCTCCACTGCCGGCGGGCAGCCGGAATGGATTTTTTTCGGGCTGCCCGAGCCCATGCCTTGCCAAAATGGTCGGACGGGCAACGAATGGCACCTGTCCGCCGTGCCCAAAAATGTTCGGGCATCCGGCATGCCCGCCACCCGATCTTTCAACACTGGTCGTTATCATTCAATTTTTTTCCAGCAAAAAATAATGAAGAGATTTGTTATTATTTTTTTAAAAATCTTGACCCAAAAAAGGTACAATGTTAAACATACAAAAATTTATGTCTGAATATTCTACTTGTACACTCTGAAAAATAGTTCCATAATAACGTCAACAGATTGAGGTCCCAAGTTTGGATCGTCCTTATTCCCATCAAAAATAAATAAAAAAAAAAACAAAAAAACAAAAAAGAAACACATATTCTTTCACATTTTTTTTTTTTTTTATGTATTGGAGAGAGAATTTAACTAATAAACATCCCACTCCAATTCATTGTAAAAAAGGAGGAAAAAATGCGAATCCAGCCACAAAAATTAAATAACAAAAAAAAAAAAGAAAGATAAACAAGAAAAATCCTACATAAGCTACCACCAAAATCTAATGGTAAGTCTTGTCTATGAAGTTTGAAACCCTTCTTATTTCAAGCATGAAGAGCATAGGGGCATTTTTCTTTTTGGGATCAGTGAGATTCTATGGGCATGTTTGTTTGTGTTTTCATTTTCGTTTTTTACGGTTTTCAAAGCAAAAAAATGAAAACGGTTGTTAAAAACGTGTTTGGTGTAAATTTTTTTAAAAAACAAAACCAAAAACGTTTGTCTTTTTGTGAAAATCAGAAAACAAAAAAAATGTGTTTTCATTTTCTCGTTTTCGTTTTCTGTTTTCTAAAAACGGATTTCACTTTTTTTTTTTCATTTTCTTCCCTGTTTTCTGAAACCGTTTTTGTATTATATATGTTTATTTAATATATTTATTTAATATATTATTATTTAACATATTTAATAATATTATTTATATAATATATTTAATAATATTATTTATTTAATATATTATGACATGTTTTCAAAAATTAAACCACCAAACGCAATTTCAATTTTTTTTAAAACTGAAATCAATCTCTAAATAAAACTACCAAATGCATTTTCAGAAATAATTCAAAAATGAAACTAAAAACGTTTTCTTTCGTTTTCAGTTTCATTTTCGTGCAGAAAACAAAAACGTTTTGGAATTAATTCCAAACATACTCTATTTTTTCTGAGCAATTTTATAGCTGTCAATTTTTTCGTCAAACTACCACGTTCCATACGTGGAACATTAACGACATTTTTCATGAGACACACTCACACTGGACTTGCATCACCAGCAACTTGAACTCTCAAAACCTCCTTACTGCTTTACCATATTGAACTTCATCAATATGATCTTATTCACTCTGTGTTCTCGTCATCTCGAGTCTAACTATCACCAATTAAGTTTTATAATTGGTAGGGGAGCTACTTCTTTGGTTGACCGCAATCAGAGGCCGAATCAGAAAAATTAGTCGAGGACGAGGATGCACGTAACTGAACTAATGAGATGCACGTAACTTCAACATTATTATTAATAACCTAATTATTATCTATAGTAGAGAGATTATTAACATTATCTTTTTGAGATTTAACCAACAGTAAGAGTCTCATTCTCAATATCAATCAAATCCAGAGCTTAGAATTTACTTAAACTGGACATATTAAGAAGCATTTCTTTAACTTTGGAAATTTTCTCTCCTCTGATTTTGACTTGGCCTTTTAGAATCTATTGTTTATGGTAGAAACGACTTCTCTTATAAGTCAAGCCATAATCAAGATGTCGGTTCATGATTGATGATATTGATACCAAACAAAGCGTTGAAAGTAGAACTTCACGAGTCATAGAAAAGTTCCATACGTCACAAATAAACATGAGTGAAGCAATCTTCAAAAGAAAATTAATGAAAAAAGAAAATATTAAATGAAGCATGACCTGGAAAATATTATTGATCCTTTTCTACATCAAAACTCAAGCTTTGGCCCCATTTTCTTTCCTAAGTGAATTACAATCAGATCTATTGACATACTGAAACAATCGCCATATCCTTTGTGTACCTAAGACATCTCCCGAAACCGAGCAAGAGCCTTCTTATGAATGAGAGTCTTGTAACTGTCCCCAGCCTGCACCTCAAGGGTTGGATCCAATTTCTTTTGCCTACTACTCCCAAGTCCCGCTCTACTATCGGAGGCTTGTGCCTGCACTGGCTCTATCATCCCGCTTCCATCTTTCCCTAATCCCTGTGCATCAGATCCGATAGCGAAACAAGAAGCAATACCAGAGTGAAACTATTAGAATCAATACAGCAGACCAGACACCACTTGAACGTCATTAATCCCGTCAAGAGAGGGCAGGAAGGCACCATCTCTAATACATTCAAGAAGAATAATGAAACATATAATGAAAAGTTTATATAGACATCATGAATGCATGTATCAAAATTATAGGTTCTATAACGATTGAAATTACTGTTTTGCCCAAGCCTTTTTTAAGGCCTAACATGTTATACTTTAGTTTTATGAGACCTGAGGTATCATAAAATTGTTTTTTCATGATATGTATCATTTTCCATTCAAGAAGGAAGAAATGTAACATCGTTAACAAACTTTAGAGTTGTACTATTACATTTCAGCAAAAAGGAACAGATACCGAAGAAAGCCCGGGGAGGGCAGGAAGGGGGAAATCAAACTTATCAAGTGCAGTTGTTTATAAAAAGTGGCGCCACAAATGAAACTGGCATTTCGCAAGTATAAAAGGAGCTCATTACCAGGCCTTCATGCCATCCCATGCTGCGGAGCATTCGATTGCCTACATTGTTCTCATCAATTGCTCTGTCTGTCGTAATCACCTCATAGCTGTCGATTGCCTCTGCAGCAGGACGTCCTCCACCAACACCGGGGGGGAAAGGCATTGGATCCAACAAACCCTTTCTCAAAGCAAAATCTCGATCTTGGATGTTCAAGAATGGTAAACACAGGATTTCTCACAAATTAAGACGACATTATGAAACAAGCAATGGAAATTGGAACCATTATGTTAACTAGCGACTGACAAATATCCAATAGCATGGACAGAAACTGCATAAACAATTTGAAGGGCAACAATGCAGGAGGACATGAGTTTTCACATCTTAGTAAGTTGACCATCATACCTGTGTGATGAGCTTCTAACACAAGATCAACATACATGCCAATCTAAAGAAGTAAACGATACAAAGGAAAAAGAGGAACAAAAAAGTAACAGGAAACTTACTTGAATCTCCAAGACCAACATCAGACAAATCATCTCCTACAGAAGAAGATGAGCCATAGAGGCTCCTCCTCTCAGCTGCACGATCTCTATAGGTGCTCTGAGGTTGTTCCTTGTGACTAGGAGCTGAGCTGAGAGGCACTTCGGAGAACCTCCTCTTGCCACTCCCAGCAGAAACAGGTGGTGAGTTAGTGTAGGACCCCAATGCGGATGAATCTGTTTTGAATGATGTCATGACATGAGGAGTCTCTGCATAAGCCGATGGAGCTAACACAGCCATACTTGCAGAAGAAGCAGAAGAAGTAGAGACTCCAGTTGATGATCCAGAAAATGAAGTATTTGATTTAATGACTCCTCTCCCAGAGCCCCTTATGACCCCCATCAAACTCCGGCCCAAACTGTCACTCACGGGCCTCGGCTTAACTGGAGTCTCTATCCCAACATTATGGGCCACAGAAACAGCAGCAGGAAGTCCTGAACCTGATGTATTATTCTCTTTTGTACTCAATAATTCAGTCTTGGGCTTGCTCTTTGTGGATTGTCCACCATACAGAGGTCTATCATCAGCTGACACAGTTGACTGATTTTCATCCAAAGCCACACGGGTTGCTTGCCCTTCATGACTCCTCTGCTTCCACATTGTCAATACATTGTTCATTTTCTTCTTATTAGCAAGAATACTGCTCTTTGAGGCCAACTTAATCTCTTTAGACTTTTCTTTCTCTTTCTTCTCTGCTGCTATCGCTGCTGTTGCAGCAGCCTGGACAGCATCCGGTAACGATGATCCCTTCTCCAATGATGTTGAGGTGGTAGCTGGTGCGGAAATCACTACCTTTCTGTCATTAGAACCATCTGCTGCCTTGGAAAATTCAGAGTGGCCAGTAGACGCTTTGTTGTTATTCTGATCTGTGCAAGGGATGTACTGCTGCGTTTGGTGATCATAAGAATACCAAAGTCCATTATTGCTATCATAATAAAGACCTGTACATGGAAGAAGAGTGCAAAAATAGGTTAATTTAAAACTTCATAAGTACCCCCTCAAGAAACAAAGAAAAAAGGTTTACATTGTACAGTTTATGCTTCTATCCTACATGTCAAGTTTATGAATTGGTATCCTTTGAAGAACAAGAAAACGAAATTTGTCAAGTCATAGAATTTACGTTGTTTAATGTATTTTTTTTCTTTTTCCCTTTAAGAGTTACCATTATGTTAGGAAATGTCTGTGTTCAGTATGGACGAAACAGACACAAATGCGCAAACTTTAATCATTATGAAACTTGAACACCGTTTAGTGATAACATCTCCATCATGCCATAAACCATGAAACACCACTGCGCCCAACATTTATAATCACCCAAAAAAAAAAGAACAAAGATACAGACGCACTAGTGGCATCAATAATAATGCACGAGCCTAGTGAACATCCACGTCAGATATCCAACACTAAGGGTCAACCTCAACAGGAGTAACCATAATAAAAAGAAATCGATAGCTAATGTTCAGCATTTGCATTGCATTTTAAGCGGTATTAGCAAAATCATACATCACTATCGGCGTTGCATTTTAAGGAAGAGGAGGCAGAGTCACCTAAGTTCAAAAGATCTTATAGGACAACAACAATAAAAGTGAATAACCCAGTATCAGGTTTCCGCTTTTCAGGTAAATAGAAGTTACATATCCACTCTCTTCCTACTACTGGAACAGAATGAGAAGATCATAGTCAAATGATTTATATAAGCAAAAACATTCAATTTAGATCAGTGGAATTCAAAAATAAACATTTAAGTCTGCTACTATGCTTAATATGTTAAGTCAAACTCTCTCCACATTTGCTCACGTAACAGTTAGAGAAAAAAGTATATTTTATTGCTTCGCATGGCAATTATCAAGATCATGCAGATGAATGTTAAAGTTCTATCTAGAATTTAACAATAAGCATTTTTTTCCCCTCACAAACAATCCTTTTCCGTGAATATGCCTGAAATGATTGATTCCATACAGATTTTCCAGGGTGAAAAAAATGAAACAAGAAGGAAATAGAACCTGTATTTCCATCATAGTAGAACCCAGAAGCAGCATCATAATAATAACCAGATGCTTCATCCCAGACAAAACCAGACCGCGGAGCCAAACCCTCTTTCTGTTCAATCTCCGCACCACTTGGCCCTTGCCCTCCAACAGAGTGTTTGTCATCAGGATTGTATTCTTTTGGTGTCCATCCAACAGCATCATACTAAACCAAAGCAGAAAGAAAAATAGGATGAGAATTCCATGAAATGTATGTCACATCAGCAATAAAAGAAAGCAAAGCCAACATGTAGGTAAGTCCAATATTTGACAAAAAAAAAGGGGACCTATAGAAGAGATTGGTAATCCAAAACGGATAGGAAAGAAAGACAAAATGCTACTTTAGCAAACTTCCGTGTTTTAGAAAATTGTCCCCTGAACTTCTAATTTTGGCATCAAAATTGTTGCGATTTGGGACAAATAATAATATTTGGATTGGTGATAGATTACCCATTGCCTCACATTTTTGGCACTGTACCCCCTGAACTTGCGTGCTTTGGTAAATTGCCCTCTGAACTTTTAATTTTAGCAATTGACCCCCTTTTCATCATCATTTTAAGCAGCATTATCAATTTGGGTCACATTGCAACTGTAAACAAATTCAGCAGGTTAATTGCAAAAATTAAGGGCGCGTTTGGTAACGTTTTGAAAATGATTTTTTTTTTTCAAAACAAAAGTAAAAAAGAGATTGTTTTGAGAATCATTCTGGGACCGATTCTAAAATTGTGTTTGGTTGGTTTTTTAAAAGATTGTTTTGAGTATAATAAAAAAGTGAAATCGTGTTTGGTTATAATTATTAATTAATATATTATAACATTATTGATAAGTACTAGGAAATGAAAACAGAAAAGGAAAAACAATTTTCAACAGTTTTCTAATTCCTTCACAAAAACTATTCTCATTGTTTTTTGTTTTCATTTTCATTTTCAAAACATTTGCTAAACAAACACGGTTTGAAGACCGTTTTCATTTTCGTGCCTTAAATGATGTGTAAAAACGTTTTAAAAAACAAGCAAAAATCAATTCCAAACGCACCCTAAGAGTTTTTGCAACTTGTCAAACCACAAAAAAGTTACAGGGGATAAAGTGTCAATAATCCTTGAGCTAAAATAGAAGAAAACCTTTCAATTCAAAAGAAATTATGAAGAATGTACATCTTCAAACTCCTCTAAGGAGAGTGAAGCTTCATAAGTCATAGATGTGATTGAAAGTCATTCTACAAAGCTAATCCATGATAGTATGATAGCTCCATCTTTCATGACAGAATAACAACAGATGATGGCCGATCCACAGTACAGCCTTCCAAAACAAAATACATCTATGGTTTATTTTAGGCAGAGAGATGAACCTGCTGAGCAAATGTTGCTGCCTCAATTGCTGCAGCAGCAAGGCTGCTTGACTGCGAATGCCCCGGTGTCCCTGATCCTGGACCAAGAATGCTCTTTGCATATGCTACTCTCAAAATCTGGCCATTCCTCTCGAGCGTCGTCCCATTTGTTGCTTCTAGAGCTTTTGTAGCGTCTTCCACCTGCAGGAAATTAAACACATGGATAAAGGTCAAACTAAAACATAAGTATCTTGTCCGACTTTCAGGACACCGCAGGGGAAAAATTATTATGCATAAAAGTTAACGGTTCAATTCTTCAGTGAAAAAAAAAAAAAAAAAAAAAGTATTTTCTGTTCTCTCTCATGTATCTACTGAACATGGGTGGGAGGGAGGGTGGGGGGTGGTAATCTGAAACATTTATTCCTAACAAAACCTACTAGTCAACTACATCGAACTTATTTCAAATGAATTTGAAACGTGTTTTCTCATCTGTTGTAGTATATTAATCATCTCTCTAACAAGCATGGTATAACCAGTTTTATACATCAAATTTATGCTTACCGAATGAAAATGAACAAATGCGAACCCCCTTGAAACATGGGTAAATTTGTCTCTAACAAGACGAAGGTCCTGCAATAGAAAGTTCAATGAAACTTCTCCTTTTACATGTAAATATATTTTAATTAGAAAATAAAACTCCTGAAAAAAATTATATTCAAATAAGTATTCAGAATTTTGCACCTTAATTGGAGCATGCTTGGAAAACTCATAACGAAGCATTTCCTCATCAGCATTTTCATCCAGTCCACGGACAACCAATACATGAGTAGGACCTACGTATAAACTTAGCATATTACGTAACATATATATACCTCCAAACACAACCAGCAGAACAAGGAATACAAACTAACCTGACTCTAGTCCTTTTCTCCCCAAACTTGAAGGGTTTGAGTGAGAAATATCTGCTGGAGGAGCATCTTCAGATCGTGCTTCATTGCACTATAAAGAAAAGAAAAGATGATCATCACAAAATACAACAAATAATTCACCAGTTCACACGACCCTCCACTCCAACATTTTCATTTTTTTCCCCCATATAGTGTGGTAAAATATATTTCTTTTCTTCGGATCATGCTTCATTGCACCATAAAGAAGAGAAAAGAAAAGAAACGATGATCATCACAAAATACAACAAATAATTCACCAGTTCACACAACCCTCCATTCCAACATTTTCATTTTTTCCCATATAATGTGGTAAAATATATTTCCTTTTGAAAAAAAATATGCAGTTCATCACCGAAGCAGTCCTTAGAAATATAGTACTTCAGCAGTCAGCATAGCACTTAACGCAAATTTCATCAAACGAGAAACTGGAGCGAAAAAATTTCATAGAGAAAACAATGCAAGCGAAGCATAGAGAAAACAACGCAAGCGAATCATAGTTCACACTGGATTATTGTGAAATCACTTTATTTGCAAACACGTATAACAGGCTCACACCATGGAATTTTGAAGTAGAAAGGTATTCTACTATTATCCATTATTCAGCATCAAACAAAAATTTTACGCAAAAAAATGATGAAAAAAAAAACCTGGAAGCAGGATGTCCGCCGTGCAAAATTTATATAGCCACAACTAGTGCACATCCAATCAGATGGCACTGTGACGCTTTTATGGCTAAGATGGCCTGATTTTGCAGAACCCTCTTGACCAAACAATCCACCTGCTCCCCCGGTTGGCTTACTACTGCATCACAACGGAATTAAAAGAGCCAATAGTTACACTTACAGCAAAAGTACATAACATGTCCAAAGCACTGATGGTACAAACTTTTACAGGCTATGTACTCGCTGACATAGATTTTGTACACAAGCCATCCCTATATGAGCTCCAAATTAATTTTTCAACTAACCACTATCCCGTAGACGCATTGGACCAAGTGAACTATCTCCATATGTATAACCCACGAATATTTATCACAAACTTCTCTTAAAAAATAATGTATACTATAAAGTCATCGCCATATTATTGAAGGGAAAAATGTTGCAAAATGTGCTCTCTACGTTCTCGTGATTTACACTCTTGTTTATCTGTTAAAAACCAGTCAAATATATGTCTCTCAAGCCTCTTAATGATATTGCAGACATTCCATTAATTAGTAATAACATATAACACAATGACCATATTCATTAAAAAAAAAAATAGTAACGAAAAACGTAGAAAATTGCCAGGGAAGACGGGAAAAAAAACCTATACTCAAAGAAAAGCTTCCTGCCATCAACAACAAGACCATCCTCCCCCAGTTTGTCCATCATAGCACATGCTGCTCCCTGTTCGACAAAAACACTTTGGTTTCAACTCAATGATCAAAATGGGAAACAAAAAATGAATAAGGTTGAAAGACATGAGTACCACAGAAAGGAAATCAATAAAAGCAAATCCTCTCGAGATGCCTGAATTTCGCTCTTTTATCACACGAACATGACGAAGAGGACCCCATTCAGCCTGACAGACAAAATAAACTGTTAACATGCAAACAATTGCTAAACCTAAAGCAGTAAAATCAAAAACATCAAATTAACAAATTACAAGGATCTGGTATAGATCTTCTTCCGTTGTTTTCTGGGACAGACCCTTCACAACAACAGTGGCTGATGGTGCCTACAAAAGTAAAGTTTATTAAAATCCATAGCATGTGATTAATAAAATGAGACAATTAACAAGTACACATAAGAGCAAATCATACAACAGAATAAGGCTCGCGCTGACGCTTCTCTTCACGGTCTCGTCTCCTCTCAGTCCTTTCACTTCGAGCATCGTCATAGCTGTCCTCTCGATGGCTCCGGCCATGGCTTCGCCCTCGAGGGGACCTTGATCTAGAGTAACTGTCAGACCGTGAGGATTCATGCCTTCTATATGGGCTTTCATCTCTTTCCCGATCATGCCTTCTATACGGACTTTGATCTCTTTCTCGATCACGCGATCCACGCCTCCTCCAATTACCATCTCTTCTACTACCTCTATCATAATCAGAATCATAACTATGTCGACCGTACTCGTAACCCCTTTCACGACTATCCTCCCTATTTTGATGGGAAACACGAGACCTATAGTCATAGTCATCATGTGCATAATCATCTCGATCACGTCCACCATACCTCAAAGACTTGTCAAATCCATGATCACGATAATTGTCAAGGTTTCGATAACCATCTTGAAACTTGTCAAATTCACGAACTGCATCGATCTCAGGATCACGGAAAGTATCCATCTCACGATAGGGATGGTCAATATATTGTTTCTCATGTCGCCTTGATTCCCTATCAATCGGAAATTCTTCTTCATAAGATCGCCTTCTAGACTGTGGCCAAACACCAACAGAAGGAGGAGGTGGGTAGTTATCCCTGTCTGGAATGTCACGGCGGAAGGCATTTCTTGGATAGATGTCACCCCGTGAATACCTTTCATCCAAAAACCTCCTCTCATCATACGAACCACCAATCCTGCCAAAACACGTAAAATTGGAACCAAAAAGAAAAAGATAAAAGGTGTGATACTTTGCACTCAAATTGCAGAAAAACCATGACAATAACAAAGCAACAGTTAGAAAATACTAATGAAAACTATTAATGCACAACCATGAATAGTTTCACCCAAAAGACAATAAAGTACTAAACCCCACTCGTGATGTTTTTTTTTTTTTTTTGCACAACCATAAATAATTCTACCAAAAGGCACTAAATTACCGCTGCGAAGATCAAAAGGAACAGTCAGCACTCACCCAAAGTTCGGCTCATGAACTCCCCCATACCCCTCCAGAGCCTGTGGATTGAAGAGAATAAGCTATGTCAGCAACAAAATCAATCATTATATGATGGAGTTACGCAAATCCAATCCATATCCTCACTGCCCACAACGGCTTTTCCTCATTTTTCTTTAAGGATGAGATGCCCAAAAAAAAAATTGGACAATCTCATGGGGTCCTAATAATTTCTTGCATTATCATCCCATATAGGTGTGATTTTATTTTAAGGAGGAAACCACAATTACGCTGTTATTATCCCATCCTTGCTGAAGACCATAGCGACCCGGATCCATTTCTGGCCAAACCCTTTCGTAAGCCGCCGATAGATGACCCTTTCAGAAGATCGAATCGAATTGAATTGAATGGAATGGAATTGATGTGAAAAACCTTTCCTTTTCTTTCTTTTTCCTGTAATAATATGCACAAACACACACGGTTATGGCAATGATGAACACCAATAACCAATATTTTTCCCACGAATTTGACCATTGGCCTCCCAACCAAACCTTCCACAACCGCAAAATCCTCCTAAATCAAAAAATCCCTTTTCCAGAGATTTCCACATCATCTTACATCTCTCTTTAAGTGTTAACACAAAATCAAACACCATCATCTAAACAGTCTCTCCAGAAATCATGATTCTACCATAACAACGAAGAATCTGCCCTAAAATATAAACATACATACATACATATATATATATATATGGATTATCAAGTGAGGGTTCTAGAATTGTTAAAAGCAAAGCAATTTAAAGGCAACGACGACAATAATTAGAGATAAACAGAACAGAAATTAGGGCTAAAGCATACCAAATAATCGGATCTAAGAGATTTTTTATGAAGCTCGAATCGAAGAACTGGTAAATTCGTCTTTGTTTCTCTTCGTTTCACTTGTCATGCTCTGTTCTTCTTCAGCTTTTGGCGTTAAAAATTGAGCTTTCGGTTTTATTAGGTTTTTCTTTTTCACCTCTCTGTGTTTTTCTTTTTCACCTTTTATCTGGACTATTTTACGATTTTTTTTCTTTTTCTTTTAGGGTTTTTGCGTAAGAACCCCTGAATTTTTTGTAAGTAACGAGTGGTAGTGTTTGTTTGTTTTTTTTTTTTTTTTTTTTTTTTTTTTTTTTTTTTTTTTGTAATTAGCACAAGTTTATGGGCTCGTTTATTTACATTTTTAAGTTAGGTGATTTAAATATAGATTTTGAGTTAAATTTAAATTATAATTTAAATTAAAATTATAATTTAAATTTATATTTAGTTGTATACATTTGAGTTATAGTTTAATACGATAATTTTTTTGAGTTTGTGTTTAGGTAGATCAAAACTTGAGCTGGTATTTAAATAATATTTTAATAAAAACTCAATGATAATAGAAAATTTTAATAAGATATATGATTAAGGTTTTATTCGTTTTTTCGTTGTAAACGCATAAAAAAAGAATCATCTCAATCGGAATTAAAACAAAAAAATTATAACGTTTTTAAGAATAGAAAAATATTATTCATTAACTTAAGTTGAGTTTAAAAATTTGAGTTGAAGGAAAACTTAAACTCAGAATTTAACACCAAACTCAAGTTCAAATTTAAATTTAAATTTAAATTCTAACTCAAATTTTACAAATATATATATATATATAAATTTAAATAAAATTATAATTTGAGTTTAAAATTTTTTAAAATTTTAGTGCAAACAAACACACCTAAAATCTTTGATAATTACAATCAATAGAGATGGCAAATAATGGTCCTATGGATTAATGTCCTAACCCGATCATTTAGCGTGCGTCGTACATTTTTTTCACAGTTTTCATAAAAGAGAAAAACCTTTAGTTGAAGAGAATATTCAACTTTGTATTAAATATCTCAAATCTCAATAATTAAGTTTAACTATTATAATAGCTAATGTAATATATTTATAACTCACACAACGACAATAGCAAAATACACAAACAACAAATTAAACAAATAACAATAAATTATTAATAAAATTAGAGTTGGCGTGAGGCCAGAATTAAACCAAGGTCAATAGGTTGTTATTGGTATGAATGCTGAAGGTCGCCACTTAAGCTGAATTAAGGTGTAAGGATGGGGGCCGGATTAGTGATTAGATCGAGGTTTGTATTTGGCTGATATCAAATGAGAGTTGTCTGTCATATCATTGTTAGAATTGAACTAATTAATGATTTACCGATCAATCAATAATTAATTAGTCAACCACTAATTGATTAGAGCTAGTTTGCCCGTCACCAGCCATTTTCTTAAAAATAATAATTTTAACATATTATATAAAAGAGGTAGCCAAATTTAACTACCGCATCTAATTTCTAAAAATAAAAATTGTTGGGGCACTTTTGGCGTGAGCCTATCGACATGAAGGGTGTAAAACTCGTGACCTCATTTGGTTAATCCACATTATATGTACGTCGGTCGTACCTTGTCAATGCATCGATCGACAAAGGCTAATGAGCTTCTAAGTGTGATTTTTGACGTCAAAGATGGCCGGAGTGAAGACGTTGGTCCGGGTTGGGTTAGGCTAAACTCGGATGATCCCAAGGACAACGATATCCGAAGGCGACATCCGTTGCGATTCCGGCTCCTAGATAGTGAAGAGTTTCCAATGAAGACTTCTAGTGAGCATATGGCGTGGGAGAGGAATATAACTGGTTTATGGAGGAAGTTTCTAAACATGTAATTGAGTTATATCCATTTATTTGTGAATAGAACGATTTCGACGGACGTAGTATGTTGGACGGGATAAGGCTCAATTTTAGAAATATTAGGCTATGGCTAGGGTGTTTTTACCACTTCCAATAGAAAGAATCCCTAGAAACTTGTTCTAAAGGGACTCCGCCGAAAGTTATGAAGATTAAAGTTCTTCGTCAGGAACTCCCATAAACCAAAAACTAAGAGGCGAATAACCAGCTAAGAGGAGAGTTTCTGAGCTTGTTATTTTGTGTATTCCAGAGACTCCTCAAAGCTTTTAGATGTGTGATAAGCCATATTCACATGTTTGTGAAAACCAGCTCTAGGACCGCGACGACAGTCAACAAAAATAAACTTTAGGTGTTGTAAGCCATGGTTGAGTATTCTCAGAGGTTATCCAAAGCTTTAACCACTTCCAATGGGGAGAACGCCTAGAAACACGTTCTAGAGGAACTCCGTCGAAAAGTTATAGAGATTAGAGCTCTCCGAGGAGTATTTCAGTAAGTAAAAAACCAAGAGTTGTAACCAACAAAATGATGAGGTTTTAAGCTTGTATTTAGGTTGTTGATGTTGGGTTTTCATGTGTGTTTAGCTTGGGGAAGAACGCCTGAGCATTCCTTGCTTGGAGGAGCACCGCCAGAAACTATGAGCCCCCCTTTAAGAGTCTAGGGATGTGGTATTTATAGGCAAGGATGGGGGCTCCAAGAGAAAGGAAATTTCCCTCCAAGAGTATTTGAATTCTTGGTTGAAATCCCTCCACAAGCCTACGTTGGTAAGGCATTTTCGTCATGGTTTAATGCTGGCTTTTGTCAATCGCAAGGGAGGGTTTACCAAAGAGATGAAGGATTGGGCTATTGTGCAACCAATGGAGGTAGTTGGGCATTTTCAGCATGGTTCAGGCCAAAAGCCAATCTGACACTTGCCTTTGTTAACCAGTCAATCAGGTTATGTGGCCGTTTTGGGTGTGGTCAGAAGAATGGCAACCAAGTGGTCAAATGCTTGCCTTCTCTTATTTGTGTATATTCTGCCTTTTTATAGTTTTTGGGGAAGAGAGACTTTGTTGACTTTTGAGGGGAGAGAAGGATGGGAAGAGAAAGGAAATTTTGGTTAAAATGTTATTTTGTTTTTCTTAGTGTATGATGGACAATGAACTAACATACTTGCAAAATGTCTGGAACTATATAGGTGGTGACTGTAAACTTTGATAATTTGTCACATTTTGTCCAATTTTCTCCATAACTCATGTATCCTAGTTCCCTCATAATAAACCTAAGACCACCCCAAGTGGGCCAAGGGTCTAATTGGGATGGATAAAATGGGCTCGGTCACATTTTTTGGCCTACCAAACCACGGCCCACGTATAAGTCCCCGATGTGTGGCTTGGATCCATGATTATGCCCAAACGTGTACAAAATAAGCGGTCAATTGTAGCACAATTAAGACGGTCGATCCCACGAAGAGGTGATAAAATTGAACAAGAAACGATTAGCAAATAAAAAGTGTTAGGAAAGTAAGCAATCGAACAAAGAAGAGAAATGAGTGTTTTTTATTATTTTTTGAACAATTTAAAATAGATAAAATTCAATAATTAAAAGTGGTAAGACATTGAGAATCCTCTATATGCTTTGCTTACCTATTTGAATTTTGATTCATAAATTAACTCAATTGACAGTTTCACATCCCAAACAATCAATCGGAAAATAAATATTTGAAGAACTTGTGAATAAAGGCCTTGTTCATTTCACCGATTCGAGTTTTTAGCTCTAAGTTTCTACAGTAAAAACTCTCAGAAAATGTCACATCTAACTTTTTTTGCTACAGTGAAAAACTCTCAAAAAATGTCACATCTTAACTCGAATTGAAAACTCGAATCTGCGAAGTGAACGAGATCAAAATGTATTTGAGTAAATAAAATTCTTACGTTTAGAACTAGAAAAAATTATCTTATGAGAAATCTAAAAGTGACAATATACCGTTGGCAATGCAGTAAAAGACTACTCATAAAACAATACCTACCAATATATAGTATCATGCAACAATCACATAAAAAGAGCTTGACTAGATTTACATAAAAGTTGACAATAAAATATATTGATAAGAGGAAAAAATATGATAAAAGAAAATTATTTATTCAAATGTATAAAACTTACAAACCATTGGAGAATCAAAACTCAAATAAGCTTACTATACATATGGGATCATCTCTAGTCTCACCCAAGAACTCTAGCCTAGCTTGCACATAATTTTCATAAAATTCTAAAAAAGTATGAGAATAAGAACAAAAACATAAGAGAAAAAGTGCCTAAGCTTAAACTAAAATCAACAACTCAATACACTTAACAAATGCCTTATTTATAGAGTTTTGGGAATGCTAAAAACTATCAACAGAAAATTAAAAAAAAAAATGTAAAAACGGATTCTAATTAAATTAGAATTTACAATGCTTAATTTTGAGAATAAAGGCTGATTATGGTGGGAAGAAAAACCATCACAATGTTTGGAATCGAAGGAATTGAAGGGTTCAATAGCTAGTACACATGGCGCGAGCTGAGAATGAAACGTTACTGCGCACTAGACACGTGGCGCAAGTGATAGGCGGAAGGAGGAAATGGCCGACAGCTAGGTCCCACGATGAACACGTGGCAAGAGCTGGTTGGAGAACAGTGGGACCCACGCGGAAGAAAAAAAAGGCTGGCTTACGCGCATGTGGGGAGAAATAGCGATCTGGGCCTATCGTGAACAAAACGTACACGTGGCTGAGAGGGGAAAGCGGGGAACACGGCAAAAATCGCCACATGGCGCGACTTGGAGAAGTGGTGCAGCACGGCTCAGCATGGCTCGACTCGGCTCAGTTCGGTGGACGGCTGGCTGAAGGGCTGATAGGCTGATAGGTCTCTCTCTTCTTTTTTTCCTTTTTAGTTTTAGCCCAAATGTCTTATTTCCCTACAAAACAAACTAAATTAAATTAAAATCAAATACTTCCACAAAAAATTAATTTCACGAAAATATTTAATTAAAACTTAATTTATTTAGCAATTATGAATAATTTAAGTACATTTTCATATACTTATTAATCCATGTACTAGACCTTGAGTCGTGTTGCAGGGCTTAAGCTGAATCCGTACCGTGTGATTTTTTAGGCGTCAACAAAAATTATCAAGACTAGTGACATATTTGGTTCATTTTTTTTTCTTGGATAAATAATCTAACAGTTTAGACCTCATAGGAGTTTTCATTTACAAATTTCACATATTCATGCCACTTAATAACACCTTAATCAAACGAAAAAAAAAATGCTTTGAAATAATAATAAAAAAGAAAAAGAGCACATTAAACAATTTGCGAGTACTAATAGTCTAATTTAATGGTAAACCAACTAGGGAGATTCTTCTTCATATACCCTCAACCACCAGGTCCTTGACAGTATTGACATATTAGCATGTGTCAACCCCCAAAATCACATTTGACTACCAAAATATCATCTGAAAACTAAAGTTTCAAAACATAACATACATATATACATATCTAATGAAATCCTAGGGTAAAAGCTGAAAAATAACCTATCAACTGGATCTTTTCTCAATGAATCATATTAGTATTAGAATCATATAATTTCGCATTTTTTTTTTTTTTTTTTTTTTTTTTTTTTTTTTTTTTTTTTTACAATGAGACTCCCTAAAAAAATTTACCAGTGGAACATCTTATTTTGAGCGTTAAATTACATTTTTAACGGTCAGATCTGCAAAGTGAACAGTTATGTATAGCACTATGAATTTTTAATATAGATCTACGTAAATCTAACCGTTAAAAAGTTAATCCAATAGTCAAAATATAATGTTTAACTAATATTTTTTTTAAAGAGTCTCACCATAAAAACTCCTCTAGTTTTAATACGATCCAACATTCATAAACATACATTATTTACACATAGTATCTTTTGTAAAACTCTCCATAAAATATACATTAGACTTCTCATCCAATAAAAAAGACTAGCTCGATCGCATGACAACCACCACGTGCGTACGTACCTCATGGCTAACTAAGCTAGGCAGCTGGCACCCATCACAATGAGGGTCTACTATACATACATACATACATACATATATAAAACAGATCCTTATGCTTTAGATAAACTCATTTGTGAACATCAAACTAGGGGCTTCAAAGACTAGCGAAAAAAAAAAAACTAGGGGCTTCAAATAATATTGCTGCATATTATATATAGTATAGCTAGTATACTCTCTCTGGTTAGCCCTAATTAGCTAGCTATAGTGTAGTTTAAGGGATTTATAATTTGGGTGTAGAAAAATGGTAGTGAAAGTTTACGGCTCGCTGAGGTCAGCCTGCTCGCAGAGGGTGCTGGCTTGCTTTCTGGAGAAAGGTGTGGAGTTTGAGATTGTTCATCTCGATCTCCAAGCGGGAGACCAAAAGAAACCAGACTTCCTTGTCATGCAGGTATAATATTATATATGCGTGTGTGTGTGTGTGTGTGTGTATATATATATATATATATATACATATAGTGTGGAGCACAATGAAAATATTGCATGGTGCGTTTATTTTAAAGATTTTGTAGGGTTTAAATTATGATTTTTAATTATATTATAGTGTTTTTCTCTTAAAAAAATTTAAAATTTAAATATTAGAATTATGAATCATAATTTAAACTCATGGAAGATCAGTTTTTTCCTTTTTTATATCATGTGTTGCGGAGATTTTTTACACGTGATAGATGTACTGATTTTTATTGTCTAATTTTATTTTGGTTGCAAGGCACTTACTCATGTTCATATAAATATATATTTATACATATACACACAATCGGATAAAACATGACATACATGTATATGATTCTCTTTCGTCCTTTTTCTTTATATACTGGAAGACACAAAATAATTGTAATTGGCCTGCGGCAACAAATTATATATATATATATATATATATATATATATATATATATGACTTTAACAATTACAAGCATGCACATACCTTCAAATTTCACTGAATTTGTTATTCTTTTATTTTTTATTTGTTTTTGCCTTTACAGCATTTTTTTTATTAAAAAAACACGTGTTTACTAGTTTGTTTTTTTTTTATTATTTTTTTTTACTAATCACGTGTTTCACTAGTTAATTAAAACTGAGATCACGTTGCATGCACATTGCGAGTCATAGGGGGAAGTTCTCGGTAATAACATGTAGTTAATAAATTACGGCTCCAATTGTCCTCAACTTCTATCGAAATAAAAATTAAAGTGCTAATTAACAATTGATTATTACGGATCAGGATTTAAAAAAAAAAAATAAATAAATAATCAGATATACGTCATTAAAAGGGCACACTGCAGATCAAGTCTTTAATTTAAGGACAAAAACGCTAATATAATCAAGTTAAAAACGTAAGCCTATAATACATATTTGGAAAGTTTAGTTCGTTGATTCGAATTTTTAATTCGAGTTGAAATGTGATTTTATGTGAGAGTTTTTTATTATAATAAAAAAATTAGATGTGACTGTTTATAAGAGCTTTTTATCGTAGTAAAACTCAAATTTTAAACTCGAATCAACGAAATAAACGGAAAAATTGAAAATCCTTAAGATTTAACTCCTCCAACGATACTATATTGTACTATCTTTGTTTTCCTTCTTTGGAGCATTAATGCACATCCTATGAATGATCTCAATCATAAATAAAATATGATTCCCTTTTCACAGCCATTTGGACAAGTTCCAGTCATAGAAGATGGCGAATTCATACTTTTCGGTAAGAAATTAAACATTTTTTTAACTAATAATTTTTTTTTTTTTTTTTTTTTTTTTTGGCATGAACCTATTTATAAGTGATTCACCATGCACCTTTTACTTCAAATTTTCTTCAGAATCTAGGGCAATCACAAGGTACTACGCGACCAAGTACGCGGACCGTGGGCCGGACCTATTGGGAGCGACGGCGGAGGAGAGAGCGGTGGTGGACCAATGGCTGGAAGTGGAAGCGCACAACTTCAACGAATTGGTCTACACCCTGGTGCTGCAGATTGTGATCATGCCGAGGATGGGGAACAAGGGGGACTTGGCTTTGGTGCACAGCTGTGAGCAAAAGCTGGAGAAAGTCCTCGACGTGTACGAGCAGCGATTGGCCAAGAGCGGCGGCTACCTCGCCGGAGACGCCTTCACGCTGGCCGATCTTAGCCATCTGCCGGGGATAAGGTATTTGGTGAATGAAGCCAAAATGGGACACCTCATCACGGAGAGGAAGAACGTCAATGCTTGGTGGGACGCCATCTCCAATCGTCCCGCTTGGAAGAAACTCATGAAGATTGCCCAATTAATTTAGTGTTAAAATAATTATATGATCTATCGGAATTTTGTGTGCTTTTTTTTTTTTTTTTTTTTTAAGTTTATCTCTTTTGATGGGAGATCAAGTTTGATCCTACTTGGTGTTAATTTATGATTAATTACGCGGTTCCGCTGTGTGTTAATTACTATCATTGGTGTTCTCCCCAATCTCTCTAAAGCTGGCATCACCTCTCTTTTGGGTGTAGGTGTTAGTTTTACTAATTAATTATCCCAAAAGTTTAAGTTGTTAGGAGATGGATTAACAATAGTTTTATAACATTTTCCCTTATGTGTGGGCTGGATAATAGGCAATTGTGTGGGTGAATTGATTGAAAGCCCAACACGTGAATATTTAAGTCTGAGATATATTAAAGACCCAATACATGATAATTTTAAATGGAAATAAAGAGTGTAATTACGGGGGTTTGAACTCAAGACTTTCCGCTCGATATCATGTTAGTTTACCAATCTATTTCAAAAGCTTAAACGATTAGGAGGTGGGATAATAATAATTTTATACTTTAACAGTAGGTTAGACTACACAACCGTACTAATATTCAATTAAAAGTTCTATGTTAATACTTATATACACAGATGCACACATACATATTCTTTAGCCAAAAAAAAAAAAAAAAAGAAGAAGAAGAAAATATTTAGAAGAAAAAAATTAACAACTAATGTTAAAGGACTCATTCCTGAAAAGAGAAAGTGTCGAAACCGCATATAATCATCCTAACAGTTTAATAATTTAACGATGTGGGACAAATTAACAATTCAACAAATTGCTCTAGTGGAGACGGTACAATATTCATCGTTATCGCTTGCCCTCTAGAAGTACTAGCTAGAGATTGTGGGTAATTAGCCTCCAGGAACTTATCCTAATAAAGAATATATGTACATCGCTTTAATCCCAATGCACTGTATATATGTTCACCGCGAACAACTGAATATATAATCGTATGCAAGCCATGATCAATTGCAAAAGCATAACTTGAACCTCTAGTTTTTGTTTTATTAGCATCAATCGTTAATTCGTAAAACACAAAGACCATATACCTAATTAGTTAATCTCTTAAAGTGTGTTAAGTTAATTTCACATGTAGAATCTCTTAACACTGTTGTGTAGCAGATAAAAGGAATGATGTTAAGTATTAAGTAGCAAGGGAATTGTATTTGTGCCAATATAGTTACTTAAGCTTAGTTCACTTCGTGGATTCGAGTTTTTAATTTGATTTGAAATGTGACATTTTTTGAAAGTTTTTAACTGTAGTAGAAAAAGTTAGATGTGATATTTTTTAAGAGTTTTTAACTGTAAAAATTTAAAACTGAAAACTCAAATCGGTAAAATAAACGATGCCTTAATTTATAATTTTTTTTATTAAAAAAAACAGAGTTGAGTGTTTCATGAACTGTATTTTATTTTACCATGTTGATATTGTCTTAGAAAAACTAGTTTAGAAATTGAGTTTCAAGAAATAGGCACCTGGAAAAGTCGAGAATAATACTAAGAAAGAGAGCTTGCAATAAGCGAGTCGAAAACGTGCACGTTTGTAGCCAGCCCATGACCACCTCTTTGTCCTTTTCCTGTCTAATAACGTCTTCTAAGTTCTACAGGACCTTTTTACTCACTACACTGCATGCATCCACATCAAAATCTGTTTTCCCATTTTGCTCACATTCTCTGAAGCTTTTTCCAAACATTATTCATGCAAAAAAGATCATTTAACCAAACACGGATGGGTCAAGGCAATTACCTCAACGTGGCAGAGTAATAACATGAAACCGTATAATATGCTAAATCTAAAACCAAAAAGGGAGTAAAGGAGTTTTCGCAGAGATGCCAAATTCCTTGAATCTTTTGCCAACCGATCAAAGAGCAAGAAAGCAAAGAAAAGAATGATACTGCTACTTCCGTGAGAGACTAAAACTGGCTTTATCTCTTAAACAAGAATCTATTGAAATTTATTCTTTTACCTTTGTTTTAGTTGATTCTTAAACAAGAATCTATTGATCATATTTATTCTTTTACCTTTGTTTTAGTTTATTCTTTCTTTTCTTGTTTTATTTCCTCTTTTTTTTTTTTATTCATAATATTCTCCTTCACTTTTTGTTTTTTGTTTTGTTTTGAGAATGTCCCTTCTCCTCTAATTGCACCTTCTTATGGGGCCCATGTTTTTTCCCAGAAAAACAAAATTAAGGATCAAGAATTCTTGACGAAACTAAAAGCTAACAAAGAAAGCTGCCAAATAATAAAAAAAAAAGATAAATGAGCTAGCCATGCATGCATGGTATACCTTATAATTAGCACTATAAATATTAACATTAAGACCGAGCAAACCAAAGTGCATTTCCATTTTAAGACCAACAGATTATTTTTACATTTCTAGTTTTTTAGACCTGAATCATGGCTTCTTCAACACCAGCTGTTAAGGGGTCGGAGTTTATAGCCGAAAGCATGCCGGACGCCCTTAGGCAGAGCCGATACCACATGAAGAGGTGCTTCGCCAAGTACATCGAAAAGGGAAGAAGACTAATGAGACTTAACCACTTGATGGATGAGATGGAGAAAGTCATTGAGGACACGGTTGAGAGAAACCGTGTCTTGGAGGGTGTTCTTGGCTATATCTTGTGCTCTACTCAGGTTTTGACATTGTCATTTTCATCTTTTTTTTTTTTTTTTTTTTTTATCCTAGTCTTTTTAAACTCGGAATAAGAGGATTTTAACTTCTTGCCTTAATGTTAATTGTAGGTGTAAAATTATCGTTAAACTAAACCTGCTATTTTCTTTTTTGCAATTTTGCAGGAAGCAGTTGTAGTCCCTCCCCATGTTGCCTTTGCCATAAGGCCAAACCCCGGTTTCTGGGAATTCGTTAAAGTCAGCTCCGAAGATCTCGCAGTCGAGGGCATCAGCGCCACGGACTACTTGAAATTCAAAGAAATGATCTATGATGAGAAATGGTACGTGGCTTAAGGACCAATTCTAGCTAATTCCTTACATAATTTTTACCAAACATATTTCTTTGATCCAATGTTTGTATTTCTATTTGAAAGCTAGAAAAACGAACTGTTAGAAATGAAACTGTGAAAATTCTTAGCCTTCAGCTCAAGGATATTTGTGTGAACATCATATTTTTCATCACTACGCGATGCAGGGCAAATGATGAAAATGCATTGGAGGTTGACTTTGAAGCAGTCAACTTCTCTGTTCCTCACTTGACGCTCTCTTCCTCGATCGGAAATGGCGTCAGTTTCGTTTCAAAGTTCATAACTTCGAAGCTAAGCGGGAGATTGGAGTGCGCGCAGCCGCTTGTGGATTACTTACTATCATTAAATCATCAAGGAGATGTAAGAGGGACAACAAGGGTTCAGTTCATAATAATTAATATCCACAAAGCCAAATTTTTGTTTTGATTTTGTTACGGTTCTAATAAATCCATTAATTTTGTAATTGTAAATCTACACTTGCAGAAACTTATGTTAAATGACAATCTAAACACTGCTTCCAAGCTTCAAATGGCACTTCTTGTAGCTGATGTTTACCTCGCAGCACTTCCACAGAATACTCCCTACCAAAACTTTGAGCTAAGGTAATACAGAATAATATTCTCCTAAATATATATTTATATATGTCCTATGAAGTCACCTTAATCATGTCATTTATACGAAAATTCATGTCTTTCTTCAGGTTTAAAGAGTGGGGTTTTGAGAAGGGATGGGGGGATACTGCAGAAAGAGTAACAGAGACAATGAGATTCCTCTCAGAAGTACTTCAAGCACCGGACCCGATAAACATGGAGAATTTCTTTAGCCGGATTCCGACGATATTCAACGTCGTGATTTTCTCTCCTCATGGCTACTTTGGCCAAGCAGATGTTCTTGGATTGCCAGATACTGGTGGACAGGTAAATTAGAATTTTATAGGCCAGTTATAATGTGCATAGCTGAAGTTTGCTATTCTAGCTAGATCAACTAAGATTTTGTTGTGATTCTAATAAAACAGGTGGTCTACATTTTGGATCAAGTGAGAGCTCTTGAAGAAGAACTGCTTCTAAGAATCAAGCAACAAGGGCTAAATGTCAAACCACAAATTCTGGTGGTAAGTTATGTTCGAATTGAGAAAGTAAAAGCGATGATTTTTGAATTAATCACAATTTAATTATACCTTTACTGAAACAGGTAACGCGTCTCATACCGGATGCAAAAGGAACCAAATGCAATCAGGAGTTGGAAGAGATCATAGGCACCAAGTACTCTAATATCCTCAGGGTGCCATTCAAGACAGAGAAGGGGGTTCTCAACCAATGGGTTTCTCGTTTCGACATCTATCCTTATCTCGAGCGATATGCTCAGGCACGTTCCGTTATCGATCTTTTAATCCAATAGAGTTTCTTAATTCTGCACTAATCTACTTATACTGTGATCATTTATTCTGTTTTTTGATTGTTAACTCCATATTTTTCTTTTGAATCACTAGGATGCCACAGCCAAGATCCTTGACCACATGGACGGCAAGCCAGATCTTGTTATTGGAAACTACACTGATGGCAATCTGGTTGCTTCCATTATGGCTAAAAAACTTGGCATAACTCAGGTAACTTGTTATGTATCAGTTTGTGCACAGATAATATATATATATATATATATATATTAGCATTATTCATATTAATTGCATATCTAATTTGATCTAAATATGGCCAGGGAACTATTGCACATGCTTTAGAGAAGACCAAATATGAAGATTCAGACCTCAAGTGGAAGGAATTAGATCCCAAGTACCATTTTTCATGCCAATTCCTAGCTGATACCATTTCCATGAATGCAACAGATTTCATTATAGCAAGCACATTCCAGGAGATTGCAGGAAGGTTAGAAACCATGAAACTTACTGAATTCTCCGTAGAGACTTCGTTTTTATGATTTATAAATAAGATTGAAACTTTCTAACTAGTTACTTACAAATAATAGTCATGTTTTGGATTATTTGCAGCAAGGATAGACCAGGACAATATGAAAGTCATGCTGCATTTACTCTCCCGGGGCTATGCAGAGTTGTCTCGGGCATCAACGTCTTCGATCCCAAGTTCAACATTGCTGCACCTGGCGCCGATCAATCGGTCTATTTCCCTAACTCGGAGAAACTAAAGCGATTCACATCGTTTGATTCTGCTATTGAAGAGTTGCTTTATAATAGAGAGGATAACAATGAACACATGTAAGTGAACTTAAAATTTCAAGTCCTTTTTTTCTCCATTGAAACTTCAAAATAAGGATCATTAATCTGTCTAAAGTGTTCTAATTATCCGAATTTTCTTGTGAGACAGTGGATATCTAGCTGATACGAAGAAGCCTATAATCTTCTCAATGGCAAGACTTGACACTGTCAAGAACATTACGGGATTAACCGAATGGTATGGGAAAAACCAAAAGCTGAGAGATCTCGTTAACCTTGTCATTGTGGGAGGATTCTTTGACCCTTCAAAATCAAAAGACAGAGAGGAAATGGCAGAGATAAAAAAGATGCATTCACTGATTGAGAAGTACCAACTCAAAGGTCAGATCAGGTGGATAGCGGCGCAAACTGATAGGCTGCGCAACGGAGAACTCTACCGGTGCATTGCCGACTCAAAGGGTGCTTTTGTGCAGCCTGCCCTGTATGAGGCATTTGGTCTTACAGTCATAGAGGCAATGAACTGCGGATTGCCCACTTTCGCAACCAACCAAGGAGGGCCAGCAGAGATCATTGTCGACGGAGTTTCTGGTTTCCACATCGACCCCAACAATGGGGATGAGGCAAGCAACAAAATCGCTGATTTCTTCGAGACATGCAAGAGGGACGCAACGTACTGGAACAAGTTCTCCGCGGCAGGTTTACAGCGCATAAATGAATGGTAAGCTAATTAATTAGCACTCAAATTCATCAGTCAAAATTAATCAAATTAGTTTCTCCAAAGAATTGTTTCCACATTTTTGTGTCATCCATATATCTATGTAGCTATACCTGGAAGATATATGCAACAAAGGTGGCGAACATGGGATGCGTTTACAATTTCTGGAGGCAGTTGAACAAGGATCAGAAACAGGCAAAGCAAAGATACCTCCAAATGTTTTACAGTCTCTTATTCAGGAAGCTGGTAAATTATCATAACTTGTTGCTCTTTATTCCATTTAATAAGTTCAAAAATCTAGAATTTTATTTACTTTATGCACAATTTTCAGGTGAAAAACGTGCCTATTCCAAATGAGGAGCCTGAGCAGCCTGCGCCAAAGCCGGCTGCCAAACCGCCGCGAGCACCAGGACCAAGGCATGATACTATACAGTAAAACATTAGAGCGAGAGCAATTCACTAGTAAATTGGTGGTATATTTATAAGTTGAGATATAAATAAAAGTAGCAATAAATAAAAATGTGGGAAATATATACACATATATATGTACTGAAAAAAAATTGGCACGTCCTCTCATCTAGCTAGCAATATTATAGGCATGTAATCCAATATTCATGGGAATAAAAGAGGACAATATTGCAGAAGCGTGCATTAATAATGCATGCAATCCATGTGAAACCAAAATTATGAATGAAGAATCTCTATCAATGATCTTCGTATTTTTGTCCTTTTCTTTTTCTGGTTTTGCATATACGTGCGCATATACGTACAGCAGTACTTTTCAAGTACAAAGTAAACTAAATTGAAGTCTTAAGACAAACGTGCAGTACTTAACCTCGTCTTTTTTTTTTTTTTTTTTTTTTTTTTTTTTTTTTTTCTTTGCTATAAGTATAACGTATATATTTCAAGTCAAGCTAACCGTACATTTTTATTTTTGTAGCACGAAACGTTCACAGTCACGATTGCAAAGGTAAAAATCAAAAACTGAAAATTAATACCCCATTTGGATTTTTTGTTTTTGGAATTTTATACTTAAGGAGTTTTGACAAATCTATCAATATTTTTATGCCATTAACTCTCAGGTTGTTTCGACGTTAATGAACCAACGTACCTGCAAGCTTAGCTTGGTCCATGTTAAATGCATGTTTTTTCATGTGTTTTGGGAGCTTAATTTCTTATTCTAAATTACGAGACTATACAAATAAAGTGGACTTTGAAGAATTATTTGTTTTTAGAGATCTTGGGCTTTCTTTGTAATAAGGGATTCATCACTGACTTGAGAGTAATGTGTGGGATTTTCAATAATCATAAAGCAATTATATATTATCTTAGTTGTCTAATTATATCTGAGTTTACGTTAAAATCTCCTTTAAGTATTATTATTTTTGCATTTTTAGTTTTACTATCTCTATCTCCATCAACAAAAAGTTCATTGTGCTTCAACTTATGTTGATTATGCCGTCGTGTTGTTGGTAATAAAAACAAAAGTATTAAAGACGATATATATATATATATATATATATATATATATTATGGCCAAACTGCCATTGCCATTTTGAAGCCAAACAAGCGACTTCCAAAGTCCCAAGTCCAAAGTCCAAAGTCCCTGTACACAAAGTTGAAACAAATTCAAAATAGATGGTGAAGCCAGCAACTAGAAGAAGAGCGATAATATTGACGGTTCCTTAAAAAGCATCAATTTGAAATGCAAACAAGAGAAAGGATGACTGGTACTCCCTGCATCATATCAAACTATAACCAGGAACTATACTTCGTTTTTTTAACGTTCTGTTCATCTTCAGTTAATACAAACAAAGGAGTTAAAAAAAAAAAAAAAATCAAGGGTTGACCCAGCCCGACGCTTGTGAGAATATGGTATGGTTGGTCCAACCCAGATGTCTGCATGAAGTTGGACCAATATGCATATTTATTTACGAAACTAAATAAAGTAAATATTAAATTTTAAAACTATGTAAAGTAAATAATTTATTGTATAAATGATTTATTTATAACATACATTTTATTTTTACCATTAGTAAAAATATATTTTCTCATGTAAATAAAGATTTTACCACGTAAGTTAGTTTTATTAGTCATAAATGAATCATTTATGTAGTAAACTTTTATTTAGTTTTAAAATATATTATTTATTTAATTTAGTTTCAAAAATTTACTATTTATTATAATTTTCTAAAAATTAAAAATACCACTCAAGATGGTAAAAAAAAATATTATTTATTTCATTCTACTAAAAAATAAACAACTACTATTTAATTAATAAAGAGAAAATAAAAGGTCTTAATGACATACAATTATTTAAAATGACATAAATATAAGTCCGCACAAAATTATGACAAACTACGGCCGTGTTTAGAATTGATTCTGTTTTTTTTTTTTTCATGTTTTTTGAGAAAGAAAAAATGAAAACGTTTTTAAAACGGCGTTTGGCGTAATAAAAACAGCGTTTGGCGTAATAAAAACAAAAAATGGAAATAAAAACGATTTTTAGGCCTCGTTCACTTCGCGGATTCGAGTTTTCGATTCGAGCTGAGATGTGACATTTTCTGAGAGCTTTTTACTGTAGCGGAAAATTTTGATGTGACATTTTCTGAGAGCTTTTTACTGTAGAAACCTAAAACTAAAAACTCGAATCGGTGAAGTGAACAAGGCCTTAGTTTAATGTAAAATGACAGAGAAAGAGAGAGAGAGAGAGACATTTTTATACTGAAAATAATCTCTTGATAAAACTACTAAATGCATTTTCAAAAATGATTTATGTTTGAGATTGAAAATGTTTTCATTTTCATTTTCTTACAAAAAATAAAATTATTTTAGAAAGGATTCTAAACGCACTCTACGTATTTTTCTAAATATTAAAAATGATAATCGCGTCGAATGAATGCATTTTGGGCTAAAACATTATGCTGATTGAGATGTTTAATTGGGGAGGGACTGAGCCTAACAGTAGGGCTCTAAGATAGCTCATTTTCCCGATCCAAAATTACAACTCTAAGGTCTCATTCATTTCGTTAGTTTAAACTATATAATTTAAATTTTTATTACAGTATTTTCTCTCAAAAAAATTTAAATTTAATTAAGTTCTTAAGTTATACGCAGCCTAAATATTCCCTCACAATAATTCTTTTTTACCTTATCTCTTTTTTTAAAAATTTTTTTGATAGTACGTACTACTAATAATTTTAATTTTTAAATATTAACTTTAATTAAAATTATATTAAATTAAAAAATATACAAAATAGATACAGATTTAGGGTTCGTTTTGTTTCTAGATTTGTTCCCTGATTCGAATCATGATTCGTGATTCGCTACAGTATTTTCTCTCATAAAAAATATATGTAAATTAAAAATAATTTAAATCACATAATTTAAATTTATGAATCAAACGGACTCTTAAGATTGAAAAATATGAGATGACTAGAAGATAATTTTTTTTTTTTTTTTTTTTGGGAGTTTAATTATTTTCGTGGAATTTATTAACTTGCACGACGGGGGAGTTGGCCTAAAACATACGACTGAGTGAGATGGGACAGCTTTTTTTTTTTTTTTTTTTGGGTAAAAAGGACGAGACCGGCTGTTACGCTCTTGCCAAACTACTTTCCGCAGCCGGTTAAGCCAATATTATCATGATGGTGTGACGACGCCAATATAACTCCATATACAACTGAAAAAAAAAAAAAAAAAAAAAAAAAAAAAAAAAGAAGAAGAAAATCAAAATCCACACGATTTTTTTTTTCTTACCCACATATATATATGATAACAAAATATTTAGATTAAGTATCAAATAGAAAGAAAACAAGGAAGAAGATGATGAATCCTAATGGCGCGTCGAGCGCTGACGGAGATGGAGCCTCTCATTCATCTTCCGCTCCCAAAAAGAATTCCAAGAAACCCAAATGTACCTCTTTTTCGTTTTCCTTTTTCTTTTTCTTCCATTTTCTCATTCTCAGTTCATTTACCTTGACATTCAATGCATATTGGGTTCGGACGAATTCAAAGTCCCATTCTTTCTGATTCATGTTTTTCATGTTTTTCTTTATTTATATGTTTATTTATATTCATTGCAGATTCTAGATTCTCGCAGCAAGAGCTTCCCGCCTGCAAACCAATTCTAACGCCTGGGTTGGTAAGAAGATTTTTATTTTTATTTTTAAATTCAGATTCTGTTTCTTGTACCATTTTTTTCTTTTTTTTTTTTTTGGGCCTATGTCATAATTTGTTGAAATCTTTTTTGGGTTTTGTTTTATTTTTATCTTTTATTAGGTAATTTCGACGTTCGTAGTCGTTAGCTTTCTCTTCATCCCCATTGGCCTCGTTTCCTTGTTTGCTTCGGAACGTGTATGCATCCATTGCTCATTTTATTTATTTATTTATTTATTTTGTTTGGGGAAAATGGGTTATTCCTGATTTTAAACTTAAACCATGCTCATTAATTACTGGGACGTGAAGGTTGTGGAGATAAAGGAACGATATGATGGAGATTGCATTCCTTCTAATTATACCAAAAACGTGGTTGGATATATCCAAAGCAATGAAACCAACAAGACTTGTGTTAAGAAATTTACTGTGAGTACAAATTCTTCACTGCCTTTTTTGTGTTCAAGAGAGTTTAAGCAGATAACTTCTGATAACATGTGTTTTTTTCTACTTGAATATGAATATTATTTTTCAGGTCCCAAAGAAAATGAAGAGTCCTGTTTTTATCTATTATCAGCTTGATAACTTCTATCAGAATCATCGACGGTATTTGCGATTCTCTTTTTCTTTTGCCTTCAGCTTTTCTGGTTGCCTAAAGATTTTCTTATAATTATAAAAGAGCTTGATTTCTTTTTGTTCCTTACTTCCAGTTTAGATGTTAGCATATGACAATTCAAAATTATCCTTAGCTTAGGCTGGGACACCATGATTTTCAGAACACTAAGTAGACTGATAAATTTGTGAGTGCTTGAAAATTTTCCATGTTAAAGGATCGCTTGTTAGTTGAACTTAAAATCTCATGTGGGACAGTCTGATCTCTAATGTTAATTCATGTTTATGCAGCTGCGCCAATATTAATGGTAGCCAAACGGTTTAAATTACAAGGTTTATGGTTTACAAAGCTTGTAGGAATTCGAAGTTGCTATTGTAAAGGAAGTTATAGCAGGTTTTGTTTAAGAAAAGACCATGAAATGTCTTTAGGGCTTCTTGGGGTGTTGATTGATGAGGACTTTGGAGAAAGTTGATTCCTAGAGAAACTTTGAACAACTTAGAAGAGCTTCCAAGCGTTCTGTTTTCAGTTCTTTATGATTTATAGGCACAAGTTGTGTTCATTTTGTTGAGATTCGTGTTCTACTATTTAAGGCCTAAATCCTCTCACAAACCATGCAACTTGGTAGAACTGGCTGCCTTCCATATTTTAGAAAAGTTTTATAACCTTATGGGATTAAAATTTTGCACAAACAATCGATGAGGTGTTCATATAGCATTCGCCTTATTGGCTAATTTGGAGTGTTGAGTGGAAAGATATGTTTGGATTTTTGCAAGGGATATAGAACTCTATCGCGGTGATTTGACTGTCATTTCCGAGAATGGTGTATGTGCACATGATAATCAGATGTTCATTTTTGTGTTTCATTCTGATTTTTTATTCTTGTTTTTCTCTGCGTTTGTAGATTTGTTTCTTTTAATTTCCTACCCATTTGTGGCTTTAAGCTTTTGCTTTTCTTCTATGGTTAAGTCTTGTAAAAGTTCATTTCGTTGACATTGATATAGAAGTACTTCATTTTCTGACATCAATCATGTCAACTACATAGAAAAATGTTGGGCTGGCTTTGAAAATTGGATGTGTACAGAAATAAAGAATTTTTTGTTTAAGATGAAAACTCGTTATTAATTTTTGTGTCAAGATTAGTTTTTAGATTGATAAAGTACTTATAACCAAACAAAAGGGCTCAAAGAAACCATCAAAATAGTGTAAGCTTTGCTAGGTTTGCAATAGAAATAAGTTGAAGCACTTATCGTCCTTGGTAGCAGTGCTACTGATATTGAGAAATCATGAGAACTTAGATGCTGCTGCTGTCTTTTATGAAAACAGAGGAGAACTGAAAATCAGAAATTTAAATTGAAATAAATGTAGAAAGATATTATCCTGATTTCTTTTCTACATCATTTTTCTTCATTTACTATTGAGTCAAAATTACAGTTCTAGGTAAAAACTGAATCTGTTATTTTACCCTAATGTTTTTCATATATATGGTTTTCTTTAATAGATTTGAACTCTTAAATCCTAATACCTTTCAACCTGAAAATCTTTCTGGTTGATCTGATATGTGTGTTCGCCTGTTCAAAATCGGATTGTCAACTAGAATCTCAAACTTTTACGTTTTACACAATGTATAAAGTCATCTTTCTCTGCTTTATTGTTGGAATTTTCGGAAACGTACTGACACTCTTCCTGATCTCAAATGGGATTTTTTCTTCTAGATATGTTAAAAGTCGAAGTGACAAACAACTGCGGAGCAAAGCATTTGAAGACGAAACAGAGACCTGTAAACCTGAAGATAGTGCCAATAAATCTCCCATTGTTCCTTGTGGCCTCATTGCCTGGAGTTTGTTTAATGACACATACAGGTTTTCAGTAAAAAATGCGGCACTAAATGTCAGCAAAAGGGACATTGCATGGAAGAGTGACCGACAACACAAGTTTGGCTCTGATGTCTACCCCAAAAACTTTCAGAGTACTGGTCTAATTGGGGGTGCAAAGCTCAACCCAAGCATACCGGTATAAATAACTAAATCCTTGGCTACTTTCTATCTTCTTGAGCAATTTATTACTTTTATCTAAAGGAGAATTTGTTTGGTAGGTCTGAAAAATTACTTGTTATTCTTGACCTCAGATTACATTAAAAGTATATCAAAGATGTAAATTTAATGAGACTTTATGAAGATATAACGTTCAAGAACTATACGCTACTAATGGGGTATTCTTTTTTTTTATGCTACCACAAAATTCTCCTCATCTAATTTTTGAATAAATAGTTACGGGTTCTTCATGCAACAGTTGAGTCAGCAAGAGGATCTAATTGTGTGGATGAGAACAGCAGCACTGCCAACTTTCAGGAAGCTATATGGGAAGATAGAAGTGGACCTTGAAGCTGATGATGAAGTAACTGTAGTAATAGAGAACAACTATAACACATACAGTTTTGGTGGAAGAAAAAGGCTGGTACTTTCAACCACTACTTGGATTGGTGGGAAGAATGATTTTCTAGGCATAGCATACATTTCTATTGGTGGAATTTGCCTGTTCTTCGCTATATCATTCATCCTTTTGTACGTCATCAAGCCGAGGTAAGTATACTACACAAAAACTTGTGTGTTTATAAGAAATGTAATGTCTCTACTAGAAAAGATTTTTCCCTATGAAAAATTTGTTCTCTAGATCTTAACATTCGTAGAGATATTTCTCCCAATGAAACTTTTTTTGGTCGGCACTCGACAGGTCCTGGGAAAAGCTCATCACAAAACATATTTTGCAACAAAAATATATTTCTATCACTAAAAATCTTACTTTTTCCAACAAAATATTTCATCAGTAGACGCCTTCCGTCTTCCCAATCTTAGAGAGGAAAGTGTCCTAAATGTTGCATGAAATCTTGAGGATCACATGTTTGAAAAAATATAGACACTGTCGGTATTCCTTGATAGTTCCGTAAACAAGATATGCAAATTAAGTGCTTCCATTTCTTATTTGGTTTCAAATTGTTTATAAATGACATGTACTTTCTAAGAATTGCTTGCCTTTTCTATGCAGGCCTCTTGGAGATCCATCCTACTTGTCTTGGAACAAAAATACAGCAGCAAATATGAAGTAGGATTTTTTCAGTATTTATCCTACTTTAAGTCTTGAAAGACCTTTTGAAATAGACTGATCAGATTGAACCCTTGTCTATATCTGAAAGCAAAATATTACTATAGGTACTTTTTTTTAATCAAATTTTGTTTACCAATTTATATGATAATCTTATATTCACATCTTGTTCTGGGATGTCAGTTGTTTACCAACTTTGGTAGTATATGTACAAAGAATTGCGATTCTTAGTACCTTCCCTTTGTTCAGGAACCTCTGCTGTTGATAGATAGATTAGAAAAGATGGAATGTGGATGATAAAGAGAATTATAGTAATCTTTCAAGTTATATGTCTAAAATTAGGGAAGTTTGTTAATGATTCTTTTGGAGGCTAAAATAGTCGCTTTAGTTTTCATTAGTGGATGGACTAAAATGACATGGGAACCAACCACACAAGGGATTGCTAGAGAAATGCTAGTGTTACTCTTTCTGTCACTCTCTTTGTCACTTTCTACATTCGTTGTCATTTAAATAGAAAATAAGATAGTAGAATCTACGTGTTAAACAGTGAATGCAGAAATTAACAAAGAGAGTGACAGAAAGAGTGACGCTAGCATTACTCAGGAATTGCTCTTCTTTTCCCTCATCTCTTATAATGTTAGCCAAAATAACGCTTGTAAAAGAAAGATTTGATCTTTAATCATAATATATTGTTTTGGTTTGGTCTTGCCTTTTGCTTTAAGAGAATAACATTGTATTAGTTTATTGCACAGGCACAATTACTGATTTACTTTTCCAATACACAAAAGTCCTAATACGCTTGTTATTATTGCAGCTTCCAGTAGTCATAAATAGTCTTCAACCATATTTAGAGCTTCAGATATGGAAGGAGCTTATAAAGTCTGAAAAACAAAGAAAACTGATAAGAGTAATAGATTTAGTATTTTCTCCTTTCAGAAGTAATAATGTGTTAAATGGCTTAAAATGAGTCCTTGATAGAAGAAAACAAAACCAAAGTAATCTCTATATATAATGACAATTGAAGTACATGGCATAATGTTTAGTTCATTGAGATTCAATTAAAAGATTGTCAATCCATATATAATCCTTCCTCTCCAACACTTATTAATCCTGTTGATGTCAATAAAATTAGATATAATGTCAGGTTTGCCCCTAAGTACTCTAGAATTATTTCTAATCTTATTTGAATGCAACAACATTCATGTCCAATTTTGTAATTTCGAAGAATACAATATTGCACAATGTATTTGACTTGAATCCGAAGGAGGGTTTTGAAATTCTTTAAAAAAAAAAAAAAAAAAAAAATCATGGAAACTTATTTAATTGGTGTTTAACTACCGTAGTAAAGGTTTTTTAGTGACTAGAAAAACTCGGTACTTACTATTCAATACCAACGCACTTAACCTATAGCTTGTCTCTCAATCATACACACCCATTAGATTGAGCGTTTTAGGCATGTAGCAAAATCTCATTGAAGTTAAAACATAGCAAAATTTTCCAAATATTGTAAAAAATAGCAAAAATTAATATTATTAGAATAATTCTAAGGAGTTAAATTTGAAGTAGAATAATTGTAAATATACGTTCATATAATATCGTACTAGTATGGATATACACCTAGCTAGTCAATAATCAGTATAGTGAAAAGAAAAGAGGAGAAAATGTTATTATACCTTTATATATATATATATATATATATATGTTGATCAATTGTGATGCTCATACTAGTCATGGATGTGTTTTTTTGTGCATTCTCTATCTGAGCATTAAAACACTGCAAATACAATAATTTATTATTTATAATTTTATATGTCTTTCGCAAGCATCTTTGGCCTTCTCACGGCATTTTATGACTATCTCTTGAGGAATATTTTCATAATTATCAACATTGGAGTTGGAGGAAGGAATAAGAAAATTAGGAGCTTGAAATGGAGAGGGAGAGGAAGGAGAATTCGCATGGGCCCCACATATATGCAGGACTAGGATTACAAACATACACCACGAGATTAACAACATCATCACAATACTTGCACTTAAATTGTTAACATTCGTTTCTCCCTTTTCTATGTTTTTGTATGTTCAGCAAAAACTCAAGAGCCCATTTGGTTAGAGGATTCATTTTCTGATTCGAATCATAATTTATGATTCGTTATAGTATTTTTTCTCACAAAAAATACACGCATAGATTTTCTCTCACAAACAGGCTCTTAAAAAGTTTCCTTAAAGAAATTTCTCTTAAAAGCAATCCGCACACATGGATTTTTGTAGTGTTTATTTATTATTTATTATTTGTTATATTATTATTTTTACAAATATAGTTGTTCTGAGTCGATGTTGTTTGATTATTCAACCGTAATTAAAACTAAAGGTGTATTTCGTATCAAAATTTTACTCCTGAAAAAAGAAAACGGAAAAGAAAAAAAGAGCAGATGTTACTCGGTTGCTTTTGAAAGAGCTTCCATAAAATTAACAAGAAATTCATATTTTTATTTATATTTTACCTTTTATTGATCAATAGTAAAAAAAAAAAAAAATACAAATCTCATTAACTATGTTTTGAAAAAAAAAAAAAAAAAAAAAAAAAAAAAAAAAAAAACTTTTTTAAATCCCGACTTATAAATTATGGCATTCATTTCTCTTCTTCTATTATGTAAAAATACAATAAAAATATTACATCAAACCTGTCTTTATAATTTGTGTGCCTTTTGGAGTATATAAGAGTGTTTTAGATATTTAGTGACTTTTAATGAGTATGGATAATTAGTTTCTTTGGAGTGAAGCTTGTGACACATATTCAGAATATTTGAATATAAAACGACAGATTCACTTATTACATGAAAACGACACAAAACAACAAGTAGCAGGATACCTGAAGGAATAGGATGAATCATCAAGGTCAGGTCAGCTAGCTAGCAGCCTAACACTAGAGTGCAAGTTTGAGTAGACCTGCCACTATTAATCCAAATGAAGAGGGGCGAATCAAGATTTTGAGCTTAAAAGTTCACTTGAGCCGGTCAAACTCGGCCCAAACGCCCTCTATTTAAATTTTTGTTTTAAAATACCTTATAAAAATCATGACTAAACTGAACTAGACCGTCTTCTCTCATTTAAGGTTAGGTCGGACCGATCTAAACTTTCACTTTTATATAGTATGCATGTCAAAAAAATAAAAAAAAAAAATTGAGAATTTATCTTTAAGGGTGTCTAAGTGTAGATCTTTGTCCTTTATTTTCTATAAATACTATTTTATTAATATAATTACTTAATTAAAAAGGTTATGAATTAAGAATAAAAGATAAAAATGCTGATTTGTACATTTTCAAGGGAATTTGTCAAGATTACTTGAGACTAAATGATAAGGTTCAGTTTATCTTTCTATTAATCTTTTTTTTCCAATTTTTCAAGACATTTTTAAAAACAAAGAAAGCATATTGTTTAATGATCCTTAGTAATGTGATCTCGAGACATATTGGCAGTACCGCAATCCACTTATTAGAGTAATAACAATCACTAATTTAGCTTGATCATTGGGCTTAGAGTTCTCAGGTTGCTAAAGTTGCTTGAATGATATGTTTTTTAATGAACAAAAAGCGAGTCTTTATTTCAAAAGAATATATTATTACTTGAAAAATTTAACCCTAAAGTTCAAGAAATTAGAAACGAGATTAATATCATGTTTTATTCTACGACACACAAGGTACTGTAGTTGGCTCCATAGCTGTGGATACGTCTCTATCGCACATGTCAGAACCAACGGTTACAATTGCTTCACCCTGCAATGTTGTGATTAATTCATGAAATGCCAAACGTTAGAAATATTAAAATATAGACAATTCCAACCGATGTGGGTATACAACAACAATTTGTATAGAAACGTTTTCTTATAGCCTTTATATATATATATATATATATATATATATATATATATATCCTTAGGCATAAAGAGGTCATGCATAGATAGACCTACCTTTGCAATATTTCTAAGATATGTGGTGGTGTAATTTCCTGTAGGAAATAAAGCTTCAATAAGATCCGCTAAAACAAGTTGTGGTTGTGAAACTGCTCCATTGAACCAATCTGATGACAGGACGAAAAAAAAAATTCATATATATGTCAAAAAATTATATGGCTACACATCAAAACATATTAGAAACAATATGGAACACTATTCACGCATACTACACACCATCTCTTGATAAAAACTATAAATAAATAAAAAATTATTATTGAGTCTCACATTGTTACGTGGCAGTTTTAATACACTAACACATATGTGATGATGATATCACTATGTGTAATGAATAAGATTTTTTACGAACATTGAATTGTCGAGTATATTCAAATAACTAATTATCATGTTACGAAGTAGATAAGAGAGTTTATGAAAATAAAAGTATCATGATGATATATATCACTAATTCATTTTTTTCATATCTCTTGTGGTACTGTAGAACTTTTAGCATATAAAACGCTGTTCAATTAGTTGGGAGTTATTTTCAAACAAACAAAAAAATTAGTAGGGATTTGAGAGATTTGGCAAATCAAATGTACTTTACCAAGAGTATTTGAGTTGGGAATTCTTTTGTCGTATCTCCATAAGCTTTGGTTCGTTAGGAAAGCAAAACAAGAGTGATCTTCAACGTTTGTGTTTTGGAGAAAGGTTGACAAATTGTAGCCAACCGGATCTGAAGTGAATGTTTCATCAATGATCACATCCACGGTCTACAAGGAGATAAAAGAAAAGTAAAACACTAATTAAGTCAAGTACAGAAAAATTAATTAACACCTAACTAGGAAGTGCTAATTAAGTGAAAGCAGCCACAATATGCGGAGATTAAGCAAATCCAAATTGATGAATTTGTATTAAGCTCTTTGTACATGTAATGGTCAACTTACACAAAGGATGGCATGCAATTGCTCCAAATCATCGGGGCTAGAAATGTTATAGCTAATCTTGTTGATAGAGTCATCAACATTCTCTCCTCCTGCGTCTTCCACATACTTAGTAGAAGCGAAAAGTGAAAGGAGGAAAATTAGTAATAGGATTTAAGACCTGTGGTTATTATTAATTGATAGAAAGGAGTAGGGGGGATAGAGCAAAGGAGTCAAAATCATACAAAAAAATAATAATAAATCTGACTTTTTATCTCTCCTAATTTAATGGGATTCTTTCACGGAACTTGTCCAATTTATCTATCACTATTAGAGAAAGGAATATTATCACCGGTGCCCCTTGCACTTTGAGATCATTCTTAGTTTGACTCTTAAATTTTAAAAACTTTTTTTGCCACTTGAATTTTGAATTGTTCTCACTTAACAATTTTTGTTGGAATTTATACAAATAGAAGAAAAGAGAGTATTGCAGTCACATGTTCTTTATATTTGAATACTTATTAAAAGCAAAGGATAAAAACCATGAGACCAACGCTTAACTATTTTTTTCCAATCTGATTTTAACTAAAATTCTTACAAAATTAATTGAGACTAGTCCAAAATTTTTAAGGAACAAATTGAGAGTTTTTCAAAATTAAAAAGGTAAACTATGAATGGCTCAAAAATTTAAGGGCACCAATAATAATAATCCTTAATAAAAGAAACCAAACAAAAAGGATAAAATGGTAATTTTGTTCGCTTTCACATTCAAAACATATTTTTGAACAATTTTAGTACCTTCAACTTGTATGTTTCTTTTGCAAAAGACCATGCACCCTGCAGCAAAGAGAAATCTGAGCAGTAAGTAAATAAAAACTAATACAACTTATATGTAACAATATGGCACAGACAAGTAAAACAGAATGGTGTGATAAACCAAAGTAAAAATTACTATTCATGTTGTATGACAAAGAAAAATATTTTTTGAATTAATTTGTCAAAGATATGTTGATCTTTATATATGCCCCTAGCTAAGAGATGTTTTTTTTACATTGTTAAAATCCATCCAAGCGACAATAGGTTTGAATGATGCCCTGCCCAAAGATGCCTTAGTCAAGCATAGATAATTCTGTTTAACCTGCAACAGAAACATTATTATTTTATGCAAAACTTGACATATATATATATATATATATATATATGCATGTATGTATATATAAATTAAGGAACATGTTCATACGTACAGCACTGTATACTCGATTGGCTCTATCTTCAAGGTTTGCAAAACTTCCCAGAAACTTGATCCATTCCGCTCTCTATCAAATTATTACTAGAAAAAGATTATCGTAATAATAATTATAAAAAATAAAAATAAAAAAAAACACCTTCTATACCCATGCATAAACAATATTTGTAATCATCAAGTTTTTATGTGCACCTGAAAAGAGAATATATACATACAAATCTAAAGAAGAATTTTGTCAACTCTGAATTATCAATGAATTGGAAAACAGAGGCTAGATTTTGTACTTCGCTAATACTTTTTTTTTTTTTTTGGGCTACTTATTAGAGTTTGAGGAGGGAGATGAGAAGAAAAGTAGGAGAGAAAAATTACACTTTATAAAGTATTTGACTTTCATCTTAAAATGAAATTTTTAAAATGGAAGCCTAATATTTTATAAAGTGTAATTCTTCTCTCTCACTTCTCTCTTCAAACTCTAATATAGAATGAGAGTCAATTGCTCAAACGAGCTGGATCGATTCATCAAAATAAGATTGATAACTCTTAACGGAGCATCATCTTACGGGGACGTGGTAAGAGTAAAATACCCGAGTCTCATATTGTCAAAATACAAATTTAATCACAATTATATAAGTATATTGGACCACCTTACTTAAACATATTAACCTTTTAAGATGAAAACTAAATACCTTATAAAATGTAATACTTTGGTCATTTACTTCTCTTCTCAAACTCTAATATTACTGAGCTAACAATTACTTAAACTTTACATATTCCCTGCAAATAAAATTCAGATTGTACGTAACCACAAAAATCAAAAAGTTAATTTCTTTTGAACTCAATTATCAATGCCAGGCAAATCAATAATTATTTTGTTCTTTAAAGTAAGATTGTAAGAAATTAAATATGGTTTGTTTAGCAAGTCAAATAACTATATATAAAGCCTGCATATAAACAAACCAAATAACTATATATAAAGCCTGCAGATATATATATATATATAGACACACACACTAACTATATATAATGCAAGCAGCAAGAGCACGAGCGGTACCATGCATTTAAAAAAGGGCAAATAAGTCCACTTCACATTACAATATATATGTAACACAATTTATTACCATGTGTAAAGTCAAATACACAATATATATATATATATATAGAAACAGGGACTTACTTAAGTCGGCTTTTCTATTAGTAGTATTAGTTTTTAAATATTAAATGTAATAAAAAATCGAATCAGATTAAAAAAATATAGAATAGATAGTTTCTAATACAAATTTAATATTAAGTAATCTGATTATTACCTGCAAGGGGGTAGTCTCTCCAGAAGGAACAAATGATGCGAAATTGCAAGCTTGTGGCTGGTCAGTGTCGCTAATAAAGTGAGCTGCAAATTGTGAAAGTTGCTGTGGATCACTTCCATTAATCACTTGGATTTCTCCACTTTCATACAATTTCTTTACGCATTGAGATGCCACCAATTCTGAAGTAATGCCTTTTAGGCTCCCCAGTAGCCCTAGTAACTGTATTAATTTGTTGAATATAAGTAATTAAACATACATATAATATTGCATATAATTACTAAGGTTGGACCTAGAGATGCAATAATGGGCTGGGGCCCGCAGGCCGGCCCAGGCCCATCCTAACATAGTGACAGGGCAAAGCTGGTACGACCCGTCACTGTTTAAGACACGGCTAAACCTATAAATATTAGTGGGTTGGGTTGGACCATCATATATTGGCACATGGGCCGGCCCGGCACGGCCTATGAAAATGCATGGGCCAGGCCGGGCTAGGCAGGCCAGCCTAGGCCCACAATGGACCAGCCCAGCTGGGCCCATCTAGGCCCACAATAGGCCGGCCCAGACAAGCCCGTCTAAGCCCACAACGGGACTGTCCAAACAGACCCATCTAGGCCCACAATGGGCCGGCCCATCAGAGGCCGTCTAGGCCCATAATGAGTGATGAAAACATTGAAATGTTAAAATCTTCTTTGAGAATCATTCACAAATGAATATTACTCAATATAGCCTTGTGGATTTCTCCTTTTTCATACAATTTCTTTACGCATTGAGATGCCACCAATTCTGAAGTAATGCCTTTTAGGCTCCTCAGTAGCCCTAGTAACTGTATTAATTTGTTGAATATAAGTAATTAAACATACATATAATATTACATAGAATTAATAAGGTTGGACCTAGAGATGCAATAATGGGCCGGGGCCTGTAGGCCAGCCCAAGCCCATCCTAACATAGTGACGGGTAGAGCTGGCACGACCCGTCACTGTTTAAGGCATGGCTAAACGTATAAATATTAGTGGGTTGGGCTGGGCCATCATATATTGGCCCATGGGCCGGCCCATCACGGCCTATGAAAATGCATGGGCCAGGCCGGGCTAGGCAGGCCCGTCTAGGCCCATAATGAGTGATGAAAACATTGAAATGTTAAAATCTTCTTTGAGAATTCATTCACAAATGAATATTACTCAATATAGCCTTATGTACTAAAAGGCCTCACACATCACATCATAACAATTTTTTTTCTTGTTGATAGGCGTGTTTTATTTCTGAGAAGCAAAGTTGATATTGTAAGTCATGTCTTATCACATCAAAATACTATACATTTAATATATATATAATAATTATTTTGTGTGAGATAGAGATGCAAGAACGGACTTGCCCGGCCCGGCCCATCTCGTTCTTCTTAGGCCCACGCAGGCCGTCAGTTGAACCAACCCGGCCCATATATGAATTACCTTAGCCCAGCCCACGGCCAACTTTATGCGGGCCATGTTGGGCCAAGATGGGTCGTGTCGTGGGTCTTGAATGGACTTGCACATATTGGCCCATCAAGGGTTTAGATGGGCTGGCCCATTCAAGGCCCATCTTGACCAATCATGGGTTAGATGGGCCAATCCATCTAAGCAAGTAATTTTGATTTTCAAAGTTGTCTTGAAAAGGTTAATCGCAGCAGTATTAGCATATGCATTGTCAAATGTGATGCTCAAAACCTTTTCTTTAATGTCATAAAAATCAAAAACCTCCATGATGACGTCATGAATGGCCTTGGCATCATGAGGATAAGGCATTGATCAAAAAGCAATTAACCTTTTGAAAAAGACCAATATTTATCCACATAATGTGTCATTACACAGATATAACTAGTTTTAGTGCGACCTTCCCACGAATCAAATGTGCATGCAACAGATGTAGTGAATGAACTAAATTCATTAACTAAATTTTCCCTCATTGAATGAAAAACTTTCATAGTGTCAGCTTTTGTGGTAGTTCTTAAAAGTCGCTTATATTGTGATTATAAGCATTTTGAATGTACTCCTCAAAGGCAGGATCATCAGCAAAACTAATTAGTTGTTGAGCACTAGTCAAATATCTAGCTTATCATTCTATAGCTCTTTGTTAGTCATATGACCAATTGGTAACACTACCATCAAAGCTAAATTGAAGTGTTTGTTGATGACAATCAACACCACCTATACCATGCTTAGCTTCTTACTTTTTGCGATGCCACTCTAAGTGACCAGTACTAGAAGATTATTTATCTGTGTAGTCTTGTTTGCATACTTTGCAAATTGCACATTTTTCTATTACACCATTCTTATTTTTACGCATTACTAAATCAAAATCATTCCAAACTGGTGAATTTTGTTGCATTTTCTTTTGCCTTTACGAGTCATATCAGAGGAGCCACTAACTTAAGATAGTGAGTCAGCTCTAATTTTTTCAAATGGATCACTAAATTGTTCTTTTTCAGTGATCACCAAATTTGAAACATTCTCGTTTCATGTGATGATGCCATTACTTCAATAAAAACTAACAATAAATTAACATAATAATATCAATAAAAATTAAATAAGATAATTACACAATAAAATTAACTCATAACAATATAAAATTAATGAACAACAAATGAAATAAATTATACCTTCAAGTTTTTTTTCCTTTCGGAAGAATTATAAACTAATAAAAAAATACGTAAAATTTGAGAAGTTAGTTGAATAAGCATGCTCAAGTGTGAAGTTTTCACGGCTATATGTAGGCAAAAACTAAGATAGAAGCACGTCTACAAAGTCCAAAAGCCAAAAATGAGAAAGGAATTGGACAAAAAAAGACAATACATTGATGAGACATACGAGTAGAGAACCCAAGTTTTATTACATGTAACTCATCACTTCATGAAGTGCCATATCAGTCTGCGCAAACATATATATACAAATATATATATTTTTAAAAAGCATACAATTCTGAATTTTCCAAGCAAATACTTTAAATAAATGTACAACTCTCTCTTTCTCTCTTTCTCTCTTTCCCACGCACGCAACACCCTTTCTCTTTCTCTCTTTTTCACGTAACACCCTATGTTTTTTCTCTCTTTCCCAGGCAACAACTCCCTCCCTCATTATGGGCCTAGACGGGCTTTGATGGGCAGGACCATTATGGGTCTAGACGGGCCCATCTGGGCTGGCCCATTGTGGGCTTAGACGGGCCCGTCTAAGCCGGCCCATTATGGGCCTAGACAAACCGACCCAACCCAGTCTGGTCCATGGGCCAATATATATTGGCCTAGCCCAATCCACTAATATTTATGGGTTGAGTCGTGCCTTGAATAGTGACTAACCGTGCCAGCCTGGCCCGTCACTATGTCAGGATGGGCCTGGGCTAGCCCACGGGCCCCGGCCCATTGTTGCATCTCTAGTGTGAGAAAGAGAAAGGGAGTTGTTGCCTGGGAAAGAGAAAAAAAACAGAGGGTGTTACGTTGGAAAGAGAGAAAGAGAGAGAGTGTTACGTACGTGGGAATGAGAGAAAGAGAGAGTTGTACACTTATTTAAAGTATTTGCTTGGAGAATTCAAAATTGTACGCTTTTTAAAAATATATATATAAATATATGTGTATATATATGTTTGCGCAGACTGATATAACACTTTATGAAGTGATGGATTACATGCAACTTAGGCTCTTTACTCGTAAGTCTCATCAATGCATTGTCATTTTTTGTCTAATTCTTTTCTCATATTTGGCTTTTGAATGTTCCGGACATGCTTCTATCATAGTTTGTACCTATATATAGCTGTGGAAACTTCACATTTAAACATGCTCATTCAACTAACTTTTCAAATTTTACATATTTTCTATTTTTATTACTTTACAGTTCTTCAAAAAGGGAAAAAAAAACTTGAATGTATAATTTATTTTATTTGTTGTTCATTAATTTTATATTGTTGTAAGTTAATTTTATTGTGTAATTATCTTATTTAATTTTTATTGATAGTGTTATGTTAATTTATTGTTATTTTTATTGAAGTAATGACATCATCACATGAAAGGAGCACCAATGTTTCAAATTTGGTGATCAATAAAGAAGAACAATTTAATGATCCACTTGAAGAAATTAGAGCTGACTCATTATCTCAAGTTAGTGGCTCCTCTGATGTAACTCGTAAAGGCAAAAGAAAAATGCAACGAGCTTCATAGTTTGGAATTATTTTGATCTAGTAATGCGTAAAAATGAGAATGGTGTAACAAAAAAACATGTAATTTGCAAAGTATGCAAACAAGACTACACAGGTAAATCTTCTTCTGGTATTGATCACTTAGAGAGGCATCACAAAAAGTATGAAGCTAAGCATGGTGTAGGTTGTGTTGATTGTCGTCAATAAACACTTCAATTTAGCTCTGATAGTAGTGTTACCAATTGGTCATATGACCAACAAAGAGCTAGAGAATGGCATGCTAGATATTTGGCTAGTGTTTAACAACCAATTAGTCTTGCTGATGATCCGGCCTTTGAGGAGTACATTCAAAATGCTTATAATCCACAATATAAGCGTGTTTCAAGAATTACCACAAGAGTTGACACTGTGAAAGTTTTTCGTTCAATGAGGGAAAATTTAGGTAATGAATTTAGTTCATTCACTGCATCTATTGCACGCACATTTGATTTGTGGGAAGGTCACACCAAAACTAATTATATCTGTGTAACGGCACAATATGTGGATAAAGATTGGTCTTTTCAAAAACTTTTCGATCAATGCCTTCATGATGTTATCATGGAAGTTTTTGATTTTTATGGGATTAAAGAAAAGGTTTTGAGCATCACATTTGACAATCATCTACTAATACTGCTGCGATTAACCTTTTTAAGACAACTTTGAAACCACAACATGGTGGAACACTTTTTCACCAAAGATGTGTTTGTCGTCTTATTAAATTGTGTGTTCAGGATGACATGAAATTTTTTCAAGGATATTTAGAAAATATTCGAATGGCCTTGGGTTACATAGCAAGTTCTGGCTCTCGAATTGAAGAAAATGCTAAACTTTTCAAGAAAGCAAGCATGAAACCCAGAAAACTTCCTACTGACGTGGGACACTGATGGAATTCAACATATTTGATGCTGAACGCATGCCTATCATACAAAGAGGTCATAATCGCGTATTACAACTTGAAGAATCCAATTGAGCCACTTCAAGAATTTGATTGGCAAATTGCTTCATGCTTCTACAATTTCTTGAAGGTTTTTTATGAAGCCACTCTCTAACTCTCAAGTGTGTACTATCCCACCTCTCCTCATGCATTATATAAATTGTACAACATTGTTGCAACCTTCGATATGCATAGAGATTTTGACATGTTTAAGCAATCTGTTGAGTTCATGGAACAAAAATTCAAAAAATATTGGGAGCGTGTTCCACCTTTGTATTGTGTAGCTGCTGTATTGGATCCAAAAGTTAAGTTAGCTGGTGTTGAATATTTGCTTAAAGGTATAAGGGAAAAATTGAAGGTGCATTCTGACATTATAACCATTCAAAATGTGCAAGTAAAAGTTAACACTTTATTTACTGCATATAATGAAAAATATGGAGGAGGCCAAACAATGTCCCCTACACCTTTAGCGAGTACTTGATCTGTACTACTTAGTTCTTCATGGGAAAGTATGATTAGCTACACCGAATTTAGTTTTGATGTGTCATCCACATCTTCAGCACGTAGTGAATTGGAAAACTATCTGGAAACAAATTTTGCGGCATCATTTTCAATGAGCAAGGTGGCGGTCATGATTTTAAAAAGTTTGATATTTTGTCATTTTGTAGATCACAGTCAATAACTTTTCATGTACTCTCTAGAATGGCACTGATATACTAACCATACCAGTGTCCACAGTTGCAAGTGAACAAGTATTAAGTTGCAGTGGTAGAGTACTGGATGAACGACGTGCACGCTTGAGTGACGATATTCTAGATGCAGTAATGTGCGTCAAAGATTGGGAGGAAGCTCGCAAAAGAAGCCAACAAGTTCAAGATGATTAGGTTGATGACTTTAAAAATTTAGACATTTCTAATACTCTAACTAGGAGTAATACATTGTAATTACGAACAATAACTATTTTTTATGTTTTTATGTTTTTTTCTTTGTTTTAGTAATTTTATAAACATCTTATGTATAATTATCCCGATTGTGCTCTTTTTTTCTTACTAAGGTTTTGTCCTACATGGGCCAAGATAAGCCTTGAATGAGCCAGCCCATCTAAACCCATGATGGGTCAATATGGGTCAGCCCATTCAAGACCCACAGTACGGCCCATCCTGACTCACGGCACGGCCCAGACTGTCCACGTAAAGTGACCCGTGGGCTGGGTTGGACCGAGGTAATTCGTATATGGGCTAACCCGACCAACATAATTCGTGGGCCCGACCCAGCCCACGACCCACGTGGGCCTAAGAAGAACGGGCCGGGCCGGCCCGTTCTTGCATCTCTAGTTAGACTAGATCATATTTTTATGTAGTATTAATCATTAGATATTTGAAAATTCTTGGTACATTTAAAAAGAAAAACACAGAAGATGGAAAAAAATGTATAATTTTGTAGAAATTAAGTTCAAGAAAGTCAACTTACAGAAATCCGTAGTTCTCACCTCAAAATAGGAAACTGAAATTTCATTCGAAAAAGAAAGGGAAAAAAAAAATCATGGGTCAAAGTTAGAACATTAAGCTAAACCAAAAAGAACATAAATATAACACGATTTAATGAGTAACACTTTGTTAATTCTACAATTTGAATGACACATTTGTTACAATTTTTATGCAAGGTATCTCATCAATATATATGGTTTTGAAAATCACTTTTGTTTCTCTTCCGTTTAATTGTAAGTGTATTTAAGGTACATACTCACATATACAAATCTACAAATTGATGTATTATATATATTATATACCTGGAAAGTTATTTGTATCAACTGAATAGTTTGATAATGGGATGACAAATGATTTGATCCTTGTAGTGCAATACTTTGTTCTTGTCGCCATCCTCGAATCACTCTGTGTAAAATTTAAATGTGGAAAGAAAGTTGAGAATAAAATTACAAGGGTAGTCAGATGAAGTTCCACTTTTGCCAAAAGAACACATTTCGTTTAGTAGTTAAGAAGTTTTCAGCTAAATAGTTTTCTTTGGTTAATGTGACCCAAAAAAAAAAAAAAAGAACAAATTTCTCCTCAAAAGACAAGGATATGTCTACTTATGTAAAAGTAAAACACATCTCTCATGACTTTTTTAGTGTTAGTGGAGCTCACTTCGTGTAAAAGATATAAAGAATATAAACCTATGTTGAAAATAAGAGAAAATAACATTTTTATCCACATAGTGAAAGATTAACGTTTTTAATTATAAATAATAACGATAATAATCTCCATTTAAGGTTTGGTTTCTAAAATCGACTGCTTTTGTGGGCAGTGCCAGTGGGCATGCTCTGTTCCGAGCACTGGGCCTTGTTCCTAGCTTCTAAGGGGCCATGATTGAAGAATCCATGGACCAGAAGGTCCAAAGAGACCAATTCAGACTACTAAAAAGAAAATGCTCACATAAATAAATGATAAATGATTTATGACTGTTAAGCCCTTTTATAAGATTTTTTTTATTAAAATCAAATGCAAAAATAAGGAGTTAAGCATAAACTTGTAGTTTTTATCTGTTTTTTTATAATAAAAATTTAAATATAAAGACTATGTCACTGTATTATTTTTTTTCTATATATTTTTAACATAATTATAGCAGAAAATTAATCTTTATAAAGTAAAGTAAGAGTTTTTAAAGTTCAAGAGATAAATTAAAAATGACTTTATAATTGAGGAGGCACTAATAATAATAATTCATATTTGTTTTTCCATTAGACTGCAAAGTGAATGTTATATTTTGGCATTCCAAATCAATGCTTAATAGATCTTGAAAATGGCCAGCTGACCATTTCCTTTCATCAATTGAGCGGCTAATTGTTCATATTAAATAATTCAACCAAAAGTTTTTTCTAATCATCAGTTTCTTCTTTTGGGGCTTGTGGAGTCTTACTCTCAAATGTTAACGACGTAAATAAATAAATAAATAAACCCACAATTCTACTAATTAAAACTCTTTCCCAGTAATTTAGCCAAAGGAAATCAATCTCTCAAGCAACTAAAGTTAGATTCCCTCTCAGTATTCGTAATGTATCTTTATATATACATGATATTTGTAAACACACAAAATAATCTTATGTAAGATGACATGGTACAAACAACATAAAATGGGGAAGTTGAGCAATATAATACATACATACATATATATATATATATATATATATATATATAAAAGAGTACCTGAATAAGTAGATAGCTCTTTCCATCAACGACATTCTTAATGACTTTGAAGGTCTGGCCATAGTATATAAAAAAGTTGGAAGCATCTTCCACCTTTGAAATATGTCCCACTTTCACAGGCGCCGTCGCAGCACTCACACCTCCAAAACCCCCACAGCTTGTTAACAACACCCAAACCACATTCCACAAAAACATCAACAACAAGATGTTCACATTATTATTCCATTTCCAGCCACTAGAACAATAGTAAGGCCAAACCATTATCATTTCCTTGGAGAAACAAACAAATAACCGAACCCCTTCTAGTAATAATATGCTAGTATTATACAGATATATAGCTCTCTATATTAGCTAGCCAAAGCTTTCACTATTTTATGTATGGCACTAATTATTAGTTGAGACTTGAGAGAGAGAGAGAGAGAGAGAGAGAGAGAGAGAGAGATTATTGCAGCTTTAGATGGGTGGCTTTTGAGAGAGGGGATTGGAGGAAACCATTTGTTTAATTGGGTTAGGAAGAACAGTAAGATGGCCCGTGAACCCACATCTTTTGCTGCCTATATATGTTTGTCATCTTCTTTTCGTCACTTAGCTGCGTGTTCTTAAATTGTTGCCTTTTTTATCCCCAAAGTGATATGTGCTTTCATATGCTGTGCACCACAACTACTCCGCCACTACCAACCGGTCAGATTATTATGCGAAATAGCAAGCGGGTAAAAATAAAAAGGGACATTCTATTGTTGGGGACATCCTAATATAGGTCATTGATTGCGACTGCAAATTTTAAATTAGATGATTAGATATTATGTGAGACTGGATACTGTAAAGATAATATAAACATTTTGCTCGATTTTGATTGTACGGTTTAGATCAATAAACCTATCAGTAAGCTGCCACTAGTGTAGAATCTTCCTAATATTCATTAAAAAAAAAAAAGAAAAAATAATTATTAGAAAAGGAAACTCGGGAAATCCTTGTGAGGTTTTATTTTTAGGTACGTGTTTTTATTATTATTAATATTTGTAATTAGGTTTTAGGTACATTCAATGGTATTTTTATTTTATATAAGTGTCCGTATCCAGCTGTAGGTTTCACAAGCTGTAACCGGATATTCTTCAGGGTTGAACAAAAACGTGACTCTGCGTTGCTTTCAGAAAGAAAGTCATGTGAGATATTGGACCCTCAAGTCCCATACATATCGATTGTCAAGATCTCCTTTGCCCCTTCTAGATTAAGATCACGTGAAGGTCTATAAAGTCTTGGCCATCACTATAATAGAATATCCATTAATGAAGATTTTGAAAAAAAAAAAAAAAAAAAAAAAAAAAAAAAGGTCCGTTATGCAGTTTCTTTAATTAGATCTGGTCAAGAAAATGTTGTGTCAAGAACATGAGTCAGGAATCCTCTCAAGGCACGTACGGTTAAATAAGCTCGAGCTTGCGTCTAAATATGCACAAGGTCCTGTCTGGTCGGAGATGCTTCCTTAAAATTCGGAACCAATTGTCTTAATATGCAGAGCGTTTTGTTTGTCTAGGTATCTTGGGCATAACAAATAACGTGATTCAACGATCAAAAAAATAAAAATTTATGTGACTCATTTTAAAAAGGCAGTTCATAGAAGAATGTATAGGGAGTGTCAATTCGCACCGAATTCTAGAGTTACATTAATCTCCAATACATAGTATTAAGGATTAATTTTATAAGCAGGGTCTCTGAAGTTTACTTTCAATCTCAATTTTTAAAATGTCTAATAATTAGTCATTGAAATTTTATTTTGATTCAGCTATAATAATTCCGTTAGCTAGGTGTTAAACATTTGATGAAATCTGTAAAAATTTAGAACATTTAAAGTTCAGACTTAAACAATATAAAAAATAAAAAGTTTATTTTCACAAGTAGTCTTTAAATTTTAATTGTTTCTAATTTGGCCGTTAATTTATACAAATTCTATCAAATATTTAACAGTTAGTTAAAAAAAGTACCGAAACTGAAACTGAGTAAATCTCATGTATTAAATGTAAGATGTTTTCAAAATCAGACACCAAAATAAGATTGAAAGTATACTTCAAGGACCATACGTAAGGTTAACCCTAACACTAACGTTATGACTCATTTTACATTCTACGACAAGTGGACGCGTTAGTTTGGTCGCTGTGTTGTTATATTTTGGCTGAACGCTCGGATGCTTCAGTTTCATGTACATTGGTAAGCGCATAGGCAGAAGCTATATCTATGGATCTTGGTGAAGAGATTCATAAACGTTAAAATGAGGGCAAGTCGTCAATTGAAGATCCATAAAGAATTCTGCTGTGTAATTAGTAATTACATCAATATAATCTTACCATAAAGGGAAACATTTCATTAAGCGGTAATAACGCAAACGGATTTTTTTTTTTTTTTCCCGATAAGATCAAGCGAAGAATGCTGTAAAGTTGACGAAATAACAAAATCAACGTTTTCAAAGTTAAAAGCAGAAATCCCTACTTTGGTAGAGGTGGTTTTTTTTATAAAAAAAAAAAAAAAAAAAAAAAAAAAAAAAAACCTGCAATGAAGATTCTATCTTTAGACTTCAGTATTAAAGGTAAAGATTGGACTTACCGCCAGGAAGAGGTGGTTCACGATGCAACCATGTTGATCTACTAACTCGAAGTTGTTATTTAAGCTCATGTCAATTTGAATACAACTTTCGCAACAAAGCCTCTTTGAAAAACAAAAATCACAACTAGTTACCCCAACTTTCGAGTGTTCCTTGTGTCCCAGACACACAGTCGAGGAAACTTTCACTATTTATTCTGCTTTCAAAACGCACAAGTATTACATAACAAAAAAAGGACACGACCTTCAACACGAACGCCCTCCAAGCACTTTCTGGAAAAGAAACTCAGAGATCCTCAGGACCATTGATGTTCTGGACATGAAAGACAGAGATTTAGAGCATGCGTATATTTAATAGGAATAAAGAAATAAAAGATCTACGTATATATCGGGTGCTTATGGTAACTTGTCGGGGGACTCTATGTAATTACCTTGTTTTCAAGCTCAGCACCATCAGGAATCTCTAACTTCACCCCTGACTTCGCAGTGACGCTTACTTTCCCCTTATATACGAAACCAGAATGGCAAAAAGTTACATATACTAATATTTCAAATTGTAAACCAAGGAAAAGAATCTGAAGAATCGCATAAGCAACACGGAGTTCAATAATGTTAAGTCAAGTTAGCTTCCTTAATTAGTAATTCTTGATGCTTGAGTATTTAATGGGATCAAGGAGCGCCAAAGAAAACTAAAAGGCCACAAGGATGGCTAGTCAATTGACACAGTAAGCAACATATACTATCACAGCATATGGATAGTCAAACTGATTTATGAGGGGGAAAAAAGTAAAAGTAAAAATCCGAATATGTTATAGCTTTGCTCCAAAGATTAAATTTGTTGTCATCTATCATTCTCCTCATTACTCAATTTCAAAGAACTCTTATGGCAAGCAAAGTGTTTCATTTTATTAGTACATAAGAAAATCTGAATATGATTCATTTCAAAACAAGCAAGCGATGTGATTCATTTTATTAGTACCTTGAGAATGATGCCAACGCCAAACCACACATCACCAGAAACCTTAAGGCTATCTAGTTCAACAATGCTAGGGATTGACTTGAACCGACTCAAGAAATTGCCAACCTGTAGAAGGACGAAAGAAATAAAACAAGATTACTTTATTTGTTAAGAAACTACAGTAGATTTAGAAGGATCTAGGAATATAAATTCACTACAACAAATGCTCACCTTCTTGAATTCAGGCCCCAATTCAATAGAAGGATTTGCAGGGTTTGTTCTAGCTTTATTCCGAATGATAAAACCATCTTCCAGAGTATAGAGATCAGACTGCAAAAGAAATGAAAAAATGAGTTGGACTTGTGAAACTGACAAATAAATATTAACAACCTAGGAGAGAATGTCAGAAAAGAAGGTAACCTGCACTAGAAGCAAATCTGAAGTTGCCTTTACTGGAAGGAATCGAGATCGGGGCACATTGATTCCAATAGCGTTATCGAAGAACTGGTTGAAGACACATAGCATGTAATTAAAAACTGATCAAGTTTCAACTTCTAAAAACATCTGAAGACATTTTGTATGTTGTCCATACCCTTATCGCCGCACCAGCAGCAGTTTCCAGCTGAAGAACTTTGATTCCATCCACTTCCTAGAAACAAATTGAAGCATCAAAAGTCAGCCACTTGACAAGAATAGACAACTGGCTTCACTACAAATTAAAACTTTTACCTTCGGGTTTGGAATAATTTCCATTTTGAGTCCATCAGATTCCACAACCCTTTTAATTGCCTTCAGGTTCACCCACCTGAGAATATGGTGTTAGTACCAAATCATCAAATATCTATAACACTTAAAGCAACCCGACTTACAAGTTATTTGTGTTGAAAATTTTGAATTTCTCTATCGACTTGAATTCGTTGACCTGTTCCAAAGAGAAAATTGCACATGAATCCATAAACTTGCCAAAATGTACTTCTTATAATATATTAGCAAAGTACATTCTAACAATATTGTAGGAGGCCGCAGCTGTTTGTATCAAGCAAAGCAAGGCAATTGTAGAGCACCTCATATCACCTCAAGAAATGAGATGAAAAACAATTTTCCAAGGATCACCAAATGTTCACCGGTGATTCAGCCATAACACCCAAGATGGCAGTACATGATCTAAGAGAATATGATATTGTGTAGGGATTCTGTGAAGTGACGAGACTAATCTGCTTTACTTGTGTCCTTACAGAAGGGAACTTCTTACTGTCACGATTCAAATTTGCAAAACAAAGTCAACTGCCACAGAACTAATGCTGCTCTTTTCTTTTTCTTTTTCATTTCATTCCTGTTAGATTTTTTTTACCTTCACAAAATCAATCCAGCTTCTCCAGGTAAGGAGTAGGGGCGAGGGTGACAAGCATTAATTAATCTCTCAGACCTCAAAACAGGCCGTGCTGTCACTGTTGATCCATGCTACTATTAATTTCATAATCATATTTTATTAATAACAGATTTGTGCTAACCACAAGCATATAATTAACCAAAACAAACTTAATGGATTCTACCAGGTTAAGGTTTCATATTTTGACGTTGATGTAAGTTTTTTTTTTTTTTTTTTTGGATCAGTAACCTTCATAAACTAGTAAACTATTTCAGAGTTGCAACTGTATCCTCGTTTCGTAGCAGGTTACTAAGTCAGACCCTCAGACTTACGAGATTTTACTTGACTAACGATGAAAGTAGAAGGTTCAGTTATGTCAGCCACAAGTTGCTATATGCAGTCCAAATATTGAGTAAATGCCGAAAGTGAACAGTAAAACACAAGATTGAAAGAAAGAATGATAACTTACATGTTCATCAGGAACTTGAGCAATTTCCAGGAGCTGAAAAAGATCATAAGAGAGACGGAGACAGGAAGAAAAAAGGTTATTCCTTATTGTTGTATTTGTCTTCAAACAAGAAGGAAAGATAAAACAAAACAAAAAATAGTAGCTAATCTAATCGAGGATAAACTCATTAATGAGGTAGCCTATTCATATGATGCCAAGACCGAATATATATATATATATATATATATATATATATATATATTGCTCTTTTAGGTTAAGTGCTTAAAGATTTACTTGGAATGGATTTGATTATCACTGGAAGTTACTATGAAGATTTTTCCCAAGCAAGGATTGAAAAAAGACTGCATTTCAATACGAGTAAATATAGGCACTCAACAATATGCATTCCTTGATCCTAAGCAAAGCAAACTGAGCAAGTACCTAAATTCAACCCTTGAAAATTCATTTCAAATGGAGTATTTGTCTTCAAATGAGAAGGAAAGATAAAACAAAACAAAAAATAGTAGCTAATCTAATCGAGGATAAACTCATTAATGACGTAGCCTATTCAGATGATGCCAAGACCGAATGTGTGTGTGTGTGTGTATATATATATATATATATATATATATATATATATATATATATTGCTCTTTTAGGTTAAGTGCTTAAAGATTTACTTGGAATGGATTTCATTATCACTGCAAGTTACTATGAAGATTTTTCCCAAGCAAGGATTGAAAAAAGACTGCATTTCAATACGAGTAAATATAGGCACTCAATAATATGCATTCCTTGATCCTAAGCAAAGCAAACTGAGCAAGTACCTAAATTCAACCCTTGAAAATTCATTTCAAATGGAGTATTTGTCTTCAAACAAGAAGGAAAGATAAAACAAAACAAAAAATAGTAGCTAATCTAATAGGATAAACTCATTAATGACGTAGCCTATTCAGATGATGCCAAGACCGAATACATACATATATATATATATATATATATATATATTTATATTGCTCTTTCAGGTTAAGTGCTTAAAGATTTACTTGGAATGGATTTCATTATCACTGCAAGTTAATATGAAGATTTTTCCCAAGCAAGGATTGAAAAAAGACTGCTTTTCAATACGAGTAGATATAGGCACTCAATAATATGCATTCCTTGATCCTAAGCAAAGCAAACTGAGCAAGTACCTAAATTCAACCCTTGAAAATTCACTTCAAATGGAGCAAAAGATGATAGAGAATAGACAAAATATTATACCTGAACTCTTCCTTCATAAGAGATAAGAGTGCCACCCTTCACATCAGCCAGTGTTTTGGGTGTCACCTGAGTGAAAAAAAAAATAAAATAAAAAAATAAAAAATAAAAAAATGGAAGAAATGAGAAACAGCATTGATACTTGAAAGGCTGTCTATTATATAAGACATACGTCTGTACCTCCATACAGTATTCGTTCTTGTTCTTAATCAAATGACTGAGGATTTCTACGAAATCCAGTCAAGGAAAGTAATTCTATGAAGGAATTTCTTTTCATGCCCAATTTCATAAGAAAAACAATTCCATACTATAAGCAGTAAAGAACTATACACCAGAGAAAAAAGTGGATGAAAATAAGGATACTCAAGTCGACAATTGCACCCAAGTTATCTGAGTTGGCAATGAACACATATTCTTTTCCCTGCAAAGGAGAAAAGAGTGAAAAACTAAGCACAAAAGCGAATAAAATTTAGAGCATGCTCAATTGCTCAGACATTACAAGGTCTACAAATGTGTTGTACTACCAACCCGTGACAATAATGCATCAAGTTTTCCACTGTTCTTTAGGGATGGAAACACGTCACCGTGGCCAGGAGGGTACCTTCATGACATAAGTAATCAGGAGCAGAAAAGAATAAGAAACCATACAAACTAGAACATAAACAATATGTAAGATGTAAAATAGGACCTGACAAACATGAAAGAGACACCAAAAAAATATATATATCAATACCAAAATGGTGTTTGATCGGAATATGGAGCATCAGTTAATACTCACGCACCAGGTGCAAAATAGTTTGACTACCAGTTAAATGATATAGCTACATGTGCAAGCTTAATATGAAATTATACCATACCATCCATCCTTCCCTGTCTGCCCCTTAGATGGGAGTGGTGTGAAATCCTCTACAACCAGACGGGGATACTGACTCTGAATGAAGTCAAAGCAGGAAGAAGTTCAAAGTTCATTCTTTCAAGTTTTTATCAACCAGAAAATTGAAAATAGAGGAGCACATTAAGAAATCGCAATGGCTAACCTGATTGAAAGTATGAATCTCAACATTTGAGCTGGAGTATTTTTCAACAATCTAAATTCAACATTAAATAGTCAAGTAATGAGTAAAATATTAAAAAAAAAAAAAAAAATCTCATCGCTACGAATTTATGCAGATAGTAGTGTCATTGCTAGGCATACAATTGAGCTTAACAACAACAAAAGAAATGACCTAGGATATTCACCTTCAATGTATCATCATGAGTGTTGAACGAGTTCATTAGAAGCAGTGGAACATTGCACCCATATTTAGAGTTCAGATTCTGCAAATAACTAAAGGAGTAAGAAAACTGTGCCTTTCTATGCGTATATGTGTGTTATGTGCGCGCATGAAGAGACAGAGACAGAGACAGAGACAGACCTCAATCTGGATAACAATTAAATCAAGAAAAGTTAACCCGTCACGAACTTCAATGACTGACCTGCACGCCAAAAAAGTTCATCTACGTTCAGCAAAAACCAAAAAGAAGCTTACAGTATAGACGCCCAAAGTAGATGCAACTCAGATAAAAATCATGCAAAACCTGAACTCAAAATTTGATCATCTGTGTGTAAATATTTCGATATAAATTTGAAAATTATTAAACTTGCAAGTAAGAAGAATCCAAGTGCTACTCCAAAAATGCAGATTCGATCATTATTTATTAATTCAAGGCTAGAATTTTATTAATTCTTTTTGATAAATATTATCGTCCCAATGCAAAGAAAACAAGTATAAAACAAACGAAGTACGGGAATGTGATAATTTGAAAACAGGGTCAGTATTTTTAGATTAAGATAAGTTCTTTGCAACAAAGATTTGTGTTAAAAGAAAATCAGCAGATTTATAAGCTTATCCCAAAGTGATGAAAAAGAGAGATGCTGGAATTGTATTGATTTGCGTACTTGGGACCAGTACAGCCCATTGTTGTCCCCAGACCTCCATTAAGCTTAAGCACCACAAGTTTATCCAAAAGCTTCTTGATCTCCTCGGGATCTGTATCAATGCAGATAATCACACACTTGTTTCAAAAAGATCGATGAAGAAACAATAAAATGTAATAAGCCCAGATGAACCCAAATTTGCTAAGAAACAAATTTGATTTTTCTTACCATCAGAAGTTGGCGCCAAGGTTTCATAAGGAACCACTACCTCATCAGTAGGCGTTTGGATCTTACTCCATTCAACATATTGTGCTTCCCCACTTTTAAGCGCAAAAGATCCATCACAAATCAAACGACTCATCAAAATCATCCTCTAGAAAAGCTATTGAATTGTAATATTCGTGTCTTATTAATTTATATAACAAGAAGTGCCATCTAATATAAAACTTTGTTTTTCTCTTCAGTAATTCAATCACCAAATAAATAAATAAATAAGGATCGAAATAATTCATTACTGACATAAAACAAATTCAAATCACAATTAAACAATGACTGATCAATATCATCCTCTAGGAAAGCTATTATACTACAATTTGAGTCTAATTAAATGATTCAATATGAAGTAACTCATACAATAACTAAATTTTTCATCATTTTCCGCAATTTAATCATCAACACACGAAAAATCCGTTCTTCTCAGACAAGCAAATCCAAATTTACCTAAGATAACGAGAAACAAGGTTGATGAATCCACTCTTCTCCTCCTCACTGCAGAACAGAAACAACAAAAGGATCAGAGCTCAAATCCCTCAGATCTCATGCAAATTGAATAAAAGACAAATGATCCAAGCACTGACCAACTGATCCGATCGGCAAAAAGTCGATCGAAAGTTTGCGAAGAAAACCAGAAACGAAAAAGAAAGATACCTAATCTGGTTAAGGCCGGCGACGGAAGATTTGAGCTTGGAGATCTTCTCGGCGTCAGGGGGGCTCAGAGTAGCAGCGGCGGCAGCCATTTCGGAGCAGTGAAAAGCTTCAATCTAGAGAGAGAGAGAGGTCTACAGGAGCTGAGGACTGGAAAATGGAAATGAAGTGAGAGATTTGGGAGAGAAAACGTGACGCGCTCTTTGTTCTGCGTATGTAAATTGTATATACTTGATAATAACAAGTGATGTGAAGGAGAAGCCTAAACTTAACGAGAAGAGTTGTCGATATTTTTTTTTTTTGGGTTGAGATGTCGAGAATTTGGCAGTGCGTAATTTACGGTCGTTGTCGTATTTAAGAGTTGGCAAAACGACGGCGTATTAATCCAGGTGGGGGGTGTGTGGTTATCGCTGGCAGCGATATAGGGGCCTTATAAATAGAAAGAGAGAATATGCAGGCGAATATGACGTTCGGCTCTGGCCTCGTCCAATCTGGGAAAAGTTTGGCGCCACTTTCACGCAAGGGTGACACGTGGGCATGGATTTACGCTCACTACCCCTATCTCCTTTTCGGGAAAACGAAACAAACATAAACTACTGTGTGGATACGTACTTTTAACATTATTTATTATTAAATTTTTTTAATTTTAATAAATTAAAAGTAAAATTTAGACTGATATATTTTAAGAGTAATTCAATAATTTTTTAAGAAATGATATAAATATTTTTTTAAAAGTGTATGAATTAAAATTTTTACTAATTATTTTTAATTAATAACTTTTAAGTCAAATAATTATATTAATAAAAGAGTATTTATAAAAAATAATGATAAAAAATTTAAACTCAGATGCTTAGATTCCGTTCATTTCACTAATTTAAGTTTATAATTCGAGTTTTGTTATAGTAAAAAATTTTCAAAAATAATTACATCTAATTTTTCTATTATAATAAAAAATACTCACATAAAATTATATTTTAACTCAAATTAAAAATTTAAATGAACGAATTAAACGAATCCAATAAACTATATAATTTTCTCCAAAAAAATTTTCTCTCTTTTTCTCCTCTTTCCTTGTTGCTGGAGTCTGCATTTCTGTTGTCTATCCAACATAGATGTTCTAGAGTACATTAGTAATAATTGATGAGCAAGAAAGCTTCTCTTGCTTCATATTTTTGTTTCACTCTCTAGACTTTTTTTCTTTATTGGTTCTGTAGTAATGGTTGACAATTGTCTATTCAACGTAGATGTTCTACAGTAAATTAGTAATAATCGGTGAGCAAGAAAGCTTCTCTTGCTTCATATCATATTTCTTTACAATTGGGCCCACAATCCTGCCTGTTATTGTCACTTTTGAATGATCTTTGAGCAATGGAAAATAGACGAAGATGGCACATAGTCACGTACCCGAGGATTGACAAATTACACCGGATTTCTATGGGCGTGGTTGGTTTGTGACTTCAATTGAGCCCAAACTTTTGTGTGCTTGAATACTTTGGAACCGAAGAACTTTCACGGAAAATGCATTTGGTGACTTTATTTTAAATTCTGGAAGTAGGATCTTAGGATGACACAAGAAGGGGTCATTTTATCAACGGAAAAGTCCCCCTCATGGCCGCAAAATTATCTAATTCTAGAAGGCGAGAGGGGACGAGTATTCTCCTTCACAAATTTTTAGCTGCCTAGTAGTACTTCACCCCGTTAGCTATTACTTTGTGAAAACATTTTTCATCACTTCTTATACAGTATAAGAATAATATATTGTTATCCATTTACCCTATCTAAAAATCTTCAACCAACTGCCCCTTAAAATAGCAATTTATATCTTAAAAAAATTAATTTAGGAGAAGGATGTGAATACGACATAATTCTAGATGTATACAGCGGCGGATTCAGCTTTTTACTTCAGTTGACGTGTACATTAAATTTTTTTTAACAAATTATTTTAATGAGAGCATATAAAAAAATATACTTATTTTAGTAGGGACATATATTATTTCAATGGGATCTTAAGTATAAAATTTTAAAATTTTTAAAGGTAATATTTTTTAAAAAAAAATTTGAGTCGGGGGCTACCCCTACTCATCTTCAAGTGGCTCCACCACTAGATGTATAGATCAAGACTAATAATTGAAGAACTATCTCATCTCCATAATATGAATCTCAATATGCATTAGTGGGTTTCATAACGGTTGGCAATTTAAGCAATGTGAAATAATTTTTGTGTCGGTTAATCAAAAAAATATTAAATTTCTGACTTACAACATTTATACTAACTCTAACTATGTTAATTATTTCATGTTTTTAACTAAAATGATTTATAAATATTATATGCTTTCGCAAATTACAAACAAGCAAGAATGAGGCGTAATTGGCCAAGACCTATGACTACGTTGAAGCTCAATTTTTATTGGGCAAGCAAGATATTACCTAAGGTTTGTGCATGGACGTTTTAAGGATTTCAAAAACTCAAAATGCTGTAGATTTCAAATCAACATATATGCTTTTGTTTTTTACCTTGTAACAACAACAGTAGTGTTCGGAGCGAAAAGAAAAAAAAGAAAAGCGGGTGATAATAACATGCATTTGTTATGTAACACGATAGACGTTTAGTTTATAGATTTAAAATTATAATTCAGAATTATTTTTATTTTACATGTATTTTTTATGAGAAATAATATTGTAGTGAATCACAAATTATAATTTGAACTATGACACAAATCTCCTTTTTAAACGTAACAACTCTGGATCACACCACAATCAAAGAATAGGTCTACCCAAAAAAGACGACTAGAAATTTGCAAAAAAACATATATCTCTTGTATATTTTACCCAAATAATGTCTTTGTAGATAGGGTCCTGTTAATTTTTTTTGCACATTTGAGTAAAAAGTATGAGTTGAAATTAAAATTTTTTAAGAGAAAATACAGTCATAAAAAAGATTAAATTGTGATTCAAAATGTATAAAGAAGGTGTAGAGATTACAATTACAATTTAATTATAAAAGTTAATATAAAAGCAAAAAAAAAAAAAAAAAAAAAAAGAAGAAGAAGAAGAAGAACAAGCAAAACTGTAAAAGCATTTATCTCATAAAGTGAAAGTACTTATTCTAAATAATAATTATTCCAAATATTCGTTCAATTAACTAATTTGAATTAATATGTAATTATTTAAAAAATTTTAATTGTAATAGAAAATATTAAATATAATTTTTTATTAAAAATTTTAACTTAATAAAATTAATATTAAAAATTTAAATATGTAAAATGAATAAAGACTCTATTTCATTTATTTTGTGAATTTAAATTTTTAACTGTCACAATTAACAATTCTTTTCGAAATGGAAAAATTATTCTTTTCAAAAAAATAATTATAATATTTCTGGTTTAAGTGCATTTTGAAAAAAAAAAATTTAAAATTAAACTCTGGAGCTCATCAGTGACCATTGGGCACCCATTCCCAGCTGAAGTGTGCGAGCGCCGTCGCGTCAACCCTTCTATTACCCGGGCATTTTGCGAGCTAATTTCAAGCCAGAATCCTCCTCCTCCACGGTTGGTTTTAGTTTGAAGTTTGGATATCGTGGACTTTGGGATATTGAGGGGTTTGTGGGTTTCGGGATTTCATTCATATGTTTTACAAATCGAAATTAGTTTGATATTTTTATTTTTTTTGGAAATTGGTGTGATTATGGTGTTGTAAAATGTTCGAATTTATGATTTTTTTAATGTGATTTTAGGCTTTGTAACTTACATCTTTACAGTTTCTTTTCATTTTCGATGGGGGACTAGGGTTCTCATTACATTTACAGCCAAACTCAGAAACACAACAACAAAGGTTCTCATTACATTTATAGCAGCAGCAAATCTTCTTGTTCGATTTCGCTGCTCTCGTCTAAGAATCTGGTAAAGTTGTCGTCTTTGATCTCGGAATAATACTTTCCGTTCCCGCCCTAATTCGCACAAATGAAATCGCAGGAATTGAGGGTAGAGTTCTGCTGCTGAGTTTCAAAGAAACCCCCGAGGAAGTAACGTCACCTTCGATTGCTCTCATTCTGGCCCTGCGTTCCTGAGTTTTAAAAGGTCTCTCTCTGATTTTATTGAAACTTTCGGTATGTTTGTTTGGAAAATCTAACAAATTTAGTAGTATCGATACTGACCTAAATATTTATAGATAAAGTGTTTGTAATAAGCACTGAGTGGTTCTTGATGATTTGTATAGATTAGGATTATTTTCCTCTGTCTTTGTTTGGTTACTAGATTTGGTTGGAGCTTCTTCTGTAATCCATATGTGTTCCCACTATATGGTTTTTTTTTTTCTTGAAATATCTTTGAGTTTATCCTTGTTTATCTGGGTTTTTCTTCAGTTAATTTCTGCACTTGTTGCATTATGCCAAAGTTTTCTGCTTTTTGCTTTACCTAATTGATTTTTTCAACTGACTCACATTTTGCTACACATGTTGCTGTCTATTTGTATGTAATAACTTATGTCATTGTCTTGTATCACAGTTATACTTTACTCTTAGATTTTCTCTCTCTGTTTTGTTACAACTGATCATACATCACAATTTTCTTTCGTCAGTGTAATATTCTATCCTCTTGAGTTTCACTAGTCTCTTCATGTAAGAGTTTAAATAGTCTTCTTTATGGGTGTTTCAATAGTTATTTTGTTAAAGTTTTACTCATATTATCTAGTTATTATGATGACAACTTCTTATCATCATATTTAGTTCTTATCATTAAATAACAGAAAAGTCAATGATTTTCTAAATACTACATTACCTAACTTTCCTCATAAGTTACTCCTTCTCATCTTCATATTTCGTTAAAAGATATATTTTAATCTCTTTTTTTTAGTGTTAAATCTTATTACTATTATCTTGATTGCAGATGTCTGCTAATATAGATAGTTACTCTTGAATAGTTATTTTTCCCTCCATTTCATTCTCAAACATTTTCAAAAATTTCCCTCTTATTAGGATAATTGCATTTCATACGTTACTTTTATATTTCTAAAGTTAGTAACTGCTGCTATATCTTATCACTAGTCTAATTTTTATTACCGGTTTTTAGTGGTTTTGATTCCCTAAAAGTGTTTCACTTTGCTATGTATTAAAAAGAGGTTGGAAAGGAAGGCCTTCCTTCCTTACACCCTCTTACATGAATAAAAAAATAAAAAATATATATAAAGTAAATAAAAAAATCAAAATCAACCTTGGTTGAATATTGCAATTCTCTACATACGCTGGGATTTAACTGCGGTTTAGCATTCAATTCTGGTTGAATATAAATCTTGATATCCTTATTAACATCTTGCTTAACTCATATTCCGAAGTCATCGCAATCCTATCTCAATATAAGATAAGTTCTCTTGTTTTCTTAAAATATTAATAATCCACGTTTTTTTATACTTTTTCATATATTTATATACTTTGTAAGTTCGAAATGGTATCTTCAACAACCTCTTGACCTTATGATCTTTATGTCTTTATTCTTCTTCCATGCAGTTAAATAAATCTTATGTGTTGTTTTCCTAACATCACATGATTTATTCTTACTTGCTCTTTAGAAAGAAAATGACATTATTTGGTTGGCTTTCTTTCCACCATGGATTGTAACTTTCGATACTTTCTTTCTTCTCAAAAAAAAAAAAAAAAAAAAAAAAAAAAAAAAAAAAGAACAACAACTTACATCTTTACAATGGAGTTCATCTTCCCATTTCTATCTTTTTCAATCTAGTCTTTATCTATAATTTTTGACTAAAACCTCAGTTGATCTTGTCTGAATCATCAATTATGTAACATATTTAGAGGATGAAAACGCATAGAAATTTGAAATTCCGTCAGTTTTGGCATAACTTTTTGACTAGTCTCTTGTCTTCCTAGAAATGTAAAGATTGGAGAAGTAAATGTAAAATTACTGAGTAGCAAGTAAGGTAGCTATCTTAGAAACGCCTTAAACATTCACTTTGATTTTGAGGACGAAAAACAAGAGACAAAGATGAAGTTTACACCTGGTTTAGTTTGATTTCAATAAGAAGGTTAAAAAAAAAAAAAAAAAATGTTCAAATTTGGTTTTTAGCAATCACTGATTTCCAGTTTATTTAACTCCACATTTATGTTGCATTTCTCTACTTTGGTTTTTCCTTTATGTTTTATGTATTTAACTTCAACTTTTAAGTTATATCATTGTTGTTTAAACTAAATCATGTCGATTCATGTCTTCGATAGGGTTTTGCATGTTCTTTGCCTTACTTGAAAACACCACCTATTGATTTTCTTCAAAAACTTGCCTATCATGTTACTTCTTGAGTAATGAGTATTGATCATTAGTAATTGATTATCACTACTCAAAAAAAAAAAAAAAAAAAAAAAAAAAAAAAAAGGGAGAAAAAAGGAGAGCTTTAGATTTGAGTGCTTATTTTCCTGCCTTTGTTGTTTTGATTGATATTGGTTCTCGAGTCATTTTTCTTATTTTATCTCTGTTTTCGACAGAACTTATTAGAATGAAGCTTATTCGTTTGATGGGTTTGGAAAAAATTTCAGCCAGGAAATCACTGCTGAATTATGTGTGATTCTTGTAGCGGATGTAGGTTTTTTTCTTGTTAAATGATCTGCTTACATTCCAAGTGTTTACTCTGTTTTGAGTCGTTGACTTGTAATGTTTAGCCGCATGATACAAAGTATTGAAAAACAAATTTTGTGTTAGTTTTTGATATCTGTTAGTTACTGAGGGGTCAAAACATTTTCCAGGCCTGAATCACCCTAAGAATGGCCGAGTTTCTTTTTGAAGATATTTTCAAGATCGACCGGTTGAACCCCGATGGGAAAAAATTTGACAAGGTTACTCGAATTGAAGCAAAGAGTGAGAAGTTTGACATGTTCATGCACCTAGACGTGAACACAGATGTGTATCCAATGAATGAAGGTGAGAAATTCTCAATGGCGCTGAGTTCCACTCTGAACGAGGACGGAACACCCGACACTGGCTATTACACTCCGGGCAACCGCAAGACACTTGCCGACAACTACGAGTATGTCATGCAAGGGAAGCTGTATCGAATTGCCGAAGGTTCTGGACATCACGGTAAGGCGGAGATAGATGCTTCATTTGGGGGTCTTTTGATGATGCTGAAGGGTGATCCATCGTATTTCAAGAAGTACGAACTTGATCAGAGGCTGTTTCTTCTTATAAGGAAGGTTTAAATTTCACTGTTTATGAATATAGTGTAGCCTGCTAAAGGTTGTATTAACTTACTTTGCTGTTGTTTCTCCTCGTTAAGGAAGGGGACAATGGTTGTGGCAAAGCTCTTTCAGAACAAGAAGAATTTTTTAAGCTTTTCTGTTGTATGAACTCGGTCTTCTGCTCGCTCTTTGTTGAGTAGTGCTACTTATTGGAACTTTTGACATATTTTATGTCGGTAGGTTGATTTGAAAGTTGCTCATTTCACAAAATTTTTCTTTTCACTCTGTGGCAAAGCTCTCTCAGAACATGAAGATTTCACTCTTTTGACCATTATCAAAATGGCTCGAGTTTTTTTTTTTTTTTTGGAAGTTTCGATACTATGATTTGGTATTCTTGGTTGGGTTTAGCTTCATTACACGAACATTTGCTCTCTTTAAAAAGGATAAAATGCGCCTCGTTGACATATTGTATTTTTACTAATTTTAAAACGATTCTATCACTTTTAAAGAAACGTTCTTTTAGATATGTTCATTTTATCTATTTAGATTTTTAATTTTAAATTTTTATGGTTAAAAATTTTTAAAAAATATTATATTTAATTTTTTTTGTTATAATTTAAAATTTTTATAAATTATCATATTTTAATTTAAATTAAAAACTTAAATTTAAGAAATGAACATATTTAGGTATTATTTATTTCACCGATTTGAGTTTTTAATTTTAGATTTTTATAGTAAAAAATTTTCAAAAAATGTAATATTTAATTTTTTCTGTTACAATAAAAAACTCTTAAAAAATATTATATTTTAATTTAAATTAAAAATTTAAATCTGTGAAATGAACGATATCTTAATACATTAGTTTGTGAAGAAAGACCTCGAGCCTATTATTTTCTTTTTCCTTTTTATATAAAAAATAATGTTTGACTACGACCTTCCACGTTCTAAGACATCTGGCGACTGGCGGTGCCCAAATAACACACTTTATTGCGGGGATGTTGTTTTACAGAAATGCCCTTGTGAAGTATGTGGAGGAAAATTTTCTTTGCTACTAAGGTACATAGCATGAGAGAACGAGTGGCGTAAAACCATCCATATCCCTTTTGCTTTCGTACACGTGGCAAGCCGTTTAGGGAGAGGGCGGCGAGTGGCTGTGACGTGGCAAAAAGCGCAGGAGAGAGAAAGCCCACCCCCCAACTCATCCTCATCTTATATTTCTCTCTTTTATTGTACGATCAATCCAGGCAATCCACAAATCTTGGTCCACATTCTCTCTCTGTCTCTCTCTCTCTCTCTGCTTTTGGAATTAGACGCTTGTAGATATTTCAACTTCCTCCCTTCTCCACAAAAATATCGTGCATTTTTATTTTATTATCTTTTGTCTCTTTATTAAGTTTGGGAATTAGTATAAACAGCGCGGAGCGTAGACAACCACCGCGCTACTCGCTTTTCTTCTTCACCATCTGTTCTTCTATTTTAATTATTCTAATTTTGTAACGTGCACTGCACTGCAGGTGTATTATTGTGTTAAAATTTCGTTTAATTTGAGTTTAAAATTTAAATTTTATTATAATAAAATTTTTTTATAAATAATTATATTTAATTTTTTAATTATAATAAAATTTTTTATATAAAGTAACATTTTAATTTAAATTAAAAAATTTAAATCAACGAACTAAAAAATTTACTGTTTATAAAATAATAAAAACATTCATCAATACAATTATTTAAGAATTTTTAAATTTATTTTAAAAAATAATACTTGTAAAAATCACAATCGATAAAAAATAAAAAATTAAATAGCAACACATTTAAAAAAAATTATTTTAACAAATCAAAAATAAAATAAAAAATACATGCAAAAAAATTACTCTCATAAGGATAAAATATAGATCATACACAAAAAAAAAAATAACAAAAAAGATAAAAAAAAAGCTTAAAAAAAGAAAAAAAAAATAAGCGGAGAGTTGTTACGTGACAACTGTATAAAAAAAAGCTTTGACTCTTTTATATGTTGTTAGATGTTAGATAAATAAAACGTCTAAAATAAAAGAAGAGAATGAAAAATAAAAAAAAAAAAAAAAAGGAAAAAAAATAAAGAGAAGGTCAATATGTGACCTTCGTAAAGGTTAACACGTGATATCCTCAAAAATAAACTACTTAACTCTTTTAAGTAAGTATAAATATATATTATTGATTTACCTTTTTCTTAAAATAAAAACATATTATATTTTGTGATTACATATATTATTTAGAGATAATTATACACTTTAACTTCATTATAAGACGTAGGATTTAAATCTCTCCCACCCTAAATTAGGAAAAAAATAGAAAATATGTTCAAGTATAAATTGACTACTCAATTACTATGGTAATTTAGTGTTACTTTTAATGTTGCTTTTAAATTAGTAGAATATCAATGGACGGGTAAATAATATGTTTATTTTGCACGTTTTAAATACAAGTTAAATTTTTTTTGTTATAGTGTTTTTTTTTTATAAAATTTGAATTTCTATAAACATTATCCTTTCATAAAGCATATGTTATCGGGAGTAATTATCCCACACGTCTATGCATGCCGTTTTTCTAAAGAAAAAACAAAAATCCTATAAAAAAAAAAAAAGGAAATTGCAAAAGAAAAATCCTTAAAATTTCACATATGAGCCAAAGAGAGAGCGAGTAGGAGGGTGAGTGTGTAAGGTGCGACTTGGGAAAGGACAGAATTATCCAGTAGTGGCTGAATTTGGTTGGAATAGAAAATAGCTAAAAATACTAATTTAAGACACACTCAGTGCCTAACAAAAAGCGGAGGGGGACAGGACAAGGCAACTCCACGTGTAGCCGAACCCTTTTCGTCCACAGCCACAAGATTCCATCGAATTCTCCAGATTTCCATTTTTCACAAATTAAAATTAAAAAAAAAAACCCCCTGAATCTGACGTGGCACCATCTGTTCCTCCTCGCCCTTTTCTTTTTTACCTTTTTCCGCTTTCTTTCTTTCTTCGTCACATCCCAAAACTCTCTGTCCTTCCTTTCCAAACTCTCTCTCTCTCTCTCTCTCTCTCTCTCCTCTTCTTCTTCTCCTCTTTCTCTGTTTCCGAGTCTTCATCTCTCTGTTTTCCTCTGAATTCCACAGAGAAGTTTCGTCGCCGTTTCTTATCGCGTTTCCTTGTTGGTAGGTTTTTCTCACCGGACGAGCTTCTTCCTCGGTTTCTTCTCCTTTTTCCGTCGTCTGCTTCTTGAAAAAGCAAGAAATTTGGTGGAGGTTTTGGTTTTTTTTTTTTTTTTATCGGGAAAAGCTGCAAAATCAGTTCGAATTCTACGGAATCGAAGGCTTCGGTGTTTGGATCGAGCTCAAGCACCTTTGAGGATTCTGCTCAAGCGTCGGATCGTCATGGTCTAGGGATTTCGGAGCTTTTTGAGTTGGAAATCGGGAGTAACAGCGAAGGAACGGAGAAAAATTTTCGAATTAATGAAAATTTTTTGAATTGAGCAGGAGTTTATGAGTGTATTCGACGTTTTCTGTGCTGAATTGGTTTGAGGCGGAAGGAAATCTTGCGTAATGGAAGGATCGATGGTCTCTACGGCTATGGCTGTCCAAGTATGTTTGAACTTTTGGCTTGCTTTGTTTCATTTGTGAAATTCATTATTTTTTTTTTAAAAATGAAAAACTTCTGATCTTGAATTTCATTGAATGTTTATGGCTCTGCTGAAATAGAACAATACCGCTTTTTTTTTTTTTTGGGGTAGTAAAAAAAAAATCCTATTTAGAAGATAAGGAAAAAAAAGACCTTGCTGCTGTATATATCTCTTGTACCAGTTTTAGAATCGTTTTCTTATATAGAATTTATGGAATTAATCTTATTTATTTTAAATTAACTCTGTCAGATTTTGTGGAAATTCTGTCTAAGGTGGAATGCATTCTGAATATGTTGTATTTGCTCTGTTAAATATAGGAATGTGACAATGGAGGAAGTGTTTTCCCATCAGGCAATGCAATTTCACTGAGTGTCCAATTAAAGGACCAGTTTTCATTTGGAAATGACTTTTCTCCTAAGGTTTGAACCCTTCTTTTTCTGTCCCCTGTTGACATATCCATTAATTATTGGTAATTTGGTAATCATCCTCTGTTATCTTAACATTTCAGCATTTTTTTTTCCTTCTCTCTGTCACACTAGGTGAGGAAGCCATACACAATCACAAAGCAGAGAGAAAGATGGACAGAAGAGGAGCATAGGAAGTTTCTCGAAGCATTAAAGCTGTATGGTCGGGCTTGGAGAAAAATTGAAGGTTCATATTTTGTTATTAGTTACATATTTTGGCTAAATTTTTAAAATGTTTGTCCGTTTAGTAAAACATTCCTTTTTGCTTATAACAGAGCATGTGGGCACAAAAACTGCAGTTCAGATTCGAAGCCATGCTCAAAAATTCTTTTATAAGGTTTACTGCTCTTATTCCAGTTACCCATTCTACCATAATATCTATAACCCATCTTTTTTGAGTAAGTAGAAACTTTTGATGATCTTAGGCTTGCAAAAAACTTTCTTAAAGGTTAGTGCAACTGTTCGTGATATTGTTCTTAGTCTACTTGTTTTTCATTTGTGATAAGGTTGCAAGAGATCCAAATGGCGGAAATACAAACTCAGAAGATCCAATTGAGATACCTCCTCCTCGGCCTAAACGGAAACCTATGCATCCTTACCCACGCAAACTTGTTGATTCACCTAAGAAAGAAATACCCCTTGCTGAGCATACCACTAGCGCTCTGTCTCCAAATTTATCACTTTCGGAGCAAGAAAACCAATCTCCGAAATCAGTTTTATTCGCAATGGGATCGGATACAATTGGCTCCTGTGGTTCAGATACACCAGATGGAAGCTTATCTCCAGTTTCATCTGCTCCCGGCATTCATGATGGGAGCTTTATAATTTCTGAGCCCAATCCATCGTCCGAGGGCAGCAGATCTCCCTCAGCAGCCGCAGTTTCAGTTCCTGATGTTCGATTTCCCATGGTACTTGCTATTAATCTCTTGTTGCCACATGTTCGTCCAAGTTGACAGTTTTAAAATTACATATTCTTCGTTATTCACTGATACGAGTAAAGATTCAGTTAATTAGTTGGTTAATGTTTATGGCTTACAAATACAAGTAAAATTCATCAGACTAAATCTTGAGAAGTTCTTTCTTTCATATTTGTTTTTGCTCAAAACATTCTTATGGTTCTCTTTTTAACATGCAGAAACTTGAATCATTTTCCCAGGACACTGCCTATGTCAAAGAAAGTTCAGCTGAGGAAGTTTGTCCTCGGAGCCTTAAGCTCTTTGGAATGACCGTGTTAGTCACAGATTCCCAAAGACCGTCTTCTTCCCCAACCACGGAGACTTGCGAGCCACCGCCACAATCAGACGCACACAATGAGATACCAGCACAACAATTACAGCAAAACTCCACGACCATGGAGTCCTCGGGAGAGAATGCGAACTGTGTTTGGGGTCATTTGCCCACTGAAGTGCAGGCTCTCTACCTCATGCATTTGCAGAATGAAAACCCTAATCTTGCACGACCTGGCTCAGCAACTCCCAAGCCGTTGTGGCCGTACTATGGAGGTTTACCGTTTCCATTCGTGCCGTGCAACAAGCCGGAGCCAGTAAAAGGAGCTTTAGATTCTAAACTTGGAAAACGCCAGGACAAGTGTTCAGATTTTGACACTCAGAGTCGTTACTCTTCCTCGGAAAAGGAGGCAAAAGAACCAGAGTTGGGTTTCAAGTTGAAACCGAGTTCAAGATCAGCCTTCTCTCAGTTAAGGGTAAGAACTGATAAGTGTAGAAAAGGATTTGTGCCGTACAAAAGAAGTACAACGGCAGAGGAAGAAACTCAATCATCGATCATAACAAGTGAAGAGAGGGAAGAGAAGAGGATTCACCTCTGCTTATAGATTCTCTCTTGGATTTTTCGGTGATGTTGATTCTCTTATTTGTAGATGATGAATATCTTCTAACTTAGTCGAGGGACTGATCCGCGTTTACGTCCGATGATGAGAGCGCCAAGATGAGTGCCAGCAATTTTCTGTAGATTTGCAAAATCATCTGCCACTTTTTTGTTTTCCACTTTTTGTGTATGTATTATATCTTTTTTTTTGGGTATTTACCTTTAGTCCTTGGGGATCAGCTCTCTTTCATTTCTTCTAATTCTTTTTTCCCTTTTGAATTTGTGAATACCTTGGTTGCCTTCCTGTCTCTGTGTACTACGAAGACTTTTTCTTTCTTTTCCCATGGAAATGTAAGAACAAGACTTGTGTATCATATTATATTCAAGTGTTGGTCATTTTAGCATTTTTACAAAGTAAGAATTACAATCGGTTCATCTAACTGATTAAAATTTAAAATAAAAAAATTTATTTGTCAAATTTTTTTATATAAAATTATATCTCAATTTAATTTAAAATTTTAAATCAACAATATAAACAAATTTTTAATTTTTCTTGTTATGCTTTCTGAAACCCTTCTAATGCAACGGGAAGTAGGATTACAGATTGGGATAAGTACGCGTTGAAAGAAGTGTTGATTCTGCGAGTACAATGATAACAAAAGGATCTCTCTCACCGTTTCCTTAAGTTGAAATAATCTTACTTTTCATCGGATAAAGAAAAAGAGTTCAGTAGTTAATTATTAATTAACCACTATAATTTCTCTCTTATATTCGTTTTTCAAGTATTAAAATTTTCGACAAGAAAATAAGAATCTATTTCATTCATAGATTAAAATTATTTTTAATTTATGTGTATTTTTTATAAGAAAAAATACTATAACAAATTATAAATTATGATTCGAATTAAAAAATAAATCCTTCCACTAAACATTGCATAAGTATTAAAATTGTCTGCGCATGCAATATTTTTTATTTACTTCGTGAAAGAACTAATTCGATAATAGGGTTGGGCGGATTTTTCTATATCACATATTCATTGAACGTTCCTAAGCAATATTTTTTGTATGCTCTGACCATTTCTTTTAATAGATTTAAGCGTGTAAATTGCTAATAAAAGCATTTTTCACCTTCCTGTTTCTCAAAAAAGAAAAATTATTCACCCAATAAATAAACTATAGAACTTAACATGAATAACGTTTATAGTTTTCGTATAAATTATTCTCATGTGTACCCTCTCAATTTTAAGGCCATTTATCACTTTTTGTTATAAATTTTAAAAATAATCACTTTATCTGTTGAATTTTAAATTAATTAGTTCCACTTAATCTTTTTGTTAGAATTTTTACTAAAATTAAAAGAAAAATATGATATTAAATGAGGTCATGTGATTTTTTTCAATTGTTTTCAATATAACTTCTAACGTAAGTCATTAAAAAAAATCTAATAAAAAAGGTTAAGTAGTGATTTTATGAGATTTTGCGTTTTTTTTTTTTTAAAAAAAATTATTTCTATAAAAATTCTAATAGAAAGAATTAAGTAAGACTGATTTAAAATATTTATAACAATAAATAATAAAACGAGAGTTTTTAAAATAATGAAGTGAGATAGCCACATTTGAGAATAATTATTGTTATGAGAAGCAACCCGGAAAGCAACCCGGGTTTTACGTCTTATTACGTGATGCTTGAGACTTTACTCTTTACTCTTCTTTAGCATCCACTTCCACTGTCTCTTTCTCTCTTTGGCCGTTTCTGTCTCTGTCCCCGTCCAAGAAAACCTCACCTCAATCTCACTCTCTCTCTCCAATCTCTAGAGAGAGAAACAAGAAGAAGAACCAAAAAAATGCCAATACTTGAAAATCCCTACAGAGCCACTCTTCCACTCCTCCTAGTATTCACGTCACTGCTTCTCTCCACAGCCACTTCCCACTCGCCTGCTTCCTCCTCCTCGTCCTCGTTTCCTTCTCTCTCCGTATGGCGATCCGCGCGTGCCACGTACTACGCCGCCGCCGACCCCCGTGACTTGGTGGGCGGCGCGTGCGGGTACGGCGACCTGGTGAAGAGCGGGTACGGGATGGCGACGGTGGGGCTGAGCGAGGCCCTGTTCGAGCGCGGCCAGATCTGCGGTGCCTGCTTCGAGGTCAGGTGCGTCCAGGACCTCCGCTGGTGCATCCCCGGGACCTCGATTATCGTGACGGCCACCAACTTCTGCTCTCCTAACTACGGATTCACGGCCGAGGGTGGCGGCCATTGCAATCCGCCGAACAAGCACTTCGTCCTCCCGATCGAGGCCTTCGAGAAGATCGCCATTTGGAAGGCCGGCAATATGCCCGTCCAGTATCGCAGGTGATCTCTTCTTTTCCTTCTTCTTTTGGTGATTGGTTTCGGTGCAAATTTGTATGGAGATTGAGCAGGAAGATTGTTCAGATGGTCTGCATTTCAATTTCGTTTATGATGAGTGTTGGGAAATTTAGGGACTAAATTGTCAAAAATATAGCTTTTAAAGACGAAATTACAAACTACAAGAAGTTCAAATGTACAAATTCTAACAAATTTGTGATTATTTCGTGTAAGGTTTAACTTCATTAGAGTTAATTGTTACAATCTTACAGATTTAAGGATTAGGTTGTCAAGAGAAAAAATTTGTTTAAAGATAAAAGCGTAAAATTCCGAAAGGTTAACGGGGAATAGTAACTAAATGTCAATTTATTTAGCAGGGTGTGTAGTTAATTTAGTATTGGAAAATTTACTTGGTTTTCTCAATGAGCGAGAAGAGGGTGCGTATGTATATATGAGCCTTATATAAAATTGTTGTTTGAGGTAATTACTAATTACCTTTCTAGGCTTATTTTGTAGGGTCTAATACTTTGCAAGTTTCAACCATTTGCCATCTAAACATTTGGTGTCTAGAATGCAAGGTCACTACTCATTTAGTAGTACATATTACAAAATTAAGGAATTTAGCATTTGAGTGCAAAGAACACTCTAATGCAATGCTATTTATTGTGCCAAATTTCCATATGCTATACTTTGTGGTAAATTTTCCACCAACTATAGCATATGGGAAATTTGGAATTTGATTGCTATGGTTGAAATGTTTACTTTGTCATTTAATGATTGTAACTTTTGCATTTTCTAATTATTTTAAGAATAAATGTTTACTTTTACAGCTTTTAAAGCTTAATGATTATTAGAGAAGCTAGATTTAGCATTTTAAATAGCATTATGGAGGGAGCAAAAATGAAAATAACATACCATATCATAATTTTTTATGCTAAATATAGAATTGGCATTAACATTTGCATTGGTGATGGTCTAAGAAAAATTGGCTACCTATGAGATTGGTTGGAAAGCTTTAGATGTAGATGGGTTAGTTTTTCCCCATAGAGAAAGCACTACTTTGAATCGAGGTACTGCCATTAATGGGTATGATATGCGATAAAGATTCGAGTGACGGCCTAGTGAAAAATGTTTTCATTTCCTTCTTTTGTATGACAAGAGAATGTATTTAGTTATCTCTCTGTATATTATGACAGAGGTTGGCAGATGTAGAGAGAGAGAGAATAAATTTACTTCTAATTATGTTATTAAAAGATAAAAACAGGAAAACTACTAATATATTAAAAGGAAGAAAAAAGAGAGTAGAGAGATATCTTGCTAAAGGGAGGCAAGGGAGGGAGAATCCTAGAAGGTTATAGCTGTCTCGTTTTCGTTCAATTTTAGTAAATAATCCCAATATCCTTTACTATTGCAAAGATACACCTTCCCAAGAGACTGTTTTTTCCACTTTGTGTACCATGTTGGAATACCAAGATAAAAAATATAGACAGAAACAGAGGGAAGAGATAGAAGAACTAGAGAGAGAAATAGAAACAGCAGAACAAGACCTCATCATCTATTTCTAAATGAGCTTTTGAGACGTAAGAGATAAGCTGACAGTTTTCAAAGTGCATCTTCGTAGGTTGTACTTGATTTGTCAAAGTGTTCCTAGGCTTAGCTGCAACGGACAAAATGTTACCATTTACCTATAAAGATCGAAAGAGAAGATTTCCCTTCATGAACCCTGTAGCATAGCTGGGGGCAGAATTGGGAAATCATGTGCGTGTTTAGAGCCGTTTTTAAAAATAGTTTTCACGTATTTCAAGAAGCAAAAAATGAAAATGAAAACGAAACAACGTTTGTTTAACAAATGTTTTGAAAATAAAAATGAAAACAAAAACAATGAGAATGGTTTTTGTAAAGGAATTAGAAAACAGTTGAAAGTTATTTTCACTTTTTTGTTTTCATTTTTTAGTACTTATCAATAATATTATAATATATTAATTAATAAACACGATTTTACTTTTTTATTATACTCAAAACAATTTCTTAAAAAACCAACCAAACACAATTTTAGAATCGGTCCCAGAATGTTCTTTCTACCTAGCCATGAGTATTGGTGTAAGAACTTTTGCTTAGTGTTAATAGGCCATTTTTAGAACCTAGATTTACAAATTACATTACTCCATAGATGTTATTGGAATAGATACTTGGATTTCTGAAGATTGCATCAATTAGAGCTCTAGGATTTCGTTGCCAAATCAATTCTATCATGGTTGTGTTATCCTATACAAATTGAAATTTCAGAATCAAGCGTTGTTATAGAATTCTGTTCTTAGAAGCCTTTAGTTTTTGTTAATTGGTCGTGGTTTTTGATACTGGCTTGTTTTATTTTGTTCTTATAGTTGGTATAAATCTTAATTGCCAGTTCTCTGTTCTTTTTTGAATTGATCTTAAATAAAGTTGAGAATTTGTACTTGATCATTGGTCAAGAAATTAGACAAGAGCATGCAAAAACTAGCTCTACCTTGTTTTTGATGTGCAGAGCTTGTATTGTAAGTGGATCAACATACAAAGCACAAACTAAAGAATGTCGTACTCTGTTGTGAAATTTGAATAGTCTTTTCCTTAATTCTTGTTACTTGGTTTTTGTAACAGAATAAAGTGCAGAAAGGAAGGAGGAATACGTTTCACAATCGACGGTGCAGGTATCTTCATCTCAGTGCTTATCAGCAACGTTGCCGGTGTTGGAGACGTGACAGCAGTGAAGGTCAAGGGTTCAAGAACTGGCTGGCTACCGATGGGGCGGAACTGGGGCCAAAACTGGCACCTAAATGCTGATTTAAAGCATCAACCGCTTTCATTCGAGGTCACGAGTAGTGATGATGTCACAGTTACATCTTTTAATGTCGCTCCCAAAAATTGGAACTTTGGGCAGTCATTTGAAGGGAAGCAATTCGATTCCTAAAAATATATATATATATATATATATATATATATATATATTCAGTGGAATATGTACTGAAGGGGACCATTCCGTTTACTTATCAATTTTGTTTCTTATTTGGGTTAGTAGAGGGTGTAAGAAGTGTGTTCTTTCCTTTTTCTTTTTTCTTTCCCCCTCTAGTTTTGGTGGTGGAAGTTAGGTTTGCAAATGCAATTGGGGTCTAAAGATTTGTGTACTGTTTGACATCTTGTAGTAACTTGTATGGTAATGTATCATAATGACTTTTGAATACTCGGTCCCATATAGTACAGTACAATTTAATAGGAGTCGTCAAACGAAAAAACTAGCAAAGTTATTTTTGTTTACGAATAATTAAATTAGAAGATTTATGTGTTTTTGGGTCCCCTTGGAGTGCCTCTCCTTTGTATATCGGGTTTCAAGGGATTCTATACTATGATTAGATCAAGGTGCACATATAGGTCCATTCCTTCGCATCAAATACTTGTGTCTTGTAGTCGAGTGAAATTACGAAGAACCCAGATAGGATTTTGTAGTCATCTTGTTGTGAAGATGTTGCAACTGATTCTTAAGATATTAGGCTTTTTTTTTAACACCTTTTAAATTTGCATATATATATATATATATATATTCAAATTATTACTTCAAGAACATAGATAAGAACAGATATTGGGATTCTTATTGAATCAACTCAAAATACAACAATGGCTATGCGGTGGTAAACTAGTAATTTGCAGTCATCTTGTTGTGATGTTGCAACTGATTCTTAAGATATAAGGTTTTTTTTTTTTTTTTTTTTTTTTTTAAATACACCTTATAAATTTGCATATATATTTTCAAATTATTACTTCAAGAGCGTAGATAAGAACATATATTGTAATTTTTATTGAATCGACTCAATATACAACAATGGCTATACAGTGGTAAACTGGTAATTTACAGGCAAGCTAAACCCCCAATGATATAGACAACTGACAGCCAAGGAATATTCCAATGACTGTGGAATAATAGTACGAGGAAGAACCGTTGCTGAGAGGATAAGCATGAAATCAGAAATCCCAAGTGCTGGTTTGGGTGGGAAAATGGATAAAAACACCTGTCGTTTTGATTGTGTACTCTAACAGGCAGAGTCGTTATGAGAAAAGTACCTGGCAAAGTTACTATTTATGTTAATTAAGGGTTCGAAGATAAATGATTCTAATCATAATTTTGAAATTAAAACATAATTTATAATTTTAGATTTAAATTATAATTTTAAAATTATAATTTAGAATTATGAATTTGAATCACTTTAAATTAAGATAAGATGTAGTTTTAAAATTATAATTTAAGTTAATTTAAAACATCACATCAGATTTTAAATCATGATTCAGAATCATCTAAACTAAACACTAATTCTAAATTATGATTTAAAATCAAAATCATGATTTAAAATCACTGTAAATAAATACTGATTCTGATTCAGGATCCAGAATTATGATTCTAGATCTATCTACTAAATGCATCCTAAGTATTATTATGACTTATTTTTTTATTAATTAAATGATAATTATTTATTTTTAATTGAATGATATAAATAATAATTTTTTATCTGATATTTTTAGTTTTTTTTTTCCACAGTTATAATATTGCAATTTTTGCACCGTAATACATAAGTTAGCCCAAACACATGAGAAAACTCAAAAAAATACCCCCTTGAATTTTGTTTAAATTCAACATTTATCTTTATGTTTTAAAATTATCACAAAAATATCACTACTTTTTTAGAAGAATTCTAAAAAATATATGCTTCAGTAATTTTACCATTTTATTAATGAAAAAACCAATAATTGTAACTTCCACTACACTCAAGAGTTGGGGTTGTAACTCGCCGGGTAGGCTTGGGTTTAACCTAAATTTGGGTGGAGCCACATATTACGGGTTGGAAAAATTGTGGGCCGCAACAACTTGTTAGGCCCAAAAATCCGCACTTCTTCAGGCTACATCAGTTCAGATAGGGTCGGCAAGCCTATGCGTGTTGGGGCTATCTTTCTCTCTGCACAGAAAAACAAGAAAAACAAACAACTTGATGAATCAAGTTACAGAGCAGGACCATATAACACAAAATATATGAACATAGCAGTGCATGAAGAAGATTAACAAAGCAAGTCATTTTATAAAAATCAAAAGAAAAAAGCACTGACCTTTCACTAAACAGTAAATGCTTATTGACTTTTTCTTCTTTGTCTCTCTTAAGAAAAAAAAACCTGAATCAAAATAAAAAAAAAAAGAACAAAATGCCTAGTTTCGAGAAAGAACAAAAGCAAAATCATGAGAACAAAAGCTCTTAAAGCGAATCTGAAGCATTTCCAAGTTTGAATCTTCGACAAATTAAGAAGAATTTAGAGGAAAATGGCTGCTTTAGATAAATTAGATTAGGGTTAGAAAGAATAATGAAAGAGAGAGAGATGCTGAGGAGTGAGGTGGTGAAAGAATGAGTGAGGAAGAGAAAAAATGCCTTTTATATGTAGGGTTTTTATGTAATTGTTAATTAATATATAATATATGTAATATATATAAAAAAAATTGAAATAACATGTATTGATAGGTTGGGTTGGGAGAGTACGGATTCTAACTTCCTCACCCCGCGACCCTACTCGCACTGTGCAAGTAGAAGCACGGGATGTGTAACACCCTGAAGAATTAATTGAGATTAATTAAGGTAATCAAGATTATTAGTGTGCCTAATCTGATTTAATTAATTGAGTTTAAATGATTCCAGGGTATTTAAATTATTTGCAGTAATTTATTTTAATCCAGAAGTGTGTATGGGCGCATTTCTGGACTGTTTTAGTGCACATGTCACTTTCTTTTATTTTTATTTTTCTTTTCTTTTCCTTTTCTCTTCCTTCCCGTGCATTCACTCTCTCTCTCTCTCTCCCTCTCACTTCCGTGCTCTCTCTCCCTTTCTCTCTTCCGTTTGTGTCTCAAATCAAAACTGGATTCGAACCAAGAGTGATTTCAAAGAGTTTTCAACATCAAGAGAAGGATTCAAGGTAAGATTACTGAAAGAACCTCTCTTGAACTTCAAGTTTTTCGGATTTAAAACTTACTTTTGGTTCAAAACGGATTTTGATGATTTTTGAGTAAAACTAGAGTAGAAATTAGAGATCTTGGGTTCTTTGGACTTGTTTTAGGACCTAGAACCCGGATCTAGTGGATGTCCCTTGAGATTTTATGATTTGGGACTGGATTTGCAGGTTTTTGAACTGATTTCCGCGAGTTTTCGCGAACTGGAGATCTCCACCGGTCGACCGCATCGGTCGACCGGATGCACACCACTGGCCGACCGGTGGTGATGCACTCCTCTGTCTCCGGTCGACCGGTGTACACGGGGTTTGACCCTGTTTGGCCTGAAATTCTTTGTTTTGACCCCTTTTTGGGAGAACCCAAATTAGCTTCATTTGGGGACTTGGGATGAAAAGATTAGCATCTTTAATCCCCGATTTGATATTTAAAACCCTTGGAATGGAATTTGAAACATGAAAATTGATTAGGGCACACTAATTGGAAAATCTTGGTATATGATTGAGATTGGATTACTTTAGGAATGAGAATTGATCCTAAAGTGTTATCTTTATCGATGATGATCGAGGATTCAGACTGAAGGGGCTTGAAGAAGCAGAAGCCGGAAAAGGCAACGCTAGTCCCAGGTTTGATTGTGCGAGGTAGGATTGCTATCCCTCTTCTTTGTGAGCCTGTTTTCAAAAAGGATTTTGGCCTTGAAAAATGTTTTAAAGAAAGGGATTGGTTTGCGAAAGAAAAATGTTTTAAAAACCATGACTTGTTAGTTTATGAAAATCCTTGGCTTGTCCTGTCCATGGAATCCATAGCTTGTCTAGTCATGGAACCTCATGGCTTGTCCAGTCATGGGGCCCGTGGCTTGAGTAGTTCGTGGGGTCTTATGAACGATTTCATAATGTTACACGGATGATTTCTTAAGATAAGAGATCTTGTGAACTGGTAATAGAGTCTATTGCTGTAAGCCTAGATAGGATGCGGAGAGTGCATCCTCGGGGGCAGAACTCGAAACCGGTCCGTAGGCGAGGCGCTTGGTGAGGTGAGTAATTTGTACTAATTACTCGCTGAAGCCTGTAATACGGTTAGTTTCTGTTATATTTCCTTTGAGAAAAAGGATGTGAGGTTCCGGCTGTTCTGTCGGGCTGAATGTCTTATTTATTTTATTTACGCACTTATTTATTTATTCATTTATTTAAATTATTTCAAATTATATCCTACTAGGCCTTTCGCTCATGTTTTAATGTTTTAAATGTAAACCCATCCCAGGAGACTCGAGGAGCGGTGTGGTGTAGCTGAGGATCGCTACTGTTGGATCAAGTGAGGATTGAGTTATCCTCTTGAACAAATGTAAGGAATTGAGAAAAGTTATGTGAGTTTATTTAATATTTGGATTTACTAGACTGCGGATGATGTCTGTTGTAATTGATTATTTATATGAACATGTATGTACGATACTGTATGTCCTGTGGGGTGGAGCCCTGTGTGTCAGAGGCTTCGGGATGATATAATTTATTTATATTTTAATGCAGCTAAGTGTGGGGCCCGGTTGGGAATCTGCCTTATTAATTCCTAATCGAGGTCCACGTCACCCACCCCGGTTGGGGGGCGTGACAGGATGAGAAGTTATAAATCTAACAATAAAAAAAAAAAAAAAAGAGGAAAATTTGAAAATTTCAGGTAGAGTAAGGTCGGCTGGGTTGGTTGGATCGGCTAGATTGGTCGGACTCGGCCTAATTTCTTTCGGCCCTACTCGGGACTCGGGAGGCCACCAAAATGATTACATGAAACATAAGGGGTCAAAATAAATACAAGTTGAAGAGTACGACGTCGTCTAAGATGCCACAGCCCATAGGGTAACCGAAGGCCACGGAAGCAAGGTTGGCGGGAAATTTTTCCCGCCAAAAACCTGGGATAAGAAGGAAAACGTAAGTAGGTCTGGTTGTGGATACAGAAAAGAAAATCACACCATCAAAAAAAAAAAAAAAACCGCGGAGAGAAAATGGCTGGGAATCCGCCCTCGACGCCGGAATCGCCAATCTCCGGCGGTTTCAACACAGATCAACTCCCTCGCACCTCCGAGAACTTCTCCTCCCCCTCCTCCTCCTCCGGCGACGAGGCAGCCGTCGATCCCCAAATCATCCGAGACGACGACCTCGAAGACCTCCCCAATGATGACGAAGAGGGCGACGGCGAGGATCTCTTCCAAGAGAATTTCATGGAGTCCGTTTCCTTTTCCTTGATTCTATAATCCTCTTCTTCTTATTCGTTTACAACTGAATTATTGATGGATCTTTTTCTTCTTCTTGTGTAGGGATTACCGGAGAATGGATGAGCATGACCAGTACGAGTCATTGGGGATAGATGAGTCGCTTGAGGACGAGAGGGATCTGGATCAGATCATGGCCGACCGCAGAGCCGCAGAATTGGAGCTCGATGCTCGCGATGCTCGCCTCAACACCCGCAAGCTCCCTGACCTTCTCCATGATCAAGGTTTTCCTCTATTGTTGTCCCTCCATTTTCGGTTTTCGATCTGCAACAAAGATCACATACTGTTATTCTTCATTTTGCTGTAATCATTTCGGTTTAACATTTCGTGTCGCCAGCAATTTTTTTTGTGGTACTCTTTGGGCGTTAACATTTTATATGTTTAGAGGAAAAAAAGCTAATACTATCGATTCTGTAGTAATTTTATAGGGGTAAACATTTTCTGGAACAAAAGAACTCTCGATTTTGTACTATGTTTTAGGGGTTAACATTGTCTGTGGCTGGAGGAAAAAGTTAATACTCTTGATTTTGCAGTAATTTTATAGTGGTCAACATTTTCGGGAACAAAATAACTCTTGATTTTCTAGTATTTTTTTAGGGGTTAACATTGTCTGTTGCTAGTTGGAAAAAATTATTAGTTTATTTTGTAATTCTTTTATAGCGATCTTGGTTTTTTATTTTTATTTTTTTTGGTGGCAGACACCGATGATGACAACTACAGGCCTTCAAAGAGGACGAGAGCTGATTTCAGGCCTCCAGGTTCTCGAAGAAACCATGATGATGATGCTGATGCAATGCAGAGTTCGCCTAGAAGATCACAGGAGGGTCCCTTCAGAGAAGATGTGCCCACTACTGATCAAACCGATGATGAGCCCTTCGAGGTCTTCAATTTTCTTATTTACCTTTACTTCTTGGTTTGGTTTTGCTCTTTGCATATCTTATTCATGTTTGCTTGATTTTGACGTGTAGGATGAAGATGATGAAGATGGCGAGTTCGAGATGTACCGTGTGCAGGGCACACTGAGAGAATGGGTTACTAGAGATGAAGTCCGCCGTTTTATTGCCAAAAAGTTCAAAGAGTTTCTGCTGACTTATGTGAATCCGAAAAATGAAAATGGTGAATTTGAATATGTTCGTCTGATCAATGAGATGGTCTCAGGTATTATTACGTTACATCATCTCTTGTTCTGTTAGCTCAAGTTCAGCGGAACTTATATGTCACAAGTAATATTGTTGCTCATGCTTGGTGGGTTAACGAAATGCTTCTGTCAGATGATGTCCTTTTCTGTATGTTATTTTTTGTAATTGGACTTGTTCAATGTCACATTTGCAGCTAATAAGTGTAGTCTGGAGATTGACTACAAGCAATTTATCTATATTCATCCCAACATTGCCATCTGGCTCGCTGATGCTCCTCAATCTGTCCTAGAAGTCATGGAAGATGTTGCAAAGAATGTTGTCTTTAATTTACATCCTAACTACAAAAATATCCATCAGAAGATCTATGTCCGCATTACTAACTTACCAGTATATGATCAGATTCGGAACATTAGGTACTGTGTAACGACATACATCGTTTATAACACTTCATAATTTTCCCTTGTTTTTCATTTTTCGTTATTCTGAGTTTTGCAGGCAAATTCATTTGAATACAATGATTCGTATTGGGGGAGTTGTGACCCGACGTTCTGGGGTCTTTCCCCAGTTGCAACAGATAAAGTATGATTGCAACAACTGTGGGACAATTTTGGGGCCATTCTTTCAGAATTCTTATTCAGAAGTGAAGGTTGGTTCCTGTCCCGAATGCCAATCAAAAGGACCGTTTACAATCAATATAGAGCAGGTGAGTTCGCAGGTTGCCATTTACATTTTGTCTTTAGTTGCCAGGAAATGAAAAGAGCAGTAATTTTGTATCCAAAAGCAGGGGGTAGCAAGGCTAAAATGGATCGAGAATATGTTTTTATGGGTTCTAAGTACTATAACAATTTTATATTTGGCCCATCAGCAAAGAATATAAATATAATCTGCAGTAGGCATTTTTCCTTATCCTTTCTTGCCTTGGTGCAGACGATTTACAGGAATTACCAGAAGCTTTCTCTCCAAGAGAGCCCAGGAACTGTGCCTGCAGGTCGACTTCCAAGATACAAGGAAGTTATACTTTTGAATGATCTGATTGATTGTGCACGCCCTGGGGAAGAGATTGTGAGATCCTGTCCTGAAATTACTTAGGTTGTTACTGTGTTAGCTAGCAGTTGCTAACTTTCTTCTGTTCTGTTCCGTGTAACTTATTTCAGGAAGTAACAGGAATTTATACAAATAATTTTGACTTGTCGCTGAACACAAAGAACGGATTCCCTGTATTTGCTACTGTGGTGGAAGCGAACTATGTCACAAAGAAACAAGACCTCTTTTCTGCGTATAAACTTACGCAGGAAGACAAGGAACAGATTGAGAAGTTGGCTAAAGACCCCAGAATAGGAGAAAGGGTTTGTAATTGGAACACTCGTCGTCTTCACTTTTTTAATACATGATCATGAAGTATCCATTATAAGATGTCTTGTTAACTGGAAATTACATTGAAATTTGCAGATTATCAAGTCCATTGCCCCATCAATCTATGGCCATGAGGACATAAAAACTGCAATAGCCCTGGCTATATTTGGAGGCCAAGAGAAAAATGTAAAGGGGAAGCACAGACTGCGAGGAGATATAAATGTACTTCTCCTAGGTGATCCGGGCACAGCCAAATCACAATTTCTCAAGTAAGAGCTACATCTCATCGATTTTCAGTTTTACGGATAAAGATATATGTAACTGAACTAGGATATTCTCTCCTATCGTGATTCTTTTTTAGGTATGTTGAAAAGACTGGACAGAGGGCTGTGTATACTACTGGTAAAGGAGCCTCTGCGGTGGGGCTTACAGCTGCAGTGCACAAGGATCCTGTTACAAGGGAGTGGACCCTTGAGGGAGGGGCCCTCGTTCTTGCTGACAAAGGAATATGTCTAATTGATGAGTTTGACAAGATGAATGATCAGGACAGGTAAGGAAAATCTTTTGATGAGGAATAATTTCTCAACTTGGTAATTCTCCCCCTCTTGCCGAACCAGGAAAAAAAGTTTTGAATATTTTACATTTCTGGCATCAGGGTGAGTATCCACGAGGCAATGGAGCAACAAAGCATTAGCATATCAAAAGCTGGGATTGTCACCTCCCTCCAAGCACGCTGCTCTGTCATTGCTGCTGCAAATCCTATCGGAGGAAGGTATGCAAGTAGATCAATTTAACTGGTGCAAATTTGTGAAGGGACAAGACAAGTGAGATTGCTAACTTGGGTTTTTTTTTTTTTTTTTTTTTTTTTTTTTTTTTTTCCCTAAAGCCATATGTACCCTTGCATATTGATTACCTAAATCTATTAGTTTTGAGAGCAATGGATTAGTGTTTGTTTCATCACACATACGACTAATGTGAAATTGTTGAAAACAATTTTACCCTCAATTGCATTGTATTTTTCATTTCTGAGCACAAGCCTTCCATCTTTTGTTTTTCAGATATGATTCCTCGAAAACATTTTCACAGAATGTTGAATTGACGGATCCCATCGTCTCTCGGTTTGACATCCTCTGTGTTGTCAAGGTATTTGTTTAAAACTGTGTCCTTAATTCACACTTTTGCATTTATGTTAATATGGAAGGATATTATTACATTGCAGGATGTGGTTGATCCCGTGGCTGATGAAATGCTAGCTAAATTTGTAGTTGACAGTCATTTCAAATCACAGCCCAAGGGAGCTAGCATAGATGATAAGTCCTTGAGTGAATCTCAAGATGATGTCCAACCTTCTGTAGATGCAGCAGATCCTGAGGTTTATACTTGATACCCAGACCTCACCTTATTGCTTCCGTAATCATTTAATTTAAACCCGATCCCATGCTTCTGTGTTCATCAAAATATTTTCTTGCCTTTTTCAGATACTTCCACAAGATTTGCTTAAGAAGTACATCACTTATGCCAAGTTGAATGTGTTTCCGAGGTTGCATGATGTTGATATGGATAAACTTACTCATGTTTATGCTGAATTGCGGAGAGAATCCTCAGTAAGTTACTCCTTTCACTTGTTTTTCTCTTGGAAGATTTTGTTAGACGGTTAATCTCTTACTCTGATGATGTCTTTGCATAAATCTCACTTGCCTTGTCCCTTTGTAGTATGGACAAGGAGTGCCAATAGCGGTGAGGCACATCGAGTCAATGATACGGATGTCTGAAGCACACGCAAGAATGCACCTCAGACAACATGTAACACAAGAAGATGTGGACATGGCTATTCGTGTTTTACTTGATTCGTTTATCTCAACGCAAAAATTCGGGGTGCAGAAAGCGCTCCAAAAGGTATGGAAAGAGGTCCTGCTTTATTTTATATTCCTGTAAGCATTCGTCTGCTGTCTGCTTCATATATCATGCTATACCTGTTTAAACTATATCATACTAATCAAATCGAAAAATGCCTGATGTGGTTGCAATATTTGATTAATTCTCTGATTTTAGCCATTTTCTTTCTTTGTTTTCTGCTCAATAAGCTGTAACTAATAAGATGTCATTCCTCCCTATTAGGAAATAAAATTAGGAAATGAATATTTTTCTTTCCTCTTTTCAAACAAAATTTGTTGATTTTTACAAGGACGTTTAATTTTATTTTGCAGAGCTTCAGAAAGTATATGACGTTCAAGAAGGATTATAACGAGCTCCTCCTTTACCTCCTTCGCGAGCTTGTGAAGAATGCACTGCATTTTGAAGAAATTGTTTCTGGATCTACTTCAGGGCTTACCCATATCGATGTGAAAGTGGAGGATTTGACGAACAAGGTAATTCAGACATAGAGGAGTTGGAACTTTTTTTCTTTCCATAACTGAATGCAAATTGGCCTCGACTGAATTCGAATGTTTTGGTTTGGTTTCACTTTCTGCAGGCACAAGAACATGAGATTTATGATCTAAAGCCCTTCTTCACTAGCACTCACTTTTCTCGAGCCAATTTTGTTTTAGACGAACAGCGGGGAGTAATAAGGCATCGTCTCGTTAGATGATTGTTTGGAGATGTGAATCTTGAACAGGTTGGTTAATCTTTTCAACTGAAGATATGAGCAGCATTTGGAGGTCGGATGAATGGATTCTAAGTTTTAAGCGTCGCGCAAATGATCACCTCTAATTTTAAGTATGAACCCTACCAAGGCATATTTATAATATAATGGCATTAGCAACCATGTTCTGATATAAAGTTCCTTTTGTGCGTCTAATTAGGACGTACTAGTACGCAATGAAACAACGCTGTTGTGGCCGTCTATGCGACAGTACTTGATCAATGCTTGCTTTAAAAGAGCTATCGTGCAAATTACAGGGGCATGCAAATTCCATGGGAGTGATTTTTTTTTCCCTCTTTAGAAATGCTGGAAAATAATAGAAGTTAATGTGAATAACGTCATTCAGTTCTAGGTTTATTGCGGTAGTTTCAATAACCAAGGATGCACTGAAGATGGAACAATTTGCCCGATAATTTTGGGTGATTTCTTATTGAAAATAATCATCAAAACTTTGGCAGATAGACGTGTAATATAATTTAGCCACCAAGATAGTTTCCTGAGTCAATCCGGGTTTATCAAAGGTAGAAAAACTCGGCATTGCACCACGTAAAGAGTTTAGGGAATTCTATAAAATTCTGATTATTTTTTACTATCCAAATTACAGGGATCTGCTGCGTTAACGTATTGGATTCTAAGTTAAACCAAAAGCTTACAGAAAAGGAAGATCAAAGAGAAACTCTGAAGAAATAACTAATATGAGAATATGAAGTTAAGACGTGTTACTTGGCCATCAATATGGATGGTCAAAGGCAGCAATAAGCCTATATCAGGACGTTTTATTCTGTAGCACTCGACCTAAAACTAGATCAAGGAAAGAATAGCCCATCATCTGTGTTAAATAAATAAAGCCACATACAACACGCTCAATCAAATTGCTATAAACATCACACTGGTAATTTATGCACAAACTTGATAGATTATGTAAAATGCTATCATAGATAATGCACTCTAGTGAAATATCGAGAACGGTTTCACGGAGTTTCAACTCTAGATTAGGACCATAAGTTCTTTAAGCATATACAGGTGATTTTGAAGCCAAATTTCCAAGCTTTGAAGCAAAAGTTGGAAGAAGTGAAAAAGCCTTAGATCTTGGGGAAAAAGAAAAAAAAAAATTTTCTTTTTGTGTATGCAACATAGAGTTGAAGACTACCCTACCAAGTCTGTTTCTTTAACTATCAATATTAAAGCAATATTCCTCGTTACCACATGTATTGCATTCTAAGCCCAACTGAAAACTTAGAAGGAAAATCAAGAGGAACTATAAGTCACTATCATAAAGTAGCTTTTGGGTGGCCATCCTGCTAGTAAAATAATCATATATTCTAGTCTGAAATTGGATGTCGCTTGTGCATGCATATAAATGATAATATGCAGCTATATCATACAGTTGTATTCTGTTCACTAAACCAGAACTGAGCAAGGAAGAAATAGCCTAATCATCTATGTAAAAAAACAAAATTTGCATCAGTTGGGTTCAGATAAACGTAAATCCACACACAACAAGTTCAACCAAATTGCAATGTGTTGAGTCAGAAATCGCACTGGTATTATGTACAAACTTGAAGAATCGTGTAAAATGCTATTTAGTGAAATACCAGTCGTCAGGAAAGGGAGGATGATATTACAGGGAGCCTTACCTACCACTATTGATCCGTTTGGTTCACACGTTCAAATCAGTGATTTTGATTCTGAATTCAAATTTTGTGAGAGAATTGACGGGGACTTCTTTTATTCAAAGTTTTTGGAGAGAACAGAATAAGAATCATGGTTCTAAGTCTTAAAACTACGGGCCATATATAATAGAACAAGCAGTCCAAATTATGTGTATGTACAGTATCTATATATCAACTTTTCAGAAATCTTCTTTCCTTTTTCTTTGAATAAAAAGGGTAAGATGAGAAGTGACTACTGGTAGCTAACCCATCTAGATATCATCATAACTGCATCGATCTATATTGCATTTTTGTCCATATCAAAGTAATTTATATATTAGTATTCTAACTCAAAGCATTGAACATTGCGCATGGAGATCTTTTCTTTCTCCTTTCCCTATTTATCAAATCTTAAACAGCTACCCTTGAGGTATGGTGACACCGAACCGAGAATGCTGTAAATAGGCTTATATGCATAATACAGATTTTCATGCCTTGTGTAACACCATTGTAACACCATTGTGAGTTTCAACGAAACAAGCACATATAGCTAATGTCATATACAGTAATAATGTCCTCAAGAAAAAAGAACAGCATAGGATGTCTTGTACACAACTCTAGAAGAAATAACAAATAAGCACGGCTGGAGATTAATCATATAAAATCACCTTTTATTTCTGCAAAAGAGAGGAAAAAATGACAAAAGGGTGTTTGTATTTTCAATTTACACAGTACTTTTTCGATTGTTTCACGTCAGAATTGGACGTGAAAACATAACCAAATCCCACCTCTGATCTCTAACATACAAGAAGTGTAATTATTGAATAATAATCAATCATACATCTTTCAAATTAACGAAAAAAGGACTAAAAAACAAGTATAAAGAATATCACTACCGGTCCTACTCTGTCCTGGGTTAATCTGAAAAGTGGCAGAAAAACAAAAGGCAAAGAAGAAGAAGAAGAAGAATACCAAAGGCATAATATATATACCGAAGTAGTTGATTCAGAGCTTCTGATGAGAGTCAATGAGCAAAGCATTGAGCATGATCTGAACGGCGGCTTCATAGATAGGCAGATCGTAATGCATCCCATCCTCCGTACACCGAACCCCACAATTCCAACTCAACGACTCGATGTCCAGCATCAAGAGGGGCCCACCGGATTGCCGCAGCAGCTTGCTCTTCCATAGCTGCCTGTCGTAAGATCCCCTCCTCTCGTCCGTCATCTTCTCCCTCTTCTCCTCCGTGTTCAGCATCGAGTTTATCAGCGTCGGCATACCAATCCAGAACAAGTGCGGCTGCAGCGCCGGCGCTTGTGATCTCGCCCCGTCGCCGGCGAGCTCCGGCGAGTAAGGAACCAGAGAAACGACGGAATCTCTCAGCTTTTTCAAGGAAAGTGCGTAATCGGATTCATTGGTGACGCGAAGCATGTGCCAGAGGCCGGAGCCCATGACGAGGACGTCCGGTGGGGAGCGGCGGCGGAAGGCGGCGACCAAATCGGTGAGATTATCGGCGTAGGGAGCCCAGACGAAGTCGAGCCTGGCGCCGATCTCGGGAATTAGGGTTTGGTAATCGCTGTGGCGCTTAAAGAGATCAACTTTGGCAGAATCGAAGGAATTGGAGTCGGCGAGGAGGAGGCGGAGGAGAGAGAGAGCCACAAAGCGGGCCTGGGAGTCACCGGCGACGACGATCCACGAACCGTTGAGGAGATCGGAGGCGTCGGAGCGGGAGAGAGTCTGAAAATTACAGCTTGAGGAGGAGTTCGGCCATGACCAGGATTTGTGGTAATGGAGGGAGGAGGAATTGGAGTCGGAGAGGGTGAGGTTCCAAACGACGTCGTGGAGGAGGGAGAGGCAGGAGTGGCGGCGTGAGTCGAAGACGACGACGGCGGAGGAGAGAGAGGAGACGAAGAAGGAGGAGAGAGAGGAAGGGAAGAAGGGGGTGGAGAGGTGGACGCCGACGGCGAGGGAGATGAAGAGGGCGCCACTGAAGAAGAGCATCTTGTTGCGGCTGAGATGCCATCCCGCCATGCCCATCGGGACCAGCACCACCACCAGCGCCGCCACCATGCCCATCTGCACCGTTCCCAACATTTCTGCTTTTGTTGTTGTTGTTGTTTGTTGCAGAAGAAGAAAGAAATCTTCTCCAGAATCAATCAGTTTACCATGTTTTGATTGTTTTGAGACTTTCAATTGGGATTTTCCCAAATCTGGTATGATCGCCCGGGAATGGGAAAGTCCCGTTGGATCTACTATGCATACATATGCATTAAATAAAAAATATAAAAGAAAATAATGGTTTTTTTTTTTTTTTTTTTTTTTTTTTTTTGTTACCACTTACCAGAAATAGACAAAGATAGTGAATTGACATTTAAAAAATAAAATTTGAGTAAAAGAGGGTTAAATATGAACTTCCTTTATAAAACTTGAGGGGAAAAATTGGAACGAAATAGAAATGATATTAATTATTAAGGGTAAGATTATCTGGAAAAAAAAAAGAAAAAGATATTAAGGGTGGGATTGACGTAAAAGTATGTGAGATCTCTACCGCAATTTTTCAAAGAAGAGATCTTATATTATAATGGGAAATAGTAGAAAATAGACTAATATAAAAAGTTTAAAAAAGGAAATAAGTTAATTTTTAGTTATAGAAATTAATAGGTCATAACTTGTCAAGTTATGATTCATAACTAAATAAGTTATAGATAAACTTGTCAAGTTATGGTTCATAACCGGACAAGTTATAGACAATTATAAATAATAACTTGTCAAGTTATGGTTCATAACCAGACAAGTTATAGACGAAAATAATAATTTAGCCTATTTATTAACTTATATAAATTATTAATCTATTAATTTTAATTCATCTCAAATTTTGTCCTATGTTCCTCTTTCTTCCTATTATAATTTGTGGAAGATACACAATGATAAGTATTTATATCATTATTGTATTGAAAATAATACAATAGTATACTATAATATCAAAATAATATATATATATATATATAATCAAAATGAGAATAATATAGCGATCACAGTCACCATATTTTTAGTTTGGTTAGCCATTTGAGCATTTTTCAAATTTAAACCCTTTCTAAATCAAAAATAAACTATACTACTATTTAAATTCATAAATTTGAACTCTAAACTTATAATTATAACTAAGGTTCATTACAAGCTTCGTTCATTCTAGGGGAAAAAATATCAAAGATACAAATTGCTCAATAAATGTAAAAGACTATTACCTTGTAGTTCAATTTAAAATGGCATCATTCATTTCACTGATTCGAGTTTTCAGTTTTAAGTTTTTACAGTAAAAAACTCTTAGAAAATGCCACATTTAACTTTTTCTGCTACAGTAAAAAGCTCTAAAAAAATATCACATCTCAACTCGAATTGAAAACTCGAATCCGTGAAGTGAACGATACCCCATCTCTAAAAAATTTCTTGACTCTGTCACTAGTGCTAGTATAGTTTATCGTCAAATTTGACTGGGTAATAAAAATATCAATAAACTATGTTATGTTATAAAATTTTAGGTATAGTTTATAAATTTGTTTACTATAGTATTATTAAAAAAGGTGGCTAAAAAACTGATATTTACTAGTTTTTCATTGATTATATTTATTGTTCTGGACACCAAAATTCGAGTCCCTTGCCTTCACATTTGAAGAAAACAACTAATTAGTTAGATGGGAAACTAAAATTAAGCATGATTTATTTTACCAATTTGAGTTTTTAGTTTTAGATTTTTACAATTAAAAACTCTTAAAAAAATATCACATCTAACGTTTTATGTTATGATTAAAAACTCTTAAAAATTATCGTGCGTGTTTGAAACCATTTTTGAAAATAATTTTCATGTATTTTGAGAAGCAAAAATGAAAATGAAAACGAAACGACGTTTGTTTAATAAATATTTTGAAAATAAAAATGAATATGAAAACAGTGAGAATGATTTTTTATGAAGGAATTAGAAAACAGTTGTTTTCACTTTTTTGTTTTCATTTTTTGTTACTTATCAATAATATTATAATATATTACTTAATAAACATGATTGCGCTTTTTTATTATACTAAAAATAATATCTTAAAAAATCAACTAAACGTATTTTCAAAATCATTCCTAAAATGATTCTTAAAATAATCTCATTTTTACTTTTTATTGAAAATAAAATCATTTTGAAACCAATTCCAAACACACCAATTATATGTTAATTCGAATTAAAAATTAGGGCTTGATCGTTTGCATTTTTTGAGTTTAGGTGACTTGAGTTCAGATCTTGATTTGAGTTAAGGTGTATTTGAGTATGGTTTGAGTTGAGACTCTAATTTGAGTATGGTTTTAGTTGAGACTCGAATTTGAGTTTATGTTTGAATTGACATATTTTGAGTTATAGTTTGAATTGATAATCTATTAAATAATATTTTAATAAAAACTCAATGGTGGTGAAAAATTTTAATAAGCAACAAAAATCAGTTTCAGCCTCTCACCCCTTCTTCTTCTCCTACTATCCAATCCATCCCAAAAGCTTAAGCTATTAGGAGGTGGGCTAATAATAGTTTAATACTTTAACACTCCCCCTCACGTGTGAGCTGGACGATGTATAATCGTGTGAGTAAATTAATTTGGAAAGCCCAACACGTGAATATTTAAACTTGAGATATATTAAAGACTCAACACATGAGGACAATTTAAATGAGGATAAAGAGTGTAATTATGAGGGTTTGAACTCAAGACTTCCCGTTCTGATACTATGTTAGTTTACCAATCCATCCCAAAAGCTTAAACTATTAGAAGATGAGTCAATAATAGTTTAATACTTTAACATGTTTTATTCGTCTCTCTGTTGTAAACACATAGAAAAAAATCATCTCAATTAAAATTAAAATGAAAAAATTATAACGTTTTTAATAATAGAAAAAATATTATTTATTAACTTAAGTTTGAGTTTAAAAATTTGAGTTAAAAGAGAAGAATTTAAATTTAAATTTTAACCTTAAACTCAAATTAAAATTAAATTAAAATTTAAATTTTATAAAAAAATATAAATTTAAATATAAATTTTTTAAATTAAATTCTAAATAAATAATTCTTTTAAATTTATAAAATGAACCAGGCAATGTATTTAATTAGTAATTAAGAAGGTAACACCTCCTTTTTCAATTGGGAAAAAAACGAAAGGATTGGAACCCAAGGTCTTGTGCTTCTCGCCCACTTCTACATGTCATCTCACAAAAACCTGCTCCAGTTATTAATCATTCCTTCCTTCATCACTTGCTTTTTTGAGTGTTTAAAAGCACGGAATATGGAGGAGTGGACAGACGGCCTGAAATAAATTTAATTTTAATTCCTGATTTTTTTGACTTTAGATCATTTGTTTAATTTTTGTAGAGTTTTTTTTTGGTAATCTTTCTATTGATATGTTTTAATTTTTAATCATTAAAATTAAATTAAATTAAATTAAAAATATATGCAGATTAAATATATTTTAATACAAATCAATGATTAAAATGATAAATAAAAAAAATTATTTAAAAAACAATTTAATTTTTTTTATTTTATATAATATGACATAATGCAATTAGTTAAATGTGAGAGGATTTTGAGTCCCTGCTGTCTTCCATTGGTCGGTCTTTCTCTCGACAAGACAATTGACAGACTAAATAATAAATGACCCCATACGATCATCATTATATTAAACACAACTTTTTAGCTTCTTATTCTTCTTCTTCTTACAACGTTAATAATTTGATAGAGACGACGAATTGAAGAGAGATGATGATGGTAGAAGAACGGGCAAAGGAGGAGCTCAGAAATATTGAAGCTCAATACCCCAACAGTTATGAGTACCTTAAGCTTGAGCTCAAGTCCTTCATATTTCTTCTCCAATCTCACCACCATGACGATCATCTCAATATTCTTCTCAATTCAGATCATACCCAGTTCTTCCCTACCTCTTCCCCTGCTGTTGCCACTCAAGGTTAATTATTTACTCCATATATGTTCTTTTTATGCACAAGAGCTTTTCATTCTTTTGTTATTGCATTATATTATTTGTTGAGTTAAAAGAACTGATGATTTCCCCCTTCATTAATAATGGTTCATTGTGGAAAAGAATCGACGAGTAATAGAAAGAGGAAGAAGGTGAGTGAGAATCATTGCATTGATAATGACAGTGATAAGCAAGAGTTAAATCAGATTAATCAAAGTCCAGAGGATATTGTTGTGAAGGAGACCAAGAAAAGCAGGGATAGAGTTGAACTAGTTCTTGAGAGAGCTCGTGCCTGTCTACGAAAGATCAGACATCTCAAATCCTCCCTACTTCCATGCTCTGCAGATTGATACTATGTATGGTTTCACCACATATACTGAACCATGAAACTAAAGGAATACTTTTTTTTTTTGTTTTGTTTTTGGTTGTAGTAAAGAACTTGCCAACTGGGCTAAAGCTGTGATGTTCTTGCTTACTTGCATAGGATGACTGTCTAGTGTCTACTGTCCACTATAGCTTTGGCATGGCATATTTCTGATGATTCATGGTTTGTGTTGAAAAATGCAATATATCACTATATTTTAGTGATGCTATATATCACTAATGGTTTGTGTTTTGTATGTTTACAAATTTTTTTGAAGGACTTGTAAAATATCACCTTTTGGAGCAAGGCCCGTGCAAGTATAAAAACAAAATACATTGAGTATATACGGATTATGCAAATACTAAGGCTCAGTTTACAAAGAGAAAATTTTGAAAATTACAGACAAACATTGTTAGTACTTAGTTCTCACAAAATAATATGATCAAATGAGATTGGACTGAAAAAATGGTATAAAGGACAAGTTGAATTGTTCCTATACATGGTAAATGTTGTGTGGTCCTCCCCCAAAATGGTTGCAGAGTATCCAGTCTCTGTATTCTGTCTTTTCCTTTCCTTGTAATGATAAGAGGGAGGCAACTAGGCTAGGGTTCGGCAGAAAGTCTGCACTCTGCAATTTCTTGATCAGCACTTTTTATTTATTTAATTAATTTATTTTTTTTGCCATTTTCTTCATACCTCCAAGATTGTTATTTGTTAGATTGCGTCCCCATGTGAATTCACTTACCATATAAATAGTGGAAAATGTATAAACAAATGAGATTTGGGCACGTGTTCTCTCTTTATTTTTTAGGGGATTATTTTGCCATTGTTCTTCTCAAAGTCGTCACTATGGACGAGTCTTACATGTAATATGTGGAAATAAAAAATCTAACATGATAACATTAATCTTATTTTGTGTACCAATGACTTTGTGAAGGTTATAAAACCAAAATTTATCTACCATGGATCAATGTACACATTTCTAACATCATTGTTACACAGAATAATTTATGTTATACATCCTACTTCTACATGTTATAGTGTAGAATCGGTCTTTATAACCAGTGGCCTTGCAAACAAACCCAGAGTTATCACGAAAATTATCCGTACTCGAATGTTTTAGATGATAGTGATATGACAATGGAGTAAACATGCCATTACGTATAACACTTGATGGTACAACCAGATTTCAATCTATTCCTTTTGATTACAAAAATTTAAACTGATGGCCTCTTAGCAATCATACAATGACTCACTGTAACCTCACCAGAGAGACTACCAAGGAAATTTTAACCCATAACATGTCTCTCTATTCTCAGGATCTCCCTAAACATGCATTTTCATGTGGTAATTTCTAAGCATGGAAAACCAAAGGGAAAAGCAAGCATTAAACCAGAGATAATAAGGACATGACAACTATAATGTATTGGGTTTCAGTCATCACTATCACTGATCTCAAAAACTGCCGTCTTAACTAAAGAAGAAGAATTGAGGTGCAACCCTTTTCCATATCTAGATCTACAAAGACGAGCAGGAGATATTGTTTTGCTTGAAGAAATTCTAAGATTATCTAATGCAACGACGAGGCGTTTCCCAACATCAGCTCCATCCATCTTACCCTTTGAAGTTCCTTGAGAAGGACTGGTTGGCAAACGACAAGGCAATAGATTTGAGGGATGTTGGCGGCCGGAAAACTTGGGAACAGAATCAACTTGTGTGCTCAAGGCTCCATCATCACCACTTTTAGTCTTTGAGCGTTTTTTCCTCTGACTTTGACGTTTAGATGTGACATCAGAACTTGCAGGGCTGGCACGAGCCTTCATCTCACTAGAGCTCGGAAAGTATCTGTTAATGATGCTGGTAACAGATTTTACTTCCGAAAACATGTCACCTGTGGCATCTGTCATCTCTCTAGAAGCCTGCTGATATCTCGCCTCAGCTTCAGTAGCAAATGGACAATAATCAGAAATCTTGTTGGCAGTTAAAGACAAAGGCTTTGCACCTGCACAAATGAATTTCTTCTCATTTCCGTTATCTTTGTAATCTAAGACGCAGCTTTTCCTTTTTCTCTTCTTTTTCTCCTTTGGTGGTTTGTGACTCTGCAATTCCATTTCTCCATATTTCTCCTCCTCACATCTTTTATTGCTGTTGTCAATGCTTATAACAGAATTTTCTGGTTCCAAAGGATCAGTAATAATGCTATCATTCGATAGCACAAGATCAAGGTCTTTAGATACCGAATCAAGCAAGCACGGACAAAAACGCTCGCTTGAAGTTCTTGCTTCTGCCCGAAGAAACCATGTTCCTCTCACACCATGAAAAGCACACTTCACAGGAATTGAGTTGGGAAGGTAGTAGAAGCATGATTTTTTCTTCACCTATCAAACAACAACGTGCTACATTATAATCGCAAACGGAGAAAAAGTCAGCAGTGACTAGAAAATCAATGAAGTAAACAACAAAATATGCACCATTAATCCATAAACTTCGATCTCTCCTGATCCAGGGAAGCATTTGAAGTGCACTGTCTCAAGTTCTCCTAAAAATGTAATCAACAGATATTACAATTGTGTCAAATAAACTGAAGTGGATAATAGTACAAAGAAACTTTGAAATAACAGAAATGTTCCGTTATCATACTTCAATACAACGGTCTAATGCCATAGTAGGGAGTGGAAAATATTCTCACTATGCCACTGACAGTATAATGCCCTTACAGTTTACATGGATGGTAAAACCATATAATAAGGATTGAAGTAACAAAAATCGTCACACTATTAAATTTAAATTCAACATCATATTCAGAACTGAATGAGGCCAATTGGAACTAATAATCAGATCCCTTGATTAGAAACAGTAGAGAAATTGACTAGATCAAATTCCAATCAAATCTCTCCCTTGATTCTCTAAAAGACACAAGCTTTAAGCAACGTGGCATCATAATGCAACTGAAAAATGACAATCTACATTGCTAATAGAATTCATGATTTGTTTTTTTCTCAGCCTTTCATTCTTTATGATTAAATTAGACAAGATTTTTGCTTAATAAGCAAACACCATACACAAACAAATCTAAAATCCATACACGAGAAAAAATAAATCATCAGAAAAAATTTAATCAATACTCGAGCAATAGTTTTTTAACTGAGGAAATAAATAAATCCCATTAAAACTAAGATGGAATTGAGAAACATGTTCTCAAATAAAATCTTATACTACACTATTTTCATCTGTGTCTTCAGAAACCAAAAGATTTCCCCCTTTTTTTTTCCCTTTTTCTGGGGGTTTACATACTCTTGAAGTCGCCTGCTGTGATGTTCGAAGGGACACAAACAACAAGATGAGTGCCCAAGTTGGTTTGTGTAAAAATGGGAACTTTAATCTTCGAACCCATTTTCGACTGCCTTGCCACTCTGTAACTGCAAACTCCTCGGCCAAAATGAACATCCCCAAACCCAACACCAACTCTGGGAAAGATGTTCGCCACTGTCTTACGTGGCACATCATAGTAAAGGGTCCCACTTAAACGATTTTTTTTTTTAAAGAACGTTTGGAATGAGAATTTGTGTTATAATTTGAATTATAATTTATAATTTATTATAGTATTTTTTTTTATAAAAAATACACATAAAATAAAAATTATTTTAATTTTAAATCTATAAACAAAACATCCTACAAGCATCACTATTTCTTTGACATTTTTGTCACTTTAAGGTGATTTTACTATCACATTTTTATTTAAATAATAATAATATCACTACGTGTCAAACATAAAAAACAAAAAAATGGCAAAAAATATGCATATTTAAAAAAAAATAGATTGTGATTTTTTATTTTATTTTTATTAAGTAAATGATAATTATTTATTTTTAAACGTGATATAAATAATATTTTAAATAATATTTTTAGTTTTTTTTAATTTAAAGACATGTTTATTTACACAATTTAAGTTATTATTTAAATTGTATATGTAAAAAAAATACTATAATAAAAAAATTAAATTTAAATTTATATAAAAAAATTATAATAATATGACTTAAGTTATAAATTAAATAATAAAAGATTTTATTTATTTTATTGATTTAAATTTTAAATTTTATGTTTTTATAATTAATTTTTTTTTTAAAATACCATATTTAATTTTTATTATAAGTAAAATTTTTTTAAAAATATTATATTTTAATTTAAATTAAAAATTTAAATCTCTAAAATAAATGAGACGTTTAAAATGTAATAATAAACTCCCTTTAATCCAAAAATAATATAGTAGTAAACTCCTCCACGCAGCAGAAGAAGTGGGACCAGTACGACTATTAAATATTAATTAAAGGAGCCACAAGAAAAGACTCCTAATAAATCCGAATTTTTTTTTTTTTTTTTTCCCTTGCTGAATAATAATGATAATAATTATAAATAAAAGAATAAATATTTCCCTAAAAATTAATAAATAAATATGATTAGACGCTGAAAGAGGGCAACGCAGTCATCTTACTGAAGGATCAAAACAATTGGAAATGGGGAGAGGCCAAAAAGCCGTAGCGAGTAAGAAAGCGATTTCCTTTTTCCGCCTCTGAGATTTCCTCACATCTCAATCCAAGAAGCCAGAGATAGAGATAAAAACAAAAAAAAAGGATTTGAGTTGTGAAAATTGAAATGGGGGTCTTCTCCAACAAGATCGACAAGGACCAATTGAAACCAGGCGATCACATCTATTCATGGAGGCACGCCTATCTCTACGCCCATCACGGTCTTCTTCTTCCTCTTCCTCTTTTATTTTTTTTTTATTTTTGAGATCATTCTTTTCGACTATTATTTTCTTCATTTTTTGTTTGCTTGGGTTACGAAATATAAAGAGGAAAAGGAAAAGAAAAAAAAAAAAAATTCAGATTATTATTTTAGTTTAGTAACATTTGGTTAATCCCCTTTAGCCAATTTGGGCTTGAAATGGTGTCATGAATTGTTTTGAGGCTGATGGCATATTTAAGATCAGAAGATGTAAAATGCAAGTGGTTTCTTTTTTTTTTTTTTTTTTTTTTTTTTTTTTTTTTTTTTTTCAACTTGGAAAAGCTTGTGTGATATATAACTTGAGATGGCCATTACAATCTAATCAGAGGGAAGATATTCTTTGATCATTATATTAAATTTGCCAGCTTTGCATTAGTACTTTTCTGTAGACTGGAAATTGATAGTTTACCTAGATAGGTTGTGCTTAAATTAAATGTTTTGGCCTTAAAACGACTTTGAATGTGATTGGTGAAAGTTAAACTCAAATTAGTTTAGTTGAGTTAAAGAGTATCTATCGGGCATTTGTAATGTAGGAACAAGTAATGCTTTCTCACCAACCCTCTTTTCCTCAATAAGAATCCAACTTTCTTGAATTTGCCAAATTCCATTATAGGTATTTTGTTTTACTACTCACTAGCCTCTTTTTTGTGATTCGTCCAGGAATATATGTTGGTGAAGGAAAGGTGATCCATTTCACTCGAGGAGGTGGGCAGGAAATTGGCACGGGAACCTTTCTGGACCGCATCATATTCAGCTCGTCTCCATCCCATTCCGTGGACAATCCATGCCCTAGATGTGGTGATCAATCTAGGCTTAGCGGCGTCATATGTTCTTGCCTAGATTGTTTTCTCTGGGGTGGAGAACTCTACCTCTTTGAATATGGCGTCAACCCAGCTTTCTTCATCGCCAAAGCTCGTGGAGGAACTTGCACACTTGCCCCTTCCGACCCCCAGGAGGTTGTTCTCCACCGCGCCTCTTGCCTCCTCCAGAACGGCTTTGGTGTCTATGATATATTCAAGAACAACTGCGAAGACTTTGCTATATACTGTAAAACAGGCTTGCTTGTGTCCACTACGTTCAGTGTGGGCAGGAGTGGGCAGGCTGCATCCTTCGTGGCGATGGCGAGTTCCATCATTTCTTCACCGCTCAGGTTTTTAACCACGAGTTGCTCTGGCCTCGCTGCTGTGGGGTGTGGCATGTATTGCATCAATCGGTTGGTCTCTGATATTGGAGTTCGACGTGATGTTACTAAAGTTTCAGTCGAGACACTTGTTGCTCTCCCTGGTTTAGTCTCCGAGGTTTCAACTGAAACTGTTAAAGACTAATTCTTCATTTACTTGGGACAGTGGACCACCAAAAGACCCTTTTTTTTTAATTTTATTTTAAGCGTGAGATTGTGCCTTTGGATTGCTTCAAACTTGGTGTAAACATTCTACTATTGCTTGTCTTTTCAGAATTTTTGGTTTGTTTTTTATTTTCGTCCATTCAAATTCGGGCAAATTTGTTTTCTGTCAAATTCGTTGCGAGTTGGACACTAACAACTGATTTGGTGCTTAGGCCTAAAGCTGCAACTTTGGGCCGCTTGGAACGGCAAAGTAAGTGCAGGCTAGGCTGGGCCGGTCCGAGTTAGCGGAGGGTCAGCCCAACCCAATGCGAAAGTCTATCCAACCGGGTCGAATCTTTATAAGAGCATCTTAAATGTTACGTTATAATTGATATTTGATTGAAAAAAATATTCTCTTTTATAAAATTATTTATTGAGAATATTCTCCTTTATAAAATTATTATTATGCTAAATTTTTCATGTTATAGTTTGTGATAAATTTCTCACTAAGTATAACATATGAAAAATTTAATATTTAATTACTATTAGTTGAAATATTTACTTTTTTATGTAATCATTATAATATTTGCATTTTCTATTTATTTTAAAAATAAAAAATTTGCATTTATAATTTTCACAGTTTAATGATTGTGAAAAAAAAATATTTAACATTTCAAATAATATTATACATTGAAGTAAAAATAAAAATAACATATCATATCATATTTTTAATGTTAAATATATAATTAACATTAACATTTACATTAGAGATGGTCTAAAATATTTTAAAGAAAATTAGAAAACAAAAAGTGTTCATGCCAACCCTAAATAAGCTTTCAGGCTCAAAATCTAAGCTCAGTTCGAGTCAAGACCAAGCCAATAAAAGCTTGACCTCAGGCTAACTCGTTGAGCCTAACCCAAACTTCCAGTTCTTGTTAGGTGTTGAGCTTTTCACTTTTCTTCTGCTGTTTGTTGGTGGTTAGGTTGCTGTTCCTTTCTTTGTTCTTGTTTAATGAAATCTCAATTATTAAAATTACGGAAAAAAGAAGAGAAAAGAAAAGGAGAATCTAAAACATTTGGGAAACTGTATTGGTACAATAGTTCCTCTGTTAATATTGTTGCCTTTGAATGTCACAAACTACATACTATCATCAATATTCAAAAGCTAATTTGATCGATGTATAATCACATATAGACACGATTAGAAGTACAAACACATGAACACCGGGACTTCTTACAAGAGTAACAGCTCACAAGAAAGTTTAAGGTCCATGATCGAATTGACAACGATATACTGAAATACTGAACCTCAGTAATCTCCAACTAATAAGGCCAAAAACTTGCACCCGGCTTCTTCACAAGGATCTGATTGTACTCTGGCCTTGAGGTCTGCAGATAAATTAATGAAATATCAAAGCAATTAGTTTTTAAAAAAAAAAATCTTGGGGTGTTTCATGTGATACCTGGAACACAAACAACATATTTGTGGGTTTTTCCAAAACAGTGAAATTCCCTTTCATTAGTCCTAACTCATATGATTTCAGTTCTAGCGGACAAAATAGTATTTTGTAGGATTTATATTGTAAGAAAATGAATGGCAGACTTTTTAAGATAGATGTCAGATATCTTCTACATTCAGGAAAGAAGTGAAACGTTCAGTTTTGAGATGAGGAAATAAAACAGACGTCTTGTTGATTTTGAGTTCGGTGTCGTCATTTTTATGTTTGTATTCTCAATTTTCAAGAGGTCTTCTTGTTCTCTGTTTCATTCTTTAGTGTATTCTTCTTCTAGCAATCAATAGACAGAAACTTAACAAAATTAGAAAACAATAAACACAATAGGATAGAGATATTTAACATGACATGGTTCAGCTTTCCGCCACCAACGTCGACAGTCGATTACTCATGCCTTAGTTTGCACCCTTGGTTGATGACTAGTGACAGAATTTGCTCAAAGCTGACACAAAACTGTTATAGCTATAAAATTGTGACTTTTTGAAATTTTAACTCAAAACAATTTGAGCAGATTAATGAAATGTATGGGTGCAGGACTATTCTATACCAGTAAAGTTTAAAGATGAAATAGAACTAAGATCAAGAGTATGAAAAGGCAATTTTCGGAAAGCCAATAAAATGGTGATAAAACATCAGTAAAGACTGATGTTATATAATCTAAGATTCATCATTTCTAAGGATAAAACATCAGTGAAGAAGATGTAGTCCATGAAGAAAGAAGAGAGGGATAGAGTCTTATAGAAGCACCCTAAAACTAGCAACTCACCATGATAAAGACTAAAGAAAGACCAAAAACCATCTGTTCATACAACAAGCACAGCAACCACCCCCACTATTAAAGCAGAAAAACAGAGATGTGATACTAAAACAGGAAAATACGAGGACATGAGACCATAAATGGTACACTCAAAGACGGCCGCTACCTGAGATTTCTGGTCATGTTCAGCAAAAATCCGTATGGGCATGCGTTATGAAGGTATGAAACTGCTTTTGGGTAATATGGATAAAGCAGAAGCAAAAAGAATGTGAACATAGACAGTAAAGCAGGTATGACCACTAGAAAGTTTTCACATTTATCTTAAACAGTAAAGGGCAGCAGAGAATGATCTATGTTAAGGATTATGAAAAAAAAAAAAATAGGCCGCGTACATTTCACAGTTCGAATGACAACTCAAACTTTTTACTACAGTGTTCTCTCCTTCTCTCATATAAATCTACTTTTCAACTCAAACTCTCAATTTAACCCGCAAAACGAACGACCGGTCCTCATTCCAACAGGACCAACAGCTTAAGCTTTCGGGAGGATTAGTAAAGCAACGTCCCAATAATTTTTAAAGAGGACTCGGACTCATGGCAATCCCAGTATTTGGGATTTAAACCTTAGTCAATAATCGTATTAAGAAATTTCGATCTCAAATGTTCAGTTTTAGCAATATATCTTCTGAGTACTCGGTCACAGTGAATATTATATTTCCGTATTCCAACAACAATTAACATATTAGTATACTGAATCCTTTACTTCTATGCAATACCAACAGATTTAAGCAGATTAAGCGAAAACATCACTCATATAACACCGATAACAAGATCAGATTCCCAATTTCTTGGTTAATAAAAGAAAAGTGTGATAAAAAAAAATAATGGAAGGAAAATGAATAAGAGGAGAAAAAGCGGTAACGAACCAGATCTTTGAAGATGAGAAAAGCGATGAGGAAGAAAAGGACGAAGAGGATCTCAAACTCGGCGAGTCTGACGAATCGGAAGATGGAGTTGACTGCCCGAGTCACTGCCGATTCATCCCTGTCCCTTCTGTTCCTGCTACCTGCCATCTCTCTCTCTCTCTCTCTCTCTCTCTCTCTCTCTCTCCAACTTCTGTTATCGTTTCAGGAAAAATATCTGTTTATTTGTGCTTCAAGACTCCGACTCCTCCCTCTATCCTTTTCCCTTTTCTTTTCCTTTTTTTTGGTAGTTTAAATTAAATTTGTTTTTAAAATTCAAAAATATAACTTTATAGTTAAAGAAAGATAATTACGAAAAAAAAATCAGGGAGTTTATGCAATTATCCCTAATTAAATTTCGAACTTTCAAATTTAGTTTCAAATAACTTAACAAAAGAAAAAAAACACTTTATTGATTATTAAACTTTCAAACACTTTATAAGGAATAACATTAGACAAAATTAAATTGTTGTCAAATTTTAATTAATTGAACGGTGACAAGAAAGTTAAATTCAAAATAATGAAAATAATTACAAACACTTTATTGATTATTGATTTTAATTTTGTGATAAAATCAATTGAGCTTTGACTACTAAATTCAACAGTGTTGGACTGTTGGTTACTGTTTGATACTATGACGGAGATGACAATAATTTTCACGGGATGAGACCCTGTCTCAAATAGAGTAGAGATAGAGAATAATTATTAGGAATAGAGTTGAGATAATTTAAAAGAGGTTTGTTTGGAAGACTTAAATTATGATTTAAATTATAGTTTATGATTTGTTATAGTATTTTTTTTTATAAAAAATACATATAAATTAAAAATTATTCTAATTTATAAATTAAACGTCTTCTTAATTCTTAATTCATAGCAGGTTAAAAACAAAAAAAAGTACTTCTCATCTCGCCTCAATACTTAATGTATTATTTTTTTATCTATATATATAAATAAATACACATAATTTTTTTAAATTATTTTTTACTTAAAAAAGATTAACTACATTTTTTTTTAAATTGGGAAAGAAAAATTACTGATTATTATAGTTCATTGTACCAAAAAAGCAATTATTAATATTCTTTTATATTATATATAATATAAGAATGCACAGTCCAGTGCTTCCTCATCCTCTTTTAAAGCTATTAGAAATAAATAAAAAAGGATAATTTACATTTTTATTTTGATACTTTTAAAGTGATTACTTTTAGATTTAGTTAGTAATATGTTAAGAGTTTTGTTTTTATTATAGAACCTTTCATTTTAATTTTAATTTATAATAAATTTTTATTCTATTTTTATTTTAAATTACTATAATTTTAAAATACATAATCTTATATAATTAAAAATATGGTGAGTATGAAAAAAATTCCCTTAATAAAATATTCCTGATTTTGACTCCGTCGCTTCTTATGTGAGGATGAGAACTGGAATGAGACATTGAGAATAACGTAGCGCACCCCACGCCACCCCACGCCAATACCACCCCTATACTTTAAATACGGGATGAGCAGCCGATTTTTGGTTTTCATATTTTGCTTCTTGAGTACCACTAGACTCTTCTACATCGTTGGATTGCTTTATAGAGAATAGATAAATCAATATATTTAAAAATTGACGGCTGAGATGTTTTAAGGGGCTAGTCCTCCAATTTCAAACTGAGGGACCGTAGAAGAACCCTTATTTATTTATTTATTTTGGTAATTTAAAAAGTCCAATTCAAAATACAACTCTCTCTCTCTCTCTCTCTCTCTCTCTCTCTCTCTCGTATGTATAAAGCCCAAAGCAACTGAAATCTCCCACAAAAACTCCCAAACGTGAAATCAAAAAATTAACTCAGAGTCCTCCTCAGTCGCAGAGAAACCACAAAACAAAACAAAAAATTGATAGAGGAAGAACGAAAACGACAACGTTCCAAGACAATCTGCGTTGGCGTGAGTGGACTTGGGAGGAGCACAAGGAGTTCGAGCGCCAGCTGGCGACCATCCCCGGCGACATCTCTGATACCATTAGGCCGTGGGAGGCAATCGCCAGCCCCCTCCCCTGCAAGTTCGCTCTCAACGTGGCAGTGCAGCATAACTTTCTCCTCCACGGCGTCATGGAGATCGACGCCGGCCGAGTTAAGCTCCCGAATTATGCAGACGATTGGGCGCCGAGTTCGCAAGGCGGCGGTGGAGGAGGCTCGGACTCGTTGGCCAGTGAGTTGTCGTCTGGAGCGTCGGAGGAGCCCCCGCGCCGGAAGAAAGGGACTCCTTGGACTGTAGAAGAACACAAGTTAAGTTTCAACTTTCTTTTTTTTTTTTTTCCTCTCCTTTTATTGATATTAGTATCGAAGTCAGAAATTTGTATCAGTAGCTTAAAATTAAAAAGCTGAATACTAAGATATAGGATCACTTTCATCCTGCTAAATCTTATTTGGCTCCGTTCATGGTTAATATGCTACAACGTTCATTGAATAGTTTTATTATTATTATTATTATTTTTAAATATCCAAAATCTAGTGGCTTTAGCATAATGAAAGTGGTCTGGTGACCCAATAGAATTTAGAATTCGAGGATTTTAATTATCTACGAGAATGTTTATTTTTTATATTCGTTTCTGATTCTAAATCACGATTCATAATTCTTTATAGTGTTTTTCTTTTATAAAAAACGTACGTAAAATAAGAATGATTCTCAAGTTGCAACCAATTAGTTTTTTTTTTTTAAATTTTAAATTTTAGATCCCGTTTGTTTCTTATATCCATCCGTGATTCTGAATCATGATTCATGGTTATCTACAGTATTTTTTTTCTCATAAAAAATACACGTAAAACGAGAATAGTTTTAAATTATGATTCTGAATACATAACCAAACATGATTTTTTTGCAATTTCTCAAAATAGATTATTGAGACTTATAAGGGAAGGATTTATTATAAACAGCATTGTTTAGGAAAACCCCGCCGAGATTTTCTTGATAACTTGCATAAGACCATAAACTAATATCATGCAATGCCAATCTGTTATAGAATCGTCTTACAATTATAGTATTATTTGTTTCTCTAATACTTGTGCTTCAATGAATAATAATAAGTAACAACACTTTTTATAATGAAAAAAAAAAAACTTATTGTTCTTTTATCGTTTATGCATCAGGTTATTTTTGGAGGGACTTAAAAGATTTGGCAAGGGTGATTGGAAGAACATTGCAAGGAGAGTAGTACAAACAAGAACATCAACTCAAGTGGCAAGCCATGCCCAGAAATACTACATTCGCCAAAACTCGGCGAAGAAAAAGAAGAGAGCAAGCATCCATGACATCAACACTGTCGATTTCGACCCCGTTCTTATACCACGGTGTGCCGACCAAAATAACTTCATTCAGCCACTTGCTACCATTCCACCACCACCACCTCAACATATGTCAATGCCGATTAACGACCCGCAACCATCAAGCGTTTGCAACGATGACATCAACACTGTCGATTTCAACCCCCTTCGTATGCCAAGTTCTGCCGATCAAAATAACTTCATTCAGCCACACCCTGCCATTCCACCACCACCTCAACATATGTCAATACCGATTAACGACCCGCAACCATCAAGCGTTTGCAACCATCACACCAACACTATCGATTTCAACCCCGTTCATATGCCAAGTTCTGCCGATCAAAATAACTTCATTCAGCCACACCCTGCCATTCCACCACCACCTGATATGTCAATGCCGATTAACGACCCGCAACCATCAAGCGTTTACAACGATGACATCAACACTGTCGATTTCAACCCCGTCCGTCTGCCAAGTTCTGCCGATCAAAATAACTTCATTCAGCCACACACTGCCATTCCACCACCACCTCAACATATGTCAATGCCGAATAACGACCCGCAACCATCAATCGTTTGCAACCATGATATCGACACTGTCGATTTCAACCCCGTTCGTATGCCAAGTTCTGCCGATCAAAATAACTTCATTCAGCCACCTGCTGCCATTCCACCACCACCTCAACATATGTCAATGCCGATTAACTACCCGCAACCATCAATCGTTTACAACCATGACATCAACACTCTCGATTTCAACCCCGTTCATATGCCTAGGTCTGCCGATCAAAATAACTTCATTCAACCATTTGCTGCCATTCCACCACCATCTCAACATATGTCAATGCCAATTAACGACCCGCAACTATCAAGCGTAGGCAACTATGACATCAACACTGCCTATTTCAACCCGGTTGCCACGCCACAGTTTGCCGATCAAAATTATTTCATTCAGGCACTTGCTGCTGCCATTCCACCATCACCTCAAGAGATGTCAATGTCATTTAACGACCCACAACTATCAAGCATTAACCCTTATCAAGGAGGTCCATCGGAACATGACTTGTGGTTTTCCAATGTGAAAAGAGAGATGCATGGCGATTTGTAAGAAATAGTATAGTCTTGAATATTTGATTGATGGAGCAATGCCCTGCTTTAGGATTTGGCAGTCTAGATTATTTCCATTCTTCTTTTTTCCTAGTCATTTTTTCAGGAGAATATAATAGCTTAATTCAAAAGCAATTCGGAATTCTTTTATATTTGAATATTTTAATTTTTATATTTTTATTATTCCTTTTTCCTGTATTATTTTCTTTCTTTCTTCTTCTTCTTCTTCTTCTTTTTTTTTTTTTTTTTTTTTTTTTTTTTTTTTTTTTTGTTGTTGTCGTTCAGGAAAATATAATAGATTAATTCAAAAGGAATAGGAATTCTCTCCAACTTTCTCTCTTCCTTCCCATCGAAACTTCTGTTTACAATATTTCTTGTCTAAGTTGAGCAAACAAGTTTACGCTGCCTAAAGCATTAAATCAAGACTTGTATCATTGTGTGCATGCTAGAATATCGAGAACTAAAGTTTTGCAGATATCTAAATTACTGATCTCTTGAAGGAATTTGGAAATGAAATAAGATTTTTTATCCTTTGGCATTTTCAAAATTATCCAAAATAATTTAAATATCTGAATACGGTTTACGAAATGCAATATAATACGAACACGACGGCATAATTGATATGAAATTGACTTGAATTGACTCAATTTGTTAAATTTTTTTTTTTTGGGTCTAAAAGTAAAATATGGACAAAAATAGACAAATATTGTTTAACAATAAATTTTTAATAGATTTAATTTGTGCCATTTGAATTGTAGTGATTTGCTTTGAATCGTAGAATTTGAATTGTGGCTATTTAAATTGTAATTTAAATCGGTGTTTGGATACTCTAATAAATTGTAATTTAAATTAAGAATAAAATTCAAATTGAATTTGGATAGAGTGTTAAAAAGTGTCATTAGAGTTTTGTAACAAATATTATAAAACCTCATTGTAAACGACATATTTAAATATGTAATATGGATGAGGATTTGTTACTCTCTTCATTATGAACATATAAAAAAAATCTCAATTAAACTTAAAATGAAAAAATATAAGATTTGTGACTTATATTAACAATGCAAAATATAGATAATTGGGCTAAGTAAATAAATTAACACACAAATTTTTTATATTAATCATCACAGTACATATTTGAATGAAGTTTTTATTAAAGATGTGATACGTGGGATGACTTGAACTCGATACGAAAATGTGGATCGATACTAGCAGGACCTAAATTACCATCCTAAATTGTCCTTTTTAGGAAAAAAAAAAAAAAAAAAAAAAAAGAACCACTCTTTTCTCCTTTCTATTTTTTATCAGACTTTTTAACCATAATTTTTTTAAAATTATTTTTTAAACACAATTAGAATTATTTACCGCTTCCTATGTTATTGAGTTATTCAATTGCAAATTTTTAAAGTATTTCGTTTTTTGGAAATTAACATTTTTGTTTAGCAGAGGTAAATTACCATGTTGACAAAAAAAAATTAAAACTTTCACTTTAAATACCTTTTATTACTTGTAAAAACAAATTAAAGCCTTGAAAAAGAGACTAATGTGCGTAGGCCGTAGATATATTTCAAAAAAAAAAAAAAGACTAGCTACTAAAATTGAAGAAATGCTCATATAAGTTTGTTTTAAATAATCAATTAATACTCAGGTAAGTTGCCCTATTATATATTTTTTTTTCAAAAAGAGGGTTGCCCTTTTTACTTCTTTTTGTATTTTTGTATCTTTCCATTCATACGATCAGCGAAACTAACGAGGGGCATAATAAAATTTTTAAAAAACCCTAATAAAATAAGATTGTATTTACTGTGAGACCCCTTAAAAAAAATTTACCGGTAGAACACTCTGGCGCAGGTTAGTATTAAAATTTTACAGCGCGTTGCATAATTAATAGAATTGCTCATTATGTAAATTTAACTGTTAAAACTAATTAAACAGTCAAAATATGGTGTTTTATTAGCGAATTAATTTAGAAGATCTCACCGTAAAGAAACCCACAAAATAAAAATAAAAAAACTGACCAAGAGAAATGAAAAGCAAAAAAAAAAAGGACAAACGAAAGTAGATAATAACGAATGACACTACAACAAAAATACCCATTTGTGACGACTTTTTTTGCGACGACAAATGTCATCGCAAATATTGGACTATTTGCGACGACATGTCGTTGCAAATAACGCCCGTTTAAAAATTACAACGTCATCGCTAATAATTTTTTTTTCGTTGCAAATAATATTACGCGCAAATTTTGATGGCGCGGATTTTTGGCGCGAATTAACCCACGTTTTCCCAACGACAATCCTCATTATTTGCGACGACATGCAAATAATGAAAAATTATTTGCGACGACAGTTTTTCATTGTTGTCGCAAATACTCTATTAGACGAGGGGGAATGGGCGGGAAAAAAAATTATTTGCGACGACATTTTTTCATTGTCGTCGCAAATACTCTATTAGACGAGGGGGAATGGGCGGGAAAAAAAATTATTTGCGACGACATTTTTTCATTGTCGTCGCAAATACTCTATTAGACGAGAGGGAATGGACGGGAAAAAAAATTATTTGCGACGAAAACAGATTTTTTGTGACGACAATGTTGTCACAAATAATAACTATTTACGACGACATTTTAATTTTATTTGCGACGACAAAAGTCGTCGCAAATAAGTGCCCTAATTATATCCGCGCCTCCTTCTTCTCCATTTTCTCCCGATTCTCTGCAAAATTTGCCTCCCGCTTCTCTTCATGAATCATAATGGTTAGTTCACTGATGCACATGAACATAACGAAAGATAGTATGAGTGAGTGTTGAACATTAGGAATGCAAAATATGTTAATAGTTGATGCAAAACTGGCAACCAATAAATATCACACCATTGAATAAATATACTCCACATAAGGAACTAGGCCAATAAACACATATTAGTCTATGTGTACTTTAAAAGTCTACGTAATAAGCAACCATGAACTTACTAGGATACTGAGTGCATAATGGCCGTAGCAGCCCACCTATGGAGCAGTATCCTAGGCAATGACAATTATGCTACCAAGATTTAGCTAACTAAGGCATATTGGTCCAAATGGCCATCACAGTGCGGTCAAACAAGCGTAGGAAGCCATAGTTCTCTTCGTCACAGATAAACAATATGCCAAAATGATTTGGATAAGCTAGCAACTGATAAGTGTTATAGCTTCGAATATCGCTCGACAAGGAACTAGGCCATTGAACACATATTAACCATCATAGCAACTTTGTCTACATTGATAAAAGTGCAGTTTAGATTATGAAAGAGAGTTCAATACCCGCAATCACAATTTTATTTTACTTTTAAACTGTAATTTTTTCCCATGCTTACCCCTAAACTAAGGAGTAACTATCCAATTTTTAAAACACAAACTTAGAGGGACTGTAATCAATGGGAAGGAGTAGGAGAACAAAAGTTTGCTGGAATTAATAGTGAATTGGAAAAACATGTTTCGACTACAATAAATGTTGTGAATGTTCAAAGCTGAGTATAATTTGTGTAAATGTATGCTGCTTTGGACAGTTTTCTATTTATAGGGTTTTCAACCGTGAGTCCTACTCCATTTTTGTAAGGGATAAATTTATTCCTAAAAATGATGCAACCTTATAATTGTTCTGAGAGAGTTTATGATATTGCTTTCCATTTGTTGTGTGGAGTGAGCCATTAGTTGCCTTTTATTTTTTCAAGTTCGCATCATGTGATGATAGCAGATGAAAATAAACGGAGGAAAATCTTTCAGAGGTCATGTATCTTGACGTGGGAAGGAACTCAACATGCTCAAACATCGACAACAAACATAATCAACAATAATGTAGGGAAAACCACTTTAAGTGACAATAGGAATGAAATTTTCAACCAAATCACAGACAAATATTAGGGCATTTCCTAGCTTTAGTATCAAATTTCATACCTCTGTCATCCCGGAGTTAGTGGAAGCAAAATATACAGTAACACAATAAGATATGCAAATTAAATCAAGGTTGAGGTACATATTGAGTTGAGTTTACAGAGATCCTCAATACGCGAGGAATGCAGAGCTTCAATGAAGTGCCGGTGATGACAATCGCAGGAGATGAACCTTGGACGTCGCCAATGGAGAGCTCTAGGTCGCTCCCTTCTCCTTCTACATCGACCTACGATAGTTGCCCAAAGAGGTTGCCAAACCAATTGGTTCCTCACAAATTTACCCGTTTTGAATGGGGACCAAAATGGTGAAGAACAGATCTAAAATTTTAGGCTAGGGTTTCTCAAACTCAGATTTGGAAAAAATGGAAACTCCCCGGTTTTTAGGGTATGCCTGCAGATGATTTTAAACGTGAAGGAGCAGGAGCAGAAGAGGGTTGTCAGTGGTCAACCAATGCTCTGCAACTCGAGAATCTAGTAGAGAACCATGTGATCGGTGTACACAGTGGTTAATGGAAGAGATAGCTGTGAAGTAGGAAACGGTCAGGAATTGCGACTGTTGGCGCATGCGATGGAATATGCACTGTAGCAGAGCAGTGGAGTAAACTCGAATTGATGGGGGATTATAAACTCAAGAATGGATAGTTCACTCGAGTAAATTTCTAAGTGTTGGTTCGAGTGTGCAAATGGCGAACATTAAGGGTGTGTTTGATTGCCTTAACTCACTCAGGAAGTAGGTACTCGAGTTAGTCTCTTGGGCGAAGTTAATGTTCGCCACTTGCATACTCGAACTAGCCTCAGAAATTTACTCAGGTCAACTACCCATTTCTCGAATTTATCCTCCCCCATCAACTCGTGTTTATCCACTGCTTTGGTACAATGCATATTCCTTCGCGTGCGAACCGGGCAAGAACATTTGGAAGAGAACCACGAAGAACAGGAAAGCTACGACGGTGCAAATCCATTGGAGGTAATCTAGCTTCTTGAAGAGAAAGAACCGCAAGAATCTCGATCTTTGTCTCTGTAAAAATGGGTTTCTATCACTCTGATCGGTAAACGACGCCGACTGGTAAAAATGGGTTTCTGCAAAAAGAGACTAGTAAATGGGTTTCTGTAAAAATAAGTTTTTTTAGCTTATTCCCATAAAAAAAGGGAAAATAGAGTTTTGATTGAATTTCGAGAGTTCTTTAATGGGGCACAGAGAGAGAGAGAGTTGTTGTTTCGTATTCAACGTTTTTTCTTTAAATTTATCAGTATCTCTCTCTCTCAATTTGCTTGTGAATAGAGTAAAAGATAGTTCAGAGAGAGTTAGAGAGGTAAGAGAAGAGTGAAAGAGCAATTGACGTGGATCTTGAAAGAGATTAGGGTCCGTTCACTTCGCTGATTTGAGTTTATAATTCGAGTTGAGATGTGATTTTATGTGAGAATTTTTTACTGTAGCAAAAAAGTTAAATATGACTGTTTCTGAGAATTTTTTACTGTAGTAAAACTCAAATTCTAAATTCGAATCGGTAAAGTAAACGGGACCTAAAATTTTATTATCGAAATAGTTGGAGGAAAAAAATTAACCTTTTTCTTTTTTGAAAGTAGGAATAATTGTCAATATCCAGTTTTTTTTTGGCTAAAATTCCTTGCTCTTATTATTTTTTTTTTTTTTGAAGAATCTAATATTTTATTTTTAAACTCATTCCTACTTTTAATTTATATATAGTTTCGATGGCATAAAATTAAATAAATTCAAATAAGAAAAAAAATATATTATTTTTCTCTTCCCACTGTTTATAACTCAAGTCTTATTATACACTTAAATATAAATTTAAAAAGATTTTTATCTTAAATTATAACTTAAATATACACAACTAAATATAAACTCAAATTATAACTTTATTTTAAATTATAACTTAAATTTAATTTAAAAACTACAATCAAATCACGTTTCAAAAGAATATGCCCTAACTTCACCTAAGAGAGTGACTCGAGTACCTACTTCCAGAGTAAGTTTAGGCAACCGAACACAGCCTAAACTACCTCAGGAATCAGCATCTCCAAATTCCCCAAATACCCCAAATACACACCAAAAACAAAACAAAACAAAACAAAGAAGACTCTCTCTCTCTCTCTCTCTCTCTCTCTCTCTCTCTCCTCATCCTACGCACACAGAGCAAGCGTGACCATGGCTTCCTACTCCTCCTCATCTTCTTCCAGGAGTCAACGTCAGGTCCCGATCCTCCTCCTCCTCGTCGCGTGGATCTCAATCGCCGCCTCCGTCGCCGCCGCCAGGCCCTGCAAAACCCTCTGGGTCTCCTCCTATTCCTTCTCCCTCCGCCAGCAACCCTCCTCCTCTGGATCCGTTACCGTCTTCACCGAGATCAGCCACTTCCGTCCCCTCCTCCCCGCCGACGCCGCCTTCTTCATCGATGTCGACGACCGCCCCGAACTCTCCCAATTCCAACTCCAACAACAACAGCAACAACCACAACCACAACCACAACAGCTTCTTCCTCGGATTCAGCCTCTCCTCTCCTCTGCCGCCACCGATCTCAGCTCCCTCCGCGACCGCACCAAGGACATCCTCAGCGTCGTCGTCGCCCTCCTCTTTGGCGTCGGCTGCGGCGCCCTCACCGCCGCCACCATGTACCTCGCCTGGTCCCTCTTCTCCACCCGCAATGACTACTCCGACGAGTTCGAAGACGCCGACGAACTCAGCCCTAAGAAGATGGGATACGTCAAGATTCCCGCCGCCGATTCCAAACAAATCGCCGCGGTATGAACTAATCATGATCATTATCGACTAAAACCCTAATTTGTTTATTTGGAAGACAGAAATTTCAAGTGTTTGTATATGAAACTGTGATGGAGAAATGGTCATTCAGACTTTGTGCTTCTTTGTCGTCGTTTTGTGTGGTTGATAATCATCATGATACATAATACTAAAGCCAAGTGCTTGTGATCTGGTCTGTATTTATTGGTAACACTTTTTATGTGTTTAAATATCTGTGTATGCTTTTATAATCTGCTGCTCTTGCAATGGTTTATGTCTTTTGTTTGTGTTATCTCTTGTTATTCTGTATTATCAAGTGCTTCCATTGGAGTTGGATTGCCCCAATTTGCTTCTAAACTTGAAGAATGTGATTATCCCCATCAAGCTTGATTTTCCTTCTTTTCCCAACAAATGCCACCCAGTGAATGACCATATAACACTGATTATATTTGCTTCATGTACGATATAAGTACATTGCTTTCTGTATGGAAATTTTATAGGTCCTTTGCCACCGATGGCATAGCCTATATTTTTGAAGTTTATAACTCCATTCTTTATTCTGCTATTTCTATTGTTCTTGCTCTGATTTTACCAGAAAATTAGGGTTTCCTATCAGGTCTTTCAAGCCGTATTGTGATAATTTTTTATTGTATTATTACATGTAGAGGGTTTTAGAAAAATAGTTGGGGGTTCCATTATGATTGAAGGCTCAAGTTTATTTTAATCTTAAGGGGCTACTTGAGTGGTCCGGTTAGTAGTTGAATGGTTCCTTAGGGTCGTCTACCTGGAAGACAACCGTGAGTTTCATGTTTCTTTAAGATTGTAGGATTCTTTGCGGTCTCTAGTCTCGAACATGAGCTCACTTGGTAGGCCTGGGGCATTTCTGGGGTATTAAAGAAATAGATTTAGTTTTGGCAATTCTCTCTTAAATTGCAGGATGAATGTAATTGTTGTTAAGGAAGCTATCTGATTTTGTTCAAGTAAGATGCTTAAAAACATAGAGATCTGAGTTTTATGATTTCTGAATGTAGTATGGGGTTATGGATATGAAAACAAGAGAACTTTCTGTTTTTGAAGGGCTATATGACATAAAGTAAGAGGAAGCTTGTAGGAATCTTCTGCGTATAGCTTTTATTTGGAATTTTGGGGAGCCATAACTTGGTTTAATTTAGGGGAAAGGTAGATATACGTTGTTATGGAGGTTGTAGTGGAGCAGAGGAACAGACAATATTGCGTTTCAAATTGATAACAGAGTTAATAGCTTGGCTTTCTGTTTGGGACATGAAAAGATGAAAGTAGTAAAAAAGTAGTGCCATCCTTTCATCGAAGAACTTTTCATGCACAAACTGGCAATTTTTGTTGTTTCCACTTGTCTTCGTGAATCCTAGTGATTGGATTTATATGCTTTTGATGTGTTTATTCTGATTTGAGTTGGTATATACTAACGATTCTCTTCAAATGACTATTAGCCTATCGTATTTTCAATTTTCATGTAAATATAGTCAAGAAAAGTTCCATGGAGAAATAGGACGTGGAATTGTAGCCTTTAAGGAAATTGCAGAACCATTTTGCAGAATACTTTGGGATGCGCTTGAGATTGTGATTGAAATCTACATAGTAGAATCTGAATCTGAATCTGAATTTGAAGCCTAAACCCCATTAGAAATCATTGAATGCCGCCCTGTAAAAGTACCCCTTTGTCTTTCACACCTTTACCGCAAATTGGAAATCACAACACAACAGGGCAGAAGTGGGATTAGAATGTGTCAATGCAGTATCCCTCCGATGCTAAGCTAGTAACCTTTACCCTCGTAAATGAGGAGAATATTTTTGGAATTAAAAAAAAATCCTTCTAATACTTTATAACTGTCGACCGTCAGATGCGATTTTGATGTGATCTAAATGATCTAGAACCGTATAATGTTAGCAGGGTATTTTTTAAAACCCTGCTACGGAATCCTGAATCAAATAATTACAACACTATGGGGATCCTGGATTATGCTACTATAGTTCTGGTTTAGCACGACTTACTTTACGGCTTTATGGACATAATGCAAATGTTGAAGAACACATCTCACTCGATGTGGATCCTTTTAGTTCTTCAAGTCCACGTTTATCATTCCTCGCTTCGTTAGCCCCTTCAAAGAAAACATTATCATTCAAGATTGCGATGCAGATTTTTACGTGTATTAGCATGTGTTATACGCAGAAAAATTCCAACCATTTTCAGTAAATGTAGATTTTAGGACTTCTAATGAGAATATTTGGGTTTAGGATTTTCTTATTAAGGGACCAAAGAGGCTTTCCATCTTTCCCTGCGATAGTCAGAACATTGGAAAACAAATATTGCAATACATTATATTTGCAATTTTAATGATTTAATGAGACTTGTCAAGATGGTGACGTGATATTGACTTTACCAACTTCCTTAGCCAATGAATCAATTCAACACCATGGTGCAAGACTTGAGCCGCAGACTGCGTTCCCTTTCGAGCAAATGCCGATGTGTTGTAGTGATCAATCCAAAGAAATAATCACTGTTTTTTTAGAGAAAGTAGGCAGCCTTTCCTTCACGAAAGCCCTCTTACTTTTTGGATAGTCTCCATAGAGACCAATGGTTCGAAAAAAATTCCATTCAAACTTCTTTCTAGAACTAGCATGAGTCACGTGCCTTAGGCACGTGTCTGCTATGTTGTTATGCTTTAAAAAAAATTTGTTCAAATTTATTCACAAAATAGAGAAAAGTCCTATTAAATTAATTATAATAATTTTTATTGAACTATGTTAATTCAACTTAATTTTTATTGTCTGAAGTTTCATTATTTTGTGAGGAGATCGACTTGCTTGGCTCAATGAAAGTTGAAGGAAATATTTAATACTAATGGACAATAATATTAATATTTGATTATAAAAAGTTTTGTTAGATTGCATTTGATGTCCATATCATTTAATTCCGTCTAATTTTTATCATCACACAAAGTTCTATTGCTTTGATAGGAGATCAATTTTTTTTTTTTTTTTTAATAGTTGAAAGAACAATTTGATTGCCGTAAACATTTGTTCAATATCCAAATGTGAAGAAAAATATTGAAAGACATAAATAGTAAATATAAAATAAATAAAAACTTTGACCATATTTGAGAATAATTAATTCAATAAAGTAATTGAAAAAATTATTGAGGTCATGTTTGAAAAAAATATATATATATTTAGAATGCTTTGTAAGAAATGTATAAATTGAAACATATTTAAGAAAGAGAAACAGATGAGAGGATTCTTATATGCCAATAGTGACAAATTTACGTCGAGAATAACTCATACAATAATAATAATATTAATTAGACCTCAAATTACCATTATTAAGAACTAATGAAAATGAACTTTATCAGGTCGGATCTCAAAAGATATACCTATATCACATGTGTGGTTTTAATGATTATTTTGATATTTATCTATCAATAGGTATCATTAATTTTGCCATAAAATATTAATTTAACGGTTGTAATAAATTTAATTGTTGACTAAAAAATTTTATAACAACTAATGAAACTGGATTCTTATTACGTCACATCATCAAATTTAATATATATACATATATTATAGGTGCGGTTTTAATAGTTACTCTAATATTTATCTATCTATGGGTATCATTATTTTAACTATGAAATATTAATCTGACGGTTGTAATAAATTTGATAGTTGACTAAAAAAATTTATAACAATTAATGAAACTGAATTTTTATCACTTCACGTCATCAAATTTAATTATATATACATATATTACAAGTGTGGTTTTAATGATCACACCAATATTTATTTATCAATAGATATTATTATTTTAACCATAAAATATTAATATGATAGTTATAATAAATTTGATAATAGACTAAAAAATTTATAACAATTAATAAAATTAAATTCTAAACACGTAATGTCATTAAATATTTATATTTAATAATAACGATAGAAACTAAATATCATTAAAAACTCATCCGTATATATTCATGACGATTATAAAAGTTTATAGTTGCCGACAAATGGTCCCAGTGACTACCATGACCCACCTTTTTATTGAACCCGCACGGCAAGCAAGACACGAAGATAAGGTCCTTCACTTCTTCTTGTTCATTTTTATTTTTTCAGTTTTACCCGCCACTGGTCTCTTTCTCTTAAGACAAAAGCGCATTGGAATTACTTTTAGAACTTGATTTTAGAAAAAAAAAAAAAAAAAAAAAAGAAGGAATAAATAGAAATTCGGAGGCATAATCACTCGTATAAAGTTAATAATAGATCTAAATCAATACTTCATCCACCTGTCTTGTATTTTAGTGTGATGAAAAATGAACTTGTCATATGTTTCAAATTAGATTTTTTTTTTTATGGCATTATTTGTATTTGGAGTATTGTTTATCAAATTTTCATTAATTATCTATTATATAACGTTCCCGAATCCTTAAATTTTATTTATCATATTTGCATAGCGTATTATTATTGATAAGTATTTCTGACGTCCACAAACCCTTTAAAGGCAGTGCTTAAAATGTTAATAATAACGACAACGACAACAAAATAAATATATATGAAAAAAGAATATATAACATATTTAACAATTTATAATGTCGGTGACATGATAATGATATCTATATAGACTATATTTCATGTTTATTATAACTTTCCTTGTAGTGGGAGTATGAATTAAACTTTATTACACTTGTTAGTGCATTTTTGTATTGGCTTATTTTTGGGCAAATTGTTTGAAAATTATTTTTGGCAAATTGATTGTAAATTGGTTGTAAAGTTGGCTGGCACAGCAAATAGGTCAATCCTGTAAGGAAAGTCTAGTTGTTTTGCTTGAGGTCTAAAAATCAAAGGATTTGATTGCTGAGATTAAAGAGTGGACTTTTGGAGAATTAATGGCTGGAAAATCTTCAAGCTTCGAGAGCTTTTTTTGAATTAGTTAAGCAACGCAGAAAGAATGAGAGCTGAACGTGTTATTAGGAATGAGTGCTTCTATTATTGGAAAAGGAGAAAAGGTATAAAGGCTATATATATATATATATATATATATATATATATATATTGGTGATATATGTGGGTGCATTAACGTGGAGAATAAGAGTGAGAGTGGCTTTTGCTTTTATGTGAGGGTATGTGCTTTATAAGGTAATATGTATGTGTGCAAACTAAATCTAGCCCATTAAGAAGGATTTGAAATTGGCTATCGGATTGATTTGAAAATGCATTGAATTAGTGCTTGCCCTCAGATTACACGTGAATTAATTGTTATATATATATTGCATGTGTGTACGTGAAGGGGTGTGCCTCGGAATGAAGAGAAATTAGTTTTTATGTCTTTGAGCTTATAGAAATAAAAGGAGATATTTGGGGCATAGTATTTATTGAAGAAATATTCAGAAAAAGTCTATGAGAGTGTGAGCCTTGATGTGTTGATTGGAGATCGTCCTTCGGAAGAAGGATTAGAAGCTTTCGGGAGAAAGCGTACTGCTAGCCGAAGGGATTTCGCCTTGCAGTTTTGAAGACGAGTGGTGCTCGCTGGACAAGGCCATTAAGGAGATTCGATGTGGGCGGCGACAACATCAAGGAGGGAGTCTTTGGGTGTATAAGTCCGATTGGTGTTTGTAATCTCTTTGAACTTAGTGGATTGATCACTGTCTGGGCGTGGCCCCGCAGAGTAGGTGTGCGCACCGAACTGCGATACCATTTTCTGGTGTTCTTTACATTTCCGCATTAATTTCCTGCATTTCTGGTTTACTGGTTTAATACTGTCATTTCCGTTATAACAGTGTTACAAAAAAGTGTTGTAACGCTTTCTGCGACACCAGTAACCAAAACAGACCTTTCAATTGGTATCAGAGCAGTTCACTAACCTTTTGTTTGGTGAGATTTTGGGAGTTGGTCTGTTGTAGCAGGAATGGATTTTCTAAAAGAAAGAGGTTCGGTTTCACACTGTTCATTACTTGATGGCACTAAGAAGTTGAACAAGAAGGAAAAAGGCCAAACTTTGGCAATGTCAACCATTTCTAGAAGAATATTATATTCAGGGGGAGTAAGAATCGTAGAGGACTCAGGGGGAGCATTTTGCAGAGATCAATGACCCTGAAAGATAATCTGCAGAAAAGTGTTATATCATGTGTTGCAATATTTTCTGCGACAACATCTTCTAAAAGGTTTTTCTATTAGTATTATTTTTAACTTTGGCTGTCTTTTGTCAAAAAGGGGGAGAACTCTTAATTTAAATAACCCCCTTAGTTGGATTTTATCATTTATCTTGTAATAGGTTCTTTTTGTTAGTAATGTTAGTTTTGCCAAAAAATAGCCAAAGGGGAGATTGTTAGTGCATTTTTGTATTGGCTTATTTTTGGGCAAATTGTTTGAAAATTATTTTTGGCAAATTGATTGTAAATTGGTTGTAAAGTTGGTCGGCACAACAAATAGGTCAATCCTGTAAGGAAAGTCTAGTTGTTTTGTTTGAGGTCTAAAAATCAAAGGATTTGATTCTTTGAGATTAAAGAGTGGACTTTTGGAGAATTAATGGCTGGAAAATCTTCAAGCTTCGAGAGCTTTTTTTTTGAATTAGTTAAGCAACGACGTAAAGAATGAGATTTGAACGTGTTATTAGGAATGAGTGCTTCTATTATTGGAAAAGGAGAAAAGGTATAAAGGCTATATATATATATATATATATATATTGGTGATATATGTGGGTGCATTAACGTGGAGAATAAGAGTGAGAGTGGCCTATACTTTTATGTGAGGGTATGTGCTTTATAAGGTAATATGTATGTGTGCAAACTAAATCTAGCCCATTAAGAAGGATTTGAAATTGGCTATCGAATTGATTTGAAAATGCATTGAATTAGTGCTTGCCCTGTATTACACGTGAATTAATTGTTATATATATATTGCATGTGTGTACGTGAAGGGGTGTGCCTCAGAATGAAGAGAAATTAGTTTTTATGTCTTTGAGCTTATAGAAATAAAAGGAGATATTTGGGGCATAGTATTTATTGAAGAAATATTCAGAAAAAGTCTATGAGAGTGTGAGCCTTGATGTGTTGATTGGAGATCGTCCTTCGGAAGAAGGATTAGAAGCTTTCGGGAGAAAGCGTACTGCTAGCCGAAGGGATTTCGCCTTGCAGTTTTGAAGACGAGTGGTGCTCGCTGGACAAGGCCATTAAGGAGATTCGATACGGCGGCGACAACATCAAGGAGGGAGTCTTTGGGTGTATAAGTCCGATTGGTGTTTGTAATCTCTTTGAACTTAGTGGATTGATCCTTTTGCGGGCGTGGCCCCGCAGAGTAGGTGTGCACCGAACTGCGATACCATTTTCTGGTGTTCTTTACATTTCGCATTAATTTCTGCATTTACGGTTTCTTGGTTTAATACTGTCATTTCCGTTATAACAGTGTTACAGAAAAGTGTTGTAACGCTTTCTGCGACACCAGTAACCAAAACAGACCTTTCAATTGGTATCAGAGTAGTTCACTAACCTTTTGTTTGGTGAGATTTTGGGAGTTGGTCTGTTGTAGCAGGAATGGATTTTCTAAAAGAAAGAGGTTCGGTTTCACACTGTTCATTACTTGATGGCACTAAGAAGTTCAACAAGAAGGAAAAAGGCCAAACTTTGGCAATGTCAACCATTTCTAGAAGAATATTATATTCAGGGGGAGTAAGAATCGTAGAGGACTCAGGGGGAGCATTTTGCAGAGATCAATGACCCTGAAAGATAATCTGCAGAAAAGTGTTATATCATGTGTTGCAACATTTTCTGCGACAACATCTTCTAAAAGGTTTTTCTATTAGTATTATTTTTAACTTTGGCTGTCTTTTGTCAAAAAGGGGGAGAACTCTTAATTTAAATAACCCCCTTAGTTGGATTTTATCATTTATCTTGTAATAGGTTCTTTTTGTTAGTAATGTTAGTTTTGCCAAAAATAGCCAAAGGGGGAGATTGTTAGTGCATTTTTGTATTGGCTTATTTTTGGGCAAATTGTTTGAAAATTATTTTTGGCAAATTGATTGTAAATTGGTTGTAAAGTTGGCTGGCACAGCAAATAGGTCAATCCTGTAAGGAAAGGCTAGTTGTTTTGCTTGAGGTCTAAAAATCAAAGGATTTGATTGCTGAGATTAAAGAGTGGACTTTTGGAGAATTAATGGCTGGAAAATCTTCAAGCTTCGAGAGCTTTTTTTTGAATTAGTTAAGCAACGGCAGAAAGAATGAGAGCTGAACGTGTTATTAGGAATGAGTGCTTCTATTATTGGAAAAGGAGAAAAGGTATAAAGGCTATATATATATATATATATATATTGGTGATATATGTGGGTGCATTAACGTGGAGAATAAGAGTGAGAGTGGCCTATGCTTTTATGTGAGGGTATGTGCTTTATAAGGTAATATGTATGTGTGCAAACTAAATCTAGCCCATTAAGAAGGATTTGAAATTGGCTATCGGATTGATTTGAAAATGCATTGAATTAGTGCTTGCCCTGTATTACACGTGAATTAATTGTTATATATATATTGCATGTGTGTACGTGAAGGGGTGTGCCTCGGAATGAAGAGAAATTAGTTTTTATGTCTTTGAGCTTATAGAAATAAAAGGAGATATTTGGGGCATAGTATTTATTGAAGAAATATTCAGAAAAAGTCTATGAGAGTGTGAGCCTTGATGTGTTGATTGGAGATCGTCCTTCGGGAGAAGGATTAGAAGCTTTCGGGAGAAAGCGTACTGCTAGCCGAAGGGATTTCGCCTTGCAGTTTTGAAGACGAGTGGTGCTCGCTGGACAAGGCCATTAAGGAGATTCGATACGGCGGCGACAACATCAAGGAGGGAGTCTTTGGGTGTATAAGTCCGATTGGTGTTTGTAATGTCTTTGAACTTAGTGGATTGATCACTGTCTGGGCGTGGCCTCGCAGAGTAGGTGTGCGCACCGAACTGCGATACCATTTTCTGGTGTTCTTTACATTTCCGCATTAATTTCCTGCATTTCTGGTTTACTGGTTTAATACTGTCATTTCCGTTATAACAGTGTTACAGAAAAGTGTTGTAACGCTTTCTGCGACACCAGTAACCAAAACAGACCTTTCAACACTTAACCCCCCTGCTTTTTATGAAACAAAAGCACTAATTAATTATCCATCGCATAAATAATGAGCATTTTTATAACAAGATATTTCAACTAATATTGTATGAAAAATCATATTATAATCCAATATCTTGCAAATCTATGAGGCTAGATTTATGAAATACTGGCATTACTAGTAGTTAAAGACCATGGGTAAGAGACTTTCTTTTTAATTGGGGTTCAAACTACCAAAGAACTCTGGGGTTGTTCTTTTAGAATGTAATTTGAGTGTAATTGTTGAGTTGAATTTGAGTTGAAGTTAGAATTTGAATAAAGTTGAGTAAAATTGAATGAAATTGAAACTTAAAAGAACGTGAACTAAAATAAAGTTAAAACTTGAGTTGTTTTTTTATGAGTTTTTTGGATAAAAAAGCATGCCCTCTGTCTCTCACAAATTATAAAAAAATAAAAAAAAATTAAAAAATAAAATCCAAGTTTTTTTTTTTTTTTCTCCTAACACAAAAGAAAACAAGGGGCTTCATCAATCAAGTCTTCCATGGCGTGCCAAAGCAATTATTGCAACACCATATTTATTTTTTTTTCAGCACCCTCGTTGAAGACAGAATAGTTTATGATTGTTCATTTTATATATTCTTCAGCTTGCATCTTTTGACCCATTAAAATTTTTATTAAAAGTCACTTTCTTAAAGAAATGGCTGGCTGCCACATAGATCACCATGGAATTTAATCAATTAACGTCATTATTAAAAGTAAAGTACACTAATATTAAGTGAAATTTAACATTTTTGTGTTAATTAGTTCAGTGAGATCCCTGACATACCATACCAAATTAATTATATGTTATTAAAGAGTTGTTGATCAAAATAGAATATGAAAGCACCTTTAGAACCAAAGCAAATTAGTTGTGCAGCTCAGCCAAAAAAATAAAAAATAAATTATGGGCACTTCCTTCCATATAAATATGCATGGATAAATAATTAAATATTGCTGGAGCACTAATTTTTATATATCTATAATTGACAATTTTAGAGGACGTGTATTTTCGATTTAAACAATGTGATTTGAATTATTTTTAATTTATGTATATTTTTTGTAAGATAAAATATTATAGTGAACTACGAATTATGATTCAAATTAAGGAATGAATATCTCTATTAAACATCCTCTTAAAGTATACACTGTACTCAATTAGTTGTTACCATTCTTTTAATTATCTAATAGTCCAAATCCTTTAATTGCGAAAAAGAAAAAATAGAAACTACTATTGGAAAAAGAGAAGTCCGCTATCATCGTGTGTATATATACTGTTAAGTCTGTAATATTGTGTATAAATATAGCACCACAGATCCGCTTCATCCCATTCACAAACAACACCCAAAGGAAGTAATACTATTCTAAATATCTCTCTCTCTCTCTCTCTCTCTCTCTCTCTCTCTCTCTCTCTCTCTCAAAGTACTGATCTTGATCATCGCCAAAAATGGTGCTCTCAAAGACATCTTCGCAAAGCGATGTCTCAGTCCACTCTACTTTCGCCTCTCGCTACGTCCGAACCTCCCTTCCCAGGTGATGATCACTTCTTAAATATATATATATATATATATATATATATATATATGTTTCACTCTCACATATTCACAATCTCAGTTCCTTTTTATACACAAGCGAATTAATTTTGTAATAAGAAAAACAAAAGAAATCAAGCATATTTGATTAAATTGTATACTAATTACTTCAGTATTAAAATTGCACTTTCTAATTTATTTTATTTAATAATTATTAAGCAAATGCATCTATTGGAAGAAAATGAAACGATATCGATTATATAACTTCCTTCCATTCTTATTCTGTTGGTGATGATATGTGTAAGATTCACTTTTAATTTGTTTGATTTAGTGATATTGATCTTGAAATCAATTACAATTGGTCAAAATTAGGTTTAAAATGCCGGAGAACTCGATCCCAAAGGAGGCAGCGTTCCAGATCATAAACGACGAGCTGATGTTGGACGGGAATCCGAGGCTAAACCTGGCGTCGTTTGTGACGACGTGGATGGAGCCGGAGTGTGACAAACTCATCATGGCCTCCATCAACAAGAACTACGTAGACATGGACGAGTACCCCGTTACCACTGAGCTCCAGGTGATCCGTACCACTCTTCCGCATTTTTAAAAAACTTTATTATCTCACAATAATGTCTTTGTTAATAGTAATATTTATTTACGAACTCGATTAAACTTAATTAGGACGTTTCAAAAAAATAATAATTAAATTACGTCTTTATCTGAATATAAAAGGGGTACAATATTTTTTATTTTGTTATTCATAATCAGCTGTAGTCTAGGGGGGTAACAACTTCCATTGGTTGAAGTTTTAATAGGTTGTCCAGTAAACCAATAAATAATTAGGCTTCTTCGCAGAACTAGATGCCCGCTTGACGCGTTCTGGATTTTGTTTTTATGTTTTTTTTCTCCCTCCTTTTTCTCGGTGGTGGGGGGCTAAAAAGCGTTGACGCGTTCCTTCATAATAGTTAATTTAATTGTTTTTTTTTTTTTTTTTGTCAATCATATATAATTTAATTGTTGAATTTTATCGAATGACAATGACGGATTTAATTAATATAATTCCTCTTTAGTGTAATAAGTTTTTTTTTTTTTTTTTTTTTTTTTCTTATAGTTTTCTTAGACACTTGTATGTTCTTTTGTTTAAAAAACTCAAAAAAAGACAACTCAAGTTTTAACTTTATTTAAGTTCACGTTTTTATAAGTTTTAACTTTATTCAATTTTACACAATTTTATTCAAATTCTAACTTCAATTCAAATTCAACTTAAAAACTACATTCAAATTACACTTCAAAAGAACAACTCAAAGTGCAAGAATTTTGCTCCAAAAGAAAATTTCTGCTTTTATTTGCTTTAACAATTTTCTTTTCACAATAAGTTTGTTAGGATATTTTTGAACTGTCAATTATTCTTTTATGATGACAATCACAAATCTAAATTTTCTACATTTCAATATATATATATATATATACACACACACATTTTCTTCTAGATTTACCTGTCCAACTACTAGTTATGAATATAAAATCAGGTTAAAAATTCCTCGCTTTATAATTTCTTAATTTCGTTATTTCCTTTCAAATAATACAACTTAAACTATCATTTTTTTTTTTCTTCTAGTCTTCTAGACTTTGGTTGGATATATATACAAGATATTTGACAAATAAGTATTATAACCAATTACGACCGGTATCCATTTTTGATGATCAAGTGGGCCATATTAATGAATAGTGGTTGGACGATATTTTTTCATCCAACAAATGGCTCTTTCAGTCCTTCAATATATAGACATAGTTTTTAATGACCTTAGCCCCAATATAATTATTATTGGCACTTGTGCACACATATACAGATATATATCACTCGCAAATTATGGAGTCAGTGCAAGTTGCTGTAGGCAGCGATCACAATTCAATTTGTTAATTTACTGGAAAAAAGAAACTCGGTAGTCAAATTACCTAACCAAAAATAATAATAAGTCATTAATTAGCAAAAAATAAAAATAAAAAAATAAAAAATAAAATAACTCACTTCTTTTCTAGGGTGACCATCCTAAAATTATCTTTAATTTATTAATAATCCACACAAAATGTAGTAGAAAAAAAAAACTTCACGCAAAATGATTATTGGATCCATGTTGAGATCTCGTTCACTTTACAGATTTAAAATTTTAATTTGAGTTGAGATGTGACATTTTTTAAAATCTTTTTATTATAGTAAAAAAAGTTATATGTGATATTTTTTGAGAATTTTTTACTGTAAAAACTTAAAACTGAAAACTCAAATCAGTAAAATAAATAAAATCTTCGTAAATAAATATATGTTCTGTGATTTATACGATGGAGTTCTTGTCATAATATATAAACTTAACACAAAACATTGAAATAAGTTAATCTTCCGGTGTAAAACTCTAGAAGAATTCTAGACTCTTGACTGAAGTTGATCAAATAACCCTTTTTTTTTTTCCCCCTCTCAAAAATTCTATGGATGGGACTATTTTGTTTTTCGCCAATCACTCTAGGGATGGACTTGATTTTCCATGGGTCCAGATGTGAAAGTGGCATAAATTATTGCCAGAAACAACGGAAAAGTAATGAATGGCTGTCATTGTCTAGCTAGCTGCCTAGATGGAGGCCACGTTTAATGCCGTGATTAGTTCCTTCTTTCCCTAAAACGCGCATATATATACACACACACACACATAATAAATATGTATGAATTTATACATGTATATGTGTGTGTGTTTATAGTTAGGACAATATTTGGTTGTCAATTGTAATGTTCAATTATGATATTAATTAAAATTTAAACCTCGTTCAGTTCATTATTTAAGTTGATGTGTAATTTTATATGAGAAATAAATAAGTTAAATATGACTGTTTTTAAAATTTTTTATTATAATAAAATTTAAATTTTAAACTCAAATTAATAAAATGAACGAGAACTTATTAATCAAAATATGACTCGCCACATGGCTTGAGATCAATATCTATAAAAAATTAACTTAGTAATTTCAGCCAATAAAATAAATAAAAAATAGTACATAATTCAGAGAGAAAATAAAAAAATATGTACTTAATATTAGCATTATTCTTACTTTGTCCTGATACTATTAATTTAATAGTATGATTGTTGAGTAAATCGAAGGGGATGGGTAGGAAGTGGCGACGTGGGGGAGGATCATACGGATATATGCAGGTTTATTCGGTACATATCTTGAATCTTGATTTTTTTTTTTTTTTTTTCTGAATGTGATTGACATTTAATGCTGTTTTTGCTAATTTATATTTGAATTAACATTAGATTATATTTACCAAAAAAAGAAAGAATAAAGTAAAAACTGGAAGAACACAAGAATAAATTGAATGATATTGATTATGTCGTTCATTGGTTTGCTGTCCAGATTTGTTTTTATACGAAACGAAAGAAATTATTTTTAAAAATTTTTTTTTTAGTCAATTCACGCTTTAAATGAATTGTTTATTCGTGATTAATACTTTTTAATTAATATAATTTTTAATTAAAACATATTAATCAAATATAAAAATAAAAATTCAAAAGACATGTATTTTAAAAAGTAATCTTTTTTTTTTTTCAAATTTTGTCAATAGGACAAAACAAATTAACGGCCCACTGGCCTCTAATATCAGCAAGTGATGGACGGCATATTCGAATCACATGTGCGCGCGCTGAAAGAGATAATTCAGACCACTTGCACTGCATATAAAACACTTCACATTAAACATGTGATGATATTAAAGTACTACATCCTATTGTAATCTATAAAATCACTGGTGATCCTTAATTTTTTTTTAGATTTTTACGACAATACCGGAAAAAATGAACAATTAGCATATCTTAGGATCTGTTTATTTTACCGATTTAAATTTAAAATTTAATTTTTACTGCAGTAAAAAGCTCTCAGAAACAGTTACGTCTAACTTTTTTACTATAGTAAAAAATTCTCATATAAAATAACATCTCAATTCGAATTAAAAACTCAAATCAACGAACTAAACGGACCCTTAATTTTTAAATTTGTATTAAAAATTATATATTTTACATATTTTTTTATTTTGATATGATTTTGATCAGATTTAACAGTAAAAAATATACATTACTAATAAGAGACTCTGTATATAAGTCTTTTTTTTTTTTTTTAATATAGGAAATGAATGTTAAACATTATGGTGATATTAAATACTAGCTAGCGACGTGTAACATGACTAGACATTCCCTTCAACACTAACACGAAGTTTTCATTTGGAAATTATTCGAATTCCAAGCATATATAAAATAGAGACAAACACAAATTAATATAAAGAAGTTAAAACTTTTTTTTTTCCACCCCTTAATAGATAAGAGGAATCAAATAGAGAAGTTAGACTTGGTAGAAGTTAAATACAAATTCCGTGGAAATAATTTTAACGTACCTGACGAATATCTACTCCATCATTTCATGTCTTACATGTTTTGGCACCATTCTTTTTGTCTTTTTGTCACATTGACAAGGCCCACATAGAAAACAACAGTATAATTAAGTACAGGATAATAGTAATAAAGCAATCTCTTTCATGAACGACAAGTAAAGTCAAACTAAAAAAAACCAGTTTCATACAAAAAAAAAAAAAAAGAGGAACGAAACGTTTCAAGAGGGCTGATTAGTGCTTTTATATATTGTTAAGATTATTTATTTATTTATTTATTTTATTTTTGTAAAATTGTAGCTATTCTATGTCTTTTCTCTTATATTTTTTATATTGTGTCCATGTCCAAAAAAATTCCTAACTCTGACACCGGTGATAACAGAATCGGTGCGTGAACATGATAGCACATTTGTTCAATGCGCCTCTTGGGGAGTCGGAGGCGGCGGTGGGCGTCGGGACGGTGGGGTCATCGGAGGCCATAATGTTGGCTGGCTTGGCTTTCAAGAGGAAGTGGCAGAACAAACGCAAGGCTGAAGGCAAGCCATGTGACAAACCCAACATTGTCACCGGAGCTAATGTCCAGGTACATTATCATAACGTTTTATTTATACATTTAAAATTATTTTTAATTTATGCATATTTTTTATAAAAAAATATTATAATAAATTATAAATTATGATATGAATCATGACATAAATATAGACCCTTACGATCGGGACCCACTTGTTGAGTCAGATGGATATTTGTCCTCGTAGTTTGGGACAAATAGCATTGCTCTGTGTGCACGTGCCTTCATTTTCATACCCACGTGGTCACTTGATTAGTCATAATTTGTTTCATCGCTTTAACTTATAATAAATAATAAATTAGCTTACAATCTACGGTAATAAAATAATAATAACAACAATATAAAAGAGTAAGAGTAAGAACTGTGCTGCCATTGCATGTGACAGCTATACTATAATTAGGAGTTTTATTTTTAATTGAAACTTCAACTTGTTTCATCAACACTTTAATTAGTCTTAAAATTTGTTTTCTGATTAAATAGAGGAGATTTATTGATGAATTTTAAGTATTTCCTGCTTCAGCTGTTTCATTTCTCTATTAACATTCAACATTCTTGTATCTATTAAAAAAACATGACTTTTGCGTCTCTTAACAGAAATGCAAAAGCTATTCTCACAACGAGAGGCAAAAAAAAAAAAAAGGGACATTTTTTTTTTTTTTACTAATAATTAGCTTAGTGCACACATTTTTTTTTAATTGTAAATGAATTTATTAGTAGATCTAATTAATAATATTGGAATATTGAAGGTATGCTGGGAGAAATTTGCAAGGTACTTTGAGGTAGAGCTGAAGGAGGTGAAGTTAAGGGAAGGATATTATGTGATGGACCCTGTGAAAGCAGTGGAGTTGGTTGATGAGAACACTATCTGTGTTGCTGCTATTTTGGGTTCCACTCTCAATGGAGAATTTGAAGATGTTAAGCAACTAAACGATCTCCTCATTGAGAAGAACAAAAAAACTGGGTATGTGTATACTAAAATCCCGTTCATTTCACCTATTTCAGTTTAGAATTTGAGTTTTGGTACAGTAAAAAACTCTCAGAAACAGTCACATCTAACTTTTTTGTTACAGTAAAATACTCTCACATAAAGTCACGTCTCAATTTGAATTAAAAATTCGAATCAACAAACTAAACGAGTCCTAAATATACATTTATTTTTAAACATTAATTTTATACAGTTTCTCTTAGTTACATATACAATATGATGTTTTTATCGTATTAAAGATTTCTAGTAGGTGCCAATCTAGTTAAGATGTGCTGGACGCTTTTATTAATGTCGGTTGTCCACGGTATTCATTAAAAAAAAAAAAAAAAAAAAAAAAAAAAAAAAAAAATTGGGGTGTTAATTATCTTGTTTGGCAGATGGAATACTCCTATTCATGTGGATGCAGCAAGTGGTGGGTTCATTGCACCATTTTTGTACCCAGAACTGGAGTGGGATTTCCGGCTGCCGCTGGTGAAGAGCATCAACGTTAGTGGCCACAAGTACGGCCTCGTCTACGCCGGAATCGGGTGGGTCATTTGGAGAAGCAAAGAAGACTTGCCTGAGGAGCTCATCTTCCATATCAACTACCTTGGGGCTGATCAACCCACTTTCACCCTCAACTTCTCAAAAGGTCTACTTATTAAATATATATATATATATATTTTTTTTTTCAAAAAAACATAACATCACAAAGTTTTAAATTATACTTTGAAAAACACTCATTATAATTGATTAGTACAACTTTGAAATAAAACATATGCTAAAATTTGACGTATTGTATATTTTGATAAGTCAAATTTTACACCAAGTATAACGTATCTTAATTTAGCATCAAATAGCACTTTTGGAGTTTAAATATCAAAATTTGGTATTGACACATTTATTTGACATTGCGTTGAATGATGGTCTAATATTAACAAATGTGTGCATGTCTTTGATAATTGCAGGTTCTAGCCAAGTTATTGCTCAATACTACCAGCTGATTCGCTTGGGTCATGAGGTGGGGTATAAATTGAACAAAAAAATTATAAAATCCACAAAAGTAATTTAAACTCTTTTGGAACTTAGAGAAAATATTAACATCTTTTTTTGCATGCGTATTTATACCTGCAGGGATATACGAATGTGATGGAAAATTGTAGGGAAAACATGATAGTACTTAAAGAGGGATTGGAGAAAACAGGTCGCTTTAATATTGTCTCAAAAGACGATGGGGTGCCATTGGTGGCCTTCTCACTCAAGGACAACCACAGCCACAACGAGTTTGAGGTCTCCGACATGCTGCGGCGCTACGGGTGGATCGTCCCTGCCTACACCATGCCTGCGGACGCGCAGCACATCACGGTGCTCCGCGTCGTGATCCGCGAGGACTTCTCGCGAACCCTAGCCGAGCGCCTTGTGATTGACATTCAGAAAGTTTTGCATGAGCTTGACGCACTTCCCTCCAAGTTCACCACTAGCATTTCGGTTTCTGTTGACCACAAGGAGGCTGAGAAGAATGGGACTTTGGTGGCCAAGAAGACTGAGTTGGAGACTCAAAGGGAGATCACCACAGTTTGGAGGAAGTTTGTGTTGGAGAGGAAGAAGACCAACGGTGTTTGTTAGAGTGCCGCGTGATAATAATGACTATGGTTATTTAATTATGGCAATATCATATGGCAGTGAATCTATTTTGCTTCGGAAACCTCTACCATATACAATTTTTAGATGCTATTAATTTATCTGTATCTTCTAAATTGAGAATGATTATCATTAATGTATTTTTGTTGGTGTGATAAGTTTATTGAAATTGTGTGCTTCTCATCTTTTAATAAACTCGTTTCATTTGACACTTTTAAGAGTCTTAGTTCAGCCTTAATTTGAAGAATTTATTGTTCCGGAAACAAAGAAGTCAATAAAAGACATTGACCTTGCCACTGGAGTACCAATAAATAAAGGGTTAGGTAAGCCAACGGGATACCGTGGAAATCCGATAGAGAGATTTCGTTCTATTTAAAGGAAAGAAACTCCCCAACTTGTCATCTTGAAAAATTAGAGGTATATACAGCCCTCCTCATTTTTATTAAGGTGCTCACTCCAATAATAAAACCGTGTTCCTCAAGTAACCGACATGATTCATAGAAATTTGGAATGATTGATGGCCAACTTGCTAATCAAAGGGACCTGGTCACAGTTTCAAGCTAAAATTTAAACTAAAATCAGTTGGGAACTCATGTACCAAGAACCAACAGCAAACTCATTTGTGGTATTGGGCTTATTTCTTGGTTTGAAAAGGAGAGATATCACATTCTAATTTTATGGAAAACAATTAACACTAGTTTTGTTTTCTTTGATAAAGACACTGTTTTTAAGCTACTGATTCATTGCTCATTGATTCTTGATGGGATTAAGGTAATTTGATAAAGATACTGTTGGATAGATTTTTCAGAGCTAGTAGAAAATGTAATAAGTTTTCGAATGACCCAAACATATGTTAGGGAAACCACCTGAGCATACGTTAGGAGAATTTGAACATACGCTAGGGTAATTACCTGAGCGTGCGCTAGGATAACTACTTGAGCGTAGGAAAGAAATTGAAAGGTCAAGAGTTGTCAAGTATCAATGTCAAGTAACGGTCAATAATTAAAGGCATTCAATGACTCAAGTTTAATTCGTTTATTAATTATTTGAAACACCTAAAAATGTGAAAAGCCTTATTGTATTAAAGAGAGAATAAAATCTCGAATTAATAAGAAGAATTATATCTCCCATCCCCAATATACTATACATTCCCTCAGTTTGAGAGAAAAAAAGACGCTTATTCTTGAATATAATTGTCTTGTAATTGTCTTCACTCTATTCTTGTTATGTTTCTGAAGTTCTTTGTGTTCTTCAAGTATTCTTCTAATTTCTTTAGATAATTTACTGGTTCAATCTAAATAATTAGTATAAGAACGGTGGATAAGTGTTGGACGAAATTTTGCTCCAACAAATACTGTTTTTAAGCTACTGATTCATTGCTCATTATGATGGGATTGAGGTAATGCGTTTCACCTATCAACGTAAGTAGCCATAAGTTAATGCAATTCGGCATTACTAGTTACTCAAATTTTGCATTTAGGTGGATAGTTATGAAAAGTCTAAATTAAGGCTCTAAATCACACTTCCACTAAAAAAAGTAAAGCAAATCACATACCAAACTCTCTTTCGAATTTGATTAATTCATCTTAATATTACAATTATTTTACCTCAAGGAAAAAAGAAAATTGAAAGTAACACAAAATTACACCAAATCCAATTCGGCAGTACCCAATCAAAACACAGACTTCACTTAAGTAGTATATATAATTAATTATCACATCAAAATATAGCACAAATTAACAAACAACCAGACATGAAAGGAAAATTAGGTAAACAAATCTTCCATTTTTCGAATCAAATGTACAAACAAACTTAATCCCCATAATTTTTTTTTTTTTTTTTTTTTTTCTGTATGCGCACATGTACCAGAGGGATGAAGAAATAAAGACTTCAGGGTGATTTGGATGATCGCGTTGATGCCTTCACCACAGTGACTGGACAAGAAGCGTGTGTCACCACATAGTTACTCACACTGCCAAGCAAAACCCTGCAAATGCAATTGGGACAATTTTCTCATTAAATAATAAATTCCTGACTTCAGAATGAAAAAGGGAAAAAGAAATCCATTGTTGATTTTAAAATTAATCTAATTTAATTATTAATTTTCAAAGGTGTGAAGGGATGAGGTTAAAAACAATCTAGAACACTATTCTTTGGATGGACAAATTTGACTAGTACAGAATTTGGAGGATGAAATGAAAAATTCCCTCTTTTTGGCATATAAATATGAAAAATTCCCTCTTTTTGACTAGTACAATCTCAGTGAAAAAGGGATTAAAAAAAAAGAGGTGGACTTTGCTTATTTACTTGTGGCAATTTAAGTTATTTCTCTGTTGCTTGATTGTCATAATAAAAGACATTTATATCTGCATATTTGACCGAATACAACAAAACCATTTTGCAAAAAAGGAAATTTTAAAAGGACAATTACAAAAATAGAGTAAAATAGAGACAGTATTCATAAAGTGTATGTTATCAATTAATATATAACGTGACTGAATTTTTTTGGATTATATCATATATATGGATATGGCTGAATTAAATTAGCAATTAAATTAGTAGTTACCTTTTGATGGGGCCCAAACCCCTACTCCCAAGAACAAGAGAATCTAGCTTGAGTTGTTCCACAGCATCCAACAGCTTCTCTCTTGGGTCTCCCCAATAAACCTTAGCCACCACCTTTGCCCCTTTTGTCCTTGAAACCGTATCAAGTATATCAATCACCTCCGGTTCACTACTAAGTCCATACTGCTTTGAGAAGTTGATCTCTCTGAATTCTTCAAGAGGAATCAGAGCTAAAAAAAAAAAAAAAAACATGAAAAAAAGTGTTATCACGCTAAAAGAAAAGAGAATTTTATGATGTATTATATCAGAATCATTATCAAAACACACACACACACACACACACACACATATATATATGCTTACTATGGAACTTATGAAAGAGACTTACGTGATCCAGTGTCCTCGAACAGCTCCTTCCTAGTATGATCAGCTTCGGGGGGCTCAACGTGGATTAGCACGACGAGATCACCGCCGTCGATCAGATTATCAACCGCCCATCGGAGGGCTGCTTTGCTGGTTGCGGAGTAGTCCATCCCTATGCCAATGGTGCGCGCCTTCCCCATTATTTCTCTTCTCTCTCTCTCTCTCTCTCTCTCTCTCTCTCTCTCTGTGTTTGTTGTGTTTGTTAGGCCTCAAACAGTAAAGTACTCTGTGTTTTTTGTGTCGTGGGCGCTGCGGTTTTGGAATGCTATTTATGCATTGCGTTGTCTGACTTTGGATTCTATAGAAGATGAAGTTTCTCGAATGCGCTAGCTCATGCATACTTAATTGAGAAAGTTGTATGTATAATATTCTACATAATATAAAAGACTCATAAAGAATATGTACATGTGTAAATTATTGATAGGAAGATAAGGAGCAGACATTATGGAAGGAAATGGAAGGAAACGCTTTATTCCTTGGTGATGGCAAGTTTGGTAGAAGTAATCAAAGTTGGGGCGTCACGTCATACTTAATCAAAGATAGGAATATAAATGGCCCGATAAACAAATTATATATGTGAGGTACATATTTTTGTGTTGTATAAAGTAGGCCATCATCAAAATTAAATCAAAATCAATACCACACACACAACTAAAGAAATCTAATACACATAATAATAATTTACAGCATAACTGTTTGAATATAAATCTGTGTAATTCTCATTTTTATGATTATTTTGAAAATCATCACCGATTTGTGTAAACACTAAACAAGTCGTGAGAAGCTAGCCTTATTATAGAGTCTAAAACTGTCAATGAGTTGTTCTTTTGGAATGTAATTTCAGTATATTTTTGAGTTAAATTTGAGTTATAACTTAAGTTGAAATTAGAATTTGAATAAAGTTGAGTAAAATTGAATAAAGTTAAAACTTAAAAAAACGTGAACTTAAATAAAATTAAAACTTGAGTTGTCTTTTTTTGAGTTTTTTAGATAAAAGAACATGTAGAGCGCTTAATCTATGATCAGCACTTTATCATTTAAGCCCCAAAAAAAAAAAAAAAAAATGGAACAACACAATAAATCTTTGTGGGAAAACTTTCACATACATAACATTGGCAAATTACTTTTGGCATCTTGAATGCCACCTTGATTTACGTTCGTTTAGATTTCACTATGCTTTGATTCACTCGTTACTTTTGGTTTAGCCATATGGCAAATTTGAATTGCAAATGGGGCAAAGCTAAACACTAATAAAAAGAGATACCACGGTGGGAAGCCATTGAGCTCATCTATACGATTCAAATGAAACGGCTTATAAAGTAGATGTAACTATGTTGTCTGAAAAATCGTGTCACAATATCTAACCCCGCGCAATACTTAAATCCCTACAATGGATAAACCCTTAATTATTTAGGGGAGAAATTTTAAACATGTCCTTCCAAATTTAGGCACTTGCTCAGCACAATCGGTCTCTATAATCAAATATCCAACCAATCTGAAGCTTATCCAGAAGTGTTTGGTGAAAATGAAATAATCAGCAACATTACAAGCATCCCAGATGCAAAGTACAAGCATGAGGTCACTAAATAAAAGTTATACTTAAAAGAATCTTTAGTATACATGCAGCAAATACATGTTGTGTTCTCATCCATTGATATCCATCTCTAACGTCTTTTTTTATGAAGACAACCACAATCAAGAAAGATTTTTTTCTACTTTCTTGATCCAAATGGAAAACTCTGGTCATCGCATCCGATAAAGGAAATTGCTCTCAGAAATTCTAATGAACTATTTCCAAGTAGAACCACCAAGTCTAATAACCTCTTCACCACCACTGCTTCTCGGAGCCCTGTCAGCGCCACCATCGCCTTTTTGAGTGGCTAAATCGCCATAGAAGTCTCTAATCTTTGCTAGGTTGCTGGAAGCCAAAGTCTTCTCCTTGTTAGCATCCCTTGGTGGGCTCGAATTAGCTGCAATCCCAGCTTGCAAGCTTTGGCTCCTGCTCCTGCTTGGGCTCCGGCTTCGTCTAGGATAATCCCGGCTACCATGATGACTACTTCTCTCAAAGTCCCTTCGTCCTTCTCTCTCCGCATACCTAGACCCTCGATCATAATCATAACTCGATTCTCTATCCCGCTCACGTTCTCTGTCCCTGTCCCTGTCCCGTTCTCTGTCTCTGTCCCTGTAGTCTCGGCCCCTGTCTCTGTCTCTGTCCCTGTCCCTGTCTCGATCCCGCTCCTTTTCCCTGCGCCTTTCCCGTTCCCGGTCCCTGTCCCTTTCACGATCCCGATCCCTGTCCCTATCCCTTTCTCTATCCCTGTCTCTATCCCTGTCTCTATCCCGCTCTGGATACTCCCTGTCAGAATATTCACGGCTCTGGCTGCGACGGCTTCGTGGATCATCACTGCTGGATCTATCATGAGATGGTGGTGGTGGTGGTAGATTACGACGTACAGGTGAGGAGTCTCTTGTTGATGCACGGTGAGGAGCACGTTGACCAAAAGAGACAGAAAGCGCAGCTTTCACTGACGGGGGACGACGGGCAGTATCGTCGGATCCATGTCGGGTGGAATCCCCTGTCACACCAGAATGCTTGGAAGGAAGCTTCATCTTCTCAAGATCAGCCACAATCTGGCGCATCACAGGAACAGGGATTCGCGGAAAGAGAGTATCAAAATAGTACTGTGACAGCAATAACATGGTATAAATTCCTTTCAGACACCAAGGATCACAATAAAGTCATAAAGTCAACGAAAGAAAATCTATATACCGAAAGAAATCTATAAACATAAAAGCAAAGATACTTTTAAACCATGCAGATTATAAGGGGGAAAAAAATCACTAAGGCATGGAGAACTACAAAAATCATTGAATAAACCATAGAATGCCTTTGGCAGTCAATCCTCTTGATAGTACGGTAGCAGCATCTAAAGGCAAAGAAGAGCCATGAAAGGGGGTCCTAATGTCACTAACCAAGTGTTTCATGTGAAGTTTTTCACTTGCCCTTCGAGGCACTGCATTGGTTTTGCGTCATATGATTATCACCCTATAAGGAGTTTTTCATTTTTCCCCCTTTGCTGAAACTTACAAAGAAGTTAATTACAAAATAACTCATATAGATTAAAGTAAAGAAACTAATAGAGGCTAAAAGTTCCCTACCATGTAAACGCACCCAAAAGAAACGTACATAAAATTAAAATAAAAGAGAGATTTAAGACTTAAAGAAAAGGGGCAGCCATAATTATCAGCATAAAAGTCATGAGCCGTATATTTTTCCATCACAATCAGTTATCCTTCCACTCCCCTTTCATTTATCGACCTACCAGCCAAGGATTGCGTCAATTTCTACCCCTTTCTCTGTTGACTATTGACACCCCATCCAGAGATCTCTCTAAACAAACAAAGCCTAAGACGGGCACCAAAATATGTAGAATTTGAGATATCAACGAACCTGTCCAAGAAGCAGATCACGCACATAAGCACCCATTGTGCTCATTCGTCCACTGGATCCTGGAGAGAATTCCTGAAGACCAATATTATTTCTAGACATCAATAGAGTTCCAGAGAAAACAATGTCAAGTGCGCGCGCACACACACGCGCTTGCATGCATAATATCATGAACATAAAGACACAAGTATTTGTCTGTTCACCTATTTACTTGGAAAGGAAGGTCCAATATGCTAAAGTAAGTATATGAATGTAAATCACACATGATAAAGTGGGGATCTTCCTTACAATTTTTCACAAACAATTAAAGTTTTGATAATAGCATCAACAGAGTTAGACTAATGACATTCAACAGTAGATGGGTAACAAGCAAATCAGAATCATAGTAATAAATGCACATAAAGGGAGTAAAATGTTCTGCTGTATTTTAGCGGATTTATGGAGTCAAGATGACAGATAAAGAGGGTATAAAATGTGCTCCTTAATATGACAGGTTCTAGATTCAGATTGTCTTAAAGCTTCATTGTGTCATGCATTTTTAATGAAGACTAACAGTTGGAATGGTATAAATCAGTAACAGGTGTTTGATTTCACATGTGATAGCAAATTCTCAAAGTCCAGGCACATCTCCGGTATGGGCAGTTTAGGTTTGAGCAAAGCTCAAATTAAGCTTCTCTTCTTCATTCCCTTAATCTTTTCATCCTAATCTGAAATCTCCAGATTAAAAAATATTTGAAATCTTCGGATAATTTGAAATTTCCACGACTTCTATTGGGGTCTTACTATCCCTATATATACGACAGTTGTATTTCCTAACATGTCAGTACTCAGTAGTAGGATTGAAACAAAACCATTGATAACTTAAGACACTCTTATTTTTTCTTTTTTATTATTTTTTTTAATATGTTAACTCTAGAAGAATAAGAAGTAGCAGCTAACATATCCTTTAGCTTGAATACCTACCTCTTCATCTCTAACATATGGTTCAAACCAAGTCCACAGCGTCTTTGGGTCCCCAGCATATCTCAAATAGAGGAATCCAATCTGCAAAAAATATACAAAATAACACATAGATGCATCACATGCTTTGAATTAATAAATAAGTAAATAAAATAACAGCACCAAAAATGACAATGACAAACCAGCAATCCCTAATTAACAAGAATATACCAGTAAGCACCAACAAAATGGTCTACATGCGACTATGCAATTAATAAATACGAACCAGCAGCTCACTCCCGGCATATTACGATAATTGATTTTTTCATGTTTCCATGGGCAAAAATTAGGGGAAACTTACGCACGTGAACAATGGTAAGAAGTGGTTTGAGTCTCCATGTAATATGCAGTTAAAAAAAAAAAAAAAAAAAAAAAAAAAAAAAAAAAAAAAGATCATGCATTGAAGCAGTGAAAAAGAAAAAGAAAAAGAAAATAGAAGAAACAAAAAAAGGACAAAAAAGCAAGGATAAAAAAAGTCTCAGAAACTAAAAAGAACAAGGACACATCAAACCTTAGTTTTGGAGTATTATGTGAGACTGAACACGTCTCAGTAACTCAAAGAAACAAGGACAGTCCAAGCTTTGTTTGTAAAATCTGCTAAGCAAAGTAAGTGCAATGTCATGCTCATGATCTCTCCATAAAAGGGCATGAAAATTAGAATTAAGAACTTAACTGAACTCACAAGTTCTCCCATTAGTGGGATAAATAACCAAGCACTTCACTTCTTGGTCAGGAGATGATGCAGTTCTACTATTCAATAAAGCTAAGTCCATAGAAAAAGAAAAATGAAAGAAATAGGCTCCATGGAAAGCGGCCACAATTAAGACATCAGAAGAAGTATACTGTTTGTCAAGTTTGTAAATGCTAAATAGTAGTTCCAGCAAGCAAAAAAAAAAAAAAAAAACAAACAAACAAAAGACACCTATATAGTAGTTCAGCACTTCAATGCCCATGCAAGGAAATAACCAAAAAGAAAAGAGAAGAAGAGATATCAACATGGACATAAAAACTTCTACATATTGTTCCTTGGTATGGGATATAAAACAGGATTTTATCCCTATATCTCACATAACAATTCATGGCTCAGGCAGGAGTCAATCCCCAACCATGGGAAAGCCAGGGGACCTTACCAACTACAGTAGCAGGAATCTCCGTTAAATAAATATATTTGGGAAAAAAATATATGTATCATGATAAGTGCATGTGATTAAAAACACGCCTTTTAAGTATATCCAGTGCAATTTTTTTTTTTTTGGACATAAACGCGCATAAGCAGAACACACAAAACCCACAAAAAGATTGACTAGAAGGTCCATCAAGAGGACGTAACACCATGCCCTATAAGTGGACTCTACTAAATGACCCTATCCAGTGCAAATAAACACAACAATCAATTATCAGTCGCTCTTTCTTTCCCATTCATCAGTAAATTTGATTATTGCTACATTTCAGCTTTCCTATGTCCTAGACTTCTAGGTAGTGCATGTTTTACTCAAGTGAGTTACCTATCACACACTCTATGGTACTGAAGTGGCACCATGAATACCTCAGGTTGCGAAAACATATACAAATTATGATGCAAGAGCATATTTGAACTTGAGAGGCGGCTTTTGTGCCCTGGGCCTCAAAGAAGTGCCTAGGCCCGTCTGTTGGGTGCGCCCACAGATTCGTATGGGGCTCCTCGAAGTAAGGGCCCAAACGAGTAGTACTTGGGGTGGATTCTCGAGTTTGGTCCTGGGTGATGTTTAAAGGATTTGATTGCGCCTCTCCCATCAGTTGCAACTTTTGGGAGGAATGGGTGAGTTAATCCTACATCAGTTGGTATCAGAGCAGGAGGTCCCAAGTTCAAGTCCCCATGGGTGCGCCCTAGAGGGGGCATTTTTCTAAGGAGGGAGAATGATGTAGGTGCATAGTTGAACTTGAGAGGCGGCCTACGTGGCTTGGGCCTCAAAGAAGTGCATGGGCCTATCTATTGGGTGCGCCCACAGATTTGTAAAGGACTCCTCGAAGTAAGGGCCCAAATGAGTAGTGCTTGGGGTAGATTTCCGAGTCTGGTCTCGCGTGATGTTTAAAGGCTTTGATTGCACCTCTCCGTCTGCAAACACATCTCCCGTTGTGTTCCATCAGTTACCTATCACCGAAGTCACACATCTCCCACTATGCTCCATCGATGTTGTTGTGCCTTGGAGTGGCGGAGCAACGGATCCAAAGGCACATCTCTAACGTCCAGCTGCAGCCATGGTTTGGGTCGAACACGCCCCTTGATTTCTCTCGGTCCTCACATCATGCCGAACCCATAGATCTCCAACTCGTTCAGGTAGATGGCGAGTGAAATCTCCCCTTCAATTCTGTCGGAGCTCTTGATCTGCCCAGAAGGCCTTCGCACCTCGATCATCATCGACAATACGGCGACTCGTTCCGCCATAGCCGCCCATCACACCCATGGGAAAGATCTGTGGCTCTGATACCACTTAACGTAGAGAGTCTAACAGGAAGAAGCCAAATCCATAGCAAAGGCCAAATCCATGGCCGATGAAGGCAAATCGCCAAAACCCAAAAAGAAGGGGACTGCAATTCTATTTTCAATGTTCCAAAAAAACTAAACTATTACAAATGAGTCTCTTAGCTTATATAGCTATTCCAAACGACACTAAACTTAAGATATAAAAACGACATCAAACGTATCATAAAGAAACGACAACAGATATGACTGCATCAAATTACCCATGAAAAAAACACTAAAATGGAGCCATGACTATACAGAAAAAACTCCGGGACAAGATAATCACATTAGATAGCAATAACAAATCTTTCATAATTTCATAACTTACAAAAATAAATGCAACAAAATGGAAGATCCAACAGAAAGCTTACATACCGCTCTAATATACGGAGAATCAGGGTGCTTTAACAACCCGTGCATTTGCTTGACAGTCAGCTTCATAGTGAAAAACTTGTAGAGAAGGCAAAACGCGGTCGAGGGACCGCGGCAGTTCCCCGTCATCCATGGCTCCACATGGTCAACTTGATTATAGATTTCGTCAATCACCTCATGGTATGTCTTCAACCGGTAAAGCTCTTTGAAGTAATCAGAAGACAGAATGTTCATACAAAGCACCTTCTCTAACAACGAGTCAATCGGTTTCCCACAAGTCTGTATCTCCATATTGTCTCATGAAAGTTCTATGACAACTATTAAGCAATTATTGACCACGCAACAATGCGTTTAAAGAATAATGGCAGCCTCAACAAATCATAACCCCTTTCCTAGAACACAAAAGAACAAAAATGAAATTTAGAAATCACTAAAATTCAACAATAGAATCCAATACCAAGTGAAAGAAATACACTTAAAGCATGAAAAATAGGTAAAGAAGCTAAATTGACTTCATTTATCCACTGATAAGCTAAGTCCTCGAAGTTTAGGAACCACTAACAATTCAACAAATAGAAGCAAATTATAAAAAAGAAGGAAAAATAAAAGAAAAGATAACCCAATAACAAAAAACTCATAAAGCTTGAAAATTTGGCAAAGAAGCAAAATTGACAAAGTGAATGAAGAAAACACTAAAGTACGAGTTAAATAGGGGGAAACTAGCAATGAATTGAGGGAAATAAGAGGAAATTCAAGACAGACATGGAAGAATTAAAGAAAAAACGAAGAAGAAATGAGGGAAGTAAGAGGAAGCAATAATCGAAAACCCTAGAAAGAAAAAGCAGAAAATTAAGAAGAGAAGAGGAGAGAGAAGATTTTACAGATTAGAACTGAGAAGAAATTGGGGTGGAATTTGGGCGCCTAGGGCTGCTGGGCTCAGCTCAGGCCGTCTTCGACGTCTTCCGTTTGCTCGGGTCGGCTGTTAGAAAGAGAAGACTCAGAAGAGAAACCTCTCCTCCTCGATTTCCCTTTTTTTTTTTTTTTTTTTTTTTTTTGACGGTTTTAATTTAACGCAATGATGATGATGCTTGTTTGGTTACGCGGATAGGATGCAATGAACCGCGTTTGCCATTTTTTTCAAACCAAAGGCAATGGCCGAGTTTTTTTTTTTTTTTTTTTTTTTTCGCATTTGTCTTTGAATTTGTAGGGCTTTGACAATTTCCGTCTTGAATTTTTAATTTTAATAATGTGACCCTAATTTGTAAAAGTACTGAAATGTGTCCTATTTCATCAATTCTTTTTTTTTTTTTTTTGTCATATTTGAGAGATTGAGAGTTAGAGAATTAAAATATTTGTGTTACGGTTTAAATAAAGATAAATTATTGTCGAATGTGTTTGTCATTAATTTAACATAATAATAATTAAAATGGAGCACATTGCATCAGTTTTTTAAGTTATGATAATTTTACATGAACTTTCTCTGTAAAAATAGACTATGAATAGCCTCTTAATTTTTAACTTTCAGATTTATATTAAAATCTGTTTATTTTGTATAATTTTTTTAATTTAATGTAATTTTAATTAGATTTAACAATTAATTACCGGAAAAACTCCTTAATTTTACCGCAAGAATTAAGTTTTGAATATGACAAGTCAACTAGTAAGACAAGGGCAAAATATGACAGATCAAACCAAGAAAAAATTCATTAGCAAAAAGAAAAAAAAAAGGCGGAAATCTCGGAATCTCTTTTCAATTCTCATTCGTTCTTAAAAGCTATTAAACCAAAAGTACAACATGACAAATTTATTTTTGACGTACAAAAGGCCCAAAAGGTCACTACTAGCTCCCCCAAAGGAGGGTTTAACTACAGGATCACAAAGGCCGAAAAGGTCACTCTCTCTACTAGCTTTTCCCCAAGAAGTTGGATTAACTAACATATGTGGCAACTAAAAAGCCCTGTATAGCACTCGAATCATTTGTTGATGCATGACCACATTAGAAGTGGGATATTGTGGAGCATTGTACAGAATTAAAGCCCAAAAAAATAAAAAAAAAATAAAAAGGAAAAAACATGAAGAGACTAGTTTCTTATAGAAAGGGTAATCGGTTGTTGGCAAGAGCCAAATTTGTATATTTCACTTGTAAATGGCCTTGAGAGTGTGACGGCTCTGTTGGAAACTGTAGAGTTGGCTGTTAGGAATAATGCAGCTCGAGCACTTCCTGCTGCTCATCATGCTCATGAAGCTTGGCTCTCTCGGAACTGTCAATGGCCTGTTTGATCTGCACATATACATATGCATATATACATACATACATATATATATATATATATATGTGAACAATATTAACAACTAGATCAATTGAAATGGCTTTAACTTTTGTACACATAATTGTAAGTTTAATTAATTAGTACCTCTGTGGAAAGAAAGGTCTGTCAAAGAAAGGCATTAGTTGAGCTCTAGGAATCATCTCCTTTCTCAGCAGCCGGATCTCCTCCTCTTCTATCAACTGTTCCATCAATTACAATCCATGTATACTATTTACCGCTGAAAGGACTGAATTGTCTTTTCACCAATGAAATTTGGCAAATTTTGATGATAAAAATAATATTTACATCGATATTGCTGGTAAAAAGGTTTTTTTTTTTTTTTTTTTTTTTTTTTTTTTTTTTTTTTTTTTTGTTTTCCTTGTGTAAGCATATAGTTCATATATGTATACGTACAAACCTTCTGTAACCTCTCTTCTTGTTTTTTCTGTTGCTCTATGAGATACAGTTTTGTGGCTACCTGTATATGTACACTATGTTACTAAAAGATCTCGGGAAATACGTACTTACATCTTTAAGCCACTAAAGAGTCCAGATTATGTAAATCATGAAAAATTAATGCTATTAGAAAGATTTTTTTTCTAATAAGCTCATTTACCTCATAGTTGAAGATTGCCCGTTTGATGGCTCTTTGTTGGGTACGTAGTTTGATTTCCTGTGGCTTGGTATTTTCTTTTGCTGGAGGCCTTTGATAAGTCTATATGTATATAAAGTAGTTGGACCAAAGTATAAATATGTAGAGAGAGAATATGGTATAATACTATAATAATTCGATCTCGTTATTTATTCAAGGTTACATTTATACGTACTTTAACTTTGTCATAATTTCGTTCTGTGTACACTTCATCTTTTGCCTGATAAAAAAGCCACGAATCATTATGATAAAAGTGGACCTTCAAAGTATGCATGCATGCAAAGAGAATATGTTTATTGTTTAAAGAGTAATATATATATATATATATATATATATATATTTATTTATTTGACCCACAACTAATTTCCTTATAATTGTAGGGAAAAATGTAGATCATAATTAGAAAGATATGTGCACATAACACTGCCCTCATAATTATCACCAACGCACAAGGACATGGATTTTGATCCAATAATCTCACTCCACCTCAGTAACATCAAGTGTAAAAGGCATACAATATATATATATATATATATATATATATATGGAAAACGACATTCCCCCAACATATATATATTGTTAATTATTTATCTTGAAAATAAAGTATACCAAATTGGAAGTATGTGAACTGATGGCAACTCAAAGATTTTTAAAATGTATTCAAAGACAAGCCCGATCATTTCATTTTTTTTCAATTTGTTTGTTTCTTTTATGACAAGGATAAAAATAATGATCAGTCAAAAGTAAATAAAAAATATTGCACACATGCAGTTAGTAAATATATAAATATTAGTTATATAGAGGTGCTGCATAGTACGAACTTCTCAAGCTGATTTTCTCTGAACAGCCGCATCAAGGATATAGATTAGTGTTTCAAATCGCCAAATAATTCTGATCACAAGCACATTATTATTCGTGATAAGAAAAATGTTGAGAAATGAAACTTACTAATTGATAGGAATAATTAGTAGAGAGGTACTTTTTAAAAACAAGAGAGAAGGCAAGACTTCCATGCAGATGTGAGAAGGAGAGATCAGAGAAAGTAGACTCCAGATTAAGAAGACGGTCAATATGTTTGCCAAATATTAAATTTTTTTTTTTTGGTTAAGAAAAAACACTGTAACAGAAAAGATTAAACTATAGTTTAAACCCGTAAAATAAACAAGCTCAAGTAGCGAGATCTAGCTAGTGGTAGAGTAAGCTCCACGAAAACGGTTAACTGGATTGAGATGAGGTTTTTTAATGTTAATGAACTATGATATCTCACCATTCCTCTCTCGCTGGAGCTCCATGAAGCTGAAGACAGTGAAGCACTCTTCACAAACTTCTCAATCATCAAGTAAAAGAAAGCAAAAAAGAAAATTATTAGACTCTCAGTACTCCAATTAATATATTAACACTGAAAATATATTCCACTAAACAAAAGAAACCAAGAATAATAAACAATCAACCTTGAGAGAAGACTTGGCGTGTGACTTCTCCATGTTAATTATAACTTCACAAAACGGAAGTAAATTGCTTGTTTGTTGTTTGGATGTGATTGAGTAATGGATATGGATTAACAAAAGCGAAGCAAATGAGTATATATAGGAGTGGGAAGAAGTGAGAAGCTAGATAGTAGTACACTAGTGTTGAAGTTTGGAGATTGGTACTTGTCTTGAATGGCATTGTAATTTCTGTTGCTCCATCAGCACCAACAAACAAATGTGCTCAAAATTTTTTTGCATGCTTTCTCAGGCACCAAACTTTCTGATTAAATCTCCCTCTCATTCATATTATTGTCAAATCCTCTTTAAGTTCCTTCAAATCTCCTCTTGCCTTTTTAATTATCTCTCGCATGCCAAATAATCAATATATATTCTGCCTCTTTTTTCACATTAACGCGCCTTTAAGTAATCAAACACTAATGTGGCTTTGAAATTATCGAGTTAGACCACAAAACTAAAGACTAATCATGCGCAATTGATTCATTTCTAACGTTCGTGGACCCAATTCTACTTAAAAGACGGGCTCAATATCACTCTTATCATCCCATTTTTTAATGGTTGTACCATCCTGTTAGTGGTGTTTATTTTGTTTAATTGGTTCGTTAGTCAAGTTCACTCACTTAATATCCGCATAACTAAGCGTCCGTGCATATTATGACCTATTATGACTGTTTTCTAATTAGGAGATTAGAGAAAGAGAAAAAGATAATGATCAAAAGCATAATAATAGTGATCAATTAGCTCATTAATCATGTAGTACTGTGCTTAATTATGTGTATGTCATTTCCAAACAAATAGCTTTGGTTGATGAAGTCCAAAGATGAAAAAGTGAGCATAAGGGCCAGGTTGTTAAGCCCCAACTTTCGAATGTTTCTTGTTAAATCCGTTAACGAGGCCTAGACAGAAAGCCAACCTTTGATTACATTTAAAAAAAAAAAAAAAAAAAAAAAAACTTCTGAGAGTTTTTGGCTTTTCTGTGGTAAGAGAAACGTCCTGCTATAAGTTAGTTAGATGATGGTCGTCTTTTTTGTGTATATAAGCTACTAATAATAATGCCACATAATGCTTAAAGTTGAAGTCTTGGGAAATTTCATGATTAGTCCAGTACACTATTTAACTAAATTAATTAGCTACTAAACCTACCTTAATGTGATAATTTAACGACATGGTTAACAGAATCAAGCCCTTTAATTAAATGCACAACGTTGAAATATATGGTTATCCACCGCACTAGATTATGATCAGTACATTAAGTGCATGAACAGAATTTGGTGCTAATGAATACTGTCACTTCAATGGATTACATGCAAGTTTTCTTGCGTTTGAAGAAGCCCAGTTGGATTTTAATTAATATTATTAATTTAATACTCCAAGCTGGTGGAGGCTTTTGGTAAATGGTCATGGAGATCCTTGTTAGCCGTTGCTCTATCACTCAGAGATTCAGATGTGCTTAGTGTGTGGCGATAGAACATATGGGACGTTTAGTTCATAAATTCATAACCATAATTCAAAATCATTCTTGGTTTATGTGTTTTTTGTGAGAGAAAACACTATAGTGAGCTACAAATTATGATTCAAACCACGGCACGGATCCTTGCTCCAAATGCATTATAATAAAATGATGTGACTAGGGTGTGAAAAAAAAACCAATAAGCCGTGAAAACTCATCAATTCAAATCAAACCTAAACAAACCATTAATATTTTTGAATTATTATCCCTTTTTAAGTATTCTAGCCACTATTTTTATGGCCGGTTTACTTATTAGTTTGGTAGTCTAAAATTGATCAAACTAACCAAATGAAAAACCAACAAAAAATGTATATATGAAATTTTTATAACATGACTTTTATTAGTTAAAAAGTTAGTTTTGCAGATATTAAAATAGTAGTCCACCCGTAATTTTAAATATTATTTTTAGAGGTGATAAACTTTATTATATATTGATGTTGTTATGTTGCAGTTAAATGGCAAACCTTGAAATTATATGAAGAACTTTGCACGTCTGTCCAATGTCTAAAATTTTTTGAGCTTAAATCTAAATCGACCAAAGCAAACAAACCAAATCAATTATAAATAGTTTGGTTTAATTTGCTCTTTCTTTAAATACCAAACAGCACAACCCTTCCACGTGTTAAAAATCTGAACAACCCAAATATGAGTCTCAGCCAACTAAGGGATTGTACAATGTTGGACCTATGATTATTTGTATGAAATTAGACTCACCGTTCGAGTATAATTGGGTCTGGTTCTTTTTCTTTTATTAGACATAACCAGCAAATAGAATGATGTTGCTTCATAGGATTGGAGAAGAAAACAATATGATATGAAAAAGAAAATGAAAATAAATTGCTTTGATGGCAATTCGAGCAAGAAAAGAAACTTAAAAACCATGAGATGCCGTGCAGATGGGCCAATTTAGTTCGCTGATTCGAATTTTTAATTCGAGTTGAAATGTGATTTTATGTGAGAGCTTTTTACTGTAATAAAAAAATTAGATGTGACTGTTTCTGATAATTTTTTACTGTAACAAAACTCGAATTCTAAACTTGAATCGATAAAATGAACGGGGCCATAATGCTTCCTTTAGCATATATGTCTTCGTTGCATTGCATCTTCACCAAATTACTTTCGAAGAGAATAATTTAGCAACTAACATGTGAATTAAAGGTTATTCGAAGATCTTAACATGTGAATAAACAAACTTGTTTAATTGATGCCTTTAAAAATATTGTTAACACAGCCACTTTAGCATTGAAGTTTATATTCGACTTATTATATACGCCCCAAATTACAAAACAAGGAAGTTTCTCAAATTCTCAACTTTGTCAAGTTGGTCGGATTTCATAACTTAAAAACTCACTCGTTCATAAGAATTGAGGAAACCAGCGTATGCAGTATTCCATCGATGGCATTTTCCTAAAACTATGTAAAGTTTCGTTAGAATATTGGGTAGCTTACTCTGGAAAAGTAATGATCCATTTCCGTTTCCGATTAGGTTACTTGAATCAAATATGAAGAGTGATTACCGATTGAGCCTTGGGTAAGCTGTCGTAAGCATACTAAGGGCCCGTTCACTTCGCTGATTCGAGTTTTTAATTCGAGTTGAGATTTGATTTTATGTGAGAGCTTTTTACTGTAGCAAAACTCGAATTCTAAACTCGAATAAGCGAAATGAACGGAGCCTAAATTAGTCAATAAAATGTGTTTTCTCAAGATTACCGCTAGTAATCTACCAGATTATATTTTTGGGATGAACAATGACCACTGGCTTGTTGACGGAGTAATTTACCACATATGTTGCCTCTTCTTAGTTTTTAACGCAGTCACTTGTCGTCTCTTGCAGTAGTCGTGGGTGCCGGCTGCCAGAGTAATCCGATAAATTACTACTAGTAATCTATCAGATTAATTGTCGGAATCAACATAGACCATCAGTTGCTATAGCCTAGAGTAAAAAGGTTAATCTACCAGATAATTGCTGGAATCAACACAAAAACGAAAATTTTAAAACGAAAATGGGATTACAAATTGTTTACTAAATTTAGTTACGTATTATTAAATTATAAAATTATTTAAAGACACTAAACACATTTCTATCACATATTATCGTGAACAACGACCGCAGCCTGCAGATGGTCACTATTGGTTCCAATGTCATTTGATAGATTACTGATGATAATCTAGTAGATTATTATTTTTTATACCTGTGGAGGCAACTTCTTCGATACAACATATTTTGTTGACCTTTGATCAGTCCATTTGCATGGCACAAACCAAAAGCTGTAATATCTGTGGTGGAAATCCAAAGGTTAGGCTTTCTTGTGGCATTCCTAATAATTTCCCTAAGTGCACTCCACGGATCAATTATTCGTGGATCGAACAAATTTTACTGTTGTTAGTCATTGGATTCAACTCACATTTTTTTTTTTTCCAATCCCTTTTTATGTTATCCAATAATATCATGTCACAATAATTAAAATATTTTAACTGACACAATATTTAAATTTATAAGATATGATATTTTAGATAACTAATGAATATTTCAAACCCGTGACGGGAGAAACCCTTCCATCCTATTAATTTAAATAAGTCATTGCCTTTCTTCGTGGGACAATTGGTGGTAGGACTACTCCATTAGAATTTGCCCTGTTGCCATCCCTATAGATTATGATATCGTTCATTTCACTAATTTAAGTTTAGCTACAGTAAAAAATTTTCAGAAATAGTCACATCTATTTTTTTTATTACAGTAAAAAGCTTTCACATAAAGTCATATCTTAATTCAAATTAAAAAATCGAATTAGCAAACTAAACGGGTCCTATACATCGAGCTCGATTCGAGTAACATCTCATGTAATTTTACTAAATAGCCATTGAAAGGACCATGTGATGGAAACATACTTCTCTCCGTCCATTCTTTAACAACTAACTATTATGCAAACCGCCAAATTCATTAATGTCCCGCCAATTTAAAATTTATATTTACCCTTCATTAAAAATACATTAAACCCATTAACATACCCCCACATTGGAAATGATTTTTTTTTTTTTTAAAAGAGCATACACCAATATTAACTATAATTAAAAAGTATTTTTTTAAGGAATAAAAAAGCATATCCCACTTTTGTTTTACCCTAAAACAAAATTAATCTGAAAACAATTGTTTTGCCTATTATCAATATAATTAAGCAAAATAATCAAATGAGCGGCTTTGTGAAGATCAAATACCGAGAGTTGTCTTGCGCTTCTTTATTGAAAGAAGAACAAGAAATAGGACGGGATAAGGTGAAAACAATTGATAAATAAATATAAAGAGATTTGCATTAATTTAAAATATATATAATATTTATTTTTGATAATAAAAGAAATATAATATTAATAGTTGAAAGAGATTATATTCTTTTATAAATAAAATTAAGATAAAAAATTTAATGAGAGTATGAAAGTGCAAAATTAAGTATAAAAATTATATCTTGATAATTTTTTTAAATATTTATAAAATGAACATTAATTAATAGAGATATTTATAAATTTTTAAAGGACAAATATAACTACTCTCGTGATAATTGCATATCTCATTTTATTAGAATGTGTCATTTATTAAATGTTTAATTTATAAATTTAAAATTATTCTTAATTATATATATATTTTTATATAAAAAAATATTATAATAAATTATAAATTATAATTTAAATTATTATGAGACGAATACACAAACTACCAACTAAACGTACCCTCAATTCCATATCCGGGCCCAAAATTACTTGCAATTAATCCTGATTTATAGTCAGATGCTGAAATGGTCCAACTCATGGACTATCTTTTTGGACTTTCCTGTAACAATCAATGAAGCACTCTCTACCCATGATGTGTATATAGGGCCCACACTCAATTTTTATCCCAGAAGAATCTGAGTAAGAACTCGCCACGTGTACATTACATTTTAAAGCACAAGAAAATTAATGTATAGTTGTCACATCCCTGCTCCTTCCTTCCCTCCTTTTTCCCCATCTTTCTCTCTCTAAAATTGAGGATTCCCACCCAAATAGCTTCCGGAAATTATAACCCAAAAAAAAAAAAAAACCAGTGAAGATCTCTCCCTTCTCTCACTAGAACAAGAAGAGTAAAACGACACATTTTTACTATTCCAAAAAAGGAAAAAAAATGGCAGAGAATTCCAACGACACTGGCGCCAACCGGGCCCACCGACGGGACGACGAGACCCTCAACAGCGTCGTCCACCGTCTGATCTCCGAGATTCTCTTCCCTGACGCGAGCGGCGACACCGCCGGTGCTCCGCTGCTGCAGCGGATCAAGACCTCCGTCGCCGAGAACGGTCCCTTGCTTCCAGAAGCTTCTAGAAACACCGCTAGAAATGTTCTTCTCTGGACTCGCAGGGGTAGCCCTTTCCGCGCCCTCCTCGTCATATCGGTGAGTCCCTCTCAACTTCAAAATAGTACGTCTTTTTTTTTTTCTTTTAATTTCTTTAGTTAATTATGCTGTTGGAGTTTCGTTTGATTTGCTTGATTAAATAGGTTTAATCTTTTGTTTTTTTTTTTGTTTTGTTTTGTTTTTTGTTTTTTTTTTTTTTTTTTCCTTTTGTTCGCTTAAAATTAATTAGGATTAATCGGAGCTTGATGAGGAAAGATTTTGATGATTGAGGCCTCAAAAGTTACAACTTTTTTCTTTCAACAAATCAACTGATCTTTATAGGAAATGGATAATAGTGTTTAGTTCCTTCTTAACTGAAGGAAAATTCTCCGAAATTTGATAGTTAAACAAATATTATTCGGTTGGTTGCAATTCGATCTGCTGATGAACTGAAATGAGTTTTTTTTTTTTTTTTTTTTTTTTTTTCTTTAAGAAATAAATTGCAATTATAAGGCCGTTTAGTTCACTGATTTGAGTTTTTAATTCGAGTTTAGATGTGATTTTAAGTGAGAGTTTTTTACTGCAGTAAAAAAGTTAAATGTGACTGTTTCTGAGAACTTTTTACTGAACAAAACTCAAATTCTAAACTTAAATCGATAAAATGAACGGCCAGTTTGACAATGTGTGTTTAACGTGTATGATTTTTTTTTCCTATAAATTTGTTTTCCTGATTTTAATTTAATCTTTATTGTCCTTTCTATAGGGACCCTCATATACATACACACACACACACACACACATATATATATATATATATATATATATTTTGCAGTTTTTAAAATTAAATAAGATAAAACAAAATTGAATAATAATTAAAGTGTCAAATTTTATACAGAGTATCAACTTTCATAGCGAGTTGAATAATAAATTAAAAAGAAATTGTACATAAAGGAAAGAACAAGAAATTGTCCTTTTTAAAAAGTACAAGAAAGAAAGAAGAAAAATTGTGGAGGAAAAAAAAGGTCATTTTGAGTGAAAGGAAGTGTTGCTGAGCGTGAAAGGATATTTTTACAAAAATAATTTTGTTTCTTCTAGGGTAGGGCCTCTAATCTATAGTGCCCGTTTCAGATCAAAATCACAAAAACTGAAAAAATATGCAAAATAATCAGTTTCTAAGCAAGATTTGACGGTTAAAAACAGAAAAGACGGTTAAAAACAGAGAATTCTTAATAGCTCATTTTGTCAAGACCTACAGTAGAAATCTCCAAATAACTAACAATTTATTAAAGCCCTAAAGTAGCTTTGGAAATAACAATTGGATTTTGTAAAGGTCATTTTACATTGTTTATTGTATTGAAATATAATTCTTGTAGTAAGCCTAGAAAATACTAGTAAATGAGGCACCTATGAAAACAATGAAACCAGGACCAAGAGGAATCAAAGACTTTGGTTATAGATTTCTCCTCGTATTGACTGTTGACAAAATGTTTAATGTAGCTTCAAACTATTTGATGACTTTTCGAATGCTATAAACTATCTTTGGGATGGGATTTGGTATTGGGTGTCTTTATGGGCGTCAACTTATAAAATAAATATGGGGATGTTCCATTGTCTATGATTCTTTTTGACTGGCTTGTTGTTTTCTTTTGTTTTTTGTTTCATTTTGGAGTTCTGCATGTTCTCCTGATTTCTATCTTTCCATTCTCTCAATAAAAAGCTCGTTTGCCCTTAGAAAGCGAAAAATATTAAGAATTAGCTGAACATCATCCTGATATCCTTGTAGATGGGGAAGTTAGTATTGAAATCATAACAGGGCATTGGAAATATGTTGTCCTTAGATCTTTATATTGGTTGCTCTGTGGAGCCCTTCTTTCAATCTTGGTGTTTTTGTTGATGTTTTTGAGAGTACAAGAATTTAGATACCTGCAGCAAATGTTGCTATGTGATACTGCAGTTCTTTAAGATTAATAACTCCCTGTATTTTTCTTTGTAGTTTGTATGGTCTTCTGTGTAGATAATGGTTCACACTTGTCAACAAATGGGAGGAGGAAAAATAGGAGAAAACCAAAATAATGTTTAGAAGAGTAAATCTGGACAAGTCTTATCAACATATTAATGATCTGATGCCTGGTAGACAGATGTAGCTGTTGTAAAAGCAGAGGAAGATTTTGGATATCCTATAAAGTTTGCATGTGCATTAACTATGACAGACTAAATAAACTAATTTCTTTAGAGACATGATTTGTATGTTACCTATTTTTACCCTCTGACGTCAGCGTTACGTGATTTTCACTATTTCCATGTTTGTTGAATTTAATTCTAATGCCTAACCCAAAAAGAAGAAAGAGCATGGTAATGACATTCTTGACTAATTTTTAATGTCATTCTTGGTAAGAAGAGCGCAACTGCTTTTCTTTTCTCGTCTCACATAAAACTTGCTTACACAGAACACGCAAAAATGCTAGTAGTATGCTATGCTTTCAACCTCAGTTCAGTTTATTTTTGTGATTTATGAATTTCTTACCACCAATTGTTTTACTGCAGGTTGGGACGATCACTCTTCTTGCGTTGACAGGACTGCTAGTCTTTATGGTTTTCTTTTCGGTGGCAACTTTCAATGCCATTGTTGTCTCTCTTCTCATATCTTTGGCTGCTGCTGGAGGATTCTTGGCTCTTTTCTTCGCTTGTGTGACAGCTATATACATCGGGGCATTGTCCATCGCTGCGTTTGTCATTTCCGCTACTGCAATTACTACAATCATAGCTGTTCTCATAGCTGCCGGTACAGATATGCGCCCTTTCTTTCGTTGCATGTTGTGTCTTTCCTATCCCAAAACTATCATCTTACAGGTCCAAATAACCTGTATCCACACACTTTAAATATTCATTTAGTTAACTAGGATTGGAAGTAGTAAATGTGGCACTCTTATCTAATAAGGAAATAACAATTACTCAACATATCAAATTAATTGAGAATTAGGTGAACCTAAGTTGAGACTTGAGATTGAGGAACTGAGTAGTCTGTCTGTCTCCTTTCCCTAGAAACATTCCCAAAACTAACAAATTGTGTTTAGAGGCACGGATTTTACCCATGTTCTTGTATGCAACATGGGAACATATGAAGATGAAGAGATCATGCATGCTATTTTTTAAAACGAAAAATTATGCGTTCTCTCATTTCTTATAATATATCCACCGCAATTACTTATTACTTCAGCCTTCCGTGAGGCTGCCCACTTTCATTCTATCTGGCTGGGTGCAATCTTTTATTGGTTTGTGAACTTGATACAATGGAGCCTAAAGACGTCCTATGGGGCCTTAAGGTTTTATTTGTTTTCAATGAGCAACCATGTTTCTGATCAACCAGAACCCCAATACGAGGTGCTTATTGCATTTCTTGTTGAATAAATTAGGGTGGATTGGATTCTTTTGCACTGTGTGGTTGGTGACAAAGAAAAGCTTGGGATTGGCTAAGCACTCATTGAGCATGACTAGTTCGGCACTTTCAGCTTACTCCACTGCTAGGCACACTCACCAGCATCAGATGGTAGACAAGGCCTCGGATTGAAGGGTTCACACGCATTCGAATTCAGGTTTCAGAGTTTCGCTGATTTGATGCCTGTCTTTTTGTGGATCTTGTGGAAGCTGCTGCATTTTGTTACTTGCATGTGGATACAAGCATATGAGTTTGTCTAGTAATTTTACGCGAGATAACTCTACGTTGTGGCTTCTTATTTGCCAGCCAACACTTGTATAGCTTCTTATCTTGTCCATATTATCTACATCTTTTTTAACGTTTCCTGTTTTGTTTTGCACATTTTAATCCCGTGTCATTCGCATACTATGTACAGGAATTAAGGTCTCAAATAACTTTATAAATAACATTAAGAGTGGATTGAATCCTGTTGTACAATTGAAGCAGTTATATTAAAACAAATATGTGCTTCTAATTTGATTGAAAGTGAAGTTGAATTTAGCAAACTTTGCTGTGTACGGTACACGCTGCAGAAGTGGTGTTATTATTATTTTTTTTTATTGTTTATTGTCATGTTAGTTTTGGTTTTTTGGACCATAATACCGTTTTTGTTCTACTTTGCATGCAAATGAACAGTGAAAGCTTACTTGTTTATTTTTGCTGTAAAAAGAACATTGAAAGTTGATGAAACAATTGGGTTTTCTTTTCCTGTTTCTTCATTAAATTAAAGCTTATGAAGTCGGAGACTTTTTGCAATATACACTTTCAGCGTCAAAAGGTGTGATTCTGACCCCTTCGCTCCCTCCCCGCTCCTCAAGTCGCAAAATGTAAAATTCCCTCTGGGTCGTCGGGCGAGGAGCAAATGTCGAGAAATTAAGTTGGGCCCGGTCCACGTATTAGGTGATTGGGCTATGTGGGCTGAGTGAAGTGCCAAGCCCACTACACCTCTAGCAGGATTGACCTTATATAATTGAGACATAAGAGATGAGTAATATTTTAAAACTTTTTCATACTTAAACTTTGCAATACGCGTAAATAACCCTTTCTAAAAATGAATTAATTTCATAAATGATAACTAAACTACGTATCATAGTTCAACATATCTTTGAACTTTGAAAAGGGTACACCTTGAACTATTAAAAAATGGTTCAAAACACCGTTTCTGTCTATTATACTCACAAAATAATAACGTGACACCACTTATAATTTTGTAAATGTTTAATGAATTAGTGATTTTAAGTCAACTTACTAAGCCCTTATTTATTTCACTAGTTTAGCTCAGTTCAACTCAATTTAAACAATAATCACAGTTTAAACTCATATTTGGTAAGCACATAGTCCGAATTATATTTCACATTTGAATTGATTTAAATTGTCTAACTTAAGTTTAGTCTCCCTCTAAGTTCAATTGTTCAAACTATTTTTAAACAGTGAAAAGTTGCCATTCTTTATGCTTTTCACACCTACCAAACACAAATTTAAATTTTATTCACTATTCGGATTAAAATTTTAACTGCACATCCAATTGGTAATTCGAACAACAATTTAAACCACATAGTTCAAATTTTTTGTTCAAACAAAAAAATTTAAATCAACAAAATTTGAACCAGCGAACCAAATGGGGGCTAACATCATCAACCGTTTTCTCAAAAATACTCGTCATCTAGATAGCCCTATAAAACCACGCACTAATTCTTATTTTTTAATTATGTGATGCTTTGTGTAAATTTTTTCTTAAAAGAATGAGATATCCCTTGCGAGCTTCAATATTGATGCTTCAAATTAACGACGATTAACTTATGAGTAACTGGAAAAATTAAATCAAAATAGAGGACGGTTAACTACCTGCTCATTTATTGCACAGCTTTGGCCATATTAAGTAATGAAAAGTAGTCAACAATTAATATACATTAATGAATAACGCTATAAGTGTCCGAAATATTATCCCAATCTTTCACACTTATAAAAAAAAAAAAAAAAAAAATTGTACATAAGAATACTGTGGAGTAGATGATAACTTATAAATTATCAATTATCAATTATCAAATTTCTAAAGACTTCTAACAAAACATAGATCAAGTAATTAAGCAAATATTAAAAGATTATGATAAGAATTGTGACCTTAATATAATTTATATAAATGTATAACACACTACGTAGAGCTCATATAAAACAGAGTACGTACTCAAGTAATTTTTTGGAAATTAAAAAAAAAAAAAAGTTTCATGCATGCATGCAGATGCATTCGAAGTCGTATAATGTCGAGGAAAAATCTAGAGAAGAAGAGTTTTATAATAAAAATAATTAAAAAGGAAAAAGAAATTAAATCATGCATATTTGTAAACCGTGTGTTTGTGTGAGAAATGCGATCTCTCTTTTTTTTTTTTTTTTTTTTTTTTTTTTTTTTTCTCTCTTCCCATTTCTGCCAAGTCTAAGATCACAATAAATTTAAATGAAAAATTAATTTGAAGCTTTAGCTACTCATTAAAAGCAAGCTGTTTTACGTATCTCCTAGGTTTCCTGATCATCACCACCAACACTCTTTCTATTCATTATCTATAATTTCCAATTCATGAAGCTTATAACGAACCAGTCAAGGAACGTAAAATATGTAGAACAAAAAAGGGGCAGAAAGATTTATGGAAAAAGTACAAAGAAAAATTAAGAAAATTCGAAGATATTCATATTGCTCCTCCCTGCCAACCTGGTCTGCCTAGTGTGAACTCCAAGCTTGGGTTTTTGCCTTCAAAATTGTTGTTTCCTATATAGCTCTTTACTCGAGTACTTGAATCGCATTCCTGTTATAAGAAATTTCATTATTAACGTAAGTTATATAGCTGATCGACTCTCCTACTAAATTATTACTCACACACACACACACACACACACACACATATATATATATATATGCGCTCAAATTCCAATATATATATATATATATATATATATATATATATATATATATATACACACACACACACACATGCATGGCATATGATCGTCCATATGTACATGTAAAAAATAAATAAATAAAAACAATTTTTAGCACTTGATTGCCTGAACTTTTCGTGCTTTGAAAATTGTCGTTTGAACTTTTAATTTATGCAATTAATCATGAATTTGTCAAACTGTTGCATAGTGGTTCAAATTAATAAGACCAGTTAAATTGATGATGGAAAGAAAAGACTAATTATTAAAATTAAAAGCTGGGCGGGTAATTAAAGCACGAAAAGCTCATGGGATAAAGTGAAAAAGGAAAAAAAAAAAGAAGGAAAAAAAAAAAAAAAAAAAAAAAAACATAAGGCACATATGAGTATATTATATCACCAATTTAAATTGCTTTACCAATTTCGGCCACATTCTAACTGTTAATAAGTTTACGTACGGGATAGTTTACAAAAGCATGAAGAAATTAGGAGGATGAAACCCTAAATAAAATTAGATAATTTAAAGAGTTTTATCTCAGGTATTTTGTTTGCTAATGCTAGTTGTCATCTCTCTTAATTTATATAAAAAAGATCTTCAGTATTTGGTGGCTTCATATTATTGTTTCTAGAAAAGAAACATGTATTTATCTAAAAAAACCAGAAGATTAGGATATTAGATGACCCACACATTTTGTCCTTGTAATGTATTTTTCTGGACAAGACATTAGTTTGTCCCTTTTATACTTCTCATTAATAACTAAAAAAACAAATTCTCTTATCTGAACATTCCACAGCTGTTCAAATGAGAAGATGGTTCAAATTTGTGTGGTGCATATTATTGGATTGTATACGACTCTAGACGTCTCCTTTTTGTATTATATTATACTTTGAAAATTATGTGATTAAAAAAAAAGGCAAAAAAAATTGCTGATACCTGAATTTGCTGCGATAGTACAGAAGATTGTAACGGAAGCGCATCTGTGTCTCTGGAGCTATTCTGCGGCCACAACTCTCTACTGCTGCATTTAATTCAGAAAGAAAACATTAAAAAAGTTGTAAGTTATTGGGTTTTTTTTTGTTTTTTGTTTTTTTGAGGTTTTTTTATTGGCCAATGATGCATTCATCTTTATTTATTTTTTCTTGCTTTCTTAATGGCGTGATTCTGCTTCATATCGTGCAATGATGAAAATTAGAAGTTCCAATTGTTTTAACTTGTAAACATGATTAAAGATAATTGACATAATAAATGAGCCGAATATCTATAGTTATTGTACAAATATACCATGCATGTATGCATACCGAATAATTTCTGGTGTATTATCAATCACATAATCCGAGAAAATAGGCATCTAATCAGAACAAATAAGGAAAAACAAAAAGAAAGAACAAATATTAATATACTTTATTGCCAACGGTATCAAGAGATCAATAATTGTAATCCCGGTTATTTCGCTCATTTGAGTTGATAATTGAATTAAAAAGTGAATTTATTTAAGAGAAAATACTATATCAGAAAAATTAAATTTGAATTTTTATGAAAGACAACACTGTAAAAAAAAACTTGATTATAATTTGAACTAGCGAAATGAACAAAGCCTAGTAGTCATAAAGAACTAACGCCTTGTTGCATATACATACACACGCACACGTCTTATATATATATAGATATATATATATATATATATATATATATATATATATAGACAAGAAGCAGCAATTAACACATAGAGAAACTTGGACAATATCCTAACTAAGTTGTCACTACGTAAATGAACAGGATATTGTATTCTATCTGTTTTTACCCTATCGGTTTTTCCTCTCATGTTAGCAACTTTTGGTTAATTAGATCTTTCGAATCAATGATATAGGCATTGAATATAAATTTACAACTACTGCATGGCTAACTTTTTATAGTGCATGCTATGTCTATAGAAAGAGAAGTTTTATGTTACATCTGATGCTAAAAGAGGTCTTGTTAATTTACACAAAATAAATAAATTAGAAGAAGAAGAAAATTATTTCTAGCGGTTCAGTAGAAAGAAGAAAAGTAGGTTGTTAATCATGGAAACAAGATGCTCAAGAAAATCATGGACAAAACTTGCATATAAAGTTTGAACTTTAGACAATGTATGTTTTGCTCCTTCTGCCACAATTATATAATAAAAAAGTTTTTTAGTATTGGTGGTTGATCCTTAAGGACGACTGCGGGCGTTTCTTCACAGCCTCATCATATATATTATATCTTTAATAGATATATATGATATATTATATATAGAATACCATATATGTTTTGATATATCTGTATATATACACTAACTTATACATAATTGTACGCCTTTAGAGAAAAACATATATAAACTTGGAATATATGTATGTTTGCGCGCGTTGTATATACGTTCCGTGCATGCATGCACCAATTTTTATACTTGATATATAACGACACATGACTACATTTGCATCCGAGAGAGAGAGAGAGAGAGAGAGAGAGAGAGAGAGAGAGAGAGAGATAAATATAACATTTATCATTTAAAGAAAGGTATATGTGTGTGTGTGTTGCGGTATATGTCTAGATACATGAGAGCACGCGTACACATTGTTTTAATTTACGACATCTATATATACAGTTTACTTAACTGATATTAATCATTAAAGTTGATAGATAGAGTTTCTGTATTACTAATATTATTCTTCTTTTGTCAGAGTAGCGTATCCTGTACATATATAATCACGGGTCCTATCACAAATTTTTTTTTTTAAAAAAAAAATCACGGGTCCTATCACAAATTTAAAAAAAAAAAAAAAAATCACGGGTTTGATAATACTGTACTACTCGTATACGATGGACTCCTTAAGCAGGATTTTAACCAACCAACATTAAAAAAAAAAAAAGATTACAGTTGAATATAGATGACTTATTCAAGCTTCATAAGGTTTGTTGAACAAGATTTGGTTTTGGTTTGGAAGAAATTCAAGAGAGTATCGTATTAAGGGTTAATGTCTCCGATTGAATACAGTTGAATATAGAAATTAAGCATGTTTATATAAAAAATAATAAAAATAAGAAGATCATTAAGGTCATATATAAGTTCTGAGAACGTCTCTGACAACGATAAAGGTGAAACTTTAGGGTATATAATATTTTCCATTCAAACTCATGTGACAGTTTGTAATATAGATAGGAACATTGGGACGAACTTAATTAGACTTGATCAAATACTAAGGTTTTCAGAGGCTAGCTATAAAAAGGAGTGTAAGAGCCATGACTCAAAGGCGGTAGTTGAGAAGAGATCAAGGGTAACTAAAGAGTGACAAATTTCATAAGAAGCTTTTAAGTTAGAAGATCTACTCTACTCAATATGCAGAGAGAGAACACTTAGGAGGTCGGGCGGAGGCACGAGATGAAGAACGAAGAATTTGGGCATGAGAGATCGTCATGAAATTATTACTTCTTTTTTACTCATGTTTTATAAAAGTAAAACAAAAAGAAGTAAACGCTCAAGTCGTTAAGTATTATAGTTTAGATTAAAAAAAAAAAAAATAGAAGAGCTTTTAAAGATATAGATGAGATTTTCTTTTTGTGTTAAAGCGGTAAAACATAATCTTCAAAAACAAAAGTAGAACATTAAAAACATTTTCTCTAAATAATTTTGTGTGTTTTTATGAAAGCTCTTTTAAGAAAAGCTACGCATGTGAGCTCAAAAAACCAAAAACTAGCTCACTAAAAGCTCTAAGAAATTAAACAAATGACATTGTAGGTAGTTGTATTCTTGCTGCATGGTATCATGGGCGTAGAGTTTTAAGGCAAACCACAACTAAATCTCGTGTGTTTTTCTATTGTTTGGAATCGGATTGATCTCTTTTCTATTGGCCAGTTTTTCTGCATCAACTAACTCGAATATTGAAGAAAATTTTGGATTTAACAAAACTACTTCTAAAATGATCTAGTTTGCTCCAACAAATTAATTATTGTTAGTAATTTATATGTTGTTCTCATGCATAGTTTTCTTGGAGAAACATAGTTACAATTTCGGTAATTTTATTTTATTTTATTTTAAGGAGAGCAGTTTTTAATTTTAACAACCTAATAGTTCTAGTTGGAAATCTAGATAAACATGAGGGTCAGAATTAATAGGTTTTTTCAATGTTTTATTCTAGACTAATGCAGTTTAAGAATCTCAAATGAATTGATTTTTTTTTTTTTAACTAAATCACAGGAGAGAATAACTGATATTAAGGACAACTGACACATCCTAAATTAGATTGACATACACTCGACGCCCCATCCTATATCAAACCTCTTACTCAAATATTTTTTTTGTTTTGTTTTTTAAGTACATGTTGACGGATATATATTTACTTTTATTTATTTCTCTTTTAACGAATCACTTATCATTAATTATATGGAAAACATTTCAAACTTGACTATCACATCCTTTTTTTTGAGTTACTGTAGCAGATCTTTTTGTTAATCCACTTAGTAGGATCAAATCTCAAATGCATGTAATTTTTTTATTAAAAAAATCTCATTGGCGTTTATGATATTTTTCATTAAAGTACTAGATGATTCCATGTCCAATATACTTACTAGAAAATTGACTGTCAAGTTAATCAGTCCAATATCTTTTAGCTCTGATAAAAAGCTGGAAAGTAGCTGTAATCAATACATATATAGCAAATATTTTGTTTCCTGTTTAGTACCAAAAATAAAGCTTCGTAAGAGTATCTTAGATTTAGTATATAATAAGAAGATTAATGGTGGTGGTGGAAAGAAGAAACAAATCAGACAAAAACCGAATGACATTTAGATGGAAGCTGGTACCAAACGGCATAGACTACTTTATATATATATATATATATATATATATATATATATAACATTTATATATATTTAATTATAGTACGTAGGAACATTTAAAGGAGAGGGTCAGCGCACTTAAATCAAGGAAGAAACCTTTTTGGTCATATGTGCAAATGCAATCTCCTCGTGGATAGAATAAGAACCAGAGTTTTATATTGTGACAACTACACAATTAATTAAAAAATAGTATTAAGATGCAAACAAAAACTCAAAGTAGAAATTTTTTAAAAGAGAAAAAAGTGAAGAAGCAGTTGGCTACTTTCTCTGTGGTTTGGTTATCTTGTGTTTGTTGCTTTTTCTATATTAAAATAACCCCATCAATCAAAGCAATACAAATCCAAATCCGCAGAAAGAAAGGAGGGCACCAAAAAAAAAAAAAAAAAAAAAAAAAAAGAAGAAAAAAAAAGAGAAACAATCTTTGAGAACAAAAGAATAAAAAAGAAAAGATGAAACCAATTAGAAAAAATATAAAAGCAAAAGCTGCAGCCGGCAACACTTTTTATTATTCTTGAAGAAATTATGGACGTCGTGGGATTGCATTTAGTTTTCTAATTATAAGCAATCAAAGCAAATAAAAGTTAATAAGAGAACCATATGAAAAAAAAAAAAACAAAGGAAAAGCAAATTAATTAGGCGTATGGGCATAGCATCTTATCATGATAATTAATATATAATATAGCAATACTCTAAATTATTAATGTTGTCGATGAGCATGAATTAATTCAGAGAGAAAGAGAGGTGATCATTAAGGAGATTAATAATATTCTTCGTACCTTGAGGAATTACTCCAGAGACTGGCTGATTGATAGTCGACATGATCCGATTGGATAGACCGATCAGACGGTCCCTTTTGCTCCGGGAACTGATGAGTAAGTAGGCCACCAGTACCATCAGAGCCGCTAATCCCCATCTGTGACATTTCATCCTCTCCAGATCCATCTGATTGCCCTAATTCTAACATTTGACAATCCAAAATCAAGTACATATTATTACTCCAATATAATATAATATCCACAGTACGACATTTATGCATGTGTATATGGAATATATATAATATGTAACACATTGATGCTGGATGCATGTGGGTGTTGTTTACTTTAGGACGTTTTATGTAGATCTAGTACCTATATATAATGCATCTTTTAATTACTACGATACATATTTTGTACGTATATTATATACGTATAGTTGTATATACATATATGCATTAGTTGTACACATTGTTTAATAAATGGGAGTGGCGTACGTGCGGTTAAAAAAAAATTGGGAAAAAAAAACAATATAGGAGGGTGTATATAATATATATATATATATATATATATGTATGTATGTATATATATAGGAGAGGGGGTAATAAGTTAAGGCTGATAAAAAGAAAAGCTGAGGAGGTTTAGCAATACGAATTACCTGAGGAGGCTGCAGGCTTGTCAGTGGTCTTAACAGTTCGATACATCTGCAAAGTCATTGCAAAACACATTTACTCAAACATTATTCTTATTCTTATTATTATTATTCATTATCTCAGCTCCAACGCAACAAAACAAACTTTAACTCAAAACATTCATTTTGGTACTACTCATGACCTATATACAGGCCTAATTCATTTAACTAATTTAAATTTTTAATTTTAATTTTGTTACAGTTAAAAACTCTAATAAAGAGTCACATATAATATTTTTACTACAGTAAAAAATTCTCACATAAAATCATATCTCAATGTAAATTAAAAATACGAATAAACAAACTGAACGAAATCATAATATATTTCATATATCTAGATATATATATATATATATATATATATATATATATATACACACACACACACACGATCTAATATAATGTATGTACAAACCAACAATAACCCATCAAGTGTATAATATTGTTTTTTTATGGAGTGATCTCTCTCTCTTTCTCTCTACGGCTTTGGCTTGGTCATTAATCACGAGGTCGATGCTTTGGTAATAATGCAGTACTAATGAAATCTGTATTATTGAAAAATGATTACTACTTTTGTCCGTTATCATGATCTACGAAAATATTCATGGTTTTCTTATTTCTCTCTCTCTCTGAAAGCAGAAGCTGTAGTGTGTCTGGTCAGGCTGGTCTGGTCCCAGAAGTTACAGCTGCAGAGCTAGAGACTCATCCATTGCTCGCTATATACGATCGATCCAATCTTTAAATTCATTCATTCACTAACTCTGCTTCCATTGACAACCGTGCCCTCCTCTTGTGTGGTTGCAGACCAACACCGACCCACCCACATGAGGGAGAGAGAGAAGAGAAAAATCTAGAGAGAGAATAGTTTTGATTTTGATTTTGATTTTGGTTTTGGTTTTACACGCTACTTTTATTTCTGTCCATTTTATTTTACCTGCAAATGGCTCTTGACATGGGCTAGTGTGAGATCCTTCACATCCATCAGCTCAAGAACTGACTTTGGTGTAGCTCCTGATTAAAACCCAAACTTCAAAAAATCAAAACTAAATAAAAAAATGAAGAAAAAAAATGAATTAAAAGCAAAAGAATTCATAACTAATAATTAGTACTACTTCGGTTCTTACTTTCATGGCCTCCAAGAAGCTCAACGGCGTGAACGAATCGAGCGTGGAGAGTGCTCGTCCACCGCATTCTCGGCGCTCGCATGCTCCGCTTCGTCGGAAGCTTGGGCAAAAACCTAACTCTTGAGGAATTAGCCTCATGATGATGATGATGAGGCTGTCCGTACTGATGGTGAAGATGGTGCAATTGGCTCGATTTGAAGGCTTCCGCCGCCGCTGCCAGCCCGTTGAACCTCGCCGCGGCCGCCACACGGTACGCGGAGCCGTTCGAGGCGCCGAGGATTGACATCGGATCCAACGCTCCTCCTCCACCGAGACCATACGGCGACGATGCGGAGGGTAATACTGGTGATGATGGGGACAAATTAGGCATTTGGTATAAGCACAACTTGGGATCCTTATTTATAACCTGATGAGCATGATGATGAAGATCTCTCCCGTTTTCCGCGGAGAGGAAGGGAAATGAACGGTTGTGACTGTAAACCGGGATCCCCTTGATGGGCCGAAAAGGGTCCGATGATGCCGCCGCCACGTCGATGACGCCGCCGCCGCCGCCTCGATTTATGTGCCGCATATGACTATGATTGTGAAGCTGGTAATTAGTATAAGGGTTTTGCGGTACTTGGGGCTCTCCAGCTCCGTTGGTACCGAAGCTTAATCTTCCTAAAGAGAGCTCCGTGTGCGCTTTCAAATTCTTGTTGTTGTTGCCGTTGCTGCCATAATCCGCATCAGCCGCCGCCGTCGGGCGACGGCCCAAGAGATCGAACCTCGCAGTATCGCCGGCCGCTTCGCAGATAGGCGAAGCGGAAGAGGAGGAGGAAGAAGAAGAGGAAGAAGTGTTGTTGGGCGGACTTATGTGGAGAGAGAGATCAGGAAGCTGCTGTAGTACTGCTGTTGAGGCTGAAGAAGCTGCTGCTGCTGAAGCTGGCTCAATGAAAATCCCTTCCAAGGGCATTTTTTTTTTTTCTCGGTGTACAAATTGTTGGGGGCTAAGGCTATAGCTAATAGTACTACTCCTGGTTTTTAAAAATTTCAATTACAGCTTGATCAGGTTGAAGAAAAAAGTGAAGAAGAAAGAAAGAGAGAAACTGAGATTAAAGAAGTGGGTTACCCTCTCTTTTTTTTTTTTCCTTTTTTTTTTTTTCTTTTCTCTTAAAGATAGTTGAGTAGAATTTTTGGTTTCTCTTTTCAAAAGGGTATATATGTGGAAAGTTATAGTTGAGTTATTATAAGATGATTTAAAGAGAACTGAGAAGAGCAAATTAGGAGATAACTGAGAGAAAAGAAGAGGCTGGATTAAAGTTAAAGATAGAACAAAAGTGTGATGTATGTATATATGTCTAATATATCTAATCTATCTTTCATCTGGAACAAACAGACATGCTCACGAGAGAGAAAGAAACAGAGAGAATAGAGGTAAATGGACAGACAGGGGATAATGGGAGAGGGATAGATGTATGTGGGTTATTGTTAAGCAGTGGAAGAAAAAAAAAAAAAAAAAAAGAAGTCACAAAAAGTCAGGGAAAGCTAAGAAAAAGATAGAGAAAGAAGGGGATTTGGGTATAGTGTTCCTCCTCGAAAGTATATCTCGGAAAATGACACTAGAAGAAGAAGAAGGAAGAAGAGCACAAGAGGTCATCTATCTAACTATATCTTTCTAATAATTTTTTTTTTTTTTATTTTTATTTTTTTTAGTCAAAACCCATAAAAATGCACCCAAAAATATGGTCACTTTGGATTTCCCTTCCCCGGAGACGACGGGATAAAAAATGTTAGAGCGAGAAAGACACCCTCATGTGTGATTCCTTTTCCCCCACTCTCCTCGCTTCTCTCTCTTTCTTATTCTCTCTCTCTTCTCTCTCTCTCTCTCTCTCTCTCTCTCTTTAATACTATTTCCTAGGTAAATAAATTTATTTATTTAATAATGGGCCTCAATTCCATATATATGCTTATGTTGGCAGGGCCAGTCTACGTATTGGAGGTACTTATAAAAAATTCCTTTTTTCCTCTTTTCAAATTCTCGCGAGATGTTGAATTTTGAAAGAATATTTTATCATATATTTCTTTCATGGGGTATGTAGTAGACCCCTAAGACCCATTGACCTCAAAGAGAAAGAGAGAAAAAAAAAAAAAAAAAAAAAACCCACACAAAGGGTATTTTTTGTTTGCTTCCATATGTACAGATCGTAAACCCTAATTCCACTATATATTATTATTAGCTTCTAATTCCCCTTACATCCTCCCAAATATTCCCTTCTAATCTTTAACAACTTTGTCTGGCATCATGGGTTTTATTATGTCTTCCTCCACATGACCCCTCCACACTCCAAGCTACCACTACTAATTGCTTGCTTGATTTTCAAAACCCTAGGCTCAATCTCAATTATAATCTTAATTTATACATATATATATATATATGAGAGTTTTTTAAGTAAAATATCTCTATCAGTGATTCAATTTCTAACTATTAGAGCTGGTAAAAACATATCGAGTTAAAAAAATATGTTGAATAGATAATTTTTTATGCAGATCTGATGGTTGAAAACATAATCTTTTTGCTAGTTCAATTTTATACAGATATGATGGTTAAAAACATGATATTTTTAGTTGTTCATTTTTCAGCCCTATTTGAGAATCTTCTCATATTTATTTGGGATCCTAATTAAGGGGATGTTTGGAAGGAGATTCGGCCCCTGATTCGAATTATAGTTTGTGGCTCGTTATAGTATTTTCTCTCATAAAAAATACACGTAAATCAAAAAAATGGTTTTAATCTCATTATTCTAATCCATGAACCAAACGTCTCCTTAAATGTATTCTTATTGGAAACTAACCAGGTAATTTTTTTCTTACAATACTTTCACCGAGATAACATAGTAACTAGTTCTAGGAAAGAGGGAAGAAATTAACATTTAACACTAGTAGCACTATTTCGTAATATAGGTGGTGTTTGGATGGTTCATTAAATGCAAAATTGGGTGTAGTAAATGCTGTTTGGTTTTACTATTTAGGAAATCGTTTTCTATTCGAATCCCCCGTTAATGAGGTGAGAGAGAGAGAGGGAAAGGGAAAAAAGAATAGAAAAGGGCAGAAGACGCTCAGTTGTGTATTGTTTTTGGTGCATTCCTTTTCCAACATGTACAGAAGAGAAAAGTATTCTTCAACTAAATGTTGTTTGGATAAATGCGGGAAGTATTGATATGTATTTCTCATCTCCTTTCTACTCTTGGGGTTTGTACCAATGACAATAACAACTCGTAAACGCCACTAATATCATCATCAACAACTTCTTCATGTTAATTAATGAGGAACAAGTAATTCAATTCCAAGTTCTCAATCTGCTCATCACATACTAATGATAGGATTTCAAACTACACTTTATCTATCAAACTTTTTGTTGTTAAGATCGTTAATATCGCATTAAAGTTTTATATATACGTATGTTTGTATGTATGTATGTAAATATGTATTTGTGTATGTATGTATGTACAGAAGATCATCAAGACGTACATAAACACAAAGATATTGATGGAGGATTAAAGATGTCTATGACTCATTATTGGTCATGCCTTATAGGGGATATATACAAAGATGATGTATAAGTGAGTCATAGCATGTATTTATTTTGCTTTGACTAAAACAAAGCTCATTGTTGGGCCTTTCCAGCCTTAAAAAGCCCGTCATTGGGCCTTGAGCTTTGTCTACTAATTAATTAATGAAAAATAGTATAAAATATACCAATATGAAAAAATATAAGTCAATTTTTAGTTATAAAAATTAATAGGCCATAATTTATTAAATTATAATTTATAACTAGTTAAGTTATGGATAAACTTGTCAAGTTATGGTTCATAGCCAGACAAGTTATGGACAATTATAGACAATAACTTGTCAAGTTATGATTCATAACTAGACAAGTTATGGACGAAAATAGTAATTTGACCTATTTATTACTTATGTAAACTATTGACCTATTAATTTAAATTCATCTCAAGTCTTGGCCTATTTCCCTCTTTCTCCCTTAATTAATTTTCTGATCAGGTAATTGTGTGAATATAGTTGTCTTCTATATGTCATGACAGTACTCTAGTACTGCTTTCTCCACATATTGAGATTGAAGTAGTTAATTATGGCCCGTTTAATTCGCTGATTCGAATTGAGATGTGCCTTTATATGTGAGGTTTTTTGCTGTAATAAAAAAGTTAGATGTAACTATTTTTTAGAGCTTTTTACTGTAGTAAAACTCGAATTATAAATTCGAATCGGTAAAATAAATGGAACCTTAATTACCAGGAACAAGAATATAAAAACCCTGAAAGTTATGGAAGATATATTACTATTTACTACTAGCAAGGAGGCAAACTTTGCAGCTAATTAATAAGCATATGAATTTTCTGGGGATAAACGGTCAATAAATGGAGTTACTATATAAGCATTGTGTTGATGAAAAAAGCCGTACGGTTATGACTAAAGATCTACACACACACACACACACACACACACACACACACACATATATATATATATATATATAGAAGCAACAAATTTTCATCTTCCTGCCAAGTGTGAAAAGAACTTCACAACGATGGAGTACAAATGGCTCCACCAAAGTATTTGTGTGGTTTATAAGTTGTCGTATAGGATGCAAATTTGGTTTAATTAGCTATAGCAACTTTGTATCGATAGTATTGTACGTATGCGATATAGCTCCTACTTGTCCCACGGTATGAATTTAGGAAGAGATAATTTGTAGTTAAGGGTTTACTTGATTGAGCTTTCTAGGAGTTGTTTTTGTTTTTATGGGTCTACAAACTGATTCTAAATTAATTATTTAGATGATTTGTTAGAAGAGCTTTAACTCTTCATAAAAGCATCGAAAAATCACCATATATAACTTTTAAAACAAGCTATTTCCAATAGAATTTAAAAATTATATCAAAATTTAAGTAAGAAATTATAAATTTTATTCTAACTGTTTTACTGTTTATTAGAAAATTTTAAAAATGTGGTTCTGAACACTTACTATAAAAACCACAATTTTGTTAATCGTATTCTTTTACTAATTAAAAAAAAAAAAGCACTACCAAAGGGATACTAAGGCCTCGTTCATTTCGCAGATTTAAATTTTTAATTCAAACTTAGATGTGATATTTTCTGATAGTTTTTAACTATAGTAGAAAAAGTTAGATGTGACATTTTTGAAAATTTTTAACTGTATAAACCTAAAATTAAAATCTTGAATCAGTGAAATGAACAAGAACTAACTATTTTAGGCACCAAGCAAATAGAAGTATCACTACTACTACAAAATAATTAATTAATTAAATAAATAAAGTTTCGCATTTTCATTGATAAAACGACGATATTTTTGGGGCATGAAAACCTGGTAGCTAATAGTTTTTCACTAATGAAAATGTGGGGACATCGTTGGGAAAAAAAAAAAAAAAAAAGACTTGTACTAATGATACATGTTGTCGGTCAAACTGAACAACGTCATAAAATTAAAGTTATGATTTTAATTGGTTGCATGGATTTTTGTCAAATTTAAAACTTTGGTATCGATTAAAGAACATTTTATGAGAATATACTGGTAACAATTTATCTCAGGAAAGATTAATGTCGCAATCAATTATTCTTACAATAATTTTTAGTATTTGTTAACATTGTATTTTTAGGATATTTTTAGTGTTACAATTACATTTGTTTAGAAAAATATTAATAGATTAACAACAAAAAAAAGATAAATATTAATAATTAGTGAGTTATGCTAACATCGAATTAATAATTAAAAGTCGTAACAATTGTTATATATACAAGTTGTCTCAACCATAAAGTCAAATATGTACAAACTAAGCTTAAGATTGTCTGGTCGAGTGGAATCGGCAATTTAGATAGAATGGGGCTTTGAGAAAGCCTTGTAGCAGGTTCAATCATGTCTTGTATTTTAAAAAAGGGAAAAAAAAGAAAATAGACTAAAATTTGAGATGAATTAAAATTAATAGGCCAATAGTTTATATAAATTAATAAATAGGCTAAATTATTATTTTCGTCCATAATTTGTCTGGTTATGAACCATAACTTGATAAGTTATTATTCATAATTGTCCATAACTTGTCCGGTTATGAACCATGACAAGTTTGTCTATAACTTTTCTGGTTATGAGCCATAACTTGACAAGTTATGGCCTATTAATTTCTATAATTAAAAATTAACCTATATACTTTCTTAAGCTTTTCATATTAGCATATTTTCTACTATTTCCCTTTTAAAAAAATATGTACAAAATAAATCATTTTTTATATTAAAGAGAGCCAAACAAGAGATCGCAAGCCACGAATTTTTTTGTGTGTGATTTTCTTTTATTTTTTCCTTTTGTTTTCTTCGTTTGCAATTTACTTAAACCCTATTCCTCGCAACTTTAACAATTGCTCTCTAATCATTAACACTTGTTAAAGTTGATGCCCAACATCTGCGCGATAGTTTAGGGATAATAATTTTTGTATTGTTTATCTTGAGGATATTTCTCTTGGGAAACGATATAACGATATAATGAGATATTTCCACCAAACCATGACAAACATCTAATCTTCCATGTGAAATCTTGAGTATATACAATATGAACATCTAATCTAATCAATATCTTCATCTGATTAACTCTCGCATTGAATATAAGAGAAGTGTAGCCAAATGTTGTGCCTGAAATTAAGCTCAAGACTATAAACATAAACTTAAATGAACTTGTATATATAGCCTCGTTCATTTCACTGATTTGAGTTTTCAGTTTTAAATTTTTACAGTAAAAAACTCTTAAAAAATGTCTCATCTAACTTTTTCTACTACAATAAAAAGCTTTAAAAAAATGTCACATCTCAGCTCGAATTAAAAACTCAAATCTGCAAAGTAAATGAGGACCTAAGTATATAATAAAAAATAAGGTGCGTTTTTTATTATTGCTTCATCATGTATGTAAGCCGAGCATAAATCACATTAAAATCTATCGAATCCAACTCATTTCTTATTTTTCATTTCTTTTACATTTTTGTTTTTTTTTTTTATTCAGCAATTTGAATTGGAAACGTGGGATGAAATTTTTGGTGGGTTCTAAAGCATGCAATAAAGTTTGTTCTCTTTTTTTCCTCTCTTTTTTTTCCCTCTTTTTTTTTTTTTTTTTTTTTTTTTTTATGAAAAGAAAACCATTTTTTATATGGACGGTTTTGGACATTGGCTAGCTAGTTTATGTCTTGGATTAGACATCTAGTTCAGTCCTACCTAAAAGTCGATTCTAATTGAAAAAGTAACTGGAATTGGCATATTTATTTTTTCTTAATAGCTTTGAGTGATTTGATGTGATTAGGTATACATAGTTACCTCCTCTATAACAATCAAATTAACATTCCTCCTTAATCCCATTAATTTTCTTCAAGGAAAAAAAAAGAGTGAACTAGCTTTTCTTTTCAACTAAAAGCTATATTTTTACGCATTTCTATACATATTGGGCAACTTTATTATTATTATTATTATTATTATTATTATTATTATTATTATTATTATTATTATTATTATTATTATTTATTTTTGGTAGTTTGTAAGTGAACAAATGATTCTAGAGTTTGGTTTCATAATACAACATCAAACCACAATAAATTCAATTCTAGTCAAATTTCCCAACTTATTAGATAAGTTTCAATTAGATTCGTGGGATTGACAATAATATATATGATAATATGCGCACCCCTACTCTTTCCCACATTATTTTCTAATTTGTGGTACTTGACCTTTGTGGAATCTATAGCCGCCATAGATGTAAAAATATTTCCTTCACTTAAAGATGAGACATCCTACATAGTAAAGTCGTTACAACATAATTAATTGAAAGGTACCGAAATTCCCAAATAATGGACCGAGGTGAGCACCAATTAAGAACCGAGAGAGAGAGAGAGAGAGAGAGAGAGAGAGAGAGAGAGAGAGAGAGAGAGAGAGAGAGAGAGAGAGAGGCAATGGATGGAAGCAAAAGCATTAATAACCATGGTTCCTACCGCACCAATATGCCAACTTTAGTTGTATAATTCCTCACTCAATTTCCAAACTATTTTCCCTTTCATACTTTGCTTTTGATCTTTGCTTTCCCTCCTACATGTAATTCCACCAGACATAAGAATTTCTAAACTTATCAGGCCGCAACCTTCACTTAAAAGAACGCTTGATCATTGAAAGTTAACAAAAGTCTATATGTTTTTATTTTTATTTTTTATATTCGTGAATAAACTGACACACAGACACACACGGGCGCATATATATATATATATATATATAGTTTTAATGAAGATTGATATTATGCAATTGGTCGAAAAGAAATGAAGGTTAGCTCAGGTTCTTCTCTCCACTGATTTGAAAGATATTAATAAATTTCTAAAGACGATAATGATTCTGGGAAAAAAAAAAAAGTGTACATTTTCATGCTCACAATGAGAAAGATTTATCTTAATCAACAAGCTCTGTGGCTTGATCATTCGATGTTCGACGTTTTCGGTTTTTGGCTTGTTCTCCACGATCTTTTTGGATCAATTCTTTCTTTATCTTCGTGCGTCCTTGTTATGGATTGCTCCAATGATGATTACCCAAGGAACACCAACGGATTTGCACTATGAGCAAGAAGGTATTAATTTTCTGTTTCAAATTTTATTTGAATATTATTCAATCGTAATGAAGCAAGAGACCTCTTTCGTTTCAACCATTATAGAATTCCTGAAAAACTTTCAGCAACATAAACATATATCAATTAGAACTCTAGCAAAATGACATAAATCACTCTCCAATGTAGCATATATCAATTCCTAGTCGAACATCAATACGCCAAGCTACTATCACTACAACAAAAAAAGTTATTAGCGACGACATTTGTCATTGCTAATAGTAAGATATTTGCGACTAATGTCGTCATAATAAATGAAGCAAAATCATTGCGTCACATTTAATATTTGCGAGGACTGATTGTCACATATATGTCAATATTTGTAATGACAAGCCGTCACTAAACCTTAAAAGAGAACCTTTTCATATTTGCGACAACATGTCGTTGCCAATATTTATTGGCGCCAAAACTAATATGGTGCCAACATGTTTGGCACCAATTTGACCATTAATTACGATGACATGTCGTCTCTAATAGTGTTGGTTACAGCTGGCAGTGACGTGACAAAAAAATGCATAAAATTTGACAGTTTTTTTGAAAATTAGTTCTAGAAAATTCTTCCAACCACTATTAATTTTTTGCAACGACACGTATGAACTGTCGTTGCAAATATTTATCAAATTGAATATTTCACAAAAAAAGGTAGAAAATTTGGTGATTTCCCGATAATTATTTACGACGACAAGTATAAAATGTCGTCCCAAAAATTGGTTCTAGAAAATTTTTCCAACCACTATTACTTTTTTACAACGACATGTATGAACTATCATCGTAAATATTTATCGAATTTAATTTCTCACAAAAAAAAAGTGAAAAATTTGACAGTTTCCTCAAAAATATTTGTGACGACGATAATAAAAAGTCATCCCAAATAAGGAATATGGGAATATTCTAAGAATATGCTCAGAAATATTAATGAGGTGATGAAGAACGATGTCATTTTGATACTAATTGCAATGACATTTTTATTTTTTTGCGACAATATATTGTCGTTGTAAAAATCTACCTATATAAACCCGATCGTAGAACCCTTTCCTCCATTTTTTCTGATCACCCTCTCAGTTTCCTCTCTTCCTCTCGGTCTAAAACCTCTATGAACCGCCCCAAAACTCTGAAAAAGTTCAAATTTATCATTCTTTCTTCAAATCTTTGATTTGTGGGGAAAAATTTTCAAGAAAGTCCAAAAACAACAGTCTTTGGTAGTTGTCATTGCCGCCCGCTTTCCTGACTATCATCCTCATTTTCTGGCCGCAGTCGCCCTCCCAGCCTTGCTACCTTACCGTTTTCCAACCTCCGGTGTTTGTGGGTTTGGATTTTGTGAGTTAATATTTTTGGTATTTTGTAAGTTGATTTTTTTGGTACTTATAAAATTCCAAAATGCAAAGAGATCGGCAAATTAATTGTGAGTTATTTTTTTTTTTTTTTAATATTTGTTCGATCAATGGGAAATATGCCAAGAAATTTATAATATTTTTGTTTTAAATTTTGTAGGACTAATATGTCGAAGAAGAGTCCCAGAGAAAGTTTCAATCTAGGGGACTGATGATGTCCTTACTAGATCATTGGGAAACCCAAAACACTAATGCCGTGTTCGTGGGCAATCCCAATTTGTCAAAAAGTTGACTTATTTTCATTCCACCGGCATATCAAAAAGGGATGAAGTGTTGGCAATGTTGTGTAAGAGGGTGGAATAATGGAGACCATATGGGAAGCAATACAATCATTCTAAGGCCATACCCCCACACCTGTAGGAGAGGAAATGAGAACTCCTACAGTGGATCAACGACGTAGTGTTAAGGAGAGTTGCACTGTCCATAATGCTACGCGAGTGGCAGAGTCCCTCTCATCAGGCCTTGGTGACAGTAGTAAGTGCATTCTTCTGGCTCCAACAAAAGGGAAGAACAATTTTATCATTGTTGTGACGGGAATGGCGTGGTTAGATAGTCACCCCACCGATGTTGTTCACAGCGTCACACTTGGGGAGGAAAATCTACTTGTTTCTATGGAATCGACTTATGTGATAGACGCGCCTCTACTTATCCCTACATTTGATAGCACGCTTGTGGGTGACGTTCTTGGAGGATTTGTTTCCTATATAACTAACTTTTTCATTTTTCATGTGGTCACTTGTAGCATGTGTGCAATCAAGAGAATGTCCTAGGATGTTGGGGTTTCATGTCCCTGATGCTTACATCCTATGTTCCAGACCAAGCGGAGCTAGATATAGAACAGGGGAAAAACGCCATTTGTACATTTTTATTACAATCGGATGCCCGACGCACTTTATTCGTGCCATACAATTAGGGAAGACATTGGATGTTAGCCATGATATCTGTCACACAAGATAAGGTCGTGTGGTTGGATCCCCTTGCGACGAAAGTACGCGTAGACTTCAGAAGAATTATTGCCCCGTACGTTTAGCATTCTTTATAGCTTGAGTTTGAACGCCATGCGGATGGGTTCACAAAATTTCTCATTTTAAAGGTAAGTATTCATAATTTCCTTCATTGAATTACTCAAACAATAGGAATATATTATTTTCCATGTACTAATTTTTTTTATTCATTATTAGAAAATTCTGACACAAGAGGGGAACAAAGAATGTATGTTCTTCGTCTTACGGTATATGCGCGATATAATGAGAGTCGATGTTAATTATTTAAAAAACATAGAGACATATATTAATGAGCATTTGGTAAAAGTGATAAAGAAATGGACACATTTTGTAAGGGGACATATATTGTAAAAGTACATATAACATATTATAAAGGGACATATAATTTAACTTATGTATATATTTTGATTTGAATATATGTAATATTTATTTGTTTATGTTTTGTGACTTGTGACTTGTTTTAATTGTGTAGCCAAAATGCTGATAAATCACGAGATTAATAGGCCAATCTGTGAGAAAAGCAATAAAAAACACCAATTTTTTTAGTATATAAGACAGATATATGACAATTTTTAACTAAAATCATCGTTATATATATTATTGTTAAAGAAAATTCTTCAAAAACCATCGTTAAATGTGAAACTTAATCTTTAAAATTATAATTTTGGGAAGATCTTAGACGACGGTTTTGTATATAAACTGTCGTCTAATATTTTATTTGACGATAGATAAAAACTATCGTGAAATCATATAGCAATTTAACGATTTTTGATTAGCCGACAGTTCTCCTAATTGTCGTTTAATTTTTTAACAAAGTTATTAAACGGTTGTTATATCCCAAATTTTGACTAGTTTTCAAGAATGGAGTACCAAGTTGGTCCATAAAAGTTGCCTATATGATTACCGAATATGGGGAACTAAGATAATTACTTGAGGGGACTCCATATTCTATAATTTCATCTAATAATATGAGCTTCTTTTATGACTAGGCTTAGCCTAGCTAGCTAAGAGATAAATTCACTTATAGACTTCCAATATTGAGGTCAAAAATTTGAAATTCGCAGTCAATTTAAAAAATATATATATTTTTAGACTACTTCTAAACACTTAAATAATGATATCTTAAATAAGAATTTAAATAAAGTACCTTCTCTAATACCAATATTAATTGCATTAACATAAGACTTGTACAAAAGACTACATGAGTGTACATTTATTGGACAAGAAAACTTGTTATTCTGGATAGGAATAAAAGATGGTTCAGCAAGGTAAGCGGTGTAACATTGTGAGGAGAGAGAGAGAGAGAGAGAGAGAGAGAGAGAGAGAGAATTAAGAAGTGCGAGCATGTTGTATAGTCAATTGGGAATGAATGTTGAAATGATAACTCAAGAAACATGACAACATCCCATTCCCCCATAACACGTACAGAATAGCTACACAGATCTGAATCCTCCTGTCACGTATGGGTCATTGTTGGGCCCATGATTTGCTCAACGTCAAATCTAATCATACAACCTTATAAATTGTTTCATAAGTTTTTTAGGATCAATATATATTTTAATAATTCATTCTAATTCATACGTTAGAATCCACATCAAGGATATATATGTACAACTACTGCCGACATTTTTTCTATAACTTTTGATCATATAAAAGCAAGACTGTCCACCGCAAAGCTGTGTGGTGATCTAGTGGCAATAGAATACTGTGCTCGAGGGTTGAGTTTTTTTTTTTTTTTTTTAAATTAAGGGTGCATTTAGAATTAGTTCCAAAACGTTTTTATTTTTTTATAAAAATAAAAATAAAAACGTTTTTATTTTCATTTTTAAATTATTTCTGAAAATGTGTTTAGTAGTTTTATTTTGAGATTGTTTTCAGTTTAAAAAAACTGAAATTGTGTTTGATAGTTTAATTTTTAAAAACATGTAATAATATTTAAATTAATAATATATTAAATAAATATATTAATATAACATTATATATGCTAGTTAGGAAATGTTAGCGGAAGAAGAGTGGGGGGGGTGGGTGGGTACAATCGCAGATGGGGGCGGGGGAGGTGCATCGCAGACGCACGCCGGGGAGGGGCGGGCCGTCGCAGACGGGCGGGTGCAATCGATAGACTAGGGGGGCGCGCAGTCGCAGAAGCAGTGAGGGAGGGTGGGTAGTCGCAGACGAGGGCAGGAGAGGCAGTCGCAGATGGTCTTGGGGGGGGGGGATGGTCAGAGCTGAAGAGAGAAAATGAAAATGGAAAAATGAAAACGGAAATAAATCATTTTCAAATTTTTAGAAAAAAAATAAGATCGTTTTCTTTTTTCGTTCTTAAAAACTGTGAAAAATGGAAACGGAAACAGAAACAAACGGGCCATAAATGTAAATGTTTATTTCTTACCATCTTAATACTTGATTTAGAGTGTTTAGGATCATGCCTTTTACCATTAGCAAATTAGGCTGACATGCACATTAGATTGACGCACTTCTTCATCTGAGGGATCGAATTTAACTATAGGCTTTCAGTGAGCATTAGTCCTCTTTCTGAGGGCGAATTAGCAAACATGCCGTTGATAATTTAATTCTTCATTTACTTTACATATTTTCTGCCCATTGCAGTAAGTGGTTAATCAAAGTGAACAGTGCTGCTTTTTTGAACAATAAACAAAATGTCTAGAGAGAAAATGAAAATGGAAAAATGAAAACGGAAATAAAT